>OV656836.1:1292500-2542500 GCA_927399475.2 Acleris emargana | reverse complement strand
GGGACTGGGTCAATTGGTGTGACATAGTCCCCGGATATTCATTTATTTATTTGTTTTATTACCAATGAAAAAAGTACCTATGTCACGTAATTTTCAAGTCTCAGCAAATACTTTATGGCTCCCGTCCAGTAGGACAATTCAGGCAGGTTTTTAATAGAAGTCGCTGACTCATTGCGGGAACTGAAAACTAAAAGATCATTTAAAATTACCTACTAAAATTAGGGAGTTACTGTCTTTCAAGTCTGGTTTTGTGCTAGTCCGTATGTGTGTGATTAAGTGGGCCTTAAACAAGTGCGCAGGAGGCCTAGTATGGCTGCGTTTATCGCGTGATAAAATGTAGATAAAATCTCCGTCACTCTCACGTACATGTCAGAAAGCGTACTAAGCTATAATTTGGTAATTAATCGCTTAGACAAACATTTAAGTACCTCGACATATTTTTTATAGCTTTAAAGTTTTATCTGAATCATGTTATTAAACGATTTTACAGGGTTAAATTTATTTCAACAATGTTTTTGTGTAATCAGTGAATTGTGTCGTAAGAGGATTATCTTCAGCTTGGTCTTGAGACGCTGGACTTAGTGTCCAATTGCTCTAGAACTCGTCGACGCTAGTGAAACAGTAATCCTGCCATGATGCTCGATCTAATGAAAAATAAATTGAAATTCTCATTAAATTACTTAATAGCCTACAACAATTATTAAAATTTAATTAAAAATTTTGATTGCAGTTGCTTTATTCAAAAACACGCAGCCGGCATTCACTCAACGGTGACGCTTTGATTTAACTTCTTTTGAAATGTCACGTTTTATTAATATTTATTCAATATTATTTCAGCTTGATTTTTCAAGGAATTTCATGAATACTACAATAATTTTTATCGAGTTACTTTTCTTAAATTCAACCTTCTTTTTTAGTTCCGTAGTCAAACTAGGAACCCTTATAGTTTCGCCATGTCCGTCCGTCTGTCCGTCCGCAGCCTAGCTTATAGACTCATAGTACTAGAAAGCTGTAGTTTGGCATAATTATACATATTAGTTACGCTAACAAAGTGTAAAAAAAACTTTTTTTTTAACGTACCTCCTCTACACGTAACGTAGTTTTTTTTTCTCTTGTACCCTATAGTGTAGGTTGTCGTTAGATACGTCTTTCAAAAATATTGCGGTTTTAACAATGTTTCGACTAACGTATCCGTTTATGAAATATTCAGCATTATAGCGCAATTTTTTGTTAGAGTCAAGTGTCCCCTACGGCCAAAACTACAAATACTAAAATTCTGAAAGTTATGTTAAATAATTATAATCATTTAATGAATTTATTAGGAAAACTGTCACTACTTAGTAGACTTCAGGGTTTCTTGAGATACAAACGCTTTCCTAAAAACGTGAAATTAGATATATCAGCAAAAAAAATAATCCCCTTTTCACTAAGACCCCAGAAAATATACAACATCCTTATTTGTCTGGGTTACAAAGTAGCTGAATGATTGCTTATTCAATGTCAAAATCCTTTTTCATTGAAACTGACACTACGTGAAACTTCTTTGATAGAGAAGGGTAACGGAGTCGGCGCGGCTGTCATCGACTCGTTAAGGCGTTGCCACTCGCCGATAAAGCGTCGGCACTCTCGGCGCGCCGATAAAGTGTCGACGCGCGCCGAATCGACGCACGCCGATAAATTTATTCGGCGCGCTGCACTTCGATAAATCAACCCGCCGATGGTGCCGATACTACGGACGAAATGAATAATCATTATTCATTGCAGTTTATCATTGATTTATGCGAGCGTTATTGTATTTTTCCGCTGGACGTAATTAATTCGGAAATATTGCTATTAATACGTTTCGATTCCGATTGCTGTAAAACCTTTTGTAATTGAGAAGATGCCCGGATCTTACACAGTTAATTGTTTTTATGTATTGCGCAGGTATACATCGGCATTTAATTTATTCAATGTTGGGTTTACTAAATAAGCAATTATTTTTACTTTTGTATTGCTTTTTTATTTCACGTGTCAAGGTAACCTTGTCTGGGTTTAATCAAGCTACCAATTGTCACCATGTTTTTTTAAAATATTTTTTTAAGCCTCCGTCAATGTGACAATGTGCTCTTTATTTTAAAACGAATACTCAATTTGACTGACGTATCTAATAATTATGATTATTCTGACGTGCGTGCATGACTCGATCTATGAATGTGGAAGGAAAATTGTCAAGATCGTAGCAAGTGGAAAGAAATGGTCTCTGCCTACCCCTCTGGGAAACAGGCGTGATGTATGTATGTATGTATGTATTATTATTCCATTCAAATTTTTACAGGTTTTTTAAATAAAATAAAATTGAGCTACTTAAATATTAAAGATATAAATAATAAAACCACTATAAAAAGAGCATACCCTCTAGCAAGTCCGCTCGCGGCATGGTCCCTATGACACTGGCTGCATTATACTTTATTGTTTAAATTAATTTTAAAACCTATTTAAATCAAAGCTTAGAACTTTTGAAACAAAGCGAAGATGATGACTGAAGTTTAGAAATACCTAGACGATATTCTTGTTAGCAGCACGACACAATCTTAATATATTTCCACTAATGTTTTAAATACGAAAGTTTGTGTGCGTTAGTTTGCTTATACCCTGCATTATCACATATTATAAGGTTAAGGTTACGTGTGGTTGCCGGGTTATAATTGTGCCACTCCATGTCTTCCCGTGGATGTCGAAAGAGGCGACTAAGGGAACAAAGGCTTGGAGTACTGTTACGCGATGGGCTTGCAACCTATCACTAATACGCTGGTAAACATCTTAGCCTGATTATGCAAAATGTGGTTACAGAATTATCAACAAGTTTTTAGAGTTGTTGGTAATTTTGTAGCTCTGCCTACCCCACTCTGGGAATGAAGGCGTTTATGTATGTATGTATGTATAAGGTTACTTTTCATCCCGGAAGATTCAAAAGTGCCCTATGGAATTACGATAATCGAAATTCTCCGCTATTATGAGATGGCCGAATAAATCCTTCTAAAAGTTGCGGGCAGAAGCTAGTAATAAATAAAAATATAGAAAGACCGGACAAGTGCGAGTCACTCGCCCAGCGAGGGTTCCGCACATGACGCGGTTAACTCAATTCAAAATTTGGACGCCGTTCCTTACATACAGACCCTTTTTTTTTGGGATTTATTGAAAAATTTATGGTTTTCAGATTTTTTTCTATATTGGTTGTATAACATGGTATTACCTGTCAAATTTCATAGTTCTAGGTCAACGGAAAATATTCTATAAATTTTGATTCCCTTGATAGTGTCAAAATACACATTTTTATCGGTATAAACGGCCGTATCTTTTTTTACGTAATCTTAGAAGTTTGATTTTTGACAGCTTCAAGAGACTGTAGACTTGAGTATATGGTTTTAATTTTAACTCGATACCTCCACGCGTTCCGGAGATAAAGGGTCTTGGCAGACAGATAGACAGACGGACGGACAGGCAGACGGACCACAAAGTGACAAGAGTGAAGAGTTTAGTTTTTTCCTTTTTAGGTACGGAACCCTAAACATTACTTTTTTTTGTTTTTTTTTTTTTTTATATGCATGCGTTTTTTAATTTCTGAAACAAAACATTTCTACGGGATCAGTATTGGAAAGTAAAAGATTAATAATCAAATTAAAAAACTTGAACGGCCAAACTCTATACCTAGCTTCACGATCCAATGGCAACAGATCCAATATCCATTAGATACTTTGTGTTGCAATAAGCTAAGTGCATCTCGAGGTAGCTGATGCATTTCCGCCATTACCATGGAATTCGTGTCATTACTTATTAGGTTTCCCTTTCGACGTCGAAGAGACATTAAATTGAGTGCCATAAACTCACATTCAAGCCAATTTCGCGTGTGAATTAGAAATGCGGGCATCGAATATGTCCATTTATCGTTATACGCGGTGATCTTAAGAGCTTCTAAATGTATTATGCACTTTGTTGGTTGATTTGTCACTTCGCCTTAACACGTATATAACAAGTAAAACATTTCAATTCATCGAATGCTATTTTCTGCTTAAACTTAATTACTTAGAGGTCAGGTTAGACTTATGAATACCAAAAAAAAAAAACGATGAAATGAAAAGTCTGAGTAATGACTAGGGTTAGGACTTTTGGTGGCATATCGTGGTTCTAGAATCCATGGAGTCGCTATTTCCTAATTATTAAAATACATACCACTTTGATTTTGACCTTCGGTTTTTAATATTTCAAAATTCATTTTTTTATTGAACAGCTAAGCCAATTTAAATGAATTTTGGTACGGAGGATATCTTTGCTTTGTGAAAGCCTTACAAACAAGCAAATATGACCATGCTGAAGGTCAAAATCAAAGTGTCACGTGTTATAATAATTAGGAAATAACGACTCTATGGATTCTAGAACCACGATATGCCACCAAAAGTCCTAACCCTAGTAATGACACGTTCGTTGATAGGAGTTAATGATAATTGTTTATTTACATTTTCATGTTTTTCGAGGGTGCCCTCTATTTCGCCGATTTTTTTACTCCGAATGTATAGTGACGCCGAATTTAGTTTTCGCGTATTTTTTTTCTATATTAAGGGCGTTTTCACTAGCATGTGTATCTACCCCAATTAATGACTAAAATTGAAAAACTTAATTTAGTCAGTTTTGTGACAAAAGTTAGCTATACGTTGATGACCGCAATGTTAAAGTTAAAGTTCTTTTATTTGATTCATTTCATATTGCCATTAATTGGGATACACGTTTTAGTGAAAACGCCCTTAAGCTGTATTTTTTTTTAAATATTTTGTGTAATTCTGGTAGACTTGACTAGGTTAGGATAGGTATATGTTATAATAAAAAAAAAAAGTCAAAGGTGTCAGTAGTACAATTATGTGAAATTAGTATTATGCGAAATCATACATTCTGACAATTTATGATTATGCGTAAACAAGGGGAACTGTTTATCGAGTGTATGTATGAATTAATATCTGCTTATTTCTGTGGCACGCTCTACAGCCTAAAGGACTTGATGACCATAATTTAAGAGGGGTCGTTATATTCGTCATGGTTATAGGGGTGACATAGGCTTTATAATTTTTATCAAAATGAGAAGGGGGTTATTTCAATCATCAAAAAATGCAGACGACCCGACTGCCCAAGGTGTATAAATATATCGTATATTTTCACGAGGATTAACAAAAAATAGCCCAGCGAACGGAACACCAGCCTAGTTGGTAGTGACCCTGCCTACGAAG
The DNA here is from genome assembly GCA_927399475.2 of Acleris emargana. Lineage (NCBI taxonomy): Eukaryota > Metazoa > Arthropoda > Insecta > Lepidoptera > Tortricidae > Acleris > Acleris emargana. The sequence continues at coordinate 2,537,242 of OV656836.1, read as the reverse complement.
ATAGTGGTCCCAGGATCGATTCCCTTTAATGGCAAATATTTGTGTGATTAGTCGAGTATTTGGTTACATTAACATAAACTAATTCCCAGAGTGGGGTAGGCAGAGCTACAGAATTACGAAACAATCCAAAAACTTATTGATAAATTGTGTAAGCACATTATTATTAGATGGTTTTATATGTGTATAACGTATAAGTATACTTAATTAATGTATAGTTGTCTATAATATTAACCATAGTCAAGCCTAAAACTTAGTTTGAGTCTAGTTCAATTTGTGTGCGATTGTTGTCTAATATATATTTTTTAATTATATGTAATATGATTTAATAAATATCCGGGGACAATGTCACACCAATTCTGCCCTGCAGAGCCTAAACCGCAGTAAGTGCTAAAAGTTCATTTCGAGAAAACGTAAAAAATGTCTTTGAAGTGTAATTTTTCTACCTTTCTAATGTTTTTTGTGTTAATGATTGACTTTCAATGATTAACACAAAAAACATTAGAAAGCTAGAAAAATTACACTTCATAGACATTTTTTACGTTTTCTCGAAATGAACTTTTTGCACTTACTGCGGTTTAGGCTCTGCAGGGCAGAATTGACCTAGTCCCAAACTAAGCTCTAGGCTTGTACTATGGGTACTAGACAACGATATAAATACTTATATAGAGAAATATATACCTAAATACATAGAAAACAGCCAAGATATTCGTGCTCATCACACAAATATCTGCCCTTTCCGGGATTTGAACCCAAGACCGCTAGCTTCGTAGGCAGGGTCACTACAACCAGGCCAGCACGTCGTCAATATAAATAAATAAATAAATATCAGGGGACAATGTCACACCAATTGACCTAGTCCCAATTTAGGCTCTAAGCTTGTATTATGGGTACTAGACAACGATATAAATACTTATATAGAGAAATATATACTTAAATACATAGATTCAGATTCAGATTCAGATTTTATTACTCAATATAACACAGTATAAATTACATGGCATGTCAAATTATATGCAGTTACATTGAGGTCGTCAGAAATAAAATTAAATGATAATATTAAAAGTCAACACAAATACAGAATAAAGTAAAAAATAATAATTTAAAAGTCAATCTTATTTATAAGTCAAGTTCCATATACTCATTCACAGAATAGACTGGGTTATCCAACAAAAGATTCTTAAGCCGGCGCCTAAACATTTCGTCAGATGGTTCGCGTTTGAGTTCGGCGGGTAGACGCTCGTAGTAGGTGGGACCGATGACGCGCGGGTTCTTACCTGCAAGCGCCATGCGACGAGGAACCGTTCTCAAACGCCCTGTGTGGCGGAGTTGTTTGCCGACGACGTTTACTGTTGCAAACGAAGAAATATTTGATCGGACAAACATAACAATTTCGAATATGTAAAGTGAATAGTGCGTCATTATGCGGTGCGTTGTGAAAATGCCCCGACAAGTATGTCTTGGCTTCACAAATCCATGACTCAACAAAAAATATTCGCGCTCATCACACAAATATCTGCCCTTACTGGGATTTGAATCCAGGACCGCTAGCTTCGTAGGCATTGTCCCTACCAACTAAGCCAGCGCGTCGTCTGATAAGACTCTCTGAGTGTTTCTTATACATTCAAAGGTCACCATAGTTAACAAAAACGTAGATCTTAACAAACTCTCAACTGGTTGTGTTAAAAGCACGCAGAGACGCAAGGGGCGGGGCATGAGGCGCGGGGGGCGAGGTAGATAATTAGTTTCCAAGTTGTCACCCCGCTTCGGACGAACTATTCCGGGCAGTCCCCGGAATACAAATAAGTAGATACGTTTGGGCCTCTGTACGAACTCGAGTGTTTTTGATACTGCAGTGGGCTTGATTATGATGTATCAGGATGGGTTGAATTGTATATTCGAGCCTTTGACGATTACTTTGATATTGAATACAAACAACCGTGTTATAGTAGGATCGGTCGATGTTAACTATATTTGATGCCACATCGCTAAATGATTAAGGAGTTTATTTGTATAATGTTGCTCAAATTTGTATTTCTGTGCAACTATTAGTAAAGGGATAAGTATTGCGGGTGATAGGCCCTTGTGAAGGTCCGTCCAGATTGCTACCACCATCTTCGGGTGGTAGGACCTTGTGCAAGGTCCGTCTGGATCGCTACCACCATCTGCGGGCGGTAGGACCATGTGCAAGGTCCGTACGGATTGCTACCACCATCCTATGTATTAACCTACCGCGGGTGGTAGGACCTTGTGCAGGGTCCGTCCGGATCGCTACCACCATCTTATCCTTTGCCCTACCGCGGGTGGTAGGATCTTGTGCAGAGTCCGTCCGGATCGCTACTACCGTTTGCGGGTGGTAGAACCTTGTGCAGGGTCCACCCGGATCGCTTCCACCATCTTTTCCGTTAACCTACCAGCAGTATTCGCATTGTTGTGTTCCGGTTTGGGGATAAGATAGCCGGTAAAATGACTAACATAGAGGCATTCCATCTTAGTCCTCAGGGTTGGCAGTGCATTAGCAGTATTAGGATTGCGGTCTTGTGAATGCGAATGTCTATGGGTCACAGTTTCCACTTACCATCAGGTGGGCTGTGTGCTCGTAGCCTTCTCTATGGCATAGTTTTTGTTAAACTTGGAACATAAAAAGTACAGGTACCTACACACATACTGATTTCCATGTCAGGATATATGTAGTTAGCACTAATAATTAATTCTACTTATTACTACTTGCCATTTTTTTATATGTCTTGGAGAAGAATAACGAGCAACCAGGGGACTTGATCGTGGGATCTGTGACGCATAGACATTTGCAGTCTGAAGACCACAATCTTAAGACTGCAATCCTGAGGACTAAGATGAAGATATCCTCACACTGAAAAACAACAATACGAACACTGCTGCTTTAAAGGTAAGTTGTTATAGGATATTATCGTGGAAGGTATGGTGGTTCCGGATCCTTCCCAAGGTTGTTTTATCTTAACTTACTGAAGTCCACTTACGTTCATACATACATAAACTCACGCCTTCGTTCCCAGAGTGGGTAGGCAGAGCTACAGAATTACCTACAACTCTAAAAACTTGTTGATAATTCTGTTTACTAGCGTATTAGTGACAGGTTGCAAGCCCATCGCCTAACAGTACTTCGAGCCTTTATTCCATTAGTCGCCTCTTACGACATCCACGGGAAGACATGGAGTGGCACTATTCTAACCCGGCAACCACCCGGCAAAACTTACGTTTTAATATAAAATAATTAGAGCAGTATTTACGTATTTCTGTTACCTATACACTTCTCTATTTATAAAACGAAGTTCTAAGAGACTAAAATCTTGCAATCTTATCATGGGACACTTTCATTTTCAAAAAGCTGCATTGTTGCGTTTCAAATAAAAATGAGTGCATTCCAGTAAGTATTGAGAGAAGAGACATAAAGTCAATACGAGTCACGCAAGCCTGTTGCACAAGCTGTAATTAACGTGCACTGTAAGACACTCTAACAGCTCTCTAAGCTCTACACACAGAATCGTATATTAGCCGTATGAGGATCACGTCTCAAATACTATGCAGCTATATCCAGAGAACAACAACGCAAACTCTACCTTTAGTATGTGCAGCATGCGTTTAAATTTGAACCGTCGTCGTTTGTGTTTAACCCCTCTTGAATTAAACAGTTTGGGACACTATCACTAAGAATGTGTTAGTTAGTATCACTAACGTCGTATGAGATACGTGGTAGAGTGCAACGCAGGTGGCGACCGTAGGAATGCATAACATAATATTATGGCTGCCGGCTAATGCTAGGGGACAAAGTTTACCCGTTCGCGTACGATGCATTTCGTGGTTAAAGTTTGAGTATAACATTCACTTTGTTCTTCAACACAATTATTAATACTCTTTGGGAACTGTTTAATTTGAGCTCATTAAAAGTATTTTATTATATTTCAAGATCATTTCTGTTCTTTAATTAAATGTCCATTTGCGATGCGAGGATAAGAAAATAACTAAATTAAAACCAAGCAATAAAAACGCGATAGGAATAGGTAGGTCTATGTTAATAATTGACATTTTGTCATTGTTATTATTTCAATATTAACAGTTTAGATATCCTATGTCACCCATGATGGTGAAAGGATTCTAATGCTACCACTAAATCTGGCGTTTAAAAGTTATGGTGGAATAAAGAATCGTACGTACATGAACCTTGAAGATGCCATACAGGGCCTTTATTCTACACGGTGAAAGCATACCGCCTAGCTTTGGCATGTTATATTGTCGTCAATGTTACGAAAGCTCTTATTTGCTTGACAGTAATGATTCGAGTTTACGCAATACCATAACAAGCCAAAAGTAATATTGTTTTACCCAGTCGAAGAGAGGCCCTGCGGGGTTATTATGCCGTAGCAATGCAGTTCATTTTACACTGAGAGAAAAGGACAGAGCTATAGCAGTTATATAGCTCTGTCCTTTTCTCTCAGCGTAAAATTAACTGAATAGAATAGGTATGTCATAATAACCCCTCTGTTCGTGTATTAATATGTGAAAAAGGTTTTAAGGCGGTATTAACCATAATTAAGATTTATTTTTTGATAAAGTATAAGGTTTTTTTTAAATATATTTTTTCTTGCAATGGGTGAACCTTGTGCAGGAACTGTCTGAATAACTATTACCATCTTATCGTTTAGCCTACGCCAAGCAGCAGTGTTCGCATTGTTGTGTTCTGGACTGGGGATAAGCGTCCGGTGAAATAACTAGCGTAGGGGCATCTTAGTCCTCAGGGTTGGCAACGAATTCGCAATCTTAAGATTATAGTCTTCGGATAGATCTTGAGAATGCACATATTTATGGGTGACTTACTTTTTTTTGTTATTAATATTAAGAGACGCTTTTAAAAAAAAAATGACTTACAAAATGAATAGAAACAAACGTTAAGTTAATATTGTACCACATTTTCAAGTCTAGCCCAAAGTGCTCCTGGGGTGTTTTTATGACATAGATACGCAGTTCATTTTACGGTGATGCAAAGGACAGTGCTATAGCAGTTATGTAGCTTCGTCCTTTTCTCTCAGCTTGAACTGACTGCATAGTTATGTCATAATAATCCCCCCAGGTTTTGCTAAAAGCGTCGTAAAGCTGCGTGGTCGCAGCTAACTATGTTGCCAGCCGTATTGTTTATTTTAATAATACGCTGGTGATCGTGCTGGCCAGTGTAAGTTAAAACTAAGCATGTTCATAGTCCTATGCTGATAAGAAGTCAATTCTGTACCCTTACCATGAGTTACAAATACCGTACTCGCTAGCGAGTCGAATGCTTTGTCCTTCGCAGACTGGTTTACTAATTTCGACGAAAATTATTTAGCAAATTCTTAACCCCCAAACTACGTATCCCATAGTTTTATTTGGGCAAATTCTTAGTTCCCAACTCAACGTTTCGCACTGATATCATTTCGCAACTAATGATTTGATTAATTATTGTTGGACCAATTATTACCTAGGATTCTTTTAAGATGTCAATTATGTTTTCGTCAAATGTATTGATTGCCATACCTTAATTTAGCAACATATTGAATGGCATTATGTAATCTAACCTAGTTTGTTAGAATGCAAGGTTCAAATTGCAGTATGATTTTATTGCATTAAGCGGGTAGGGTGATGCACCATTCAGCTAAATTAAGAGGGTACGTTTGTTTACATACTCTGTGGCTCAACATAGCATTTCATTCAATCTTGAGTTATCGTTGATAGTTAATGTGCGTTGTTGTTTGAAATTAAACTATGAGTAGCATGCTCCGTCCGTTTTTATGGTCATAGAAAAAACAACCATAAACTATCCATCTCTGAGTGCAGTTTCGTTTTTAGTTAGTCGTTAGAGTGCGAGAAACAGAGCATCCGAGTCGCTAGCGAGTAAGGGTAATATCACTAGTAACTGTAAAGGTACTGACACATTGCCCAATCATGAAGTATTTGAATATTAATAATGTTGGCACTAAACAATGCTAAAGGATGATGGGCAATTTTGTATGGACCCCGTCCCCATCCTCCAACACTCACGGGATGCATGTTCATTAGGACCCAAAATAATTTAAAACCGGCCAAGTGCGAGCCGGACACGTGCATGAAGGGCGCGCGGGTTTCGTACATATATAAAAAATCATGTTTGTTGTATGGGCTCCATACAAATTATAGTAGTTGTTGTTATAGTAATTAAATATGTTTATAGTATTTGTTGTTATAGCGGCAAGAGAAATACATCATCTGTGAAAATTTCAACTGTCTAGCCATCACGGTTCGTGAGATACAGCCTGGTGAACGACAGACAGACAAACGGACAGCGGAGTCTTAGTAATAGAGTTCCGTTTTTACCTTTTGGGTACGGAACCCTAAAAATACAAAATACCTATTTTAGTAGCAAAATCGATGGGAATTTTGAATGAAAAAATATTTCAAGAGCCGAGCAAGGCAAGAATGTGTTCATTTTTAAACAAATTCTATACGATACGATTATGATTTTCCAAGAAAACCCCATACCTATGGCGGTCGTCGCCATGGTAAAACTATATAATGTTGCCAAGATAAACTGGGGCATGTTTCATCTCTGTTAGAGTCTGACCAGTGAGTGGTGACACAATAAAATGGCGGCAAAATTAAAATATCACTAGTTGGTAACACAAAATGCATAGCGACTGGATAGGTACTCGTAATGTGACAGCTTGTTTCATAGGTAAAATTGTTGCCATGTGAATAATTTGAAAAAAATGCTTGTGACACGACTGGTTGGTCAGACTCTAGTCGGTGGGGACATTTTTGCCCGTCGTCCTTTATTTGTTACGTGTGAAAGAATTGTTTTACTGCTGTCAACATTGACAAGTTTTATGGTAGTGCAATGTGTCAGAATTGCCTTTTTACCTGCCTTTTACTATAAGTGTACTTTGTGTAGTCTCCTTTAATCCTACCTTATTGCATTGTAATAAGATCCAAAAGTAGACATATCTCTTTGTAATCAACTGTACCTAACGTAGCTCAATACAATTACAAAGTTTACCTTGAAAAGGTTTGGTACCAGTAATTTTAATGACATCATAATCATTGTCATTGTAATTTTAATGGTATGTTGAGCCGATGTCAGATTCACTGCCGCTAATACACACTCACTACTCTTTTTATTGCTGTTTTCTGTTTTCACTTTTTTCTGTGTGTCTTATGTGTCTAGTGAATATTATTTTATTTTATTATGGAAATGTTATACCAGGTCTAACAGGCCAACACTGTCTTTAAAATCCAACTTTTTGGCTTTGGGGTAGTGATGATGTTTCTGATTCTAATTATTTGTATAATTAGGCCAAGTAAATTTTATGTATGTATTTCTATTTTTAACTATGTATACCGTCGCCTAGTACCCATAGTTTATTAGGCGTAATGCTGGAGACTTCCTGGAAAAACAATGGATAAGGAAGCGGAAATGTAACCGTAGGGAACAGCATTTAGCCACTACTCGACAACGCCTGCAGAAGTGCAATAAGTCGCTGCACGTCATGAGTCCGCTAATATTTAATAAAATACCGGTCCAAATTAGGGACTGCAGGTCCATACCTAGTTTTGACCGGAGACTTAAAAACTGACTGACACAGAGGGCTTACTATTCCGTCAATGAGTACCTTGATGACATTGACTTTTAATTATTTTATTTTGACAAATTATTTATTAACTTTAGTGAGTGACTTTTCGTATTTATTTAGTAATGATTGATATAATTTTTGTGATTTATTTTTACTGAACATGAATGAGTATGTATAATCCTTACTGAATAATGTACTTATTAGCCTAAGAGCTTACGTAAGGATTAAAAAAATCTTGTGAGATCAAATGCAAGTATACTTGGTATACGTTGGCTGTGTAAAGAAAATTTACTTAAAGTATACCATCGCTCATCCATCGCTACTATTAACAGCGATACAAGTATAATAAGCCACAGTAATTCTGTAGCTATTTATGAAAATGTTTGCATCGTTTGAAGCAAAAGGAATGCCGGCTGAGCGAACCGACCCAGCAGGAAGTATTCGATGTCTTTAGAGCCAGCATTAATCAGATTTCCTCAGCGACTAATTACCCGGCCCGGCGTCGCTTGCAATTACACCCTTATTGCGTTATCGCCGCGCATTGCCGCTTCGTAAAACAACTAATTATGTTTTGTTTGATGCTGCGTCAGAGGGCAGTTTCTGTAATGAAACCGAAGAACATCTCAAATGTGATAATTTTTGCAGTTTATTAATATTTCCCAGTCGATTTCAAATTCAAAAGCTTTATCTTGTCTAGAGGACACCGTTGATGTAGGAAAACATATCTATCTTATGTGGTCATCTTGCACCGTCTTATATACTCTTCTACTTGTGGGAGAACCTTGTGCAGGGTCCGTCCGGGTCGGTACCACCATCTTATCCATTAACCTACCGCCAAGCAGCAGTGTTCGCATTGTTGTGTTCAGGTTTGGGGATAAGACAGCCGGTGAAATCACTAGCATAGAGGCATTCCAACTTAGTCCTCAGGGTTGGCAAAGCATTTGCAGTCTTAGGATTGCGGTCTTGAGAATGCGAATGTCTATGGGTCACAGTTTCCATTTACCATCAGGTGGCCTGTGTGCTCCTATGCCATAAAAAAAAACCGAGGAACATCTCAAATTTCCCAGTCGATTTCAAATTCAAAAGCTTTATTTGTCTAGGGGACACCGTTGATGTAGGAAAACATATCAATCTTATGTGGTCATCTTGCACCGTCTTATATACGCACAAGTAGGTGTTCTTTTTTCCTTTTCTCTCTTTATCTCTCTCTTAAGATTTTGGTGTGTTTTCCTGCGGAAACTACGCAGGATATGTATAAACGTACTATTAATCTAAACTATAAATTAAAAGCACCCGAAACCGACGTAGGGAAGCATGAAGAGAATGAATATAGAGTAAGCGAAAGTTGTATGTCTAGGCCGATGGACCTGGCGTTGCATGGTCTCTGCCTAGCCCATAGGGAGTGTATGTATGTATGTTCTATAAACCTGTTTCGATTAAAGAATGCACTGTAATTTTCTGCCAAAGCATATTTACATACATACCTTCACGCCTTCATTCCCAGAGTGGGGTAGGCAGAGCTACACAGAATTACCAACAACTCCAAAAACTTGTTGATAACTAAACATCGGTATCAACGTTCAATTTTCATGGCACCCGGTAAGGGCAGCAAAAAAAGAAATACATTCGAATATTTAATTAATAATAACTTTTTCTTTTCTTTTACTTTTAAATTAATTGTGCTGCAGCTAACTGTACCTATATTTATGCTGTATTTATACTTAAAGAGGTTTTTATTCTTAATAATGTCATAGAACCTTAATACTCATTTTTCATTCGAAAAATAATATATGCTAAATAGAAAATAAAAGTCAATTTAACCGTCATACCAAATAAATATTGGTCAGTGAGTGTGGAAAGGCAATTCATTCATATCGAATGGGCAGTTTAGTGGCTAACTAACATTAGTTGATGTGTAGATCCCGGACTTTAGTCGCAATGACGCCACAATAGGGTAGTTTAGTAAATGGAACGGTGTTAATTAACACGACAACCACAGCTACGGAAAAGTGCTGTCAAAAAATTCTCTGACATTTTAATCATTATTTTTTCAAGGAATTAAATATTAAAAAAAACAGAGTTATACTACCCATCATTTGTAGCTATGATTTGGTTTGATTGCTCTACCGTATATAGTTCAGGAGAAAAACGACTTTGAAAAATGTGTCCATAAAATGACGTTTTTCACTTTTTGTATCTCGGTGACGGTTCAAAATAGGGGGCTGAAAGTTAGGGTGTTTCTATATTATGAGATAGCCAACAAATGACATTATAAAAATCCGATATTCGTCACAGGGGCCACTTCTCCTTCCTTAGCCTGCTAGACCCTTTTAGTTGTCTATTCTAACCTTTAAAACATTTTTTGATACCTATTTTATCTATACATAATAATGGTTAAAAATACTAAGTGTATTTGTTTGTATTTGTTTTTTTGCCGACCATACTTTGCCATGAAATTTGAACGTTGATACCGATGTATATTGATAACTCTGTAACCACAATTTGCACAATTAGGCTAAGATGTTTAACAGTGTATATTAGTGACAGGTGGCAAGCCCATCGCCTAACAGTACTACAAGCCTTTATTCCCTTAGTCGCCTCTTACGAACTCCACGGGAAGACATGGCTATTTATAGATTTACGTAATGCTAGACTAAGTAGTACCATTGTAATATTAAATATATAAAAAAAAATGACTGACTGCTGAGTTTCTTGCGGCGTTTCTTCTCAGCAGTGGTCTCCTCTTGTGAAGCACTGGTAGATTCTTGACGTGTAAAAGTGCCCGTGCGGCCTACTTACTGAATAAATGTCTTTACTTTTATCTTTATCTTTGATGTAAATGATCCAAAACGAAACAAAACAAAAGGTTTTTCTATTGGTATTATTTTTAAGCTAAAACAGGCAAAAGAGCGTTTGATAAATAACTACGAGTCTATCGATATGTTTGCCAAACTCGATGATTCTACGAAGCAGTTATTGCAGTCGCGTTTTTCCCCATTCGTGATTTAACCAATTGCATTTTTCCCTAGTTATGATTTAACTCAGTCGCATATTTCCCGCTATGTTTTTTTTAAATTGCATATTTTCCTATTATTATCAGGGTGTGTAATGTTTAGCATGAAAACAAATGGTCTAATGATCGTTTTACATAACACGAATTGCATAAATACGATCTGTATAATAAACATCGATATAATAGCCATGATGCATGAACCTGAAATTTAGTGAAATAAAGTAATTTGAATTTGAATTTGTGTTTATGCTAAACATTTCACACTCGTTAAAAATTTATATCATGTATACCTTCTATATTTTTGTACGTTCTCAATCTCAAGACCAACCACCCCAACATGTTCTGGTTGGCCTAAAGTTTGACTGGTAGAGAAAGCCTTAAAGCATTAAGCCATAATAAAATAAAATATAGGGTTGTTCAAAAAGCATGCGACATTGTTAAAGTTAAATATGTAGTTAGTTATGTAAATGCAACCCTTTCGGCTGTGACTGCACTAAGTGCAACGGAGCTGTGACGCAGTTGCGGACAATGCGCTTATCGTTATCGGGTCACGGCAGATTACGCGCGTTAGCTTAGCGGTGCATCTTGGGACTGCTTACCGAATTAGCGAGATAGCTTGTGCATCGCGCCAAGCGAAGACTAACAAACGATGATGATCAGTATTCGAAGCGATTAGATTTAACGTTTACAGACAGATGTAACACTGCAAAAAACTACATGACTAAAAAAAGCCGACTGGATAAAATATTAACTAAACAAGCTCTATATTCTGCAAAAAATTGTATGATGTGCAATGTAGGTACTTATACTAGTTTGTATAAATTGAATATTAGAAAAAGTGTTTTGGGACATTTACGAATATTTAGATTTTTCTACCAAAATGGTAGCGTCAAAGTGTTATAAATAATATAAAACCTGACAAAAAAAAAACCTTTTTTCTGTGTTTCGTAAATTGCAACAGAAATGACGCTTCATATAATGTCCGCAATAAATCGCCTTATTTTGTTTTTTTTTTGGTCAGGCTTCAAATATAATTTGGAATATTATTATATTGTCATTGTTTTGATAGCTCTTGTTAACTTGACATAATGGCGGCTGACTTAAAAGCAATATCATTACAGGTCATAGACGATATCGATTTACCGCCTAGAATATAGACATTGCAATCAATTTTAAAATTCTATGGTAGGAGAAGTTACCCAGATCAGCCCGCGCAAGCCGAGCCCGCAGCTCGCTCATCATTTTTATTTAGCCGGCGCTGCCGCACCGTTAGACACGGATCGGAGCTGTAAATCACTGCGGCGCAGCGGCGCGCGACACATATAGATCCGAGGATGCGCAGACACATAGATCAAGGGTTTTGGCCTAACGCGACGATTACTCGCGCCGTCTAAAAATTGGAAGCTGTAATTTAAAGTTTATGACTGTTGCCGGTTCAGCTGGCTTGTGCCTTCAGGCACGGGAATCGCAACGTTCAGGACGGTTTTAGTCTAAAGGCCCCTCTACACGTCAGCGGATCATGGGCGTGCGTAAGGGACGCATTTACACCTTAGAGTGAGCAACATATTCTTGCGCACGCCCATGATCTGCTGACATGTAGAGGGGCCATAAGCTTCAAGCCCAGATAGCTAGCCTATTCGGTGAATGAGTATAATGGAACTTGACTTATAAATAAGATTGACTTTTAATTTTTTACTTTATTCTGTATTTGTGTTGACTTTTAATATTATCATTTAATTTTATTTCTGACGACCTCAATGTAACTGCATATAATTTGACATGCCATGTAATTTATACTGTGTTATATTGAGTAATATTTTTTTTTTTTTCCCTGGGAAATTTAGGTCAATATAACACTACATTTTTATTAATGAATCCAGTAAATCATGCTAAAAGAAACATATATTGCTCTTTCTCTTTTTTTCCTACGATCCATATTTACCGAAAAATTCGGGTTTAAATATCATTACTTTCAAGCAGCCACGGACTTATAATTTTCAGAATGGCGAAATTTATGTCAATATAACACCACATTTTTATTAATTAATCTGCAGTCTGTCAGGGCTTCAAACACAATAACACATATAGTCATTTTGGTCCACGATTTAAAATCACACAGGAAATTATTTTCGGTCGTGGAGTATTATTTATTTAATGACGCATCGTACAATAATTTGTGAGCTCAGTTGATGAAGAGCTTCTAAAACGATTAATTTAAAAAAGCCAGCCTTTCAAAATTATCTGGTGAGTGTGGCGGTTGAAATATGACGGGCGCGGAGCCTAATCCCCCCTTTGTTAGGCGCCCATTCCGTCTGACGTCTCTCCCACTATCTGCGCCGGCACACCCTTTAAAACATCCTTTATAATGTAAACCTCGAATTATTCTAACAAAAGTTATGGTTGAGGCCCGAAATAATAAACGAGTAAGTGAGGGTTCCTAATCTGCCGTTTGTTAAAAGAAAAAGGTAGTATAAGCGTGTGAGGTTAATAATGATACTGCGTTTCGGTTAGAGATTCCTGAAAAAATCTAGCTGGTTGCTACTTTCAACAGTACATGGTTGCTGCTGGCAATGTAGCATTTTTTAAGATAGCCGGTGAAATGACTAGCATAGAGGCATTCCATCTTAGTCCTCAGGGTTGGCAACGCATTTGCAGTCTTGTGAATGCGAATGTCTTTGGGTCACAGTTTCCACTTACCATCAGGTGGCCTGTGTGCTCGTTTGCCTTCCCAGGCCATAAAAAAAAAAAAAAAAAAATTACTTCATCAATAACATAAATTATTAAATTATCTCACCTTTCACTGCCCTATTTCTATTAAACGAAACACGGCCACTAAAAAAAAAACGGCCAAGTGCGAGTCCTACTCACACACGAAAGGTTCCGTACCCTTATCTTTAAAAAAATCACGTTTGTTGTATGGGAGTCTCCCATAAATATTTATTTTATTGTTTTTAGTATTTGTTATTATAGCGGTAATACAATCATTTGTCAAAATTTCAACTGTCTAGCTATCACGGTTCGTGGGATACAGACTGGTGACAGATATTTTTTTTAGGTCATATACGAAATAATGAAATTTGTCACTGACACTTGTAAGTCTATCCCAATAATAACACTTATTTTATTCTTAAAACAATATCTGCAGCAAAAGGAAAAAACTCAGCTGGTGATAACCGCAGCTTCAGAAGTCTAAATATTATATTTCACCATTTAAGAAGACACTAACATCATGACCGCTGTCCCTTTTTTTCACGACTTTTATAAACATAACATAGCATAGCATTTAGCAGAGTCGAACAAAATGCATTACGGCGTTCGTTACAGACTGTAAAAATCTCGAAAGTACGGGTGGTACCAAAAACGTCGACATTATATAAAATTGTAAATACTTTTAAAAAGCCTTTGTTGGTACTTTTTGCTAATGCAAGCAGCTCAAGTCTTGGCTAAGGCTGTTTGTGTTCAATTCCCAAGGAAACCGCCGGATACACGAGAAGCCGGGGAACTTCAATAGTTACGTCCAAGGGAGTATTCCCAGTTATGTACTCCTGGTCAAAGACGACCAAGTCTAAGCTGAAAGCCACGACAATAGCCTGAATTGTTGAAAACTTTGATGCAAGAGTAATATTTAATGATACTTTGGCCGTATAAAGTTGTACTTAAACTTTAAACGATAAAAATAATAATGAATATGTAGAGAACTTTACAAGTACTAAATGTTTACATGTTCTGAGTCTACCGAGCGTTTTCCAAGCGGATACCACTCCTTTGAAGAAGTGCTGTAAGATACATTGTCTTATATTTTTTAAAATTATTTAATGACTAAAATTAAAATGGTAGTAGCAGATATTTTTAAATATCAATTGAGTAGTTAATAGCAACGGCTCTGACTGTTTTCATGATTCTCTTCACCACGAATTGGCTATGAATAATTACATTGAGTAATCGCTAGATAAGTTGTGTTTTTTCCATTCAAAATCAAGAATGTGCTTGATATTATTTAAAAAAAAACAAATAAGTTCAATTTCATTTACGTCTCGTTTATTAGCCCCAAGAAATAAGTTTTTTGGAGAAAACACTAAGCAGGAGTTAACCAGTGCATGCAACTTTTTTTGGCGAAAATGTCCGTCAAGCATGCAAGATCCTTTAGTAACTTCCCTTTTAAAGAGCTTCAAAGTGTTGGTTTAATGAAATTTCTCTCTTTCCATTTTGTTTGGGAATCCTTACACTCTGTATGACTGTTAATATAATAAGCCTTATTAATAAAATCGTCAAAAACTCTTCGAAAATATTCCTAATTCCAATTATCATGACAAAACAAACCATTCGTAAAATTACAAGATCGGTGAGGTTCTAAAATAACTTGTTTTCTTTTCATCCTGGAGAAAATTAACACTTTAGGGAAGCGAATCACCACTTTGGAGGGGGGAAGGTAAACATTTTGTTATGTAGGGAAATTGGTCGTATTAATGGAAGGGTAGGGTATGGTTGTTATTTGCTGTATAATGGTGTTGAGGGGGTTTGGGTCCATCCGATATTGTTACACTGCGCTGAAGAGCAGTAAAAACAGGCCATTGTGTTAAACTGTACAGTAGTAGTGGAGGTAGGAACTTGTCCGAATTGCTACCACCGTCTAATCCTTTCACATACATACATACATAAACTCACACCATTCCCGGAGTGGGGTAGGCAGAGCTACAGAATTACCAACAACTCTAAAAAAGTTGTTGATAATTCGGTAACCACATTTTGCACAATAGGCTAAGATGTTTACCAGTGTATTAGTGACAGGTTGCAATCCCATCACCTAACAGTACTCCAAGCCTTTATTCCCTTATTCGCCTCTTACGACATCCACGGGAAGACATGGAGTGGCACTATCCTAACTCGGCAACCACACGGGGCCTCCTTTCACTTACCGCCAAATTAACAGTGGTTTCATCGTTGCATTCTGAATAGGATAATAAAGAGGCAATCAACAAGCTACCATTAGCATCCTGTAAACCACTGTTTGATGAATTGAAGCTACACACTCTTCCATCACTTTGAGTATTGGAAATGAGCAAATTTGTGAAATTAAATTGATATCTGTTTACTCAGTATGTTTGTACATTTAACACCAGGTATCCAAGAAAACTAGTACAGTAGGAAACAGTGTCAAAATTACGAAAAATAAATTGCTATTGTATGTCCTTCAGAAAATTAGTGACCTAATTCAAAATTACAGCTTTCAAACTTTATGTCATAAATTTATTATTATAGAGACCTAACTAGGCTAAGAAATTGTAACTAATTTAACTATGATCCTAGTTGGTCGAAATAAATGTTTTGAATTTGACTTTGAAATTATGTCTAGATGTAGAACTATCTAGACCTAGATATGAAATTATGCCTCAACCAATCACAGACAAGCATCAATCCTAAGACCGCACATGCGTTGCCAACCCTGAGGACTAAGATGTTATTCCTCTATGATAGTTATTAGATGTTCTGTTAGTTTAGTTAGTTAGTTAGCTGGTTAGTTTATACTGGTTAGTTAGTTTAGGGATTTAGATGTCCAGTGGGCAGTGTACGCTCCATCCAAGACCCAACATTAGTTTTCGCGCCTCACCGCCCAATTCCGATCCATATTTCGTTTTCATAAGTAATTTTACACTTGATATAATTTGTGGGACCCTATTCAATTTCGATAGTTTCAGCGTGACGCAACGTTTCTTAGAAAATACATTATGTGGGTACCGTTCGACGTTTCTGGAAGTTATTAGATTTTGTGGCTGTAATTCTCTCCCCGTTTAATATATCAAATGTATCTGCTTGGCAAATGTCAAACCGTGAACACGTTGGAATAATTTTGTTTTATTACTAGGAGCTTACTTAACGTTAGCTAATTAATAAAAATATCGCACAAGAACATGAAGAGAGTATGTATGTATGAGAGTGTGTAGGACCTTCAAAATTAGTACACACACAAAAACTGGCCAAGTGCGAGTTGAACTCGCGTGGTTTTCTTTTTTGATCGCATTCTTATACATTTTCCTGTAAGATCAGGGGGAAGGAATGGTCAATTTTCGTCTTCTTTCATGAATAAATCTAAACTATTTATTTTAAATAAATAGCTAAAATATATTTGAGATTCTCATAACGAGTTCTTTTATTTGATATGTAACACAGTAAAGTTTGTAAAACTTTTTTTTAAATTTCCTTATTTGTCCCCCGAAAATGACCTTTATTTAAAAAAGAAAAACTTACTTTATACATTTGTGTTTAGGTTATTAATTTATATATGTGTACCAAATTTCAACTCAATCGGTCCATTGGTTTCAGAGCAAATTGGCTGTGACAGACACACAGACAGACGCTGGAGTGATCTTATAAGGGTTCAATTTTTTTTTTGTACGGAACGTTAAACACTATCTCAAAAACTACACTCAAGTATCTATCCAGTCTTTTTAGTTGCTTAGTAGTTTATATTTACAATTTATTAATGTTTATTTGCAATGAAACTAAAGGTCACAAATCGTAACGTGACCCTGACATACATTTTACCGACAACAGTAGGTACCTAAGGTATAATTTAGCACAAAAAATTCACTGCATACGCTGGACCTGGATCTTAGTAGATAATAATAATGAAAAATAACATAACAAAAAGCTAGCTTTAAGAACCCGACTGTTGCTAAATTCAAATTGAAAAATGATGAAAGAAACCTTAAAATTATTTTTGTTGGTAATTCTTTAGCTCTGCCTACCCCACTTTGGGAATGAAGGCGTGAGTTTATGTACGTACCTATGTATGTGTCTTTTATCTTTTTTTTTCTTAGGCAGTCTGGTAAAAGCTTAACCTCAAAAAACGTGTCTCGCATTACATTTGATATAGAATTTATTGAATCTCTGCAGCCACATTTTACTCTAAATCTATAACCCAACATACCGCGACGTTAACAACTCAGAGCGATCGGGAATGCCGCCAATTTCTTTGAAGTCGGCGGATAATAGATCATTCCCGGCAACTTGGAGTTGAGTCGTTATTGTGATGTAATTTGAGTCAAGGGCGGGCTGAGGCATTCTGAAGAGGCTCTTGATTAATCTTGCCGGTAAATCCGAGGCGTGTTTAATTAAAATGGGATTATCTTGAGGTTGCAGGCGATCGGCCAGGTAACAGTTGGGCCCCTTGGGTAAGAACAGATTTGAAACGGTTTTATGTAATTTTATGATATACTTATGAAACGCTTGCGTGACTGACTGGGTAGTGAACAACGCATAGCTTGAACCGCTGGAACTACGTATGTACTCGTTAAATATACTTTTGTCCAAATATCCAATATTTTAAAAACTTAATTATTGGTTTTCGAATTAGAGTAATTGTAAAAAGTAATTGACGTAAAATACCTACGCCTTAGAAAAAAAAGAACTTAACATCGTATTTTACAATGAAGCAGTTAAATCTACAGTATTTAATGATGAAACAGACTTGGATACATTCCCACACAACTATCAAAACTATAAACTTGAAAATTCTGCAAATTGACTAAGTGTAAGTTGTTGAAACGTTATTCGAGTGGCACGGCAGCCCTAACGAGACCAAACTTTGCACTCGCTGACTCGCAAGATTTCACCACATATTTTGCTCTGCGTTGTTAGTTAGTTTCGCTTTGCGAGTGCACGTAGAAATTATATGAGAATCTTTTACTGCACGAGTCATTTCAATTAATTCTGTTAAGAGGGCAAATGAAGCACGCTATTTGTAGAGGGAGGAGAGACTGAGACGAAATAATAGTTGAATATAAGGTGCCTAACAAATTAGATTTTTACAGCTGATAGTAGGTACTCGGCTCTCGGACTAGATTTAAGTATAAAACATTTAAGGTTTTATGGTAGTTTTTGGTTTCTTTCGGTAAATGAAAACAAAAAAACAATTTAAAAGTTTTCTTACTTTATATTTAAAGTTACTTGTTTTGATGTAAGATACCATCTCTTAAAGTATCGGTATCTCATTTGTTAGCAACTTATAAAGATACTATTGAGTTGGTGATGATCATCATCATCATCAGCCGTAAGACGTCCCCTGCTGGACAAAGGCCTTCCCCAAGGTTTTCCACAACGATCGGTCCTCAGCTGCTGTCATCCAGCGGTTTCCCGCGACCTTTATCAGATCGTCAGTCCACCTTTTGGAAGGCCTTGGAATCATGGCCATGGAAAAAGCAACTACGAGTCCTTACTAGAGACTCGACGTCAAATTAGAGCTTGTATCTCCTAATTGGCTTAACTATTGTAATATAGCATCATCATCATCATCATGTCTGCCGAAAGACGTCCACTGCTGGACATAGGCCTCCCCCAAGGCTTGGGGGACCAAGGCTCTCCACTCAGACCGGTCTTATGCTTTTCGCATCCACTGCGTTCCCGCGATCCTTACAAGGTCGTCACTCCATCTTGTTGGAGGCCTACCTACAGCTCGTCTCCCGGTCCGCGGACGCCGCTCAAGAACCTTCTGGCCCCATCGGCCATCTGTCCTGCGAGCGATGTGCCCCGCCCACTGCCACTTCAGTTTAGCTATTCTTTGGGCTATGTCGGTAACCTTAGTTCTACTGCGGATATCATCATTTCTGATTCTATCACGCAGAGAAACCCCGAGCATATGATAGCCCTCTCCATAGCCCTCTGAGTGTGAAGAATTAATTATTGTTATGGGCGTTTTCACTAAAAAGTGTACCCAATTAAGGACTGAAATTAAGGAACTTTAACTTTGTCAGTTTTGTGACGAAAATTAGCTATATATTGACGGCCGCAATGTATGGCTAATTTTCGTCACAAAACTGACAAAGTTAAAGTTCCTTAATTTCAGTCCTTAATTGGGTACACTTTTTAGTGAAAACGCCCTTATATATGAAACTGAAAAACTACCGCCATAATTACCAGCTTTTTAGCTTCTTGAAGTCAAATTAGGAACTGACTAATATGACTTGATTGGTCCTTGAGATCATTTAATCATTTATCCGGCATGCTCTTGACCGATTTTTAATAGAATACCGCATTTATTTCAGTTTTATTATTTATTCCAAGGAACGTTTCTTATTTTGTTAGGTCGGGGGCATTAATCAAAAAATAAATAAAAGAAATAATATAGCTAAAGAAACCGAAATAGCTTAAGAATTTTAAACTTCTGTATCAACTCGTATGCCAGAGTAAATATTTAAGCAATGCGTTTGCTGCAGTGCGCCGGCTAATCGAGATTTACGCCGACTTGAATCGTATTAAACGTTCAGTATAAAGTTTTATTGCAGGAACACGGAATATTATTGTGTTTAGAAATAAAAACTTAAATAATAGATACGAATATTACTGTTATAGAACAGTTTTTTTTTATGGCGTAGGAAGGCAAACGAGCACACAGGCCACCTGATGGTAAGTGAAAATGTGACTCATTAGCAATGATCGGATATCCTGGTGCAACACGGGGTGAATGACCTCAAACATTATGCTAATATGGATATGCCCCGGGGTTCCGGGACTTATGTTGTTAAATATTATTCTGATTTTATGACTTCAAATAAATTTAAATACAATTTAAACATGTAAAATAAATATTTTGACAAAAGTAATTTAGGTACTTATGTAAAAAAATAAAAAAAGTTAGTTTTTATTATACTCTGTTTTAAATTGATCTGCCAAATAGTCTTTGGGTATGAATATAAACAAAATATATAATACGGTACGCATTATCAGTTCACTATACTACACACAGATATTATATTTTATTAGTTGGTATGAAATTGAAATAGCATACAATTATTTTCTCAATATTTTATATGTTTAATCGATTTCTTTACACGTCTTAAATCCTATCCTTATGCCTATTTATAAATATCTCAACAATCGCATTTTCTTTTCGAACCAGATCCCGGGATTTTAGTCATATCCATATTAAGATTTCTACTCTATATCCCGCAGTGTTGCACCGTGAAATCCGATCACTGCTCATTAGACATTCGCATTCACAAGACTGCAAAGGCACTGCCAATCCTGAGGACTAAGATGGAATGCCTCTATGCTAGTCATTTCGCCGGCTGTCTTATCCCCAAACCGGAACACAACAATGCGAACCAAGCTGCGGCGGTAGGTTAATAGATAAGATGGTGGTACCAACCCGGACGGACCATGCACAAGGTCCTCCCACAAGTAACAGTTACGCGTTTAATTTAAATAAATCTATATTATTAAACCTCCTTGCAAAAAAACCGGGCACTTTCAATATTTTCAAGCATAAAGCTAACATTACTTTTATAAAATCATTATTTTCCTTCATTACCAATATTTACTTTTAATTTTGTAGTTTGGAATATTATTTAGCAATAGTATATTTAAAGTACCTACTTGAAAAAATTAAAAATGCTTGTTTTCTTTGCAAGGGGGTTTTTAATACAAAAAACTGCCTGGCTGACTGACTGAGCAACGCTCGCTAGGGACTAGAAATTTGCAGGAAATATTCCTTGGATAAAGAGAGACAAGAGATAAGAGTGCACTAGAGAGCGTCGGTGGCCTAGTCGGCTTAGGGGGTCGACTCGTGATCATAAAGTACGGAGTTCGATACTAATGAGTTTTTCTAACTTAAGTGCATTACCGGATGCTCTTACGGTGGAGAAAAAACATCGTGAGGAAACTTGCACATTCGATCGTGTAAGAGTACAAAAGGTGATTGAACAATACAGGTTCGAAAGGTGTATCCGAAAGACACTAAGGAGGGTTTTTTTGGAAAATAAGGGGTTCAAATAAGGGGGGGGGGGGAAACTAATTCTTACAATAAATATATTAAAAGTTTGTTTTTGTTACTTGAGAAAGACGTACGAGCGGTTTTCCAAAGTAAAGTGGGCTCCGAGATCTATAGAATTTTGCGATCTAAGGACTTCAAAATGTGTTGCCAACTTTAGATAAAGATGAATTGCTTCAATATTAGTAATTTCACCAACCGTCTCAGCCTACATCGAAATACTTAGCACTAGTTGATCTAGATCTACATAAGAATGTATATATACTAAATTGTTACTATGTCTGTTTGCAGAATGGAGGTAACTTGAGTCCTGGAAAAATAGAATACTTTTTATCCCGCAAAATTGGACAGTTGCCCAGGGAATGATAAAAGACTTCAACGCGGAAGGAGTTGTGGGCAACAACTAGTTCTATGAGTTTTATTAGTTCTTATATCTTACTTAGTTGTCGTGTGCTATTTTTCTTTTTCATTGCCATAGTGAAATAATGACAAGATAAATAAATATCAGGGGACAATGTCAGATTGTATCTGAGACCTCAGGGTTGGCAACAAATTTCATGTTTTCAGATTGTAGTCATAAGAGTGTTAATATCAGGGGACTATGTCACATCAATTGACCAAGTCTCATGCTAAGCTTTACGCTTGTACTATGGGGTACCTAGACATCGATATAAATACTTATACGGAGTAATGAATTCTTAAATACATAGAAAACATCCATGACTTAGAAACAAATATTCCCGCTCATCACACAAATATCTGCCCTTACCGGGATTTGAACCCAGAACCGCTAGCTTCGTAAGCAGTGTCACTACCAACTAGGGCAGCGCGTCGTTTAATATGTTTAGTAGACGATGTATTTTTTCATTTAATAACATGTTTTGCTACATTCAAAAGGCACAGAGGAAAATAAAAATAGATATTTACTCGTTAGTAAAATGAAATGAAAACCTGATAAAATATTGAACGTACTGCTAGCATCGGAGGAAGGCGAGTTCTTTCGTACTAAGGCACTTACTAACGTACAGGAAAAACACAGGTTTCACATAGTCTCTAACTTTAAAAAAAAATGCAGAAAGTAAACGGGCGCACTGTCACTAGATGGTAAAAGGGACCTGTGACCCATAGACATTTTCATTTTCAAGAGTTCAATCCTAAAACCGGCTATGCGTCGCCAATACTGAGGGCTGAGATGGAATGCCTCTATGCCAGTTATTTCACTGTTTGTCTTATGCCCTTAACAGAACACGACAATGTGAACAGTGATGCTGGATGATAGGTTAAAGGATATCATGTTGGTAGCGATCGACCCTGCACAAGGTCACTAAATTATTTGCAATTTGCGACCAGCTCGCGTATAAAAAGAGGTTTAAATATTCATCATCCTGTATTCGGACTGTGAGCTCACTCGACGCATGTGCTAGCACAATAATAGCCACTCAACTATTCGTTTCCTTCGTAACCTGTAGTAATATTTCCCGGCCTGTGCGGGACTAATGTGTTCCCTGGGCCGGTAATACCCGGGCCGGGCGCCACTTAGCTCCCCCCACCCCCCTCGGACGTCCCGCGGGACCCAGCGTCCACCAAATCGAGTTACGTTGAGTGATTTAGAACAAAAACTTGTTACGGACAAGCGGAGTTATCGTATGCTCGGACGAGTGAAGAGACGTTGACTTTGAAGCTGAATTCAAAATAGGAATCGAATTCGATTGTTTTTACGTTTTAATGATATCACACGTGTTTTGTTTTTAATTTATTATTGTTTCGCAAAAAATCTTAGGTAACATTTATAAACATCCTATAGAATATTCAAATGTTTATTGTATGAAAGAATACGTTCTAAAAAACAAATGAAAGTACAATTGAAAGGGGACATAAGCATCTTTATACTCAACTGTAGATTGTGAAATTAAGGCATTCATTATTAGTACTTTGCATTGGAGTATTTACAATCGCAAGATTCCATGAATACCAAGATCCATGTGTCACATGCTTTAATATGTATCTGTCAAAAAATATATTTTAGGTATAAGTTTTTGTTGCCAACTGTACTTTTTTTTACAATGTCATTATCAGAATCTGCTTATCAGGACCACACTAATGAGTCTTAACACGGTGGGTTTACGTTACGTGTAGCGGATATCCTGTCTCCACCTTCCGACTTCATCATCAGATCAGCTCTTAGATATCATAATATGACACAATGGTGGGGGCCCTTCGCATCGCCTAAAGATTGGTTGTTTTGACGATTTTGGGCTAACCTCTTTTTACCTAACATCCATTAGACTCAAATTATTGAATTTAATAAACATCTATTTTGTAGATTTGTCAAGTATCTAAGGTTAGTTTTTTCTCAGACATTCCGATTGGAGCAGAAGGACGGAAAATGCCTCATTTTACTCCTAGAAGTAAACTATATGAAAACGCTTTCCGTCCATGTCCATATAGTTTTATAAAAGTGTTCTCTATTGCGTATAAAATCGAAAGGACCATGAAAAAAATCCCATACACCCAACATGTGGGTGGGGGCGTGTGGCCCTGCGGCGGGGCTCTGCAGTGCTGACAGCTCGGCTCGTCGTGCGTGGAACTAATACTCGTAGTTTTCTAAGAAACTTTCTGTCTTTGTTAAAGGTTTTAAAAAATACTTATAATCTTGTATTTGGTGTCCTGCCGTTTGACCAAAAGTCATTTGGCAAAATTACACTTGACAAACAGCGTTTTGCAAAAAAATTTTAAGTCAATTGATCATTTTACTACTAGTCATTTTACAAATGACATACTTTTCTAAATGATCAACAGTTAAATTTACATTTTACGAGAAAGACGAAACAGGGCATAACCGATTCGGATAGGTTAGGTTAGAAGGCAAAGGCGGGAGCTTGGCTCCCGCCTTGGCCTTCGAGGTTGTTTTTTTTTCTGCCCAGAAATAAGTAAACTAATTGCTAAATGATCAATTGCTAAGTGAATTTTTGTAAGATGATACTTTTGTCAAATGTCTCGTTTGCCAAATGATCATTTGGTGAAACGTTGTTTGTCAAATGACCATTTGTCAACAATTTTTTGGTCAAACATTAGTGAACCCTTGTATTTGTGTCATTTCCTCGCATTTTTTGAGAAAAGCATTTTGTATGGCTCCGCGGAAACGAGGATCTCTTGACTCTTATTTTAGTAGGCTTCGCTATTAGTCAGCCTGCTAACCGACTCGTCAGTAAATCCCTTACTTTCCGCGTCGAGGCAATATTGTACTATTATTGTAACTAAAAAAACCCTTTGTAATGGTAAAAACCGTTTTAGGCGCAAAGATTTCGCTAATCGTTACGATGAAAAACTTTATGCCATCCATTATTGACCCATGCATGATTTAAACGTAGTACTGTAGGTTCCTACGCTGTTATAAAAATAACTCAAGATCAGTTCAGCAACGTGCCAGCAACGTTCGTCAAGGGCTTAATACCCCTTTGATTACTCAACTTCAAGGCTGAAATCGAAAGTTTCGGGATATAATCCTTGAATAATAAGAAGTTTAGGTAAAACAATAACAAAGTCTCGGTTAGGGTATTAATTTCGTTTGAGTTTTGAACACCAACGGTGATCTATATCAAAAGAAAAGTTTTACAAGCCAATCTCGTTTAACAATAGATTAACTTGAAAATGTAAATTATCTAGTTTGTAGTAGTACATTGTATTATGAATAAATTTAGGTTTCTAAGTTTATTTGTGAACTTTTAGATTACGCTGTCTTAAGATAGTAAAAAAAAAATAACAAGTAGGAAGGTTGACTTTGACCTACATGATCACCCTTTGATTCAAAAAACATGTAATCCGCAACACCCTGTACTATGGATCAGTAACTAACCTGTTCGCTTCTCAGGATCTCTGAAGAGCACATCATCGATGCGCGCGGGCACGCTTCTGCCCTTGCCGTTGACGGCCACGGCTTCCAGCCGGAACCTGACGTCCCACTCCAGACCTCGCAGGGACCAGGAGGGTTCTAGTGCCGAGAGGTTCACCCTGGATAAAATAATGATTAATTAGACGGTAGGAATATAATCAATGGTTTTCTGGATACTTCTAGGGTTAAACTGTAGGCTATTATGACGCGTTGGCCTGCTGGGTATTGACCTTGCCTACGAAGCCAGCGGTCCAGGTTTCAATTCCTGGTTTGGGCAAATATTCGTGTGATGAGCGCGAGTATTTGTTTCTGAGTCTTGGATGTTTTCTTTGTATTTAATTATCAAGCGTAACTATGGTAACCCAATAACAAGTCGATGAATATTAATCATATTTTAAAGTAAAACTAAGCTACTCATATATTAAAGATGTAAATAATAATCACCACTATAAAAAGAACACCCCCTCTAGCAGGTCCGCTCGTGGCATGGTTCCTATGACACTGGCTGCATTACCTCTCCTTTGGGAGAGGTAAGCACCAGCTCTAGGATCTCCGGAGGTGTCTATGAGCCAGGATCACAGAGCCGTAATAAAGCTTTTCATATCGAAAATAATAATAATTTATTTATCTATGTATTTAAGTATATTATACAGTTGTCTAATACCCATAGCACAAGTCAAGTTTTAGTTTGGGACTAGGTCAATTTGCGTGACATCAATACCCTGTTATTATTTATTAATTTATGAAATGACCTACGCTACTATAAAGATAAAATAAAATCCAAGTTACTAGTTTGTGAACAAAAATGGGCTATTCGAAAAGTGTTTTGAATATCATTATCCACTTTCATATTTCCTTATTTATTTAAGACTTGCCATTCATGTTAGTCCATATTGACTTTAGTATGAAACAGATGGCCGGCAATTGTTGGTTTCTCCTAAGATTAGATTTCCTTAATACTACTACAGTAGGGACACCGAGTGATGGCACTTGACACATCTGACAATAGTGTTGTGAAACACTCCATTTAGTTAAATACGGTCCACGCTAACGGTACCTCTGAAGACTCTTCTGCCAGTCACACAATCGACTCACGAAAACACTCCATTTAGTTAAATGGAGTGTTTCACAACACTATTTTCAGATGTGTCAAGTGCCATCACTCGGTGTCCCTACTTTAAGTCCAAAAACTTTTCAAAGATTTTAAACCAAAACCTCTTCTCACGGACAGAAGGTGCATCTTTCTAAACACCAAAATAGGAATTTGGCATTTTCCTGGGCCAAGATTCCACGCGGCAAAACATGTTTTCTTTTGACATATTATCGTATTGTTCTCCTTCCATTGGATAGTTTAGTTAGTGGCAGCTGAGTTAAAAACAATACCATAACACGGTAAAGGCAAAATAGATTTGCCCTGTAGCATAGAGGCCATTTGTTCGGCTACAAAGATCTTCTTTATTCTATTTGTGTAACGCTAGGTCATGGATGAAATAATACTCAAGCAAACACTAAAATTGAGTTAAAGAATTTCACCCACACAAAATGCGGCACGTAGAATCCATCTTGTTATTTTTGTTATTTCCCGGCCTCATACAGAATCCATCTTGTTATGTTTGGTTCCCGGACGATGCGAAAACATTGCTCGTCAGAAACCCCCCCCGTATAAAATCGGGAATGACAGATAAAACTTCGTACACCTGCGCAGCGAGATAATCGCAAGTCTCAAAGAATGGGAGTGGATGGGAGAAAAAACTAGTTTTTTGGAGATAAAATATGTTGACATAAATTTATTGATCAACTTCTTCCTAGGCGTCTATTTTCCGGGTAAAGTTATATAGTATCAGGCTATATGGTTTTTCTTAGTAGAAAAATACTCTTTTCTCAGTCTTTCTTACTACCAGCGCTAACGTAAATGATTTTAAACTAACAAAGTAAGTTGTATGGTTGCTCGTGTGGTTGCCAGATTAGAATGAAGCCATTCCATGTCTTCCCGTGGATATTGTAAGAGACGACTAAGGGAAAAAAATCGTGTAGTACTGTTAGGCGATGGACTTGCAATCTGTTATTAATACACTGGTGAACATCTTAGCCTGATTGTGCAAGTGTGGTTACAGTCTTATTAACAAGTGTTTTGGAGTTGTTTTGTTGTAGTTTGTAGCTCTGCCTAGTCTTGGAATGAAGGCGTGAGTTTATGTTTTTATGTATGTAAAGTTGTATGGAATTGCCATAATTATGCGCTTGACACAGCCGTCAGCAGTTTCGGTCAATTCTATACATTTTCGATAACGATAAAATGTTCGCAATGCATTTTGTCTAGGGCTGCTTGTTACTTACTTGTTTAGGACGGTGAAACGTAAAATTGTAGGGAATAGTTCTATTAATCCTGCTAACATTATACTTTTCTCAATAGCTGTGTCGTGCAACAGAGGTCATTTATCGTTATCCCTCAAGGTCTACCCTATTTTTCGGGATAAAACACACCCTCTGTCCTTCCTCAGGGATCAAGGTATCTACCTACATACAAAATTTCATTAAAATCGACTTACCTGAGAAAAATATTACTATTGATATGCGCATAAACAGCTAAAAGGATTTTAATGAAATTTAGCGCATGTTTAGTGTATGTTCTGAATTAAAATATGGGCTACTTTATATCCTGAGAAATTAAAAAGTTCCCGTAAAAATTCGAAACAAAGTCACGCACAAAAATAAAAATAAAACGATGTAATAATTAAGTTTCCTAAAACTTGAGTAGTTATTTACGTAATGTATCGAGTAAGCGTGGGAAAAATGTGGAAGCAGCCATGTGGGTGTTTCAAAGAATTCAAATTTATTTTAGGACTTTGTTTTTAGGGAAATCAGTTACCTACCATAATATACAGGGTGATTGTTGGGTCGTCTAGCAACAAAGTAAACTAATACTCATTACGCCATTACAAAAACAACGTAATAGATTTAAAAACGTTAAGACCATTAAGTACTTGGTGTTTTATTTAAAAATGAAATATTTTTCGTGGCGGTTCATTTTAACATAGGTTTTAACATGAAAATATTAGGTCACCATCATTTCAGTATTATACACATACATAAACTCACATCTTCGTTCCCCGAGAGTGGTAGGCACATAACAACAACAACAACTCTAAAAAGTTGTTGATAATTCTGTTACCACATTTTGCATAATTAGGCTAAGACCAGTGTATTAATGACGGTTGCAAGCCCATCGCCTAACAGTATTACAAGCCCTTATTCCGTTAGTTGCCTCTTACGACATCGACGAGAAGACATGGAGTGGCACTATTCTAACCCGGCAACCACAAGGGGCAATTATTACATGTGTTGCTTTTATTGACACGCATATCTTTTGTTTTGACAAACTCGTGGAGAGAGTTCTCGCCGGCAGTGTGAACAGCCAGCGATCATCTATTAATATATGTATCTCTCTTATTTACACGGGATCTATATCTTTTGTTTTGACAAACTAGTGAAGAGAGTTTTTGCCAGCACTGTGAACCGCCAGCAATCAAATTTTAGTATTGGTACCTCTTTCATTGACACGGGATATATCTTGTGTACGTTTTTTGAATGATAAAATAATCGGCAGCTAATCGTTTTTTCGCTGGCAGTAGGACCAGTAAGTTTCGAATAACTTAATTACAAAATATGTTTTTTGTTATATTTAAAAATAAAATGATAATATTATTTAACGTTCACCTCCTTGTCCATCGCTGCCTGCGCGCTAAATATTCATTTACGACGCCGGTATGGCGCTCACGTCGTGAGGTTAAACGAGACAAGTTTCTAACGTTTTTATTTTTAACAATAATTAAACTGTTGAGGTACCTTAATGAGCTTAAGCGTGCTTGGACTTAGTTTTTTTGAGGATAACTATGTTAGCTGCAGTGTGATTAAGTAAACAATACAATACAATTCAGAATAAAACAGTTTGTTTTGCACTGAACAAAAAAATAGAAACAGAACCAAATTAATAATAAATGTCAGGGGACAGTATTATAAAAATTGACCAAGTAATAAACTACACATGACCAAGGCTTACGTTATAGGTGCTGGACACCGAACATATATGTTTAGAAAAATACATACTTAAATACATAAAAAACATCCAAGAATCAGGAATTAATCCTCGCGCTCATTTGTTACTTTATTACCTCGTAATGTAACTTACTTTTAAGTATTATTTATTGTATTTTATGATTGAAAAAATGACCTTCATTCACTCTTAATTACCGAGGTTGATACAAAAGTAAATTATATTAAGTTTCTACCTATTAAATTAAAAATACATACATACATAACTTCATGCTTTCAATCCCAGAGTGGGGTAGGGACAGCTACAGCTTTAAACAACATACAACTTTAAAAAAAATGTTGATGATTCTGTAACCGCAATTTGCACAAATAGGCTAAGATGTTTACCAGTGTATATTGGTGACAGGTTGCAAGCCCATCGCCTAACAGGGATAACTATGTTAGCTGCAGTGTGATTAAGTAAACAATACAATACAATTCAGAATAAAACAGTTTGTTTTGCACTGAACAAAAAAATAGAAACAGAACCAAATTAATAATAAATGTCAGGGGACAGTATTATAAAAATTGACCAAGTAATAAACTACACATGACCAAGGCTTACGTTATAGGTGCTGGACACCGAACATATATGTTTAGAAAAATACATACTTAAATACATAAAAAACATCCAAGAATCAGGAATTAATCCTCGCGCTCATTTGTTACTTTATTACCTCGTAATGTAACTTACTTTTAAGTATTATTTATTGTATTTTATGATTGAAAAAATGACCTTCATTCACTCTTAATTACCGAGGTTGATACAAAAGTAAATTATATTAAGTTTCTACCTATTAAATTAAAAATACATACATACATAACTTCATGCTTTCAATCCCAGAGTGGGGTAGGGACAGCTACAGCTTTAAACAACATACAACTTTAAAAAAAATGTTGATGATTCTGTAACCGCAATTTGCACAAATAGGCTAAGATGTTTACCAGTGTATATTGGTGACAGGTTGCAAGCCCATCGCCTAACAGTACTACAAGCTTTTATTCCCTTAGTCGCCTCTTACGACATCCACGGGAATACATGGAGTGGCACAATTCTAAGCCGGCAACCACACGGCCAAAATATAAATTATAAACTATAATTATCAAAAAAAAATTGTGTCTAAAAGAGTTAACCTTTAAAACCAAACGGGCAAAGAACTTCAAATAGGTTACGTTTAAAATAGATGTTCAATTCCTTTCAGCTAGGGAAGGCGTGTCTCTGAAGACATCAGGGAGGAATGAGGCCCCTGATACCGTCTGATAGCGCCTGATAACAGCTGGATAGGTACTGCCTTAATTAAGACGATTGCTTTAGATATAATCTACCTTTGATTCCGTTGCTTACAGTTTGTAATCAAATTACAGAGGTGTGAAAACTTTGCGTTGTATATTTTTAACAAGCATCGCATCGCTCGTATTTTACGCAACTAAGGCGAAGGTAAAAATAGAGTTATGATTAATACCGTTTATCTATGCAAATTAGTATGTTTTTTTTGTATGTTTATCAGTTCCCTAGTTACTCCTAATCTTATATAACATTAAAACAAAATGTCGTCGTTGGCTTTGTTAGTGTTCTGCGTGTGATAAGCTATGTGACGTCATTCTAAATGGATCAGAGCGTTTTTCTGAGGACCAAGATTGAATGCCTCTATGATAGTAGTTTTACCAGTTGTCTTATCCCTAAACCGGAACAATTGAATTTGAAAATTGATGACTGGTGGTAAGTTAAAAATTAAATGGTTGTACCGATCAGAACGGACCCAGAACAAGAATATCCTACCGCTTTGGCGAGCGTGGGTTGTTTTTAATTACAGGCTGAACCAAAGATTTTATTTTTAGCTCAGCCTACTCAATATAATTTATAAAAGAGTTCTTTGAAACTCGTTTTGTTGTTTAAAAACAACCTCGAAATTTTGTTTTTATTTTATTTTCGTAGAAGCTTTCTTTTCTTTCTTTCTTTTATATCATAGGAAGGCAAACGAGCACACAGGCCACCTGATGGTAAGTGGAAACTGTGACCCATAGACATTCGCATTCACAAGACCGCAATCCTAAGACTGCAAATGCGTTGCCAACCCTGAGGACGAAGATGGAATGCCTCTATGCTAGTCATTTCACCGGCTGTCTTATCCCCAAACCGGAACACAACAATGCGAACACTGCTGCTTGGCGGTAGGTTAATGGGTAAGATAGTGGTACCAACCCGGACGGACCCTGCACAAGGTCCTCCCACAAGCTCGAGCTACGTATCGTGCTACGGCGTAGCGCTACGCTTTGAAGTCCTACGAAGTTGGCAAACTTGGTATTGAGGTCAAGACTCATCATCAGCGTTATTGATTTAAATTCCCCAAACTTAGTAACTTTTCCTTTTCCGGGATAAAATTAAACTCCCTTAACTTCAAAATTTCCCTTCCCGTGTATCGCGTTTTGCCCGATGTTTTTATAATTAACACACTCCGGAAAGTTTAATGAGGTACAGTGTGCCGTTTTGAACCGTATGTTGGTTGAATAGGGTTGACAGTTGTGGTAATACGTTGGGTTTATTGTATACCTGCGACAGGGCAAGGGAATTTTAATGCGTGCTAACAGGGGAGCTCTTTATATTAAAATAAAAGGGATACTGAAGCACAGAATACACGTCAGGACTAAAGGGGACTAGGAATGCAGGAGAAGTAGGTAATCAGCTGAGTATGCTTCGTAACACTAACGTGCTGCTGAAAATTAGCGAAAAAAGTGGGAGGGTATTTAAATACTTCCTCCCCTTTTTCGCATGTAGCCTCTAGTTGGCGTTTGGTGTGAATTTTTTTAAGGGTTAAGTTTTTTTTTGTTAAAACTCACTTAGTGAGAAAATACATGTTTGAAGCATAAAGAATGCGCACTTATTTTAACTTAAGCGTTGAACATCATAAGTTTTATTCTACTTATTGGTTTCTTCAATTTATTAGTTTGTAGTATGTAGGGTAGAAGTACTGTTTGTGACCACTGTACCTTTTTTGGCCACTTTAGGTAGAAATGATTGTTAAGTATTAAGAATCCTGTAAAGTTAAAAATAATTTTCATAAACAGTATGTATGTATGTAAACTCTTTATTGCACAAAAATATAAATATTACATTATAAATATTAAAGTAATGTACAAAGGCGAACTTATCCCTAACAGTTAAGATTAAAGACGTTTTTTTTTTGTAATTTCATAAGGCTTTTTGATTGAGGTGTAAATATGACCAAAACTGGTTCTTTTACCCTACGAGGGGCGGCCTTGTGGCATTATTTACCTGTGAACTAAAATAAAAAACCAACATAGCATGTGCACAAAAAACTTACTCGTAGATATTAAGTATGACATTTACCACAGTTATATCGATGATGTGAAAGACATTATTCTATGGGCAAAATATTTTATATATCAGTGCTTAAAATATGCATGGTCCTTATCTGTCATTTTGATATTTGCATTTGGCGGAAATTGACACAACATTACTTTAAATAAGTTTATGAATGAGAAGGTAAGTACGTTATAAATGCACGGTCATTTCCGTTTGCTTTAAAAAAAAAAGTAAAATGGTAGGTTTTATTTTGTTTAAGCCATATAGAAGGCAAACGAGCGCACAGATCACCTGATGGTAAGTGGGATCCATAGGCATTTGCATTCTCAAGACTACTTGTAATGATCTTAAGAAACTAGCGGTCCTGGGTTGAAATCCCGGTAAGGGCAGAATTTTGTGTGATGAGCACGATTATTTATTTCTGGGTCATGGATGTTCTCTATGTATTTAAGTATATATTTCTCTACATGAGTATTTACATCGTTGTCTAGTACCCATAGCACAAGCCTAGAGCTTAGCTTGGGACTAGGTCAATTGATGTGACATGGTCCCCTGATATGAACCCTCTTAAGAATTTAAATGCGTTGCCAACCCTGAGGGCTCAGATGCAATGCCTCTATGCTAGTTATGCCACCGGTTGTCCTATCCCCACACGAGATAGATTCAAGGATAAGATATAGTAGCGATCCTGCACAAGGTCCTCACTATTCGCACCTATCACTTTTTCGAAATCTTCAACAAACTATTCATAAAACAGTAGAATCCCTACGGTTACGGCTTTTGGGTGCGTACCGCCCGAGGTGGTTTCTGTTATATCAAAAATAATATCCTCCTAACAACGCAAGGTGGATCTTTACCATTCAAACCAGACGTCGCTCGTAACGACTGTAATTGGCCAATTCTTGTTACGCCGTCGTGTCATTATTCGGTGGCTTTGTTTGACGCAGTTTTGCTGTTTGTAATTGAATAGGGAAATACGGGAGAATGTCGAAGCATAACAGTCGATTGGTAACAGAATATTGATAAAAACAAGTCTAACCCGTGACCGTGTGGTTGCCGGCTTAGAATTGTGCCACTCCATGTCTTCCCGTGGAAGTCGTAAGAGGCGACTAAGGGAATAAAGGCTTGTAGTACTGTTAGGCGATGGGCTTGCTACCTGTCACTCATATACACTGTTAAACATCTTAGCCTAATTGTGCAAATTGTGGTTGCAGAGTTATCAACAAGTTTTTGGAGTTGTTGGTAATTCTGTAGCTCTGCCTACCCCACTCTGGGAATGAAGGCGTGAAGGTATGTATGTATGTATGTACAAGTCTAACGAAAAGGAAAATTTAAAAAAACCCAACTGCGGTTTGGGCCATTTAGTCATGTGTGTATTTAGTTTTCGCCAATTTCGCATTTAAACAATTTTAATATAGCCTTTGACATTCTTGTGGTTAATACGAATCTAACCATGTATAACTTATTAAAATCGGTTTAGTCATGTTGTAGTTACGAGCGCACATTGATTCGGACATAATACTCGTACAAGTAAAACACATAACCCTCCTTTTGGGATTTACCACAGTCGGGTAAAAATTAAAATGAAAAATGATGAAAGAAACCTTAAAATGATTTTTAATTACCTATTTAGTTATACCCCACAATTATCATTGTTTTTTGTATATTACTATATGGCGTCTGATTGCCACCGTTTTGAATTTTGATCACACTAGATTAGGACAAATCGATTGACATAAACATCATCAAAATCAGCCGAGGCGTTTCTAGAGCGCCACAGAGGAACAAACATACATACATATATGGG
Source organism: Acleris emargana (assembly GCA_927399475.2). Lineage (NCBI taxonomy): Eukaryota > Metazoa > Arthropoda > Insecta > Lepidoptera > Tortricidae > Acleris > Acleris emargana. The sequence goes on along the minus strand of OV656836.1, from coordinate 2,502,741 downwards.
CTGATAAACACTTCACCCTCTTTCTTCGGCAGTTGGGTAAAAAAACTTTGACTGTTTGGTACGAACACGAATTTCAACGTAAATATCCAATCAAAGCCATCTTTATTACACAGTATAAAACAAAGTCGCTTTCAGCGTTCGTCTGTCTCGATATTTGCTTACTACTTTTAAACCACGCAAGGAATTTTAATTCGGTTTTTGCCATTACCTAGTTATATATTCTGTCACGGAAGGTTCTTATGTATAATAAATTATGATAATTTTATTCTTTTTCTTTCGGCCCTGACCTTTGCAACGCTAAGACAGATCTAACGACACCTTATTTGTCGAAATCGAACGATTCGTTCAGTCTCTATCAGGAACAAAAATCCATACATAAATACGATCCAAAATCTTAAAATCTTACTTCACTGGTTGCGTAAAACTTCAACGGCTACTAATAAATTATTTATAAAAATTAAGATCAGACAGTGTGTAACCGCCCTTACTCGTGACGTGGTTGCTACCGGCTTTTGTTTGTCGTATTCCAGCTGTCGGTAAATGGTAGATAAAAACATCATTGTCGGCTTCGGCGTCCCTCCGTTACGGCCTTCATTAAAGGAGGGACACGGAGTCCCGCGAGAGCCTCCGGAAATAGTAGAAATAAAATATAATATGGAGGTAAGAGGCCTTTTAATGTCGTGTCATTTCATTGGCATTATGAGAGCTATAATTGGATTATTTGGTAGTTCTATGCCTGTTTTTTGTTTAAAAATGGCATTTGATAAATAAACGACACCTTGAGAGAGAATAACCTTAACGTTTTTTAAAAACTATGAGTACCTATTTAAATAATATAACGCACAACAACCCGCCACCACCGCTATTATTATGTTGGCTGTATAAAATTATTTTTATGGTCCTTTTGTTTATAAATACACCAATTTTATTGTGTTGAAAATAGCATCCGTCACTCTTGCACTCACAAACTGGTCAAAAAGTGACGGATAGATTTATCCACATTCATCCAAATAGATTGACACAACCATAATAGGCCCGCGAAATCATTTTAAAATAATATCGCAGCAGGCTGGAATAGGTTTTTACACGTTTAATTTACTCCTACGAAGAAAGCGAGGCTTCACGTCTTCGTTTTTGCAAAAGAAATGCCATCCTTTCCGAGACTTCCGAGTATGTTTGAGAAAAAGATCCCAGAGCGTCAAAGTGCATCTGACAGGAAAATTAAAGCTGCACATTTTACTTCCTAGTCATTTTAAAATCATGTTTGAACTGCTCCACTAATATGTCAAAACCGGTAAAGCGACAAGGTACTAAAGTGTTCAGCTACTTATTAGACGAAGTAAGCAAACTTGGAAAAAAACCTGGAAATAATGACAATGCTCTTAGCAGTATAACTAGCAACATGTTGCAAATTTTACCCGAAAAAAAACCACATTCAGCGCATTCAACCCGCTAGTTGAGTTCTCTGCCAGATTTAGCATTAAAGTGGAAAAACTATGGGATTGTGCACGAGCGTAGCGCATAGCCCTTTGTGGTAGCTAATGTGTAACTTTGGTGAATCAATGGTGGATGCCATATCGTCCATGATACTCCAAGGTAACACACTTGTCCCACGTACATAACGTACGCAATGCGTTATGAAATCTGGACCCTGATATTTGTACGCCTGATACTTGACATACGCAATGCTCTCCCATGCGTCCCATGCAACGTTCGACCTGTCGAGCCAGATCGGCATGGGAACAACGTGGAGGGGATGATCATACGTTTCCCCACGCGTACGGTCAGTGTGTTCCTGGATCTTAAGTTCTTAGCGCGTCAGACCAACAAAAATGAGAGACGAACAACTCATCGAGTTGGTTAGGCGATATGAAACTATTTATATTTACCTAGTTTTATATTCACCGACATATTCTCTCTCTTTATTTATGTCATGCACCCAATATCTTCTCTTCTGTCTTTTCTTTTATTTGTGACGCGGAGATATTCATTTAAAAATAAGTTTTTTTTTTTAAATACGTCTTCAAATTCACTCTCAGCGTCGGAAAACATTGTACATTATAGCACCAGGAGAACAAACAACAGCGTCTGATGTCACTACACGTCGTTTCCATGGAACAAGTGTGCACACAATCTCTCCTATGTTGCATTGCATACGTTGCGTACGTGGCACAAGTGTATTTCTACATCAACGTCGATATAGGAATGCGTAATTAACCTGCTTTTGCCAAACTGTAACTAGTCAATTGCAATGAAACCACAAATATAAGTTGGCAATCTTCGTCCACGCAGACTGGTGCTCACTTATGCCGAAGATAAACGAACGTAATCATCAATTCATCACAGACCTTATTGTGTTACACGTTAGGCACAATATGCAATGATAGCTAAACTTTTATGACAACTGACACGCCGCTAAATAAAATGGCGATCGACGGTGTAACCGCTGTCAAACATAAGCCAATAGCCTAGGAAGGCAAACGAGCACACAGGCCACCTGATGGTAAGTGGAAACTGTGACCTATAGACATTCGCATTCACAAGACTGCAAATGCGTTGCCAACCCTGAGGACTTAGATGGAATGCCTGTATGCTAGTCATTTCACCGGCTGTCTTATCCCCAAACCGGAACACAACAATGCGAACACTGGGTGGTAGGTTAATGGATAAAGATGGTGGTACCAACCCGGACGGACCCTGCACAAGGTCCTCCCACAAGTAAAACTTTTCGCGGCTTCTGAAAAAATACTTACTACGCAGGTACATCGTTGTAACTTAAATTTGTGGTAAAACACGAATGATGAGCACTTGCCTGGGCAAGGATTCCCCAGCCGTGTAGACCTGCAGCAGAAACGTCTGCGGTAGACCACCGTCGAAGCCAGCTAGGCAGGACACCTCCACCGACTCTGCTGTCTGGTTCCAAAGCGAGCAGTTCCTTGGTGCGTGTGGTTTGCCTGAACAGAATATCAAGATCTTCAGAATTGCTTAGGAAAATAGGGAGATAAATCTAATAACATCTACGTAAGTAAGTAAGTAAGACTTGACGTTCGCAGGTTACAAGAGTAATTTAAAAAGAGGAGGTTTAGGAGTAATTCGTTTTACAACTAATAAATTTGACGTTACATTCATGTCTTAGGATAGAGTTTCAATGCATCAAATGTAGACCAAATTCAGAGCAAATATACAGACTAATGCTCAGAAATAAACAATTTGACAGACAACACTCCTGTAGCTCTTAACCCTGGCTTACTGCTGGTTTACCCTATGTTTACTTTGTTTAACGAAAAGTAAGTGTTTTTCATGGCATGGGGAAGGCAAACGAGCATAATATAGCCACCTGTTGTGACAGATGTGATGGGAGTGTGTTAGTGGAAATAAGGACCTAAAGACATTTACAATCCGCCATCTCAAAACTGCAATCTCAAGAATACAATGTCAAGACTATACTATCAAGACTACAATCTCGACACCACCATCTTAAGACTACAATTTCAAGGTAGCAATCTCAAGAATATACTCTCAAGATTACAATCTCAACATCGCCATCTTAAAACTACAACTTCAAGGTTACGGTCTCAAGACTATAATCTCAAGACTGCCATTACGATGTCAACCCTGAAGACTAAGACGGAATACTTCTATGCTAGTCATCCCACCAGTATCATCGCCCAATCCTTACCAGCAGCCACCATCTGGAAGACGCACGGTGCGAGCTGTGAGCCCACTTCGTTGGACGCGGAGCACGACAGTGTCCCGTAATCCAAGTCTGCTACCGGCGTGTATCTGAATAATAGGTTTTTTTATGTAAAAAAGAGGCAGACGAACAAGCGAGTCACCTGATGGGAAGTGATCACCGCGACCCATAAACACCCGCAGCACCAGAGAAATCGCAGGTGCGCAGTGCGCGAATGATATGGAAACTGCTTCGAACTAGTTATCTACAACCATTGAAGTTACCAGTTTCGTAAGGGTTTCAGATTTAAGCTCAGCATTACGTTAGTGTTACCCTATCCGTTCTCCCTCCCTGTTGACTCTGTTTCGCAGATTCGTGTGATTGGTTGGTTTCATCCTATGTGCAAATATTTCTTCATACACTTCTGAAAACACTTCATAGCGAAAGCCTAGCGAGGGTTTTAAGGAATATGGTAAGGGCTTAGTCGAATCAATTGTATCGTAGTTTTTCATTGGAGTATTTGAAGATATACTTATCGCATCGTTAGGGTTTGAAAAAACCTGTAAATTTTATACCCTAACGAAAACCCTTTAAAGAGTAAGCTGTTCCGGTCCCTGCTCCCAATGGTGTAGTCAGAGACTATGGAATTCCAGGTGCATCGGTCTAAACATACAACTCTTACAAAAAAATATTATCATATCTCACTTGAGGCTGCTGGCGCTGCCGTTTGAAGTATACCGGTCGGCCGCCACATCGATGGTCTCCCCTGAGTTATTGAACTTCCACTTGAAGACTGCGGCGGGGGGATCCGCGTCGACCTCGCACACGATCACCACCGCCTCCCCCCGCGCCGCCCCCACCACCGCCACACCGGCGCTTGCGCTTCGGCAAGATGGCGCATCTGAGGAAAAAACATGCCGTCGTTACCATTGGCATTCTACAATATAAAGATAGTCAGGGGTTCTGCATGTTCTTTGTTATGCATGTCACGAATAAATTATTTTCTTTCTTTCTTTTCTTTCTTTCTTTCTTTATATAAAACGGATGATAGATAGTGATTTTTATGGTAAAAAAACGTGTGGTTAAGTAAAAATAGTTCAAGTTCTAGGTAAGTTCTAGGGTTTTGTCTGCAAGAAAATCTAAATAACGGTTCAAGATTTATCTTATTGTATGTTTTTGAATACATGCTTTACACAGAAAACCTATAAGTAAGTCTTAGCAGTAGTTTAGTATACCTGTTTTATAATGTCATAAAACTAATAATGTAGGTAAAAAAAACTATTAATTTATAAGAAAATGTCCTTAAACAGGAAGTTTATTAAGTTTTTAATATAAAAGTGAAATATGTGTTTATCTGCGTTTTTAATTATTCTTCATCTTGGTACTGATTTCGAAAGATATGTTTTTCATGCGTTTATTTCGGTTGTGATAAAAGGTTATTTTTTTCGTCAACTTCTATTCTTTATCAAAGGCAAAGCAACAAAAATAATGCCTTCCATATTAACAAAATAAAAAAATATAAAACAAATTGCCAACATTTCGAAGAAAATCACTTCTGAATAAGCAAAAGCGACGTGATTGTTCTGTTCCGGGAAATCAAACGAAATATTGAAATTGACTGTGAAATCCATAGTTGCGTATCACATGTCATGGTCGAATTTTGTTTTCATCTATTTATTTTTGTTTTCGTAAGTTAGAAATGTATTTTTCCCAAAACTGTTGAACTTTTCAGTATTGTTATAAAGCAAACCTATTTAACCTTACCAAATGGTTTCAGACAAGTACATCTACTCAAGTATTTTAAAAATCTCATTGTATTGTTTTTATCTTGTAGAATAAAGTGTCAACATACATAGTGCGTTGCTCTTCTACGAATAAACCACTGAACCGATTACGATGAAATTTAGTAAGTTATTAACATCAGGGGACAAAATGGATAGCTTGCAGTCCGAGACATAGGTTATTCTTCACCCGCAAGTACGGATAAACGACTTTTACGCGGACAGAGTGGCGGGAAACAGTTAGAGACTGAATAAAATTAATGGTGAAATGACTGTGAAGGGGTTTGCAACACTGCCGATAGCAACAGTACAGTAGGCAGCGATACTATGACCAAATACATGGTAGAGTTTCAGGCAACTGAAGACGATGTCAACGATAGAGCTAAGTGAACTGGAGTAGAAAATAAGAGAAATGCCGACCCCACCGCCATTATATAAGATTAATATTAGCTTGGCAGAGTTTATGTAAATATTTCCTATAAGTGTTTAAATAGGTAAACCGATATAGCCCAAAGAATAGCTAAACTTAAGTGGCAGTGGGCGGGCCACATCGCTCGCAAGACTGATGGCCGATGGGGTCAGAAGGTTCTTGAGTGGCGTCCGTGGACCGGGAAACGAGCTGTAGGTAGGCCTCCAACATGATGGAGTGACGACCTTGTAAGGATCGCGGGAAAAGAAAGCACAAGACCGGTCTGAGTGGAGAGTCTTGGGGGAGGCCTATGTCCAGCAGTGGACGTCTTTCGGCTGACATGATTAAGTGTTTAAATAACGAAATGTGGTTGCCACGGGATACATCCTACACTAATCGAATTATAAAAACAACCTACCAAGCGATCATAAATTGATATTGAAAATACTTCGCAATTAAAACCAAGTAACGCCTACACAACATTCTCCAAAATTAACTGTACTATAGCGTATGTATAACGAATTGAATGGCGAACCGTCTTTAGAAGACGCCTCTAAGGCCCTTCATGTAGGGACTTTGATGAACCGTCGACGGTCTCGATAACGCGCGACAAGCCGCGTGATAAATTAGTAGCGATTAACATCAGCCGCACCCTATTTTACTTTATTGTAAGGAATCAATTTACCCCAGTTTGAATGTTGAGATCATTCACAGAAGACGTAGGGCGCTAATACGTCTGTTCGACATTACCCCGCCGTGATCAAAGCGTAAATATTCAAATTACTTCGCTCTGCTCAAAGAAGCTCGTTGTACGGACGAATTGAAAACAAAATATTCTTGGTGTCTTGAGACTTTTGAGTTAGAGTTTCGCTGCGCTGTGGAGATATGCGAAGGCTTTCATTGATCTCAAATGAACAAGATGGTTAGTTATTTGATTTTTTTCTTTTAGGTGGTAGAGGCTGAGATCATTTGCAGCAAATTGATTGGAGTCAACTATAAGGGTATTTTTTTTAAACTTACAGATTTTTATTTAGGAAAATTAACTACACAGATTTTTATTTGCTAATCCTTAACGTAATAAATGCTAAATATTTAAGTAACTTTTCTTTTTGGTCAGGGCACTAGGTCAGGGTACTAGGTTTGCTATACCACTTGCAAATAATGTAGCCATTCCAATGACAAATAACCCTGTTGTGTAGTTGCCCTATTCTTACAAGCATCGACTAATCGATAGATAAGCTATGTAATTTTATAATAAATTATAAAGTTATAGCAATATAATTTACGGTTAAAATAGTAAAGGTAGCTAGATGTTATGTTCAACGTTGCCAAACGATCGGTTTTTTGTAATGATAACACGTGATGATAATGTTTATATTAAAATGTATGCAGTTATTAAATAAGCTTTGAACTTTTTTTTTATGACAGCGTAATTGTGAATGAAAACATAACCGTTAATTAGTGTATTTAATGGTAAATCATATCAAATAGCAACTTCTGAACTTATAAACTCTTTAAATGATTAATAAAACGTTTGACGTTGAGACTAAAATGACGGAAAATTTATGCTCGGGCAAAGAAATTTTACTGAATCCTAACTAGTGCATTTTACCTAGACTGTGTTCTCAATACATCCCTCTCTAACTGGACTACAATGACCGAGACGCACTGAGCGACAAGCGAGATAATAAAAGTTTTGCTAGACGGAAATCATTTTAAATGCAAAAGGAGTTTCCAGCGATTGTAACAATGAATTTAAAGATCTCGTTTAATATTAAAACAAGGTCACGACTGCCTTTAGACAAAAAGGCAGGTTTATAAATTCAAACGCAGAAGTATTTGTACCCTAAGAGCAATGCTACATGAGTGTTGCCGGTGAATGATTTCAACATAGAGCGACGCATGTTATTCAACGCATCGTGTGACATTGCGTTCTAATGGGTCTATATCGAATGGCATACAATTAATTTCGTCCTATCGTTGTGTCGCATAATGTCTTTTGTCCTAATAACGTATGGCATACACTTTGTTCCGCATATTTTTGATTGTCCGAAACTGTTGCTCCTATTATCGTTTGTCCTAAATATTATTTGTCCTATCGTTTGATGTGCTAAGATTCAACTGTCGAATGATTGATGTGTATAATTAATTGTAATATTCCTAATACTTAATGTGCTAAAATTGTTTTGACTACATGTCATTAAGCATAAATCTAATAAAGATATCAAAAAAGCCATCTACAATAAATAAAAAATTACTACCTGATGGCAATAGCCAATAATATTACTTTGATGTAATCCTATTATTAGTACTAATAAAAAAACTGCTTTTAGGTTACTGGTTGCCGGGATAGAATAGTGCCACTCCATTTCATCCCGTGGATGTCGTAAGAGGCGACTTAGGGAATAAAGGCTTGTAGTACTATTAGGCGATGGGCTTGCAACCTGTCACTAATGCGCTGTTAAACATCTTAGCCTTTTTGTGCAGAATGTGGGTACAGCATTTTCAACAAGTTTATAAAGTTGTAGGTAATTCTGTAGCTCTGCCTACCCCACTCTGGGATTACAGGCGTGAAGGTATGTATGTATGTGTGTGTATGTATATAAAAAAATATGTTTTATTTACTAACCTAACCTTGTCAACTTGTTGTTTTGAAGTCTTGCTTTTGTTGCTTGGTTCTGTGACATTTTTGCTCACGTGTTTAATTGATTTATGCTTATATTTATGATTGTACATACATATCTGTCACTTTCTGACTGGTACGCAAGTGCGAAAGTGACGGACGTTTTATCCACTGAGATAAAGGCGACCGCAATATAAGCTCGAGTGTGAACATTTTAAACGTACCTCGCGTTTTTGAATCGCCTTTATTATTTTAAAACGTGTTCTGAACCTATTCGTCCCTATACGGTATCCCGACTTTTGACCAACTCATCATTTGACAAACTATATCGTTTTAAAAACTTTCATTTCGCACAGGTTATACTTCGCCCTATTTTTTTTCCATGTCCCTACATAGCCTCATGTATTTATATAATAAGGTTAGGGAAGGGCATGTTGAGCAGGTAACTTGGGCAATCGAAATATTTCCAAAACTAAACACCCGACGCTGGAACATAAAATGGTAACTGGTAATGGCGGAATGTGTTCGCCTCATCCAATCACATTCCGCCATTACCAGTTGCCATGCGGCGTAGGAGTTGGTTGGTGGTTGGTTGGTGCGTCGTTTGTTTTTTTTTCAACTAAAAAGTACTTTGGTATTTTTCTTCTAGAATTGTAACGATAGCAAAGTCAACGTAAGTGTCAAGTTGCTGTCATATTTAAGTACAAGTTTTTTAAATTCTGTCTCTATCTTATCTTAATGAGCGTGCGTGTGTGTATAATCAATGTGAAAGTTCGTTCTGAATTTGGAATGGCATTGAGTCTTTAATTCAACAAACTTAGTATTTAAAAAATTACGGTACCTAATAATACGTTATCATATCAGTCTCGGATATACGCTAACGTCAAATAAATCAATATGTACGAACTAAGTAATGAAGTGAACGGAGCTCGTTCGACATACAAACTCGCTGGCCGCCAACTGCCAAATTTGCATATTTTGAGAGCCCTTAATTGGCTTTGTTTGGATTCGATTTGTGGAACAATTTTGGGATAAATACTTGAAGCGTTAAGGGATTTAGATCAACAAACTGGGAAGTCTTATCATACATTTAACATCACAATTATGTTATATTATCTCACTAGCGGCCCGCCCTTGCTTTGCTTGGGTTTATATGAGTTTTTTGTAACACGTGTGTCTTCCCGTGGAAGTCGTAAGAGGCGACTATGGGAATAAAGGCTTGTAGTACTGTTAGGCGATGGGCTTGCAACCTGTCACTAATATACACTGTTAAACATCTTAGCCTAATTGTGCAAATTGTGGTTAAAGAGTTATCAACAAGTTTTTAGAGTTGTTGGTAATTCTGTAGCTTTGCCTACCCCACTATGGGAATGAAGGCGTGAAGGTATGTATGTATGTATGTTGTAACACCAGTACATAAATAAAAATTTATTGTATAACTTCTAACTTATCACATTGTCCAATTTTATTAGTTAACTATTAATGGTATTAATGAAATAATTACTAAATTAATTAGATTATGTTTCACAAATTATGAGATTCAAACTACATTCACTATAAGTACAGTAATAATTTGAATAATTAAGAATAGGTAATAATAATTAAACATAATATTTGTGTACACAATTACAAAAAGAATACGATCTCTAATAAATCCGTTCGTGGCATTGCACCCATGATACTGGCTGCATTACCTCTCTGGATAGTTAAACCTAACCTTTGGGAGAGGTAAGAACCGACAGACGGGCAGACATACAAACACGTATTACACTTATTCCACCTAGCGACGTCGATCAGGAATTTAAATAAATAATCGCCTATTTTTAAATACTAGTGGTATGTTATGATTTATAACATTTCATAATTTCAATCACTTTATAACTTATAAAGACAGAGATAGAGTGTAGTTCTTTGTCACTTTAACGTCATGTTTGAACTGCTGCACAAATCTGTCAAAGGTGTTAAAGCGACGAGGTACTAAAGTCTGCAGCGTATTAAAATGTTCTGTATAAAAGAACTATCCTCGTAGAACTAATTAAATGCCAATAAGTAGCACAAGAAGCGACGCGATAAAAACTCGTAACAGCCCAATGGCTGTCGAGTAACTTCATTACAAAACAATTCGCCACGAAACAATTTATTACCACATTCCGGCAGTAATGTGCCATTAAAAATACCCATCTTGTTTTGTCGTGGCACACCTGTGCCACTGACAGTTAGCGTAGGAACAAACTAGCGTGGCGAGGCGCGTCGCTTAATACATTTTGGGTTCTTGGTTGACATATTTTATTACAGTTAACGTGTCTTTACTTACTATCGTGGTTCGTAAGGGTGCGTTTTCAGTAGACCTATTTAAAACAACTAAGTTGAGTGCAAAGATAAATGCGCCAATAAGATAGCTCCGCTGTGCGGGGCTAATTATTGTTAGTGATAATTTTATTGATCTATTCTCATGCACCAATTAGTTGCCTCGCGTATCTCAGGTAAAACTGCAGACTTAAATAGTGTCATGACACAATCATAATAATGTCAAACTAAAAACTTAACTAAACATGTGAATCTGCTTCAGTTTAGCCCATTAGAGAAAATACTCTTTTAATGAACAAATTCAATTTCAAATTTAAATATTTTTATTTTATGCTTATTGCGTTAGAAGATCTTATAAATAATATCAGTTCTCCATATCTTACCTCACGGAGGCATACAATATTAGGTCTTATAAAATTCTAGTAACTAGTTATATTTAGTATTTTAATGTTCAGAATTTGAAAATTCAGATTAGAGGTGTGCGCCGCGCCGGTTTCACGCCGTTCACGCTGATTTTACGCCGACGTGGTATAGACAAATGTCAGCGGTGGCGTTACATCATCGGTGTGAAACCCGTGCAGCGCACACCTCTAGCTCAGATACAGAAATTGACTTCTTTTTACTAGCATTAACTTGGCAGATTTATGCCGGCGTAGTTTATTTATACAGAAATCCCGAGAATTTATGAGTAAATTAAAGTAGAGTTCACCTCCATACAACTGAAAAACAACGCCGCCGCCAAAGATTAGGTAAATACATACATACATACATACCTTCACGCCTTCATTCCCAGAGTGGGGTAGGCAGAGCTACAGAATTACCAAGAACTCTAAAAACTTGTTGATAACTCTGTAACCACAATTTGCACAATTAGGTAAATATCGTACCGAATTTAAGATCCCTGCTCATAGCTTACCACTGTTTTTTTTTAATTGGCCTTAGTCACTGAAATTCAATTCGCACTTTAATTGACTATTGTTTCATAATCCTGTCAGATGCTTGAATGTTGCCAGGTACGCCTGCGGCAATCCTTTATTCACAGATTGTGTATTGTTTGTTATTCGAAATTGTTTCTGCGTGGCTGGAACTGAAATAACCTTAATTTCTTGATCCGTTTGTACAGTTATTTAAATTAAAATTTGACTAAAGGCGAAACTTAATTAAAGGGCTATATTAAACCATATTATGTTTAATACCTTATTGGTCGTTAAAATGAGTTGTTGTCATTAAGTTTCATGATAATGTTAAATTAAATGTCAAACTTTTTTTTTTGAGTGGCATTCACTTTTGGTTCACCGTGACGTGGGTTTGTTTGTATGAGTAATTAAAGTCGTACATTTACGTGCCTTTGCATGTTGATCATACAATAAGTACCTAAGACATTTTCTTACACCAAGATGCTAATCATGACAAAGATATGCATTCAAACTCACATTAAAATTAGTTTTACAAGAACGTATATTGCCGGATTGCAACTGCATTACTCTGGAGTTTGGATACAATGGTATCCCTGGACTGTTAAGTAGCGTGGTAAAATCTCTTTGTACACCATTTTACATACTCACCATCGAACGATTACCACTGTAGTATTCAGCCTTAACGTCATAACGTAGCGTCACGTCATGGTAGCGGCCGTCACAATACGTCACACTGCCGTCCCACCAAAGAAAGCGGCTAACTCAATTGCAAAACTATAAGTGTTTTAAGTTTAATTTGGTTACTAATAGAGTATATAATGGTTTGACTACTACATTGCCGCCTTCCTTGTTAGGTCGTCGGCACAATACACGAATAATGTCTTTACGTTTATTTCATTGATACCATTTCATTACTTGGTCTTAATTGCTGTATTGACGCTCTAATTAACTATTGTTTACGAGTAGGATTCCATTCGGTTTGAATGTTGCAATGTACCGGTAATCCTTTATTTACAGATTTCTAATTGTTATTATGTTGTTTAATGAAGTTGATTGACGATATGTTGACAGCGGGAAGTCGATGGAACTAACCATAGTGGACGTCCTCGGGGAAGACCTGATGTTCAGCAGTGGACGTGCTTTGGCTGATTATAATCATGACGAGTTTTATTTTAAAACAATTATTATTTGATTATCTATTCTATGTAAGATGATGTTATGGGACAAGATATTTGAATTAAGATATTTATTAATATTAAGAGTTTTGACAATGATGCGTTTAAAAAAACTGTTAATAAGTGGTTATTGAGAAAAGTGTTTTACACTATTGAAGAACATTAGGTTACGTATTACATAAATTATTGTACACCACAAACATGATAGATTATAGTAGGAAACGATTATCACTATAACACGGTATGTACCTATAATCATACAATAAATTATATTTGATTTGATTTGACGACGCGGCCCGTTAGCCTAGTAGGTAGTGACCCTGCCTATGAATCTAGCTATCTAGACTTTGATTCAAACTTAACTTTGGGTCCAGATCAATTTGTGTGACTTTAACTTCTGATATTCATTTAGAACCTCTTCCTTATAATTTCAATGCCAATTGGGATTGTTCATATTTTTAAATTAGTCTAATTTGACAACCATTTCGAGGAATAGGGTTTTAAAGCCGTTCTGCATTATTAAGTTTTTGAAATATTTATCTATTTCGGACATTTCGACAAAAGTATATTTGACCTTTGTTTGAATTTCGTTTAAGGCTTGAAGACCTCCTAGGTGTATCTTACGAGTTAGGTGAAAACCGTTTAAATAGTACCTATGTTTTATTACACTATTAAAATCACTTTTTATCATTACATATCATTTAATTGTTGCACAAACATCTTAGCCTACTTGTGCAAAATGTGGTTACAGAATTATCAAGAAGTTTTAAGACTTGTTGGTAATCCTTTAGCTCTGCCTACCCCACTCTGGGAATGAAGGCGTGAGTTTATGTATGTATGTAATTGTTGTAATTTATTACAAAATGCCAACCCAAATATAAAATAATCATGTCATCCATAAAATGTCTGCTAAATAAATAAAGATATTAAAACAAAACTATTGAGTCAAATACAAAATTACCTATTCTTTCGAATTAGAATATAAAAACCGTGAGTTTTTTTTTGGTCTATCCCAATTTGACTTATTTAAATACAAAACGAAGCAAAAATCAAATTCAAGGCACTGAACGTGTTAGCAAGAGGTTTGTAAGCTCTCAGTGAGCACTCTGTTGTGGAGTTGATTGCTGCGATCGGCGTTGAAGCGTCGCACGACACGACCACCGCGTTAGCATGCCACGACGCAATAAACAATTGCATAGAGATAGATATAAAAATATAAACGTTTATCGGCAGAATGCAAGTCGTCGGTGAAACTGCAAAACCGCGTAAGTAACATTTTTAATAAGGAGTAAAATGCACCTTTTTAATAAGATTGTAAGATTTATTTTGCTCTATCATAAATTTGTTAGATACGCGTTTAGGAGTATCACCGACACAGTGTAGTTCGGCAGTAGCAGTCCGAGTAACACGGTAACGGAGATCCGGCCCGTTCGACACGTGAAATTCGGCTACGTGTAATTAAGATACGTAGCTCCGTGTTACACGGAGATACGTTTCTTATTTACACGTAGATCCGATCCGCCCTACTTACTTATTAAACCTACTGACTAAGAGGGTAGGGTTGATAATTCAATGTACATTCAATGTAGTTCTAACTTTTTTGTATGTAATCGTCTTGGTGTTACGGACACAAAGAAAGACAATGGTATTGTTTACAAACAATGGCCTTTGTGTAGAAGATCGGCTCAGTAGAAATAATAAAGACTATACCCTACGTGTGTGGTTACTGGTTAGGTTAGCTTGCCCTTTATAGATAAGAGAATATTATAATATGACATTGCAAAATAAATGGTACATTTCTCGATCCCGGGTTCGAACATAATTAAATATTTTGTGTGATACAAGATTTATTTAATGACAATAAATTTTAAGTAGTACAGGTGACAGTATGAATAAGTGATCATTTATGTACCTTGTCACTTTAACGTTGTATTTGGAATGATTGTTTGATATGTTGTATATGAAATTGTGAAACGATTTAAATCGGCAAGGTACACAAATAATCACTTATTTATACTGTTGGTTGTATAACTTCGTCACGAGTATGTCAATATTGTCGTCTATTACTCCACAGTAGAAGTCTGGACCCAGTTAAATTCTTATAAGATTTTTCCTAGATATTTATTCATTTAAAGCCTCTTCATACTTTAAATGCCACTCTACCCAAATTGAATACAAAATGGAGCTCTTGTATGTAGTTCAAGGCACTGAATGTGTCAATAAGAGACTCGTTAGCACTCATTAGTGAGCACTCTATTGTGGAGTTAATTGCTCCGATCGGCGTTGAAGCGTCGCGCGACGACCGCGTTTCGTCTACCTCGCGTCACCCGGGATACCTTTGTCTTATTTTATCTGACTTTTTCCGATGGTCGAAGCTTAGTGAGACAAGATTATATCGGTATGTTTGCGGTAACAGACAAAAATAATCGGTACATTAATAGATATGACAGTTTTTTCATGTTTAATATCTGTTGCACTCAGAGACGTCAATTAAATTGAATCATCATGTCAGCCGAAAGACGTCCATTGCTGGACATAGGCCTCCCCCAAGGCTCTCCACTCAGACCGGTCTTGTGCTTTTTGCATCCACCGCGTTCTCGCGATCCTTACAAGGTCGTCACTCCATCTTGTTGAAGGCCTACGTACAGCTCATCTCCCGGTCCGAGGACGCCACTCAAGAACCTTCTGGCCCCATCGGCCATCAGTCCCTGCGAGCGATGTGCCCCGCCCACTGCCACTTAAATTTTGCTATTCTTCGGGCTATGTCGGTAACCTTAGTTCTACTGCGGATATCTGATTCAATCACGCAGAGAAAATAAAATAAAATAAAATAAAATGCTTGGTCAAAATTACTTCTGACACTTTCTTTGCTATAGCAATAGAATAAGACTTACGTCACTAATCAAGCATTAAATTTTATTTGACGTCTCTGAGTGCAGCAGTAAGTAGGCTATTTTAAAGATAAATAACCCTGGTTGCCATATGAGGCTGCGTTTATCGCTTGACATAATGTGGATAAAACATTCGTCACTTTCTGACACGTATATAAGTACGAGAGTGAGGGATGCTTTATCCACATTTTGTCACGCAATAAACGCAACCATACTAGGCTCGCTGTATAAGAGTAGTTGAGTCAAGAATTCTTAACCCTGGAGAAAACAGGGGAGTTTTATCATGTTAATGTTTCTATATGTCTGCATATCTGTGTTTATGTATATTGGTGTGTATGTCTATGGCACCGTAGTTCCCAAACGGATAGCCATATGAAGGCGGTTTAAAAAAAAAGCTAGTATAATCAGAACGGATTAATGAAAAGGTGACCATTATTAATTATATAATTGATTTCAATGATCGGTTTTCAAAACATCCTTGGCTATGGTCATGTTGTTTCCCCGGAACCAGACAACCCTATACCTAAGTTCTTGGTGTAGAAAAGGTATGGACACGGGCACCAGCTATACCGAATACGACTACCAAGAGAATGATTAAATGTTACTTTTTTAAGTGAGAAAGGAGGCAGACAAGCAAGAACCTGAACAAGAAGACACCTGATGGTAAGTGATCATCGCGACCCATAAACACCCGCAGCACCAGAGGAATCGCAGGAGCGCTGCTGGTTTTTGAGAAAAGAGTAAACCCATTTTTGAAACCCACTTTCTTGACTGCATGACTTCATCCCACCCTTCACTTTCTCACATCGGTCTTTCACAGGGAGGGCTTTCATCCACATGTAGTAGAATACCCAATGGTTCGCACGCAGCGGTTTGCTGCGTCGTTTCTTATTCGCACTGCTCAGCTAGGGAGTGGAACGCTCTCCCTGCGTCTGTATTCCCGGAATCATATTTCCTTGGTGTGTTCAAGGCAAAAGTGAATAGGTATTTTCTGGGTAAGAGTATACAACCACCCTCGACCTCGTCGTCACTTAACATCAGGTGAGTCTGAGGTCAAACGCACACCCATTATGGATCCAAAAAAAGCCCCCAAGTCGTATTGTTCACTTACATTTGACACGGAAGTGCAGCTCGTTGGAGACGGTCTCGCCTTCAGCGTTCAGCGCTGAGCAGGCGTAGCGTCCCGAGGAGTGCCGCGTGACCTTCTGCAGGACCAGGGACTGGTTGCTGTGGAACACGCGGGCTGACGCGTTGTGGGCTAGCGGACGGTCCTGGAGACAAACAAATTAGGTGATTAAATATAGTCTCATACTTTTGCATTGTTATCGAAACAAAACAATCGGATCGATAATATCGATATATCATTATTATTATCATCAAGATAGGCTCTGCCATAGATAAAATAAGTCATGTCGGTTTTCTCTGCTTGCTCTATGTCATGTAAGGCTAAGGGACTGTTGCCCTTTCCACCATATAATGAGGATAAGGACTCGCATGGAAAACTTTTTGCTAAACTCAGTACCCATTTTGCATTTTTTTTTTTTTTTTATAATTGTGTGTGTGTGTAGCCTTCCGTGGTTTTCATCTGATGGTTCCAACGGAAGACCAGCGCTGACTTTAATGCCAGCATTACGCTGAGTTGAGACCATTTCGTTTCTACTTTGTTTTTGTATTTGTTAATCTGTTCTTTATTATGTACTTTGTTATGTGTGGTAGCCGGGTTAGAATAGTACCACTCCATGTCTTCCCGTTGATGTCGTAAGAGTCGACTAAGGGAATAAAGGCTTGCAGTACTGTTAGGCGATGGGCTTGCAACCTGTCACTAATATACTGGTAAACATCTTATTGTTAGCCTAATTGTGCAAAATGTGGTTACAGAATTGTCAACAAATTTTTAGAGTGGTCGGTAATTCTGTAGCTCTGCCTACCCCACTCTGGGAATGAAGGCGTGAGTTTATGTATGTTATGTATTATGTATGTCACGAATAAAGGTTTTTCTTTCTTTATTTCTTTTTTTTTCTTAAATACTTTGTTATGGCATAGAGTCCAGGGCAAACGAGCACATACCTCATGGTAAGGGGATTTCAGACCCATAAAAAAATGCATAAGCAAGAATACAATATTTAGACTGCAGATGAGATGTCAACCCTGAGGGCTAAGATGGAATACCTCTATGGTAGTAATTTATGTTTAACATTTCACAGGTTTTGGACACAAACAATGCAAATATTGATTTCGTATCGATAACCTGTTTTTATATCCATGGATACTAGAATAGATACCCTGTTGACTTTTGACATCTGTTCCAAATTTAATACTGTAATAAAATTTCAGTACAGATTTTACCTACTACCACGGACAAGAAAGTTCTCATAGTAAAATTGGTTGTAATAATGCAAAATTAAACTGCAAATTAAACGCTTTGTCATCGAACAATAAAACCAAATTACCGTGTACCTTTTCCGAGCGCGTCAAATAAAAACGTAAATGTCCTTAAAAAGGTGGGGGGCGATTACTAGAGATACAACAAAAGATCCCCCATTATCTGCCGTAGTGAAGGGTACTTCGCTGGACAAAGGTACTCGTTATATTCTTAAAAAAATATTGCTCGCTTTCTAACAATAGAGATTTTGGACATGTGTAGACAAGAGCCCCGCCCTGGGTTTGTTTGGACGTCAAGTAAATGTTTTGTTATAACTAGACCCTGCTATCGGAGGTGCAAAATGGTAGCTGTCAAGTTCTTAGGGATGGGTAAAAAATATTTTGAAATACTAGCTATACGTCGATAATTTTACTTTGCCATAATTAGAGTCAAGGACTTTAATTAAAAGTGTTTTTGTTTTATAAAACAGGACTATATAATTACAAAATGAATATGTGTTAAACATTTTTCATTTTTATAAATAAAATCTTCAATATTTCATAATTACTAACAAATCATCGTATCTTCATAGCACGAACCATTAATAAAATAATTAAAAAATTAATAATTATAAATGTGTCTTAAAGAGATATATCGTATTCTTAATGAACGATCAGGTTTTTTTTTCAGTTTCTCTGCAATTATCTAGTGCAGTCACGATGAATACCTATATTCAACAATAAACCCAATATATCTGAGCCATATTTATTTTTAGAAATATCTGTCGAAACATTAGCAAAGTAAAATAGCAACCATAGTGTTTTTGTTGTAGGTACTGATAATGGTTTACACTTCTGATGACAATGATTATCATGGATTCCAAAAAAAACATGTTAAATTGTAGTCTAAAAAGTTGTATAAGTAGGTACATATATAAAACAAATTGTACAGAAAAAGTAAGAATATCGATATCGACATCATGAATATTCTTACCCATCCCTAAGAACTTGACAGCTACCATTTTGCACCTCCGATAGCGGGGTCTAGTTATAACACGTTTGTTGCCTGGCAGTCGTACTTATCCGTACTAATACAAAAAAAATGGTCAAGTGTGATTTGGACATGCGCGCCAAGGGTTCCCTACCACCACACAGTAGGTATTATATCCTTGTGCGGAACCCTAAACATGTGAGAATAACTCTTGCTGTCTGTTTGTTATGATTTGGCTAAACCGCTCAACTGATTTTGATGGATATGGAGATAGCTTGAAACCTAGAGTACTTTTTATTTGTCAAAATGGGACATTTTTAGGGGGAATAGCGATAAACTTCTACGCGAACGTAGTAGCTGGCAACAGCTATAAATATTATACATGCGATTTTGTTTTTTGTTTGTTCTGCTTCATGATTCAACGCCTAAACCGATTGATGTGAAATTTGGCACAGAGATAGTTTACAACCAGGAAGCGTATTTATGGTCACCTCTATCGCACTTACATACTGGCCAGAAAGTGACAGGTGTTTTATCCACGGTTGTCTACATCGATAAACATCACCATGGTAAGCTCCCTTAAGATGAACATAGGGTACGTTTGATTTCGGAAAATAATACAGCTTACAGTTTACATACATACAAACATACATAAATACATATTGAATACAGATTATAAAGGGAACAGCAAATAGAGTAGGCAAAACTTGTTTGAAAGTAAATAATCACATCATAGCCTGCTCGATTTAACCTATATGTAAGAATATTTATTCCTTTTCTTAGACAAAGCCAAAACATAGCGATATGGAAAACGATCGGCATCAATATTGTCTGGCATTTTGCTTTGCTGACCCTCTTAAGTTATTTATCCTATAGTTACAACAACCAATTTTGATTTTCATGAGACGTAAGCAATCATGCTGATTTACACACCCACACACACACACTTATGAAAAGGCACACACTCGCAAACACACACACACGCAACTTTATTGTCTAAATAACAATTCATGACGAACCTTACGAAATAGAATCATTTATTCAACGATCACACGAAAAATAAAACAGGATAATGATTAAACATCAAACAAATGATGGCAACATGGAAAACAAAAAAGGAATTCAGAAGAAAAATTACAAATTGTAGCATCATGTTGCTCTGGGTGATTCTGTGACGTCGAAATTGACACCACTCAGCATCACGAGTATGTCACGGCATGAACCGGGACGCTGATTTTGAGTGGCGCCAACATGACACACGAAGGAAGAGGCGACCTAAAATCAAAAGGTCTTATAAATATTAACATACATACATTAAATCACGCCTGGTTCCCAGAGGGGTAGGCAGAGACCACTTCTTTCCACTTGCTACGATCTTGACAATTATTCATACATCGAGTCATGCACGCACGTCGGTTTCGGGTACTTAAGATTCGGCCCTTTTCCAGTATTTCTTCGATTTGATTCGGAAAAGTACGCCTAGGGCGGCTCCTTCCGACCCTTCCCCTCACTTTCGATCTGTATATCGCTTTCGTTAATCTTCTTTCATCCATCCTTTCCAAATGACCGAACCATTGAAGCATGCCCTTCAATCTTAGTCACTACATCTTCTTTTATTTACAAATATTTTAGCCAAATAAATTGTACATAGGTACAATACTATGTTTCATTCCCTTTTTCACATGAAAAATAACATTCCCAACAACGTATAAATTATTAAACTTAAATGTCAAGGTCATGAAATGTTTTATTATTTGTGTGTTGAAGCTCTGAACCGTGTGACCTTGATTCTTGAATCTGGCAGGCGCCATTTTCATACCTTATTCCTTCGCTAAAAGCGTTGTATTAAATATTCAACTTAAACGGAAATAAAAGAGAGAAACGGCCCTCATCTGTCTAGGTTATTTCTATTATGGTTACGTTTTTTGTTTAAAAGCTATTTCGATGTTGTAATGATATCTACAAAAAATCTCCTCTATTCTTTGGTATAATCATCATCATCATCATCATGTCAGCCGAAAGACGTCCACTGCTGGACATAGGCCTCCCCCAAGGCTCTCCACTCAGACCGGTCTTATGCTTTTCGCATCCACCGCTTTCCCGCGATCGGTATAATGAATTTGTAAAAATAAACATCATTACACATACAATGTAGAATATGAATATAATTTTTGTATTCATGAAATTTAATAGTACCTGTATTGAAAAATACGTCGATGTTTGTTTGTTTGCTTGCCGTGTGGTTGCCGGCTTAGAATTGTGCCACTCCATGTCTTCCCGTGGATGTCGTAAGAGGCGACTAATGTCGGGTTCCTATATTCAATCCGAGGATAGATAAGGCTTACCTCGGGTTAAAATTTGACATTTGCCCATACAAAATGTGTCAAATTTTAATCCGAAGTAAGCCTATCTGTCCGCGGATTGAATATAGGAACCGGACGTAAGCGAATAAAGGCTTGTAGTACTGTTAGGCGATGGGCTTGCTACCTGTCACTAATATACATTGTTATAATTGTGCAAATTGTGGTTACAGAGTTATCAACAAGTTTTTAGAGTTGTTGGTAATTCTATAGCTCTGCCTACCCCACTCTGGGAATAAAGGTGTGAAGGTATGTATGTATATATGTACGTCGATGTTTTTTGTCTACCAATCTACTTAAGCAACTTATCGTTTGTTTTTTTAATCTGTCAGTTTGATAAATGGTTATTTTAATTACTGGAACACGTTTTTTAATTACCATTTGGATCCCGTTTCTTAATTTAGTCAAGTAGCTTTTCAATTGTTTATTATTTCAGAATCAAAATTTTTACAAAACAAAACCTCCATACTGCGCAACTTTTTAATAAGCGCACGCCATCGACAAACACTCAAATCAATTAATTTTTAATTTCTCCTTTTTCTTCCCATTTCTCGAGCTCGGAATACCTTTTCAATTTGCGAAACAGCAGCGTCATTGGGCGTAAATGGTTTTTGTTTGCGTTCGGCGACTTCATTAGTAGAAATTAAATTTGGTATCCTTCGTTAAACCCCCGGCACTCATGCATTCATTTACCTCCTCCCACCCCTTCAACCAATAAGGCCGCGACTTTGTGTTTGAACAAACCGCATACGTAAGTGGTGCGGGAATTTGACGAGTTGGAGAATAACTAGGTGAAGTGACGGGCGAACGATTGTCATTGTTCGATAGCACTATATTTCTATTTCAAAGATAAAGATACATACATACATAAACTCACGCCTTCATTCCCAGAGTGGGGTAGGCAGAGCTAAAGAATTACCACCAAGTCTTAAAACTTCTTTATAATTCTGTAACCACACTTTGCACAAGTAGGCTAAGATGTTTCCCAGCGTATTAGTGACAGGTCGCAAGCCCATCGCCTGACAGTACTGCAAGCCTTTATTCCCTTAGTCGCCTCTTAAGGCATCCACGGGAAGACATGGAGTGGCACTATTAGATAAAGACAAAGACATTTATTCAGTAAGTAGGCCGCACGGGCACTTTTACACGTCAAGAATCTACCAGCGCTTCACAAGAGGAAACCACTGCTGAGAAGAAACGCCGCAAGAAACTCAGCAGTCAGTTATTGTTTAAAATATATTTAATATTACAATGGTACTACTTAGTCTAGCATTATATAAATCTATAAATAGCAAATTAAAAAATATTCTGAGTAGTTTCCGCAGGAAAACACACCAAAATCTTAAGAGAGAGATAAAGAGAGCAAAGGAAAAAAGAACACCTACTTATGTGTATATAAGACGGTGCAAGATGATCACATAAGATTGATATGTTTTCCTACATCAACGGTGTCCCCTAGACAAGATAAAGCTTTTGAATTTGAAAAAATATATATTATTGATTAAGTTTCGGGTTTAGGCCAAGCATTTTAGACTATTATTATAGTTATAGTTAGTTTAGTTATTAGTTAGTTATTTTCGTTATTACCTATATTATGAAGTTTCTTTTCCTTTCACGTGAAAAATGTTAAAGGAAAACCGTTATTGTTTTGTTAAAGCCTTCGGAGTGTTTATTCATCGTTGTTAGCAACTTGTAAGCAAGTCAATTGAATCTCATGTGCAAGTTTGTAACGGTATGTTTGTTTCCAAGCACACATGTAACTTGTGGGAGGACCTTGTGCAGGGTCCGTCCGGGTTGGTACCACCATCTTATCCATTAACCTACTGCCAAGCAGCAGTGTTCGCATTGTTGTGTTTCGGTTTGGGGATAAGGCAGCCGGTGAAATGACTAGCACAGGGGAATTCCATCTTAGTCCTCAGGATTGGCAGTGTATTTGCAGTCTTGTAAATGCGAATGTCTATGGGTCACAGTTTCCACTTACCATCAGGTGGCCTGTGTGCTCGCTTGGCTTCCTATGCCATACAAAAAAAAGACACATACATACTCAGGTTTGAAATTTGACACTCTAGTCGATCATGTCGCGGATTAATGTCTTAATTATAAGGACATTCATTTATGTTGAGTTTTATCTTTCAATAAAGTTAAACGAGTTGTACGCGGCGAACGAATTCGTGGGCAACCAATTAGTTACTATTGGATAACAAAGTTTTGTCAATACTATTTAGAGAATTTTCAAGTTTTTTTCACCATCGTATTAATTCAATTGGAACTACAAAAGCTTAAAGTTACCTTCTTTTTATTTTAACCCAGTTTCGCAAGCACAAAACTCTCAACCGACGCCTCTGCAGAAGGACTCGGCGCGATTGCTTCTCATTTGTGTAAATGTTTTATTCTGCCGTTCGTTAAAAAAGGTTCACCGGGACCCCAGCGCTAATTGTTCAGGGATTTCTTCCTTTTTTAATGAGGCTCGCAATTCCAGAGCAATCCTTTACCTCGATAGCTAGCGTATCGCGCGATCGCGGAATCAATCTCGCGTGAAAGGAGCAAGTGATCGAATCAAGCGTGTCCATTACGGGCCCGACGCCGCACAATCACGTGGATGATCCCCCCTTACCTTCCCCTCTTCGCCCCTACCGGGAAATAGCTACCATTAACGAATAAAGAGAGAATTTTCCACCTGATAACACAGTTTGCTTATGTTCTGCGCTCGCATCTTTTTGTTATTGGATCCAATATGTGTATTCCTTTGTGCGGGACCTCGTAAAACAAATCATTATTTAACTAGTTCTTATTCGTGGGGCGTTTTCACTGACGCAGAAATAAAGTTTTGTTTGTTTACTTATTGGGTGCGGGTAGTTTGCGTTGTGGCGCGAAAACAATACACGGTTGATTGGTTACGAGGATCGAAGTAATTCATAGAATAAATACGACCACAGAGAACGGATTCTAAGACGAATTGTGCGCCAGCTCCTTTACTTTCACGATAAAGTATTTCTAAATAGGAAATGAAACAAAAACTAGGCTGCCTTTATTAAACCGTCACATTTCTTTGTGCTTTACAGTTTCAGTCCTACTCCTCCTCAGTATTCAAAAATGTGACCTCCCAATTATTAAGAGAGCATTTTGAATGCCATAATTTAAAAAGGTTAAATTGACGCCTTTTGTTTTTTTATAAGTCCGGTGACTATGGTTATTCTATAAAGGTAAGCATGCTCAGCAACAACTAGCATTCAAATCATTGTGATTTTATGGTCTATATTTAGTATGAGCACGGATTTGTTCGATGTATTTAAGTGATTATTTCTGTGTGAAAAAATAGCTCAAGAAAATTAATTAAAATAGGGGAAATAATTCGTGTAGTTTTGAAAATTGGTACATTTATACCTTGCAGTATCCAGATGAACATAATAAAAGTCCTCATGTGTAGGGGGTGTGCTGAGGGTGTAGGGGGAGGGTTGAAGGTACCTTTTTTCAGATTTTTGCTCATATCTCTAATACCAGTACGAATAGCATTATAATTACTTCTGACAAAAGTTTCAACATAAAATTTCCTACAAATTTGGTCATATTTATTTAAGCTCTACGACCAATACTTTAGGAGTTACAGGGTGTGTAAGTTTTAACAGAGAGATAAAAATAGAGGATTTAAGAAAACGGCGTCATTTTTTCGTCATTGTTCATCATCACTTTCATTTTAAGTTTAAAATAAGCCAGCTTAGTCATCTGCCGACCCAAAATAAAAAACCCCATGTCGATCTATTGAAAATTCTAAAAATAAAAAGGCGATAATGTAAGCAAGGGCCGAGCGTGCGAGATACCGTGAGTCCTTACTACGGCGGGCGTCACCGCGGCGCGGACCGCCGCATACCACTGAGCTACTCTTTTATTTATTTATTTATTTCCACAATAATAGGCTTACAGTTTTATCCAAAGCGCCTATCATGTTAGCTAACAATTTATTATAGAATATTATACAGATGACAGATACCTAAGGATTACAGATATAAAATAATTAAGTTTTATAACATAAGAAACAAAAAATAGTAGACGAGTACATAAATAGGGTTTTCCATTTACAAAAACGTAAACGAATTACACAAGAACGTACAGATACTATGCTTTAAAATGTGCCAGCGGTCGGCTAGCACGTCGGTATCCTGGAGCTCGGAAAGTAGCACGTTTAACAGCTCTACCGCGCGGGCGGTCGGGGAGTTCCGGGCGCGGCGCGTCTGGAGCCCCGGCAGCGCCGCGAACAGCGGGTGCCGGCGGCGCCCCCGCGTGCACGTACTGGTCGGGAACGAACAAGCCGAGCTGCTCAAGAGTAGTCGGATTGTCTACCTCGTTACGCAGAAGAAGACAATAGTGCACTAACAAATGCGTTTTCCGTCTGTGCGTCTGTGTGTATAGCCCGACCATGCCCAGCACAAAGAGAGAGGGATATAGAAACGGGTAATACCCGTACATCCTCTTAAATAGATACCTAGCAAATCTCCGTTGCACCCTTTTCAGCATAAGAGAGTACTTGGCTTCCATAGGATCCCAGACAATACAGTTAAATTCAAGCTTAGAACGGACGAAAGCATTAAACAACAACTTTGCAACCTTAACACTTTTGAATTCCGCGGCTGCTCGCATAATGAAAATCTAGCCTAGAGTCGAGATGCAAGCCAAGATCACGAATGCTGTTTACACGACTTAGGGTGTATTACCCAAGAAATATATCGCTTCCACCGGCATACGGGATCGAGTAAATGTAATCACGTTACATTTGCTAGTATTGAAGTACGGCTTATTGATATGTGCCCAGTTCATCACGGAGTCTATGTCACCCTGTAAAGCTGTACAGTCATCAGGCCCATCTATAGCTGAGAACAGCTTTAAGTCATCCGCAAACAGTAGGCACTTTGCATAACGGACGGCTGCCGGCAAATCGTCGACCATGATCAAGAACAGGGTTGGCCCAAGCGAACTGCCCTGACTTACGCCAGATCGAGTATAGAAGTCGTCTGATGCAAAGCCAGATATTTGGACATATTGCCTTCGATAGGTAAGATAGTTAGCAAATAACTTTAGTAGGTCGAAGGAAAATCCGAAAATGGAGAGTTTGCGTAGAAGGACATCGTTATCAACTTGATCGAAAGCCTTTTGAAAGTCAAAGTATGCCGCATCCACTTGCCTGGACCTATCCATATGTTGAAGCACATAGTCCACATAGGTGACGTTATTAGTACAGGTAGACCTTCCTGCTCGAAAACCGTGCTGAGAGTCGTGAAAGTAAGATGATGCTTGCAACGTGACGCGGCGATTGATGACATTTTCAAAAACCTTCCCAAAAACAGACAGGATGGCAATAGGTCTAAAATCGGTGATATCTGCGGACGATGACGTTTTGGGAACAGGTGTAACCCTTGAAACTTTCCACGACGATGGGTAGATTCCCTTTGCAATTGAGAGGTTGAATATGAACAGCAAGGGCTTTTCTAATACCGACAAGCAGTCCTTGACTATGAAACTAGGAACACCATCCAGCCCCGGAGATGAACCAGTTTTTAGCCTACGCACTGAGCGACGCAGGTCATCTGACGATATATGCGTTAAACGAATATCGGCGGGGCTCTGATGGGCTGCAGTACTCTGCATCGCTTCCTCAGGGTCAAGGGTCGGCACATTAGGTTGGAACACAGAGCTGAAATGCCTAGCAAACGCCTCCGCGGCCTCCAGTCCCACAACTTCTCTACCTTGGTATACATACGTTCCTTGCGCTTGCCTCTTATTTCGCTTGTTTTTTATGTATTTCCAAAACTGAGTTGGTTCATGGCTTATATTTTGCTCAACGTTCGCAATGTGTCGCTCATACGCGCTCCTAATAAGTAGCTTCACTTCGGACCTGTAGTAACGAAACAACTCGCGATTAAACTCTAGGCCTAAGCATTTATATTTTACCAAATGAAAATACTTAAGTTTTATTGTCCTTATCACTAAACTTCCGGCGTATACCATTGGGGATACTTGTAACGACCAGAATGCTTGGATCTTGTTCTCAATGGTACATGGGAATCAATAGCACCACTTAAGAGCCTATAAAATATATCTGTAGCTTCATTAATGTCGCTTACAGTACAGTAAGTATACAATTGCGACCAGTCCAATATAGCTAAATCATGGTAAAGTGCGACTAAGTTAGCTTTACTAAAGTTCCAACGGAACGCATGCGGAACAGACGCGGAAGTGCCAAACAAACATTTATCCGGTTGACTTGTGGTGGATATGGAAACATCTAGCGCAGGATGATAAGCGTCCAAGGGAACTAGAGAGTCGATGTTACGCATCACAGAAACTTCGTCTTTCGGCATATTAGTTAACACAAAGTCCAGGATACCGCCGTGGGAGTTACATATATTATTACACTGGCGCAGTTGACAAAAGCTCATGAAATCATCAAATTGGCGAACAATGTTTGAATTAAAGGAATTAAGGTTAAAATCACCTATAATTAACACATCTAGCAAAGAGAATTTACATACTGCATTTTCAATACATTCAAGCACATGTAAAAATTGATTGTTGTTAAAACCGGGAGGGATGTAGACTACACAGAGTAATAATTTAATTGTTTTCCCAGACAAAGTTGCAAATAAGACCTCATAATTTCTGGATAGGCCGTCTATATTATCAATAACACTTACGCTATAAGTACTTTTTACTGCCAGTAACACACCTCCCCAGCCGGCATCACCGGCGCGGTCCCTTCGCAGCACAACGTAGTTTGATGGAAATAGTTCGGCACTATCCACTGAGGATGTTAAAAATGTTTCCGATAGTGCAATGATGTCTGGCTGGCTTATTTCGACATTAGAAAGGAATACCGATGTTTTAGACCGCAGACCTCTGACATTTTGGTAATACAGGAGTACCTTCTTGACCTTAGTTTCCATCTTGCTTTTGGTTTTGGGCACGAAAATTCTGCCGCCAGGGTTTGACACAGATATCTTCCGCCCAGTTTCCGGGATCTAGCACCAGCTCTACACATTTCGCAGGAACGGTTAATTTGAAGGATGCGTAATTCCCTTTAGCTTTCAAAGATTCAACTGAGAAAATGCCGTCACCACAGATTGCTGATAAATGGGCCCGCACTTGAACATCAGTAGTTCCTATTTTTACGTAGTATAGGTGTACAGCACGCTGTCTCTCCGATGCTTCCAGTTTACACGTGGTGCCGGGAACCGCTGTACCTCGCTTTACGTCAAGTGGTTTGCGCTGCCGTCTCTGGACGATAATATAGCCAGCTTGGTCATCCTGTGAGTTGTTGCCCGCGGCTACCTCTACATTCTGCGAGGAGACGTCTTGAATAGAAAGGCTCTGCTCTACAGTAGATGGCGATTTAGTAGGGACAATCTTCTCGCTTTTTTGCGATTTAGCCTGGCTCGTTACTTTTGCCATTTTGCGGTAAGTGGGGGCTTTTTCTTTTTTTAGAGGTTCCTTAGCTGGCTCATTTGACGTTACGGCAGAGTAACTCATCGAGAGAGTGTTGGGTTTGTGCTGACTAACCGTAGAAGTAAGCTTTTTCTCAAGTGCAGTGACTCTGGATTCTAAATGCGACATCGTTTGTGTTAATGCCGCCAGTTGCCCTGCGACCGCATTGCCTATTAAGATCGGCAGGCGCTCTTTTAGACACACTATGAGTTCCTCTCTTATTAAGGTACGGATATTGTCAAGGCCTACGGAATCGTCAACAAGGACGCTGCGATTAAGATTTTGGTGTTGCCGACGGTATGTGACGTAATCTGACGCATCCCTTGCATTGATTGCATTGAGCGCTGTTCCGAAACATTGGCACATTGCAGGTCATAACTCGCCTTACACAAATAACAGTTCAAGAAAGATTGGCCATCTATGGAGCTTAGACAACCAGCACAAGTAGTTAATGTAAGCGCCATCTAGCGGATATTTGCCGTACTGCTAGGAAAGCGAGCAATAGCGAAGGTTGCAATGCGGCGTTTCGGCGTGACGCGTCACTGCTGGCGTGGATTAGCGGAAAGTTGGGTGACTTACGTGCAGTAGAGCGCTGGTTCAAATCCCAATTCCGTCCAAGCAACTTTTTCTATTTTCAGGACCCGCCTCACTTGGTAGCGCAGCTGTTTGTTTCTCTCTCACGCCGCCCACTAGGAGGAGTCTTTCGTAAGCGTGCCGCAGGAAGGAACGAGAATTGAAAAAAACGCAACCCGGCCAATCACAAATTTTAAATTCGAATTTTAAATAAAATCGGCAAGAAATTTGACACACGTCCGCTCGGTAATTAATAGGTTGGTGCGCTGAGATTTGCCACTGAGGTTGAATTAAAACCCTTAGAATAATAATATTCTAAGTTAAAACCGTTGTTTCTCGTTCTCACCGCACTTTACGAATAACTGGGAAGATAACTAAATCATTCGTTATATGAAATGACCAAAGATAAAGATTAACCCCTTATACTTTTTTTAAATTTATATTCGATTTAATAATAATATATAAATAATATTTAACGAATGAGTTTAAAAAAATACTACACAGAGATAGTCAACACTCTATAGAAAAAAAGAATTGAATTTTATGTCTAGCAAGCAATGTATCTATGATTTTCCGTAGTCCTAACCGAGATTTAATATCGCAGTTTGCAAAACATCACAGTAAAATGTTTACGACGTTATGACGTCGCGGAGTGCTCATGTGTTACTATTCCAAGCACAAGTAGTGGCCATAGTTATAAGTTCTTACTGCAGCGATAGGTCATACAGCCTTCGATTTAGAACGTGACAGAGTGGTTGCTGAAATTCTTTCATTATAATGGAAAGAGGAGGTATGAACAGAATTTCCCTGATTTTAAGGAAATCCTTAGGGAAGACTACATCATCATGACATCTTATGTGATCGATGTTTTCCTCATAACTAACTAATAAAAAAATATTGCTGACACAAAACTGTGATTTTAGTAGAAAATGCATGAGTTTCAGTACAAACCTTATTAATTTTTATTTTTCATATATCTATCAACAATGCCAAAGCTACAATCAAACACACAATACAGTAATAACATTGACTAAAATATATATTAGCTTTATTTTACTCTTTTATGTAACTGGTATATAATGAATGAGGTTAGAGCGCTCGCTTATTATAGAACTGTTATTACCATGGCAACGCTCATTAAAGAATGGTTTTCACGTGTTGGTTACAATAAAGGTGGTATTTTGATACTGTTAATATAAATAAAAGCTATGATAAAATGTCAAAAACAATAATTATAGTTTAATCAAGTAAAATAGAGCTAGTAAATCAGCCAACATTAAAACACTGTATCAACCGAATTACGAGAACTGATCACAAACCCCCTGTATAATCAAAACCCGGGATTCGGGATTCGGTAAAATATGATCAGCATTAGCGTTGCAGCGTGAGTTATTGCACGGATTACAATACATAAATTCAAAGCAAAATGACGGGCCAAGACTCGAAATTTATGCCGCGTCTTATTATTTTGACAGCTCATTCGAGGGTAGTTAATAATAGGCGCCTGCGCGTTTGTTCCTCCGTGACTAATGGGGCACATTTACTGTGTTTGGGATTCCCTCACGGCCTAAATTAAAATTAAATTCCCCGTGTCTGATATTAAAAAAGTTGTAAGCAAGGGTTAACGCGGTAAAATTCCCTGGTATTTTCTAAATGGAATTGACGTTATACAATTTCATGTTCGCGTTTAAAATGAAGAAGAATTCTTGTAATTATACTACCTTTTTTGTAGTATCCTATTTATAGTTTATAGATGACTTAATAGAAAAAACAAAAAGCCATAATTTCATATTTAAGCTAACCATTTGGAATTAGTATTTTATAAACAAAATTTAATACATAATAATGTATACAGGGTGGAAAAAACGGACGCCATAATTATGGACGGTAACTACCTTAAATATTGGAAATAGCAAGTTCTACGCAAAGGAGACTACCTTTTATTTTTGAAAAAAAAAAAACTGCATTGTTGGATTTTATAAAAAAAAATCTGTTTCTTAACTGGGAATATGACAAAACAATCAAGTCGTGTTTTATGATACAGATCGAGCGGGTTAGTGATCATTTATGTCTGTAACACATACACGTTTAAATTAACTAATAACCGTAAAAAACCCTTCTTCATTTTCGACCAGTTCAATTCCCTGTTAAAAAATAAAAGGAAGTTTCCTTTGCGTAGAACTTGCTATTTCGAATATTTAAGGTAGTTGCCGTCCATGTGGCGTTAATTTTTTCCACCCTGTACAATATTAAGTATATACACACGTAAAGTTTGCGGCAAAGATTAAAAACATTCGAATTAACTGAATACTAAGTGTAACCCGTGACTCCGTCCGCGCAGAAGAATAAAACATAGCCTATGCTCATCAGGGATAATGTAGGATTCTAATGAGGAAGATTTTTTCAAATCAGTCCATTAGATTCAGAGCCCATTCAATGTAAATAAACAAACAGTGCTCCAGCGAGTCCAGTTAACAAAATTAGCGAGACTAAAGTACTCTTGTGGGATAAGACACTTTCCGAAGTTTACAAAACGCGAGAGAGGCTAAGCAGTATAAACCCCCTTGCTTAAAAAAACGAGCAATTTTTTCAAGTATTTTAAACATACTGTAGCTACATTTTTTTTGCTCATAATATTTCTTCGTTAACAATAAAATTATTTATTTTAAAAATCTCTAGTATTTTTATGGCATGGAGAAGGCAAACGAGCACACAGGCCACCTGATAGTAAGTGGAAACTGTGACCCATAGACAATCGCATTCACAATACTGCAACTCTTAGATTGCAAATGCACTGCCAACCCTGAGGAATAAGAGAACACAATAATGCGAACACTGCTGTTCGGCGGTAGGTTAATGGATAAGATGGTGGTAGCGATCCGGACTGATCCTGGATAAGGTCCTACCACCCGCAAAAGTACCCATTCAAGTACCAGTATTTTAGGATTTCGTTTGGGACTAGTGTACGATTGTATCTAGATATATTATTTATTAGAAGTACGGAACTACGCCGTCGCAGTAAATTATATGAGAGTAAAGTAGAAAAGTGTTTTTGTGCACGTTTGTTGTATAAGCTTATAAAATTCATGTTTTAGCTAACAGGTTTTCAAATAATGCTTGCTTTCAGCTTTATAAATACTTTATTTAAATAAAGTTTGAATAAAGCCACCAAGCTTTCATTAAACAACCAACCTTGCAATCTCATTAATGAGTCTGTTAGGTTTCATATGATATAGCTATGCAGTTGATTTAACGGCGAGTGTAAAGGAGATAGCTATAGATGCTACGTAATTTTGTCTCTTTCTCTCAGCGTAAACTGTACTGCAAAGCTGTCATAATAATCCCCCAGTATTGTTTTAGTTCTGTATCAAATATATCTTTTACGCAACATTAACTTTTTCATGTCAAAGAGAAGGCAAATCCCAATCTCAAGACTACAATCTTAAGACTGCAATCCAAAGACCGCAAATGAGTTGGCAATCCTGCTGGCCTATTCACGCACTCGCAATAGGGAATATGCATGGATTTTAAAAATCGCATTTCTCATCAAAATATGAAAATACCGTAAAAGAGATCACCAAAACGGAAATTAAAATTAATATCGGTCAAGAAATACGGAAGTTATAAGCATTTCAAACTTCTAATTAGACAGAGAGATCCGATGTGCACCGTGACGTCATTGTGCACTGCGGCCATATAAACTCCATGTAAAATTCCGTTTTTCTAGAAAGAGATAGGAACAAATCTTTGTTGGCTTATATCTTGGTTATTTTTATAGTTATTCAAAAAATGATTTTTGTGATCTCTTTGTTACATGAATCAGCTTCAATTGAAGCTGTAAAAAAAAAACTTGCATATTCCCTATTGCAATCGACTTCAAATTAGATCGATTGTCTTCATTTTATATGCAGACTCGCCTTCGGACTGTCAAAATGAAAACGATAGCGATTGCGATTGCTTAAGGCAATAAGCGTGCTGAGGACTAAGATGGACTGGTCTGCCTCTATACTAGTAATTTTATTTTATTGAGTTACTACGAAATACTTTCTCACTTTATCCTCGAAATACCTTGGTAGCACCGCAAACTCACGGCGGATAATTCATTATACAATAAGCTTAGTAAGAGCCTCCCAAGGCCTTGGAACAAAAAGCCAAACAAGCCTTCATACGGCCCTAATCCACTCGCCGGAACATTAATAATCTTTTTGTGGGAGATGTCACCTGTTCGCACTAATTGATGATCTTGGGGTGCGTTATGATTAAAACTGAGTTGTGGTCCTTTTTTGGTGCCCCGAGGGTACCAGTGGTACCCT
This sequence comes from Acleris emargana, assembly GCA_927399475.2. Classification (NCBI taxonomy): domain Eukaryota; kingdom Metazoa; phylum Arthropoda; class Insecta; order Lepidoptera; family Tortricidae; genus Acleris; species Acleris emargana. The sequence continues at coordinate 2,468,894 of OV656836.1, read as the reverse complement.
ATTTCTATAAGTCCAGAATGTCAGTCTGTCAATGTCAGTGTGTTCTATGTGAAAAGGCTGTTTTTTGAAACTGTAATAGGCAACAGAGGGGTTATTAAGACGTAGCATGAACTGCATAGTTACGTCATAATAACCCCCCCCCCCCCCCTATTATGATGCAAAGTTGCAGTTCATTTTACGGCGAGCGTAAAGGACACAGCTATAGCAGTTATATAGCTCTGTGCTTTTCTCTCAGCGTAAACTGCACTGCATAGTCATGTCATAATAACCCCCCTGGTTGTTTAAAAACATGACACAAAACATGAACAAGATCATTTTGAGAAGTAATTAAATGTATTTTTATAAATAAGAAACGTGTTATTTAAGGTTTTAATTGCTTAACTATTCTGATGTGGATAATATTATCAACTGATCAATCCACGTCAGCGTGCTGCACCACTTAAAGTGACTTTGCACGTTGCATTACACGAAATACTACGTCCACGTGGTCATCATCATCATCATCATGTCAGCCGAAAGACGTCCACTGCTGGACATAGGCTCTCAGACTTAGACCGGTCTTGTGCTTTTCGCATCCACCGCGTTCCCGCGATCTTTACAAGGTGGTCACTCCATATTATTGGAGGCCTACCTACAGCTCGTCTCCCGGTCTGCGGACGCCACTGAAGAACCTTCTAACCCCATCACCACGTGGTACGCAAGTATAATTCCCAAAAACCATAATTATCGTCTTCTACAATACAAACTCCTTCCTTCCTTTTTTTAAATAATGCACTAAAGTTACATGAATAAATACACGCTAGCAAAAGCAGTTACTTCGTTTATCATACCATTTAGGAAGCGTATAAAGTCGTAAGAGTTATGTGCACGTACCGCTGTGTACGGGAAGGTAGGAAATGCAGCCCCTTGTGGCTATTAGTGTAATGTGGTCCGAGCTCTTCATACATTTTGTAGAGCGCCGATATTACCTATTTCCTCTTTACGCGGTTACTCAATTTCGTTACCTTTGAGCAGTTAGAGAGTTATGTAACGGAATTTAAAATGTGGGTTTTTTAATGGTATAATAGATGATGTGGTTTGGACTCGTTTACGAGTCAAATATATTGGTTTTAAAGTGTACAAGGTTTTAAAAGAAGATAGAGGGAAATAGACCGTTGTCCAGCACGCAAATAAACTGTATAAATTACGTTAATAATTAAATAAATAAATAAAATTGCAAAATTAAGAAATCTTGAATCAATTGTACTTTTTTTTTAATAATCTGTCAAAGTGATCCACTGCCTCCCTCTGGGGTTTCCAATTCAGTACTTAGCAATATCGGAATATCTAACAAAACAAAATACATCATTATCTATATCCAGCATACAAATGGTTTGTATTTGAGACGTATCATTTGCGTGACTTTGTATATCGTCTTATTTTTCCAATAAAAACTGTTCAACCTTCTATGTTTGAGATTGCAAAAGTGCATCATGGTCCCCGGACACCACCTTACTTTCGCCATTTGAAAAAGACTTCTAAACGTCTTTGAAAAAAAATTAAAACTTCAAAATATTATTAGTTTCAGAGATAATAGTAATTTTAATTTAATATTGCACGATACCTTGTAGCAATATTACAAACAAAGCTTTCTGTCACAACTCACAAGTTACTTTGAAATTCAATTACATTTTCATTACCATTCCTAAGTTCAGTGACCGACGCCATTGCTAATTCTCAGCTAAAACTCCGCTATAATTCCAACAATTGACTGGACTTTTACGACCGCTATATATCCGTCATTCCGATGGCCCTACATACAACATTGTCTCTAACCTCGTATCAAACCGCTGCTCAAATTGTAACCATTTCACGTTGTAGGTACTTTATACACACAATTTGCATTTAATATCGTACATTGTCGCGTAAATATGGGCGAATACAGGTGTATGCGACTTTGTCGTGTTATTCGTCTCGAGGGACGACCGGCCATCAGGACACGACAATTAAAATTATTCGTTCTTTGTTGGGGAATCTCACGAAATATCACTCATAAAACGAGCCTAATATTTTTAGCCCTAATTCGCGTGACATTTTTCGAAAACAAATGCAATCATTCGTACTCAGCGAAATGTTGGACTTATTGTGTGAAGGAAAATGTAATACGTTGCTGTTACATTAATGTACGGGCACTCTAATTGTCGAGTTTTTTTTATAAAACTCTGTCGCAGAAAGCCAATTATTAATTCTGACGTAATGTATTTCTCGGGAATTGATGCTGTCATTATGAAAGGGTACTATGGTGTCTTAACATATTTACATATATCAGTGTTTTTTTATCACAAAGAGAAGGCAAATGAGCACATAAGATTCAAAATAAATGTTTTAAAAACAAAAAATCTTCTTTTAAAATGGTTAGTCCTACTGAATTTGGCTTTTGGTTGAAAATATTGTGAGTCACCGGCTTTTTAGCCTACAATATTAGATGAGTTTCCTCAATATCTCACAAAATACTCTCATCTTTATTAAATTACTAAAAAATCATGGTTACGTTCAATGTTGATATCAACAAAATGGCGTTTCGTTTGGCATTACAACTTTTGTGATAAATTGTCACAACTCTTTTAGTAACTATAAAATTTGCATGAAATTTGTTAATATTTGCTTTACAATAATATTCACAAACTGTTAACGCCCATCAGAATAATGAAAATGACTTTGCTGACTGTTTAATTATGACATAACATTTTTAAGCTTGTAGAAAAAGTTATGTATGCAACGGTTCATAATTAGCTCTTAAGGTACTCGTACCTTAAAAAGCTTCATTATGTACCAGTCACATAAATAACCATTATTAAAACAGTGCATATTAAAAATAAAGGATCAAACGAATAAATCGGTTTGAAAAAATAAAGACATTAAAACTAATGACACTTAACCCAAAATAATTAAAGTTAATTTAGGTTTACCAAACAAACACCCGTCCTGCTTCCTGTAATTATAATATAACTGACATTAATAAACTTCAAAGGCCCAAGCTATTTTCAGTTTTACATAAACCATTTACGATCTCTATAATAAGTTAATTGGGATGTTGACGTATTTCTGGAAATCAGACGCTTCGCTTACTAGGAACTGCCTGCGTGGGTAGGTTTGTTATGTTTATTTACACCTGATAATTTGTCTATAATATTAAAAATAGACTTGAGTATTATCCGTACTAGGAGACAATGAGTAGGAGACAATCGGTAAGTCACTGCACTTGACTGAGGACAGTATTAATTTATTTATTTCGAGTGAAATACTCGTTTGAAAATGCTTCAAAGATAACAGTTTCTATGAATAGATTTTAACTTGAAAGCGTCGAAGTGAAATTTGAATCCGAAATAATGGATTAAAGTGTCACGTGTTTAGTCGATAATAGTACATTATTGCCCAGGCAGTGAAGCAGGCAATTGCGGGCCGAGTATTGGTTTAAACGGACGAGCTTGCGAGTACGTTTACAAATACGAGGCCCGCAATTGCCGTTCCTGCCGAGGCATATATAGTGCTTTTCTCAAAAATCGCAAGAAAAAATTGCAAACCAACAAAACCTTCACCTGAAAAAACTATTAATCTTTACCGCCTTTATGTTTATGACAAGGCGAAACGCAAGCTTTTTTAGAAAAAAAAACTCAAGCTTTTCCAGACACAGATAAAAAAGTTACATTTCGAATAAAATATGGAAGTATAAGACTTGTGTCCTCATTTTATTATGGCCGTTTTCACTTTTTTTAAAGTTACAAACTAGATAGCAATGAAATTTGTATGCAACATTGCGGGCTTGTGTAGCGAGCACGCAATGTAGTTTTTTTTTAAATTTGGGAACTGTCTGTACACTATGTACTTCGCGTCTCAGTATGGAGTTAGTAATGTCAACATTTCCGGTCATTTTTGAGAAAAATACCTTAATACGTACTAGATGTTATAAAAATGCTTAGCTAGAAAGCTAAAAAACCGAGCAAGAGCATGTCGGACCATGCTCAGTGTATGGTTCCGAAGCCGTTACTACAAACAAATGACCTCGCGACAAACTTATCTCTGTCGTTGGAAAACTGGTTGATATCCCGACATAGATAGGTCGCGGTCAGTTTACCTACACCACAAATAAGTTTTCGGTAGGTACATTTAAACCGTCTGTTACTCAAGAACAAGTGAAGTTTTTTTAGAAGTGATAGTTTTCCTAATTAATTAATCATAATATCTGCTTAAATTAAGATATTTTTCAGAGTTTTATCATTTGTAGTTTTGGCTGTAGGGGAAGGACACTTGACTAACAAAAATCAATTCAAAAATTGTTTTCACAAACCCGCAATATTTTTCGACCTATCAATCGACACCCCGCACTATGGGGTAGACGAGAAAAAAAAAACATCCCAAAGTTACGTGTAGGGGAGGTACAATTTTTTTTTTTCTATATTCTATTTTACCACTTTGTTGGCGTGACTAATATGCATATTTATGCCAAATTACAGCTTTCTAGTACTAAGAGTCTCTGAGCTAGGCTGCGGACGGACGGACGGACATGGCGAAACTATAAAGGTTCCTAGTTTGACTACGGAACCCGAAAAGGCTAACATGATATTATTAAACAGCTAAACTCCGTATTTGTAAAGTTTTAATAGGGTAAAGTCACCAGAGGTCAGCCAGAAACCTGTAGTCGGCCTTTGGCTATACTTTGTGCGAGTGGGAAGAGTACGAAATATATATTTCCCACTCTTCGCACTCATGTAAGGTCGACTACTGGTCTCTGGCTGACCACTGGTAACTTTACCCTATCTTTATTTGATAAGCCATAGCTAACAATTGGTCTAGTCAGGTTAGTGAACTAATACAACTTCTCGCGTCCCGTGATTTTGCAACATGAGTTACTCACATAAGTGAGTTAATCAATTTGCATTCAAATGACTACATCAGTTTTAGATTTCATTTGCCACGTTCCAACTCTGTTTCCCTCATCAACATAACTCTCAAGTGACCGGAATAACAAAGTTATCATGTGAATACACAATGGCACTGTCAGGCCAGTAGCTCGCATCGTGTAACCCTGGCTTAAGAGCTTTTCAACAACGAAAATACGTGAAAACAATACAGGAAAAAAAGTGCGAGCGGTGATGCGTGTCGCTATCCTTGTAACAACGCGCGACTGATTGCCCCTGAAAGGGTGAAGCGAAACAAAAAACGTCCCCCACCCCCCTCCCTGATTAAAACACGGGCGACAGTACAAAGCGATTATCGGACCGTACACCGCCATCTATTACTTCAAACCGGCATTGTTATTTCAATACTACTTTGTTATTGTTATTCTTGTCACATCTGAATTCATTTGAAGCTAACAAATGATGTCTGTGATTGCGATTATTAATGCGCACGAATTGTTTTTTTTAATATCCACTCGTTTATTCATTAACGCAATGGCGTTGTGAAAGCGGATATGCTATGTGGTTCCTTGTTTTGATGTTTTAGCTTTTGATGCTGATTATAGCTTTATTAATAGACCTAGAGATTTTCCTAGCACGAACGACGTGTTGTTAGTGCTTGACACACTAAAAACATCGACAATCCTGCTATCGATAACCACTACTTCAACGTCATAGAGGAAATAATTGTACATAATTATAATATAGTTATTTAGAAAATAATCAAAATTAAAGCTCATCGAAGTGCCTAATAAGAAAATAGCAAAATCATTTCAATAAGGAAAAAAATCAATCATTATGTCATATTATTTATAACAATGTGGTGTGTTTTAAAAAGTAAGATAAGAATAATAAGTAAATAACAAAACTTTCAATTTATTAATATTTTAGGCACATACTTCAATGAAAATAAATAAAATAAATAAATAAATATCAGGGGACCATCTCACACCAATTGACCTAGTCCCAAACTAAGCTCGATGACATTGAAGTGGACTTATCGATAACAAGATGGTCGATGTTTTTATTGTGTCAAGCACTAACAACACGTCGTTCGTGCTAGGAAAATCACTAGGTCTATTTATTAAAGATAACGAATTGTAATTTTAGGAATGAAATCGCTTTGTGATGAAAATATTAACTTTTACATTGGCATTTCAAAACCATTTTATTTCGATTTCAAGTTGAATCACACTTACTATGACTGTCTTATTCATGAAAGGGTAAGAAAAAAAATTTGGCCCCGCTAAATCACTCATTTAAATAATGTATGAAACCGTTTTGACATGACAATTAGCCATACAATTGTAGGGATACTTTTCGTTGCTCCAGTCGTCCAACTTTTTGATCCTTACCCGAAAACACTAACCGATTTGAGTTAAAGTATGCGCTGCATATAACTTTCTGTCAAGTGGAAATGTCATAGTGACAGATAAAGACAAAGCAAATTTTAAGCACGTGTTTATTAAGTTAAGCGTAGATTTAATGACACAGAAGTTTAGCGCCTCTATTTAACTGTGTTTTTTATTTAGGTTAACTAACAGTAACGCAATCTATGCTTATACAGGGTGTAAGGGACGGCTCACCGAAAACTGAAACCATAGCTTCAGACCATTTTACTGACCTGAAATTCAGTGGAAAAATTTCTCGTTTTTTTTTCCATGTTTTTGCATATAAACCGATCTAGGACAACATATTATGACATACTGAAGCTCATTATGTAAAAAAAACTGAAAACGGCATTTTCACGTAAAAAACGAGAAAATTTTCGTTTTCCCGGGGAAAATTTCCACTGGATTTCAGTTCAGTACAGTGGTCTGAAGCTATGGTTTAAGTTTTCGGTGAGCCGTCCCTTACACCCTGTATACAGGCTAGTATAAAGTGCAACAAGTTATGTTATTTTGCCATCAACACCATTAACCACAGATTACTAAAGAAAACATAAGTTATTTTATCTGTTATAAGTAATGAGGTCGTGTATTTTTTTTAAATCGGCCGCCTTTTTTATCTAGTAAATAAGAGCTATCATAACGTTGACAATACGATAACTCGTCTAAAGCAATTTTATCAGTCAGTGATACTGTAAAACCACGTAACTATACAATTTATGATAGAGCAAAATAAACCTTATGATCTTAATAAAAAGGTGCATTTTGCTTCTTATTTAAAATGTTACTTACGCGGTTTTGCAGTTTCACCGACGATATGATACTATATCAAGAAAAATACACTTCAGAAGAACCTAATAACTAAGGGAAGAACTCAACTTATTGTAAAACATCGAAAAGGAATCGAAAATTTTACACATTTCCTTGAGATTGAACCAATAGTTAGTTTAACTACTGATCAAACAACATGCCCTAAGTGTTTACAGACTTTTTTAAATTAAATATGTAGGTAATAAGTACCCACCTCATTTTATTTATAAATCTTTGATTAGTAAAAACAAGAAGATCAAGTGACGGCTAATTTTGTTATCCACCCTTTTAAAACTACGAAACAAATAATGAACAGAAAACATGAAATGACAAGTATTAGTGAAGAAAATAAAATCTGCTATCCGATTTCATCTTCTTCATTACCCAATAATCTAGATATTGCGAAATGTAACGTAATGTCTAGATGTAAGATTTAGATCTAAGATTTATGTTTAATTAATGTCTTATATCTAATACCTAGACCATTAACGCGACGACTGACCTGTTTCTACGGATTAAGGTTTCTATACAATGTTTCATTATACAGTGTGTAAATGGAATACGAGCACATATTTTAACGACGGTTAAAATACGAGGTTTTTTTGACGAGTAGGTACCCGGATTAAGAAAAAAAATCATTTTTTGTACATGTATTTTTTTTTCTCTGCGTGGTCACCTTTTAACTCTATACACTTGTTTCAGCGGTATTCTAGCTTTAATTAGCCATCAAAATACGATTTCGGAAAGTCGTCGAAATAGGCCTCTGTGGCGGCGATGGCCTCTTCATTTGACGCAAATCTCTTTCTACCAAGCCATTTTTTTTGGTTGTAGAATAAAAAAAATCGTATGGGGCACTGGGGCTAAGTCTGGTGAATATGGTGAGTAATTCAACGCGTAATTTTTCTAATTTTGGCCTGCGATTTTGGACGAGTGAGTTCGTGCATTGTCATGGTGGAAAATAAGTTTTTTGTTAAAATAGAATCAATTTTGGCCAATAATTTTGCGTAGTATTGCTCAGTTATTGTTTTCCTTTGAGTCCCAAAAAACGGTCGCCATGACCTTTCCGGCAGATGGAACGGTCTTTGCTTTTTGTGGAGCTAATTCGCCAGGTTAAGTCCACTGGCTTGATTGTGCTTTATTTTCTGGGGTATACTTTATGAATCCACGTATCGCCTACAGTCATAAAACGCCACAGAAAATCATTCGGATTGCTTTTATACTTTGCTAAACATTGCTTCAAAGTAGTCATTCGGGTAAGCTTTTGTTCCTCCGTTCGGTGAGCAAACACGGCACCCATCTTACAGATACCTTTTTCGCCCCTAATTTGTTTTCTAAAATATATTGTAGCCGTTCGATTGAAAGATTCATATTTATTTTAAAATTTCTTAACCATAGTCACTTCAATACGGTCTTCGACAAAGACGAATGTTCTGCCCCGTTTAAACTCGTTATACCAATATCTGATAGTTGTCATAGATGCTGTATCCTTGTACTTATATCTCATTACATGATTTCCTTCCAAAAACGGAAAAATAATACGATACTGTTCTTTCTCCATATTTGCAATTATAATCGAATTCTGACATTCATACATACATACATAAACTCACGCCTTCATTCCCAAAGTGGGGTAGGCAGAGCTACGGAATTACCAGCAACTCTAAAACCTTGTTGATAATTCTGTAACCACATTTTGCATAATTAGGCTAAGGTGTTTAACAGCGTATTAGTGACAGGTGGCAAGCCCATCGCCTAACAGTACTACAAGCCCTTATTCCCTTAGTCGCCTCTTACGACATCCACGGGAAGACATGGAGTGGCACTATTCTAACCCGGCAACCACACGGGGAACAACACACAACAGCCGTTAAACGAAATAAAACAAACGTTTGCTGTGATATATTTTTATTTTTTACGGCCCATGAAAGATGCCTTAAAACAGTCATGATATGAAACCCAGTTGAGTGCTGCATATTATTAATATGCAGTAAATATGCAAAAAACAATTAAGAAAGCGAGGTTATTGTCAAAAACCTCAAGAGAATCAACAAACAACATTGATTGATACTTTAGTTTCTGTGAATCAAATTGTGACTGAAGGCGTAATGACATTAGGTCAACACTGAGCATACCCACACCCACACAAAAGAGTTTCCTACCTTATTGGCACTATGAAAACTTGTTTCGTTTCATGCAGTAATTTTACTAGCTTTTCCATTTTCTGTCTTCAGGGTAAGCAGTTTTAGAATTGCATTGCAGCTTGCAGAATGCAGTCTTTGGGTCTTACATAACACTTTTCATCAGGAGGCCTATATCATTTTCCCTTTTTTATGCCACAAAAAAAACCATTACAACTTTCTTTAATGCTTTGAAAACACTTACATCATGAAGCCAGGACAGTTTTCTCGCTGGAGGATTGGCGTGCACGTGGCACTCGAAATACACGTCGTCTCCCTCTTTGATGTCTCCGCCCGCTAGCGTACTGCCCAGGCGCAGCCGAACCACCGGCGGATCTGACAAGAAATTATGAAATTCAAAAATTAAAAATTCAAAATTCAAAATATTTATTCAGTAAATTGGCCACATGAGGGCTCTTTTACTCGTCGGTAACATGGAGTGAATCTACTAGCGCTTCGGACAAGACCATCATTGCGGAGAAGAAGCGCCGCAAGAAACTCCAGCAGAAGGTCATTTTTTTTTCAATGATTAAATACAATAATACTTAAAAGTATCTAAATTACATTACAAGGTAATAAAGTAATAAATAATTATTTTTAAAACTAACACACATAAAATCATTACAAATGTAAGGTCAATAAAATACAAATAAAATACCTAATGTCTAGGAGAACAACATGACGAGGTCTCTACGTAAGGAACGATAATTAAAAAAATTAACTGAATAACAGGTCCTTGCAAGCGTGAACAGACCGGACCCCACAGACAGCACCCGTTCACGAGTATGACGCATATCTCAGCCATCGCCTCCCTCAACCATGTGTTCAGGAAGGTGGCGACCCGATCAACGACATTTATTACATCAATTGGATACCTGTTTATGTGACTATACAATAAGGGTATTTTTTTAAATTTATATTTTGATTCTGAAGGGCACGTTATAAATAAATAAATATCATGGGCAATGTTACACCAATTGACCTAGTCCCAAACTAAGCTCTAGGCTTGTACTATGTGTCCTAGACAACGATATAAATATTTTTATTGAGTTATAGGTACGATATACATTTTAGGTAACGATAGCTTGCATTTGAATTTGAATTTGAATTTGAATTTGAAAGCTTTTCAACCGTTTGAAGAAGGAGTTAAGTTATAGCTCCAATACATTTAGTGTAATTCATTTCGAAAGTGGACCCATTGAGCAGAATTGGAAATTATCCGGTGTAAAAGTTATGTATGTTTCATGTCCGTTCTTCAAGCTATCACACGGTTTAGATGTGCAAGGGTAACAGACACTCGGACAAACAGACAGAGTTACTAAAATATTAGTATGCATTAGTAATAGTAAACAAGTACCTCTTCTTGGAAGCTTTAGTGCCTAATTTAAAAAGAGTATTTAATAATAAATCACTTTTATTTTTACACAATAGCAAGCTCATTGTCTAACAAAACTTGAGAATGATTGTCCATTAAAATTCCATTTTAAATACCGAACTTTTGATACCAGATTATCCAAAGCTCTGAATTCAATCCGAAAGCTCAATGTTATTTAACAAGCTTATCTTTCAAAATCTTTGATATTTTAGTAAATATAACCGCTTTTAATGTGACTTCTTAACAGGGAGTATTTTTTGCATAAAAATAGAACTTTTATTTACGTACGAGAAAAGAGAATACCTTAATTTGCCGTAGGCTTGTTCATTCTGTTTCATGATTTCGATTTCATATTTGATTAAAATAGATTATATTTGCCTAAAGTCGAATAAATATTTGTATAGACATTTTCAGATAGACAAAAAATTAATACAAAATCAAAGTAAATATAAATACAATATAGGCATAAAAATATTTTTTTGAGTATAGGTAATTGCTTCGTGGTATAAAATAATTAAAACAAATAGCTTTTAACTACACCATTCATTACTACTAAAATAATAATATGTTGCAAATCCAATAAAAAGCCATGTAGAGTTTAGATTAGTTTGTAATCATAGGTCATGGCTAGGTCCAAAATTATTTGTTTTGGACCATATCATAAATTTGGCGAGGGAAGCTTGTCTGGACCATAGAAAGTGGAAAGAAGTGGTCTCAGCCTACCCCTACGGGAAAGAGGCGTGATTGTATAGGTATTTATGTATGTATATCATAAATTTACTTTTACGATAAAGATTTAGATTAGATGGAAATCCGCGTACAGCTTTATAACAAAATTACGTTTTCTATTGAGTAATCGGGATAAATATAGCGTTTTAAGTCACATACATACATAAACTCACGCCTTCATTCCCAGAGTGGGGTAGGCAGAGCAAAAGAATTACAAACAAGTCTTAAAACTTGTTGATAATTCTGTAACCACATTTTGCACAAGTAGGCTAAGTTGTTTCCCAGTGTATTAGTGACAGGTGGCAAGCCCATCAGTAACAGTACCACAAACCTTTGTTCCCTTAATCGCCTCTTCTATTATATTACCCTTTGTTTCACCGACACTCATTTCATAGAACGTAAGTATCATTTCGCAGAATTTTGGTTTCATAGAAAGCTGTTTTCCGCTGAACTCGCTTGCAGGTTACAATTTATATTGTAATGGTTACAAGTCTTACCTATTCTACGTGAATCAAATTTAAGATAACCTGAAATCAACACGGGTTCAGCAGAAAAGTGATACGAGTTATGTTGAGTTTTGGTGAAACAAGGAGACACCGACAATTCGGTATACATTGCAAAGTTAATATGCTGATAGATCACTGGGTCTCATATATTCTGCGCCATGTGCACTGAAATGTCGTCTGTCACCTGTCAATGTCAGTATTGTAATATTTTTTTTTAACATACTAGTCCAAAAACGTTCTGAAGTCAGTAATAGTATAAGCATTTTTAACTGTATATGTTTACATACACAGTATAGAATGCTTCGACTACTACATTGCAGTTAGCTGTCTAGCGAATATTAGCGGCAGCATACTCACAGACAACGCTAATGGTCCAAGACGTCTCAAGATGAAGCGCCGTCACATTTGGGTTCTCAGCTCGGCAAGTGATGGCTTTGCCGTCGTCTTCTAGCGTTGGCACGAAGCTCATTGAACTGACTGTCAGGTTCTCCCGAACCTCCTCCTATAAACAAAAAGCAACATTGGAGAAGCATTCTCAAAGGCGAAGGCAAGCGAGCACACAGACCACCTAATGGTTATCGGATTTCAAGGTACATAAAAAAAAAGACATTTATTCATTAAGTAGGTCACACGGGCACTTTTACACGTCAAGAATCTACCAGCGCTTCACAAGAGGAGACCACTGCTCAGCTGAGAAGAAACGCCGCAAGAAACTCGGAAATGTTTTAGGTCTCAATTTTGCCTCTATGCTAGTCATTTGAAGGCAATTTAGTGGGTATCTAAACAGACCCTGCAGAAGGTCCTTCCATAACTGAACAAGGTCCTAACACCAGTAAAGACTTAAACGACAAATGGCTGCTAGGGACTTTGGGCCATAAAGAGGTTCTGTTGAGCTGCCACAGGGCTAAAAATGTACTGATCCCTAAAACTTCTAAAGATTTTTTGAGAATAACACAAAACAGTAGGAATATTTTTGAGAATTCTTTAAATCGTCATGAGTGCGCGTGAGCATTAGCATTGCTATTTAACGAGGAAATGCTGCCAGCATCTGTGGTACTTTGCCACGAGGCCCCCGAGGCAGTTTTTAGTTTTTATTTAGTTTTAATCTTATTTAGCATAGTTATAATTAGTTATACTTTTAATAATTTAGTTTTCATTTTTGTGACAATGTTTTCAATTTAGTTTTATTGTAATATTACATTGATGAATAATTAATTGATGCCGTGTGGTTGCCGGCTTAGAATTGTGCCACTCTATGTCTTCCCGTGGAAGTCGTAAGAGGCGACTAAGGGAATAAAGGCTTGTAGTATTGTTAGGCGGTGGGCTTGCTACCTCTCCCTAATATACACTGTTAAATATCTTAGCCTAATCGTGCAAATTGTGGTTACAGAGTTATCAACAAGTTTTTGGAGTTGTTGGTAATTCTGTCGTGAAGGTATGTATGTCTGAATAAATAAACTAAACTAATTTTAACAACAAGCTGGTTCTATTAAACTATCCATTTTAATCTTTATTTGTTTGCTCGGAATAATAACAGCGGAACGGATTATGTTCCGTTTCACTTAATAACGGGCTTGACTTGCGATGGTTCTAGTTTACAAACAAACTAAGCGGAGTTGTTTTAAATTAAAAGCTGGATAGAACAAATTGGTTTAATTGAGTTCTGGAATACAATTACAGTTAATATTATACAATGACGTGATAAAACGGAAGGGTATGTTTAAGGGTTAGAAGTTTTAATTGTACTTGCCATTCAATGATTTTAAAACCTTGAGAAAGGCAAAATATACGTTATTTAAATGTAGATAACGCACAGTTGTGTCTTTATAGCTGAATTCGTTAAATTGGAACAATTGGTACAATTGAGATTGATCATAATATTTTTATATTTACTCTTATTCGAAAACCATTTCGAGGAATAGGGTTTTAAAGCCGTTCTGCATTATTAAGTTTAAGATTATGTTACTCTTTTTAGGATATATATATGAATATTGAATAAGCGAAAGAAATTTGTCAAGATCGTAGCAAGTGGAAAGAAGTGGTCTCTGCCTACCCCTCTGGGAAACAGGCGTGATTTAAAGTATGTATACAGTGTGTGACATCCATAAGAACATATATTTTACGTAAAGATAGCTTTAAGTGTTGTTAGCCGTTTAAAGAAGGAGTTAAGTTATTAGCTAAATTACATTTAGTGTAATTCATTTTTAAAGGGTACAACGAGCAGCAATGTATAACATTAAGTCTAAGTTAATTGCAAGTTAATTGAGGGATAATTGAGCTATGTCTGATACATTGCGTGGCAAATTAGTTAGTATAAAAAAAAAAGTACAACTTATGTTAACAAAACACTTGTTTTTATGATAATTAGGATGCATATTAACTGTTGTCAAAATATATGTTCGTATGGATGTCACACACTGTATATGTTTAGGATATTTCGACAATATTTAACCTTTGTTTGGCCTTCGTTTTCGGCATGAAGCCCTCCTAGGTGTATCTTACGGGTTACGCGAAAACCGCTTGAAATAGTATGTATACACTATTAAAATCACTTTTTATCATTAGATCTCATTTTATTGTTGTAATTTCTTAGAAAATGCCAACCCAAGTTTAAAATAATCATGTCATCCATAAAATGCCTGCTAAATAATTAAAGATATGTACATAGACAAAACTATTGAGTCAAATACAAAATTAATGAAATTGGAATCTTAAACTTACCTATTCTTTCGAATAAGAATGTAAAAATCGGGAGTTATTTTTTTTGGACCATCTCAATTAATATATTTGTTAAAGTGTTAAAACACTCATGATCATCATTTTAGCCGAACGACGGCCACTACTCCAAAGTTCGCTACAAGGACCGGTCTTGTGCCGTTTGAATTCAACGGTTTTCCGCAATCTTCGCCACGTCGTCAGATCATCTTGTTGGAGGCCTACTAACTCTGCGTCTCCTGGTACGCGACCCCACTCGAGAAGTCTTCGACCCCATCGGCCATCTCTTGTACGAGCGATATGCCCCGCCTACTGCCACTCTAGCAAGTCTTAGGCCCATGTCAGTGACGTTGAAAGACTAGTCAAAGGTGAACTATATAGTGTAGATGTTGGCAATTTTGACTTTACCTGAATTATAATAATAAATAATAAATATCAGGGGACAGTGTCACACCAATTGACCTAGTCCCAAACTAAGCTCTAGGCTTGTACTATGGGTACTAGACAACGATATAAATACTTATATGGAGAAATATATTCTTAAATACATAGAAAACATCAATGACTCAGGAATAAATTTTCGCGCTCATCACACAAATATCTGCTCTTACCGGGATTTGAACCCAGGACCGAATTATGAATTATGAAAACCATTTTGTGTTGTGGGCTGTAACCAACAGTGTTCCCATTAAATAGATAACATACAAACCAGACTATAAAATGAACTTCCTTAAGTTAACTTTTTTTGCCTTTTTAGTATTTGGTATTCATAGTATATTAGAAGACAGAAAGCTGATGAAAAGTTCATTTTCTCAAAAATGACCGGATAAGTTGACATTACTAACTCCATACTGAGACGTGAAGTACATAGTTTACAGACAGTTAATTAAATTAAAAAAAAATACATTGTGTACTCGCTATACAAGCCCGCAACGTAGCATACAAATGTTATTGTTATCTAGTTTGTTACTTTTTAAAAAGTGAAAACGGCCATAATAAAATGAGGGCACAAGTCATATACATCCATATTTTATTAGAAGCGTAAATTTTTTATCTGTGTCTGGAATAGCTTGAGTTTTTTTCTAAAAAAAGCTTGCATTACTCCTTGTCGTAAACATAAAGGCGGTAAAGAGTGATGTTATTTCACGTGAAGTTTCTGTTTATATGCGATTTGATTCTTGCGATTTTTGAGAAAAGCACTATATATGCCTCGGCAGGAACGGCAATTGCCTAGGCAATAATGTACTATTTATAGTCCCCTCAAATATTTTTCCTACATAAACTTTCATGGAACAAGTCAATAACAGCACAATTTTCTCACATCGAGAATGCATCGTAACTGGCCAGTAATAAAAACGCTGCGCTAAAAATAGTGGCAATTTGCTCTTATACTCGCACCGATCCGAACTGAATTGCGCAACTTTATCCTGCCTATATTAACGTATCAAAAGTCTCGTTAGTTTTAAACGAGTACGTCGCGCTCGCCGCGTGACCTTATTATTTCATGAGCGATTATCAGTGATGGGAAATAGGTGAGCTAAAATACCTATTCTTTGCGAGAGGACATAATATGGAGTGGTTACAACCGGATAAAAGTATATATTTTTTGGATTCCGGGTATTTGATATTTATCCGGGCACTGTGAATACTAGCCGTAATGTTGAACATACATTATTTTCCTTATAGAATGTTTGTAAAGTTTGTAGTAAAAATGGTAACATTCCTGCCATAAAGTTAAAATTATAAGTAATCCGAAAATGTGAACGCCCATTTGCAAGTCATAAACAAACAATGCGTGGGAAAACCCATATTATTAGTCCTGCTACTACTTTTTAGAAATCTTGTACATTCCTTCTTTTCTCTAGCCCTTTTTACTAAAAACTAACATTAAACATGCCGTACTTTAAACAAAACATGTCATGTTTTACATTACGATAATTACCCGAATAAATATCGAATACCCGGAACAGAAAAAAATAATAATTTTTATCCGGTTGTAACCACTCTATATTATGTCCTCTCGCGAAGAATAGGTATTTTAGCTCACCTATTTCCCATCACTGGCGATTATAGAGAGTCTTATGATTATGACGTATAAGTTTCAAAAAGTAGTTTAATAACTCAACATGTACTTTTATGTTGCCACAGAATGGGAAGTATCTAGCTTGGATTTAGCCGCTTTATCGTACTAAGTTTATTTATTTTTAGGTTCCGTTTCTCAAAACATTTTTTTTGGCTTCACTGTTTGCGAGGCGTAACGTTCAACAAAGTATTGTCACATTTAGCTGAGTGAACACTATTTTTTTATTGAAGACGACAATCTAGATACACGATTTTTCTATCGTTTTTTGGTTATGGTACTTTTTTTATTAGTATCGAGACTGTAGTCTTGAGAAAGCAAGTGTCTATGACTTTCAGAACACACATATCATCAGGTGGTCTGACTGCTTGTATTCCTTATCAATACCATAAAAAGTTCAAGGCTGATATCAAACTTTCAATACTAGTACAATTAGTAGGTATCCTACGATAAGACCGAAGTTTTGATTCCCAATTGATTCATGTGTCCAAAAAATATTTTCAATACTTATTCAAATGTTTAAAGACCTGTAAGTTGGTTCAGGTTAGGTTAGGTTTTATAAAAAACCCAGGAAATTTAAATGATAAAATAAAGATCGATAGACAAACGAATCATTCGACTTCGTACCCAAACCTTTCCATACATAAACTGTAATGAAAAAGTCATTACAATACTTTTTAGGAATTCCTATCTTTTTAATACAGCTCCATTGCTTCAATGAGCTGTCACTTTTCATTAGTGGCCATTACAAACCAACCAAAAATCAATAAAATTGCTTTTATTGTGTGACAAATTTATTGTCACGATAAAATACGTGGCCAACGCTGACTGGATTTAACGATTATTGAAATGGTATTGACATATAAAAAGTAACGATACGATTTGTTGGAATCAATTTTACGTTACGGATTTAGAATCTATTGAAATTGCTTTGGATAAAATAAAATGCTTGTTACGTCGATCTGGCTGAATCAATGCCGTTTAAAATACGATGCGTTTTATATTTCAATTTACTGGTTTATTTGTAAAAGGCTTTTTGATATTTATGTACACGTTTCATGATAAAATAGAACGAAAAAACTGTAATCTACATTTAAAATTATTTTTTATTTAAATTACTCTGTTTTCAATTACTTTGCTGATAAGAAGAAGAAGCAAGTACAAGACTTTTAATTTATGTTATAAAAGATAAGTACTTATGTTATATGACAATTAGCTATAATCACGGTAAGTATTTAATCTAGTAACCACACTTAAAATCAAATCAGGTTGATAAAATGACATTTTCTTCTCTAAATATAAAAGTTTGACGTTTTCACTAAAACGTGTATCAAATTAAAGACTGAAATTAAAAGGAATTTTAACTTTATCAGTTTTGTGGCGAAAATTAACCATACATTGCGGCCATGGATGAATAGCAAATTTTCGTCACAAAACTGACAAAGTTAAAGTTCTTTTATTTTAGTCCTGAATTGGGGTAAACATTTCAGTGAAAACTCCCAGTTTCATTTCGCTGTAAATTTCCCCTTTTAAGGTAATATATTAATTAACACATGTCATTTGCTTGCATCTGATAGCGCTTTACACGTTAGCTTAATTTGTAGTCACCCTGCCTTAGAAGCTAGCGGTCCCAGGTTCAAAATCTCGGTAAGGGCAGATATTTGTGTAATAAGCGCGAATATTTTGTTTCTGAGACGGGTTTTTTTTTTATCGAGACTAACGAGCACTCGGGCCTGAGGGTAAGAGGGATTTGTGACCCATAGACACTTGCATTCTCAAGGCTGCAATCTAAACACTGCAATCCTAAGTCCGCAAATGTGTAGCCAGTCCTCTGGAATGCCTCTATGCTAGTAATTTTACCGGTTTTTTTTGTTGAAACTGCTGTTAGCTGGCAGTACATAGGTATTTATGTAACTATGTGTTTGTCTATAAAAGTAAGTTTATATTCTTCTCTAGTAGAACATTAGTTTGTGACTAGCTCAATTTGTGTGAAATTGTCCATCGATAATAATTTATCAACTTAATCCAAATTCTTTGAAACAAAGCCGATAACCTATCAATATCTTAAACCTGTTAACTGCACGTCACACAGAAAAAGAAACTGCACTTTTTCCCCTTTACGTAATAACGGCAATCGATTATTAAGGCGCTTGCTGATTTGATACCAAAAAGGGACGCTAACTGCAATGTAGTTAGTCAAAGCATTGTACACTCTATGTGTAACCATATTAAATTTAAAATGCTTGTCTATTACTATGCAGTTAGCGGCCTTCTTTAGTGTGTAGTGGTTGGCGGTCGCGTGCGCTGCCGTGTTGACCGAGCGCTCGACGACTCTCCTATCCTCATAAGGTGCAGTGTGCAATAGGATGTACATAATCAAGCCAATTTACATTGAACTCTGTTGCAATAAGAATTAGTTTTATTTTCCTATGTTCATTAACTGAAAAATACATTTTTGAACAATCGCAATTGAACTTTATTCCCTTGATTATAGATTCAAAGTCGCAGTTACAAAATACTCCTTTTTTTCAGTATGGTGGGCCGACGAGGCTATTAGCGCCCTTATCGCGAGCACCACTCGTCCCGTGAATCTGCACCTTTATGGTCAGGATGGAATGGTGTGGAAAGGTTTTGTGGGTTTGTTAACTTTTTATCTGGAATATAGTGAGTTTGGATTGAGTTTGGCATCGGTGTAGGATAGGTGAGAATTGCAAGTGAAATGTTTGTGAGTAGTAAGGGTAAATTCAAAGAATGACCAATTCAACATCAAAAAAACCATCTCTTGGACATAAAACACACACCACATGCTCGAAATCGAACAATTATATATCATGCAAACCTCACCTAAAGTAAGTCGTTATAGTCATCGGCTAACCAGCCGGTTATAATGAGATTATGACCAATATTAAGTCATTGTCTACTTATCAAGACAAAACTTATGAGTCCCAACACGGTCAGTCTATTAAGTATAGCGGATATCCTGTCGCCACGTTCCAACTCCATTATCAGATCAGCTCGTAGATACTATAATATTGACTGTCATGGGATTTACATATGTGGTTCAAATTTAACCGAATTCCATTTGAAGCGGTCAATTTACTTAAATACTTGCATACAATACAATAAAATACATTACAAATACTTTTTATTGAACACCAAAAAAACAAAACACGGAACAGTATATTTTAACTATAGGTATACAACAGGCAGTCTTACCGCTAAATAGCGATCTCTTTCAGACAACCTTGGACAGAGAAATAATAAAGACAAAAATACATGGCAGGCGGTGTAAACTAATTCTTCAGAACTCAAACTAAACTACAAGAAACACTTCTGTTGCATACGTTCAAGTTAAATAAAAATCTCGCAAAAATGTTAGTTAAAATCTGAAACAGTCAACTAATTGCACTATCAGGCGTTTATTCTCTTTAGCTATGTGTGCAATATATCCACAAAACTGTTGATCGAACGCGGCCAGAAGCAAGGCAGCCAACTTAGTTGAGTAATTGCCTGCAAGGATAAGGTGTTTGCAAAGTGAATCCATGTATTAGTGGCCGGTTAGTTAGGTTAGCAAGCAAGGCAGGATTAACGACTGTGGTAGCCGCCAGGTGGCGCCTCGATAACCAAACAATCAGCTGTTTGCTTGCAATGCCTGAGGCACCTTAATCTATAGGTGCAAGGAGCTATATACCTGTCTTAGGTAATATTATTGGCGTGAAAAGGGTTGCAAGGTGTCCGGTTCTTTACTGTGTCCGGTCAAATACATGCAAGTCCGGTCTGTCCGGTTTTTGGTAGGGCTTTGGTCAAACCCGCTCCGTAATAATAACAACAAAAACTAATCCTAAATGGTCGTTCAAAATGAAAAATGATTAGAGAAACGTAATTAATTATTAAATGATTTTGAAATGCCTATTCAATGATACCCAATTTGTCATAGTTCCTCTACTTTTTTTATTTTTCTTGTTTACTAAATGACGTCTAGTTGCCGCCATATTGAATTTGAATTACTGTCATATCTTTATCATCGAAATAGGTCCACGCGTTTAGTTTCTAGAACGCCACGAAGGAAAAAACATACATTATGTATGTGTATAGATGATTTTCTTTTCAATGTATGTGCCTCTATGTGATAACAATAAATGATTGATTGATTGATTTATTTATAGACATTAATACAATACCGCTTGTTGAAGCTGTGACGGTGCACCGCACCAACAGAAATTGTCAATAAAAAAAAACTACTTAACTAATATTATAAAATGCGAAAGTTAGTGTGTGTGTTATGTTATATAATAAGTTTAACGTGTTTACCCGAATTTCTGTGTATCTTTACTCCACTTAGGATGGGTTTTTTCAAACAAAAGTTAGTTAACGTTTGATGAAGTTCTATCAGGACGTTAAAGAGTCACCAGCTCTTGATCCTTGCTCTAGCATTCCCGGGTTCGATTCCCAGTATTTTCAAATATTTTTGCGAAGACCGCGAGTATTTATTTCGAAAAAATACCTATAAATACATTTTTTTTAATGGCATAGGAACGCAAACGAGAATACAGGCCACCTGATGGTAAGTGGAAACTGTGATCCCTAGACATTCGCATTCACAAGACTGCAAATGCACTGCCAAACTTGAGGACTAAGATGGAATGCCTCTATGCTAGTCATTTCACCGGGTGTCTTATTCCCAAACAGGAACATAACAATGCAAACACTGCTGCGTAGCGGTAGGTTAATGAATACGATGGCGGTACCAACCCGGACGGACCATGCACAAGGTCCTCCCACAGTCAATCATACATACATACTTTTGTTAAAACATAACCCTCCTAACGCAGTCACGTAAGAAGTATATACATCTCTTTGGAGTCATCTGTACCAACGTCCAGGATGATTCATCCATTTCAAATCTAAAACGACTCTCAATCTCTTTTATACCCCGAAATTATCTCAATTTAAAAAACGTATCTCCCCGAGGCACGTCATACCCGATGGATTAGCAGAGATGGGCCGATTTGAAGGATTTCTCAAGCCTGTTATCAATAACGTAGCGATTATATGGCGTTCGTTATCCCTGTTATATTTCCTCGGTCCCATCGCGACAACGATCACGTAAACGCGATAAATCCCTACCGCCCCGGTCTCGCGCCGGTCCCGCACCGCTCCCGCGTCGCGATCGTCACGTCCGTGCCCTTCAATGAAGGTAAAATGCTACACTTCTGTATTTCTTTCCCCTTTTTATGCAAAGACTCATAGAATTGGCGGATAGTATGTCGCGGTGTAAATTTAAAATGTCGAATTGAAGGGATATAGGACGATATTCATTTGGTTTTGTTGAATGTGAAGAATCTGAAGTATAAATAAATTTAATGGCGTTATTATTTGTAGCATTATTAAGAGCATAAATAAAAAGTTAAATTATTCATTCTTTCATTCATAAATCACGCCTGTTTCCCAGAGGGGTAAGCAGAGACCACTTCTTTTCACATGCTACGATCTAAAAAAAAAAAGTTCTCAGTTTTGTACTGACGACGCGTTTAATCTTATTAATAGATACCCTGCCTGCCTACGAAGTAATTGGTTTCGGGTTATTGAACCCCAATATGGGAAAAAAATTCAAGAGTGCAATCTTGCAGTCTTGTGAATGCGAATGTCTATGGGTCACAGTTTCCACTTACCATCAGGTGGCCTATGCGTTTGCTTTCTCAATGCAATAAAAAAAAATAAAAAATCTATGTATTCAAGTGTGTATGTCCGACCACAACACCTCAAGCCTCGAGGCAAGTTTAGAATTAGGTGAATTTGTCTGAAATTACCTCTTGATGTTTATTTTTTGTCTCTTATAGTAAAGAGCCTGTTGTGCAAAATGTGGTTACAGAATTAACAATACGTTTTTAGTTGTTGGTGGTTCTGTAGCTCTGCCTACCCCACTCTGGGAATGAAGTCGTGAATGTATGTATGGAAAAACCCGTATTGCGTCTTAAATAGCATTAACTTTGTTTGGTTGCAAATATTTTACTTTTTTAAACGTTACCTTTCAAATCAAATAAGTCTTATAAAAATCCCACCCATGACAACTCTAGGCAATCACAGGCAGGGCTGAAATGACACAGATAAACAGACAAAAGCTTCAATAAACACTCCAGAGTATAAAAATATGCGCATTAGTTTTCCAGAGCAATAAAAATCCATTTCTCAAGGATATTCGAAAATAAATAAAAACAGAGCTCTATCTGATCCCGTAACGGGAGCCAGCAGCAAAAATCTTAATCGCAGCTGACTCGCCTGTTGTGTGTGTTTCATAATTCTGGCCGGCAGCCAAGCTGCGGTGCTATTCTCATCCTGTTATTCTGTTTGCTCAATCGAACTGGTGTCGTTTGATCCCACAAAGCCTTCAACCACCCAATGAAACAAAGCAGCATTGTTTTTTTTTTATGTCATAGAGAAGGCAAACGAGCATACAGACCACCTGATGGTAAGTGAATCTGTGACCCATAGACATTCGCATTCACAAGACCGCAATCCTAAGACTGCAAATGCACTGCCAACCCTGAGGACTAAGATGGAATGCCTCTATGCTAGTCATTTCACCGGCGGTCTTATCCCCAAACCGGAACACAACAATGCGCACACTGCTGCTTGGCGGTAGGTTAATGGATAAGATGGTGGTACCAACCCGGACGGACCCTGCACAAGGTCCCACAAGTAACATTTAATGGCACCCGGCCGCAATATCGAAAAACATTTCTGCCAATGTCAAGTTTATATTTTACATTTACATATCAAAAGAAAATCATAAGGCAACGTTGTACGGTGATCCTCTAGCCTCCGTGAAGCGATGCAGGAAGACCAGATGGGATTTTCTAGGAGCAATTCTTTCAAAAGACGACACGTGTTCAAACTTAAATTCTTTATTTTACTGCACATTTGAATGTTAATTTACTGCATATTAAAACATCATTACTATCCATTAAACAACAAAATATGCACAATAATAAAAACAATTAAGAAAGCGACACCATCTTGTCAAAAAACCCAAAAGAAATCCAGAGCAGCATTGGTTTGTAAGCTTAGCGCATGAAAAGGTCTGGTCGTTTTATAAGAGAAAGCTGACGCGCCAGTTGGTCTCATGATGACAAGTTTTGTATACTCCTTTATTCAATACCAGACTAAGAAGCAAACAAGCATTGTCCCCTGATTTTTCAAAATGTCTTTATTTGCTTAAAATGTGGTACAAATGATGGTAGTTACATTATCACCAGCAGCTGGCCAGCAAAACATAAAAAAGTAATAATAATTGTTACAATGTCAACACCATTATTTTAATCAGTTAAAATGTCAACGGTGTATAATACAGTCTTCCTCTCAGTAGGTACAATCAAATTAACTAAAATACTAGAACCCTAGTGAGAGCTATTCCACAAGATCAAATTAATACAAGCATATGAGAGATCGCTTAATATATACTATAAGTATACTACAACAAAAAAACGGGGCCTTCTTTGTGCCCCCCCCCCCCTAGGGCTAGTGGGGACTTTTAGTATGTTTATCTCCTAACTAGTCCGAACAAAGTTCCGAAGTCAAACTTTCTGCTTTCAACTTTTCCAATCTTTCGTTGCCTTGACTACTCATAAAATTTAATAGTTCCCGAAGAAATAATGATATCTAATCAAAATCACCTGCAACATTGGGTTGTTGAACAACTAATTCTACGCTGACAAAGTCACGGGCAGAAGCTAGTGAATATAACTGAAATACCACATAAGTGAATCAGCTCCACAGTTTCTTGCGGTAGAACCTATACCTACCATATAAACCATTCTGGACCAAAATCTTCATCTTTGACAAGTAAGTTGACTTATTAAAAGAGCATGAGAAAATGCTAAAATAAGACAAAGAGTAAGTAAATAACAGAAAGGTAAAATAACATTTATATCTTATTACACAGAAATACATACTTAAATACACATTCAAGACTCAGAAATAAATATTCGCGCTCATCACACAAATATCTGCCCTTTGTAGGCAGGGTTACTAACAACTAGCTAAAGTGTTGTCGATATAGAAAATAAACTTGAGAAAAATACAAATTCAAAATTCTTTATTCATACGGCAAAATTGTTTAGACATATAAAAACGTATCGCATGAACGTAGTAGACATTATAAACGGTCAGACCTACTAAGTTACAGATAGTGAAAAGAACAAAGCTATAAATCTATCCCTTGCTTGCAAATTGTTTTCAGCTCGATCACGTGACTCAAATTTTCCTTATTGCAGAATAACACCGCGGCTTATTAAGTTGCCGCACGGTGCCGCATGCCGCACGCGTAACCCGGTGCATGCCTCAGCGGTTCATGCCGCATTATTTCACACTTTATGAACGGTGCTGAAACACCGCTGCAGTAATATGCAGGCGTTGCAAAAGTGCACGACTGCACTACGTTCATGCGATAAACAAACGGAAGGTGCTCGTTTTTTGCATGTTCATATATTTTAAGACACTGCTAAAGTTTAGTTACTACGTAGCGAATGTAGTAGGCTACGTAAAAATATTCAGATACTTTGTATACATAGTCAAATCCATAAGTAGCAGTACGTTTTTAGTACCTTGTCGTAGTAACGTATTAGAGTGAGAGCTGTTTAAATTTTGATATCAATAGCTGCGACAAGGTACCTCTACTAGAATGTGTACAGCTAGCTACCAATGAGTTTGGCAGTATAATACTTTGTTTGGTTATAGTTGATATTACGTCACTTGAAATATTTGTTTGACAAAGTACAGGGGTAAACGATGGTTATAAATGTTATAATAAAACATATGAAGTGAAGACATTTATTACAGCACTTTTTAAATTTATAATTATTATTATAGAACTGTTATTGCCATGGCAACGCTCAATATAGAATTGTTTTCACGCTTCGGTTACGCTATAAGTGGTATTCTGATAGCATTAACGATTCAATATCAGCAGTTTATTAGTACGCGAGTAGAAAAAATATATTAAAGATGGCGGTTGTTTATTAAATACGTGTATCCGGATCACTACCACTATTTTATTCTTCAACCTACCGCTAAGCTGCAATGATCGTGATGCTAGTTTCGAGAAGAGGATTACACAAACAGTAAAATTAGGGTGAAGGTACCGGTTGTGGCCACTGTCCCTTTTGTGGTCACTTAAGGTTGAAATGAGTATCAAAAATACTATAATATTACATATAAAGATAAAACATAAAACAAATTTAGAAATTTTATAATTTTATATTCATATTAGTTAAAATCGGAGAAATACTGGAAAAGGGTCGAATCTTAAATATCCGAAACCGACGTGCTGTATGAATGTGGAAGAAGCGAAAGAGTTTTATCAGGATCGTAGGTGGAAAGAAGTGGTCTCTGGCTACCCCTCTAGGGACCAGGCGTGATTTAATGTATGTTTGTATGTATTAGTTAAAATTTATAATGGTAAAAACAGTGCACAGATGGCCACAACCGGTACTTCTATTTATCTAGCGAAAAGGCATTCCACCTGTTCTTACAATGCAACGTTTTTACAGTCTTGTGATTTTAATCTTGAGAATTTAAAAGACCACTCTATGGCTCTCAGATTCTGATTGCCATCAGCTGACCTGTGTGCTTTACCTTCACTTTGGTTGTAAAAAAAACTCGCTCAATATAACTCAATATAATCCTTGACTTTATTTGGGATACACCAGGCTACTTTCAATTTTAATTCATGTAATAAATCCAATCCTTAATTGACGACTCACCCATAATATTACATTATTCTTTCGTTGTGAGGTGCCCAGTAAAACAGACGTAACATAATTTATATTTTAACGAGAACTTTATTCAAGCTTGAAACGAGATCGTAATCAAGGACGTTTCTCGACACCGATACCGAAGTTATGAATTTGCTTACATTAGCAGAACACGTGGAATTATCCGGTGGTTAAACAAACAACGGCTCTATTCCACTCAGCAAAAACAAATTGTTTTTGACATGTTATCGTATTATCAACGTTATTATAGCTTTTATTTAGTTGACGCCAAGGAATGGCGAGATGGCACCATCCGTCCACTAGTATCCATCGAATGGTTTTTTTTTTTTTTTTTTATATCATAGGAAGGCAATCGAGCACACAGGCCACCTGATGATAAGTGGAAACTGTGACCCATAGACATTCGCATTCACAAGACCGCAATCCTAAGAGTGCAAATGCGTTGCCAACCCTGAGGACTAAGATGGAATGCCGCTATGCTAGTCATTTCACCGGCTGTCTTATCCCCTAACCGGAACACAACAATGCGAACACTGCTGCTTGGCGGTAGGTTAATGGATAAGATGGTGGTACCAACCCGGACGGACCCTGCACAAGGTCCTCCCACAAGTAAAAGGAAATCGTGATCATTAAAGGGTCAAGTGAACTTTTTGTACATTCAAATCCATTAATAGAATAGAGTGGGCAGTCAGCCGATAGACGTCCACTGCTTGACATAGGCCTCCCCCAAGGCTCTCCACTCAGACCGGTCTTGTGCTTTTCGCATCCACCGCGTTCCCGTGATCTTTACAAGGTCGTCACTCCATCTTGTTGGAGGCCTACCTACAACTGTTTATTTAAAAGTAAGATCATTTTCATGGCCGCGATTCTGCGGTACTCTTGCTTTGCCCAGAAAGTGAAAAGGGAAAGAGCCAATAAAAGAGTAAGAAACAATAAAACTAAAGGCTATGTCCTCCCGGCATTTTGTCAATATTGAATACAGGCCCCAGGGGAACGGCTTGTTAGCGATTGCGTCATTTAATGAGTACTACAATTGGTTTTGAAGTGTTGTTACGAATAAATAAAGGCATGGCATCCCGCCGACCGGCGTAAAAACGCTGCAGAGGCACCGCTCGTAAAGCGCCACCCTAATTACGCAATAAACTAGCCAACAGCCCCTCACTTAATGCTTCTTGTTAAATAATCACCACTCAAACAGAGCCCTGTCTAGCAAATTACTCCGTTCACCCTCCAGGTCGCCTTAGCTTGGCTTCTCGCTCCCACATCGATTCACACTCGGAGCTCCATCAGTTTCCAATGACAATGTTCATAAAAGCAAAAGTATGTTCCGCCGAGGTGAAGATGAACCTTGATGTTTTTATTTTCTTATGGGACCAAAATACATTTGAAATGGAGGGTTTATTCTGTGACATTGGAATAACATCATCTATTCAACTCTGTAAAACTCATGTTGCGACGAGTTCTAATTTACTTGACAGTTGAAAATTAAAAAAGAACAAAATATTTATTTAGTAAATTGGCCACTTGGGTTAAAATGGAGTGGATCTTTTAGCGCTAATAGCGGCCTTGTAAAAACAATACCATGGAGCCAAATATGGCTGCGTGTATCGCGTGACAAAATGTGGATATAACATCCGTCACTTTTTGACACGTATATAAGTACGAGTGACGGATGCTTATCCACATTTTATCGATATTTATTTACAAGCCCGCAGAACACGTTAAAAGTAATTTTGTTATATCCGTAGTAAATAGACACCCTGTTGAATGTATTTTATGGGGAAGCTAGACAACAGATCGTTTCGGATTATCGTGAATTATTTCTGGAACTAATGAGATTCGATAACAATTAATTCCGAGAAATAATAGTATAGTATAATCCGATCGGGCAAACAGTAAGCTCTGGCCGTCAATAGTGGTGTTTGCAGCCCGCCTCAGCAAACACCTTGTGTTTGAGTCGGACACCAGTACGCGCCGACGTTCCGCGACACCTGAGGATTGCCTGCTAATTTGTTTGCTTCACAAACAGCATTTGCAAATTAAATTGTCACCGAACAAGTGTAATGTACACTTGCGTGGCAAACACTTCGCTATTAAGTTAGATACCGCTATATCAGATGGTCAAAGTACGGAGTGCAATTTAACAGTTTTTGTATGAAAATAACCGGTTTAAACCGGTTATAACTGGTTATTAGCATTCCCTAGGAGAAAGTGAATGAACTAATCAAACTTTTTACGAATAGCCAACCTTTATTATTTTACCTATATTTTAGGTAGCCTTGTTCTTCCAATATTGACAAAACTAGATTTGTTAGATAGGACATTCGATAAGGTTTCTTAAAATGCCAATTATAAAGTGTAATCTCTACTAATTCATACAAAAATGTTTTAAAAACCTTCTTTTGGCTTAGGCTGCAAACGTTTTTACCTACATTATAGGTAGCCTTGTTCTTTCAATATTGACAAAACTAGTGTCTATAGATAGCGCAATTTATGAGGTTTCTTAAATGTCCAAATATAAAGTGTAATCGCTACTAGTTCATACAAAAATGTATGGAAAACCTTTTGGCTTAGCCTGCTAACGGTTTTACCGATATCACAGGTATCCTTGTTCTTTCAATATTGACAACACTAGTTGAAAATAAAAAAATTGAAAGTTTATGATGAGGTTGCTGACCTTGAAAACCACCTGTGACTTAGATTAAAGGAAGTTCATAATCAAACTTCTTCAACTGGTTGGGTTGTCATGGGCAGCTAACTTTAGCCTGCTAACTTCACGCCGGTAAAACCTGACTACATCTGCAGCATCATAATTGAGGAAGTTTTAATATGCCTATGACAAAAAGTATAGATACACATACATATGAACATTAAATCAAGCCTGAGAGAGTGGTACGTAGAGACCACTTCTTTCTTTGTGCTACGATCCTGATAAATCTCTTTCGCTTCTTCCACATTCATTCGAGTCATGCATACACGTTGGTTTCAGGTAAGATTCAAAAAAATTCAAAATTCAAAATATTTATTCAGTAAATTGGCCACATGAGGGCTCTTTTACACGACGGTAACATGGAGTGAATCTACCAGCGCTTCGGACAAGACCATCATTGCGGAGAAGAAGCGCCGCAAGAAACTCCAGCAGAAGGTCATTTTTTTTCAATGATTAAATACAATAATACTTAAAAGTATCTAAATTACATTACAAGGTAATAAAGTAATAAATAATTATTTTTAAAACTAACACAAATAAAATCATTACAATGTAAGGACAATAAAATACAAATAAAATACCTAATGTCTAGGAGAACAACATGACGAGGTCTCTACGTCAGGAACGATAATTAAAATAATTAACTGAATAACAGGGCCTTGCAAGCGTGAACAGACCGGACCCCACAGACAGCACCCGTTCACGAGTATGACGCGTATCTCAGCCATCGCCTCCCTCAACCATGTGTTCGGGAAGGTGGCGACCCGATCAACGACGCCGCCGTAAGCAAAGACCTTAGAGTGAGCATGACATGCTCATGCTGCCGGACAATTGTTTAAGACAACATGACAAGTATTTAAGATTCGGCGTTGCTCCAGTATTTCTCCCATTTGATTCCACTCACTTTTGCTCTGTATATCTCTTTCATCAATCTTCTTTCATCCACAGAAATTCGAAAAATATTATCGTCTTTACTTCAGTCGGAAAACAAGGCTAAATTAACAAGGCTGAATTTCAAGTTTAGCATAAACTAAGCGCTTTCCTTACAATATTGCCAACGTTTGCAAAACCTGTATTGTTCTTGAAAACGAGTTTTGCTGTTCACCTCCGAAGAAAACTTAGCGAAGAAAGACGTTGAAACTTTGATAATTAGGTAATCAACATCACTGGAACACGGGGCTGTGAGATAATAAATTCTAATGGGAGTTTAACTCCCGGGAAATCGCATCGCGAGATCGATAATTGAGTCAGTGCAGTGCAATCAGTGTCCATTGACCAGAGTGCAACTTGCCGACTGACACTACAACTTCGCTGCAACGCTGCAACTTACTCGATAATGAACACTTTCTATGATAAACTTGTGTAGCATTTACGCTCGCAACTCGTACCAATGAGTAGGTCGAGAGAGCTAGAAATACTCCTATTTTCTCGTTATAACTCGACCTAGTTTTACTAGGATTAGGTTCAAATACACATTTCAAGCAAAATACGCCAAGACAGCTTACCGCAAAGGTATTTTGAAAGCGGAAATTCAGCGAGCTGTGAAGTGACTTCGCAAGTCTCTGAGTCAATTAGAGGAAGAAGAGGTATTCTTTTGTACAATCGATGGCAAGCCTTCATGCTTACTCGATTACGAGAGGCAGGTTTGAAATGAAATCACGCGTTTTTCCATGTACTTGCAGGTTGCGTGAGAGGTAAAATGTCTCCCAGGTGAATAATTAAATTTGTCGTCTCTCAGTTAATCCAGTGCGGATTCTCCTTTGATTCGTATCCTCGCCCCGGGAGGAATTTTATTGTCTAATTAGGAGTGTTCCACGGCGTTTTATTACGTTTTAAATTATGCACGAAGGTGCTTCATTTTATCTCGAGCTCTAAATTGGTGCCCATTTTCATAAGAGACGGCGCCGAAATGAATTGATGGTCTTGGGTAACTACCAGCTAGGGTTAGCGTTAGGTGATGAAAGGATTTAAATATTGTAAAATTCTCAGTGATATAAAAAGTTGTATGTTTAGATCGGTTCACCTGGCATTCCATAGTCTCTACCTACCCCATTGAGAGACAGGCGTGAAGTTATATATGTATGTATGTATATAAATTCGAGTTGATTTCTCATATAATTTTAAAGTTTTTATTATGGTTAACAGCGAAAAAATGGTTCTTATTCCTTTTTTCCTAAAATTTATACGTTATTCTAGTAACCTAGAATTTGTTTGAATTAAGAACAGTAAAACTATTTAGAACATAAGTGTTTTTAAAATAAAGCCTCTGAAGCATTGCGCTGATGTAAGATATCCTGTATAGTCAAAAAAAGGTTCTAGAACCGTCCTTAACAAAATGATGTGGTTTTAAAGGTTCGTTCTAGGCCATATAAGGTACAATCGTCATCAAATTTATCAAAACATAACAGGCACAATTATTGCTAATTTTACTTTTCACCGATGTATTTGAGATCGACTGTACTCAACACCACCTCGCTTCCTCAATTATTTTCTTTAACTATACTATGGTCGTCTTATTCTCACATAAAAATTAAGAGTAGTTCATTATTTACCTGCTCCTTATATAAATATCAGGGGACAATGTCACACCAATTGACCTAGTCCCAAACTAAGCTCTAGGCTTGTACTATGGGTACTAGACAACGATATAAATACTTACATAGAGAAATATAATACTTATATACATAGTTAACATCCATGACTCAGGAACAAATATTCGCGTTCATCACACAAATATCTGCCCTTACCGGGATTTGAACCCAGGACCGCTAGCTTCGTAGGCAGGGTCACTACCAACTAGGCCAGCGCGTCGTCAAAGAAATACTAACCACCGAAATACTAAATACTTAACCGTCTCTATAGTTTCTTCGGCACATAACTTACCCTTATTATCCCTTCAGGTAAGTTGTTAGCCGTAATGTATGCAGTGTTTGCCGAGGGTCGTGGATTCGGTGCCCAGCGAGTACCTTGGCATGAATACGTAACGCTTGGCTTGCCGCCAGCGTGGAGCCCGCTGCCAGCCTCAACTGTACCGATGCTCTACTTACTATACATACCGCGTTTGACTTTGCTTGTCTTTAATATAAATATTACAAGGCGATTTTGCATAAATTGACCCAGTCCCTAACTAAGCTCTAGGCTTGTATAATAAAAATATCGAAACTCATTTCATAGAAAGTTTCACTTTATCGAATTTTAATTTCATCGATAAGCATTTCCACGTGCAGGAGCATATATTTTTGTGGTAATAACTCGTTTAGACTAGATAAAAATATAATTTGGATAAACGCTTTTTTTCCGAAACTATTAATATTCCAGGATTTTTATAAAACTAACCTAACCTAACGTATTGGGTTTAACACGATGGTCCTGATATAAATCCTGAAATATATTCAGTTTCGGAAAAAAAACAGTTTGGTCAAATGGGTTTACCCTTGAAATATCGAAACTCATTTCATAGAACGATTCACTTCACCAAATTTTCAATTCATCGACAGGCATATATTGCAGGAGTTTATATTTTTTGTGGTCATAAGTCTAAACTAATTTAACCTATGTAACGAATGCTTAAGATAACCTGAAAACTATAAGGTTTCAGCAGAAATTAGCTTTCGATGAAATTAAATTCGGTGATACACATTCCATGAAATGTTGGTCGATATTTCAAGAGGATCCGTGGCCAGGAGGGATTATTTAGGGTGTATTTAAGTGTATCTATTTTTTATCACCTCCTGTAAATTGGATGGCATGACGAATTTCAAAATTCTGCGACTCTATTCTATTGCTATTTGACGGAAACCCAACGAACGTAACATACCTACCTTCTTCTGCGGAATAAAAATGATTTCTATCGACACCTGAATAGAAGTAGAACAAAAATATTATGGAGTTGTCTTGTTGTCAAAATAAGGTTACTAAAATAAATAATGCTATGTGCACACTCCTTTACTCAACTCGACTAAACGCAGCACAAGCTAAGGCGAAGTTACAATTTTGCTAAAATGAAATCACGCAAAGCTTTGAAACACAAATTAAATTAAAATTCTGAAGTCGCTTATACGACGCGTCAACGCCTAAACAAGAGTCACAGCGGAGATTTTATAAAATACCTGACATTAAGTATTTTAAGCTCCTTAAATGCGCAAGATGCATGAAGGTTATTTATCAAATATTCTTATTCTCAATTCAAACTGAATTAATTCAGTTTTTTTTTGAAAAATGTTTGTTTGGAAATGAGTTTAATTTTGATACTTTATGTTAAATAAATTAAATACAATCCAAACTAAGTCAAAACTTTTCACTAAAAAAAAACAAATATTAAATTGCCAAGTCTATTGGAAAATAACGTTAAATTTATCATAAACATTAATATAATTAAATAAATAAATATCAAGGGACTAACACATACAAAATGTCCTAGTCCCAAACTAAGCTCTAAGCTTGTACCATGGGTACTAGACAACGATATAAATAATTGAATACATCACACACAAATATTAGAATTTGAATTGAACCCGGGCAGCTAGCTTCGTAAGCAGTTAAATAAATTAGTAAAAAATGCTTTATTTAAGGATTTGTATCTATTTACCCTGCAAATTATAAACCCCAATTAACCCGGTACTCAAAGCCATTTAAAAAACAATTGACTTGTTCCATTTTCAAACTTGTATAAAAAATTGACACTAAACTACGACTTAATCGACATTAACTAACTCTGAGTGCGCTAAGGTTCGGTAAATAAAGACTGATGTACCCTTAACATGAGTTACAATTACCATACTCGCTAGCGAGTCGAATGCTCTGTCCCTCGCATTCCATAAGAACACTGCAAGGTCTGCGATGGACAGACATTCATCTCGCTAGTATCACTATTTACTAAGCTAAACGTGTCGTGATGACTTAAGCATTAGAGACGTGGACGCTCACACCAATACCTTTACCATGCCATGAGCTATAATTACCGTACTCGCTAGCGAGTCGAATGCTCTGTCCCTCGCATTCCATAAGAACACTGCGAGGTCTGAGATGGACAGACATTCGTCTCGCTACTGTCACTATTTACTAAGCTAAACGTGTCGTGATGACTTAAGCATTAGAGACGTGGACGCTCACACCAATACCTTTACCATGCCATGAGCTATAATTACCGTACTCGCTAGCGAGTCGAATGCTCTGTCCCTCGCATTCCATAAGAACACTGCGAGGTCTGCGATGGACAGACATTCGTCTCGCTACTGTCACTATTTACTAAGCTAAACTTGTCGTGATGACTTAAGCATTAGAGACGTGGACGCTCACACCAATACCTTTACCATGCCATGAGCTATAATTACCGTACTCGCTAGCGAGTCGAATGCTCTGTCCCTCGCATTCCATAAGAACACTGCGAGGTCTGCGATGGACAGACATTCGTCTCGCTACTGTCACTATTTACTAAGCTAAACTTGTCGTGATGACTTAAGCATTAGAGACGTGGACGCTCACACCAATACCTTTACCATGCCATGAGCTATAATTACCGTACTCGCTAGCGAGTCGAATGCTCTGTCCCTCGCATTCCATAAGAACACTGCGAGGTCTGCGATGGACAGACATTCGTCTCGCTACTGTCACTATTTACTAAGCTAAACTTGTCGTGATGACTTAAGCATTAGAGACGTGGACGCTCACACCAATACCTTTACCATGCCATGAGCTATAATTATCGTACTCGCTAGCGAGTCGAATGCTCTGTCCCTCGCATTCCATAAGAACACTGCGAGGTCTGCGATGGACAGACATTCGTCTCGCTACTGTCACTATTTACTAAGCTAAACTTGTCGTGATGACTTAAGCATTAGAGACGTGGACGCTCACACCAATACCTTTACCATGCCATGAGCTATAATTACCGTACTCGCTAGCGAGTCGAATGCTCTGTCCCTCGCATTCCATAAGAACACTGCGAGGTCTGCGATGGACAGACATTCGTCTCGCTACTGTCACTATTTACTAAGCTAAACTTGTCGTCATGACTTAAGCATTAGAGACGTGGACGCTCACACCAATACCTTTACCATGCCATGAGCTATAATTACCGTACTCGCTAGCGAGTCGAATGCTCTGTCCCTCGCATTCCATAAGAACACTGCGAGGTCTGCGATGGACAGACATTCGTCTCGCTACTGTCACTATTTACTAAGCTAAACTTGTCGTGATGACTTAAGCATTAGAGACGTGGACGCTCACACCAATACCTTTACCATGCCATGAGCTATAATTACCGTACTCGCTAGCGAGTCGAATGCTCTGTCCCTCGCATTCCATAAGAACACTGCGAGGTCTGCGATGGACAGACATTCGTCTCGCTACTGTCACTATCTACTAAGCTAAACGTGTCGTGATGACTTAAGCATTAGAGACGTGGACGCTCACACCAATACCTTTACCATGCCATGAGTTATAATCAGTGATGGGAAATAGGTGAGCTAAAATACCTATTCTTCGCGAGAGGACGTAATATAGAGTGGTTACAACCGGATAAAAATTATTATTTTTTTCTGTTCCGGGTATTCGATATTTATTCGGGTAATTATCGTAATGTAAAACATGACATGTTTTGTTTAAAGTACGGCATGTTTAATGTTAGTTTTTAGTAAAAAGGGCTAGAGAAAAGAAGGAATGTACAAGATTTCTAAAAAGTAGTAGCAGGACTAATAATATGGGTTTTCCTACGCATTGTTTGTTTATGACTTGAAAATGGGCGTTCACATTTTCGGATTACTTATAATTTTAACTTTATGGCAGGAATGTTACCATTTTTACTACAAACTTTACAAACATTCTATAAGGAAAAGAATGTATGTTCAACATTACGGCTAGTATTCGCAGTGCCCGGATAAATATCAAATACCCGGAATCCAAAAAATATATACTTTTATCCGGTTGTAACCACTCCATATTATGTCCTCTCGCAAAGAATAGGTATTTTAGCTCACCTATTTCCCATCACTGGTTATAATTACCGTACTCGCTAGCGAGTCGAATGCTCTGTCCCTCGCATTCCATAAGAACACTGCAAGGTCTGCGATGGACAGACATTCGTCTCGCTACTGTCACTATTTACTAAGCTAAACGCGTCGTGATGAATTAAGCATTAGAGACGTGGACGCTCACATCAATACTTTTACCATGAGTTATAATTACCCTACTCGCTTGTGAGTAGAACGCTTTGTCCCTCGTACCCTATAAGAATACTGCGAGGTCTGCGAGGAACAGAACAATCGACTCGCTAGCTAGTACGGTAATTTTAACTCATGGTTGAGATGGGCCTTGTGAGCCATTTCGACCATTGCTGATCTTTTGTGGCCGCCCTTTGTTTTAGAGCTCACCGCAAAGGCCCGTTGCATCCAGGAATTTCCAGATGCTTTGGGCAGTGAGGAGTTGTATCTCATGTGGGTCGCCTTAGGCAGATACTTCTGTTGCGCATTAGTGGTCCGCAAGAACAGAGGGTGTGCATTGCTGTCTCTGTCTCCTGACAGTACCTGCATGTCGCTTCTTGTTTCATACCCATTAGAAACAGATGTGAGAACTCACGGTAAGGGTAGAGCAGTCCTTATTACCCAGTACTGTGCACACTCCCTATGCCAACTCGAGTAAACGCAGCACTGGCTAAAGTGAAGTCAACACTTCCGCTTACGTAACCGCACAATAGCTTAAGATATTCCGCCCTTGATATACGATGCCCCGGATTTGTATTATACCCCCACATGCGTCCCCGTCGCAATTATTTCGGGACTCCACTCAAAGGCAAGAGAAAGGCGAACTTTCTTCGAATCCGGTTAACTATTGTGCCAGTGATTTATTATAATAGTTTAGATGTATTATTTAGAACTAATCTAGGAGTGAGTTTTAAGATGGTTTATACATAATTTTTGCCGGCTTAGAATAGTGCCACTCCATCTCTTCCCGTGGAAGTCGTAAGAGGCGACTAAGGGAATAAAGGCTTGTAGTACTGTTAGGTGATGATGGGCTTGCCACCTGTCACTAATATACACTGTTAAACATCTTAGCATAATTGTGCAAATTGTGGTTACAGAGTTATCAACAAGTTTTTAGGGTTGTTGGTAATTCTGTAGCTCTGCCTACCCCACTCTGGGAATGAAGGCGTGAAGGTATGTATGTATGTATTATACATAATTAAGGGGTTTAACGTTCCCGTTTGGAGCTAAATTTTTGTATGGATTTTTTTGTCAGCTTTATACGCGGTAGAGCGCCCGCACGCTTCGCGTAGAATTAGCTTCCCCCTACTTTCTTTCCGTTGGGGGATTTTTGGAAAATCTTTTCTTAGTGTACCCCTAGGGTCACTAGCCCCAGTAGTTTAGGCTGTGCGCTGTCTAACAGCAATTTAGTCAAGGTATTGTTTTATTTAGGTTAAGAGGGTGTCAGGAATCTGATGGAATATAACAAGCATTGGAACAGGTTTTTGTTGTGGCTGAAACGTTTTATATTTTGGTAATTGAACAATGACTGATGTAACGAGCTTAAAAAAAAGTACATTGCTAACACTAGAAGACAAATCGTAAGTCCTTTGCTAGTCTGAGAAAAGAATAGGAATGCTGTGTGTTTTGAAGAGCTCCAAGTCTGTGCATAAGTATACCAGTAAATAACGCTGAAATGTTTATCCTGTGATTTCAATTTCTTTTGCCTTTGAGCCTAGGATTCCAAACGGATCAACGGAATTCAATTAAAATTTCAGAGCAAAAAAAACGAGAATATTTTCGTGTATTTTTCAGGTTTTAAAATATATGAATATGTTGTGGATATGTTTCAAACCAATCAACTATCGAAACAAGATTGGGTTTCTAGTTATGAATCATTATTTAAGGTGCGTAAATCCTATTTTTTATAGTGGAGAGCCTTGGGGGAGGCCTATGTCCAGCAGTGGACGTCTTTCGGCTGACATGATGATGATGATGATACTATGTTTTTAGCTTTACTCAATCCCGTGACCCATGGAACAGTATTTACATTGAACTAACACTTATTTATAGTAATGCATGACCGAAATAATGACGAATATATAGGGTAAGTATAAAGATAAAGATAAGATAAAGATAAAGACATTTATTCAGTAAGTAGGCCGCACGGGCACTTTTACACGTCAAGAATCTACCAGCGCTTCACAAGAGGAGACCACTGCTGAGAAGAAGCGCCGCAAGAAACTCAGCAGTCAGTCATTTTTTTAAATATATTTAATATTACAATGGTACTACTTAGTCTAGCATTATATAAATCTATAAATAGCAAATTAAAAAATATTTCAAATATCATGCGTAGTTTCCGCAGGAAAACACACCAAAATCTTAAGATAGAAAGAGAGAAAAGGAAAAAAAGAACTCCTACGTATGTGTATATAAGACGGTGCAAGATGACCACATAAGATTGATATGTTTTCCTACATCAACGGTGTCCCCCTGACAAGATAAAGATTTTGAATTTGAAAAAAAAACAAATAAAAAATATATTATTGATTAAGGTTTAGGCCAAGCATGTTTGTCTATTAAATAGTCCTCGATCCTATAATACGCTTTAGACATTAACGACTTTTTCAAGTAATTTTTGAGTGCTGGAAAGGGTAACTTTAATACTACCTCAGGTAATTTATTATAGAAATGAATGCATTGACCAACAAATGATTTATGTACTTTACGGACGCGGAATTTTCGAATAGCTATTTTATTTTTATTTCTAGTATTTAAATTATGTATATCAGAATTTTTTGTGAAAGAATCCAAACTTTTTATAACATAAATAATATTCTCATAAATAAATTGTGACGCTACAGTTAAGATATTAATTTCCTTAAAAAGATCTCTTAAGGAGTCACGGGAATTTAAGTTGTAAATAGAACGAATGGCCCTTTTTTGTAACACAAATATAGTTTGTATGTCAGCTGCCTTACCCCAAACCAGAATACCGTACGACATAACACTATGGAAATAACTATAATAAACTAAGCGAGCTGTCTCAACATTGGTTAGTTGTCTAATTTTCCTAACTGCGTAAGCTGCCGAACTTAGTTTACCTGCCAGTACAGCTATATGGGGACTCCATTGCAAATTTTTATCTATTGTTATGCCTAGGAAAACTGCCTTATCTACGATTTGCAAACACTCGTCATTTAGAATAATACTAGAATCTAACGGTTTAACATTAGGCAAAACGAATCTAACACATTTAGTTTTCTTAGCATTTAGTAGCAAATTGTTGCTAGTAATCGACTCGCTAGCTAGTACGGTAATTTTAACTCATGGTTGAGATGGGCCTTGTGAGCCATTTCGACCATTGCTGATCTTTTGTGGCCGCCCTTTGTTTTAGAGCTCACCGCAAAGGCCCGTTGCATCCAGGAATTTCCAGATGCTTTGGGCAGTGAGGAGTTGTATCTCATGTGGGTCGCCTTAGGCAGATACTTCTGTTGCGCATTAGTGGTCCGTAAGAACAGAGGGTGTGCATTGCTGTCTCTGTCTCCTGACAGTACCTGCATGTCGCTTCTTGTTTCATACCCATTAGAAACAGATGTGAGAACTCACGGTAAGGGTAGAGCAGTCCTTATTACCCAGTACTGTGCACACTCCCTATGCCAACTCGAGTAAACGCAGCACTGGCTAAAGTGAAGTCAACACTTCCGCTTACGTAACCGCACAATAGCTTAAGATATTCCGCCCTTGATATACGATGCCCCGGATTTGTATTATACCCCCACATGCGTCCCCGTCGCAATTATTTCGGGACTCCACTCAAAGGCAAGAGAAAGGCGAACTTTCTTCGAATCCGGTTAACTATTGTGCCAGTGATTTATTATAATAGTTTAGATGTATTATTTAGAACTAATCTAGGAGTGAGTTTTAAGATGGTTTATACATAATTTTTGCCGGCTTAGAATAGTGCCACTCCATCTCTTCCCGTGGAAGTCGTAAGAGGCGACTAAGGGAATAAAGGCTTGTAGTACTGTTAGGTGATGATGGGCTTGCCACCTGTCACTAATATACACTGTTAAACATCTTAGCATAATTGTGCAAATTGTGGTTACAGAGTTATCAACAAGTTTTTAGGGTTGTTGGTAATTCTGTAGCTCTGCCTACCCCACTCTGGGAATGAAGGCGTGAAGGTATGTATGTATGTATTATACATAATTAAGGGGTTTAACGTTCCCGTTTGGAGCTAAATTTTTGTATGGATTTTTTTGTCAGCTTTATACGCGGTAGAGCGCCCGCACGCTTCGCGTAGAATTAGCTTCCCCCTACTTTCTTTCCGTTGGGGGATTTTTGGAAAATCTTTTCTTAGTGTACCCCTAGGGTCACTAGCCCCAGTAGTTTAGGCTGTGCGCTGTCTAACAGCAATTTAGTCAAGGTATTGTTTTATTTAGGTTAAGAGGGTGTCAGGAATCTGATGGAATATAACAAGCATTGGAACAGGTTTTTGTTGTGGCTGAAACGTTTTATATTTTGGTAATTGAACAATGACTGATGTAACGAGCTTAAAAAAAAGTACATTGCTAACACTAGAAGACAAATCGTAAGTCCTTTGCTAGTCTGAGAAAAGAATAGGAATGCTGTGTGTTTTGAAGAGCTCCAAGTCTGTGCATAAGTATACCAGTAAATAACGCTGAAATGTTTATCCTGTGATTTCAATTTCTTTTGCCTTTGAGCCTAGGATTCCAAACGGATCAACGGAATTCAATTAAAATTTCAGAGCAAAAAAAATGAGAATATTTTCGTGTATTTTTCAGGTTTTAAAATATATGAATATGTTGTGGATATGTTTCAAACCAATCAACTATCGAAACAAGATTGGGTTTCTAGTTATGAATCATTATTTAAGGTGCGTAAATCCTATTTTTTATAGTGGAGAGCCTTGGGGGAGGCCTATGTCCAGCAGTGGACGTCTTTCGGCTGACATGATGATGATGATGATACTATGTTTTTAGCTTTACTCAATCCCGTGACCCATGGAACAGTATTTACATTGAACTA
This sequence comes from Acleris emargana, assembly GCA_927399475.2. Taxonomy (NCBI): domain Eukaryota; kingdom Metazoa; phylum Arthropoda; class Insecta; order Lepidoptera; family Tortricidae; genus Acleris; species Acleris emargana. Next base: position 2,427,680 of record OV656836.1, on the reverse strand, counting down.
ACACTTATTTATAGTAATGCATGACCGAAATAATGACGAATATATAGGGTAAGTATAAAGATAAAGATAAGATAAAGATAAAGACATTTATTCAGTAAGTAGGCCGCACGGGCACTTTTACACGTCAAGAATCTACCAGCGCTTCACAAGAGGAGACCACTGCTGAGAAGAAGCGCCGCAAGAAACTCAGCAGTCAGTCATTTTTTTAAATATATTTAATATTACAATGGTACTACTTAGTCTAGCATTATATAAATCTATAAATAGCAAATTAAAAAATATTTCAAATATCATGCGTAGTTTCCGCAGGAAAACACACCAAAATCTTAAGATAGAAAGAGAGAAAAGGAAAAAAAGAACTCCTACGTATGTGTATATAAGACGGTGCAAGATGACCACATAAGATTGATATGTTTTCCTACATCAACGGTGTCCCCCTGACAAGATAAAGATTTTGAATTTGAAAAAAAAACAAATAAAAAATATATTATTGATTAAGTTTCGGGTTTAGGCCAAGCATGTTTGTCTATTAAATAGTCCTCGATCCTATAATACGCTTTAGACATTAACGACTTTTTCAAGTAATTTTTGAGTGCTGGAAAGGGTAACTTTAATACTACCTCAGGTAATTTATTATAGAAATGAATGCATTGACCAACAAATGATTTATGTACTTTACGGACGCGGAATTTTCGAATAGCTATTTTATTTTTATTTCTAGTATTTAAATTATGTATATCAGAATTTTTTGTGAAAGAATCCAAACTTTTTATAACATAAATAATATTCTCATAAATAAATTGTGACGCTACAGTTAAGATATTAATTTCCTTAAAAAGATCTCTTAAGGAGTCACGGGAATTTAAGTTGTAAATAGAACGAATGGCCCTTTTTTGTAACACAAATATAGTTTGTATGTCAGCTGCCTTACCCCAAACCAGAATACCGTACGACATAACACTATGGAAATAACTATAATAAACTAAGCGAGCTGTCTCAACATTGGTTAGTTGTCTAATTTTCCTAACTGCGTAAGCTGCCGAACTTAGTTTACCTGCCAGTACAGCTATATGGGGACTCCATTGCAAATTTTTATCTATTGTTATGCCTAGGAAAACTGCCTTATCTACGATTTGCAAACACTCGTCATTTAGAATAATACTAGAATCTAACGGTTTAACATTAGGCAAAACGAATCTAACACATTTAGTTTTCTTAGCATTTAGTAGCAAATTGTTGCTAGTAAACCAATTAAGTACTTTAACTAGTGTGGAGTTTATGCTACTGAAGTCTATGGATTTTCTGTCTACCTTGAAAATTAGTGAAGTATCATCAGCATAAAGTACAATATCACAAAGTTTATCTACTGATGGTGGCAAGTCATTTATGTAAACCAAAAATAGAAAAGGACCTAAAATAGAGCCTTGAGGCACACCTATTTTCACTGTAGCTCCATCAGATTGTGTTTTGTTTACAACAACTGTTTGAGTTCTATCACTGAGATAAGAAGACATAAGACTTATAGCTTTATTAGACAATCCATAATGTTCTAATTTTAAAATAAGGGTCGTATGAACCACGCAATCAAAAGCTTTAGAAAGGTCACAAAATATTCCTACTGCATCGCAAGATTGCTCCCAACTGTTATATATATATTTAATGAGAACAGATGCCGCATCAATTGTTGATCGACCTCTGGTAAAGCCAAACTGGTTATTGTTAAGTAGTTTATTTCTATTAAAGTGACCTAACATATCATTCAGAATTAGTTTCTCAAAGACTTTACTTAAAACTGGTAGTATGGAAATGGGACGAAAGTTCGTAATATCACTCATCTCACCCGATTTAAAAAGAGGTATGACTTTACTATATTTCATAAGATCTGGAAAGATCCCTTCTGAAATGCAATTATTGTAAATTAATGCTAGATGGGGTGCAATTACACCTATGATAGGAAAAAGTACACTAACTGATGTGCCCCACAAATCCTCAGTCTTCTTTAAACTAAGCGTTTTAAATACTTTGACTATTGAAACTGAATTTATAGGGCTGAATTCAAAGTTTATATTACATTTACTGACATTAGTGCAAAGTAATGATTGAGCTTTAACCGCGGATGATTTGAGACATTTCGTAGTATTAATGGCTATGTTGGAAAAATAATCTTCGAATGCTAAGGCGACGTCTTTATTTGACGTGATTTGTTTGTCACCTGAGTTTAGGGTGACCTGATTATCGCGAGTTTTAGTTTTACCCGTTTCTCTATTTATAATATTCCATACAGTTTTTACCTTATTGTCAGACGATTTGAGTTTAAGACTAAGAAAATTTGCCTTGGCAGTTAAACAAACTTGCTTAAAGGTCTTTGAATAACTCTTAACATAATTTAGGAAGTCAGCGTTCTTATTGTCCTCCCTCTCTCTATATAGGTTGTAAAGCCTATTTCTACTTTTATGAATACCTGCAGTAGCCCATTCGCTAAATTTGGTTTTCGACCTAGTTAAAGTTTTCATTTTAAAATGGTTATTAAATTGATGCAGAATTACGCCAAACAAGTCATTATAAATACTATTACACTCATTATGTATGAAAGGTAACACTGATAGATTACTCTGGACTTTATTTTTGAATGATTCCAAACAAACCTCTTTCTGAGGGTCTAGTTTGGATTATAAGAGGGGTTATAATGACATAACTAGGCATTTCATTTTAAGCTGAGAGAAAAAGACAGAGCTATATAACTGCCATAGCTCTGTCCTTTACTCTCGTCGTAAAATGAACTTCATGGCTATGTCATAATAACCCCCTAGATCATTATTTATAACATCCATTATGATAATATTTTGTATTCATATATATCATATTCCACTTCGTTGGGTAACACACATTTTTTTTGGAATAATATTATGACACTCATAAAAAATATACAAAATCGTTCCAGTAGATCACCCTTAAAACGTCACAAACTACCTCTTTATAAATATTAGTATAGATTTAAGACTGTTACAAGCTACAGCTGTCCATACTGTATGCACGCTATTTTCTCGAATTAAAATCCAAAGCAGCAAAAAACCCTGTCAATAAAACATCGTTGTGTGTGGTTATCCTATGCGTATACAGCGTGTCTTTTTCCAGCATCTTACTCTGCAGCGTCACGCATACGTGCCAAGCTTAAGCGTCAATTGTAGCGTTCCGCTCGCGCGTGCCGGATCACGTACTCCTCTGACACCTTTATTGGTCGCCGGAGTTTAGTCACGCGTCTTTTTCTAATAAGAGTGAATTATGAATATTATTACTCGAGCGAGAGGCACGGAGCCTGCACGTGACGTCCCGCTCTAATTTAAAAAGAAAGAAATGAGACAGCGGCGACGCGCGCCGCATACGGCGTGCCGTAACCAATCGCGGGTGTTTTTGATTATAAAAACGTTTCGTTTCTTCTTTATGTAACTATTTTAGCAAACGGTACAAGTATAGAAACAATATTACAGAAAAACTTACATAACACATTGACCAGTGAAGTTGCCACAATTAACTAATACAGTACAGAGTAACACGTCAAAAATGTGTGCTTACATAATATTAAATTTAACTACAGACAACACTTAATGTTTAGACAACGCTATTTTAAATCTAAGAAGGGAAAAACTTAATATATCTAAGTGAGAAAATGTGCTATTATAGTTTTTAAAAGTTCTATATAAAAATAAATTTGACGCATATTTGTTACGAGTAAGGGGAACATGAAATAGATTGTTATTACTTCGAGCATTAATATGAGAAGTCCTAAGGCCAATTTGCCTAGCAAATTCGGGGAATCAATGTTACACGAAAGAATTTTATACAATAACCAATGTTTTTTTATATCTTTGTCTTTTTCCTCAATCTAGCCAAAATAACGAATAAAATTAAGATGACAGTTTACAAAATTGCTCACACAATGAAAGGCTAAGTGTTATTATTCCCACGTGCTCGTCCATGCGGAAAAACCTGTAGAAACTACAAAGTTACGCATACTACAAAAGCAGGTCTCGTTTATTTCTTAAGTGGCGCCCTTTTTTATGTGGCCACAAACTACGCTGACCACTCACGGCGGCGTCACGCGCGTCGTAAAGACGAAAATGTGGGTGGTTTTTATTCATACTAATTTGAGAGTTCGTTATCTTGTTTCCACCCTGTATTATAAACGCTAGGATTCTTAAAAATAAAGCCTGCAAATGGTTATGATAAGATGTCATAGAATTAGGTAAATTTGAAAGGTGAATTATTGATAGAGACATGAAATAAGTTTTTCTTGAATTGTTTTAATCAGTTTATAATTTATTAAAATAAAAAAGTCGTTTTTGGGTTAGACTCAAAGTGTTTTTGAAAAAAAAAAAATGTCTCAAGATATGTCAAAGCAAACGTAAAGTCATAACAAAAATAATTGTCTGACACCTATCGGACAAAAATATCAAGTATCGGAAATTAGTGGTAAGAAGTTAGTAACTGAATTTTAGACTGAATTTGTTAGTGTAAAGTTGTATAATTACTAGTTGTACTCCCACTAGTACTTAAAAAAAATACATCTCAATGAATTTCTAGGGTAACTAAGTAATATTCTCATCAAATTTAAAGTTAGAAACTATGTTTTAACGGTTTAAGCTGAGCGTTGTCAGTAACTCAGAGATGGAGTAGTTTCATATGTTTATAGTTTTATACATAAATAGATAGATAAGCCTCTATTAACGCCGCGTTATCTCCGAAGTGCGGCGTGATCGCGCGATGTGCGTCGCGTCAAGCGTGACGTCGACGCGATTTATTTCTTGCGCGTGACCGGCGGCTGTGTAGTCACGCCTTTACGCGCACAAGTAATTATGCCACTTTGTTACACACTAAAGTGCAATGAAAACGGATCAATGTTTGTATACATTTAAGTAAACCATAGCCAGCTTTTATTGTTATTGATTGTAATATTGTTGCGTAAGACTTGTAAAGTCATCCCTATACTTGAATTTTATGCGTATAATCAGCTTTAATTTGTTAATTGTAGAGGGGTGATTTTTTAGTCAGAACAGTTTTGGAATTAATAATCAAACATTTCACAAAATTAAGAAAAACGATCTTAAGTACCCGAAACCGACGTGCGTGCATGACTCGATGTATGAATGTGGAAGAAGCGTAAGAAATTTGTCAAGATCGTAGCAAGTGGAAAGAAGTGGTCTCTACCTACCCTCTGGGAAGTAAAACAAATATATTTTTTTGTAACTTTTTAACGACTAAATGTGACGTTAAACATTTGTATAGTTTAGTTATAGTTTAGTAATTAGTAAAAAAAAAAAGGACGAAGATTCACACAAGACACAGTTTTATTTTTTCCATTAAAAGTTAACTAAACATTTATAAGTGAATTTCTAGCTTCATACATCTTGGAATTCCAGAAGACTTCTTAAATTAAAGTGCTAGCAATCAAAAGCGTCTGGGAATCGGAAATCTTGACAAGCTCCTGAGAAAACTTTGCGGCGTTATGCCAAGTAAAACAAAACTTTACCCGAAGTACACTCAGAAGCAGAATATTTCCAACTTGCACTAAGCATTCGAATATAGGATAATAAAGTCACAAACGGTATAAAATCATTTTATAAGATAAGAAATAAAGTGACACAATACTTAAACGCGGCCTTGTCACCCTAAGATTCGATTTGAGGTCCAGTCACCAGTAAAAAGATTACAATAGTTACATAAATCATTGTATATTCAACTTTATCTATAACTGAATATAGTTCAATCTTTTTTAGCTAATTCATAACAATATACGTCCTTTTTACAAAAGAGAGAACCAGTCTAGGCGCGAACTGCCGCGGCACGAAATACAATTCAGCGACAACATCGTAGTAAGGAGATACAATCTCGTTTGAGGGCGCTCGACTGGAGCATGAAAAGCGAGTACTGCACGCTTCCAATGCGTCGTCTCATCACTATCCTACGTTGCAAGCTAAGTTAGACCCAGCTATGTACGATGCGCCCTGTTAAAAAGCCGTCTCAGCTAAAGCTTTCCAGCCAAGAGCGCTCGAGCCTCGCTTCTGCAGCGAAATTAGCGGAACGAGCGACTCAGATAAGCGCCACCTGAAAAACCTTCTCCAACCCACCCCGTTCCAAATTCAAAAAGCTAACGACTGCTGTTATTGTAAATTGTAACCAGCCAGATGCAAAGCTGAGAGCTATTCAGGCAATTCAATATAAACCTCGTTAAAATAATTTTATTCAAGATTGTGCAAAGGAATTTATTTCATGAGCCGTAAAGATAAAGTTAATCCTTAGCAATGATAATTCACGGAGACATAAGATTGTTTTTTACTAGCGGTGTAAAGAGTAAAAACTGTAATTAAACAACGGTAAAGTTTGCTACAGCTAGAGTGCTGTTGAAATCAAAACGCTGCAATTTTGAGAGATAAAAAGCGGCACTGCCCTTCCTAATTAAAGACCAAGTGGAAATTGGAGGGTAATAAAAATGAGCAGCGGAGGCTCCAAATAAATATGAACGGGTTTAACTCTTACAAAGAGTAACAACCCTCCCCCCCCTGCCTCCCTAAGCTGATGACGCTCCGAATTAAACACGAAATACAAAGTCAGAGTGGTTAAAATGCATGCGTAACTCAGTAATTAAAAACCATCGAAGCGAGAACATTTCTAAATTTAACTTTTATCAGACATTATAATGCGGAATAATCTTCAGTGGAATAATTTAAAAATATTAACCGATAAAACTGACACAGACGGCCTTTAGAAATTAATTCATTGATTACTCGTAATTGAAAGTCATCGAAGCGAGATCATTTCTAAATTTAACTTTTATTAGACGTTATATATAATGCGGAATAATCTTCAGTGGAATAATTTAAAAATATTAACCAATAAAAGTGACATAGAAATTAATTAATTGATCTTGATTTTACTTTTTTAAAAGAGCCGGGTGCGTCGTGTTGTTGTCGATCAGGAAGTTGTTTGGCTCACAATGAATAACAAGCTGAATAATTTGTCAAAGTTACTTTAACACAAAAACAATTATGTTCAAAATTACTGATCTAGTTGACTCTGCACCTCATTGCCTTGTAATAGATATCATCGGCGTTATGATAGCATAAATCGAAAAAAAAATGATTTAGCTAAATTTATGTTTTTGTCACCTTTGACCTGTCGAGCGCACGTAACGATTTTTATCTTTCATCGCTCTGTGAATATATCTACCTCTCTTGTATGTTGCAATGCCTTGCAAGGTACATTTGACTAAACTAAACTAAATAAAATAATGGTGGTTTGCGGGTGGGAGGACCTTGTGCAGGGTCCGTCCAGGTCGGAACCACCATTTAATCCATTAACCTTCCCCCAAGTAGCAGTGTTCGCATTGTTATGATGCGGTGTGGGGATAAGACAACCGGTGAAATGACTCTTATTTAGTCCTCAGGGTTGGCAGTGCATTTGCAGTCTTAGGATTGCGGTCAAGTGAATGCGAACGTCTATAGGTCACAGTTTCCACTTATCATCAGGTGGCCTTTTTGATCGTTTGCCTTCTCTAAGACATAAAAAAAAGGTATCAAACAAATGAAAAGACAACATTGAACACTTAAGAGTTGTTTTCGATGCAAGCGCCAACACGTTAATTAAGAGAGACATCGAAGCAAATGAAATCTGTGAAGCAAAAATCAGCTCTTAAAGCCGTAGAATTGACCAACTGTGTAATCACTTTAACGATATATTCTCGGAATGCGAGTTGAAAATAGTCGGCGACACAAAGGTATGGAGTTAGTTTAGCTAGAGTGGCGAGGCGGTGTTTGGTTAAGGAAATTAACTTCATTGTGGCGGTACTGGCGCTACTGGCGGCAGGCGCTTCGTTGAGTCATCGATCAGGCTAAAGGACTTTTTTTACTATATCTTGAGCATATAAACCATGATTTAAATGTTAAAGGTTAAGTAAATGGTAATTGAAAGATATCAAACTCTTATTCACCTTTAATAGTGCGTCATGAACTCATGAGTAACTTACAGTGGTTAAGTTCATAATTGAATTAATTGAAATCGTACAAAACGTGAATTTATTGGAGAAAAACTCGAATTTAGGTGTAAAATAGGATTCGAACAGTTTTGTTTCTAGATAACTTGAAAATCGAGCAACAAATGAAGGGCCCATTATCAATAATATTGCATTTTAAAAACAAAAAATCACTCAAAAAATAATTGTTTAAAACTTGACAAGTAAACTGATTTTGAGTAATGTGCCCCGCTTGTCAGAAATGCTACGAACACTCGATGGTTTACTCTTTATCTCACTTTAGATAGTTTTACTAATGAGATCCTTTGTCCTTGTTATGTTTAAGGCATAACACCCGCCTGGAGAGAGATCTCTCTCTTGTCCTCTCCTCCTACACTATGTTTTTCTCTACATAAGTAACTTTATCCATGTCTAGTACCCATAGTACAAGCCTAGAGCTTAGTTTGGGACTAGGTCAATTGGTGTGAAATTTTTCCCCCTGATATTTATGATATTTTATTTAATTAAGCTTGAATTAATAACAAACCTACTTTGAAAATACCTGTGAATACACAGAAAGTTTCAAACAATCGATTGCTTATTCTAGTTCCCTGTCAATAAATAGATACCTACTACTAATCAAATTGTATACAAATCCAGCATCTCCATCCGCCAAATATTTACCCACACGTAGCCTTAATAACCACGTGTGGTAATCAGATCAAAGTCTTAAGAGATAATTAGGTTTATTAGTTCCCCCCAACTTTATCAGTGGGATGTGCGATAGCGCTCTATTCAAATTACTTGGAGAAAGATTTATCAAAGAAACTATGCGGAGGTAAGTTTGGCAATTACGATTATTAAAGGAGATGCTGAGTGGTGTAGCGTTGATTGGGTGTTTGAGAGTTTGGGGGAGACGGTTTATGAAGTATAAATGTTTTAATGAAGGAAACACTTGGATGTTAGTGTATAAGTAGGATGTTATCACTTTAATGTACAAAAAAAAGCAATGACAAAAGGGATTTTATAAATAGTACAAGGTGAAGAGTTGGAAAATGAGACCTAAATAAATAAATAAATAAATATCAGGGGAAAATGTCACACCAATTGACCTAGTCCCAAACTAAGCTCTAGGCTTGTACTATGGGTACTAGACAACGATATAAATACTTATATAGAGAAATATATGCTTAAATACATACAAAACATCCATGACTCAGGAACAAATATTCGCGTTCATCACACAAATATCTGCCCTTACCGGGATTTGAACCCAGGACCTCTAGCTTCGCAGGCAGGGTCACCACCAACTAGGCCAGCGCGTCGTCCTGAACCATTACTGAACCTGAACTATTACTGTTTAAACACCAATTAGAATAACTCGTTAAATCATAATGAAAAAAAAAATGATGACGTTCACTTAACTAGTAGAATTATTATTATATAACAACATAAAATAACATTTTTTTATGTAAACTTCGGAATAACCTGATTTCGAAAAGCAATTTTTGAACACGTTTTTATATTTATATAAACTCAACATTGCACATAAACAATTACAAGACATGTTTGTATCAATATAGATGACTAAAGGACGCTTGCGACTTCGTAAATAAGTTTACCGCTACTCCCCCCATTTCTTCCCGTTGCTCATTAAAACCCAAAAAACCCTTGTAGCAAATTTCAAGTTTCTATGTACAGTAGTTACGGCTGTGCGTTGATATATAAGTCAGTGAGTCAAGTTTGTCTTTTATTTTGTATAGATGATTGTATTATCAGCCCATTAGAACCGTGACCCACCATAGAACGGTGTCACAGTGACATTATGAAACAATTGTTTTGACACTTCTTATGACTTTGATCATAACGTCACTGTGACAGATCTATGGTGGGTCAGGGTTCCAATGGGCTGATAGTACATAGGCGAACTTATCCCGGGGATTATTATGTATTAAAACATATTTTTTTTAATTAAAAGTACCGATTGATACTTGCGACGCTAAGACAAATACAAATATAGAGAAATTTTACATTACATTTTATTCCCTTCGGTTAGTCAGTTATAATTAAATTCCATCGCTTAGTAACTAACCCAGTCTGTCTCCACCAGTTATGAATGAACGCCAGTGCATTACGTAGTTGAAAGTTCGAAGCAGTCTCGATATGACTGGAGTTAGAACTAAGCCAGATTTACCGCGTTTAATAACGAAAGTTGGGGAACTCCGCTTTCCGATCGGATTACAATGGGCATTAGGTCGGTAACATAACAATGGGCTTCGTTTGCTCGCTGGCTTAAGACTGTACCGGGCTTTGTTTGATAGTCATACTGGATTATAATATAACATGTATATGTAATATAAATGTAGTTCTATGCGATACATAGACAATGTCTATTATACATATACATACATAATATTTAGCACAAAGTATAAAACTTAGTCGATTTCCGCGTTTATCTATCTCGTCCTAAACCACCCAACGCATTTTATGCAGTATTCACCATCTGCGGGTCTAGTACAGTTGCGATTATCGCGTGACAAAATGTGGATAATGCATCCGTCACTCTCGTACTTATATAAGTGTCAAAAAGTATCGGATGTTATATCAACATTAAGTCACGCGATAAACGCTGTCATATTAGGCCCCTAGGTAGATATTTTTTCATGGCAGGTTTTTATGGATAATAAACTCTGGTTTATGAACGGCTGTTAAAGAAAACTCATATAAGGCTAGTCACTAGTTCATAATACGTTATTTTCAAGTCATACCTATAGTCGCGCCGTTCTAAAAGGCCCGATTTGACAGCTGTCAACTGCAAAAGTATGTTTGAGGCTTGTTTGAGGTTAAATAAACACGTAACATTACATTCTAGAGATGATTTTAATTGGCATTAGAACTCGTTAAAGAAAACTCAAATATGACTTAATTTCCACCTTCCCTACATAATTATATTCAACATGTAGGGTAAAGTCACCAGTGGTCAGCCAGAGACCTGCAATCGGCCTCTGCCTAAATTTTGTATGAGTGCGAAATATATATTTTCTACTCTTCGCACTCATATAAGGTCGTCTACTGGTCTCTGGCTGACCACTGGTGACTTCACTATAACCATCATTGTATTTACTGGTATCTTCAAGGCAATACCCATTTGTGATGAAATCAAGGGCAAAATTAAGGTCTTGTGAGTAATTTAAGAACTTCATTTCAATGCTGATAGCTCACGTATTGACCTTCATAAGCTGAACATTAGCTGACGCCACTTAAATCATCTTTTATAGATTCCATAGCCCAATGATAATTCATCCACAATATCAAAAACCCATGCTAAATGCTATTCCACTAAGTTTAATAGCTAAATGACTCGACTTCATAATGGCTAACTCGGTTGAGAAATTTTTATAGTCGTAGAGACGATTAGTGCAGCCTAATGCAGTAAAAGCTGGCGAGCGGCCAACAAGTGGAATGTGGACCGACACGACGTCCTGGCTGCGGCACCGACGTCTTCACTGCGACCACTACCCGACGTGGGCTAAGTAAGAGACTTAAGGTTCAGTTTCATGATTGTAGCAGTCCATTGACGGGTTGTTTTAACTTTTTTGGGCCAAGAGCTATTGCAGCGACGTAATAATGTATTACGAAAAGCAATCAATGTATTTTCATATTTGTACTTTTTTTTGTACAATTTTGGTTTAATAAATTAAAAAAAGCTTGCGGGCTATTACGCAATGAAACTGAGCCTTTAGATTAGGTGACATTTCACAAGGTGATAGCGTCTACATGGTTGGTGGTCTATGAATTATTTGATCAAGGTTGTTAAAGCGACGGATAGTGATAGAAATCTCATAACAAACGAATTAGGACAAAAAAATACCTAAAAGTGACATCGAGAAAAAATCTTTCACACAAAATTAGTAAAATAGATTTCGGGACAAAGAAACGCTCAATTTTAATCTTTTTCTACATTTCGTATAGCAAAAAACTTGTTTATCGTTTTTCCTTCATTATTAAATGCGATAGCGTATTTTAAATGCAAATCTATCTAGGCTTCTATTCTACTTGGTAAAAGCCAAATGCCTTTGACTAGACAGTAATTGCGGCTGAGCAAACAATACCAACAAACACGTCAAAATCAATATGGTTTTACAGTGTTGAATAAAACCCTTGAACGTTATTTTATTACAAACTTTGCGAGTAAAATCACAGGAAGCTATAGAAAATCTAAGACCGCCACCTATCCCCAACGTGAAAATTAACATCCAATCTGTTAGGAATTTATAATTTCCAAGCAAATTGTTTTCCCCGTGAGCTCATATCTCCCTTACGAACGCTAGTTAACAATTCAAAGCCCACCTGCCAGTTTACCATACCTAATGGACGCCACAATGAGCACTGAGCACTGAATGCTTATTCGGAATATTCACATTCGTAAACTAATAATTGAATGCGCGCTCTAAAACTCGCGCCTGCAAATCCATCGCTTAAAGCCGTATCACACTAAAACATAAATTTAGAAATTCGACTCTAATTTCTTTGAGGTAAAGTGAATAATTAACTGATGGTAAATAAGTGAGTTCAGTTTTAAGGTTGGGTAGGTAAAGGATATCCTTTGAAAGCGAAGTGATCGGGGATTGAACGCAATTTAACGAGCCACGCCGCGTGTCAGATCATGTGCAACGGGAGTTAGGTCGTGGCTTCAAACGTTTGAATCTAAGAGGAGTTGTTTAATGAAAGTTTCTGTACGCAAAACTGAACTCCTTTAGCATGTTAACGTATTACGTGTACGTATGATCTCTGCGTGTACGTGTGTATTAACGTCAAGTAAATAAGGCCTATCATAACGTTAGTAACCATAATCAAAATCATTATTTATAGGTAATCCTCATTAGATTTATTAACGTTAAAATAATTATAGTTCTCGTAAACTGCAAGTCTTCTTCAAACTGAAAATCTGAGGTCTCTGCAAAATCTATAACTAACAAAGCGCAAAAATTAGGTAAGTACATAACGAATATTGTCACGGTGTTTGTAATTAAACTTAAGACGACGCGCTGGCCCAGTTGGTAGTGACCCTGCCTACGAAACTAGCGGTCCTGGGTTCAAATCCCGGTAAGGGCAGATATTTGTGTGATGAGCGCGAATATTTGTTCCTGAGTCATGGATGTTTACTATGTATTTAAGTATATATTTCTTTATATAAGTATTAATATCGTTGTCTGGTACCCATAATACAAGCCTAGAGCTTAAATTGGGACTAGGTCTATTGGTGTGACATTGTCCCCTGATATTTATTTATTTATTTATTTATTAAACTCCTCCGAAATGGCACGACCGATTTTCGTGAAATTTTGTGTGCATATCGGTTAGGTCAGCTTTAAATCTATTTTTATCCCCCTAAATGTTAAGGGTCGTCCACCCCTAAATTTTACATGGCAAAACAATGTTTGCCGGGTCAGCTAGTTACTAAAAAAGTATCAAAACACATTCTATTATAAGACATATCATTACTTGATAGGAGAAAAACTCTTCACATCATTCATATTCTATAGAATTACTGCTCCACAAGCCACTTATTTTAATTATTTTAAAATTCAAGATATTTTGAGCACTTATAATACTACAACATGTTAAAAGCAATTAGGTTTAACCAAGTAAGATAGTGCACCAGAGGCCCTTGCCAAGAAACATTACGTTTCAAAGTTTTACTATACGTTTCGTTTTTAAACCAATCGCGTCACTGGTAGATCACGTGACTCTTTGTATCACGTCATCTACCAGTGACGCGATTGGTTTAAAAACGAACCGAATACAAACGCTAGTCTAGGGCTTCATGTGAAATGACTAGAGCTAGTAAGAGTTAGGCAGATAGACTCTTACCGCCGCACTCAGAGACGTCAATTAAATTTAATTCTTGCTTAGGGATGAGTTGTCTTTTTCTATTGCTACAGCAATGAAGGTGACAGCAGCAACTTTACATAATCAAGTATTAAATTTAGTTGATGTCTTTGAGTGAGTCGTTGATACCTCAATTTACTATTAAGTGACTTGTGTGTTGATTTCCACGTATTAAGTATATTTTCCCGTGTTTTATGATTTACCCGTGTGGTTGCCGGGTTAGAATAGTACCACTTCATGTCTTCCCGTGGATGTCGTAAGAGGCGACTAAGGGAATAAAGGCTTGCAGTACTGTTAGGCGATGGGCTTGCTACCTGTCACTAATATAATGGGAAACAACTTAGCCTACTTGTGCAAAATGTGGTTACAGAATTATCAAGAAGTTTTAAGACTTGTTGGTAATTCTTTAGCTCTGCCTACCCCACTCTGGGAATGAAGGCGTGAGTTTATGTATGTAGTTATGTATGTAAGTATATTTTCGACTTTTCTGATACCTCTGCTTACCTTATTAATCAAATATTAACTGTACAATAAATATTTGGCAAAATGAAAAGATTTTTATAAAGCTATAAGCCACTTTGGAATAGTTTATGTGGACATAAGTTTATTTTATTTAGCTGTCCTAAATTACTAGTGCTGTGATGATCGGGCCTGCCATTATTGGGATTGAAATTGTGGTTAACGCGGTAAAACTAACAAAGACAATGAAAGAACGAAATGTTATTTGGTGCTATTTCATTACCAGTAATAATAGACGTAATTTTAATTAAAATTAAATTTAAATTCAACAAAATTCGGTTACCAACTAACTTTAAACTATCAAAGTGTACTTATTTCAGCCGGCTCCAAGCTTAGCAATCTGCGCAGGCGGCGAGTAATGGTTTGGCAAACACGCGCGAAAGACGCCATTCCCCCCCCTCCACCCCCCCGTCAAACAAACTCAGTAAATCAGCTCTCAGGATTGCCCCCTCACAAGGGCTTGACACACTAAAGAAGCCGTCTCAAGTCCATCGATCCGGAACCATGTTGTCTCACGGAATGCCCGCCTCGGAGCTTAACCCGGCTAGGACAAATCTGCCTCTACAAAGTTCCCCGGTCTCACTTATAACGAATGATATCGTGTTGTTGACATTCAAAAATGAGTGCTAATCAGTGAGCAGTAGTAGCTACTTTCAAGTGTATATTTGCTTGTGTCGGTGTCCACACACCACCCATGGGAGCTAATACGGAGACGGAGTCAGATGCGACCGACGTCTCCCAAAATTAGAATTCCTGCCACGCGTAGCTAAAAACAAGGAGATGCAATTGCCTCCGATGGTGCGGCTGATATTTTACAGTTCGGGAAACAAGATATATTCCCGTCCGCGCTATAAATTCCCCTTTACGTTTCGGCGAGTTTGTCTCTTTCCGACGCTAAAGGTTTCCGCAAGGTGATTTGAAGAATGCAACATTTCAACGGGTGTTTTTTTTTCCGTTGCGGAAATTAAAACTGGAACGAATTGTCCCCGAGAGGGTGCATTGAACCGATAAATTGACCCTCGTCTTGTTCGAGAAGTTTTACGGGTCAGGCGCGGGTGGCCTAAATTCCTGGCTACCTTTTGCACCTTTAATTTCGAACGGGTGAGTAGTGTGTTTGACTGCTGTCGGTACCTTTATATTTCAATGTGAGAACAATGAACTTAACTCCAATGAGAGAGTACGTTTTTTTTACCTTAGCCAATTCCAAATTTTGAACACCTTTCTTTACAAGGTTTTACAATGATAGTACCTTTATTCATATGTCTGTCATTCCAAATGACATTCAGGATTTTAATCACTTTCCGTTGTTTTGTAATGGGCTTGAATTTAAAATACGGAAGTAAACCCACAGTAAACGCAATATTAGGGTATTGAGAAGCTGAGCTGATGATAGAGTAGCCAGGATGCAGCAATATCTCCGCTGTAATTAAGTGAATTGATAAGAAAGAAAAATACAAATTGCGGTATCTCACCTCCTAAATACAATCAGATTATTTTGATTTTTGTATGTTATGTTGTAAACATGACAACCTAGGACTGTAAGTTTTATTTTTCAAGAAAATAAATAAATATCAATGGACATTACAGGGACATTTTTTATAAATGATGATAGTACTTGATTTAGGGGGTGAGAAATGATATCACGAAAAAATTAACAGCTACGCAAACTAGCATCGCTTCACAATAATCCTCATAACGAGGACCCGCCGAATTGAAATTCGTTTGTTTCTCGATAAGTAGATGATACATAATAAAAAAAATTGCCAATAAACACGTTTGTTGTACCCTTTTAAATATTTATTTTATTCTGTGTTTAGTATTCGTTGTTATAGCGGCAACAGAAATAAATCAACTATGAAAATTTCAACTGTGTAGCTTTCACGGTTTGTGAGATACAGCCTGGTGACACAAAGACAGACGGACAGAAGGACAACAGAGTCTTAGTAATAGGGTCCCATTTTTACCCTTTGGAGACGGAAGCTTAAAATGTACAATTGGCAAGAAAAGCTTGTTTACTATCATTTGGTAAACCAATCTTAACGTTCTCATCGTTCGAGAAGTAAGCTTACCAGGTAAAGTGATAATGCTGGCTTCTGTGGGGGCGAAGTGACGCAGCTAATGCGATTAGACGAGCGACTGCATCGCGGGGCGGCTTAGGGCTCTATAATTATGGGGGGGGGGGTTATCAATAAGGGCTCGGGACACCAACCAGCTGTTGATGGCGGAGGGATTGTGGCTAAGCAGGATTTGTGTATAAATTATAGATATTTGATCACTTATTTATTCCAATTTAGTTTGACTACGGAACCCTATTTATTTTATGATTTATTTTTATTGAATGGAAAAGCAAACGAGCACACAGGCCACCTGATGGTAAGTGGAAACTGTGACCCATAGACATTCGCATTCACAAGACTGCAAATGCGTTGCCAACCCTTAGGACTAAGATGGAATGCCTCTATGCTAGTCATTTCACCGGCTGTCTTATCCCCAAACCGGAACGCAACAATGCAAATACTGCTGCTAAAAAGACCCATGACATGATGGGAAGACGACTTAAAATACTTCGCTGTTCCAAACTAGGCACACATTGGCCAGACATTGGGACAAAATGGGCGGCTTCGCATAATTTATTATACTTAACTAGTTTTCATATCATTAGAATTAACTAAATTAACACTAACACAATACAAATTTTTCACTGTAAACTCTGCAAGAAATCACAATAGTACAAAATATCAAAATAATGTAACACATAATTTTGATCATTGGAAAAATAATAATGTGTAAGTAAAGTATATCGTCGTCGTCGGTCGACTGCCTCCGACAAGAAACCTTATTATTGTTTCTTGAAGAAATAACATTAGATGATGATAAATCGACTTTAATTCTATTAAAAGAATATTTTAAACATTCATGGCTCCCATTGCAATAGTAATGCAAAGCAGCTTAAGCCCACACTCAAGTGTAACGAGGTGCACTGCTACAGAACATCGCTGTGTACACCGAAATACGTCTCAGAATATCCTAAAATACACTACTCTAATCCGTTCGCTTCTCATCTCCGTAAGTAAGTCATTGCGAGTAAATAGACAGGCTGAGTGCAGCAATGGCGGCACGAGCTGCCGCGGGAGAGGAGGCGGGAGCGGGAGAGTCAGCGGTAAGTTATAAGTGCTGTGGGCTTTTGTCCTAATTAATAAATGGTGACCTTGGCCGGTTGGTGCTGTCCATTGCGGTATCGATAAGGCGCATTTATTTTATCGATATTATTGAGTCCGATTTATTAGTGAATTTTATCGTCTTTATTACTTTGAAATGGGTTTACAATTAATGCTTCTATGCTTACTTTAGTTATTGCAAAATTAGTATCTGAATTATCTTAGAAATTTTTCATTATTGTAAGCTAGAAAAGATGCATACTATGTACATCGGTATCTCGTTTTAAAATGGCATTTTTTTTGGCATGTCATCACGTTAGAGCACAAAAAAATAATCATTGAAACCTTTAAAGCGTTATCTCCTTATTTTGTTTTTATCCATTGAAGACCGACCATTGATTAATAGTGACTGCATTCGAAGTTAATGGTCCTGGATTCGATATCCGGTAAGAGCAATTGTGACTAGCTGACGAATGCGAGTATTTTGTTTATGAGTCATCGGTGTTTTCTATGGATTTTTCTTTATAAGTATGTATAATGTATGTTTTTGGTTTTGGTTTATAAAAATAAAATGTATCCTATCCTACGTAAATCAATTAATTTATCCATTAATTCTTAAATAGCTCCGGTATAATATACCTACCTTTCAGAAAATTGATGAATATTCGGAATTAATGTTCCAGTATAATGATATTTTGTATACATAGTACAATCTTTAAGCTTAGCTTAGCTACCCTAAAATTAATTAATTAATTCCAAGTTCTTATCGATAAATGAGCATCCCAACTCTACACTTGTGCACAATCAGTCTAGTCATTAACCTAAGCTAGCTCGTACACGCAAGTGCTAACCAGATATACCACTAAACCCAACACGAAACCACAAGCCGTGCGCATCAATGCCGTATCGATTACATCGATACCTATCGACATCGACAGAGCGCATCCCTGCTGATTAAATATGGAGCCGCAGGCTGTATCGCAGCCGATAGGGGCCAATAAAGACAACTAATGGATTAGAAGGGTTCCGTGCCTTGAAGTAAGGCTATTAAAACTAGCCCGTATGAGTGTTATTTTTAGTTAAAATGTTGTTTTGTTTATACAATGTATTTATAAAAGTCTTTGTTATTTATCAAGAGCTCTATTTTACTTGGTAAAACCATATTGTTTTTTACGTGTTATCGTAATGTTTATGACTTTGTTGCCATAAATATCAAGTTAATACTACTAGCTATGCTTGTTTTCCTTAGTTGATTGGACAACGCAAATTAACCCTTTAAAATTTTAAAATATTTTTGAGATAATTAATATTAGATAGACATAGATTTTTACCCGAAAAAAGGACGGTCTTAAAGTCAAGTAAGTCTCCGCGGCATTTTGCAATATAGTAATAGGCAAATACTACAATGTTAATGTACTTCTATATGAATGGGATCAGTACCTTACCATGAGTTCCAATTAACGTACTCGCTAGCATCGAATGCTCTGTCCCTTGCAGACGTCGCAGTATTCTTATAGAGTGCGAGAGACAGAGCATTCGACTCTAGCGAGTACGTTAATTGTAACTCATGGTAAGGGTACAGTTAGGGGTTTACGGAGTTACAGAACGAAATCGTGTGGTCTTTGTTTTGGGCAAATTATAAGGTACAGAAGACGCCAAATATTTTATTGATAAGTGGGGATCAAGACCTAGCTTTGAAGTTCAGGTTACCCTGAGAGAAAAGGACAGAGCTATATAACTGCTATAGCTCTGTCCTTTACGTCATAATAATCCCCGTGATCTTCATGTTTAAGTTCGGTTAAAATAGGAAATTTATTTAGTTGTAGTTTCAGGACGACCACAGTTTTAACAGAAACTTAATAATATTGCAATACTTTGTCAAATAATTAATGTTATTAAGAAAGGGCCAGGCCAGGAGACCCTGTAACCGACGCACGTGTTTGAACAGACTTTTAAGTGTGGAGGAAGCGAGGGAAGTTTGTCTGGATCGTAGGAAGTGGAAGGAAGTGGTTTCTGTCTATCCCGACGGGAAAGTGGCGTGATTGTATTAATGTTTGTCAAATAATAATAAACTTCAGAGGAAAATAAAATGTATGTCTCACATATTGACCTAGTCCAAAACTGAGCTCTAGGCTTGTACTCGTACAGTCAACCGCTTAAATAAGTAATCATTTATGTACCTTGTCGCTTTCAATCGTTTCACAATTTTGTATGTCATTTCAAACACAACGTTAAAGTGACAAGGTACATAAATGATCACTTATTTATGCGGTTGACTGTACTATGAGTATTAGATAACGTTAAACATACTTAAATAGAGAAACATATTTTTAAATACATAAAATGCATTCAACATTTAGAAACGAACATTTGCGCTCATCATACAAATATTTGCTCATACCGGGAATCGAAGACGAGACCGTAGCGTCGCAGACAGGATCACTGTCATCTAGGCTATCTGCATCGTCAAATACAAATTAATTGCTTTGTTACAATTATGTTCAATCAATTAATTGCTTTGGTACAATATGTTCAATCAATTATTGCATGTTCAAACTGTAACACGTGTATATTACCCGCTATACATTAATATATTAAAATAAAATGAACATTTAATATAATGTAAGAGAGACAACTTTTGTAAAAAATTACTCGAACACCACTTATTAAATATGTCAACATAAACTTATGACCTGTTTTTGTGGTAAAAATCTACTAATTCGTTGAAACACAATCTAAGTGCGGTACTTGAGACAAGGTCCAAGATAATGGTGTTTTTGTCTACATTTTGCCTATTTGTTACGAAGAAATGACACAAACGTTTAGTATTTATCACCCATTTGGCGCTTGCATATTTTTTGTGCTCAAAGTTGCGTGTGAAAAGAATGTATGGCCGGACTTAACGCTGATTGGTTAATTAGGTTGGCGTCATTTGTGAAAGGAAGGGATGATTTGGGATTTAGGAAACATAGTTGTTTTAGATTAGTTAGTTACCCCCGGGACGCGAAACTGAGATATCGTGAGTTTTAACGTGCGCATACGACTAAACCAAGGTCTCACTTTTGTCAATTATTTTAATCTAGATTCAGTGTTTTGATTTTGTGATTAGTGTATGGACATTTAAGTTTAAAGACAATAGGAGTTGTGTTTAGAATATTCTGTTTTATTGAGATAAGTATTTCGGTTTAGTTACATTAATGTTACTATCTAATTTTGTTGATTTTGTCTAAGTAATATTTAATTTTATGTACTTTCAGTATTAGGGGCGAGTGTTCTCTTTTAATATTTTGTGTGTCTTTAATATTACTTGTAGCGTTAATATTTTCTCTAACACGTCTTAATAGTTATTAAGGGAAGGTTTTCGTTAGGTATCATTTAATCTCGTATAATTAAATAAAAATATAGTAAAAGAGTTATGTGTAGTGAATAAATTACATTAGGTAAATATTATATTATTATTATTTTTTTGCTAGCTTAATTGATTAAAAGCTTCATTATTTCAGGCTTTATAAAATAGAGGGAGAAGCAGTTCTATCTCACTTATTATCTTTAATCTGCTTTACCTTTATTTTATTGAGTGTGTCATAACGCTTTATTAAGTTAAGTTCTTGTGTCATATTTGTGACGAGCTAAGGTAAAATAACAAAAAAAAACTATTTTTGTGTGGTAAACTAAACATTCATTTATTGTAAACACTCACAAGCAGCACACGTGGGGTCAGCCCAGATAGCGGCTTGAAAGCCTTGCGACTCTGGTTGTCTAATTCCACTGCAAACGCTAGAAATACATCTTTTGCCGTCACACTTTATTACCACCATTTAACTTCAAACAACTTGCATTAGCTAACACACTGTTTACGTCACACATCTACACAGGCACTAGGTACTCACTCAAGACCTGGGTCATTTAGGTGTTTATAATCTTTACTAGTGGTTCTGAGGTACAGACGTTACGACCCGGGCTAAGTGCTTAGTGTGAAGTTTGTCAATATTGTATCCTTTGTTATGGGGTCACTCACAGTAATTGTTATACTCATCTCAATGATATTCAGACTATCTTGAACAAACCCGACAACATTCCTTAGTCATCGTCACAAATCGCGGCTGCGTAATTCGGATTAGGGACGCGTAGAATCATAGTTTTAAGGGCATAGCATGAGCAAGTAGCGTAACTGCATGAGCGTGCTTAAATATTCATACTATATTTTAGAGTAGTTTTATTAGGGGCGATAGGAATAGTAGGATAGCGAGGCAGGTAGTGTTATTGAGGTCAGACCCCATCCAAAGTGAGGACCGTTTTGATTTTAACTTCTTGATCAATTAATTATTACAAATACTTAAAGAAGTAAATTTGAATCTAGGGTCAAAAAGGTTCTCGCTGTAGCCGACCTCGTAATAAGGTAGGGGTTTAGGTAGGGAACATTTTATATATTGTAATCTACTAATTACTTTATTTTATAATCATATATATATAATTTTGAACAACACGAACTCCGGTACACGGAGGTCCCACGAGCAGGCAGCCAGGGGTTTTCGATACTCCAGTTATATTCCCGAGTGTGCAGGTATCTTAGAAGATCTTTGGTGAGTCGTACCCATTTAATAACTTCCATTTATTGTTTATTATTCGTGATTAACGTGATTGTGGTTTACTGTGTTTATTTGTGGTTTCTAGCTTGCTTATCAATTGAAATAGATATAGGGTTATCTTATTTCACAATATTATTTTACACAACGTAGAGGGTCCTAATTTAGATAGGTATATTTATAACTAGACGATCACATATTTTATTTGGCCAATAATTTAATTACACAACGTAGGATATTTTATCGTTTCTATGTAGCTCGGGGGTATGAGTGTTACAAAACTACAGGTCCGGGCAGGATATTGTACGTAATACTAATTCGAATGCATTCTGCCATTCACACGCCCACCCGGACAAAGCAGTGCACTCAATGCATATTCTACGTTTCACCTCCTTGTAAATGTGCATATTCAAGCACTAAAGACCTTTGTGGCGTTGTTATGATATCTATCACCAAACATAGATTCAAGGTTGATCATAATTTTGCTTTTGTACTATGTATTTTAACATGAATTGCTGATTTTACAAAATGCGCAAAAAATAAGGAATGAGGAGAAAAGAAAAAGGAAATAAGGAAAGAATGAAAGAAAGGAATTAAAGGAAGGAAGGAAAGGAACTTTATTGTATGCAAAGAAGTTTAAATAAATAAATAAATACATAAATAAACTATAGATATACAACAGGCGGTCTTACCGTGGACAGAGAAATAATAAAAGACAAAAATAAATGGCAGGCGGTGTAAACAAATTTCTTCAGAACTCAAACTAATGTAACGGAACATTATCATCGTAACTGGCAACACCGAGCTACCCTCATAATAATGTTGAAGGAACGGGCTTGCTTGCAGCGTTGGGATATGGTCGGACATTCGTTGGTTAATGCCTGATAATAAGTTGTTGTTTTTAAAAATATACGTGTTGTGAGTTTAACTAAGTGTAGTTTTTCTGAGAACCAGCATCTCCATTTACGAAGACCCCGTGAGTGTTTCACTAAACAACAAGAAACACTTCGGTTACCTGTCAGAGCACACTTTAGCTATTGCGTCTTTATGAATAAGACGTTATAACTATGAGTAAATAACCTCTAACGCATGATCCACATGGACAAGTGAAACAAAGTTCCATTTTAAAACGTTTTTTATTGTTTATTTGGATCACTGGGTCCACTGGGCCCGGTGACGAGGGTACCTAATGGGCCCCGGCAGATATGACGTGACGCCGCGGGGGGTCCTATCAACCCGGTCCTTTGACGGACTGATCTTGCCGATGCTCACTCGCTTATAAAAAGAACTTGAAATGTTGATAAATGGTCTCGAGGATGTTTTGTTGACAACGTTTGCTACTTTGACGGGGGACATTGGCAATTTGTTACGAGAAATGTAGGTAAACAAAGATATTGGAACTATTTTTTTAGAAGCTAAAATAGTGATGTTTTTTTTATGTATGTATTTTGTCTAGTACCCATAGTACAAGTTAGAGTTTAGTTTGGGACTAGGTAATTTTATGTGAAATTGTTCCCCAATATTGAATTATTTATTCTTTTAAATGCTTGCATGTGTGTCTATGTATCTGTTTGTCTGCGTGTCTGTCTAAATGTGGCTTTTTAATAAAGAAAGCTTAAGATTATATAAGTTTGTATCTATTTTATAAATAGTGAGGTTACCTGCCTTTTTTTGTGTTTGTGTTTAAATCAATGTTTTTATTTTGTTATTTTGTAACCAGTTTTCGATGGATCTATTTAATTGGAAAGGCCTGAAAGTTTGGTATAGATATATATTTATTAAAAAAATATTATGCTGTCATAAACCTGATCTTAGGATAAAGTCGGATGGTCCAACAAGACGTCTCCGCTGTACCTTATATAGACTCGAAAGTTAGGTCTTAATTTTTAATTTATGAATAAAATACAAAAAAAAGTGAAGCAGTGATAAAAAATATTTTAAAGCGGAAAAAATTCTTTAAAGTTCCAGTGTCATGGCAATAATAGAATTAAAAACTTAGCCTGACAACAAATTTTACAGTTCTAGCATAGCCATGACAAAAAATATATCAACTATAAGCTTACGATTACTTAGTTCCAAATAGCCCCGTGATTACCAAATAGCCCCATTTTACGGTAGCCTTGTATTTTGCGCCTTTACTTTAGAACCAAACTGTTGAAGGTTTAAACCCGGCTCGCTTTTTTTAGTAATTCCAAAGGTACTAAGGTGGACTGCAAGTAATGTACAGTTAACCAATTTGAAATGTAGGTACAGTGACCTACTGATTCAAATAGAAAGAGACTTCATAAGAATTGTATCATAACATCTCCTTGATATAGTTCCATAGTGGTCTATGAATCTTTGCTTAGTGTACTATATTATTTTTGCTTAACCCTCTGCGACTGACGTGACGTCTATAAAACGTCGCCAAAAAAAAATCGCCGTACACTGCGTTATAGCTCTGTATCGCTTAGTACCTTCTTCTAACGACTCGCGGCATTGTAAGTTAATCTTTGTGAAAAATACCAGATTTTTTTACCTTATTCAAGTAAATTACATATTTTTTTATTTAAAAGCTCATATACATGTTTATTATTAATTCCGCATTAAAATTTAATAATCATGCTATGCACTAAATAAACAATACTTATCATTGAACCATTAGTATTTTTTCTATATTTTATCAAAATTGATGTCTGACAGACTCCACCTCAGTAGAATGTTTCTAAAAAAGTCACCTCAGTTGCAGAGGGTTAAATAAAATATATTGGACCCGTGTCAAAATAACCGAAATCCTTTCATCGTGGGTTTTTTTTTACCTACGTTACGCCTCAAGATTAAAGTATATCAAATGCGTACAAATACAACAAAATGTCACATATCTTTATATAATATAATTCTTCTGTCCGTGTGTTGACAGTGAACCCCTCCTAGACGGCTGAGCCGATTTGAATGTTTTTTTTTGTGTGTGTTCAAGTGGATTCGAGGATGGTTTAGATTCACAAATAAACCCGGCAGATGGCGTTGTCCTGCATGGCAAATATCATGCAGGACAACCTCTGTCGGGTCCGTTAGTATTTTATAAAGAAATATACTTGTTAATGTTCAACTATAAATCAGTATAGTTTTAATAGATTCATGCAAATCATTAACATTTTTAGCGCCAATGACACTCGTACTGGGTTTGAATTGCATACAATCACTAGTTAGGGGCAGTGAATGTATTTAGATATGTATGACCAGGCAGAGCTCGAGGGAAATAAGTGACTACTGCAAAGTTGCAAACTGTGTTCTAACTATTTGTGGAGCAGGACTGTTCAGATGGGATAATAGTAGTGCTATACATGTTATAGGGTTAACTTTATTAGTTTAATATAAAAAATTACCTTTGTTAGTAGTCAAGATTCTTTATTGTTTACCCATTATTTGACGGGTATCCTGACGTACTATTAGGCGATGGGCTTGCTACCTGTCACTAATACGCTGGTAAACATCTTAGCCTATTTGTGCAGAATGTGGTTACAGAATTATCAACATTTTTTTAAAGTTGTAGGTAATTCTGTTGCTCTGCCTACCCCACTCTGGGATTACAGGCGTGAAGGTATGTATGTATGTATGTATCCCGACTTTTGACTAAATCATCATTTGACTAACTATATTGTTTGTACAGTAGAACACAATTTAAATGGCGTGTCGTGAATCTTCGTTCGCGCAGATACGAACAACGATTCCGATGGTTTCCGAAAGCACGATGAAAACCCACGATCAGACTTGTACGTAATAGTTATAAGGTGCAAATTACATTGCATCTATTTTTCCCATCTCATTCACGACTGACTGAATGTCAAGCGGGTGCACGTCAACATGGCGTCAATAATAACCAATCATAGCACAGATTGCAGACGCGCAACGCGTGGACCATGCTGATTGGTTCACGCGTTTCGAAAATTTGTCATCTGCGCAGGTACATCAAACTTTCATTTCCCAAAAATGCATTTGTGCTTAAACAGTGACATATAACATTATTTAGGCTTTTTAAATAGGTAAGGTTAAGCTAGACTTTGGAAAACAAAAAAAGTAAAATAAACCGGCGGAAAGTACTTTTTTGCAAAATGAACGTTTGTAAAATGATATGGTTTACCAAATTATGATTTGGTGAAACATTAGTGAGCTTTATTGCGGCTATAAAAATACACGCTATGTGAAAATTTCGATAGAGAGACAGACAGACGGGGGAACAGTGGAAGTTTATTAACAGGGTTGGAAGTAGTGCCAACGTGGCTACGGAACCCTGAAAATAATGCACGTTTATCTTCATGGTGCAACGCCGATGTGAAAGGTATAAAGACAGTTTTATGCTCCGAAGACCTCCAAAAAGCCAGAAGCCTCCGAAGAGCCAGTGTCCGATTCACTGCCGCGAAGACACACTCACTACTATTCTGTGTGTCTTATGTGTGTAGTAAATAAATGTAGGTGAACTTAATTTGGTTTTTATCCTGTTGAATTGAAGTGCCGAGGGAATGTTGGCAAAATAATTTGAAGCGATAGAGTTGCAAAAATGCTAGTTTAAAAAAAAGATAAAAGACATTTATCCAGTAATTAGGCCGCACGGGCACTTTGGGACAAGGGTAGGGACCAAAAAGTTGGACCACAGATAAGCGCAGTTAACCATTCAAACAACGAAGTCAAAAAAAGTTCCGTTGTGCGACGAAAGTATCCCTACAAATTATATAACAAATTTTTGTGTCACAACGGAAAAGTTTCATAAAAGATTTAAAAACTTTTTGGTCTTCGTTTCGTGACATTAACGCATATTTCCGAGTATGTTTGAAAAATAGTTGTTTATATCCAGCCAGTAGTGTAGTCGGTACATTATTATTATACCCAAAAATTCTTACACGTGTTATCAAGAGAAAGTTGTAACAAAGGATTTGCGCATGTTTCTTATTTAATTAGCGGCGTAATTAAAGGAAGTTCTAATTAAAGGACATTATTAAGACTTACCCGAGCCGTTGTAATATGTCGTTAGGAGGTTTAATTATGTTAGCTGCTTCTCTTATTATCAGATTACAGGAATTCAGAAATGATTTCAGTGATAAAATAGTATTTTTTTTTGTAACACCCTTACATAGATCAGAATTTAATAAACATGAAAACCTTTCGTGAAAAATCATCTATTTAATTGTGTAAGCCAGATTGAAATCAGTTGCGTGGTTTAGTAGTGGATATACAAACAGACAGACAGATAGAAAAACAGATGCGGAAAGCGACATGGTTTTATAATTATTGAAAGAAGATAAAAATGCAACGTTTTTGACTAAATGACAATTCAGCACCTCAATAACTAATAAATTTTTCTTGGTTTAGCTATTATATTAGTAGCTCCTTTCCATTCTTTATTCAAATTTTATGTTTTTTTTTTTTAGTAAAATCGATTTCACCGTAAGAGGTAAATAAATATAGTGAAAACTAAAACAAAAGAGTTCTTCCATGGAAGTGGTTTTTATAGGTATCTACCTCCCTATTGGAAAAATATTAAGTAAAGTAAAATTGTTGGAAAGTCTGAGCTATTTAGTTTACACCTTGTCTTCTATAATAATCACTACTTTAATTTAAGAATATAAGCCAGGTTTGGTATTATCTTAGGATCTAAATATCTCAGACCATTGTCACACTAACCCATGTCTAAGTCATTCCTAAAAAGCTGAAATCTGTTTAAATACTGGTAAAGTAATTAAGGTTACACGTAAATATACCCATGCAAAGGTTTACAAACTAAGAAATATAAACACAGTAACAAAATAACTAAACATAGCAAAACAAAATGACTATCAAAGAGGCATTCTATCTTAGTCCTCAGAGTTGGCAGTGCATTTGCAGTCTTGTGAATGCGAATGTCCATGGGTCACGTACAGTTTCCACTTACCATCAGGTGGCCTGTGTGCTCGTTTGCCTTCCAATGCCATACAAAAAACTAAAGATGAAAACTCCCAAATATTAGTGATCCCTTTTTTAGAGCTAAAATTTATTTAACAGTATAACCAACTATCAAGAAATCTAGCGAAAAACCATCCTAATTCAACTACTTAACTTTCCTAAAGAACGGCATCAAAATCGGTCTATCACTTTGAAACACAAATACACAGACACACATACTCACAAATATAGAAACATACTTAAATTAATAACACCCCTCTTTTCTAAAGGGGTTCAAAAATGCTAAAACTTTAAACTTAACATTTCCGTCAGTACGCAGTTCAAAAAGTATTTCAAATCACTTTGCCTCATACTTATAAATAATCCACCGCAAGTAAAAACAAAATGACTTATGATATGATCTTGGAACGTGACATTTAAAAATCGATTTTATTTCTTATGTTCTTAGTTTAAAATGGGATTGAACAGCAGCTGGCGAGGAAGACCTTTTTTTTTCGCTGATTCAAAAGGCTTTGTGACTATTTGTTCGGACTTGCTTCCAATTTTCTTCTTCAAATAAAACGGTATAGCTATTTCAAACATAAATCTGGTTCGATGTTCTTATGGCTGTGCCACAAGGTTCATTATTGCTTATTCCACGCGATTTTTTTCCTGGTTTTTGTATACTTCGTTGTGAAGTAAAAATAACATGATACGTTCGTTTTAGCAAACAATTATAAAGGAAAACCCTTGGATAAAGTAGAGTATTTATTCAAGAATAGTACATTGTTGCCTAGGCGCGGAAAGTAAGGGTTTTCCTGACGAGGTGGTTAGCAGGCCGAGCAACAGCGAGGCCTGCTAAAATACGAGTCAGGAAATCCTCTTTTCCGCCGAGGCATACATAATGCTTTTCTCAAACATGTGAGGAAATAATACAAATACATTTCTAAAAAGCAAGTAATTTAATTTCCTTAGATTTAGCGGGAAGCAGATTTTGCCTAACCGAGGCAGCTTCAGATTTTAATATAGGCGGTGTGGTACCTATTTCGTCGCTTTCGTCGCTTGAGCTCATTTTTTATAGTAAGTATTTCACACAACAAATAGTTTAATATTCGGTTTCACAATTATATTATGCAAAATGAACGAATGTTACCGACTGTCAATTGTTTTTAAATACTAACCATAGACATTGGAATGCAAATTCAAAAATAAACACACGCACCGTGCTAAAAAAGCGAGCAGTAACCTTGGCTGTTTGGAATTTTTGTCTTGGTCCTTTTGATTTTGTATGCAAATTGACAGCATTTTTAAGAAATATATGGACATGGACGGAAAGTGTTTTCATATGGTTTTTTTACTCCTAGGAGTAAAATGAGGCTCTTTCCGTCCTTGTGTTTCAATCGGAAAACCGTTTTTTCCGAGCATGTTTGAGAAAATTATTTTGTAGACCTCTTTTAAATTTGCTTGGGTAGTGAATAAAATTAAATTACTTTAGCGAAGTGCATTGACGTAAGATAAACGAGTAAGTATAAAAGTAATATTTTTCCAAACCCTAGATTTCAAGAGCTGAATGATAACTTTTAGTAAAGTAAGATGCAACAAATGAAGAAATGGTACTTTGACACATTCAGACAATGCTTGGAATGCGATTTGAACGCAAATAAACGCAGTTACAACACTGCTTTCCTTTTCGTCAATTAAATTATGAATTTGTTAGTAATACAAGAATCATTCCCATTGTTATTTAAGCTTAATATTCTTTAGAACGTCACGGTCAAGAGTACGCACTATATCAGTAATAGGTATAAGATAATAATATAAATAGTTAGTAACAGACTGGCCTTATTCTACATTGCTTTGACCCCATTAATAAGGGCTATCATACCGTAATTATACGATCACATGTCTTAAGAAATATATTAATACTTATAAGATTTAAAGTAATTTATCTACATCCATATCATAACTTCCCTACAATATAAATTCAGAAACGATAAGCAAATGTTTGTATTTTAATGTTAACATTAAAGTATTGCATGTCATTATAGTATTGGTAATCGATGTGGATGTTAAGATACACGGCAACCATAGATACAGTTTTCTCACATATTGTAAAAAAAACGATATGCATGTAAATAAAATTATAATATGCACCTGTATACATAATAAGGCATTAAAACAAACAAAGGTCGCTCAAAGGTTAACTGGAAGAGATCCCTTAAAGGGATAAGTTCTCCATTATACTGCGTGCTGTTTTTGTGTTTTTTTTTCTGTTTGTACACACATACATGTCATACAAAAAAACCTCACGCTTATATTAATGCCTCTCATTATGCGTCAATCACATTAACTACCGTGAAAATATTTCTGGTGATTTAACCATCTCACCGTATGTTTTTCAAATGTAATATTACGAATCAAACAATTTTAGTATAACTTAAGGTTGTTTGCATAATTAAATCATTAAAGTAAATAACACAATTGCAGACGAAACTGAGTTCGCTACCGACTTCTTTACGGGTCCCCTTAAGATTTATGCCCCCGCCAGCAGCGCGAGCCATCTTGGCGCGGCGCCAGCGACGCAGATGCCTGGGACGTGACTCCGCGAGCTCGCTGGTACCAGATCTTAGACGTAGGTGACGGAGTTGTGAACGTGTTAACACTGTTTAGGGGTAGAATAGTAATAACTAATTTGGTTTAAATTTAAAGTCAAGAAGACCGATCACTAGAAAAAAGGTTGGTTTTACTATG
Organism: Acleris emargana; assembly: GCA_927399475.2. Lineage (NCBI taxonomy): Eukaryota > Metazoa > Arthropoda > Insecta > Lepidoptera > Tortricidae > Acleris > Acleris emargana. The sequence continues at coordinate 2,396,874 of OV656836.1, read as the reverse complement.
GTGTGTTAAAGTATCATAGAGGCATCAAGAGTCTTCCATACGAAAGCACATTTAATCAATTTTGAGTTCTGTTAACAGTTTAATAATAAACAATATAACAACTACTTAGATGACTAGCGTAATAAATTAAAAAAAATCTCGAGCAGCAATGTAATGCAAAGTTTTATTTGAGATGTTGGTCGCAAGATATGTCAAGTAAGTAAGTAAGTAATATCTTTATTGCGTGATATTGGGTAGGGATGCAGTGTTAATGCTTAAAACTAGATTCGCCAAAACCTGTCTTTTCTCCTCTCTTCTACAAAAAATACACGCTTCAGTCGATATAAGAAAAGAAACTATACATATCAATAATTTGAATTTAAATTTGCTATTTATAAATATGTCATTATTTTACCTACGTCATGTCATAATTTAATTAACGTTAATATATATTTTTCATGAAATCTGTTACAGTATAAAAACATTTTTCCGTGAGCCATTGTTTAAGCGCACTATTAAATTGATTTAAATTACCTATTTTTTTAAACGACTCCGGTAGACTATTAAAGATGGCAATACACATGCCGTAACAATTATTTGATGATAGTTTCAATTTCATAATAGGTTTACACAATTTATGCATGTATTGAGGTCGTAATGTACGTGTTATGTACGTGAGGTCAAAGTAGACATCAAACCGTATATAACTGTAATTTTTGACGCATCTTGAGACCCTCATAGCATCACTGCAGGGATCGAGAAGACCGAAGAAACCGAAGAAACCGAACACATTCAAGAAACCGAAGAATCCGAACACTTTGAAGAAACCGAAGAAAACGAAGTCCATCAAGATACTCAGCCGGCCGAGCTGCGCTCGACCGGCCTGAAACCCGACGGAGGCACCTCTCCAGAGGTGCGACCACCACCGCACCTCTAACTTAGGGTTCAGCATGCCCCCCCTAGGGGCATTGCTACCCGTGCCCGGGTGAAGTAGTCACGGTAAAGATACCAACTACATTGTCAACCATAATAAATAAATAAATAAATAAGCATCTTGAGACGGACATTGCAGTTAAGATCAGTTTACTAATACGGGCTTTAGACTGAAGAAGATTGTGAAGAAACGCTAAAATCACGTAGCTGTTAAAAATTCCATACAAAAGTTCTGGCCGTTAACGTTTCTAACCCCCTAAATGAAGTCCGATTTCAACGGTTATTATGAAAAACTAGGTCTATACGGTTTTTTATGATATCTACAACATTTTCAAAAATCATGGAAATCGGACTAGGTATAAGTGTAGAGAATCGTTTTCGCATTTTATATGAAAATTTTTAGCTTCTTAATCCTTTAACAAATGATGAAAATGAAAATGAAAACTAAAATGAAAATGAGAAATGAAATATATTTATTTCGATAAAACTTAGTGTAAATTATAGTGATATCAGTTGTAAACTTGTTAATGATACATTGCGTGCCGAATTAATGTCTCAAAATAATTTATGTACTTTAGGGTTTATTATTTCAGCCCTTTATATAAGTATGGTCCTACGGAAGATAAACATTAACCTTACGTCTTTTGATCACGCCGGCGTTCGTCTCACTGAGTTATCGACCGTCTGGTTTCATTAATCTATACGTGTCGGGTATGTACAGAAATGGCAGTTTACCACGCACGTTTCTAATGCTATTAATTGTTGAATGTTTAATTCAGAAGATAACTCTGATAGGGTTAGGTTAATTAAGATTTAATAAGAAGGTAAAGTAAGGATATTGCTACATAAAACTTGACTGATAATTGTTTATTTTTATTTTTTTATTGTATATAAATATGTAAAGGTTAATTATTTATTACATAAATTGATACATATATTACTTCACAAAACTCCCTCCTCATAATAATATGAATGTCTCAATAGGCCAACTTTTTTTTTACGTGATTAAGTCAAAATAATATTAGTAAAATTCACGCATTAATACACAAAGTCAAGTTAAAACCACTCAATAAGATATGCCTTACAAAATAATAAAATATAACTTAACAAAAAATATTTCTCACAGGTAAATTCTTGAAAGGGATTGCAATTCATCGTCTCAAGTGAGACTCGCCTCGATCGGGATAGCTCTTTCAACTGTACCGAGGCAAAATTACCAGTCATACTAAATGAAAGGAACTTAACTGTAAGCTCTTACTATCAGTATTTCTTGGTAAGACTTAGTTCTTAAGTTGGTCGCTAACAAACAGGGTGTTCCAAGAATTTCAAAATACCCGTAAAAGGTTTAAAATACACTGTGTTATTTCAAAAACTTAAACAACCTTTGAATACTTGTTAAACTTGTAAATGCAACATGTAAACAGGTAAAGAACATACTAAAGCGATATTTACTTAATAAAAAAATAGAAAGACAAGGAATGATATAACGTTAATATTAAAAAAAGCGTATTTATAATAAAACGTAGAACTCATATATATCCTTGACTGATAAAATCTTTGATTAACTTAAGATTATAAGTTAAGGTAAATTAATAATGTATTTGTTTTTGTGTGTAAGAAATAAACAGTTTTTTTTTTTTTTTAGTAAATTTAAATCCATAAAAAACTGTTACTTAAGACATGTCTAAGTTTTTTGTAATAACACCGAATATGTCGTATATCGTCGGTGATACTGCCAAACCGCGTAACTAACAAATTTATAATAGAGCAAACTAAACCTTACAGTCTTATTAAAAAGGTGCATTTTTCTCATTATTCAAAATGATACTTACGCGGTTTTGCAGTTTCACCGACGATTATGTACTGTCAGCATAATGAAACCCTAACCTACTTCAAAACGATGTAGCAATGAAATTATAATAGTAGTTTATGAAATTGGTGCATAATGAGGGGTATTAAAACAGGAGTGTGTGTTTAAGAACTGAGCCGCTAGGCGAGGTTTTTAATAGTATCACACGAGTGTTTTAATACCTAGTTATGTGCAGTTTCATACACTACTTTTTTTTTTGAGTGTTTCAAATTAAACTGATAAATGGAACTTTATTGGTTAACTATGTACAACCTTTATTATAAAAACATTCAAAGAAAACTGATAACTAAAACATATCAAAACCCTGCAAATCTCCCGCTCGGGGCAGCGTCCCTAAAATGCTTGCAGTATTACCCCGCTGCACGACCAGGCTAAGCCGTTGGGTACACTACTTTATCTACTCTCATACATTCAACCTACTAAATAAAAGATCAAAGTTAAATTCAGTAACTACAACAAAACGTATTCAATGAATGGCGCCAAAACCTAGCACATCACCGCGCAGCGCATGCGATAAAGCGGGCGCTGTCACAGACAAGTAAAAATTGGAATTAAAACTTTTTGTAATGCTGTAAAAATGACGCGAACCGCATGTGTGTTCCATTATAAAAAAATAATTGATATGGAACCTCGTTGGTGACATTAACTTTTTGGATTAACTAGTATCGTAATGGTAAAAAAATTACTTTATAACATTATTTTGTTAGAGAAATAATGTTATAAAGTGTTTTTTTTTTAAATTTCGATATTGTGCTTATAAAGTATGCCAGTATAAATTCGTTTTGAAGTTTATAATTCGAACTTTACGATATGAGAGTAGATAAAATAATTTGTTTGACACTTCTTACGACTTGAATCATAACCTGACTGTGACACAGTTCTATTCTGAGCCAGGGTTCCATTGGGCTGATAGTTTGTTAATACTCATAATATATACATAAATATGAACGGATAAGAAAGCTTTTTTCTTAAAGGTTCAGAATAAAGTATTAACTATTAAATCCGTTGAATTATTTAGGGATTTTTTTTTAATGAGCTGTAACTTAACTTTTGGTCTAAATTAAGTAGTTTTTGTTGCAACATTTAGATTTTTTAATTATTTGCACCATTTTATAACAAAATATACCATTTTTGTCTCCAGTTTTTTTTTAATACGAAGACTCAAAAACAAAACAAAAAATGCTTCAGTGTCTTAGAAAGCATGGATTTAATTTTATTTTGGAATCATAGTGTAATCCAATATATTGATACGATATCAAAGATTAAATAGTAAGTTTTATAATCATAAATTATAATTATTTTTAGCAAAAAGAGGCACCGGTTTATCACAAGGGAGATTTCTTTACCAGTATAATTAAAAACTTAATTAATTCTAAACTAATACACATATTAAAAAGTTAATACTATATTTAGGACCTATAAGGAAAGGGCTTTCTAATCTTACTCTCACTAATATTATTTATGTGAAAGTTTGGATGTTTGGATGTTTGTCATTCAATCACGCTTCAACCACTTAACGGTTAGGTCCTGGAATAGGACATAGGGTACTTTTTGTCCCGGAAAATTTAAAAGTTTCCAAGGGAATCACGATAATCAAAATCTACGCGGATGAAGGCGCAGGCAGAAGCTAGTACGTCAATGTTTAGGTCAAGTTGTGGGACACCCTTTATCAGATATATTTATAAAGGACACCGCACGGAAAGTATGGAAAAAAAAACATCGGTGAATTTTGATAAAAAAAATATATGTTACGCGCCTTTATCAATATATAAAAATACTTGGAGGGCAATAAAACCCTATGACTAGTTTTTGACAAAAAAAATATTTAGTGAAAAATCAAGGGGATTTGATTCCATAGAAAAATGTATGAAGTAAAAAAAAAGTGTTCTGTTTTGAACGAAAAAAATATATGTTTTAGAAACCATTAAATTGATCAACTTCATCGAAAAAACTTATTTAAAAAAGAGTTTGGTTTTTAAGTTATAGCGTTTCATAAAAAGAAGTAAAAAAGGTCTTTAATTTTTAGTTTTTTTTTTAATTGTTAATATTTCCGTTTATGGCGATAGTAAAAATAACTAGAAAGATACTGTGTGCATCTTTTTTACTTACATAAGTTTTGTATCACAGTCACCTATTTTTCAGTATTTAGATTTGAAATGAATTTTAAGGAAAAAAACTTGGTTTTTCGTGTTTTTTTTTTAAACCGATCGGTGAAAAATTGTGTATTTTGAATATTTTATAAGTTGTGTTATTGTTAACATAAATCATTAAAATTCAAACATATTCTATGAACGGATTTAAAAAAAAATCATTTTTTAAGTCTTATTATTATTAACTTTACACTCACTATAGCCCCAGCTTATCTATATACAGTATTTTTATTCTATAATACACTCTACTCATGTTCGTTCGGATCTCGTCGACAAATTGGTCGTTGCCCAGCGTCAATAACATTTTCGAGAAATGCGGTATCGGGGTACCAAACATTTTGCGCAGCCCAAAAACCATAGAACGCTAATTACAAAGTATTTATAACTACGTCAAAAACACAATTTACATTTCAAGAAAAGGCCAATCCGAATACTGGCTGGAAAGACACACAAACTAATGGCTTTATGAGCATATGGCCGATGAAAAAAAAACTTTTAACTTTTTTAACTCCTAGTACCTATTGGCGGGAAAACGATTGTCATTAATTGTAGGAGCGAAATAAATCATAAAAATGTATTTTAGACTTCGTCTAAACTGTTTTGTGTGCAATGTGTCACAGTCAGCGGCACAAATGAGCCGCATTAACGAAAAGGCTTTGATTCAAGAGGTTGGTTCACTGTTTTTACGAAGTTACTGCTCATTATTATTTAAAAGTGGAGTGAACAAAAGTTTTGATTAAAATTCTTTATTATTATTTCGAGGTAATTAGGTCCGGACCTGTGATCAATTTATTATTTTATTACTGACTCACAGCAAAAGTAAATGAAAATCACATTTACATATTATGTTGAAAAAACATAAATTGTTTTTTCAGATAGCGATCAGTCGACGACTTATGTTAGAGAGGCCACTTATTGAAACAAATGACGCAACTCGACTTTGTTTTACTTGCAAATTGGGGATCTTAAATGAAATAAGAAATCTAGAAGCAAGTCCTGATTGCCTTCGACTAAATGTTGTGTTGCAAGCTGAGGGACATAGTTGTTTCGTGTGCAATAATGGCAAAGCGTCTCTGTACCCTCTATCCAGGATGAAAATATCGTTTTCCCGGAACCATTCCCGTAATTGAATGGTGTTTCGTTCAAATTCATTTTGAAGAATTTTGGCGTCGTTGTTCCGGGAATCGGAAAAATATGGGCCTTGTATGTCCAAAATATATCCGTCAGGCCCTACAATCATTTATGGCTTCACTAAATGTCGATTTTATGCACACAATATGACTGCCTTAAGGCCTGAAAGTTGGCACTCTTAGTGACGTAAGTATATGACCCGTCTATGTATACGATGGCACGTGGTATGTCCGGTTCAGAGTTGTACAGAGTATTGGCGAACTCACTTACCTGATTCCTTATAAATTGTTCACGCGTGATAGATCCCACACCAATATTTTCATGTACAAATCTTAACATCAGTGTTTTTCGAACTGTGGAAATTATAGTGCTGACTTGTTGCCTGCTTGAGTAATCAAACATAATTTTCAAGAAGTCGTCTGATATGTCGTGACGAATTTTGACCAGAAATGTTAGTAGTTTTTTTTTTTAAATAGCGCTAATTCCTACACTCTCACAAAATGAAAACAGATCTAAAAACTGTTGCTTACTTAAGGATGTAACATATTTAAATTCTTCGTCTGTGAATCTGTTTTCATTCCCAGTAAACCGAGAATTAATATTTTTATGACGCAGCCCATCCAAAAGTCGATTGATTTCGATGCCGTGTAGTTTAACCGCAGTGGCGGTACTGCCATATAAGCCCAAAAGCCGGGCTTGCCTTGCCTTACAAAAATAACTATTCATTAAATGCACGTAATGTATTAGATAGGTATTTCACCTTCGCGCGCCGCGCGCTCTCACTAAATTCTTCAAATCAAATTACATGCAACAGTAGTAACTACTAAATTTTACCGCACACCGCCGGCCGCCACCTACGCAGCACAGCGCTCAGCGCTGTGCGGCAACCAGTCGAACTATTCATGACGCGGCTAGCTCGTATCTCGCTCGCACGTATTGGCTTGCAATCGGGCTTTCATATTCTCTGTCTTACCCACCGAAACGGCATATGCCCAAACACGACTGGTCGTGTATTAATATGGCAAATAGTATGAGAGTAAAAAGCCCTGATTGCGTATGAAGTTGTACACGAGTCCATAGTAAATGCGAAATTAGCTTCGCGCAGGCGCGGAGCGCGCGTTGAGCCGCGTTAGCGGCCAACTTCACTTTATTGCTATTTGTTGACAAATGCTTTTATTCACGTGTTGAATAGTTTGTTTAGGCGTTGAGCGGCGCGGCGCGGTCAGTGCAATAATAAGTTTTTTTTTGTGGTGTTGTGAGTTGTGATTCAATTAGATTGACAATGGAGGAAGTCCTGTGTGACTGTGATATTTTAAAGTGTGCACAAACTTTGCTTGTCGACGGAAAGGTAAAATGTTTGGACTTTGCAGAGAAAAAGGTACTTATTTCTTCGGCAAAACCTACGCCTGACTTGTGTATTTCTCAGAGTAGTAAATCGCACAAAAGACAGTTTAACAGGTCAGTGTACAAAACTCATTGGATTGTTGGTTGTTCGCACTCTAATAAGTTACATTGCTGGTGTTGTATTTTCTTTTCTAACGACAAAAACGTGTGGAATACATCTGGTCTGGTTATGACGATTTAAATAATTTAGCTGGCGCCATTAAAAGACACATGAATTCTCGAAAACACATGAACGCGGTAATTTATTTTAGTGATTTTGGTAAACAGCGAATTGAGACATCTTTATCGCGCCAATTATCAAAGGAAATTACAAAACAACATGCGTGTTGATAACAATAGTAGCGTTTTTCAAAGATTAGTCGATGTTGTTTGTCATTTAGCACAACAAGAACTTCCCTTCAGAGGTCACGATGAGTCTAAAACTTCATTGAATAAGGGTAATTTTTTAGAGCTTGTGTCGCTTCTTTCAAAATAGGTACGATGGCGTTTTAGAAAAACACATTCGATGTATACAAATAATAATTTAATTTAACTATGTTGTGTAATATGTATGTAATTTTTAGATAGGTAATTGAAATAAAAGTAAGTACCTACTTATTGCTTTCTCCCTAGGCAAGCAAAGTTAAAATAAGAAGTTGAACCTTTATTTTATTCTCTCATACAAACCAAGCGGCTTTTTTCAAGGCCACCGAAAGTATGCAATTGCTGATATGTCTGTAAAATTATATCTAGTGGTAACATGCCTTCAGGGTGCTTTGGTGAGCTCGTCCACGTAAGCAAATGCCTATACCTACAACTGCAGAGTGAAGTGAAGATTGATCAGTAATGTGGTAACAAGATAAATTTATCCATAATAACCGTAAAAACTACAAAACATATCTCTCGGCTTGCCCTATTCTGAAACCCTAGGCACGCCACTGTTTAACCGGTCTATTTAAACATCGTAAGCTGGGAATAATGTCAGCTAATAGGTCGCCTTCCTCATTTAAATGATCTTGGCAGCATTTAAAATATTCGGGTATATATATGTCATAAATGCCATAATCCATGAACACATTTAGCCTACACTGCAAAGGCACCGTTACAGTGTCGAAATTGTTATTGCACACGAAACAACTATGTCCCTCAGCTTGCAACACAACATTTAGTCGAAGGCAATCAGGACTTGCTTCTAGATTTCTTATTTCATTTAAGATCCCCAATTTGCAAGTAAAACAAAGTCGAGTTGCGTCATTTGTTTTATTAAGTGGCCTCTCTAACATAAGTCGTCGACTGATCGCTATCTGAAAAAACAATTTAATTTTTTTCAACATAATATGTATTAAATGTGATTTTCATTTACTTTTGCTGTGAGTCAGTAATAAAATAATAAATTGATCAAAGGTCCGGACCTAATTACCTCGAAATGATAAATAAAGAATTTTAATCAAAACTTTTGTTCACTCCACTTTTAAATAATAATGAGCAGTAACTTCGTAAAAACAGTGAACCAACCTCTTGAATCAAAGCCTTTTCGTTAATGCGGCTCATTTGTGCCGCTGACTGTGACACATTGCACACAAAACAGTTTAGACGAAGTCTAAAAGACATTTTTATGATTTATTTCGCTCCTACAATTAATGACAATCGTTTTCCCGCCAATACTAGGAGTTAAAAAAGTTAAAAGTTTTTTTTTCATCGGCCATATGCTCATAAAAGCTATTAGTTTGTGTGTCTTTCCAGTCAGTATTCAGATTGGCCTTTTCTTGAAATGTAAATTGTGTTTTTGACGTAGTTATAAATACTTTGTAATTAGCGTTCTGTGGTTTTTGGGCTGCGCAAAATGTTTGGTACCCCGATACCGCATTTCTCGAAAATGTTATTGACGCTGGGCAACGACCAATTTGTCGACGAGATCCGAACGAACATGAGTAGAGTGTATTATAGAATAAAAATACTGTATATAGATAAGCTGGGGCTATAGTGAGTGTAAAGTTAATAATAATAAGACTTAAAAAATGTTTTTTTTTTAAATCCGTTCATAGAATATGTTTGAATTTTAATGATTTATGTTAACAATAACACAACTTATAAAATATTCAAAATACACAATTTTTCACCGATCGGTTTAAAAAAAAAACACGAAAAACCAAGTTTTTTTCCTTAAAATTCATTTCAAATCTAAATACTGAAAAATAGGTGACTGTGATACAAAACTTATGTAAGTAAAAAAGATGCACACAGTATCTTTCTAGTTATTTTTACTATCGCCATAAACGGAAATATTAACAATTAAAAAAAAAAACAAAAAATTAAAGACCTTTTTTACTTCTTTTTATGAAACGCTATAACTTAAAAACCAAACTCTTTTTTAAATAAGTTTTTTCGATGAAGTTGATCAATTTAATGGTTTCTAAAACATATATTTTTTTCGTTCAAAACAGAACACTTTTTTTTTTACTTCATACATTTTTCTATGGAATCAAATCCCCTTGATTTTTCACTAAATATTTTTTTTGTCAAAAACTAGTCATAGGATTTTATTGCCCTCCAAGTATTTTTATATTTTGATCAAGGCGCGTAACATATATTTTTTTTATCAAAATTCACCGATGTTTTTTTTTCCATACTTTCCGTGCGGTGTCCTTTAACAAGTGGCAGGAGACTCTGTAATACTTGAACGCCAGTAATTGTTTCGGTTATTTTCTATATTATTAAAATTATGTCTCTCTCTTCCCATTTAATTCACAGAAAAGCAAGACAAAGACAAACTATAATAATAGACTGCATTATTTCATAACAGAAGCAGTGCAGCGTAAGAAATGTAGCGGAGCGAGATTTAAAGTATCGTAGACTGCTACGGTGCTCGTAGACTGCTACGGGTCGTAGCGTGCTGTTTTCAAATGAAGAAATAACGTGAAGTAAATAAATTGAATTGATGTGGTTTCTTGGCTTCTTTTGCATTTCGGGACAGTATTTTTATGAAGTACAACGCCTTTATTAAAAGGGTATAACCATTATTAAATAAATAAAGTAATAAATATGAAGGGACGAACTCAGACAAAGTAAGCGTCCAATATTGGTGCCGTCACCTTACTTCCAAACTAAGGGTACTAGACCACAATGTAAATACTTATATAGAGAAATAAATGATTCAATACATAGAAAATATTCAAGATTTAATAACAAATACTCGTGCTCATCACACAAATATTTGATCATATCGGAATGCGAACCCGGAACCGCTAGCTTCGCAAGCAGGGTCACTACTAACTAGGCTATCGCGTTGTTAATAAAATATTTTTGCCTTTGACGTGTTATTGTATCTTATTCACTGGACTGTATTGGCGGCTGATTTTGAAATAATACGTCGTACAGTTGTACAGTCGTCATCTACTCGTGATGATAATTTTAACGAGCTCTAACACGACGGTTTTATCATGTGTAATTTAGGACTTCCTATGGTCACCCTACGTCTCCATATTCATACCAGCTCGATGGTGCTATATTATTTTATTGTCATTAGAACTACAGGTGTATGCCAATTTTCAGTTTCATCGGAAATCAGAAAGTAGTTCAAATTTAACTTACAATGCAAGTTAAATAAAAGCTGCTAAAAAATGGGAAAACGACGATCTCGAAAGGGCTAGTATTAAGAAATAGTCCCAACTCAGCATAGCATGTGCCGGCTGTAAAGCCAACGCTTCCCGACCGTTGGTACCACAATCATTAGGCCTAATACCCAGCCAATTATTTTTGTTTCAAACTTGCATTGCTAAATACCAAACTCCAGCATCACCTAGCCCTTTTTTTATGGTGTGGGAGGCAAACAAGCACACAGGCCACCTGATGATAAGTGGAAACTGTGACCCATAGACATTCACATTCACAAGACTGCTAATGCACTGCCAACCCTGAGGACTAAGATGGAATGCCTCTATGCTAGTAATTTCACCTGCCATGCCAGCCATGCGAAAACTGCTGCTTGGCGGTAGGTTAATGGATAAGATGGTGGTACCAACCCGGGCCTTACCTCCCCCAACCCTTTCCCCGCAGAGTTGTGACCCCAGTAAATAATTTACGCGCTGTTTTCCCGTTCACTTTTATGTGCGTTTAAGAAAGCAATTTGGGGAACGTCTCGGGCCGTTTCAATTCCCTGTATTGGGGGGTACTTTACTACGGAGACGTATGAATACGGGAGTAAGTATAAATACACTAGTTTCTGCCCATGTGGTCCGGGTGGAATATTAATTTGTTAATGTAATTGGTTGTAAGTATTTAACTTCGAGGTGTTGGTTGGACTCAATTTCAAGGCAGATCTCGATTTTTTTTGTCCACCCATAGTTAAATAAGATCTGAGACCAAATACATTTTCATCCTCATAACTACAATCTCAAAACTGCTCCCAAGACTTCAAATGCAGTATCAACCCTGAGGACTAAGATGGAATTAAATGCTAGTAATTTCAAATAAGGCGGCTTATTGCAAAGTAGTAATAAATAAACAATAATAAATGAATGAATGAAGATAGTCTCATACTCATTGAAGTAGCCCCAAAACCAGGCAGCGGTAAACTTACTTGAATAAAGAAATATGTTCTTGAAATACATTTTAAAAAAAAACGCGTTCATTACAAAAAATCTGCTATTACCTGGATATGAACCCAGGTCCGCTTGATTTGTATAAGCATTTTAAATTGTGGTTACATTTAGAGTATACAATGCATTGACTACTACATTGCAGTTAGTGCGTTCTGTTACCATTGACATTTTACTTATTATTAGTTCTATAGTGAGCCTAAAATCTATTTGGATGACATAAGTACATATGTTTCATCATTTAGTCCCAAAGTAATCATTTATCTTCCTCTTCGCAAAATTATTTCTCGACAGTAAAAAAGGAAGCATAAATGAGCTTCGTGCAACAGATATTATTAATTAACTTATCGATATACTGAAAGCTGAGAAAATGATCATCAAATAAAGATTTGGTTCCCTATTCATACACTACTATAGTTCATTCGCTAAAATAGTGTGCATGCGTTATGTCGCCTCAATTATTACAGTCACCAGCAATAATACCTGCGCCAACATTGGCCTCAAAAATATCTGACGCGTCCTTATTACTCGAGGCGTAAGCGCGTGTCAGGTATTTTTGAGTCCAATGTTGGATCATAATATTATTGCTGGTGACGGTAAGAAAGGAAGCCGCCGCGGCGCGCACAAAGCGGTATCGGCGACTTCAAAGGGTTGCTATGCACAATATTTGAACGAACGGTTCGATAAAATAATCTATATTTTACAAGCGACTATAAGTACAATCATTATTTAAGAAGATACAGGGATTTTTTTATGACTAAATGGAGTAGTTTTATTTTTGATGGTTGCCCGTGTGGTTACCGGGTTAGAATAGTGCCACTCCAAGTCTTCCCGTGGATGTCGTAAGAGGCGACTAAGGGAATATAGGCTTGCAGTACTGTTAGGCGATGGGCTTGCAACCTGTCACTAATACGCTGGTAAACATCTTATCCTAATTTTGCAAAAAGTGGTTACTGATTTATCAACAACTTTTTAAAGTTGTAAGTAATTCTGTAGCTCTGCCTACCCCACTCTGGGATTACAGGCGTGACGATATGTATGTATGTAATTAAAAAAAAACTAGATCATTTTCTCAATGTAACGAATTTACACTATAAATAATTTGAATCCTCTTCTCGTATTCCTCTCTTTTTTTCGAGAAACACAAGATTTAGTTGATTAAATGTTTAACTCAAGTAATAAATAAAGGTTTGGTATTTTTTTGTGCACTTTCTCTAATTCTCCTCAGTAAAAGCTAATCGTTTTGACATGTCATCGTATTGTCAATGTTATAACCATACACCGGATTGACGGGGGCAAAAATGTACCTGTTCTAGTGATTCATTAAATATCGACTTAGTTTATTGACATCGATAAAAAACAATTTTTAATCATCCATCATTATCATAAGTAATGCCCTTACTTACCTTTTAATTATGTGCAAACCTCTTTTTTTCATACTTATCGCAACTTTAAACAACTGGTATCTGATAGTGACCCTGCACTCGAGTCACTTTTGACGACCATTGAAATTACGTTGAATAACCAATTCATTCGCTACAACCATATTCTTTAGCATTCCGACGAATTGAGAACCGTTTTGTTTTTTAAGTCGGTTAAAAATGCATCGAAAGAAAAAATATTGTTTATCTTCATGGAAAACCGATCGTTCAGATAAAGAAGATAAAGGTACGACTTACTTTTGCAAGAAATGTAAGATCCATATGTCGCGACAAAAGTTGTCGATAAACTTTGTCGATATTTAATGAATCACTAGCACTGGTACATTTTTGCCCCCGTCAATCCGGTGTTTTTTTTTTTTTTTTTTTATATCATAGGAAGGCAAACGAGCACACAGGCCACCTGATGGTAAGTGGAAACTGTGACCCATAGACATTAGCATTCACAAGACCGCAATCCTAAGACTGCAAATGCGTTGCCAACCCTGAGGCCGAAGATGGAATGCCTCTATGCTAGTCATTTCACCGGCTGTCTTATCCCCAAACCGGAACACAACAATGCGAACACTGCTGCTTGGCGGTAGGTTAATGGATAGGATGGTGGTACCAACCCGGACGGACCCTGCACAAGGTCCTCCCACCTCCGAAAAACCTCCGGTGTATGGTTATAACAGCTTAGTAACCTGACAGTAATATCAATCGACTTAAAAACAATTCGATAACATGAAGCAATAAGGTTTTATTGAGTAATATAGAGCTCCTGCTGGCCTATTGCCTAATGCACTTTCAATCGCCATCGACTTCAAAGTGGGACTTTTGTATTCAGACTCGCCTTCGAACTGTCAAAATTAAAACAATTACTATAAGGGTGCAGAATATGGTTCCTTATGAAGCGTGTATGCATATTATGGTTATATTGGCTATTTCCTCGTGTGGTTGCCGGGTGAGAATAGTGCCACTCCATGTCTTCCCGTGGATGTCGTAAGAGGTGATCTAGGGAATATAGGCTTGTAGTGCTGTTAGGCGATGGGCTTGCAACCTGTCACTAATACACTGGGAAACATCTTAGCCTACTTGTGCAAAATGTGGTTACAGAATTATCAAGAAGTTTAAGACTTGTTGGTAATTCTTTAGCTCTGCCTACCCCACTCTGGGAATGAAGGCGTGAGTTTATGTATGTATGTGTCTTATTCTAAAACCATTTCGAGGAATAAGGTTTTAAAGCCGTTCTGTATTATTAAGTTCGTTAAATATTTATCTATTTCGGATATGTCGACAGAAGTATTATATAACCTTTGTTTGACTATCGTTTTCGGATTAAAGCTCCGCTTCAAAGAGTATGTTTTAATACTCGTACTCTGTTACAATCACTATATCGAGATCACATCACGATATCATTTAATTGTTATAATTAATTAGAAAATGCCAACCTAAATTTAAAATAATCATGTCATCCATAAAATCTCTGCTAAAAAATATTGATATTTAAATAAAACTATTGGGTCAAATACCACATTAATGAATTGATCTCTTAAAATCTTAAAACTTTTTAAAGTTGTAATTCTGTGGCTCTGTCTAGTCCACTCTGGGATTACAGGCGTGAGGGTATGTATGGTTATTGGACTCGTCAATGTACCCAGTATTTAAGTAAGTTTTTAAGCAAAACTTAAATGCTTTTTGAAAAATTTCTAACCACTTTTAGAATATTAAGCAGCAATCCAACTTAGGCCGGAGTTGAGACGTCTCAGGCTGCATCCCGCAAACTGCTCCAACTTTCAAAATGACGGACACATTATCTCACAATTTAAAGTTAAACGATCCGTATAAAACGTTTAGAGTAAACTTTGAGTCTGTAACGGTTATATAATGTGCTTTTTAAATTAGTAGCCGACTGCGACAAAAGGGGGGTTAAGTTTTTACCGGATTGCGGCAAAGCCCAAAAAGCTCGTAAATACTAAACGGCTAAACCGATTTTAATAAGTTATACGTGGTTAGATTCGTATTAGCTACTAGAGTGTCATAGGCTATATTAAAATTATTTAATTGTGAAATAGGCAAAAAAAAAAAAAACATGTGATAATTAACTATTTGTAAGTTTATATTAGTTTGACTTTGGTTTGTTTGTTTAATATTTATTAATTTATAAGTATTATTATCTGTTTTTATCCTTGCACTTTTATTGCATTGTCCTTACTCATCTACTTCAGGGTTAGCGGGAAGAGATCCCATTTAGGTATAAGTTCGCCTTTGTACATTAGTTTAATATTAATATTGTAATATTTATATTTTTGTGCAATAAATATTTAACATACATACGATTAACATTACTTTGACCACATTATTCAAACAGCAGTTGGGTTTTTTTAAAGCTTGCTTGCTAGATTGTCGAGTGTATGTATGTATGTCTATTTCTTTGGCGCACAGTGTGTCTGTAAAATGTATCTCAGTAGAACGGTAAGATGTCATACGTATTATAACATCGTTATAATAACCTAAACGTCATTATAAAACACTTTGCCAAAATAAGGCATCAGTACAATTTTCTATAGTACTTGTGCAACCTAACTACCCATTTCTAACCAAGCAATGAGCATAAACCCATTGTCTCGAAGCGAAGCGGTTTTTTAAGGCCCCCGTTCGGACAGCGATTTGGCTGCTAGATTAATAGGGGATAATTATCTTGGGCTTGGAATAGAGCCAACGAATCGAGGGAAGGCTACAGCGGGACTGGTGAATAGATGGAGTTATTATAAAAATAGTGTAGGGAAATGTTTACAGTTGGCAACATAGTACCCTGACCTGGTGATTTGTACCACAGGTAACATTTATGAATGTTTATAACTAGGCATCGGAGTTTTTGTCGCATGGTAAGAATAATAGCAAGCTATGGAGTCGTCATTTGCCATAAATCTAAACTCTTATTCATATTCATACTAATTTATTTAATTTATCTTAAAATGCCTCTATAGCGGTCGGTCGTGTATAATTATCTTAGTTAAGTTATATAAAAAAAAAATCTATTAGATTATAAATTCATAACTTCAACTATTTTAACATACAATTCGCCACTAGTGTGGACTAAAAAAATCCCTTCTGCCGTGTTTTAATGTATCTTTTGTTTGTTTTAAAATTTTCGTAATTAAATCAGTATAAAAATGGTATTATTTTTTATTGAAATATTTATTTTCCAAATATAACATTATTTAATCGTTTCTGAACTGGTAAACGTTGTAGTCCTTGATTATAAAAAAAACTTAAATAATTAAATAAATAAATGAGCATGAATATGAATAAGAGTTTAGATTTATGGCTAATGACGACTCCATAGCTTGCTATTATAGTCTTACCGTGCGACAAAAACTCCGATGCCTAATTTATAACGCTATGTGACATAGTTCTGTGGTCGATAAGGGTTTCATTTGACGCCATGTTGGCCTAGTTGGTGAATAGGCGGACATGGCATAGAACTAGCGGAACTTTTACAAATAAGGGCAAAATACCATTTTTGTTTAAAGTTCCGTGAGCTTGGAGCAGTGGCTACTAAATATTATATATCTTTTTTATATTTTAAGTTATGAATGTAAGTTAGGAGAAACAACTTTTTATAGTAGCCGAAAAGAGTTGAAGCAAAAAAGAATAGTTTCATGCATTGAGTGATCCACCCTTAAATATTTGTATTTTTTTGTCAATATAAATGCAAAAAAAATATTTTAATACTTTAGAATATTAAAATGAACATAGGCTATTTATTAAACAAATTAGCATACTTAATAATGATTAAAAAAAACAAACTCTTAGTCATTCTTTACACTAACGCAAATTCCCTAAATATCATCCGAGTTGGCAATTTAAAACTTGACCTGCTGTTCAAAAGCATTTTCAGTCGAAATGTTAGGGGCGAGCCAAGAAAAACTATCAGCTTACGTTTCTCTTTCAGACGAGAGAGGAGAGAGGGGAAGCAACGGGGAGTGGGGCAGCCGAGAGCTCAATCAACTGATAAATTTTCTACACTCTTGTTGAAATTATAAACTTTGAATGTGGAAATTTAATTTACGGAGGCCGTGTGATGAACTGTCAAAACTTGTCAATCAGCAGGTAGTTACAGGTTTGTTACAACTTTTTTTTTTATGTCTTGGCATGCTTTGACTGTTTATAATACAGCCATCTAAAGCTAAACCCCTAAAGCCATACATAATTAACATGCTACAGGTAAACAAATGCTTTGTTTGTTTGGTTAAACGACAATCATATTAAGAAGGTTATGACACGGAACGTCGTGCCAACACTGATTAATGATTATTTTGTCACTTTACGAACACAACGAATTTAAACCCATTTTGACTCACTGTTGGATCGCATATTTTTTGTTGGCATATAATGGTTTGATCGAAAACGGTTTTTCAATAGAAATTATTGAAATATCATAAAAAACTAACCTACCCTAACCTAATTTTGAAAATAGATTTTTATCAAATTCTGCAACGTCAGCCTAAAAGGGAAAAGATGCGAAAATATTTTATGCAAAAAGATAAATATGCGTAAAAAAAGCTTCTTTAAGATTGGTGACCATCGTAATAAATATTTAATCGTGTATGCCGTCTAATTCTACTCGGTAAATCAATATTGCTTTTAATAATGTTTTCGTTAAAAATGGCCGAGTTAAAATCAAGACGATACTTACTTGTTACACGGTACAAGTAAAAAGTTGAAACGTATTTCAAGATTAAGTCAAATGGAAAATCATTTTGATTTTCAACAAACTTCAAAGGAGGGCAGTAAAAGAGGAGGTTCTCAATTCGACTGTATTTTGTTTTAATATTTGTTACTCGATTTCTCCGTCAAAATGTGGACTAATTTTGAAAATTTTTTTGGTGAAGTGGAACTGAAGATGAAGACAACAAATTTAATGGTTAACGGAACTGCTCAATGGAAGTTACCTGATGTAAGTGGCCATAAGATCCATCTTGATTAAGATAGTTGAGGCATAATGGCCATCTTGATTAAGATAGTTGAGCGACTATGACGAAGCATATTTGAATAAATTTGCTTCATGCAAGTATAAACTAAAAATTAAATATAAAAAAAAAAACAAAATACCCCCTTCGAGTGAAGTCAGTGTTCTACAATATTTGAAAACAAAAACCGACTTCTGTTTGAGTGACCTATGACGATGTGAAAAGAATTTTCTGCGTTTTTGAAGGTGGGTTTTGTATATTTAAACATTTATTTTTTATATTTCACCTACCTCCTTTTTGATTTCTGTTTCGCCACTGTTATTCCACCTGTTCTACGACGAGAAAGAGGTTCAAAGAAGCGATTTACATCACAATTTCATTCAATTGTTATTACGATGTTACGCGTATGAATCTATTATAATGAAATCAAGATAAGATTTTCTCTCTGATATACTTAAATAAATATCACGTTTAAGAAAACAAAACGCTTTAGCAAATGTAATAATATGAAGGTATTATTAAAGGATACTATAAAAACACCCAATTCAGAGGGCAATAAAAACAGAGAAGCAACGTTCAAAAAGAAACACCAGTTAGGTTAACTGATTTTCTAGTTATTTTATACAGCAAATCAAATAAATAAAAAGACTGCCCAGGTGTGAGGGCTCTCATACGGGGGGTTCCAAACATGTTACTCAAATGTTTTTTTTGAACACCTTTTATATCTTTTATAAACACCTTTAAATTCTGTTCATCAAATGTCAGAATTTTCATTTTTCTGAAAGCTTTGGTATGATAGAGCTATATAAGAATAAATGCATAATTTAATTGCTATAATTTAGTTTAAGTTTCATTAATAACCGATATCCATAGCATTTGGAATGAATCAAATCCAAAATGTGGGTAACTTTTTGGAATTATGGTGTACGAGTAATTTTTTTTGTATATTATTTGACGTTAAGGTGGCTATGGTTATACACACTGTTAATATTTCAAGTATATTAAGGTTCAAAAAATTATAAATTCAAATTCAAATATCGATTAAAATTCAACAACGTGTTATTATACTTCCAATTAAATTAAAAAACAATTGAAATTATCCATACAAAAGCTGGATAATTCACCACGCATTGTCTAACCATACTGGCTGTAATAATCATGAATACTGGGCGATTATACAAAAGAACGTTGGCTTCGCGCCAACCGCCATCACAACTAGTAGAAATCGGAAATCGATACTATAAAAGTTTTATTTGATATCCAATCTGAATACACTAAACGCTTTCAGGTACGTTTGGTCGTATACTTGTCACGGATAAGTAACTTATAAGAAATGGTTTGGGATTTAATGCATCTTCCGAAACTACCTTAGTTTGTCCCTGTCTTACACGGTAGCATTTGAATTTAAGAGCGAAAAGGATGGCGTTTGGTTCGTTTAGTGTATGCCTCGACGCATTTTTGATGTCTAGCCGGTTGTATAACTTGGTCGGGCGATTTCTTACGGTCGAGTTATGAGTCGGTTCGATAAAATTTATCGCTCGGCTGCATGTAAAGGTAACATAACTGTTCAGTTATATAATGGTTGAGTTTTACTACTCGGACGTAACTATAAATTATATTTATGCATAGTTACATACTTTTTAGTTTGAAAATTAAACTGGGTTTTATTTCATTTGGTAATTATTATTATTTTTATTTTATTTTTTATCATAGGAAGGCGATCGAGCACACAGGCCACCTGATGGTAAGTGGAAACTGTTAAGGCATCTTGTTATATAACTTATGATGACGTGTCCTCATAATAATGTCAGCCGAAAGACGTCCACTGCTCAGCTGGACATAGGCCTTTCCCAAGGCTCTCCACTCAGACCGGTCTTGTGCTTTTCGCATCCACCGCGTTCCCGCGATCCTTACAAGGTCGTCACTCCATCTCATAATGACGTGTACTTCAGGTAGGCAAGGCGAAATAGAAGCCTTTCACTGATTTGGTAAAGTTATACCATTAGGTATTTATACTAAAGCTATTGTTAACTTAAGTAATACTCTTATAATGCTATTTTTTTCTGGAGAGCAGTTTTCCATGTCTAGAACCATATTTATAATGTCAAGTACATAAAGTTGGTTGCATCCTAAGACAATATGGTTTTAAAAGCTAGTTAGGTTAGTATCTAAGTATTCTTTTGTG
Source organism: Acleris emargana (assembly GCA_927399475.2). Lineage (NCBI taxonomy): Eukaryota > Metazoa > Arthropoda > Insecta > Lepidoptera > Tortricidae > Acleris > Acleris emargana. The sequence continues at coordinate 2,376,251 of OV656836.1, read as the reverse complement.
ACTTGTAAAGAAAACTCCCCATCATCTTTAGTCCCAAAGAATCAAAACTACTGATATCGTCATCATAATAACGCATAAAGTCGATTCAACTCAAAAACACATCATAACATGCTCATAAATCATGAATCTTCAAATCTTTACGCAGAAGTACTAGGGGTGCATAGAAATAAGAAACAGCGTTCAAGATCATTGGGTAAGTTTATATCAACAGTAAACTATAAAGAGATGTATCCAATTTTTCATCTTATTGCATTGTAATAAGAGCTAAAACTGGAAACGTTTTTTGTATTAGTCAGAACATAAAATTGATGTTTTTTCAGCGGCTTTTGATGATTTTCTTTTAATGATTTAGAGGACATTTAAATACACCTATAAAATTAAACCTGTTGTGTTAAAAATATGCTTTGTCCTTGTCTGTCATTGTGACATTTGCATCTGACGGAAAGTGTCAAAACACACATTGACTACAACAGTTTTATAGTTCGTTTAAGAATAAGGGTTACGGTTTCAAGTTTCTGGTACTTAAAATACCTAAGTAAATATCTTGGCTGCGGTGTATTTAAGAGTATTACATTTGCATAATATAATATGTTTATTTTGAATAGATCATAACAAACCTCTTCTGCAAAATGGCCTACAGCTTTTATCCAAAACATCTTTAATCTAAAACAATACCATACAGAGAAATATTTCCTCACGAGGCATGCAAACCTAGTACTCCAAAGATTCCACCTCTAAGTTCAGTCTTTGACCTACCATATGCCCTAGAGTCACATAAAGCAAAGGTGAGACGATATTTCAAAAACGTGCTGAGCTCGTACGCTAAAAGCGGCTAGAATAACAAACGGGAATTGTGTTTAGATTGTGAAAATCTAGGATAGCTGGGGATAATAATGTAATACGATGGGCTAGAAAAGGTTGACACATATTTCGGGGAGGAAATTTGCGAAAATGTATTCCAGAGCCGCTATTCTTTTGGTAAAACCATATTGCTTCTGACATGTAATCGTATGGTCCACGTTTATGATACGAGTACCTACCTAGTTTGTTATTTTTTTTTACTTGGCCGCTATTACTGACATGTAAATAAGAGCTATTGTAACGTTGACAATACAATGAGTAGTCAAAGACGATTGCTAAACCCTGTAGTAAGTAGAGGTTTAGGATAAAGTATCGAGTAATGTTTATTACACTGTTAAATTAGAAACATCATGGTTACTTTTATCATTTGAAAGGTATGTACCCGGATGACAGGGCTTTGATCGATACTTTTTTTTTGGTAAGTTTTCTAAAAACTCCCAATTCCAAAGTTCATGAAAATCATTGTTGAACGTCAAAAAAATGGTTCGTTTGAAGGTATTAGATAGATAGATACATAAGGATTGATACGTATCGATGTCGATATTGATAGATATAATATAAGTGTAAAAATAATTGATGAGAATAAAGATAAGTCAATTAGTTGGTCAGTACAAATCTGCCCTACTAAGCTAATACGCAGTAAGTCAGATAAAGCTCCTGTAGCAATATCAACCTTATTACTAAGAGTAGAGAACTCAAACTGCTTTGGTTATTGATTTTAGATACTGCTTATTTTCTATGCATATATTAGCAACGATAAATAATTCTACTCCCTTTAAAACATAAGTGTAAGTACGAGTATGTGAGCGAAGAATTAAACTAACGATCTCTGACTTCATAATCAAACACCGTAATCACTAAACAAATGAAGTCAAATCAATCAGCCAATGTTAATTGATGTTTCTACATGTTTACAAAAAACCAAGCAGCGTCAAACTTTGCTACTAACAAACCACAAGTTTCTAACATCACGAACGATTTTCATTTGTGTATATTACGCCCAAACGATACCTCCCATATCCTTGATACGTTTTATTACTACCTTCCTAAGTGGCCTATAATGATACGTGAACAAGGAAAATATTAGGTGAAATAAAATCATAATACCTTCACGTTCGGGCAAGTATTATCTGTTCGAGTTTGGTGTAGAACGACCACGTTTCTAATATCGGTTCTTAGGAAAATACTCGGGGAAAAAGTTGGGCGGCCGTTTGGCTAGAGAGCGCGCGGAGAGCGGGACGATTGTAAACTTGACAAAGGAGGTTGGATGCAGGAGTTTGGACCGTTGTTGTAGTTATCGAGAACTTGTTTGGCGGGCGGTATAGGTAGAACAATTGAGGAATGCGGTCTCTGGATAGTGTATAGTCAATCCACTGTGTAGTTTTTGCATTGTTCGGTTTCGGTCTGGGAATTACACAACTGATAAAAAACTCTATGTAGTTCGTCGGCCAGTATTAAAAAAAAAGTGAGTGAAGAGCTGGGTTACTGAATAAAAATCTCTGGTTTTTTTGATTGTCTATTGAATGGAGCCACGGTTTGCTTGGTTTTTTTTGTTCTTAAGTTTCTATTGAAAATGGAGCACGAATTTGCTGTCTTAGGTTTAAGTCATTCGATTGCATTCTTCAGACATCAATGTCTCAGATCTCGTGTTACCTTCAGGTGGTGTGCTTTTTTCATATTTGAATTTAGTATCCACGCCATTACAAAAACCGTTATTTAAATATATAATTGCGGTCATATCTTAATGAGTTTTGGACATTTTCTTTGTATTTTTTTTCTTAATAAAAGTATGTTTACTGTAGTTTTCACTCATACAACAAATCTAGAGATGAGTTGTGGACTATTTCAATTTATATGTTTTTTAAATATATGAACTCTTGCCTTCGTTAGAATGGGGTAGGCAGACCTACATAATTAATTACCCACAACTCTAAAAACTTGTTGATCATTCTGTAACCACATTTTGCACAATTAGGCTAAGATGTTTACCAGCGTATTAGTGACAGGTTGCAAGCCCATAGCCTAACAGTACTACAAGCCTGTATTCCCTTAATGGTGAGAGTGGCAGTGGCTCTAACCCGGCAACCACACGAGAATTGTTCATTGTTTTTTTTTTATATTCCGCTGGTTTTATGGCCTTAAGTTAGACGAGCTTTGGCCTAAATCAATAGCGAGCTGCGATCGGAGGCAACTAGATTATCGCCACAGAGCCAATTAGCAACCATTCACCCAACTCGCTTGGCTCAGTGCTCGGTGCTCAATGATCAAGGCTCAATGCTCAATACTCAATACTCAACGCAATGCTCAATGATTAAAGCCGGTTATCCCAAACGCATATCCATTCATGCGTTCGTAATTATTTCTATAGGTACACTGAGTTTTATGGTTTTGAAATTCTTTGTTATTAAATCAAATTCGTTAAGCGTAAATAACATTTTTAGGGTTCCGTCACCAGGCTGTATCTCACGAACCGTGATAGTTCTACAGTTTAAATTTTCACAGATGATGTATTTCTGTTGCCGCTATAACAAAAGAATAAAATATTTTTTTAAGGGGGCTAAAATACAACAGACGTTTTTTTTACAAATAATGGTACGGAACCCATCTAGCGCGAGTCCGACTCGCACTTGGCCGGTTTTATTAAATACTAGCGACCCGCCCGCGGCTTCGCCCGCGTGGAATGTATTATACATATAAACCTTCCTTAAGAATCACTCTATCTATTAAAAAAAACCGCATCAAAATCCGTTGCGTAGTTTTAAAGATTTAAGCATACATAGGGACAGACAGCGCAAGCGACTTTGTTTTATACTATGTAGTGATGATAAAATCGGACACTGAAAACTCATGTGCACTCATTTCTTTAATTAATTAATGTTAGCTCACTACTATTTATAATAGTTCCTAAATAAACGGACGTTATCTGGCAAAAACATTTTCAAAGTTGATCCACTATAGAACCTTATCACAATTACAGCGTATCTTGTCTATGTACCTTGTCGCTTTAACGCCTTTGACAGAGCAATGCAGGTTTCAAACATCGCACTGCCAGATAAAAAGTGTAGTAACTCAAAATACAACTGCATTTTAAAATCAACTTTAATACAACGTCTATGAGCTTGAAACAAAACTAACAATGATTTTGAGTTGATGCAGTCTTGATCGAGCAGTCAATGATGTTAAAGCGATATAATACTAAACTGTGAGGCTTAAGGCCGACTGTACGCTACAAAACTTGTAGGAACCTAATTAGAGGAAGTTTTGCAGTTTCAGATCAATGCTCGTTTACTAGCTTTGTTAGCTCTGTGTACTGATGTGCCAAAGGAAACTTTCCAAAATTGCGGAACATTTCATGTAGGAAAATTTTGGAAACTTCTCACAATTTTGTATGGGGATTGAAACTTTCCGTTTCTTAAATTAAAATTTCCTATATTTCCGTTTCTTAAATTTAAGTTTCCGGAAATTTCTTGCAACTTTTCCAACTTTTTGGAAACTTTCCGCAACTTGCACATCAGTAGCTCTGTGTGATAAGCGTGAGTATTTGTTTCTGAGTATTGCATGTTTTCTTTGTGTTTTTTCTCTATCCTCCAAAGACCCAGTGCAATAGGATGTACATAATCAAGGCAATTTAATCAGAACTGTGTTTCAATAAGAATTAGTTTTATTTTCCTATCTTCATAAAATGAAAATGGCATTATAGAACAAACGTAATTGAACTTCATTGCCTTGATGGTAGATTAAAAAAAACTCCCTGTTTGTAGTATGGTGATCCTTACGAGGCATATACGTATTAATATCGTTGCCTATAGTGCCCGGCCGTTAAGAAGTTAATCCTGACACCTGTCTTTTCAGTACAAATTATAACCTCAAACCCAAATATAGGTTATAAATTGTACTGCGATGACAGATGTCAGGATTGACTTCTTAACGGCCGGGCACTATAGTACCCATAGGCTAGAGCATTATAAAAAATATAATTTTGTTATTGTTTTGATAACGCAATTTACGGCATAAGAACTTTAGGAAGTATTGAGTTACAAACTGACATCTAATCGACATCGGTTTGTCAAGTTACATTTTTTATTATTCCAGGAATTCTAAAAATCCTTGACGGTTGTCGGGAGGACAAGAGTAAAACGTAACAGACATGTGAATTTGTATGGAAAGGCTATAGCCGGGTTTCCATAGTAAGTCGGCCCTTACATCAAATGGGCTCGGGGATTTTTTGTCAGTACCTGTTGTAATGAAGAATATTTTAGCCAAGTATGAACATCCTACTTGTAATAGTTTTTGACTTATGATTTTTTCAAGTTTTTTTTTTCATGTTTGTTTTTTTGGATGTATTCAAGCGATTGGATTCAAATTTTGAAATGACATTCTTTAGATAGATTTGCATCGCCACCAAAAAAACGAATACTAGTTATCGTATAAAAAAAAGAAAAAAAAGACCAACTTAAAAATAATCATTTTTTTTGTGGTTATGAAGTAGTGACACCCCTAGTTTTTTTTCTGACAATAGGCCATACATTGGCCTACTACTTGCCTAAATATCAAACATCGTACAAAAAATCAGCAGAATGTGAGACCTTGTTTGCCTTTTCACCACTTCTATTCTATTATATTCTATTCTCATCACTTCTATTCTATTCTATTCTATTATATTCTCACCACTTTTTTCTATTATATTATTTTCTATTTTATTCTACTTTATTCTCAACACTTCTATTCTATTCTATTCTCACTCTGTTAGCACATCATACGGGCGGTACCAATTTAAATGTTAAACCAGATCAAATATCACTATAAAAATAATATATTCATATTCTGTTTGGAATATGAGATACTTGCAGTTCCCGGCAAAGCTGGGATTATTTTAATAGGAAAATTATTTAAATGGAAGTGTAATTTGGCTCCAGATAGTACTGGAGAACAGAATTACCTATTAAATAAGAGTTTAGTCGATTGGAGATTGTGACGATAGTTTAATTTAACGATAAGTGTTAACATTGTGTCTTTATCAGCATTTAAAAGCTTGCAAAAATATCACTTTTAATAAAAATAATCTGTTAAAAGGGTACCTTTAATATATTATATCAAAACACCTTTCAACGAATATCGCACAATTTTCATTACGTCGTCGAAAGGCATTTCTCGTCGCGTGAGTTAATTTTTTTTTAAGTCACCTAACTGAACCTAAACTTTGTTATTAATGTTTGAGATATCTTGAAGACATAATTTCGGCAGAGAACAATGTTAGATGAAATGATACAATCCATAAAGTGAATTTCGATAAAAAGATAAATTACCTTTTTAAATAAATTTTAAACTAGTAAAATAAATGCACATAGATTGCAAGTTTTTTTTTTTAATGTGTGAAGATTAAACACAACGTGACTTACGTATAATGTCGCTTCTGCCCACGATTGCGTCCACGTAGAATTTTACGTAGAACGGAAACAGTGACTTTTTTCGGGTTAAAAGGTAGCCAGTGTGCTATTACAGATAGTTTAGCCGATCTGGCTTTATTGAGTAATTTAATAATAATTGTTTTTTTTAGGCCTTTGTGTTTGTTATAATAAATAAATAAAAAACATACAAAATTACACATTTATAATAGTTTTAAGATAAGTACACTTAAGAACAAATAAACCACCATGGGTACTAGACAACTATATATATACTTATATAGAGAAATATATACTTAAAAACATAGAAAACATCCATGACTCAAGAACAAATATTCGCGCTCATCACAAAAATTACCGGGATCTGAACCAAGGACGACTAGCTTTGTAGGCAGGGCAATATTTTCGTCGTATTTTATAACGATGAGGCATTTGATTAAAGTGTATAACAAAATGACATCTCAGAGGTTCTGAGAAATTATATTAAATTGCTATTCGAGCAGTAAGTTATATATTCCCTTGTACTATAAAATATGAAATACATTTAATAGACACCAACATAGGGTGCGAAGTGAAGAATTAATTAATTACATATAAGAACATGTCTGAATAGTTTTGTTAATCAAAATGCTTGATATTAAAATACGCCTGCCATATTTGAGTTTACTTTAATTATGTACATTATTAAGGCTCTAAGAATACTTTATACTTACTGTATTTTCTTTTTAATCTAATAAGATCTATGTAAATGACTGTTTAAGTTCCAAATAAATTAATATCTAAGGATATCATTATAATAAAAATGTTATATATGTAGGGGTGTTGTTAGCTAACTGGTAGTGATACGAGTACTGTATTTAAACAGGTAAGTAGGTAATAAATTCTACTGATAAAATAATAAATTAACTAACATTTTAACATTAACTGCAACCATTTCATTGTATGTATAAAATCATTTATGGATACCTAATTAAAATAAAAAAGCTCAGATTCCTTAAGCCCTGATTTTATTTTTTTAAGTTATTTTTTAAACGTTTATATGTGAATAATTAAAAAAAAACATAAATCGTTTAGTTTTTAATTTTAAAATATTAAAGCGGACACTTAAACCGTACTGCTAACTCTTGCCATTATCCTCTTAAACGATGCCCTACTTGCTCTTATGTCACTCCCTATCATTAACATAAATAGGCCTCTTCTGGCCTCTGTATGATATAGAACCAAAACTCAAACTAACAGTTATCGTCTTCAACGATTACTTGCCCTTTATGTCACTCACTATCATTAACACAAATAGGCCTATAACGGCCTCTGTATGATATAGAACTAATACTCAAACTTACATTTCTCCTCTTCAACGATTACTTGCCCTTAATGACACTCACTATTATTAACATAAATAGGCCTCTACCGGATTCTGTATGATATAGAACTAAAATTCAAACTTTCAGTTAACCTCTTCAACGATTACTTGCCTTTAATGTCACTCACTATCATTAACATAAAAAGGCTTCTAACGGCCTCTGTATAATATATAACTAATACTCAAACTTACATTTATCCTCTTCAAGGATTACTTACCCTTAATGACACGCACTATCATTAACATAAATAGGTCTCTACCGGCTTCTGTATGATATAGAACTAAAACTAAAACTTACAGTTATCTACTTCAACAGTCACTTGCCCTTAATGTCACTCACTATCATTAACATAAATAGGCCTCTGCCGGCCTCTGTGTGATATAGAACTAAAACTAAAACTTACCGTTATCCTCTTCAACAATCTCTTGCCCTTATGCCACGTGATGATGGCCGGTGGGCGTGACCCGGCGGACTCGCACGACACCTCGTACCGTCGCTCAGCCGTAAGGGAGCCTCCATCGCCCACTTCCGTAGGCCTCTGTATATCCACCGTTAGCGGTTTCACTGTTATAACAAGAATAAATACGTTATTATGTTTTTTAATTAATAAACAACTGAAGAAAATGCGTGACCAGGACGCATAGGCTTCCTTAATTTTTATGAACTTCGTTAGATTTGGGTCTATTTCTTTTTGCCAAAATATTATTGGTCAAATGTACCTATCATTGTTATAAAAAGTGCAGATCAGTTTACAATGCAAAAAACAAAACATATAAATATATAATTATTTTGCCGCATATCCATCCGCCCAGAAATTGTTTTTGGATATTCCCCAGTTTTTTTTTGTCTTAATAACGCATAAACTTAATCCAATGAATAATGCCTGACCTAACCCTTTGAGTGACAAGACCCAAATAAACAAACACACTTAAAATACACACGAAAATTGTGCGTTTGTAAATTATCGATTTGATACACGTGTATCTAGACGTAAGTAGTTTTTATACCCGGTTACCATACTCACAAAACATATCCAGCACAAGAGAGACCTCCCTCGGCGGCACGAGCTGGCTGTTGGCCGCTTGGCACGTGAACACCGCGGCGTAGTCTGCCCGCCGGATGGCCGGCCACATCAGCCGGTTCTCGATGACATCACCCGTGTTCTGTTCGTACTCGGCGTCCACTAGAACACCGTTTACTAGCCACCGCACTGTGGGCTCTGGACGACCTGATGACAATGGAGTTGGGTTACATTTAAAATTTGCCGGCCTGTAGACCTTACACACTCGAAATAGAACAATTATTTTTATGTTGAAAGATTTGCCTTTGGAATGTCAAAATGAAACCGATCGCGATTGTGAGTGCGTTAGGCTACAGAGTATAAATACGATTTGAATTTCATTTCGATCGAATCAACAAGAGCCTAACTAACATTTGAGCATTTTACATTTGACGCTTGTATGCCATTCTTTCAATACAACCAAAATAAAATACGTTGCAAAAAACATTACTTGTATGGGGACCTTATTTATAATCTCACTTCCTTAATTTGATTGGTTATTAATCCGCCGTATTAACACATTCTGAAAAAAAAAACCGCAATCTAATACGGTTCACACGATACAGCTTTATAAAGTAAGGATAGACGGACACATGGACGGACATCTTATGCATATTAATTGAGTCCCGCTGGGCTCCTGTCAGGTACTATACACGGGGCCTATCACGTATAGAAATAGGTTAAAACACGATGACAATGAAAAATATAGTATCCAATAGCTGATCTGATGATAGAGTTGAAAGACGGCAACAGGAAATACGCAGAAATCCTGCTAAATACCAAAATAAGCATTACAATTTTACTTTATTACCGGCGCAAGCTGCCGCATACAAAGCTAGCCTAATGACTAACCGACATTTCGATCGACGCATGAGTAAATTCAAAATGAATACGGACATCAAAGCTGCAGATCAAACAACATGGAACGCAAGATTAAAACAAACTTTCAGAGCCACGTGCAGTGAAATGACAGAATATGGACGCTGGGATTTATAAAACAGAGAAATGGTTTGTATTTATAGTTACGTCTGTTGGTTATAAACGCAATGGTGTGAGGTAAAATTTAATATTGGAGGATAGTCTTACACATTAATTTAGGGGTGTGTAATATTTCGCATAAAAACAAAATAAAAATGGTCGAATGATCATTTCACATAACACGAATTGCATTATTTCGATGTGTATAATAAATCATCGATACAATAGTCATGCATGATGCATAAAACGAAATGCATGATTTCAAAAACTAATAATGTTAATACATTAAAAAATCTAAAGTTCTAACCTAACCTAACCTAGTTAGAAGAAATTGACTTAAAATGCGTAATAACAATAAAATTATAGTTATACTAAATGAGTGTTATGTTATTCGATCGTATGCCAGATAAAATTATACGATTGGTTTTAATGCTAAACGTTCATTATGCTTTTCGTGATTAGTTAAATGAAATCATACAAAATATTTTTATACTGATTGAAGCGCCATAACTTAGTGCCAAACTGAGCTCTAAGCTTGCAACGATACACGGACTTATAAAGAGAAATACGAATATAAATACATCAAAATCATCCAAAACTCAAACACAAATGCTCGCACTCAACTATTTCCTTTACATAAATTCAAACCTGGGATTACTAGCTTCGTAACTAGAGTCACTAGGACCAGTTCGCGAACGAAGCCTAATTCTCAACTTAAAATAAACACATGCTCATGATAGACTCAGTAATTCTGATTAATATAAAACTAGAAATACGATTATATTTTATGTCCGACCAAAGCAGAGCCTAGCTTAATGACTGACCGACAGTGACAATGGACGCATGAGCAAGTCCAAAATGAACACGGACATCAAAGCTGCACATCAAACACCAAATGCGAGATTAAAACAAACCTTCAGCCACGTGCATTGAAATAACAGATTTTTTTTTTTTTTTTTTTTTTTTTATGGCATAAAGAAGACAAACGAGCACACAGGCCACCTGATGGTAAGTGGAAACTGTGACCCATAGACATTCGCATTCACAAGACTACAATGCAATCCTAAGACTGCAAATGCGTTGCCAACCTTGAGGACTAAGATGGAATGCCTCTATGCTAGTCATTTCACCGGCTGTCTTATCCCCAAACCGGAACACAACAATGCGAACACTGCTATTTGGCGGTAGGTTAATGGATAAGATGGTGGTAGCTATCCGGACGGACCCTGCACAAGGTCCTACCACCAAAAAAATAAAAAGCAAACAATAAATTTATAAAGCAGACAAATGGTTAGTAAGTATTTATAGTTGTGTCTGTTGGTTATGAACGCAATGGTGCAAGGTCTAATTAAATATCGGAAATAGTCTTACACATAAACAAATGGTCGAATGATCATTTTACATAACACGAATTGCATAATTTCGATCTGTATAATAAATCATCGATATAGTCATAATGCATAAAACGAAATGCATAATTACAAAAACTATAATGTTTATTACATTAAAAAATAATCGATCGTTATACTTCATGATTGTTAAATTCGATCGTATGCCAGATAAAATTATACAATTGGTTTTTATGCTAAACGTTCATTATGCTTTTCGTGATTAGTTAAATGAAATTATACACAATATTTTTATACTGATTGAACCGCCTTAACTTAGTGCCAAACTAAGCTCTAAGGTTGTAACGATAAATATACTTATAAAGAGAAATACGAATATAAATACTTTGTTCACAAAAACAAGACTTACGACTACTTACACTTTTCACACCTCTTATCAGGTATTAACAAGTAGGTATTAAGTTTTAAGTTTTTTAACATTAAAATGCATCAAATTTATAAATGCATCTTCAAAATGTCTTTTTGAAGCCAGATGTTGTAGGTTACAATACGTGTGTACGTACAATTTATTATAACACTTAGAGTAAGCTTCCTCTGTTCCCCGTACTAGTAGTTATACTGAAAAATGCAGATCAAACACCAAATGAGAGATTAAAACAAACCTTCAGCCACGTGCAATGAAATAATAGAATATGGACGCTAGGATTTATAAAGCAGAGAAACGGTTCGGTGCGTCCTACGCTTGGCTGATATTATTCGCAGCGGAATATGCTCGCTGTCCAGTGACGGTACATTTGATACGCTAAATCTATGAGTACGTTCGCTAGCTCTTGTTATTAGGACTCTGTGCCAAGCGATGTTCTTTCTAGCTTCTAGAATAGGCATGTCAAGTGAAATTGTTTATGGATACTCTAGAGAAATATACAGGTTGATCAATACCCTGTCATTTCGTTATAATTGTGTAAATATCATTGATTATTATTTGTTGTATTGTTTATTTATACAGTTTTTGTTTGATTATAACACAACATAAAAGAGGTACAATAGCAGTGGGAATTGCCTCAATACATGATTTTAGCGAGTATTTCTCTAAAGTTATTCTAATAATTCAATCAATTTGGATGGTTATTTTCACATCGGAAAAGCAATTATACATATGTTAAACCTTTCATGCCTAAGATAGCAATCATTAAACTAACAACGACGAAAAGGAATTGGTAACCGTAGAAAACAGTCCGCTCAAACATGATTGGGTCGTTCTTCTTTTTTACCGACAATAGCATGTCCCTCATCTTATTAAGCGTCTAATTAGAGTATGGATAATTATGTTTTTCGTATAATATACGTCCATACTTTTATTTATTTAAGAGTACCAAATAATTGTGCTCTTTCTTTAACCCACGTTATTTTTAATAATATGGTTTTCCGTAGAATGCCGTGACAGAGTGGTCATCTAATACTTGGTCTCGGCTGAAAACGGCCTCTCTGTCAGTGTTTCTGGTAAACCATATTAAAAAGAATAAAATATTAATGCAGGACAGGAAGCATTAATTAGTATTAATAAAAAATAAATGCAACTTTTTTTTAAATCGAACACTGAAACCATAGTTATTGATAGCTCAAAAATCTAAAAAAACGAAAATCGACGGTTTATTGTCGGTAAAAAAGAAGAACGACCCGATTTACTCATGACTGATTATAAAAACATTCTAACTTCCCGTTAAATTATTGTCGCCCGCAGCCTAAGCCGTTCCTTTCGGCTGTCCCATGTTAACTTATTTGCTAACGCTACATGCTTTTGTTAAGCTAAGATCGAACACTACAGCATCCTTAGTTCCGCTCTGAGCAAATTGAATTAGACCTCGCCTTCCTGAGGCACTGGCGCGGTCGGTAGGATCTAATTCCAAATGTCAATGGGTTTAATTTGGATTTGTGTTGACAGTGACGAGTGGCACCCGCGACGCTCCTAACACCTACCTATTCAATCACAACCTCCCAATTCACGCTTTTGAAATTAAAGCCACTGTTTATTTTCCTTACCTACTTGCCACCATTTGAACAGTTGTTGTTTTGTTTGAAAATTTGCTGTGTGCTATTTCTTCCGTTACTAACGGAACTATTTCGCTTCGAAAACTACAGGGTGTGAAGTAAAAAACCGCAAGCACGGTTGATTTGGTATTTAGCTTCATTAAGGCCGGTGTTAATTTCATTTCTATTTTCGAGGCCCCACGTAGTGAAACGAGGTGTGTTATTACAATCAACTTGTCAGAAAGCTACCATTTTTCTTCGATCAGTAAGTTCAATGTTTCATACCACTTTTTTGAAGTGTTATTGAATTAATCTTATGCTAAATCCATTTAGTTACGTAAACTAAAAGTAAAATTGAGAAGTTAAGTGCCAATTTATCCCTCTTTACGAAAAACTGCCGTTCAGCTATCTCAATCGTTGAAAAAAAACTGCAAGTCACCGTCCGCAAATTGTCTCGTTTTTTCGGCGCTCGGCCTTTGTTTGTTGGCTTTCGTCTTTTGTTTCTCGTCGTGCAACGTTCAAATCATATTTCAAGCTTTCATATTGAATCTTTGAAGACAAACAACAACCACGAGACAGAGTGAATCGGAAAGAGCAACGCGATCGAAATTCTGATTCAATTTAAGAGCAATTGAATAGAGTACCTATCTTTTGTAATGTCAAGTACACTAGGAATCAATTTATACAATTAACTTGAAAGTAAAATGCTTGAAAATGGTTTGATAATGTCTATAGTTACAGTTAATTTCAGCTTTCAGATTATCTTTTGCAAATGGAACGATCTAGATAACGTAAAGAAGGCAACTTTTGGTGTTACTTGTTATCTCGGTCTATTGGACATACCTATTACTGGCGAAGTTAGTTTATTAATTTCACCTTACTCGTATTATAATAAGCAACAACTCTTTTAGGTGCGTATCTTGACATTCTTGACCTACCATTTTGGAAGCATGGTTCCTTAAACACAGAGCACTTCAAGGTCACAAACCATATTTTATGATCAAATTTGTGCGCTTAGGAAGAAATAAAAGTTGACAGATTTTTGTATGTAAAATGAAGCATACAAGTTTCATATGCAATTTATTAACATAATCAAATTTATTATAAATTTCTCTCCAAACTATACTTATTGTGACAAGTTATTTTTACCAACTCTACAGTCTAATTATTACATTCCTTCGCCACTATGAACAATGCCAAAGTGACGTAATCATTCAATAATTAATTTGTAACCTTAAACTGCATTAAAGATGAGTGAAACTCGGCTCATGTCTTCGAAAATTATCTCTTGTCGCGGCCGCGAGCGATGCCGTGCGATCTCCTTGTTTCACGCGACAACTTTGTTTGCTCGTCTCGAGTGTGTTCCACACCTTCCCCACCCCTCAGAGTCTCAGACACTCCCAGTGACACAAGAACGCTTTTATAACACCCTCAAAATACGAACGATTCTTTATTATAATCGAAAAGTTTCTTGCTCAGATGTTATTGGGTGAGGAGTGACGGGGTCGCAACGGAGTATATGAAATGCGTTAACGTGGAATAAAGAAAGTTGATTAATACTTGAGATTAAAAAAAAAAGAGGTGTTTGTTTGTTTATATTTTTGAATAGTTTGTACAGATAACGCAAGAGGTATTCAGGGAATAATTGCTTGTTTTTGCGCTTGTTTGACCACAGTCTCACCTGATGTAAAGTGACGATGAGGTTGAACGTGGTACACGCTTACCTAGAAAATGCCTATTCACTCTTGAAAACACCGAGGTTATATGATTCCGGGAATACAGACGCAAGAACGTTCCACTCCCTAGCAGGGCGAAGAAAGGACGCAGCAAACCGCTGCGTGCGAACCATTAGGGTATTCAACTACATGTGGATGGAAGCCCTCCCGGCGTCTAGAAGACCGAACGATGTGAGAAAGTGGAGGATGGGATTTTACTTTTTACGTGAGATTGGTGAAAGCAGTTACATGGCAGCATAATAATCATCAACAAGATGGACTGGCGTCGTGGCTAAGCGGGAAGCCGATGGATTCAAGCTGCGCAGGACCGCTCCTTATAGTAACCTTGGGGAGGCCTATGTTCAGTAGTGGACGTCTTTTGACTAAATTGATGAATGATTCTTTAATTAATTCGTGTGGTTGCCGGCTTAGAATTGTGCCACTCCATGTCTTCCCGTGGAAGTCGTAAGAGGCGACTAGGGGAATAAAGGGTTGTAGTACTGTTAGGCGATGGGCTTGCCACCTGTCACTAATATACACTGTTAAACATCTTAGCCTAATTGTGCAAATTGTGGTTACAACATCAACAAGTTTTTAGAGTTGTTGGTAATTCTGTAACTCTGCCTACCCCACTCTGGAAATGAAGGCGTGAAGGTATGTATGTATGTATGTATGTATGATTCTTTAATGAGCTAAGAATATCAGAATATTAAAAAAAACCCGCGACCTTTTTACTTTAAAAATGTATACCGCGCGCAATTCATATTTAAAACATTAGGCATTGAAAACCGCAGGCGTTAGTATAGTACCTCTCTAAGGATGTTTTTCTTTCCGGCGGGCGGGCTACATACACAGAAACGCTTTTACCTCGCAAAACATTCCTGGCAGTACATTGAGACCACCCTGTATAGCTCCGGGAGCGAGGAGGTTATTACCGGCACTCGATCGGAAGGTCACATAGTTCATGAGGATATAAGGAGCAACCTATCAACATGAAATAATAGTTTTTTGACAGTTTGAACACATGGTTTTTTTAAGCCTTGAGTGATTTCAAGTATGTAGGTACAATTAAAGTACATTACTATAGAGGCCGGAAAGTAGGAAATAGGGGGTTGCCAGACGAGTGATATAGGATAGTTATGAGACTGGCAACCCCTTTTCACAGCGAGGTATGTATAGTGCTTTTATCAAACATATGCAATGTCAAAACATAGATGTAAGCCCGGGGACGTCAAGATAGGGCTTCACGCTAGACGGAAACCTAAACTGGAAGCAGCATCTCGATTTACTTTGAGTCAAGTTGAGCAGTGCAGCTTTCGCTTTACGGAAGTTAAAACCAACTATAGCAAGTGATGGGCTTAAGCAGGCGTATTTTGCGTATTTTCATTCGTTGCTGTCATACGGTACAATGCTGTGGGGTAACTCCACGGACTCAAATCGCGAAATGATCCTCCAAAAACGAGCGCTTAGGATCCTTGCCGGTATAAAACAACGAGAATCATGCAAGAGGGTATTTTCTCAATATCGCATTCTGACGCTATATTCCGTGTACTTGTACCAAATTATTGTTTATACGCGTTTAAACCTCCATACCTTTGCGCGAATGGGAGTAGAGGGCAAGGTCACTCGCAGCACGGGCTCCGAGCCGCATAGCGCTAGCCAGGAAGAACCCGCGAATTATCGGCCCTAAATTCTACGAGCACCTACCCGCTTCCTTAAAAAATGAGTTCAGTGACGAAACATTCAAGCGTCGATTGAAAAACCTTTTGTTAGATAATGCATTTTACTCTGTAAGTGAATTTATTGACACTGAATTTTGACTTTATAATACCTATATATATAATTTTGTCATTTTTTATTGTACTACCATTTACATTTAACATTTGTATATATTTAACTTTGTGACTCGTTTTATTATTATATACTCCATTCTATGTGTTTTATAATCCATTCATTTTTGACATTGGTTTTTGCTACATTACTTTTTTGTTTTTGTTTTTACTTCTTTGACGATCATAATATCAATTCTGAATAATTGACATGTGTGCAATATAACTGTATCTTATATTATGAAATAAATAAATCTAAAATCTAAATGAAACAAGTGCTTAATAGGCATTAACACGGATATTTTTAGTCCGATAACCACTCAGCAACTAAAAAAAATAAAAATAAAAAATTGAGCTATATTTACCCTGTTCAGAAACAGAGCCATCTCTTAAATTTTGTATGAAATTCTTTTACAGTTCTCTCGAGTTGTTCCGCCTAAAACGTGATACTTTAAAGCCTAAAATAACTAACATTATGCCAACATTTCATTGCATGTTTGAGAGAAATAATACCAAATACATTTTTGATAAAGGGTGTCGATATAAAACAGAAAAAGCTTCCAGTCGCCCTATCCAAGATTACGCTAACTAGCGTTACTATTCGTTACATTTTTAAACCAATTGCGTCACTGGTAGACGACGTGAAACGAAGAGTCACTTGATCTACCAGTGACGCGATTGCACTATGGTCCCGCTCATAGGTCATAAGTCCAAATAATCAACAATAGCCGAGCTATGATTTGTACTTCTCTGATAACACATTCATTACCAGCCTACTTAAAACTATAAATAGTTTTGAAGTAATCAGTCGGGATCATTGTTTTTCAGACCTCCGAAGTGAACACACTTAAACCGCGTAATTAGTCTTATCAATAGATCATTAAAGTGAAAGTTGTTTGTTGACGGATTTCTAAAAACTTGTTGTGATAAACTCTATTGAATCATCATAGAAATTAATGACAAAGGTATGTGTTTTAATAATAATATTTTTACTAGCTATTTTTACTATACATTTTATATTTATTTGAGAGCTACGAGACACCTAATTTTATAAAAATATTTAAATTGTTTGTGTATTACCATTGAGTTTTATCAATGACGCCATGCTGTACCATTAATAATTTTGATTGTTTAAAAAGCATATAAAAGTCTAGTTATTGTGCCAATAGTCATCTTCTGCTAGATTTTGCTAGATGTTTTATTAATTCGTCCTCTACGCTGTTCGTAGAAGATGCTACGATATTTGTCAATTTCTAATGTATTTTGTTTTCTTTCTAACAGGTTCTTTTTTGCAAGTTCAGTTTACAAGAATGCACATATTTGAACTATGGCATCTTGCTAAAGGATCACAGGTGGAAAAATATCGAGTTTTGGAAATGGTCCCGGAAGCTGAAAACGTTGAAATCGAAGTTCTAAGTAAACGCGTTAATGGCATAATCCAAAGGATCGCAGATTACTGGAAAAAAGCAGAAAGTAATAAATATGAACTAGTCAGAAAAAATGAAAAATGGTTAAATGTCCTTGAAACTATAGATATAGCAAAGAATGAGTCGGTATCTGCGAGAGAAAATTAGTTTACTGGTCAAGAAATGACATCAAATCTCGGTCGACCGAAGAAAGATTTTGAGTCTTGCAGTAAACGAACTCAGCGAAGGAGATTAGTGGACCTCTCAAAAATTGATAACTCGGCCGTCAATGCTTTGATAAATACTTCGTCAACCTCGAGTTGTGGGCCAAATGATAGTCATAAATGTGAAGTGAATCCAAGTGAGATCCTATCGCTAATCACAGAAGCAAAATTAACAAAACACCAATACCTTTTAATTAAAGAGTTCATTAATAGTAAACAATATCCAGTTTTGCCTTCGTATCATAAGGTTTTAAAAGCCAAGAAACAGTGTTACCCTGAAAAATTAACTATTACTGAAAAAAGTGCCGAAGTAGAGTTACAAAATTTGTTGAACCACACGGTTAAAAGAATACTGGATTCTCAAAATATACTGTTATCAAGTATCGATCCCGAGACCATAGGTGATGTTATGTTAGTTGGTAAGTGGGGTTTTGACGGTAGTACCGGACACAGTGAGTATAACCAGTGCTTTTCCGATGACCCAATTTAGAAGATGGAAGTTTATTCGTCATAGTTGCAACAACAGGAGAAGAAACAATATTATGGAAGAATCCTCGCCCATCATCAACTAGGTACTGTCGCCCTATTCGCTTCCAATTTGCAAAAGAGACAAAACAATTATCTAAGAACGAAGAAGATTATTTTAAAACGAATTTAAAAAATAAATTAGGTCTGATAGTGGACAAGCCGCGTAGCGGAGGAAGCGGCAACTCGAATGATGGGAATACAGCACGTAGGTTTTTTGCTAACTCTGCCATTTCTGCTGAAATTACAGGAATTAAGCAAGAGCTTATTGATAGTTGTGGTACAATTCTTAACTGTCTCAATTCCGGTTACAAAATTAATTCTGAGAGATTTAAATCGTTTGCTTTAGACACGGCTCGACAGCTTGTTGAGGAATATCCGTGGTACAATTTGCCAGCGTCCATTCACAAAGTTCTGATTCATGGGTCTGAAGTAATCGATCAGTTCGATCACATGATGGTATCCATAGGAGAACTATCAGAAGAAGCTGCCGAAGCTACAAATAAAAATAAAAAAGCGTTTCGGCTCAACAATACTAGAAAAATGTCACGTGTTGCGACGAATACCGATGTTTAAAATCGACTTTTATTAAATTCTGACCCACTAGTTACGGGTCTTAGAAAGCTTCCTAGGAAAAAAAAGTGTTTCATCTAAATCTGTCATTAGTTTATTACATTATTGCTAAGCTCATTAAAGTTTCACTAATGAGTGTTAGATAGTTTAATTATAGTATTTTTAAGATAACAACTCTTTACGTGCGGTTCATTCTACTGCATGAATTGCACATAACGAAAAAACTTAGTAAATATGTTTGCGTTCAATATAAGTTGTTTTTTTTTAAATTAAATAGTATTAAGGTATTGTTTATTATATTTTTAAGTGAAAACATGTTACTTACTATTTATAAGTGTTAATTATACAGTATTGAAATATAGTGAATTTTGAAACGTTTTTAATTGTTTTTTTTTTATTATTATTCAATAATATATACACATAAAATTAATTGTAAGTCCTTTATTTTATCAAATAAATTCATAATTAACAACAATATATGCATTTCTTCCCAATAATGTTGGAAGTTTTGGACAAATCGACTTATGACACTCTCTCCATACACGCTGAACCACAGTGGATTGGTTTAAAAACAAAATGAGTAGAAGCACTGGTTAGCTTAATGCATCTTGCCTGGGGCCTCTTCACGTAAAAGTTTACAGAGTTTTCTAGGACCCCATCGAGGAAAATAACAATCAAAACTGAACTTTTCAACAAATTACCAACGACATCGATTCCCGGGACACCTCGGCAATTTTAAAATCGCCCACTTCCAATCAAAGTGACTTTTATCGGATTAAGAGTATAACTCAGAAGTAATTCCGATTGACGGGACCACCGTATTTACATAATCGGTAAATTGATTGGAGCGTATTCGGGTACTGCGGGAAAATATTCAATTCGTGTGAACCCAGATGCCCCTTAATGATTGGGCTTAGGTCTGCCTGTTGCGTCGCCCCCCGTTGGGCGCCATTTTTAAATTAGCAGATCTCCGGACTGTTACGTCATGGGGATGAGAATGAAAGTGTTTCATGGTTTAAAATTAGTTTTTGTTCAAATTTAATGCAACTTGTAGAAGCATGCTCTCATAATAAACAAAAACTTATTAGACGAAGCGCTGGCCTAGTTGGTAGTGACCCTGCCTACGAAGCAAGCAGTTCTGGCTTCAAATCCCGGTAAGGGCAGATATTTGTGTGATGAGCGCGAATATTTGTTCCCGAGTCATGGGTGTTTTCTATGTATTTAAGTATATATTTCTCTATACAAGTATGTTTATCGTTGTCTAGTACCCATAGTACAAGCCTAGAGCTTAGTTTAGGACTAGGTCAATTTGTGTGACATTGTTTCCTGATATTCCTGATATTTATTTATTCAGTGTGAATGAAAGCCTTCTCGCTCTAATTTGATTACTCATAAGAGAAGGTCTTTACTTAAAATGACAGCTATTAATATTAATAAAAACAATCAAGCAACATCTATTAATAGTGATCGTTAAAATTGTTTCCATAGTTTAGCAAATAGGGCTCCACTGACAGACCGACAGGGCCTATTCTACTGCGTAAAACCATATTGCCTTTTACGTATTATCGTATTGTTTTTACCTCAGCCACCATTATTGTCAAATAAATAGGAGCTATCGTAACGTTGAAAATACGAAAACATGTAAACGGCAATATGGTATTACGGTCTAGAATGTAGGTAGGCTATACAGGGTGAGCAAATTAAATAGGTCAGTATGGGGAATTCGAAAACTATGAGAGTTAGGGTAATCTGTTCCAAGGATTTAAGAATTCGAATAGGTTAAGGATTATGTGGTCAGAGATTTAAATAAAGAATGAAAGTATTTGTCTAATAAGTCCACATCGTTATATTGCTATTATTATTGACAATGTAAGTGGCAAAAAACGCAACATTGGGGCTCAGTGCTCAAAAGACACAAAACCAAGATTTTGTCTTTTTTTAATTAAATGCAGTTTTTTTCTTTTTCAAAATCGAGACCTAGATTCATAAGAACATTATTACCTTCAGAGCCTAACCCGTAACAGTTTTCAAACCGTCCACACTGACCCATTTAGATACCTCATCCTGTATAACGCTCAACTGAACCAAGCGGAATCTAAACGCCAAGAAGGAAACAGCGTCAATGAAATGCTCTTTCTAAAAAAGGACACATCGCCTACTTAACACTCGTTTTTGTTTGTTCCTGTTTGAAGAATGTCAATAGCATGGCGACAGCGAGGGACAGCACAATAGGACAAAAAGAGAAAACTAGTTTGGCAGACACTGCGACGGTTTCCACCATTTTGTAGTTCGGATTATTGCAACTGCACGCTAGAATATTTGGAGCAGCGAAATATTGCACGAAATTGGGAAACATGGTCTTATCCTATTGTGTGAACAGGAGGTTGGGAAATGTATTTGTTCTCGCTGCTAAAGACTTAAGACGGGAAAACTTATAAGGATAATTTTAAAGGCACAGACTGGAGCAGGGATGCTATAAGTAGACTTTAACGTTCTATCGGCTTTTAGGTTGTTAGCGCTAGTAAGTTGTAACAGTTTTGATTGATTATAAAAGATAACTTATGGGTAAACATGGACTTTTACATGGATATGGATATTCAAAGATAACTTTTCTTGAAATGCAAGAATAATTTGACAGATTATGTTTCGTTCTAGGTATAAACTGACACCGACTTAAAAACTGGCTAACACAGAGGGCTTACTATTCCGTCAATGAATACCTTGATGACATTGACTTTTAATTTTTTTATTTTGACACATTGTTTATTAACTTTAGTGAGTGACTTTTTGTATTTATTTTGTAATTATTGATATTATTAATTTTGTGATTTATTTTTACTGAACATTAATGACATTGTATAATCCTTACTAAATAAAGTATTATGAATTATGAATTATTGACGACACTGATCCATAGTTCTCACATTAATATGATATGATTTATATTAATTAATTTTAAGATAACTAGAAGGCTATCCCTCTTATTCATAAACGCACTATAATTCAATGTTGTTTAAGCGTACTTGCTGTCACAGATAAGGAAAAATCATATTTTAAGGACACTTTTTTCTTTTATGTACTGTTCCGTGTTTTTGTTTTCTTTTGGTGTTCAATAAAGAGTATTTGTATTGTATTGTATTGTTATTACGCGATTGTTAACATCTGATCTTGGCCAAGATGTCCATCACAAAACACAATCAGGACTTGACAGAAGTACGTGGAGCTAATCCCAATGTTTTGTCCTCGCATGTGATATCCATGGACTCACTTATCTAATAGGTCCATGGGAGTGTCTTTAAGTAACTTGACGCTGTTGGCAAAATACACCAGGGGGCCTAATATAGCTGAGTTTATCGCGCGACAAAGTGTGGGAAAGTCATCTGTCACTTTCTGACACGTAAATAAGTACGAGAGTGACGGATGCTTTATCCTCATTTGATACGCGATATAGACGCAGCCACAAGTCCCGCAAGAGTAAATGCCATCAATTCAATTTAGAATTTAGGAAACACGACATAAAGTACTGTTCACTGTGACTTAACGTTTACTTTGGGCTTTCTTGAGACATACGAGTATAATACGATAGGAATAAGTTCACCATTCGGCCATCCTCGGTTATTGTCGGTATCCCTCGTTTTTTACATAGAGTGCATCAAATTACAGATATGACCTTTAAATGTAGTGCCCGTTGTCTTATTAAACACAATGCGACGATGCAGTCGTCGCGTCTAAAAATGACGAAATGTATAAAATGACAGTGAAAAAATTACTAATGGTTTTTTTTAAATGTTAGAACCCAAAGAATATACGAAAGTCGGTAATAATGCAATTAAGTGTGAAGATGAGTTCTTAACATAAAAAGAGAAATTAGATGCGGTTAGCGATAGGTCATTGTAAATGATCCAGATAGTGATAGTGAGTGATCGAGCAAATCAGCTTTATGTCTGTTTAGGGAATAAATCAACGCGTGCTTCGTCTAATTTGACTTTACGTGAGAAAAAATATTGTGTAGGTATAATCTTATAAAACCAATATGTACATGAAAATTGTGTAACGTTTTTTTTTTTATTCTGTCCTTATAATATCCCGACGTTATATCGCACAGTCACCGTATGTAAAAAAGGAGGTAAATATTTAATCATGAATATTTTGTTGCTAAAGGTACCCAATAAATAATGCATGTCTATATCACTCCTTAGGTCTACTGGTAAGTGATATACATTGCGTTTACGATACTTTAAGTTGACTGCTTCCTATAAGAAATCGCAGCAATGTATTTTGTGTCATTTTCGTTTCCGGGCTTAGCCGATAACAGCCGAGAAAAGTCGAATTGTTTAATTGATTTTAATCGTTCTGGAGAATGCACGCCATTCCAGGAACGTCAAAATGCAAAAAAAATGTCAATGGTGCCAATTTTCTATCACATTGACCTGCAGCGCGTCAAATGTATCCACTTGATTGCCAGTGAAAAAATCGACCTTATTTACAAGCAAATAAAGGCTATCACTTGTAACTCTGGTTACACAAAACACGTGAGTGGTTATGGATATTCAATAATACCATTAAATAGTTGCCTCAAAATAATAATAAATAATAATAAGTAGAAGTAAAGTTTTAACTATAAAGTACTATGGTTTAAAGCATAATTTAAATTACCTCCAAGCACACGGCAGGTGAGCAGGACGTCGTCCCCCTCTTGGTGCGGCCCCAAGGTGGTGGTGTTGATGACCCGCCCCCAGCGGTCCACCACCACTGGTTTCTCTGGTGGCACTGTAACAAACAATCGACTTAGCATTGCTTTGTGACGCAGCTTCCATCAAAGCTGAATAGACGCTTAGTGGTCCATTACTGATTTCTCTTGTGACAGTCAAATGTAAATTTAGAACCACCTCAGGAGTAAAATCTATCATGCAAATACAGAATTTTCAAAATTGGTTAACAATTGACGGAATCGCGTAAAAAAATATACAGGTAAAGAAGGTCCTCCTTTTTTGAAGTCCGTTAATTAATTAGCTTATCATGAATAAAATATCATAATACAATCAAATAGAACTGGATGATACGTTTCATGTAACAGGACGGTAATGGAAAAACATACATATAATACAACCACCTCCTTGCAGCCTTGAGGCCCTGGGAGCTATTAGCAACCGATTACAGCAAATCCTAAATGGTATTTGCAGAAAAAATTAAAATCCCGAGATTAAAATTTGGTCTCAGCCAAAATTTCCGTCTTAAAGAAACCCGAAGAATATTGCTAACAAAAATAAAATATAAGCCAATCGTCAGGGCAATCCCGAGTTTAAATTTATAAACAACCATAAAAAAGCAAATAAAATGAAAAAGTCGGTAAACAGTAACATCCGCGAATTTACAGGGAAGATAAGCCGAGCCCTTTGTTCGTTTGTTTTCCTAATTCCGCGCGCCTATCCTCGGCGATGAATAAAATATGCGATCGCTTCTCGTAATGCCGTGCCATCACTCCAGGGTTGTCTGCCTTCCATGAGTGTTACCAGCTGCCCCCTATTTCAAGCATAAATTACAGATGGCAGAACCTTGTGAAGAGTCCATCACTACTCTGCTCTTACGGAAAGGCACATCTACTATATGAATTGTATTGCATTTCTAACCTTATTATAACCTATGAGAGTTTAATATGCTTCTATTTAATAATGGCACTTGTGCCTTTTCTTCGTAGGCAGTCTGTTGTCCAGAAGAAAAAGGCAGAGTACCTAAGTGTATGAAGTGGAACCATGTGGTTTCTCATATCATTTAGCATTTTTATATTTTATACCGTGTGGTTGCCGGGTTAGAATAGTGCCACTCCATGTCTTCCCGTAGATGTCGTAAGAGGCGACTAAGGGAATAAAGGCTTGCAGTGCTGTTAGGCGATGGGCTTGCCACCTGTCACTAATACACTGGGAAACATCTTAGCCTGCATGTGCAAAATGTGGTTACAGAATTACCAAGAAGTTTTAAGACTTGTTGGTAATTCTTTAGCTCTGCCTACCCCACTCTGGGAATGAAGGGGTAAGTTTATGTAGTTTTTATTTTATATTGTTTACATAGTTATTGATAAGTATAATTTGAATGTGATTCAAGAGGAAGATTTTTATGTGTTTTCTTTAATTTTTCATTACGTAGAAAACTCATTTAAACTGAAGCAAAGCGAGGGTGGGTCGCTAGTATTAAACAAAACCGATTTACCAGCCCCTTCTAACTTCACAGCTCTCACGCTAACGATGCGCATCCATAAATTTCTAACAATTGGACCAAATCCCTCAAAACTAACTGCGTTCGCCAGCAGAGCCGAGCTCGTAATCCATACGGATCAGATGCACTATATATCAAACTGAACCGAAAGCGGAGGATTTCAAGGAATTCTAGGATACGACTCTTCAACGCGTCTAACAATAATTTATAACATGTTTTTTATTCCGCTAAATCGGTTGATCCGTTCGGAAACCATGATGCAACACACACTCGGCCTCTTTTTAAAAAAAAAGATAAAAAGAGGCAAATGGCACGTATCTGACAATCTGATTTCTCGACCTTTAAATTCGAAAGCCGCCTGGCCCCTTATCTGAACCTTTCGAGTGTCAATTCTTTTCTATTCTTAGAATCTTCTAACTGCCTGTAAAAAAGAGGCTGCAGCGACTTTGGCTGGCAAGTCTCGGATAAAATAGGTGGATACTTGAGATATTTTTGTGCTCGCTGAATTCGTTACGGTAATGTGTTCACAATTTTGATATGAAATGGTCTTATATTTCGTCTTTACGTTACGTTTGAGGTAGAAATATAGAATAAGTGATTTGAATACGCAAAAAAAAAGTTAAACTGAAAAAACCTGATCATCACTGATGGGTTATTATGACATAGCTATGCTGCAGTTCATTAAATTTGACGGCGAGCGTAAAAGACAGAGCTATAGCGGTTACATAGCTCTGTCCTTTTCTCTTCTTTTTATTTCCAGATTTGACTATTATAAACTAATTTAATAGTAATGTTCAACCAGTAAACGTGAATGATTCGTATTTTACCGTATATTTAGCTGATGATACTTTTCGTGATCAGTTACTCTGAGAGTTGATTGTTTTACTGTGTCCAGTAGGTAACTTTTTTGTGTGTGTAAAATTTTGCACATAAGCTGTTCAGGGCCTATATCCAATTCGGTAAATAAATAGTTGACTCGGTCGCGTTACTGTTATGTATGTTACTGTGAAGTAAATGAGAACTATCAAACAGAAACACTTTTATAGTAGTTTATGCAACTGACGCATAATGAGAGATCTTAAAATACGAGTGTGAGTTTCATAATAGGATGACTAGAGTGCTTTAAAGTCTAATGTACACTTACATACACTACTTTATCTATACACATATCATGAGTACTCTCAGATGGGGGACTCAAACTTGTGTGCTGTGTCAGTGTGACAAATATCAATGTATTTTTTTTATCAAATGAACAACAACAAACGAATTAATGAACAAACGAATGAAGTCCCTATTGTCATGTCACTTGAGATCAAATGTCGTGTGGTTTAAAATAAAAAACATACAATTGACGTGTCGTATCCATAGAAAAGAGAGACCCTCTTGAGTTTTGACAGCTGTTCCAAATTAAAACTCATAACCTTACAGAATTCGATACTGTTATAACATTACAGTATAGATTTTACCTACTATCACAGACGAGAAAGTTCTCATAGTAAAATTGGTTGAAATAATGCTGATCATTTCTTACGGTTTTTGAACGTAATTTAAAGCACTAATGATATGTGCGTAGATAAAAACTGTCGCAAAACATTTTAATCCTTTAAACTTTGATAATTCTAAAAACGTTAAACGACTTATATCTAGGCGGACAAAGACGCCAAAGAGCCTCAAGAGAGAGAAAGCCTTGTTTAGGATTAGTTCAAAAATTAGTGATGCTTGTTTTTATTTGTTTATGAAATATATATCCAAAAAAAAAAAAACAAAGATACAATCAAAAGGAATAATAATGGAATTATATATAGGTATTCAAATTTGCAGTAATCTTAAGTAAAAGGTTTCTTTAGAATCGAAGAAAAATCAGTCCAAAAATCTATAAATTTATAAGCAATTTGTATTTAATAATTGAACTAAGCAAAGCGTTACATAAACTATAGGAACACATCCACATTACCTAATTTAAATAAATGAGGTTCATATATTTACGTATCTAACAGGTTGTCAATGTTTGACTTGTAAGGATATGACGTACAGATACGCTATATCCGGCGCGGCAATGACGTCATCCCTGCGGGGTTCCGGTTCGTTACGTCTTCCTCCGGGATCCCGAGGTACAAGTATTTTAAACAGCTTCCCTAGTCAACCTAACCTTATTCCAGCAAACTAATATATTTTAGCTAGTAACACTATTTTTAAAGGTTTGGGTGGGTAAAATCAAAACCAGGACAAACATTTAAAGGATGAGGTAAGTTTGTTTGCCAAGTTTGTGATCCTGGGATTGTATCTCATTTGCAAATATTTTGTGTGATGTCAATACTTGTATGTCTGTATGTATGTTAGTGATGTTAGAAACTTGTGCAGGGTCCGTCTAGATCTCAACCACTATCTTATCATATCATTTAACCTATTCATTCATTTCATTTAACCTGTTCATTTGGTGAGAGGATAAAATAACCGGTGAAATTACTAGCAGAGGTTTTTCAATTCAGTCCTCACAGTTGGCAGCGCATTTGCAGTCTTAGATAAGATAAGATAAGATAAGATAATCATTTATTTGCGTTAAACATTACCGTTAAATGTATACATCTAGGTCTTATTGAACTATTGGCAGGTTTACATGTTTAACCGTTTCCGGTATGCAAATTTCACTTAAAAGCTAATAACTAATAAATAAAAATAAAAAAAATACAAAAAAAAATAAGTCACAATTACATGTCAAAAAATTCATTTATACTATAGAAATTATTATTACTCAACCATTGATATAATTTATTTTTAAATTTCCTATTATTATTAGATTTAAATTCACCCGGTATTTTGTTGTATACTTTTATACACATTATTAAGCAACTTTTTTTGTGCTTCGCTAATCTGGAAAAACCATCAGGTAGCAATCTGTCGGGGTCTCGGCAGGAACGTGGATGACTATCGCATGCTTTTTTAAAGAGTTCTATATGTCTATGAACAAACACGCACGTCTCGTAGACATAGAGAGCTGGAAGAGGCAACAAACCAAGCTTTTTAAAGACTGGTCTGCACGATTCGATAGGCCGTAGGCCACACATTGCTCTTACGCATTTTTTTTGTGCAATGAATGCCTGATGATTGCCAGTGCTATTGCCCCAGATTATTAACCCGTATCGTAACACTGACTCTACATAGGCATGGTAACAAGAGATGGCGGTTTTGAAATTAGTTACCTTACTGATTTGTCTAAGGGCATATACGTATCTATTAATTCTGTTACATATATAATCTAATTGTGACTTCCAATTCAAATCTTCGTCTATAATGACTCCAAGGAATTTGGTATGTGTAACATTTACAATACTCGGGACATTAAGGTTAAAATTATATTTCGAATTCCTTGGTTTATTAAATTGTATGTATTTTGATTTATCTAAATTAATTACTAAATTGTTAGAATGTAGCCACTTGATTACTAAATTGATTGTATGATTGATGTCTTGTTCGTGTTCTCTAATTGTATTTGTATTTTTGTCAGATGTCACAATAATGGAAATGTCGTCGGCATATAAAATGCAACGGTGGTTTGTTATCTCTGTTATGTCGTTTATGTATAACAAAAACAGGATGGGTCCCAGGACACTCCCCTGTGGGACACCATTTCTACTGTGTCTAGATCCAGAAGAATAGCTTATTATCTCGCTTTTTCCATTCATTTTTGTTATTTCAACACGTTGTTGTCTATTTTTTAGATAAGATGCTATCCACCGAAGAGCCAACCCTCTGATCCCTAGAGCTTCCAGTTTGCACAACAAAAGATCATGAGACACAAAATCGAAGGCCTTCGATAAATCGAAAAATAGTCCCGTTGTTATGTAGCTATTATTAAGATTAGGTACTATTAGCTTAATCAAAGAGAAGATAGCTAAAGTAGTAGATTTGTCCTTTTGGAAGCCAAACTGTTCTTTTTTAATAGCATTATATTTCGTGCAAAAATCAAGCAGTCTCTTAAGCATACATTTTTCGAAAATTTTAGCCAGAATAGGTATTAACGTTATTGGACGGTAATTATTCATATCGTTTTTCTTCCCCTTTTTAAAAATTGGCCTCACTATTGATAGTTTCAACGCCTCCGGAAAAGACCCGGACAAAAAAGAAAGGTTCACTAGATGCGTTAAAACGGAGAGTGTTGCGTTTAGACATAATTTTGTAATGTTTGTATTAATTTCATCGTACCCTGCCGAGTTTGTTCTATTTAGCGACAAGACTTCAGCTCTGATTTCATTTTCTGACATAGGTTTCAGAAACATTGAATTACATCTTGAGGTATTACTAGTATACTTTTTGGACAAGGTGTTAGACGATTTTCCCGTAGATTCTATGTAATGGTCATTAAAAGCTGTAGCCATCTTAATCGGGTCATATATAGTGATGTTATTATGCTTAATATGTTCAATCGCCTCTATGGGTTTTGGGTTAGACATTTGATTTTTAATTACTAACCACGATGCTGTGCACTTATTATTACTTCTATTAATAAATTTTATGTTTGCATTCTTCTTAGCATTATAAATACATTTTTTCAGTATGTTTGAATATTTACAGTACATAATTCTGTCACGAGGGTTTTTATTTTTATAGTACTTATATCTTATATTACGTTTCGCCTTGCAACTTAATTTTAAGCCCTTGGTTATCCAATTTTGTTTAAACTTATTAATTCTGTTTACTTTTATTCGTATTTTCGGGAAACAGAGATAATAGAAAAGACATAACAGCTCATGAAATATATTAAATGCTGAATTTAGGTCAGTCTCATTATAAACGTCCGACCACGACAAATTCTGGAGACAACTATCAAATTTTTCTATGTTGTCTGGGCTGTAGTCTCTCTTATAGATGAAAAATACGGTGGGTTTAAGTATAGTTTTTTTTATAGGAAAACTCAACAATTGCGCTGTGTCATGGTCTGACAGGTGAAGCGGTAGAACGGTCGCTTTGGCGTCTGGGATATTGCTAAGTATGTGGTCAATACAAGAAGACTTACGAGTCGGTACATTTATGTGAAGGGTTAGATTATAGTTATTTGCAAGGTTGTTTAATTCAGCTGCATGAGGGCTTTTTTGTAAGGTGTTAATATTAAAGTCACCGGTGATGACTATATTGGTTTTCCACTTGTATTTATTTTGTAAATCGTAGAGTAGAACATCTAATTGCTTTAAAAACTGACAAGGCTTTGATGACGGCGTTCTGTAGAGGCAAATAATAATAAGATTATGTGATGGAAGTTCTATACCACAGATCTCAAATACTTTTTCTATGGCCCTATCTTTAATAAATGTTAGTTCATTGCACTTTAAACCTTTTTTGGCTAAGATACAGGTTCCACCTCTTTGTTCATCTCTACAAAAACTACCTACTACGTCATAATCAAAGAGCTGTACGTAAATTTCATGTCCCTTTTTAAGGAAAGTCTCTGTTAGACACAATACATCTGGATTAAAGTTTTTTTTACTTATTTCTTTTAAAGTTAGCTCCAGTATTGCTTGTTTTGCCAAGATGCTAGCTATATTCTGATGGAAAACTGTGAATGAACAAGATTTGGACAAGTTAGGCACGAAAAAAATCGTTTCTGTTTATGACCGGGAAATAATCAGTTATAATTCCCTTTTTAGGCCCCTTGTTCTCAATAGAACTCTGTACAGATCTTTCCTTTTTATCTGAAATTTTAGAGTTCATGCGCGCAAAACAGTATGGAATAGTGCCTTTCTTTTGTATGATTGGGTTTCTCTTACAGTTTAGGTTTTGTTTTTGTTTATTAAACACCATCAATTTCTTCAGCTCGGTTAAATTTAAGTATTTGTTATCATAGTCTATGCAATCTATGACATAGTTAATTGATTTACACATGCCAAATGATTTGTTCTGAGCACAATCAACAAAATGACAATTTTTATATTGGTTACATAATTCTTCCACTTGGGCATTCAGATTCTTTGTGTCTACATAAAGATTTTTTTTTACACTTAATATTAAAATTGTATTATCAACAAACTTCTCTATTAAAATTCGCAGATGTGACAAAATAAATTTGATATCATGATCATTTTCTCCTACACTTAACACTAATTTGTCCTGTAGTTTTAGCTCCGCAGTTAGGCAGTTCTTCAATATCTCGACGCTCTTTGCATAGGGCTTTGTTGTAGCGGTTGTGTGGTACTTAACGTAGTTACTTCCTTCTCTAGACTGCGCTAGAGCCGAGGCCAGTCCGACGCATTGTTGGGTACCGTAGATTGTTATTTTTGGTCTAGAATTTTTTGGTTTTCTTCTTTTTATAGGTTTTGTCTGTGGTTTTTGTTCTTCTTTTAATAGAGTTAAGGTGTTGTTTGGTGTATGTAGTTTTTCTGCTAAAGTCTCCACCTGTTTCACAAGGCATATGATCTCATTTTCCATATTTTTTAGCAGCTTTTCTAAATCCATCATTTTTAGCTGCAAGCTTAGTAGGTTCCTGTTGCTATCTAAACTCTTTCCTGCACATAAAAAACTTGTTGGCGAAGATGGCGTTGATGGCATTCCGGGTAGTAGGGACTGTCTTCGTGTTTTCCTTGCAATAATGTTATTTTTTGGGTCGACAGTTGTTTGACATAATGACTGAAGAACCTTTGTTTCCATAATTAATTGGTCGTTCTTTCTTTGTAGTTCGTTATTTTCTATTATTTTACTCTCTAGTTCTGTCTGTGTGCTAATAAGTGCAATCTCGAGTTCAGTGTTTTTTTCCTGTAATTCATGCAATGGTAAAATGTTGTTTTTTTCCTGTAATTCATGCTTGGGATTGAAGTTTTAAGATTGTAGTCAAAAGTATCCCATGTCTGTTCCCGGGTTTCAAGCTTATATCCATACCAAAGTTTAGCTATAAATGGGCAACAAACAGACAGACGGAGCTACTTGACGCCCCACTAGCCTGGTTGGTAGTCCCGGGGTCTATTTGTGTAATGTTTGTGCGATGATGATGAGCGCGAACGTTCCTGACTCTTGAATGTTTTCTATGTATTTAGGCATGTATTTCTCTATATTATTTAGTATGTCCCGTGTGGTTGCCGGGTTAGAATAGTGCCACTCCATGTCATCCCGTGGATGTCGTAAGAGGCGACTTAGGGAATAAAGGCTTGTAGTACTGTTAGGCGATGGGCTTGCCACCTGTCACTGATACACTTGGAAACATCTTAGCCTACTTGTGCAAAATGTGGTTACAGAATTATCAATAAGTTTTGTTGTACTTGTTACTTGTTGGTAATTCTTTACGGCCTACCCCACTCTGGGAATGTAGGCGTGAGTTTATGTATGTGTATGTATGTATTTAGTATGTTTTATCGTTGCCTTGTACATACATACAAATCTAAAGCTTAGTTTGGAACAAGGTCAATTTGTGTGCAATTCTCCCACACACGCGCATTTGCAGTCTTAGGATTGCATTGCAGTCTTGTGAATGCGAATGTCTATGGGTCACAGTTTCCACTTACCATCAGGTGGCCTGTGTGCTCGTTTGTCTTCCCTATGCCATAAAAAAAAAAAAAACACTTTATTTATTAATAGTCCAAGGCTAAAACTTAGTTTGGGACTATAGTCTATTCGCGTTAAGAAAATAGTGACTCATCAGTGCAACTGCAAAGTAAAGGTGTATCCATTGGTGGCTTTCTAATTTACTGTGATCTAATTGGTCAAAGGGCGTGGCTAAGCCGATGAGTCACTATTTTCTTAACGCGAATAGCCTATAGGTCTATTTGTGTAACATCTTCCCCTGATATTAAATTGCTCATAACCAAAATTATAACTACCATTCAGCTGCCTATCTGGCGCAGAAAGCAGATCCATACAATCTAATTTCATCAGCTCCCATAAGCCCACATCGCTTTGCCTGATCCATTCAAACCGAATTAATCGACAATCAGCCTAATACAACGCAGGTGATTGCTCACAACTCACTTCAATTACCACCCATCTACCATCCAACACACAAACGTACATCTGTTATCGTAAACATCTTTATCCCGAAGCGCAAGGGGCTATTTTTGCTTGTCCGAGTTGTAGCTAAAACGAGTGCTATTTCGGCCTGTTCCGTTTAAAGCATCAAAGGCCAATTAGGTTTTACGCGAACGAGCCCATCTAACTTTAGGCCCAGTTAGAGCTGCCATCTTTTTAAATATGGACGCCGGGGAAAATTGTTGAAAATCTCGGAACTTTTCCGGAAGTGTTTGAAAATAAAAGTCACTGAAAATTTTAACTTACTTGTTATTGCAAAACCTGTTAACGAAGAATTGTTGTCACGTTGGGTACTTATAGCGCTTTTTTATGTATAAAAAAAAATGTTTTTTTATTTTATTCATATCTCCTATGCTAGATTTATCATGATTACACCATACTAAGACTTCATGTGTCAAAAGATATCGTCGGTGAAACTGCAAAACCGCGTAAGTAACATTTTTAATAAGGAGCAAAATGCACCTTTTTAATAACAACGTAAGGTTTATTTTGCTCTATCAAAAATGTATTAGTTACGCGATTTTGCAGTATCACCGATGATACGGTATTCTAGGAGTTCTCGCAGAACAAATGAACAAATTATCAAACAAACATCTCATACTAGCTGATGCTGCTGTTCTCTGGCAGGGTAATTTCAACCTTCTTTAAGCAAAAAACGATTCCGTTGAAATTAGGTTTGTTAACAAACGAAATAACTACCAATGACATATACTGAGTAACATTTTTTAAATTACACCAGTTACACGTGGACGTAGTACCCAGGTTTTACCCAAATTCTTTCTGAAAACCGCGTCTGGATGCCCACAGACACCCCCCGGACAAATATGGGGAAGTCCGTAAGCGTGACAGCCCTAACCCAACTCAAGGTGACTTAGTACAATCTACTGCATCGCTATTTGATTTTTCTGTTGTTCTTTCCAGACGATTACGTGGTTTAATTAAAAGTTTATTAATTAAATCGTGCCTGGATTATTAATGACTTCAGAGGTGTCTGTTTATGCATTCCTGGTACGGGGATTTGCAGCCCGGATAGAAAGACAACAAAGCTGCGCAAAGTGATTTAAACTTTCGATTAAAGCTCGATGTTGCCGGTCATCGTCAGTGGGCGAAAGCTTGCAATATCGTGACAGAGATGAAGCGAGAACGTTCAGTGACTCTTTTCTTCTGGGTAAAGCCATTTTGCCTTGGATATATTCACCAAACTCATCATCATCATCATCATATCAAACAAAAAATTTTTTTTTTGCGTTTTTGAAGGCGCTTTTTATTTTATTTTATACATTTTAGTGATCATAATAAGCTGTTACGTAGTAACTTCAAAGTTGACATGAAACTTTAAGTTTTAAGCTCGCCGCAAGCAACGCCGCGGAAAAGTCATGGACATATTTAAACAATTAGGTACTACTACTAAGACTAAGGGAATAAAGGCTGGTAGTCCTGTTAGGCGATGGGCTTGCAACCTTTAATTTTTGAATTTAATAGAATCAGATTCCAAAAGTAGTACAAACATTGTTAAAAAAATCTAAGGTAAATGAAACAACTCTCTCAATGTAGCTCTTTACAGTTTTGTGCCACTTATCCGAACCCAGAGATGATCGCGTCCGATATATTCCTGTGATCGGCTGGTTGGTCAAACTTGGCGTGGAACCAATGCATTGCAACATTGCAATGTTGTTACGACACAGTTTTGTACACAGAATTATGAAGAGTATACAATCGCAATAGCTTGATTTGCGTAACATTAGATTGTTAAAATCGATTTGAAGAATAATATTTTTTCCTGATTTGTCTTATTCCTAACTGGTCATAATTCCGGTTCACTAATGTTTGGCCAAAAAAATATTGACAAATGGTCATTTTACAAACAACGTTTCACCAAATGATCATTTGACAAAAGTATCAACTTACAAGAACTCACTTAGCAATTGATCAATTAGCAATTAGTTTACGTATTTCTGGGCAGAAAAAAAAACAACCTCGAAGGCCAAGGCGGGAGCGAAGCCTTCAAACCTAACCTATCCGAGTCGGTTCTGCCCTGATACGTCTTGCTCGTAAAATGTAAATTTAACTGTTGATCATTTGGAAAAGTAAGTAATTTGTAAAATGACTAATAGTAAAATGATCAATTGACGAAACTTTTTTTTTGCAAAACGTTGTTTGTCAAGTGTTATTTTGCCAAATGACTTTTAGTCAAACGGCAAGACAACCATATTCCTCTTCATATTCGTTTCTGTTTGGCCCATTGGTTGGCCATAAGACAATACTTTAATCTATTCCAGTGGTAGATTTTTGTCGTGTAAAAGTGCCCGTGCGGCCTGTTTTCTTTTATCTTTATCTTTTTACATCTGCTGCTTAAACCTACTTATTATTATTGGGGGGTTTGAGATGGGCCTTGTGAGCCACTTCGACCATTGCTGATCTTTTGTGGCAGACCGACTTAGTGTTTTGTCTAAACACACACGTAATCTACCACCACTAACTGCCCATAATTCTACCTCTAGATTCCCCCACCTTAATCACGACCCCAGCTCTTCCTGCAAGCCATTATGAAAGAACCAATCTGCCAACACTCAACCAGAACCTCAATCACAAATCTCGCGCTGCCGGACCGGTTTCAAAAGAGACGGGCAATTATCGGCCGTCCAGCGTCCGGCGCAATTATGAGAGTCCCGGGGGCCGCTGCTCATTAAAGGGAGCCCGTTGACGGGAATACGATCGAATTACCGGCCGCCGGGAAACGCGGGATTACCTGGTCACGTGTGAGATTACTGAGAGAACTGATTGGGAGCTCGTGTATTTTAAGCCTGGGGTCTCTTCAA
Source organism: Acleris emargana (assembly GCA_927399475.2). Lineage (NCBI taxonomy): Eukaryota > Metazoa > Arthropoda > Insecta > Lepidoptera > Tortricidae > Acleris > Acleris emargana. The sequence continues at coordinate 2,339,895 of OV656836.1, read as the reverse complement.
GGTTGCTTACCATTTGCAGTCTTAGGATTGCAGTCTTGAGACGGAAAATCCGGTTCAACATCCGTCAATCCGGTATTTTGGTGTATTACTTCATTCCGGATCCTGTCTCGAAGACGTCGCATTAGAGAATGCAATTTAACCGGTTATTAAACGTTTTTGTATCAAAATAACCGGTTAAAACCGGTAATGACCGGTTATTTTCATTCCCTACTTCGCACCTAAAATGTCAAGCAATTCACAATTTCCAACAATGCATACTGCCGAAACTGAACTATGGTTGTGAAACCTGGAAAATTAACAACTTCATCAGAAAGCTAAATGTTGCCCAAAGAGCACCAAAGATGGCGACGGTTCGGTCCGTCCAGTTGATTTTGTTTCTGGTGGTTCGGGGCGCGTATGGTTGAGACACGGTTGTTTTTGGGAATTCAAATAACCAGTTATAACCAGTTATAACCGGTTTTCGCCGGTTATTTGCATACAAAAACGTCTAGTAACCGGTAAAATTGCATTTCCCACTTTGTTTGAAGATGAACTACTGTTTATACGTTGCAGAAACCACAGCCTTCATATTCATATTTGGCACAAATTCTAAAGCACCTGCCACTGTTTCCAACGTTCGCTTCAAAATTTCCTTAACCATTATTTAACACAAGAACAAGCGAGCGCCTCGTGTGTTCACAATTTATTAAAACGCTCTCTTGAATCGAGAAAACCGACACGTTTAAAATTAAAAGCCTCATCCTCCAAACAAAAACCAATTAAGTATAAAACTACAGACCTTAAGTTTAATATTAAATGGTATCTTATTTACTGCCGCACTCAGAGACGTCAATTAAACTTAATGATTGATTAAAGTTGCTGCTGTCACATTCTTTGCTATAGCAATAGAATAAGACAACACGTCACTTAACAAGCATTAAAAATTGATTGACGTCTCTGAGTGCGGCAGTTAGACTCTCATACCTGTAACTTTATAATATTTATTTATCCTTGGATTTGCTACAACTATCAAGTAAAGGTATGGCAAAGACAAGTCAAACGAACCTACAGGGCTATATTCTACTCAGTCTAAACCTTTATATATCATCGTATTTTTACAACACTGTATAATAGCTCTTATTTAATTGACAGTAATGGCTGAGTTACATACATACATACATAAACTCACGCCTTCATTCCCAGAGTGGAGTAGGCAGAGCTAAAGAATTACCAACAAGTCTTAAAACTTCCTGATAATTCTGTAACCACATTTTGCACAAGTAGGCTAAGATGTTTCACAGTGTATTAGTGACAGGTAGCAAGCCCATCGCCTAACGGTACTACAAGCCTTTATTCCCTTAGTGGCCTCTTACGACATCCACGGGAAGATATGGAGTGGCACTATTCTAAGCCGGCAACCACACGGCGTATGGCTGAGTTAAAAAAATACAATTATAATATTACTATAATGCGTAAAGCAAGGATAAAAACAGTAGAATGAAGCCACTGACCATTGCACCTTATTTTAATATTGGAGTTCTAAGGTCTGTGACAGTTTTTGATCAAAGTTAGCAAGCAGAAACCCAAAAAACCCTAGATACTAAAGTCAGAAAAGAGGAAGGGAAACTACAACCATCACCTACTCGCTGTTCATACCAAATTAAATCCATATTTAATTTTGAACTACCAATATCATGAGCCCCTAGCCAAACCGAGGAGTTTTAAACCAATCGCGTCACTTGTAGATGACGTGATGCGAAAAGTGACGCGATTGGTTTAAAAACGAAACGATTAGAAACGTTAGTTGGCTTAATGCATCTTGTCTAGAGGCTCAGGTCATCTGATGAAAATTAACCAACACCAACGGTTGTTGACTTTTGAAAAGGAGGTAGGCTTAAATAATGCTCTTGATCGTCTTAAAATCTAGCGAAATCTATTAAGGAAACTGACTACGTAAACGAAATTGCTGTCAAAATTGGTTTTTTCATTAAAAATGCTACTATAACCTCTATCTCTATAGATATAGGTGGCATTTGCACTATCACCTAGAGTGCTAGCAATCGTGGTGATTAGCATTTGCCTGACATTTGTCTAAGGTCAGCGAGCGCTTACACGCACTTTTGTGTTAGGGGATAATGATTTGTGAACGCCGTTTGACCTGAATTTGGAATGAATAAAAGAAAAACAAGAAAAGTAAATTGCTTCTGACTGAAATTGAACAAGGACGTAAATGTTAAAGTGGAAACGCTTTCCATCGAAATAATGCACCCCATGCATTGTCCTTTCTCATCTACTTCAGTGTTAGCTTATTGTAAGGTATTGAGTTTAGATTGTATATATTTATAGGTCACAAAAACTGGCCTGTGCGATCGTTTGCCCTCTCCATGGCATAAAAAAGGGGAGAATTTCTCTTGTCTCAAAGGCCAACATTCTCTTGGTTTCGACTGCTGGTGCAGTCACCAGGATTAATATATTATTCAACATTGGGCTTGAAAATAGCTGCCACGTCTCTATTAATATAGTGAATAAAACACGGTATGAAATGCGACTCTACACGTTTTCATTTCTTACAAATTAATAAGTATCGATAAACACTTGGCATAGTGGAGTCACATCACTAAACTAGTCTCTAATGTTTCGTTACATGCACATTGCGCTTTGTTATTTTGACGAATTTTGTTTTTTTACTGATAATAAAAAAAAATTTAGACAAAATGTAAGTATTACACAGTTTTCTATAAGTTTAAATATTTAAATCCAGACATATTCGATCTGCAATTCAAATAAAAGACCAAATGTATCGACCGCACCGCATAAAGTGCAATCAATGTAGAGTTAAAAGAGCGTTTCAGATATTTTTGAACGCAATGTTGAATGGCATATGATTACTGGTGTCTTCTTTTCATTCTTAATATGGCATTAAAACGTAATTGCTTTAGCGTAACGTAATTTGGATAATAATAATTTATTTTCAGAAATTCTGTAACCGTCTTAATATTCAACTTAATAGTAATTCTACAAATGAATCTGAGTGTACATTATACGGGGACGTAATTAGTGCGCCTCATCAATTTGTGATTTAGCACCGTTCCTTGAACACAACAACACCCCCTAACACCGCGAGGTAAGGGTGGGAGTGGCGTGTACGCAGTGCGGTTAAGTAGGTAATTTCCTTGAATGGGGGGGTGGCACTTGCCGAACTGTTTGGGTTTACGCAAATCTCTTGTTTTATGGTGTATTGTGGGTTAACTAGACGACAAATTGCCGAATGAAATTCGATTCGAATAAATAAACTGGAATAAAACTAAGAAGGCAAAGTGATATGTCAAAAATCGATACTGTGACTGAGTCTGTGAACCAAAATTCTAAATTCAAAATATTTATTCAGTAAATTGGCCACATGTGGGCTCTTTTACACGTCGGTAATATGGAGTAAATCTACTAGGGCTTCGGACTGAGCATCTATTTTCACTTCATGTTAAACAATATTGACGACATGTTGAACCTTTTTGATAGAAATCCTGTCTAAAAAGCTGGTTGCGGGTTCGATTTCTAATTTGGGTAGGTAAATAAAATAATTTATTTCTATGACAGGTACTTATGAAATCAGCTCAGTCTTTAGTTACTCAAGTCAAAACCATTTCTTTATAACAAACCAATAATGTAAGCCTTTTCGAATGTTTTTCTCCAGAATGCTATTTCGAAACGGAATTTCTCGTTTAAGGTTTCAATTTGTTTATATGTAAAGTTGTTATTTACTCAGAAAAGAGTTAATTTCAAGGACCAACCAACCAAGAACTAACGAAGAGGTTTTGAACACGGTGACGAAAATAATGTAATTGTTATTTAGTCAGAAAAGAGTTGATTTCTAGCAAACTATTATTTTTTCAAATCATTGTACAGGGTAATTTTTTAATGCTTCGCTATTGTTAATCCATAACACATGTTGTGTTATGTTAACTCTAGCTTAAAAAACATTAGAGACATTGCCGACTCAATGATTCCACTAAATTAACGATATTCATAGACCCTCTAATGCAGGGGTGCGAGGAGAGGAGCGTGCTATAAAAACGTCTTCACTGTTGAGGTTTTTAAAAAGTCATTTTCATCACACTTGCACGTAAACAGTATCTAAACATACAGGTTAACTTGGCTGCAATGCCCCATATAAAACCCTCGACCTTTTTATTTACCATGAAACCCAAGGTCGGTAAGTAATTTTTTTTTAATTTATAGCACAGCACACAGGTCATGCAAGTTCAAGCAAAGAGTTTACACGCAATTGAAAAATTGTCTTAAAATGTTATTTAAACAGGAATTTCATTGCAATCTCGCTACATGTTACATAAATACTCAATTAATGTTCTTAATAATCGATTTTAATAGTTTTCTGTATCAAAACGTCGTTTTTTTTTACACTCCTTCAGGGCTGTATGTATACCTACGTAAGTATTTGCCCTTAACGTTTCTGAACGAAACATTTGTATAATCTGTGGAGTCCGCCCGTCATCCGCTTAAAAAAAGTTCAAGTAATTCGTAATAATAGTTGTGCTGACTTGTGTAAGTAGGTATTATAAGTGTTTTCTGTCCTATAATTTTATTTATTTACTCGCAAATGTGATGAAAAACATTGTATGTTTCACGGTCGGTACAGGAATTACGAACCTCGACTCAGAAAGCCCTCAGTCTTCGACTTCGGGCTTCTACTAGAGCCTAGATCGTAATTCCTTACTTACCGACCTTAATACACAATGTACTATTTCTAATACGACTTGGTGCCCACACAAGAACGTAAAAATAAGATAATTAAATTTGTGAAAAGAAAAAAAAACTGATTTTATTACATACATACATACATCAAATCACGCCTGTTTCCCAGAGGGGTAGGCAGAGACCACTTCTTTCCACTTGCTACGATCTCGACAAATTTCTTTCGCTTCTTCAATATTCATACATCGAGTCATGCACGCACGTCGGTTTCGGGTACTTAACTGATTTTATTGTTGTAATAATATTATATTAACGATACAAACTCATACGTTAAAATTTGTGCACTGATAAAAAAAACACTGTATTATTAAGTACTAACTAACCAAGAACGAACTAACAAGAAAATAAATATACGTATTAAAAACTATACAATATACTTGTAGAAGAGAAAAATTTAACCCGATAGTATTTTTGTAAATAAAAAATAGAAAGACATTACATAGACTTAGTTACTTTGGCCTATTAAGACAGAAGACTAATGTGATTTCGTATCAGTAGCTGAAAAAGGTGACAAAAATAGAGAACAATAGCAATTATTCTACTAACACGATCACACGTAATAGAGAGAGATATCTGTGACCATAGACATTTTGTTTTCTCAAGGCTGTTATAGTAAGAATACAATCCTAAGACCGCTAATGCGTTGCCAACCCTGAAGACTAAATGGAATGACAGCAATTTCACCAGTTCTCTTATACCAACAAAACAATGCAAACACTACATCTTGGAGGTAAGTTAACGGATAAGTTAGATAATTATGAAGTGTCATGAGACAGAAACTCTGCTAAAGGCATCCATGAGGCCAAAGCCAATATTCCAGTCGTTCAGTATCATTTAATCTAATGGCATATTGGCTGTCTATGGAGGCCTGCCCCTTTATGTGTTATTGAGGACCAATTGAGCCAAGATGGTAGTGACTATGAAACTGAGGTCAGATTCAACCTCAATAGTGGTCATTAGGGTTTCGTAGTCAAACTAGGAACCTTTATAGTTTCGCCATGTCCGTCCGTCCGTCCGTCCGTCCGCAGCCTAGCTCAGAGACTCTTAGTACTAGAAAGTTACTCTTAGTGAGAATTGTATTAGGATTTAGACATTTATTATGTACTTCTCTTTAGCATATTATTCTTAATTCTGTATGTTGTCTTTATCTGTTTTTTTCTCCAATAAATAAAAATAAAAAATAAAAGTTGTAATTTGACATGAATTTACATATTAGTCACGCCAACAATGTAGTAAAATAAAATCTTGAAACATTTTTTTTTACTGTTCCTCCCCTACAAGTAACGCGGGGGGGGGGGGGGTGTCTTTTATCCCCTCATCTACCCTATAGTATGGGGTGTCGTTGGATAGGTCTTTTAATTTTTTGATTAAGGTATCCGTTTATGAAATATTAAGCTTTAAAGCGCTAATTTTTGTTAGATCCCCCCCCCCACCACTACATAACAGCCAAAACGACAAAATAATACAAAAAAATTGATAAATGGGTCGTTCTTCTTTTTACCAACAATAGTCCCATCCGATCCCGACGTCCTTGCTGCGCTCGTCACCCGTCAGGCGCCCCAAGCACATCCTGCTCGATCCCACCGATCCCATCCAACTCGCAGTGGATGAGGGCACTGAAGACCGGAAGAAGCTCGCAGATCCGGACCTGAGCCTCATAGCACCACTGCAGGGATCGAGAAGACCGAAGAAACCGAAGAATCCGAACACACTGAAGAAACTGCGCTCGACCGGCCTGACACCCGATGGAGGCACCCCTCCAGAAGTGCGACCACCACCGCACCTCTAACTTAGGGTTCAGCATGCCCCCCCGTGGGGCATTGCTACCCGTGTCCGGGTGAAGTAGTAACGGTAAAGATACTAACTACATTGTCAAGCAAACAAAACAATTTTTTTTTTACCAACAATAGCCTGTCTCTCATCTTATGAAGCGTCTCATTAAAGTATGGATAATTATGTTTTTCGTGTTTAATATACGTCCATAGTTTTATTTATGTAAGAGTACCAAATAATTGTGCTCTTTCTTTAACCCACGTTTTTTTTAATAATATGGTTTTCTGTAGAATGCCGTGACAGAGTAGTCATCTAATATTTGGTCTCGTCTGAAAACGGCCACTCTGTCAGTGTTTCTGGTAAACCATATTAAAAAGAATAAAATATGAATGCAGGACCGGAAGCATTAATTAGTTTTAATAAAGAATAAATGCATTTTTTTTTGAAATCATGCACTGAAACCATATTTCAATTGATAGTTCAAAAATCTAAAAAACCGAAAATTGACGGTTCATTGTCGGTAAAAAAGAAGAACGACCCAAATATTTTAAATTAAAGCACATTTATAATGAATTTAATAGGCAAAATATCACTACAAAAACGACTTTAGTGGTACTCGCGTTACGAACGGTTTATATGTTTATACCTACCAAAAACTTATTTTCTAAAGCTGTTATTCCGGAATATTATTATTGTTTATAGTCAATCTACTACAGGATATGTGACCATAAAATAACCTCAAATTTTGTATTTAACATAATTATTATCTGACACCATAAGGGTCCCTCAGCTAGTAAAGTTAGTACAATCAACTTAGAAGCGAAATCACTAGAGGCCTGGAATGTCTCAAAGGCTTGACGAGAAGACACGATCCATCGACTGACGTGACATGTCCCATGATCACATTAATAAGCATTTAATCAACACTAATGAAAATCGAGCGAGTAGAGGAACATTGATTGAACATTCCAGAAGTTTCGGCCATCGATCACTTTACCTGGGTTATCCATGGTATGGAACTCGAAATTTTGCGGGAGTTAGTCCCTGTCACTCTTGAACTCTGATATACCTGAGAGAACAGGATGAAGGTAATGTGATTTAAAGATTCGATTTAGGGAGAGGTTTAGTTATCGATGTGCGGTGCTTAATACCTAGAAAAGGAATGTTGCCTTTTTGTTTGCTTGTATCGAAAGATGTATTAAGTTACAAGTACCTATTTCTTTGTCGTCTTGAGTGGTTTAAGGAAAGTTTCCAAGGTAAATGTTTCGTTTAAGTTACTTTGATGTTTACTAATACATTTAACAAAACTTAACACATACAAACAAAATTTAACAATTGCTTGTAAAATTAATAATAATTAAATACTGGGTTTGTCTTTATTAATCGAGATAGGTTTTACTTTATCTTTAAGTGCATAGGTGATAGGCTCAATCAAGACATAAATCGGAGAAATTATAGGCATAATATTATGTTGATTATAAAATGAATATGATGCTCAAAATAATAATCACAAAGATCGTGAAATACAATTGAATTTCAACAAAATCTATTTGTAAGAGTCGTCAATGAATTTCTTCAAAATAACAGGCAACATAAAGAAAGAAAAACATTTATTCGTAACATAACATAACACCCCTCCACTCCCCTCCCGACCCCTCCCCTTCCCCCTCCGACCCCGCGAATCACCGACACTCATTTAAGAGTCGTTTGTATCAATTCATCGAAAGTTAATTTCTGCTGAACGTTATTGTTTTTAGGTTTATCTTAAGCATGGGTTACGTAGGTTAGGTTATCCAAACCCCCTTTTGGCGCAGGTGGCGGCTGGGGGGCACCCAGTGGTGGCATAGTCAGCAGCCCACGGTGCCCCCGTTAACAGCCCCTTGGAGGATAACACCGGAGAGGTTTGAGACGGTATGCTTCCACCTCAGCTCTCGCAGGAGACTGAGGTGGTCGAGAGTCCGTCATACTCTCCCCATTGGCTGCCCTAGCCGAGGGGGACGATGCCAAATGACCTTTCCTCTCCGTCAAAAAAAAAAGTTTAGACCAGAGCCTACCAAAAAAAAAAACAAGGGTAAACCCAAAAGACAGATTTATAAGCAAACGAATTATGTAGCCATGAAATGGTCCGCGATCTGCGTAATGCTAGCATTAATGTCAGTGCTGATCTCTCGTTGGTAGCAAGACGATATTTACAAAGCAATCCAAAATAATTAATCAATTAGATTTGTTGCAATTGTAATTTCACCTAACACTGTCACTAATCTTCAAGCTAGCGTATTTTACACAAACTCATTAGCGGCAATGATAGTGCACTTCGAATAGCGTCAGCCAGGTGACGACACTGACGACATACGACGCTTTAAGCGCCAGTGAATTTGTAGTTTAACATAAGTCAGACGCCTGTCGGGACTAGCGCTCCAAGAGTATTCAGTCTCGCTTTATGGTCGAGTTAATTGATCCTGAAAGCGAGTTTGTAGTAGGGTAGTATGTAGGTATTGTTGGTAAGGGGATTACATCTGCGCTGCAGAATGTTACATTGCAAGACGATAGACTGGAGAGTAATAATGTGAAGAAAACTGCAAATATTTCGGTAGTCTTTTTAACAACGGAGGATGTTCTTATACATGCTTGAGAGTATTGTGAATTTTTGGTTTGTGAAGGAAAGTTTCACAATTTGAGAGGGTAACCCTGATCCATGACGTGATCGAGTAACAGCAGATCACTTTACGTTCTACTTTATATTTATAACGATTTTATTTTATTCTACAAGTAAAATTTGTCGGATGAAATAGAACTGCCGGACAGACCAAAAAACCTGTACATTATTGCACAAAATATATCTGAGTCCAAGTGTATGACAGAATTATATTATAAGAGATCAAAATTAACAAATCTCTCTCTCTCAAAAACTGTCCTAATCGCAGCCTAAAGACAGTAGCAATAAGAATGTCTGTTGACTCACTTTATAACTTTTTTTTTACTTTCCACGCTGTTAGTGAATATGGGGTTCAATAATATTTGTACAGTATGCATACAAAACAACGAACGTTTACTAAACTTATGCCGAGAAATAAGTAAAAAAACTCAAGAACTCTCTTACCGGGAGCCCGGGACCACTAGCTTGGTAGGCAGGGTCATTTCCATCTAAACCACTACTTTCCTACCAGTAAAGCGCACCTCCCAAAGGGGGCGCAAAAAAATGGCCAGGGAGCGTAATGCTTAAAATTTTCTAAAAATACGCTATTGCTTAGATTTTATGCTATCGATGTTGTCACTGACACAAATAAGATAGCAAATCTATGTACTTACCAACCACCGTGAGGTTATATCTGAAGCTAGTGGTCTGCGTGTTGCGGAAATCCACTCTGCAGCGGTAGACGCCCTCGTCGCGACGTTTGACGTCACGCACGAGCAACGCCGCCGGCGCAGGCGACGTCGAGAAATGCGCACGCGGCCCGAACACTTCGGGGGCGGACCAGTGCCGTGCCTCGGATAGGTGCTTGCCTCGTACGTCGAAACTGAAACAAAATGTAACCATCAGGATCTCTAATTCTAAATTCAAAATATTTATTTACTAAATTGGCCTCATGCGGCCTCTTTTACGCGTCGGTATTGTACACTGAATCTACCAGCGCTTCGGACAAGACCATCATTGCGGAGAAGAATTGGCGCCAGAAACTCCAGCAGAAGGTAATTTTTTCGTCATAAGGTAATAAAGTAATATTCAATAAATTCTTAAAATTAGCAAAAATAAAATAATTACAAATGTAAGGTCAAAAAATATTAAAATAAAGTAATTACTATGAGAACAAAACGAGGTCTCTACGTCAAAAGCTCTGTTTTAAACTCACTCTGTGTCAAAGTCGAATATAATTTTTCCTTCGGGAGCAATTTTTTTTCAACAGTCATAATTATACTATATGAATATCATCATTAGGCATCGGAGTTTTTGTCGCACGGTAAGACTAATAGCAAGCTATGGAGTCGTCATTTGCCATAAATCTAAACTCTTATTCATATTCATACTCATTTATTTAATTTATCTTAAAATGCCTCTATGGCGGTCGGTAGTGTATAATTATCTGGGCCAAGTTATATTTAAAAAAAACTATTAGACTATAAATTCATAACTTGAACTATTTTAACATACAATTCGCCACTAGTGTGGACTAAAACATTCCCTTCTGCCGTGTTTTAATGTATATTTTGTTTGTTTATAAAATTTCGTAATTAAATCAGTATAAAAATGGTAATTATTTTCTATTGTAATATTTATTTTCCAAATATAACATTAAACAATCGTTTCTAATCTCGCCAACGATGTTGTCCTTGATTATAAAAAAAACCTAAATAAATGAGTATGAATATGAATAAGACTTTAGATTTATGGCAAATGACGACTCCATAGCTTGCTATTAGTCTTACCGTGCGACAAAAACTCCGATGCCTAATCATCATATACAATAAGTGTTACCAGGGCCTCTATTCAACACGGTAGAAACCCAATCGTTTTTGATCTGTTATCGTATTGTCATCTTTTTATCTTATTTACTTGACAGGAATAGCGGCTTGGAGAGAGTGGAGAGCCTTGGGGGAGGCCTATGTCCAGCAGTGGACGTCTTTTGGCTGACATGATGATGATGATGATGAATAGCGGCTGAGTAAAAAACAATTACAGTACAATTTGGATTTTACCATCTAGAATAAAGGCGCTGTAAAGCAATGTCTTTTAGCTGTTTAATCCATTAAAATAAAATTGATTGATTGATATAATACCGAAGCTGACCGGAGGCAAATTTCAATGAAAACAACCTAGTAGAGAACTAATTAATCCAATGATAAAAAATAATGTGAAGGCAACCAAGCACGCTGGCCACCTGGTAAGTGATGGCGTAGATATATTCATTTTCAAGACTATAATTCAATGTCTCCTGAAAACTAAGATAGAAAGCCTATGTGCTTAGTCATTTCAATAAATAAATATCATGGGACAATGTTGCACCAATTGACTTAGTTTCAAACTAAGCTCTAGGCTTGTATACTAGACAACGATATAAAATTTATATAGAGGAATTTAATACTTCAATACATAGAAAACATCCATGACTCAGAATTAAATATTCGCTCTCGTCATTCAAATATCTACCTTTACCGGGATTTGAGCCCAGGACCGCTAGCTTCGTAGGCAGAGTCACTACTAACTAGGCCACAGCGTCGTCAATGGTTGTCTTAATGCCCTCACAGGATTTTATGATATTGTTGTTATTTTTAACTAATTTTAACTCATTATAATTCAAATCATTCAGCAAATTTAAACATTTACACGCATTATTCGGTAATTAAGCAGCAGGGGCAATTATACGCGAAAACAGTCTACCAGCTCTTCGTAAGTGGAGACTGCAGCTGTAAGCACACAACTCTGTTCCAAACCCCTTCAATCACTTCAATAAAACAATAGGTTTTTTTACTCAACAATATTTCTATTGTACTACGATCCAGCAAAATAAATAGTTTTGCCGTCAGTAACTAACTCTAGATAATTGCCTATCTATACGAGAAGACCAGTTAAACCGAACACGTAAAAAATCCAATGCACATACGTGAAACTTGATAAAACGAGACTCGTACAAAATAGCCGTGTTCATTTAGTTCGGTTTTCGGATTTGTTTTTGTAAAACAAACTTGCTTACACACTTTATTGTAACTTGACACTGAATGAAATATGCTAAGCCGATTAAATAGATGAAAATTCCAAAAGTAATGGCGATAACAATTTTTAAACCGCTTAAACGTAGCTAAGAAACACTTTGATTAAAGTAGTTTCCATGTTTTTTTTATTTTAATAGGAGGCAAACGAGCAGACGCATCGCCTGATGGTAAGCGATTACCGTCACCCAAAGCCACCTGCAGCACCAGAGGAGTCACAGGTGCGTTGCCAGCCTTTCAGATGAGAGTACGCCCAAAACTTTTTTTGAAGGTTTGAAGGTCGTCACGGTACGGAAACACCGCAGGCAACAGACCATTCAACAGTTTAGATGTGCTAGGCAGGAAATTCCAGGTGAAACGCACAGTTGTGGACTGCCAACCATTTTTGAGACAAGCTTTTTGCCTACTCCTTTTTTTTGCTCATACTTTATCTGCTTTTCAAAACTAAACTCACGAGCCCCAACTCGGCGGGTACTATTAATACAGCAAAAATCTCGTCGCCACCTTTCGACTCCATCATCAGATTAGCTCGATATTATCATAATAGCAAAGCAACTTGACTCGCTACTGTCCGAACTCTATAAAATTTCAAAAAAAAAAAGATAAAGAAGTCAAAATATATTTCGATACACTTTTAAATAAACTGTAAAGTAACGCTTTTGAAAATATATTTTTCTTTAGTCTATGACATTCAAAAATTCAAAATTCAAAATTTTTATACAGTAAATTATATTTTACACGTCGGTAACATGGAGTGAATCTACTAGCGCTTCGGATTAAAAAGTAATATATACATGGAAGAATTTTGATTGCACAAGGGTTTGGCTGTTTGGAGCTAGTTATCTTAGTGCAAACATGGTTTTAAAAAGTAAAACACCAGAGGGACTATTATTGCCTAACGCGCTCGCAATCGCAATCAACTTCAAAGTGTTTTTATAACAATTGTTTTCATTTTGTATGCAGACAAGCCTTCGATTTTCAAAATGAAAACAATTGCGTTTGCGAGTGCCTTAGGCCATAGCCCCTCAGGTATGTAAAAAATGTCATACATTTTCGCGGCCACCGCCGCTGGTAAATAATAACTTCTTTTTTTCGGCCGGGGTTTGGAACTCAGAACTTCGCGAGCTGATTTAACAACAGTAAGGTTAACATTTCCGAGAATTTTGGAGAAAATTATGTTTATTCTTGGGAACTCCTATTTAATTGAGTTGAGATTCTTAATCCAGTTTTGAACCAATACACAATTCACATGTTTCCAAAATAAACAATTGGGATAGACCAAAAAAAAATAACTCACGGTTTTTACTTTCTAATTCGAAAGAATAGGTAATTTTAAGAGGCAAATTTCATTAATTTTGTATTTGATTCAATAGTTTTTTTTGTTATAATATCTTTATTTATTTAGCAGACATTTTATGGATAACATGATTATTTTAAATTTGGGTTGTCGTTTTCTAATAAATTAGAACAATTAAATACATACATACATACGTACCATCACGCCTTCATCTCAGAGTGGGGTAGGCAGAGCTACAGAATTAATTACCAACAACTCTAACAATTTGTTGATAATTCTATAACCACATTTTGCAAAAACAGGCTAAGATGTTTACGATGTGTATATTAGTGACAGGTTGCAAGCCCATCGCCTAACAATACCACAACCTTTAATCCCTTAGTCGCCTCTTACGACTTCCACAGGAAGACATGGAGTGGCAATATTCTAGGCGGCCGGCAACCAAACAATTAGATAAACATACTATTTCAAGCAGATTTTGCCTAACCTGTAAGATACGCCTAGAAGGGCTTTAAGCTGAAACGAAAGTCAAACAAAGGTTAAATACACTTTTGTCGAAATATCCGAAATAGATAAATATTTCAAAAACTTAATAACGCAGATCGGCTTTAAAACCCTATTCCTCGAAATGGTTTTTGAATCAAAGCAATTGTAAAACTTTGAATAATCCCAATTCATCATTAAAAAAGAGCTACCATTTAATTCTTCATTCAAACGTTGAAAGTAAAATAAAAACCAAATGAAAAATAAATGAGGGAATTTTACTTTCTGCAGCTGAAATATTTGTCAGTGGCAGGTCTGGCAGCCCACCGCATGTCGTGGCTTCAAACCGCACGTCATTCAGTGTTCCATGCATACTCGATTTTAGCGAAGATGCTTAATTCTGGGCCGCAATGACGCACATTTGTTTACCTGCGTTGTACTGTCACCAGCATTAATATATTATCTATAGGCATCGGAGTTTTTGTCGCACGGTAAGACTAATAGCAAGCTATGGAGTCGTCATTTGCCATAAATATAAACTTTTATTCATATTCATACTCACTTATTTAATTAACCCTAAAATGCCTCAATAGCGGTCGGTCGTGTATAATTATCTTAGTCAACTATATAAAAAAAAAAAACTATTAGATTATAAATTCATAACTTGAACTATTTTAACATACAATTTGACACTTGTGTGGACTAAAACATTCCCTTCTGCCGTGGTTTAATGTATCTTTTGTTTGTTTATAAATTTTCGTATTTAAATCAGTATAAAAACGGTAATTATTTTTTAATGTAAGTAATATTTATTTTACAAATATAACATTTAATAATCGTTTCTAAACTCCTCAACGTTGTTGTCCTTGATTATAAAAAAAAACCTGAATAATTAAATAAATAAATGAGTATGAATATGAATAAGAGATTAGATTTATGGCAAATAACGACTCCATAGCTTGCTATTAGTCTTACCGTGCGACAAAAACTCCGATGCCTAATTATCTAACACTCTGACACGTCTTTATTACTAGAGGTATAAGAGCGTGACAGATATTTTAGCGGCTAATGTTGGATAATATATTATTGCTCAAATTCAAATTCAAAATTCAAAATATTTATTCAGTAAATTGGCCACATGAGGGCTCTTTTACACGTCGGTAATATGGAGTGAATCTACTAGCGCTTCGGACAAGACCATCATTGCGGAGAAGAAGCGAAGCAAAAAACTCCAGATGAAGGTCATTTTTTAAATCTTCAAAGATAAAAATACTTAAAAGTAACATTATGTAATAATTATTAAATTGCTGATGACTGTACCACTGCTGCGTGTTGTGTTGTGCGTTGTAAATGTTTTGAAATAAATAATAAATACATACATACATACATACATAAACTCACGCCTTCATTCCCAAAGTGGGGTAGGCAGATCTAAAAAATTACCAACAACTTTCAAAATTCAAAATTCAAAATATTTATTCAGTAAATTGGCCACATGAGGGCTCTTTTACACGTCGGTAACATGGAGTGAATCTACTACATAGCATTCATTAATAAGATATTAATTTCCCACTACCCCACTCTGGGAATGAAGGCGTGAAGGTATGTATGTATGTAATTTCCTGTTAACAACTAAAAGTTAAAACTACACTTATTTCAATTAAAATAAACCTAAGCTACTTGAATATTAATGTTGTAAAACATTTATATTAATCACCATTATAAAAAGAACATCCCCTCTACCAGGTCCGCTCTTGGCATCGTTCCTATGACACTGGCTGAATTACCTCTCTGGATAACTAGCCCAATTCTTTGGGAGAGGTAAGCCCCAGCACTAGGATATCCGGAGGTGTCTATGAGCCGGGATAACAGAGCCTTAATAAAGCTTTTCATATCGGCTGACCAAGGTCCCATGGACTCCACTGCAAGTGCCACAAATAAATAAATATCAGGGGACAATCTTACACAAATTGACCAAGCCCCAAACTAAGCTATAGGCTTCTACTTTGGGTACTAGGCAACGATAGACTTACTTATATATATAAATATATACCTACTTAAATACATAGAAAACATCCAAGGCTCCGGAACAAATATTCGCGCTCATCATACAAATATTTGGCCGTAGTAGGCAGGGCACTATCGCCTGGGCTACCGCGGCGTCAAAAAATGGCCGATAGGTCACACGGACTCTATTCCGTCATCCGTCCATCTGATAATAATTTAAAAGTAATATTATTTTCCATGTAGAAGAGAAGCTATGACTATAGATATACCTAGCGATGTGCAAGTTGCAGACTTTATTTAAACATCTTCTGCAGAAATTACTAAGAACAACGTTCTTGAAAATATCTAGGACCACTGAGAATGTTGATGGCCATGCAAATATTAAGAGCATTCTGAGAATTTACTGCGTATAGAATGGGAAAATTTCTCGTCGGTTCAATGCTAGATATACTTACCTGACCAAAACATGTATTTATAACCATAACATATTTATTCGGTAATAATGGGAGCTCAACATAAAACGTTTTAACTTTTATTTTTATCTGCTTAATATCACTTTAATTATTATAAGCAGTTTAATCTTATTTGACTTTCGGCAAAATGAAAATGTTGTCAACTGAATTTTCGGCATATTCAATTCAGGACTTGAGAACATGACGTCGGAATAAAAACGTTCCCACAAACCAGTTTCTAATCATGTATATTTCAATTAAATCAATCTTATCACGACATACATGGTAGCGCCGCTTCAACTTCCCATTGTCATCGACACCTCATTGATCGTAGACAACGCCGTCACGACGTCGTCACGATAGCGACATCCGACGTGACGTGTCGAAACTTATTGGTGACGTGACGCGCTTTGTGGACACGTGTACACATAATGCCGGCGAGTTCATGCTCTGAAGGCATTCATGTCTTGTTGTGGCACTGGAGAGTGGAGGCACATTTAGTGGTTGATTGCCATGAATATCTGGTTGCGTGTTGCTTTTGATCGTTTTGATTGTGTTTTGTAGCATTGTTATACAGGATTGTTAAAGTAGCACACTTTTGTACTTTGTCGTTTTGATGCTTTGGTAGATTAATGCTGCAGTTCAAACATGGCGTTAAAGCAATGCATTCAGAATGTTTTTGGGATTGCCGAAATGATGTGCCTCAGATATTCTCATGTGAGGAAACACTTTATTGTACAAACAAAAGAGAATTATAAAATAAGAAACTTTTCAATTTAAGGGGTTCTTCCAGTTAATCTACCGAGTCTTTACAAAAAAAAAAGAATCAGAGTGATTCATAAAACACCCATCAGGATATTGGCAGCTCGCGTTCCCGCCTAAATACCAGGCATGGCGACTTTCCACTCAATTCAATACCTCAGGAAAAAGCTAAAACACAGTGCAATCTATCACGCACCCGCCGGGAGTAAAGTAATATTTTTAAAAGCAATGTCAATAAATTCGGCTCGTATTTTTCTGTAAATAACTTGAACATTTTAAGACCTTTTTGAGCAGATTACGAAGTACCCATGCCCTCGAGACTTAAATCCTCTTAAATCAATAGAAAACATCAATTTTTAAAGCAACTCAGCAACGGTTTGAAAGATGCTTCTAATAAATTTAATAAACTCCCATCATTTAGGAACATTAAGGTAAAATTAGAGGAACAAAATGGTATTTTATTTTTAGATTATCTCCTATTTTTTGGTAATACAAAATATAGTCTTGCGTTCTTCATTATTATGATTCTTATACTTTTGTGATACCTAATTTAAACACACACAGGTGATGATGGAGTAAACCTAGTCTTGCTTACAAAGCTAACGGTCCCAGGTTCAAGATAAAAGAAAATTTTGTTTAATGTTTACACAGGGCACAGAATAATTCCTCTAGTTTGTACTTGATATTTTTAAGTGACTTCAAAAAAGGAAGAGGTTATACGTTCCACTGTGTTTTTTTTATGTATGTTCACCGAGTACTCCGTCAATTGAAGACCGATTTAAATAAAATAAAAAATTGGTTTGATAGAGTCTATTGATGTAGTCCTATTGTCACCAAATCTGAATCTGACGAGGAGGATCAGTGAGGAATTGAGGGAACTCCTCAAATATTGTAGGCAAATATATAGCGATTTTAGTATTTTTAGTAACAATTCTAGCATTTGCATTCAGAAAGTATCACTTAGTGAAATGGAACTGTTGATGAGGACCACAGATGGGCACCGGAACTCCTCAACGGTACTTATTTCAAGGGTGGCGATAATAAGGTAGTTGAGCGAATACAAGGAAGAATATTTACTTGTTGAAACATGACTATGACTTTTCCGCAGCGTTGCTTGCGGCGCGCTTGATATAACTTAAAGTTTCATGTCAACTAAGAAATGGAACTACCCAACCGCTCAAAAGTACAAAAAAAGAAAATGTTTTAAAAACAAAAAACTGCCTTTGATAACACAAAAAATAACTTTAATTAAAATTGGGATAGTTCATATTTTTTGAATTACTCTGGTTTGAAACCCATTTCGAGGAATAGGGTTTTAAAGCCGTTCTGCATTATTAATCTTTTGAAATATTTATCTATTTCGGATATTTCGACAAAAGTATATTTGACCTTTGTTTGACTTTCGTTTTTGGCTTGAAGCCCTCCTAGGTGTATCTTACGGGTTAGCCGAAAACCGCTTGAAATAGTGTGTTTTATTACACTATTACAAATACTTTTTATCGTTAGATATCATTTAATTGTTGTAATTGATTAGAAAATGCCAACCCAAATTTAAAATAATCATGTCATCCATAAAATGTCTGCTAAATAAATAAAGATATTAAAACAAAACTATTGGGTCAACTACAAATTTAATGAAATTGGTCTCTTGAAATTACCTATTCTTTCGAATTAGAATGTAAAAAGCGTGAGTTATTTTTTTTGGTCTATCCCAATTGCAGGTACCTAATAGGTTATTTCAACTGATTTCGGCTTTTTCTTGAAAATATTATTGGCGACCGTAATGGACACACTCGTTTGTAGGTTCCTACTTTTTTTTTCTTTCGTAATATTTCGTGTGGTTGCCGGGTTAGAATATTACCACTCCATGTCTTTCCGTGGATGTCGTAAGAGGCGACTAAGGGAATAAAGGCTTGCAGTACTGTTAGGCAATGGGCTTGCCGCCTGTCACTAATACACTGGGAGACATCTTAGCCTACTTGTGCAAAATGTGGTTAAATGTGCTTCACAGCCTAAAAAATAAAGACGAATAGCGGAAAAAAGTATTTATTAGATCGTTTACATAACAGGTTTGTTCTGTTACTTTTACAAATAATTTTCACAAATATATATCTTTATTCAAAAGGCAAGTTTGACACAAACCAGTTTATTCCTGTTCCTATCCCGGGCAAAAAACTGCAGATGACGTCATCCATCGAGTGGACCCAACGCTTGATAGCTATTTGAGTACCGCAGAAGCAAACGGCCAAGTTTTTCTACGGAAAACCTTTTATAACTCAATCAAACCCTGAAAATAATAGCTTTAAGGAAAAAAATGCTGGCGTTTAACACATTCAGTACCAAAAGTGCCATAACGGGTCTTATTCTTCTTGAAATCTCAAAGCCCGGTTGTGAGATAAAATTGTCTTTAAAAGGCGGAGAAGACATTAAGTGTTTGTAGATGTTGCAGCTTATACAGGAGGAGTTGGTATTAAATCCGGCATCTGTTTTCTTGCAGGTAAATAGAGGAAGAAAGTCATTTTGTCCCGGGCGGGCCGCGCCCCGCTTCAGGCCACAGTAGCAAAATTGGAAAGAAACAGTAACCTGATCTCATAAAATAAAATAAAATGCTCCTTAAATTTGTGAAATCTTAGTTTGTAGTCTTTTGTAGTCCGTTATCAGTAACAAAAGAAAACGACAACAAATAACACTAGACCACGGTGGATTACAACGAACAGGGCCTCTTTTCTACTAAGTACAGTTAACAACTTTAATAGTTGATCAACTATATAACCTTATCGCAAAAAGGCGAAGATTAATTTTGACGTAATTTATTTCGTGTGACGCGACGTTGTCATAATGACAGGGGTAAATGCTTGCTCAACAA
This sequence comes from Acleris emargana, assembly GCA_927399475.2. Taxonomy (NCBI): domain Eukaryota; kingdom Metazoa; phylum Arthropoda; class Insecta; order Lepidoptera; family Tortricidae; genus Acleris; species Acleris emargana. The sequence continues at coordinate 2,319,800 of OV656836.1, read as the reverse complement.
TTAAAGTTGTTGACCGTTCGATAAAATGTCGTGTCCAAGGCAATAATAATAACCCAGTAAAGGTCGATAATAACGAATAAGTGTGTCAAGAGAGATACATTTCTGTAGTCATAGGAAGGCCCGTTTAGAGGAGTAATTTGGTCAAAATGACAGAAAACTGATATATTTAATGTTTCTTCTTCTCTACAATAAGTAGTATGATGATCCTGACCGAATAGTAGCTTCACTCAACTATATAAAAAAAATTGAATTTAAATTTGACTTTGATCATCAGTTCAAGGCCAAAGGGATTGCATTCAAGATTACTTTTCCATCTTGAACAATGAGAAAAAACATGTTCTAAAAAGTATATTCTTCATCAGAAAAAACAGACGATCCCAACTAGGGACGGCCCAAACTTAAATGATTACCTGTAAAGTTTCCAGATATCCCGTACTTTCTAGAAGTTCCATTATAGGACCATCATATGCATTAAGATGATTATAGTGCAAGGACACAGTATTCTTTTAACTAAATATTGACTTTTCATGGTAGCCAACCTGCCTAATAACAAAAGCTTAATTTAACAATCTAAAATACGCAGAACTTTTCACGATTATTCTCAGCTCATAATAACACCCTGTATGTCCTGGCAATTTTTACAAATAAATGTTACTCCTCTCAGTAAAGTGGAACATGTACAGGCTGTTTTACTTATGGAGTACTGCGGGGGTCACGCGCGACTGCGGCGAGGCGGGGCTGTTTGCCGTCCCCGGCTCACTGGAGGAAGCATTACAATAAACAAGGGTAAAATTAAGTGCCAGCGTCCCCAGTAAATCACGAGCCCACATGCCCTATGATTTTAATGTAATCGCTAGGAACGTTCAAAAGCCACGGGAAAAAGAACACGACGTATACCCATAAAGGAGATTACGGCAGGAAAAATATAGAGGCGTTTTTTAGTCATCGGGAAGGCGGACACCCTTTATTTCTATGCAGATTAGCTTTTTCATTATAATGTAGAGTGACATTGTTTTGTAGACGGTACGTGGCCTGGAAATGGATAAAATGTTTTTGTTTACGCTCTGCACTGTACAATAGGAAGTCATTACTTTGGAGGACTATGAGCGTGCTACCGTAGAGTGCACACGTATGTTGCTTTGACTAAATAACTGTTTAAAAGATCTTTTGATATATATTACAGGAATAGGAGGAGTTTTTAGTGCTTTGTTTTTGCATGAGCAACGTAATGACTTCGAAATGTAAAGTATGATAACAGAATACTTTACAGGATGATTTTTTGTTTGGCTGGCTAAACAAATGACTCTGATCTCTTCTTCCACTTCTTCCTGTCATGATCATGTGTGTCTATATGGTCCTACTATCTCGTAACTTTAATCATTTCCAATACGGTATCATAACGATGACGTAATAAATGACAAGGAATTATTATTTTAGTGAGTGTGTTTTTAATTTAGTCGCAGTTTCAGTGAAAAAGCAGCTTGGCAAATTTTTTAGGTATTTCACTTTGCTTTGCATGCCTTCGCGCGTGGGTCAATTTTAATTTGCCGGTTATTTGTTGATGAATAAAGAAGCGAGTTAAGAATACCACCCAGGTGGCGCAGGTGACAACCATTACCCATTAGTGCACGATGACTGAGCTATTCTGCCCTCATAAGCTAATACGCAGTATGTCAGACAAAATTCCTGTAGCAATATCAACCTTATTACTAAGAGCAGAGAACTAAAACTGCTTTGGTTATGGATTTTGGATACTGCTATTTGCTTAGGACGGCAATATTCGTGACACGCGAATCAGTATAATAGAATAACTAAGCTCGCTAACACGTGTATTGTAGCTTTTAGGTTATTACGACGGCGACATTTTTTTATTGTGAGTTGTTAAAATCTGACAGGTTCCAGTCATATTATAGGACTTTAATAGTACATTATTGCCTAGGCAGTGAAGCAGGCAATTGCGATTCCTGCCGAGGCATATATAGTGCTTTTTTCAAAAATCGCAAGAAAAAAATCGCATATAAACACAAACTTCACGTGAAATAACCTCACTCTTTACCGCCATTATTTTTATGACAAGGAGAAACGCAAGCTTTTTTTAGAATAAAAAACACAAGCTATTCCAGACACAGATAAAAAAGTTACGTTTCGAATAAAATATGGATGAATAACACTTGCGCCCTCATTTTATTATGGCCATTTTCACTTTTTAAAAAGTTACAAACTAGATAACAATGAAATTTGTATGCAACATTGCGGGCTTGTGTAGCGAGCACGCAATGTAATTTTTTTTAATTTGGGTACTGTCTGTAAACTATGTACTTCGCGTCTCAGTATGGAGTTAGTAATGTCAACTTTTCCGGTCATTTTTGAGAAAAAGAATAAAAGATGTTTATTCCTTAAGTAGGCCACGCTTTTCAAGAGGATACCACTACTGAGAGAAAGCGCCGCGAGAAACTCAACAGTTAGTTATTCTTTTTACAGATTTTTGAAGGCATGGATTAGGCAAATGACCACACAGGTTAAGGGTATGTGGGATCTAGGATCCTAAGACTGCAATCCTAGGACTGCAAATGCGTTTCCAACCCTGAGAACTAAGATAGAAATGCCTCTATGCTAGCAATATCATCGGTTGTCTTGATTGCTTTCTTTTTCGTCATATTCCTGATTCGTCGTATTCTTGTTTTGGCGTATTCTTGTTTGGTTGCTTTCTGTTTTCGACATATTCTTGCTTGGACACAGTGGAACTACCATGTTACATATACAATGCGTATGACTTTGCTTGCATACTAAAAATATAGTGTATTATTAAAAATAAATATTTTGATGAAATCAAATAAAATAAAACAGGGCGGAATTTGCATGGCAAAAACCAAACGTAAATAGAGTTGGAATGTTACATTGTTGATCTGTGGTAGCACTGACAGCTGATAGACGTCAAATATTCATCTCCGTATTTAATTAAATTATTTTGTTTCAAAAATATTGTAATTTGACCTATTGAGGCTATTAACGTTTACTTAACAGTGTTTTCGTGGAATTATAACAGCGAATTCTACATATAATCATTATATAACAGTAAAACAGGCCGCTTGCTACAGCGCCTGTCAACCGTCAACGGACGATTTCAAATTCTTCAAACCGGGGAGTATTTCTTTTGATTCTTACTTACACTACTATTATTTTTTAACACTGTGTTCATATTGATACTTCTCATTGCTCACTGTTGAAGCCGTGAGCGACGTCAAACACAAAACACTGGCACGGTGAGGACTCTCTTTGCTTGACGAATAGTGGAAGCAAAGTTGAGACATATCACATTCGCCACAGACATTGCCGTACACGATACACTGTTCACCAACATCTATTCACTCATATCCTTGTTATAATAACCAACAATCTTCCTTCGTCAAGGTACTCAGTTGTACTCAGTTGTTTTATATCTTTCAGTGCATTTTGTGGAGTTACTGTGAGACAATGAGCGCTTTGAACATGAAATCTCGCAAGGCCACTGCACGTCAACAAGAAATCCAGCTCAAGGCCACCTTGAAACAGCTGCAGGAAGCTAATACCCTGAATGACCAGCTAATGAGGGAAAGGGATGACAGTGAGGAGGAACTGAAGAAATTAATGGAAAAGAACACAGTGTTGAGAAGCGATCTGGTGGAGTATGACTTCAAATTATCAGATGCTCAAGATAAGTTGGAGCAGTTACAGTCTGTGATTGATACCTTCAATCAGTGCGCTTCTACACATGAAGTGGCATTAAAGCGCATCACAAACTTGGAGGAAGAACTTGGCGCAGCTAATGAGGAACTAAATTATTTAAGGAAAGAGCGTCAGTGTTTTGACAGTTTAACAACACAGAACCTGTACCAAGAGCTGGTAGGCAATAACGATAAGGACAGTAAGAAATTAATATTTTTTAACAGCAACAATAAATTGAAGAAATATGTTAAAATTAATAATTATATTAGGCGTACTCAGAAATTGATTAGGAGCCAAAAATGTATAAAAAACTATTCTACAATGAAATTAGAATTATCAATAATGAAGGATAGAGTGCGGCATTGTAATGAAAAGTTAGATTCCAGTAGGATAACATACAATATAAATATTCAGAAACTAGATGCTGAGATAAGTAGGTTAAAGGACCAGCTTGAAGTTACTGCCTTAAAGTATGTAACCACCCAGAAGGAAGTCAAGGAGCATATCCTGGCTTTCACTCAATTGGTGGAAGAAAGTAAACTAAATGAAGAGCGGTTTAACTCATTACTGAACAGTGGTTACGGTAATTGTGACAGATTACGAACTTCACCAACTGCGGTGATTCAGCCAGATATGGCTCTTGATTCTTCTAAGGAGTCCCCTAGACAAATTATAAGTAGAAACAAAACTATTGTTTATTCTGACCAGCTTGGATCTGGACTAGGTTTATTGTTCAATAACAAATTGAAACAAAAGGTTACAAATTACTGTTACCATAATGCAACTCTTTTGCAATTATGTAAATTACTTTTAAAAGGAAGTTTTGACAGGACCACCACTTTAGTAATTTTAATAGGAAATGGTCTTAGTGTGGATAAATACAGTGTTGATAAATTAATGTCAACACTTAACACAATTGAAGAGAATGGCATAGGTAAAATTATACTGTGTGCGTTACCATACTCACAAAGAATGCCATATAGTTATAATCATAGAATAGCTCAATTTAATTCGATAATGTATAATACTATATCCTGCAATAGTAAATACCACTTTTTCAATTTAAATAAATTTTTAAAGCCCATCACACTAACATCACAAAAAATTCATGTGCCAAGGAAATATATTTTGACCTTGGTTGACCTATTAGCTTATAATATTGAACCTAATGGATATAGTAGTACCCAGCCCCAGCAAGCCAATATTGGCAATAGTGCCTTGCCTCATAATTTAAACTAAATTATAGGACAGCGGAAACACCCTTGAGTATAAATTTAATTCACCAAAATATTCAAGGTTTTTCCAGCAAAGAACTAGAAATAGGGTTGTTCTTAGATAGTGAAAATGTACAAATTATGTGCATTACTGAACATTGGCTTAGACAAGACCAATTAATATTTGATTTTGTAAATTTTAAGTTAGTTAGTTATTTTACTAGAAAATGTGCCATTCATGGTGGCTCTTTAATAATAGTTAAAAGTACTCTTAAATCCAAGGAAAGAAAGGATATTGTCAAGCTATCAGTAGAAAGGATTGTAGAAATTTCTTGCGCAGAACTAGAAAGTTATATAATAATATGTATTTACAGACCACCATTGGCTGATTTTTGCACATTTGAATCAACTATGGAACATGTGTTAAAATTAGCTTGTAATAGCCAGAAGCATATTATAGTTTGTGGAGATTTTAATATTAACTTACTCGAAATGTCAAATAATACCACTAGGTTACTAAGTTTATTTAAATCTTTTAATTTAGGTAATCTGTTCTTTGAACCCACTCGGATAGGTGTTAGTAGTGCAACCTGCTTAGATAATATTTTTTGTAATTGCGAATGTTTGGATAAAGAAATATTTAATTGTTTTAATTCGGACCATAGTGGTCAGAAGGCATCTTTCGTCAATGATTTTTATCAAAAACCTCAGACAATAACATATCGACCTATAACTAATAATCGTTTGGAATTATTCAAAAATAAAGTCCAGAGTAATCTATCAGTGTTACCTTTCATACATAATGAGTGTAATAGTATTTATAATGACTTGTTTGGCGTAATTCTGCATCAATTTAATAACCATTTTAAAATGAAAACTTTAACTAGGTCGAAAACCAAATTTAGCGAATGGGCTAATGCAGGTATTCATAAAAGTAGAAATAGGCTTTACAACCTATATAGAGAGAGGGAGGACAATAAGAACGCTGACTTCCTAAATTATGTTAAGAGTTATTCAAAGACCTTTAAGCAAGTTTGTTTAACTGCCAAGGCAAATTTTCTTAGTCTTAAACTCAAATCGTCTGACAATAAGGTAAAAACTGTATGGAATATTATAAATAGAGAAACGGGTAAAACTAAAACTCGCGATAATCAGGTCACCCTAAACTCAGGTGACAAACAAATCACGTCAAATAAAGACGTCGCCTTAGCATTCGAAGATTATTTTTCCAACATAGCCATTAATACTACGAAATGTCTCAAATCATCCGCGGTTCAAGCTCAATCATTACTTTGCACTAATGTCAGTAAATGTAATATAAACTTTGAATTCAGCCCTATAAATTCAGTTTCAATAGTCAAAGTATTTAAAACGCTTAGTTTAAAGAAGACTGAGGATTTGTGGGGCACATCAGTTAGTGTACTTTTTCCTATCATAGGTGTAATTGCACCCCATCTAGCATTAATTTACAATAATTGCATTTCAGAAGGGATCTTTCCAGATCTTATGAAATATAGTAAAGTCATACCTCTTTTTAAATCGGGTGAGATGAGTGATATAACGAACTTCCGTCCCATTTCCATACTACCAGTTTTAAGTAAAGTCTTTGAGAAACTAATTCTGAATGATATGTTAGGTCACTTTAATAGAAATAAACTACTTAACAATAACCAGTTTGGCTTTACCAGAGGTCGATCAACAATTGATGCGGCATCTGTTCTCATAAAATATATATATAACAGTTGGGAGCAATCTTGCGATGCAGTAGGAATATTTTGTGACCTTTCTAAAGCTTTTGATTGCGTGGTTCATACGACCCTTATTTTAAAATTAGAACATTATGGATTGTCTAATAAAGCTATAAGTCTTATGTCTTCTTATCCCAGTGATAGAACTCAAACAGTTGTTGTAAACAAAACACAATCTGATGGAGCTACAGTGAAAATAGGTGTGCCTCAAGGGTCTATTTTAGGTCCTTTTCTATTTTTGGTTTACATAAATGACTTGCCACCATCAGTAGATAAACTTTGTGATATTGTACTTTATGCTGATGATACTTCACTAATTTTCAAGGTAGACAGAAAATCCATAGACTTCAGTAGCATAAACTCCACACTAGTTAAAGTACTTAATTGGTTTACTAGCAACAATTTGCTACTAAATGCTAAGAAAACTAAATGTGTTAGATTCGCTTTGCCTAATGTTAAACCGTTAGATTCTAGTATTTTTCTAAATGACGAGTGTTTGCAAATCGTAGATAAGGCAGTTTTCCTAGGCATAACAATAGATAAAAATTTGCAATGGAGTCCCCATATAGCTGTACTGGCAGGTAAACTAAGTTCGGCAGCTTACGCAGTTAGGAAAATTAGACAACTAACCAATGTTGAGACAGCTCGCTTAGTTTATTATAGTTATTTCCATAGTGTTATGTCGTACGGTATTCTGGTTTGGGGTAAGGCAGCTGACATACAAACTATATTTGTGTTACAAAAAAGGGCCATTCGTTCTATTTACAACTTAAATTCCCGTGACTCCTTAAGAGATCTTTTTAAGGAAATTAATATCTTAACTGTAGCGTCACAATTTATTTATGAGAATATTATTTATGTTATAAAAAAATTGGATTCTTTCACAAAAAATTCTGATATACATAATTTAAATACTAGAAATAAAAATAAAATAGCTATTCGAAAATTCCGCGTCCGTAAAGTACATAAATCATTTGTTGGTCAATGCATTCATTTCTATAATAAATTACCTGAGGTAGTATTAAAGTTACCCTTTCCAGCACTCAAAAATTACTTGAAAAAGTCGTTAATGTCTAAAGCGTATTATAGGATCGAGGACTATTTAATAGACAAACATGCTTGGCCTAAACCCGAAACTTAATCAATAATATATTTTTTATTTGTTTTTTTCAAATTCAAAATCTTTATCTTGTCTGGGGGACACCGTTGATGTAGGAAAACATATCAATCTTATGTGGTCATCTTGCACCGTCTTATATACACATACGTAGGAGTTCTTTTTTTCCTTTTCTCTCTTTCTATCTTAAGATTTTGGTGTGTTTTCCTGCGGAAACTACGCAGGATATTTGAAATATATTTTTTTTAATTTGCTATTTATAGATTTATATAATGCTAGACTAAGTAGTACCATTGTAATATTAAATATATTTAAAAAATGACTGACTGCTGAGTTTCTTGCGGCGCTTCTTCTCAGCAGTGGTCTCCTCTTGTGAAGCGCTGGTAGATTCTTGACGTGTAAAAGTGCCCGTGCGGCCTACTTACTGAATAAATGTCTTTATCTTTATCTTTATCTTTACATTTTATCGACTTTTCCAGCTATCGATAAATTTATTATCCTTCTATATTACTGACTTTTAACATTAACCACTTTGATCACCATTAAAAGTAAATCGAATGGCAGTTACCTGACTTTTCTGCCACTAGTCTTTTTGCAACTAATTGACTTATGGATAAAGAAGTATCCTTTTGTTGCAACGAAAATAATTCAAAAATATACTGCAGTGCTTTAGTCCAAGGTTCATCTAAAGCATCTTAAAAAAATGCGCTGAAACTCACATAGCGAGTAAAGAACAGTAATTGATTTAGCAAGTTTTGATTATAAAGGTATTTCTAGTTTATTGCAACATCCCATGGAAAAGAAATAACAATCTACAATTTTTTTTATTTTTTTTTGTATTTGTTTTTCCATTCATCATCATTTGAGGTGTATTTTTCTTAATCAATTATAAAGATACGCGTCGTAAATATGACTTATCAATGGTCGATAAAATTGAAAGTTCAAACTCTATTCACGTTTGATTTTTGTCATGAAAATTCCGCTCTCTGATAATAATACTTCACCTAGAATAAAGCTCTGTCCTTTCACTGTCTAGAACTTGTCAGGTTTAGTTAGCTCGGTAAGGAAGACGACTGAATACATTTAGCAATCCAATTTATGCCTGAAACCAGTCTGAAAAAGTAAGCTTTTCAAACCCATTACCTGTTTTTCCACTGAGTTTTCCTGATAACAACCACTCAGATATCGATATAGGTATCTATTTTAGAAACACACGACTCTATTTTGTTTGTTAATTGAAAATATTCATAAGCCATTTCAAAGTCCATAAATGAAAATACATGTTTTAAAATAAAAATGCAAAATTTTAATTGTTACTGTCCCTGTTTTTATTTTAATGTTTGGAAAGAAAATATAATGATGTCTACTAGCTCTAGTAGTAATAAACTGATCTCAACTGTAAAGCTCGTCTCAAGATGCGTCAAAAATGACAGTTAGGTATACTATCTTTGGTTTGACGTTTATGTTGACGTATCTTGTGACGAGCATCTCAGCCAAGATGAGTTTATTAATACGTCCCTAAGTCTAAACGAAGTACTATTTAGCACATTCACGACCACAAAATAAAAATCTTATGCAATTTGAACATGCCTTGTGTGCCATCGGCACTCAATGTGTGAATCACGAGCCATTCGCCGTCTCAAAACTTTTATCCCAACCCTTATCGATCAGAAATATTTTAGAAGCAGTCCAATTCAGTAGTCCAAGTCAACGTATCACCAGTTTTTCCAGCGTGAATATTTTTGTTCTAAAAATATGGACGCTATATTCCCGAGCGGGGAGCCTCCACCTCGCGCGCATATTAGAGGATCCGTGCCACACTATTCTTGCAAGAAATTATTCTCACGAGACCCTCTTCTTTTTACCCGTCTACCCAAGGAGGAGGGTAATGTGTTTTGCAACCTATACACCGTGGTTTTTTTTATTTACGATAACTTTGGCATATTACTAGGTAGGTACATCCATAGAAACTATAGGCTATTCGCGTTAAGAAAATAAATAGTGACTCATCGGCTTAGCCACGCCCTTTGACCAATTAGATCACAGTAAATTAGAAAGCCACCAATGAATACACCTTTACTTTGCAGTTGCACTGATAAGTCACTATTTTCTTAACGCGAATAGACTATAACTGGTAGATTAGATTTCTAAACATTGAAAAAAAAATGTTTTTTTTCTGTTTAGAACAAAGTAATTAAATTTTGTATCTTTGGTCATTTTATAAGGGCCTTTAGAGTTAACTCATAGTCAGTGTCAAATACGTCAATGTTGGCGTGACATACACAATTAAATATCTTTAAAACCGTAACAGTTATCATTTGTCTCTCTTCGGGAAATTAACTTTATTTAACCTAAATAACGTTCCCTTAAAGTTATCGTAAATAAAAAAAAACACGGTGTATATGTATGTATTTATGTAGGTATTTATTTATGTATGTATGTTTGTTCCTTTGTGGCGCTGTAGAAATTAATAGCGTTGGTCAATTTTGGTGATTCTTATGGCTATCAATTTATCTTAATATTGTGAGTGTCACTAAGTAAGTCACAGTACGCTGTCCCAAACAGCCCGCCAGGCTCACCTGAAAACCAGCCCAGTTGTTATCCCCATGCCAACCATTTTCCTGAGTGGAGACCATATCGGCACACATCAACCTCATTGTACCTTTTAATTTGGTGGTGTCCCTTGTTAGGGGATAAGAAGTGATTGTATTACGTTATTGTATCTCTTCTATGATGTACCGCTGTGTTGATGTGTTTGTTTAACAAACGTTTTTTTATTCTATTCTTTTCTACTAAAGATATCACAGTGGTTCAAATTTAATATGTCGCCTACTAAACATTATAATGTTAAAGAGAAACAAAGTTAACGAAGCATGAAGGTATCATTGAAAATTTCTTTCATCATTTTTCATTTTGAATGATCATTTAGGATTTATGAAAATTTAAAGTTAATAAGCAGCCGCTGGATTTTTAAAAGCTTTTTATCTCACAGTTTTGTGTAGCTATTCAAAAAATATTCGGCCGGCGCAAAACATTTTTTAACAATTTGAAGGACTCATTCCGTTTCCCCGAACTCATCTCGCAATTAAAGATTTATCAAAAAAGTTAAGCGAAAATTCGTCGGTCTTTCCGAAATTATAAAAAAATACGTTTCCCTTCAAATAACTCAGGTGAAACCTTCCCATCGGAATAACTTCCCCCACGCCTACGGATTTTAACAAAAGAAAAATCTAATTAGTGTGTTGAGAGCGCTCTTCATTATAAAGTTTCTGAGTAATGTGTTCTTAATTAGCGCCTACTGCGCGAATTTCGCGATGTCTTGACAGATCCGTAGAGTTTATTACTTTATTCATTTCTAAACTCAAAATTTCAATCTGAAATTTCTAAAAACGCAAACACAATTTCAAATTAAGTCTCAGTAGTTGTAGATATGCAAATATGAAAGCAGAATTGCGCGAAGTTTGCCGGGTGCAAATGGCATTTTAATTTAGGGTGCGCCTTCGATCGGTTGTTTTTTGTTTTGTTTTCTTTCTCAAATTGTTTGATAGTGTAGTGGTGATATCGGTGTAGTGCCAGAGCGGGTGACTGATCTGGTCGGGGCGACATTAGTGCGTGATGGAGCGGTCGCGCGTGACTTGCGCGATCTTTTGCCGCGCAAAAAGTGAGCGTCGGCGTCACACTCACACCTTGATACTAAAACAACACACAAAAGTTGCAGCACCATCTTTCTTTTAGTAGAAGGTAGTAGAAGATTCGAATAGGAGACGACCTTCAGTCAGCTGTTTATACTACATGGCATAGGGAAGGCAAACGAACGCACAGGCCACCTGATAGTAAGTGGAAACTGTGACCCACAGACATAGCTGGGCATTAACTCTTTAATCCGTTAATCGTTAATTAACAAAGTTAACATTTTGATTAACGGATTAACTTTTAAGTTAACTTTTTAAAATTTTAACGGACACGTTAACTTCCGTTAATATGTAGAAGTCCGTTAATCGTTAATCCAATGCCTACTATTTACCGAACGGCACGTAGCAGCGAGTGTGTAGTGTGAGTAACAACGATGATGACAAGGAAGACTTTTTCAATTCTGTCACTCAGTCTATAGAAAAAACAAAGAGCTCCAACTCTTTTAAGAGTAAAGCGCAGTCTCGTTAAAATGTGGCTGGACATGAAATCAAATGACTCGTCCAAAGATGCTGCATTCCTCGGGGAACAGATATTCATAAATCTATTCATTAAATACAATACTGCTATACCCTCAAGCGCTGCAATTAAACGTCTGTTTTCCACGGGTAAAGACATTTTAACTCCAAAACGAGCCTCGCTTTCAGACGAGAACTTCAACATGTTAATGTTCATGAAAGGGAATATGCATCTTATGCCCTTTTGTATTTTGTTTTGTTCCTATCCTGTTAACTTCCAGAACCTAAATCAACAGGTTTTATAAGTTCACTAACGCAACGATATAAAAATGCATTTTTTTTACACATATTAACGGATTAACGATTAACGTTAACTTGCGTTAATTCTTCCGAAATGCAACGCTTTAACGTTTAACGAAGCTAACTTTTTTTGTAGCGGATTAACGATTAACGAAGTTAACTATTTGATTAACGGTGCCCAGCTATGCCCACAGACATTCTCATTCACAAGACTGCAAACCTAAGACTGCAAATGCACTGCCAACCTTGGGGACTAAGATGGACTGCCTCTATGCTAGTCATTTCACCGGCTGTCTTATTCCCAAACCGGAACACAACATTGCGAACACTGCTGTTTGACGGGAGGTTTATGGATAAGATGGTGGTAGCGATCTGGACCTACCCTGCACAAGGTCCTCCCACCCGAATCATTCATTCATTCATTTTATATGGTAAGTAATATAGTTTTCGTTCGTTCTGCCATCTAACGCTGTCGCTCAAAATTTGCACCCCTTTTCATATTTTTCACAGGATTCGTGTTGTTTTATTTCCCTCGAAGGCCTCGGCTCATCTGGTATTCCGCTCGCCGCCGCTTGCCGTCAGTCGCAAAACGACGATCCACTCTGAGGCCCTTTGTCAATTTGCCGCTCACCCCTTCTGCGACAACTAGCCACGCGGCACGACGCGGCGCGAGGAAAATCAGCTGCGACATAACTTTCACCAAGTGTCAGATTCATTTTAAAAATTCCAACATTATGTTGACGATGCACTGGCCTAGTTGGTAGTGACCCTGCCTACGAAGCTAGCGGTCCTGGGTTCTAATCCAAGGGCAGATATTTGTGTGATGAGCGCGAATATTTGTTCCTGAGTCATGGATGTTTTCTATGTATTTAAGTATACATATTTCTCGATATAAGTATTTATATCGTTGTCTAGTACCCATAGTACAAGCCTAGAGCTTAGTTTGGGACTAGGTCAATTGGTGTGACATTGTCCCCTAATATTTATTTGTTATATTATGTTTGCATGTAAGGGTCAAATCTTGCAAGTTAAATTTGACCCACTTCGCGGTTACCGATGAAGCTGAAATTTTGCATACATGTGTAAATTGGATGAGAATGCAATACTATTATGACATGGAACTGATCTGATGATAGGGTCTGAAGGTGGCGAAAGAATCCCCGCTATATTTACCGTAGACCCACGTATTGGGAGTCATTTGTTTGGTTGTCAAAATTGAAAAGTTATATTTGAAGGCAATTGTATGGGAAAAACGCAAGCGTTCCTAATTATGTACATTAATTTTCAGAAATAATAAATAAATACGTCCTTATGTTTTTGCAGGACAGTAGATTATAAGACGTGACCGTACGTTTTTACACATACATACATAGGTACATACATATCTTCACGCTTTTCTCCCAATGGGGTAGGCAAATACCATGGAACGCCAGGTACACTGGTCTACACATACAACTTTCACTTCCTCTACATTCATCAAACTCTTCATGCACGTACGTCAGTTTCGGATGCTTTTGATTTTGACTGTACGTTATTTGAAGGAGAAAATGAGTCACTATTATATATTTAATAATGAGCAAAGCAAAACCAAGGCCCCAAAATAACAAAGGACAAAATAATGACTCCCGACAGCAATACCTCACTTCGCAGAATTTTCATTAAGCACATTCTTTCCGAGCACGTATAGTATAGTTTCTTTTTCTGTCTACAAACACTTATCTTTGAAAGTGAAAAGAAAAGTTATTTGAAAGGTTGGTAAATAAAAGTCAATACTTGTTCGTCGGATGGAACACTAGAGAAAAGTTTACGTGGAGTCGGATGTGTGAAAAAGGCTCTTTAGATGATTTCACGTCACGTACAGGGACACATAAGTTTTTTATTTAAAACAGCAGGGGCGAGAGATATAGAAACTACCACAGTAAAACAATGTGTGAGGTATTGAATATGACGGAAAAATCGGAAGCCATTTTTTTTTTCTGTTGTAGCCATGTTGTTTCCGGAATATCTTGAATAATAATTGGGATAGACCAAAAAAAGTAACTCACGGTTTTTACATTTAAATTCGAAAGAATAGGTAATTTTAAGAGACCGATTTCATTAATTTTGTATTTCACCCAATAGTTTTGTCGTAATATCTTTATTTATTTAGCAGACATTTTATGGATGACATGATTATTTTAAATCTGGGTTAGCATTTTCTAATAAATTACAACAATTAAATGATATCTAATGATAAAATAGTTTGTAATAGTGTAATAAAACATACTATTTTAAGCGGTTTTTGCCTAACCCAAAAGATACACCAAGGAGGGCTTCAAGCTAAATACGAAAGTCAAACAAAGGTCAAATACACACACACACACACATAACTCACGCCTTCATCCCCAGAGTGGGATAGGCAGAGCTAAAGAATTACCAACAAGTTTTTAACTTCTTGATAATTCTGTAACCACATTTTGCACAAGTAGGCTAAGATGTTTCCCAGTGTATTAGTGACAGGTGGCAAGCCCATCGCCTAACAGTACTACAAGCCTTTATTCCCTTAGTCGCCTCTTACGACATCCACAGGAAGACATGGAGTGGCACTATTCTAACCCGGCAACCACACGGTCCAATATACTTGTGTCAAAATGTCCGAAATAGATAAATATTTCAAAAATGTAATAATGCAGAACGGCTTCAAAACCCTTATCCTCGAAATGTTCAAATCAGAGTAATTTAAAAAATATGAACAATCCCAATTAGGTAGGTAAGGTCAGGTTAGACATATTTCTACTAAAACAATACTCATGTGGCGAGAAATGAGTAACGATGAAATAAAAATTCTGCGAAACGATTCGTTGGTTCAAGCGTTTCGATAAAATTACAGGGGACAAGATGCATTACGCCAACTCGCTTTTCTATTCGTTTCGTTTTTAAACCAATCGCGTCACAGCTAGATCACGTGACTTTTCGTATCACGTCATCTACAAGTGAAGCGATTGGTTTAAAAACGAAACGAATAGAAAAGCGAGTTGGCGTAATGCATCTTGTCTGGGGCCCCACAGGTATCAAAAAAAGCAAAACCATTGTTTTGAAAGAGATCTTGCCAACATGATTAATGAGATACCTTTTTCTACCGTATTTTAACCTCTGATTTCATAATAAGACTCATAATATTAAACAGATGAAAACCCTGTATATTAAAGCGACCTCTATTTTAGATTTTTTCAAAAAATCTTTATCAGACCCTCTTCAAATAAACTAGCGTTCTTTTAAAAAAATACACGTATGAATCCGCTGGGGAGGTTCGATTCCACAGACAAACACACATACTCATGTTAAACTTATAACATCGGTTGTTAAAAATATACACTTTGACGTTGTATACAGGGTGACATCAAATACGTGATCAAAAACCAGTTTTCCAGACTCAGTAATTGATGGGTATAAGCAATATTAATTACAAGAAACAAAAACTTTTTATTTTATGGTTATTTTCCCCTTAATTAAATCACCAATTTAGTAAATTATGGTTTCCATATTTTAAGAATCTTCCCCTCATGATCCTATTTAGACTATTTTAATTTAAAGACAATTCACGTCAGTCATTGTTAATTATTTGGTTTTTGCGTGGATATTGGTTTTTTTTTTCTGTCAAATGAGTGTCCACACTGTTAACAATAAATTATTTAATTTAAATCATTGCGTGATTATGTATGAATCATCTAAGCAACTACCTATATTATTAGAATCCCACTTTAATGCTTAATAAAGTTATATCACTTTTAATCACGTCTTCGATTTCACCCAGCATAGCACAGAATCCTAAAATAATGCGAGATCAACATTTTTCCATCAAACAGCATATTTACGATAGCCTTCCTTCACTTTTTTCGTGCCAGCGATAAGTTGGACAGTCGGGCCTGAGGGAATCCGGTAAAAACCGGCTTTGAGACAGCACAGAATCGGTCCACTAGTTATCCAAAGAGATTCGTGAGTGCAAACAACGCTCAAAGGCAGAAAACACGAATCAACGAATCTACGATGCGGATTGCCGATTACCTCGATCCTCAAAACGAATCGATACTTTCCTGTAATGGACTGTACATTTTAATGGGGCTTTTAAAGTCTGTCTTGCAATGTTTCAATGTTTGAATGACACGCGGAACACGGCCTACTGTCCACGTAGCTGCACGTCAGACTCACGCTTTCGTCATTTTACGCTTGCGTGCCGATTGCATGCATCTTGCGTAGAAAAGAACGAAATTGTGTCCACGGAGCTGCAATGTTGCATTTGCATATCTTCAGACGTTCGTCATGTAGCTCTTGCAGCGGCATGTCAGTACTCAAGCGTACTGCAAGACGCACGTTCCAATCAAATTGGTTCTTTAAGTGAGACTAAATTTTGCTAAGTATTTTTTGTCGTTCGGCAAAATGAATGAAAACAGAAACATCCTCTGATAACACTTTTGCAGCAACAAACAATCTACAATAGGGAATATGCATGTTTTTTTTTTACAGCTTCAATTGAAGCTGATTCATGTAACAAACAGATCACAAAAATATTTTTTTGAATAACTATAAAAATAACCAAGATATAAGCCAACAAAGATTTGTTCCTATCTCTTTCTAGAAAAACGGAATTTTACATGGAGTTTATATGGCCGCAGTGCACAATGACGTCACGGTGCACATCGGATCTCTCTGTCTAATTAGAAGTTTGAAATGCTTATAACTTCCGTATTTCTTGACCGATTTTAATTTTAATTTCCGTTTTGGTGATCTCTTTTACGGTATTTTCATATTTTGATGAGAAATGCGATTTTTAAAATCCATGCATATTCCCTATTAATATGTTTTCCGATGTGTGGATGAAGCCAATACAAATTACGCCGTCGTCGTCTTCTTATAAAGTTGTATGATGTAATCACATCTTCATCATCACTTGACATTTTTACTTGATTTCGCGATGCCTAACTCGAAAGAACTACCGTTTTGTAGCTTGGATGACGATTACGTGGACACACCTAGGACGCAAAATACGCCTGTCAATTTTTGTAGGTTGCATGCAAGCGTCAAATGATGCCGCCGTGGACAGTAGGCCTTACAAAGAAAAGGAAACTTGTGTCTTACGAACTGATTGAGAATCGTGCATGGATATGTATAGAGTTATCTCGGGTACGTTTTTGCCCTAACAGATGCGCCCGAATCTTCATCGAATTGCCTCTGAAAGCGCTTTAATAAATCCTTATCGCGAGGCGACCGTTTGGATCATCCCCATATCCGAACGGTATCAGATTATTAAAGGTTTTCCAAACAATACCTAACAGTTATCTGTTCTTGTGTTAATTTAAACGTCGATCATTTTGTTAATGTTATTCAACGAATTAAACGGGCGTATTGACAAGTAAAATAATATTCAAAGCCATTTGTTTCATATCACTGTCAGTAGCAAGCACACGTCCCAGTCATGCCATTTCACAATAAGACCAAATTGAATTACTGAATCAAATACCTTCGGCATTCCGATATTTAAACGCTGAAAATGAAATGCGAAGCGAATCGGCCGATAGCGCGGAATAACGTCAAGTGTCAAAACAAAAGGAACGCAAACGTGACTGTACTTCATTTTCATATTTGTATGTATGTATGTATTTGTTTATCAAATATGGAGGGGAGTGCGACACTCGTAGTTAGGGTGAAGGTATTCTAGTTGAATTGCAAATTTAAACATGACGCCAGCTCATCCCTTGTCGAGGCTTTCCCTAGCGGGTCCTTAGTCGAACGCCGCGGAATATACGACAGGCGTCGTCGCAAACACCTAAGACCTTATTTTACCTTGCGTTTGTTTCCAGAAATTCAACTGAGTACAACCAGGTTTGTATCGCCTGAGCTTTGCGTATCCGTACGTGTGTAAAGGCCACATTCTCGTTTTTAAAAAAATGAACAATTAACCCTAACTGGGACGTATATTTTAGAGATAGGCATATTTGCAAAGATGAAACCCGATCTGTTTAGAAAATCTACTGCATATTCGCAACTGAGGCCAAGAGATCCGACAAAGCTGGTAATGCCTAAATATAGAAGTGCGTTGTATAAAAACAATTGTCATGCTGCGGCCATTAAAGTCTTCAACCATATTCCTATTTCCATCAAAGAATTGCCAGTATTTTTTTTGAAATCAAAATTATATGTATGGTTGGTTGATGCATGTCTCTATACTATTAAAGATGTGTTTGAGATGAATACAATTTAATGATTTTGCCAATGTTAAATAGAATTAATCGTAATTTAAAATATTAAATTTAGTGTAAGATAGTTTTAAGTAATACAATTTTTGCATGCTGAAAACAGCAAAGTGTGCGATCTACTGCAATTTAAACGACATCTTAATGTACATTTAAAAAGAAAGAAAGAAAGAAAAATACATTTATTCACTAACCACAACAAAACACAAAAAAAAGAAAAAACAGTAAACTAAAACAAAGTGGTGGATGTGTCTTCGTGGCAGTGAATCGGATACTGGCTCAGCATGATGCTAAGGTGCTAAGCACCTGCAGCGCTGATTTTCAGCCAGCACCGAGTGTGACAGACGGACGGAACGCTATACAAACTAATAAATAAAAGTAACGAATATACTATTAAACAAATACTTATAGTGAGACCTTATAAAAATATATAATGAGAGACATGAAACCTTACATAAACATATATTAAAATAGTAAAAGACCTACTTAGCTAGTGTATAGCATAGACCATTCAAAAAAATAAAAATAAAACTACAATTAAAAAGACAAAGAAAAGATAGGAAATTAGGATTTTTGGAGCGTCAACCAATAACCCTTAAGCTTACGCTTAAAGGTGTACCTGCTAGGCGCTCCTTGGATGGGAGGAGGGAGATCATTCCAGCACTTGGACGCCGCGAACTTGAAACTACCCCGAAACGCCGCGGTTCGGTGCATCGGCACAATCGCCCTACATTTACAGCAAATAAATAAATTTCCTTTTCATTTTTATTTTAATTTCGTAAACAAGTCTGTGTAAACAATAATGGCGCGCTTACATTATTCGACTGCAGCCTAGTTTTGGTCACTAGTAAATAACAAATGCGGCTGACGTATTTGTTCACTAACCTAATGAAAACGCGGCATTGTGCTCGTTCAAACACGCTTAAGCGTCTGTATGATGATTTTGTGCAAGCAGCTTTATACTGATGCTCAAGAATGCTTGAATGAACATAATCGTTTGTAGGTATAAGCTATCACTTGCAGTTTTATTAGTAGATGTAATTAATAATTAACTAACTATCAGGGGATACAATCTTACATCAACAACTTTAAAACTACGTCGTCGGTTAATTTGTTATAGAAATGAATACTTCTACTTACAAATGATTTATTGACCATTTTATTATTATTTGTAGTATTTAAATTACTATAAGGCGATGGGCTTGCCACCTGTCACTAATACGCTGGTAAACATCTTAGCCTATTTGTGCATAATGTGGTTACAGAATTATCAACAAGTTTTTAAAGTTGTAGGTAACTCTGTATGTGTGTATGTAAATTATATATAATTCTAATTCTTTACCAAACAGTCTTGGTTTTTAATAACATAAATAAAATTGTGAAGATACTGTTAAAATATAAATTTCCTTTAAATTTCTCTTAAGGAATCATGGGAGTTTAATAAGGTTTTTAATATAATATTGAACAAATGGCTATTTTCAGGGTTCCGTCCCCGTAAAAACGGGACCCTATTACTAAGACTCCGCTTTCCATCTATCCGTCTGTCACCAGGCTGTATCTCATAAACCGTGATAGCTAGACAGTTGAAATTTTCACAGGTGATGTATTTCTGTTACCGCTCCCATACAACAAACATGGTATGGAACCTGTCGTGCGCGAATCTGACTCGCACTTCACCGGTTTTTTTTATTTTTTTGTTCAAACAGATGACGACCGAAACTGACATTCAATATTCCACCAGTTCAGTGACAGGGACCTAAATCATAAATCAATATTGTGTTTTTCCGCTACCCTCAAAAATCGCACACTCCAAAGACTTGCCTGTAGTCTTTACTCCATTCCAGAAATTTCCAAGGAATACTTCAAATTTGCAATTCACTTTAGATGATAATGGCCCGAAGCTTATTTCATCTCCTGAAAGAGTTTTTCTCCTTCCCTATAATATTGAATGTTTAACAGGCTGCGCTTTCCCGTTTGCTGCTCGCTGTTTAATCTTTCGAGCTCATTTCGCAGTCAGTGCGAATTCTGGAGACTGTACTCCAAGTAAATTGTATCGATGAACAATGGACTGTATAATAAATAACTGTAGATGTTGAGGTCTGGTTACTCCAAAAAATAGGCAAAATCCACGACAATGAATTTAATTATTTTAAGAAGTGGTAGGTACACGCATAAAGTACGAGCTGAAGGGACGTGCGGCGAGTGCAATGGCTTATGACGACTGGCTACTTTTTTTTTAAAGACGGTAAGCTTTCGGGCTGACCGCCCCCGCGCGCTTCGCCCTCACCGCGGGTCCCCTAGCTTTGACAAGTACAATTTTAAGTAATAAAACTAACGCTATTAGGTCGCTAACATCCCCCACCCTAGTGCTGCGTTAGCAGCACTCATCACTCATAGGTATCCGAGCTACACGGGCGGCGGATCGGGTTAGCACGCCTCCTTTGGTTTTTATTTGAACCATTCTGACCCGTCCGTCTCTGCCGGGGTGAACGTGCTTTACAATACCTCGAGGCCACATATTCCTGGGTCCATTAGGGTCGACCACTAGAACTAGGTCTCCCACTTGTAAGGGCCTTTGTTCTTCATGCCACTTCTTGCGTGGTATCAGGTCAGGCAATACCTCTTTAACCCATCGTGTCCAGTATAGGTCTGCGAGTCTCTGTGCGATACGCCATTGTTTACGAAGATAAAACTCGGAATCATTGAAAACGCCCATATGTGGGGTGTTGGAGGATGAGCCTATCAGGAAATGGTTTGGTGTCAACGTCTCTTTACTTCCAGGGTCTACCGCGACATGGGTAAGGGGGCGACTGTTAACAATATTCTCGACTTCAGCCATTAGGGTGTTAAATGTTTCTTCTCTGGGTGCTCGCTCTTTCAGTATAATCTTCAATGAATTTTTCACGCTTCGAATGAGCCTTTCCCAAGCCCCACCCCAGTGTGGGCTTGCGGCGGGGATAAAAGTCCATTTAGTTCCACGATTTGCTGCCTCGTTTATTAGAATTTCGTCATCGAGTTCTTGAATTGCCCTTTTTAATTCCGTATCTGCCCCTCGTAGGTTTGTGCCATTATCCGAGAAGATCTGTTGGGGCCATCCGCGCCTTGCAGCCATTCTCCTAAGTGCCATTATTAACGAGTCTGTCGTCAGAGTGGCGACTGCCTCCAAGTGAATAGCACGAACGGTAAGGCAGGTAAATAATACTCCATACCTCTTTTCTCTTCTCCTTCCGATTGTAACTTCTAGCGGCCCAAAAAGGTCGACACCACAGAAAGTGAATGGCCGCTGGTGGTGAGCTATCCGCGCATTAGGTAAGTCTCCCATTCTTGGTATTTCTGGTTTACACTTTCTGATTCTACATATCATACACTTAGATGAAATATTTTTTACCGTAGGTCTAAGTTTTAATATCCAGTATTTCTGTTTAAGGTTATTCACTACTGTCTCCTGGTTCTCGTGAGCGGCGTTAACATGGTAAAATTGGACTAACAGTCTCGTTATGTAATCGCGCCCGTCGAGTATCACCGGTCTCTTTGTTTCAGGCAACACGTCGGCAGCTGCATCTATTCGACCACCAACGCGTAACACTCCGTGCTCATCGATGTAAGGTGACAAGGTAAGTAATTTGCTAGTTTTAGGTATTAACTCGTTACTTTTTATTTTCAGGATTTCTTCAGGAAATGACTTGGCTTGAGAATATCTCAGCAGTAACCTCTCAGCCTTCTCCATTACGGCGGCGACATCTTCTTTGATACGTCTACATTTGTTTATAAATTTCAACATGTTATAACTAGCTCGAAGCAAACGTATCCAGGATGAAAATATTGTAGGTTCGGGAATCGGTAAGTTTATTTTCATTTCCGTAGTGGTCAGCGCGCATATTAATTCGCCCGTGTTTATTTCAGCGCTCAATATATCCTTTGGCCACTCCGACTCCCCCTTTAGCAGGAATGAAGGGCCTTTAATCCATTCAGTAGGTAATATTGAACGATCATATGTTTCTCGGGTGGCTAAGTCAGCGACGTTCAGGCCCGTAGGTACGTATCTCCATTCGTTCATTTGCGTCAGGTTATCAATTTCTCCCAGCCGGTGCGCTACATAACATTTATAATTACGCGCGTCGTTTCTAATCCAATGTAGCACCGTCGTCGAGTCACTCCAAAATATCCGACGTTCCGGATTTATTCTGTGTTCTTTTATTATTGTGTCACATAAGCGTGCGGCTAGCACGCACGCCTGCAGTTCCAGCCGCGGCACAGAAATGGGTTTTACCGTGGCAACTCGAGCCTTGCTCGCTATAAATGCCTGATGCGCTACGTCACTCACAATCCATCGCCAGTAAGCTACTGCGCATATAGACAAAATAGAAGCGTCGCAAAAAATATGCAATTCCAGGTTTGAATAACAACCGGGCGCGCTCAGAACAGGCTCCGGCGCATTGATAACAGAGCCTGTTTGCATCCCGCTTGCGCCCGCGAGGTGCTTCTCCATTTCACTCGCACTTGCAGCGGCGTGATAATGTCTAGGAAGACGTACTTCACTGATTGATTTAAGTTGAGTAATCCATTTTAGCCACTTTTTGTAGATGTTGTCTGGTATTTGTTCATCCCAACTCAAATTTATTTTCCAGGTCTCTTGTAATAATAATTTTCCATTAATTGTAAACGGTGCCAAAAATCCATATACGTCAAAAATTGACATTATAATTCGTAAAATGTCTCTTTTCGTTGGCCTTTGTTTACCAAGAACAATATCTTCGGGAATTTTCTTCAACGAGACATCGAACCCGAGCGTATCTTCATCAGGCTGCCATAACAAACCAAGCGTCCGCTCGCCCGCATACTCCCGCTGCTGTCCAATTTTGAACCTTACCGCCATATCTCCGAGAGTCTCATTTGGAACGTCTCGGATAACATTTTTTCTATTGGTGTTCCAGTTTTGAATTTCAAAGTCGCCTTGTGCGTGTATGTAGGTGACGTCACGAATCAGCTGTTTAGCGGTTTCTTCATCAGGTAAGCTATCTATGTAGTCGTCCATATAATGCTGCGTATAAATAGCGTTGACTGCGGCCGGCATAGAGGACTCGAAACGTCGAGCATTTTTATTCTTCACAAACTGCGCAATGAATGGGGAGCAGTTTGCACCGAATATAAGGGAAGTCATCAGGTACGTATCAACCGGGTCGTCGGGCTTGTCTCGGTATAAGAAGCGTAAGGCATGTTGATCATCAGGTTTTATTTTAATTCTAAGGAACATGTCCTTGATGTCTCCGGTCACGGCCACCTCGTTCTCCCGGAACCGAAACATTATTCCCATGAGTGACATCAAGAGATCGGGTCCTGTATACAGGTAATCATTCAGTGATAAGCCTTTTGTTTTCGCGGCGCAATCAAACACTAATCGAAGCTTCTTTTTGTTCGGGTTATCGACCCCGAAATGCGGTAAGTACCAGGTTTTCGGTGATTCTACTGGTCCTTGCAGCTTCTCTGCGTAGTTATTGTTTAATAAATGTTGTATGCGTTCTATATACCTCTGAGCATAATCATTATTTTTCTGAAATTTGAATTCGACTCCTTTCAGTCTAGAAATCGCATTGGGGAAGGAGTCAACCATCACGCAGTCTTGATCCCTCCAAGGTAGTTCAACATGCCACTGGCCACCAATCAGTTCGGAGGTTTGTTCCAGGTGTTCCTGGGCCCGTACGTTCTCCGAGTTTTGCCGCGGCTCGGCCGAAATACCCATTGAGTCAATTGTAAAGTAACGGCGAACGTCTGCTTGCATCTCTTGTAGTATAACGTTTTCATCTTCGTGACATATGTGTAACGTCGAGTGTATGTCCGTTTGTGACGTCACATGTCGAGGTATCCTTCCGTGTAGACACCAACCCAGGGGCGTGCGAGTGGCGCAGGGTTCATTGGAGCCACCTGTCACAACTTCCAATGGTGCAAGTAAGTTATAATTGTCTTGCCCAATTAACATTTCGGGTTTTACGGTAGTATTACATAAGAGTCCTTGTATTACGTGTAAATATGAATAGTTCTCGCAAGTAACTAAACTCAGGTCCTGTACAGGTAAGTTGAGATTACTAACGCTGCACGCACTTATTGAAAACATTGTCCCGTTTTTGCTTGATAGTGAAATATCGATCAGCTGGGTTTCGCAAACCAGTTCTGTACTGTCCCAGGCGCCGCGCACACGTAAACACTCCCGGCGGCCGCGCAGGCCCGCGCGCTCGGCCAGCGACGCGCTTATCAGCGTCACTGTCGACCCGTCGTCGAGCAGAGCGGTCGTGCTTATGATTCCGTTAGGGCCATGTATGTTTACCGGCACGACTTTTAATAACACCGCGCACTTGCCAATGTTTATATGTGTCACGGTTTCAGTCTGGGCTTCACTTTCTGTCACTGGCACTAAATTGATATTGCTTGGACGCGAACTTTGACCCGGCACATAGTGTAGGAGCCGATGGTGGGATTCTCTGCACCCCTCCACATTGCATGCGGCAGCGGCGCACGTTTGTCTATCATGGTGCGATAATAAACACTTGTAACAGAGACCGAACTTTTTTACGTGCTGCCAGCGATCCTTACGAAGCGCTTTCTTAAATCGCTTGCACTCTGTTAAATCGTGTTTAGACATTCTACAAAAACGGCACTTGAGATCACTCGTTCCACTTTGTACTAACACAGTGTGTGTATTAAAGTCATTTTTATCGTTAAATTTACGCTTGAAATTGTCCGGTCGCTGATTTAACAACGTAACACTGCACTTAGAGATTTTAAGCGCCTCTTCGTGAAGAAAGTTGGCTAATAAGTCGAACTTAGACGTCTTCTCTTCTTTGATGCGTGCGTAGCTATAATCAGCCCACTTGGATAACAGGATGGTTGGCAGCTTTGACAGTATGATAGTGACTAAGCTCATTTCTTGTAGGTATTCTTCACACTTAAGGGCGCGTACAGCAGCGACATAGTTTTTAATCTTATTTGAAAATACGATTATATCTTTGTGATAATCAGGAGACATCGTATTTAACTTTTTGATATCGTAAATTATTCGAGATAATATGGTGTCACTGTTCCCAAATTGTAGTTCCAATGTAGACAGTAAAATGTCTGGAGATGTGGCACTGACTAGTAAGGCATTAACGGCGTCCTTGGCGGGCCCACGGAGACACCTTCTCAATCGCCATAGGTTCTCCGTGTCACTGAATTTACAGACGCGGGTGGATTCTTCGTACGCTGCCTTAAATTGGAGCCACTCCATGGGCTCGCCGAAGAAGAGAGGCAGTTCCCTCGGCGTGCTAAGTCGGCTAAGAAGGTTAGTGTTTTGAGTGTTGGAGACGGAGGCGGTAACTATTTCCTTCAGTGCGTTTGCTAGTTGTTGAACTGGTCCATCGGTGTCGGCGACCACTGCCGCCGGCGGACACAGCGAGCCCTTGTCATTTCCAGTCTCGGGGGCAAACTGTGACACCAGTTCCTGTTGACTACGCTCGACCCACCTCGCGACATCACTCTTGACGGAACCTTCACTGGCTTCGGTTGGTGGACTGTATTCGTCGTCGTCTAGCTCGGCAAGATCTGCCTGTAGCTTTTTATCTATTAAGTCCATTTGAATGCGAGCTTTGGCCTCAGCTGCTTCCAGCTCCAGCTTCCTCCTTTGTGCCACTATAGAAGATGAAGATGATTTCTTTGATCCTTGAGTAGTAGTTTTTCGAGAACAATGCGGTTTCGGATTATCCATTTTTGGTTTTAGTACCTCTGATTTCACAACACTTCCTACATCTAAATCAATAGTTTTGTTTTTATTTTCCATCTGTACAGGCGTCTGTAATTCCTGGTTTGTATTTTCCCTTTGTTCATCTTCTACTTTTTTCTGTTGCTCCCTTCTTGCAGTGCTACGTGTATTGACCATTTTTGCTGGCGTATGAAACATCAAGATCTGGTTCGAAGACCACTTTTGTAGATGTTGAGGTCTGGTTACTCCAAAAAATAGGCAAAATCCACGACAATGAATTTAATTATTTTAAGAAGTGGTAGGTACACGCATAAAGTACGAGCTGAAGGGACGTGCGGCGAGTGCAATGGCTTATGACGACTGGCTACTTTTTTTTTAAAGACGGTAAGCTTTCGGGCTGACCGCCCCCGCGCGCTTCGCCCTCACCGCGGGTCCCCTAGCTTTGACAAGTACAATTTTAAGTAATAAAACTAACGCTATTAGGTCGCTAACAATAACATTTGGCGATGCATTTTGATACGGCATTATATCTAGTACTCTGTAAAACCAAATAGGTTATGAATTGTCAACGTATCGTTTTTAGTTCTACACATAAAACTCATTTAGTGGAACAATAATTTTCTTGTTGACATGCATTCTAAGTCAATTTTGTAGTATGTACTCATAAGTTAAAAACAAACTTAAGACTAAATGAATTGTTAAATAATTGGTTGATTAATAGTTTTACGCAAAAAAAAATTGAAACATTAAACAAACCCGCAACATCAGGCCTTGCCAGCCTTTGAGAACAGGAAATTATCATCAGTACTAGTATCAGTACCGTTGTAATAACATAGTTCCGCAAAAAGCTATTATAAATCCGATTATGGAAAGAAAGTCGTACTTAATTAGATTACTGATATCAAAATGTAAAAGTGACTTTTTTTTTATGAATGCTAACCGTGAAACGCAAAGGTTTTGTCTGCTCTGGGTGCTTCGAAAGCCAAAGGGCGGTATCTAAATTCAATAGCTGAAGCAGATTCGATACCTCTCACGTTAGTAATGGGGTGCACATACCAAAGAGGTTTTGGAGTATATTAACCTATTTGGTTTACACATGCTTAGCGCTATGGTCAAGGTGCTTAACGCTAACGTAATCAATTTTCGAGAACTAGCAAAATGCATGGAATTGAAACGCTCGACACGACCGTTCCGCAAATTACATCAATTCTATACGTTTTCTATAACGATATCGTCAACCAAATGAAATTTTTCATTCAATTATCGCCTTAAAATGTAAGACTTACAAATCGGTCACTTACTTAATCTTTTAAGTACCTAATAAATTAAAACGTTTGGGCAGGGCAATCAATGTAAACACTTTGGTAAGTTTTATTATAATTATGGCATTAAGTCTGAACCATTAAATTTTAATGGTCGTTCTTATAAATTTGTTTCCTCACTTAATTATTTACATAGTAACAAATTAGGTCTGTTGTAATTGATTGTTTTCAACAATATTGCTGTTTACACGCTTACTTTGTACGAGTTTTTTGAGTGTGTAAAAATAATTAAACATAAGGCAATACAATGTATATAAGTCTTTTTTTTATGGCTTTGAAAGGCAAACAAGCACACAGGCCACCTGATGGTAAGTGGAAACTCTGACCCATATAACATTCGCATTCACAAGACTGCAAATGCACTGCCAACCGTGAGGACTAAGATGCAATGCCTCTATGCTAGTCATTTCACCGGCTGTCTTATCCCAAAACCGGAACACAACAATGCAAACACTGCTGCTTATCACGCAAAGTAATTACTCCACGGTCCGTCTGCCCATCTGTCAGTCCGTCTGTCTGTCACCAGGCTGTACCTCAAGAACCGTGATAGCTAGACAGTTCAAATTTTCACAGACGATGTATTTCTATTGCCGCTATAATAACAAATACTAAAAACAGAATAAAATAAATATTTAAGCGGGGCCCCCATACAACAAACGTGATTTTTTATAGATAATGTTACGGAACCCTTCGTGCATGAGTCCGCTTCGCACTTGGCCTTTTTTTTAATATTAAGTACCGGTAAAAACCCTTTTGAGTTTTGACAGATAACTGTACATTTGAAAAATGGGTTATGATTCACAGAAAACCATTTTCAATTTCCCAGTCAACTTTGAAAGACAAGCTAGAAAGATCGAAATCATTAGAGACTAAAATCCAATGACAACCGTTTCCAATTCGAACATTGATTGGCCAAATCGAGGAGGACCACGTGAGTGAGACAACTAGCGCTATGCGGGACGGTGCGTCATGTGTCGCCTCGTGTCCAGGTTACATGGTTCCAATTGCTTTTGTGATGTTACTGCAGGTTAGCTTTACGAGGAGACCAATAAATTTGGCCAAGCAAATGTTACCTATTTAGAGGTGTAATACGTCCACTGTTACGTGTCGTGGCGAGGCGAGGCTAAAATCGCGTAACTGTAAAAAAAAAACATACAAATGTAGCTACGTACGTTTCTTACCCCCTAAATCAAGTCCAATTACCACGATTTTTTGGTATAAGTAAATAAAATAAACTTTATTTGCCAGTAGTGTGACGTATGGTACATTAACCTGTGACCTCTAAACTAGGCTGGGCCTGTCTTGTGGGGCCGATGTCATCCATTTATAAATAACTTTTACATAATGTTATAAGTGTTGTTATTATGAAAAAGTAGGTTTGTACATTTCCGTTTTTTTTATTTGCTCTTTTCCAATAAATATTTTCTTGAAGAGAAAAATGTACAGACTTAGTTTTTCTTATGATAAAATCCAACTAGGTTTTGGAAGAAAATTATATTTTCATACATTTTGTATGATTTTTTTTTGCTCATTTTTTTTTGCGACAAACGCTAACTTAATATCATTGTAAAAAGAGATTAATTTAAAAACAAAAACGCTTCATAACTGTGTTCTCCTCTGGGAACTTAAAACAAAATAAACATTTTCCTTTTCATTTTACTCTCATGCATATTACTGGCACGTAGCTCGCACGTCACTTGCAAGACGCACGCTGTCTCATGCTCACCGAGACAAACCAACTTATTAAGGTTCAAAATGTCAGTAGCTGCTAACTGTCATGACAGCAACTCCCACTGTGTAGCCTAACCTTATACTCCAAGGCATGGCACGCCTCCCGTAACGATATTGCTTGTGAGCGTAGAATTAAATATCCGAAGACATTTCAGAGTTGACCCATTTGTTTGTGTCACTTCTGTCGGTTTGCGATCTGTTTAAGTCAGAGTGTAAAGGGATCTTAATAATTACAGAGACAAAAATATGAAGGTGTAAAAATAAACCTTAAGTGACATAACTTTTAGAAGTTTTCGAATTTGTACTTGTCTCTCACTCGCTCTTATAAGCTCTTATTAGGAGCGAGTGAGAGAGAAGTACAAACTCAAAGTACATTCTAAGTGCTAGACTATAGGTACCTACATTGTTTTGATATTGCATGCAAGATCGAAACAGCAATCGGGTCTTTAAAGTTTGCTTGTTGTTGTGTTTAATATCTAATAACCTAATTAGTACACGTTAAGTTACATACATAAACTCACGCCTTCACTGAAAACACTGATCCGAATTAGAATCAATATTACTCTAACAAACTCACTCAGTATAGTTATTGACGTTTAAGTCTTTCCTTAGTTAGTCTTTTTCATAAACAAGTTTGAACAAGGCTAAGAAAAAATAATCTTTAAAAACCTAACTACTGTTTTGTTTATATCGTCAATATAATGATATAATCATGTACTTCAATTTCACATGTGGCGACACCCCTACAGGAATTTATATCGTCAGCATTATTGGAAAGCAAAGCGAGCGCGGGACACGCGGAGCTCAGTCCGCTCACAGCCACCATTCGTATCGGTATTCCGATAGACGCGACTCGCGCCCGCCTGGTCACTCACTGTATTACTTAGCCTTAAGAGCCAGTAATTAAATTAGTATCTCAATAAAGTGGTTTATCTTATCTCTCATCACCTAATTCCATCCGGACATTTTATAACTGTAGGCAGCAGTTATATTGGTGACCCCGACGTAAACAAAGTATCCAGTAAGGCCCTTGACGCTAAGATGAATGTAACGACATCTAGCTTGTCAAAATCAGACCAACTAGGGGGTTATTATGACATAGCTATGCAGTTCATTTTACGCTAAGAGAAAAGGACAGAGCTATATAACTGCTATAGCTCTGTCCTATACGCTCGCCGTAAAATGAAATGTATAGCTATGTCATAATAACCCCTCTGTGCAGCCTTTACACGGGAACAAAGAACCATACATACATATACTTTTACATACAGGTCAGAAACATTACTCTCCTTCTTCGACAGTTGGGTAATAAAGAACGAGTTAAATATTTCTAAAATCTCGCAAGAACGGTACAGTAGGAGTTTTATTTTGTCCAGTAAAGATAAAAAAAAAAAAACTGATTCCTATTAATGCTACAAATCATTTATTTATTTATTTATTTATTTATTTATTCAAAGAAATTACACAGCATTACAGTAAAGACTAAAGCACTGTGAATTTTAGAAGAAAACAAAAATAGTATTAACAGAGTGACAAAACAGTAAACAATAAAAATAATATAACATTAATAAGTTAGGAGACAGTTGAAGGCCGTGCATCCATCTTCACACAAAACCTCAGACATTCATCACGCACCATCGCCCATCTACTCGCAAACACATCGACATTAGGAGCCCCATCCAAAAACACATTCAGGAGTTGCAGAGCACGGACTAGCGGCGATTTGCGGCGGAACATGGTCCGTGCTGCCGGCACCGCCAGTAAAGGGTACTTGCGTTTCCGATAAGCGTATTTCGTCACAGGGGGAACTTGCAGACGCACCAGTTGGGATACTAAAACCGGACAATCTGAGTCCCCCCTCAAGATACCGCAAGCCATAGATATAAGCACGAAGCTTCGCCTTACTTCCAGGGAGAAGAAGCCCAAGGTTCCCAAAAGGAATTTTGTTGGGTACAAGAATGGGTAGTACCCGTACACTTTTTTGTACAGGAAGCGCAAAAATGATTTCTGAACTTTTTCCAGCAGTAAGATGTATGACGCTTCATGGGGATTCCAAACAGCTGAGGCTGTCTCCAGCTTACTTCTCACGAGAGCGGTGTAGAGAAGCTTTATGGCCCTGGGATCATCAAACTCCCTGGCGTTGCGGACAACAAACCCAAGTCTGCGGTAACAATTTGCTGCAAGCATTGTCATGTGCTCATGAAAATTAAGGTGGGAGTCTAGTACAACCCCCAGGTCTCGTATCGATGTGACACGGGTGATGGGTTCCGAACCCAACAGATATGGTCTACACAGGGGACTACGCGCTCTACTGAAGGTAATAACGGTACACTTGTCAGCATTAAACACAAGTTTATTATTAAGACTCCATTCGTAAACCAAATCTATGTCCCTCTGCAAAGACTCCGAGTCAGTGATTCCCTGCACCCTGTAAATCAGCTTCAGGTCATCGGCATAGAGCAGGCATTGCGCATGCTTAGGAACAGTGGCCAGGTCATTAACCATGACGCCAAAGAGTAAAGGACCTAAAATAGAACCCTGACTAACTCCGGAACGAGTGGGATAGGTACCCGATATAAAGCATCCGTGCTGCACATATTGCTGTCTGTCGCGCAGATAATTAGCAAAGAGGCGAAGCAGTTTTGGTGAAAAACCAATGCTGCATAGTTTGCTTAAGAGTACGTCATTATCTACGCGATCAAAAGCTTTTTTAAAGTCGAAGTACAGCACGTCTACTTGCATTCCCATATCCAAATAATCCGTAACAGAATCAACCAAGGTTAAAAGGTTCGATTCAACAGAACGCCGGGGCCTGAAACCGTGTTGAGCGTCACAAAGAAAAGGTTTCAATTGCGGAGCAATAATACTGTTCAAAATTATCTCAAACAACTTGGGGACTGCGGAGAGATTGGCAATGGGACGGTGATTTTCCACGTTGACCGTATCATCTGTCTTGGGAATAGGCGTCACACGACTGACTTTCCATCGAGAAGGATACTCCCCAGTATGCAGAACTAGGTTAAAGATGTGAGTTAACGGTGATATCAACCACTCCTGACATCCTTTCAAGATATAGGATGGAATTCCGTCGGGACCAGGAGAACTTAGAGGTTTGAGACTAGCTATGCCACGCCTCACGTCAAGAGGTGTTATTTTATTAATATGAATGTAATTGGCATTTCCAGTAAGGTCCTCACGAGCAGTATTGAGAGGGTCAAGACGAGGCTCGCTCGGCAGGAAGACACTAGAGAAAAAGTTCGCAAATGCCTGAGCCGCATCGCGACCCTCATACCGCTCTCCACCGAAGGCAACTCTAGACTCAAAGAACTCTCCACCGAAGGCAAATCATGCTAATCACAACAAAAAGCTAGCTTTAAAAAAACCTGACTGTTGTTGCTAACCATCTTTAAGTCTTTATAAATCCTAAATGATCGTTCAAAATGAAAAATGATCAAAGAAAACTGAAGATAATTTTAAATACCTATTCAATGATACGCCATTTGTCATAGTACGTCGGTAAAAAAAAAATTTGTATGGCGTGGTGGTGGTTGAATTTTAAATAATTTCATAATTTTACTTGTATATTTTTTACTTGTGGGAGGACCTTGTGCAGGGTCCGTCCGAGTTGGTACCACCATCTTATCCACTAACCTACCGCCAAGCAGCAGTGTTCGCATTGTTGTGTCCCGTTTTGGGGATAAGACAGCCGGTGAAATGACTAGCGTAGAGGCATTCCATCTTAGTCCTCAGGGTTGGCAACGCATTTGCAGTCTTGTGAATGCGAATGTCTATGGGTCACAGTTTCCACTTACCATCAGGTGGCCTGTGTGCTCGTTTGCCATCCCATGCAATAAAAAAAAACAACTTAAGTGACACTCAAAATATTAGGACAAATCGATTGCCATAAGAATCATTAAAATCGGTCATCGCGTTTAGTTTTTACAGCGCCACACGGGAAATAACATACAAATTTAGGTTGAAAAACACAATCCATGCAGCTTAAATCATGGACGGTATTCCGCTAAAGCCTTTGCCATTCAATGCACGTGTCAGCTGTAATTATGCTGTCAGGTACTGTATGACAAAACTGCCGTAAGCCAGTTAATTTTCAATGCAGTCAGACCCTAGGATTAAGTGCTCACGGCTGGTCTGCTGACGGGCATGAAGCCTATGTTTGACGTTTTATTATTTAGTCACGTAACGTAACATTTTAAATTCTAAGAATTTCACACTATTTCTCAGTGTCAAAGAGAGAAATTGTGTTATAGGGAACATTCATGAACTTTTTGCACAGCTTCAATAAAAACTGTTTCATGTTAATTAACAATAAATAAAAATATTGTTTGTAAAGTAAAAAAATATAAATAAAAAAAAAACAAATCGTCGGTGATTCTGCAATACCGCGTAAATGACAAATTTATGATAGAGCAAAATAAACCTTACGGCCTTAGTAAAAATGTGCATTTTGCTCCTTATTTAAAATGTTGCTTACGTGGTTTTGCAGTTTCACCGACAAATGTATTCGCTACACACACAAAACCCATAGAAAAAAGTAAAAACAGAAAACAATAATCTCTCTTCTTCAAGTGCCTCTCCAACTAGTGAAGGTTGGCTACTAACTTCTGGAATTGTTGTCCATGTGTCTACGCGGCAGTGAATCAGACACTGGGTCAGCATAATGCTGAGGTGTTAAACACTCCGAGAGTTACAGACGGATACCGTTTTTTTCCTTCTTTCCATATTTGGTTATACCTAGTCTAGTAGATAGGCGAAGGAAAAGCCAAGGTATCTTGCGTGCTGCCGATCGTATCTCACTGATAAGACAACGCTTCGGCCAGTCGAAGGTCTATCGCTCAACCCCATTTCATTACTGTATAAATAACCTTTAGTTAATTAACAAATAGGGAAATCAATCATTTTGTAGAACTTCACTTCATCGATTGTGTCATTATTTCATCATATCGAACGAAATTTTCTGCTGAAACCTTAATGTTCCCAGGATTTCAGCTGGACTGCCATAAAAATTTATTAGGTACCAACCAATTAATACCAGAAACTTTAATTTCTCTTGTTTAGCTGATTATTACATTATGACAAAGCCGTGTTTGCCCCTCAGTTAGGCACTCTGGAAGTCCTGTATCGATGCTCGGGGTATCCATCGTCAGATTTCACTAAAATCATCCCAAGTTTCGAAATAGTCTCTTTAGTATTAAAAACGCCCTTAAACCCGTTTTTTTGCCCCTGAGTTAAATCTTTTAGTTTCCTACCAACATTAACTTGTTACCTAAGCATTTAGGGCCGTATTAATAAACTCATCTTGGCTGAGATGCCCGTCACAAGATACGTCAAAGTAAACGTCAAACCATAGAAAACTGTCATTTTTGACGCATCTTGAGACGAGCATTAGGGTTGGTACAGACAAGCAGCATATGAACTGCAATTCAGCTGCAAAATGGTAGTTTGAATGCAGTTTTGATGCAGTTGATGTAACTGCACACCAACTGCGCAGTTTGCTTAGGTAGACTGCACGCCAACTGCAAGCGGACTGCGCAGTTGTTTTGCAGTTTTAATGCAGATACGGCAACTGCATAAAAACCCTTAGGGCCAGTACAGACGGACAGCATTTCAACTGCAACCCAGCTGCAACGTGGCAGTTCCAGGGCTGTTCTGATGCAGTTGGTGCAACTGCATCGAAACTGCAAACCCATTGCAAACCTGGACTGCACAATGGGTTTGCAGTTTCGATGCAGTTGCACCAACTGCATCAGAACAGCCCTGGAACTGCCACTTTGCAGCTGGGTTGCAGTTGAAATGCTGTCCGTCTGTACCGGCCCTTAGAGTCGAGATCTCGTAAACTATTCAAAATTACATTATTTCCCTTTATAAGTCTTTAAGCCCCGAACCAATTTCAAGACATTATTTTCTTCCAACCATTTTAAATAAAGCAACAACTTAGTATTCAATTCGCCTCCGCCATTATCTCGGTAGCGACAGATGGCGCCTCTTAATAATGTATGGAGTATCCCATCGATCGTACGCACGTACGAGACCTGCAGTCAGTATCCAACCCTTTCATGTTTTCCTGGTACCAAAGAAGCGAAAAAGATTACATTTGACATTATCTAACCGATATAGATAAATAAAAAAAGTAAAATTTTATTATGTTATATTTTTTTTACCGGTTAGAAGCCCGTGTGTTTGCCGGGTTAGAATAGTGCCACTCCATGTCTTCCCATGGATGTCGTACGAGGCGACTAAGGGAATATAGGCTTGTAATACTGTTAGGCAATGGGCTTGCAACCTGTCACTAATACGCTGATAAACATCTTATCGCTGATAAACATCTTAGCCTATTTGTGCAAAATGTGGTTACTGAATTATCAACAAGTTTTTAAAGTTGTAGGTAATTCCGTAGCTCTGCCTACCCCAATCTGGGATGACAGGCGTGAAGGTATGTATGTATGTATGTATGTATATATATATTTTTGTCGCGTAGGAAGGCAAACGAGCACACAGGCCACCTGATGTGGTAAGTGAAAACTGTGACCCATAGACATTCGCATTCACAAGACTGCAAATGCACTGCCAACCCTGAGGACTAAGATGGAATGCCTCTATGCTAGTCATTTCACCGGCTATCTTATCCCCAAACTGGAATACTACAATGCAAACACTGCTGCTTGGTGGTAGGTTAATGGATAAGATGGTGGTATCAGCCCGGACGGACTCTGCACAAGGTCCTCCCACTATTAAATATTGTGTCCCATATGTAAGTAACTATTTATAAATAAAAACCAGGCAAGAGCATGTCAAACCATGCTCAGTATAGAGTTTCAAAGCCATGACTACAAACACAAAAAACTACACTGCTACAATCTCAAAAACAACATGTATAATTTTTTATTTTTTTAAATGGGCACATCGGTCGCCTGTATCGTATCTCAAGAACTAATCGAGTCTACCTACTGAGTCATGTCAGTTTCTTTTAAATTCGTTGTGTGCTTTTATTTTAGATTTTTTAATATTTGTCCCCTAAACCGACGTACGTACGTGCATGAAGAGATTGATGAATGTAGAGGAAGTGAAAGCTGTATGTTCCAGTGCACCTGGCGTTCCATAGTCTCTGTCTTTAGGAGACAGGCGTGAAAGTATGTATGTATAAATTTTGCATATGTAGAATTATAGTGACCTTATTCACAAAATTTGGATTTCGAGTTAGGTCTTTATAGTAATAAATGTATGACTCGATGTCGAAAGCTGAAATGTTGAATATGGTCACTATAATTATAAAGGTGCGATTTGAGGCTTTGGCCGACGGGGTGGAAATACGTATCTCTACTGGTGAAAAAAATACCTTTAGAAAAAAGTATAATGACAAACATTCACATGTCATAAAGTTTTTTTAATAAATACCACACTATGTTTTCAATTTAATACAAAAAAATCAGTTTCGTTACTTTGAACACTTTTGAGAAAAAAACAGTTCGTAGTTTGACTTCAGAATCCTAAAAAAATTGTCATTACCCAAAGCCCGCCAATATTTAATATAATATTTTTTACCAAACCTCCTATCCTACCATTTCTACTACGCTTATCGCGATGGTAGTTAAAATCACCCACTAATTGTGGTTATTATCGTAAAAGCGTAATGAAAGCGTATTTCAGCTGATTGTTTCGATTGGTTGAGCTATGAATTATGATATTACTTTTTGTAAGTGAACCAAATGGTTCGATTGGATAGCTTGTATCTTTTGTAACAATTGCTAACTAAGGCACAGTAAAAACAGTAGTTCGTCTACAAACGTGTGCGCGTGCGCTGACCGAACGCGCCGCGAGGCACAAGGGATCTCAACAGGACGCACCAAGCCGGTTTAGTTGGGGCAGCGTTATTGAGTATCAAGCAACACATTTCGACGTAACCCTAGCGCCCAAGCGGCAATAGATAACAGAGACTCTTAAAGGGTCGGATACGAACTCTTTTCTATTTATACATACTATGACTAAGGGATGACATTGATCAATTGCTCCCGACATATTATTTAGTGTGCGCGAGCGCAAACGATGAGCGAGCATCTTTGAAGGTAACTGGAAGAAAAGGATAAGTTCGCGTAGATAGGTACTTGTTGTGTTTGTGTTTGGAGCATAGGCGTAAAGTCGCTTGTCTCTCGGTATTTTACAGGATGTATCATGGAGAGTGTGCCCAAGAACTGCATGACCTCATCCCACCCTCCACTTTCTCACATCGGTCTTCTAGACGCCGGGAGGGCTTCCATCCACATGTAGTAGAATACCCAGTGGTTCGCACGCAGCGGTTTGCTGCGTCGTTTCTTATTCGCACTGCTAGGGAGTGGAATGCTCTCCCTGCATCTGTATTCCCGGAATCATATAACCTTGGTGTTTTCAAGGCAAGACTGAATAGGCTCTGGGTAAGCGTTTACCACCTTCAACCTCGTCGTCACTTAACATCAGATGAGACTGAGGTCAAACGCAAACCTATAATGAATAAAAAATAAAAAAAACTGTAGGTAACTATAATATGTACTCGTCAACAAATACCCGCTTATCACATAAATATTTACTCCTACCGAGAATTGAACCCAGGACCGCTAACTTCGTAGGCAGGGTCACTACAAGACTAACTGGGCCGTCTAGCTCGTGGCATGTATGTCAAGTCCTCGGTCGATAATGTGTAGTGAACACGCTAAAAGCTACTTATGTCGTTCCTATTCTGCGTGAAGTCCGAGGGCGACCCTCAAAGAGAGGTCAAAGGACTCTCAGAGGCCTCTCGATAATTTCACACAGCATTTTCTGTATTCATTTAAAAACAAAATTAATTTTATTTATTTCGGACCAAATGTTATCCAGAGAATGTTAGGATTTTGATTCGTTTTTATTTATGTATTGTATGTATTGAACATTAAATGTGTCTACCTGTTACGGTTCAAAAGATTGTTAAAATCACGTTTCTTGTATGGTAATCTATATTTCTACCCTCTCGTTTATAATGCAATAAACAGAGCATGCAATTTTAAAAACTTAACTGTAAGAAAGGTGAAAAGCGTAGTGGAGAAGTTGTTCACCACTCTGACTTACGCTGAAACAGTACCTCCTAGAGGTCTCCTCATACGGGGCTTCACTTCAAAAAAAACACACCCACGCACACACACGCGCACACACACACGCACACACACACGCACACACTCACACAAACACACACACAGTTTATTTTTGCTTCGTTTAAAAAAAAAAAAAAAACATTTTATTTTTAAAGGTATTTGGTCAATGAAAATGTTTAACGCCTACATGATAGCTTCACTCCTGGGATGCCCGAGTTACAGGCTCGGCCTAGTTTGGGATCCGCTGTAAATTAGACACAAGTTTCATGTAAGTACTTTTTGGTAAATAAATTATTCTTATTCTCATTTTTTTAGCGGCAAATTCACTCTGTGAAAATTGGAACTGTCTTCCTTATACGGTTTATAAGATACAGCAAGCTGACAGATTGACGGACAGACGAATGGACGGACAGACAGCCAGAGGCTTAGTAAAGGAGTGCTTTTTGTACCCTTTGGGTACGGAATTTTAAAAAAGTGATGTGTGAGCTCATTTTATTCATTAATTCATTCGTTTATTTGTCAAAAAAAACAGCACTTCTTCAGAAAGACCTTTCAGAGGACTCCTGAGGCGATGCGTAAATCGCAATTATGTTGTAGGAATGTCGGTAAGAATTTATAATAAGCTTCCGTCTGCTATATCTGAGGTATCTCTACCCAAATTCAAAAGTTCCCTCTTAAAGTGGCTATCTAATAATAATTTCTACTCGTTGCAAGAATATTTTAACGAACGAAAACTCAAAGTAGGTACCTAAATTATCATCCTTCAGTTTATTATATTTGAATTTTATTATGGCTTGTTATATTGAAATGATAAAATACGTTTATGAATGTTAGTTCAATTGTTAATTGTGTATTCATTATAATAATTTTTATTTGTGTTTTGCATGCCTACTATAATAAGGTAAACATTACTGAAACTATGTATCCGTCTTCCATCTTCAACAATGCACGTGATGTTTTAGTTAAATAAATGAAATTGAACTTGTATTTTAACTCAATTTGCTAACTAAAATAATGCTCTTTGAAAAAATAACAATACGTTACTCGTATTACACAAAAATATTCAATCTCCATCGTCAAACAATAGAATATCGAATATATGGGGGGGACGTAGGAAACTAGGGAGGTATGAATCGATTAGAACGCCTCAGGAAAACTAGGGTATCTGTTATGCATATCGTATTGCGAATAAAACCTTGTGCATAGGATAACTTGGTTCTCAATGCTCTGGCTATTAACATTGCAGATGTGCCTTTTTTACTTGGGAGAGTAGTACAAAACTTGGGGCTCGGTGAAGCGTTGAAATTGAGAGGACGGCGACTGCAGGCTGCAGACATGTTGTTAGCAGCGAGGTTTATTCGGTTAATATTTTTAAATATGATGTTTAATTAGTGTTTGTTTGCTTTCATCAAAATTATAAGTACCTAGATACTTAAATAGTAAGCATACATTTTTGAAGTTTTACAGATTTCCAACTCATCATCACGTCAGCCAAAAGACGTCCACTGCTGGACATAGGCCTCCTCCAAGGCTCTCCACTCAGACCGGTCTTGTGCTTTTCGCATCCACCGCGTTCCCGCGATCCTTACAAGGTCGTCACTCCATCTTGTTGGAGGCCTACCTACAGCTCGTCTCTCGTCCGCTAACAATGGGCCTCATAAGGAAGCTCAAAGTCACTCAGAGGGCTATGGAGAGGGCTATGCTCGGGGTTTCTCTGCGTGATAGAATCAGAAATGATGATATCCGCAGTAGAACTAAGGTTACTGACATAGCCCGAAGAATAGCTAAACTGAAGTGGCAGTCAGTGGGCGGGGCACATCGCTCGCAGGACTGATGGCCGATGGGGCCAGAATGGAGACTCAGTCCTTAGAGATGAAAAAATCAAATTTAAAAATTATTTAAAGTAGTTTTATTGATCGTCTGTGATTGGTTCATAATATTTAGTATCTCTCTCAACAACCGACTAGTGACGTGGTAGCCTGGTAAAAGAGCTTCCAAGTACACGAGCATTCGATTTTCGATCGTTGCGAAGTGTCACTAGTATTTATCATCTAAAGTTAGTTATTATATTGACTTAAACCTAGTAAGAGTGTTTCAGCGTACAATAAACGTTTCCTACTGAGTATAACTAAAGAGGTTAGGGGAGGATAAAAAGTTTTTTTTTTTCATAAAAACATTTATATGGATATAAATTATGTACAATGGCGAACTTATCGCTCTCTGGGATATCTTCCAGCTAACCTTGTAATGACTGGGTGAGGACAACTCATGAGGATGGCAAAAAACAAGGTAAGTAATAAAATATTTTTACTTTATAAATACACAACGCAATTACATAATTAATTCCCTCCGTCCAACAGGTTCTATTAAAGGCGTCAAGTGGACTTTTTGTACATTCAAGTCCCTTAATGGAGTTGAGTGGGCTTTATTGTATACTTAAATCCATGTGGATTCGTTTACACTTTTAAATACTCTGCTATCCATCAATGGATTCTATTGCACTCTTAATTACACTTCGATCCATCAATGGATTTTATTAAACTTTTCATACATTTGATTCCATTGACATTTAGTATCCATCGATGGATCCTGGTATATAAAAAGTTCAATAGAATCCATAAATGGATATTTGTAGACCATAGTATATCTAAATCCATTGACGGATCCTTGAGTATCATAAAGTGTAAACCACTCCAAACGGATTTAAGTATACATTCAAGCCCACTCTACTCCATTTATGGATTTGGATGTACAAAAAGTCCACTTGTCCCCTTTAATGGATCCAATCAATGGATCCTAGTATAACCCCTTAGGTAAGGAGTGACATTAGCAATCTCGGACCAGTCTGTTCGAAGTGCATCGGTCGTCCAGCTACCATTACCTTTGCCATTGTCTCAAAGACCGTCTATGGCCTCCTGTGTATATTTTGGAGAAGTGACCAGTCCAATTTATTTACAGTGATAGTTAACGTACGTACAGTCAAAGTGATAGCTGCATAATTAGGAACGCTTGCGTTTTTCCCATACAATTGCCTACAAATATGTCTTTTAAATTTTGACAACCAATCAAAAAGTTTTTTTATTTTTATTCATTTATCGTTAACTAATAAATTAAGGTTTAAATAGATGTACAATTTATCGCTGTTACAAACGAATATTTCATTTTATATGGATTTAAAAACTTAGTGCTGACGCGTCTATACAAAGCTTTATAACTTTATATCAACGCAATTTTTTTTTTTTCAAACGTTAATTGAAGGAAACGTTATTAAATATGCAGAATTTTCATAATTGTACAATGTGTCAGGGAGAGTATGCCTAATACTAAATAATAGAAGTATTCCGTTTAAGCCAAATATATTTGAACGAATGGATAATTTCGCAAAAAGCTATTTTTTTTTCATATCCGGAATAACGAAACGGGAGGCTAGACTTGTGACTGCATAAAAAATAAATAAAATACAACGGGGAATAAATTTCCGGCGAAAACCAATTGGAAAATGATTCATTCGGTCAAAAACATTTCATTCAAACGGAATATATGTAAGTACCCCTATATAATGTCGATTAAATAAGTTCCTCATTATCATTTTTAATAGACAAGTTGAAAAAAGGAACAAGTTCATTTTACACTGAAATTATATCTGAGTAGGGCGTAAAAAGCACTTATATACAGGGTTATTAGTAAGTCGACCTATTCCCTTCTAGGGGTTTTGGGAGAGGTCATTTGCAATCATTTTGGTCCCATAATACCCTATGCAAAAGTGAACCTTTTCTGAGATAAATTAAATTTAAGTTCTTTGCTAAAAAGTCAGAAAAGCACCTTCAAAAATTAAAAAAAAAGAGTACTTTAAATCTTTTTTATTTAAAAGCTTTTGGACACGGTAAAATTGCCGTTCTTATGCAATATCAAAAGTAGAGTTATCTGTTCACATTTAAGAATGCGAGACCAAAAAGTAAAAAAATCATGTTTTATTTATCAGTTTATCCAACATAAATGCCACAAAACAGAAAAAAAAACAGTAATTTAAGTATAGCGAAATAACTTTCAAAACCTATACAAATGCACTTGGCAATATAGAACCAGCACAAAACCCGTAAACTAATATCCGAGTTAGTTGTGAAAGCTCAACCGAATTGTTAATAAAATGGCCGACGTTTTGCCTGACGAAATAGCCAAACGAGTTGAGTTTTGCCCCGACGAGTTTGCCTAGACCATCGGGTTTGTAACTTTTAAACGTGAATTGGCTGTGAAGTGTCGTGGGCTATTTGTACTGCAACTTGTTCGTTTTATCAGGTTGAGGGAACTGCGTTTAAAGATAAAGATAAAGACATTTATTCAGTAAGTAGGCCGCACGGGCACTTTTACATGCCAAGAAAAGAATCTACCAGCGCTTCACAAGAGGAGACCACTGCTGAGAAGAAACGCCGCAAGAAACTCAGCAGTCAATCATTTTTTTTAATGTATTAAATATTACAATGGTACCTACTTAGTCTTACATTATATAAATCTATAAATAGCAAATTAAAAAATATTTCAAATATCCTGTGTCTAACCGAAATAGGTAGATTTTGTCGCGGAGATCTACCAAACGCAAATCTATGCATAAGACGAACTATACATACAGTCCATTACTCTTAATGTTTTTTTTTA
This sequence comes from Acleris emargana, assembly GCA_927399475.2. Lineage (NCBI taxonomy): Eukaryota > Metazoa > Arthropoda > Insecta > Lepidoptera > Tortricidae > Acleris > Acleris emargana. The sequence continues at coordinate 2,276,784 of OV656836.1, read as the reverse complement.
ACCAGTTGCTAATAAACTGTCACAGAGATATATCGTATTTTACTCAAAAAAAATCCCAACAAACAAAAAGCAACCTTATTAACGCAACATATGGTCCAAAACGAACCGGATTACATCGCGACTGCACGTTACCGGCCGGCTCCCGAGAACAAAAGGCGACTACCTGGGAGGGAGATAAGGAAGGTCCGGCGATCATCTAAGTGCAGTTTTTAAGTAAAAATATAATTACGCGTTATAACCTTGAGACTGAGTAGTGCTAAAATAATACGATACAATATAAGTAACAACATTTAAAATTTAAACAATTTTAACGGAACTTTGAGTGAGTGAAGCGAACTATAAAATTTACAAGTGACGGAGTTGTAAGCTGATTGGAGTTAATACAATACCTAGCTAATAATTACGAGCGATTTATTGGGATATTACGAGCGAGTGAACAATGGAGGCCGAGATGAGCGTCGACATGATGATTTTGTTGCAGTATGAATTAATGGAAAACTTGAAGAAAGCTGAGAAGAACTTTAAAAAATCACCCAAAGAGCGGATTAAATTAGCATATATTGAAACTAAATTACAAGTTCTAGAACAATTATATGAAGACTTTAAGATTAATCATAGGCTAATTGTAACGAGAACACCAAAGGAGGAAAAGAATTTATATTTTACTCAAGATGTTTACGAATATTTTGAAGAGCAATATGTGGAGTATAAAACATTATTGAAGGAATCGTTACAAGTGTTTTTGCCTCCAGTACTACAGCAGCCTGCGATATCCAGCTTGCCGAGCAGTGGAACGTTCGAGAGCGCTCATGGTGACGTCAGACTACCCCGTATTAACCTACCTACTTTCAGTGGCAAATATGAGGAGTGGCAATCATTTTATGATATGTTTTCTACATTAATTCACAACAGCAAGAGTCTTACGCCAGTACAAAAACTACATTATTTAAAAGGTACGTTAACGGGAGAAGCATTAAATCTACTGCGGGAGTATTCCACCACTGAAGCTAACTACGAGGGAGCCTGGAACCAACTCGTGCGGCGATATAATAACAAGAGGTATAATTGTAACACAATATTAAAAAGTTTATTCGCTTTAAAGAAGATACAATTGGAGTCGGCACCAGCAGTGAAGAATTTATTAGACACTACAACTACGTGTTTAAAATCTTTACAAAATATGGGCATTAGCACAACTTCATGGAATGTAATTATTGTCTATTTAGTGGTTTCAAAATTGGATGCAGAGTCAATAAAGCAATGGGAACAACATATTACCATGTTCAGTGAAGAATTACCCACTTGGAGCCAACTGCAACAATATTTAGAGTGCAGATTCAGATCATTAGAGATGATAGATAATAATATAGTTCGAACAACACAAATAAATAAACCCATAATGAAGACGAAGACTTTTCATACTGCCGTCGAGAATCAAAACAGGAATAAGGAGATCGAGTGTGCTATGTGCCATGAAAAGCACTTTATTTATCACTGCAAGCGATTTGAACTGATGACACCGCGAGATAGACAAGACTTCGTGCAGAATAACAAATTGTGTTTCAATTGTTTATCACCTACACATGCGGTAATGAAGTGCCGGCAAACTACGAGTTGCAGGAAATGCGGGAGGAGACATCACACAATGTTACACTTCGAGCGGGAGAGTAAGGAGGGATCCCATGGGAGCCCAGCAGCAGGCGGAGTTGCAGCGACGTCGTCACCGAGCAAACCACGAGATGAGATACCGAGCACATCGCGAGGTGACACGTATATTACTACTGCTTTTTCTAGAGGAGAGCTGCAACCCGACAGCGTGCTGCTCGCCACGGCTAGAATTAAGGTACGAAATTCTATTGGTTGTAAACAAACTCTTAGAGCTTTACTTGACCAAGGGTCACAAGCTTCCTTTGTAACTGAGGCGACTGTACAACTATTGGGTCTCACACGTAAACCAGTAAATGGCTGGGTGTCAGGGTTAGGAGATAGTCAAACTAGAATCAAACATACGGTTTCACTTTATTTGGAATCACGCCATTTACCAGAGACAATAATTCATGTAAATGCATATGTTTTACGTTCGTTAACAACTTTCCTTCCAGCAACCAAGCTTTGTATTTCGGAGTGGGCTGAATTAGAAAACGTGTCTTTGGCTGACACAACATACTATTCACCAGGAAAGATAGATGTCCTACTAGGTGCTGAAGTGTATGGAGAAATAATACTTGAAGGCGTGATGAAACAGTCTAATGGAAGCTTGATGGCGCAGAATACTGTCTTCGGGTGGATTGTTTCTGGAAGAGCATCACGTCAACCTAACGAACAAATGAGACCTCATGTGACAAGCTTGCATCTTCAAGTTAGTGGAGATGACCTGTTGAGGAAGTTCTGGGAGATGGAAGGCGAGCCAGACAGTATACAGAAACCTATGAGCAAAGAGGAGAAATTATGTGAAGACTACTTTGATACGACAACAGTACGAGACGAAGAAGGGCGATTGGTTGTGAGATTGCCTTTTACATCTGATGACCCTCAATGTAAATATGGTCGTTCAAAAGAGATAGCTTTAAAGAGGTTACAGTGGTTGGAACGAAAACTATCGAGAGAGCCAAAGTTAAGAAACGACTACAACAAAGTGTTTGAAGAATACCTAACTTTAAATCATATGACAGAGGTCCCTGAAAATGAACTAGATAATCCTTTTGCGGTTTACCTTCCCCACCACGCCGTTGTGAAAGAAGATAGAGAGACCACGAAAGTCAGAATTGTATTTGACGCTTCGAGTAAGGGAGTTAACAATGTCTCTCTGAATGATGACTTACTAGTCGGACCGAAGCTACAGCAAGACCTTAGACACATATTAATGAGATGGCGCAACCATAGAGTGTGTTTGATTGCAGATATTGTGAAAATGTATCGGATGGTTCGTGTCGCTGAGGAAGACATTGACTATCAGAGAGTCGTATACAGGTTTACTACAGATAGTAACGAGCAAATCAAACACTATCGCATGTTGAGACTGACATTTGGAACAGCTTGCGCGCCATATTTGGCTGTAAAGGCCTTACAGAGAACAGCAGAGTTAGAAGAAGAGAAATATCCGTTAGCGGCGGATATAACGAAAAGAGACTTTTACATGGATGATTTGATAACAGGAGCTGAAACGGAATCGGAAGCATTACACATACATAATGAGATGAATAAATTAATTAACTCAGGTGGATTTCAATTACAAAAATGGAATAGTAACTCAGAGACACTGTTAAGAAGTATGAGAAAGATCGATGAGAAGATAGCTAGCAAGCCTGAAGCTATAAAACTTAACGACTCGATAAAAATCCTGGGAGTGACTTGGAATAGAGAGTCAGATACACTCGAGTATAATCTAAACACGTTGGGACGCCATGAAAAAGTTACCAAGAGACAAGTCCTTTCAGACATAGCCCGGTTATATGACCCGCTAGGCTTGATAGCGCCAGTGGTGGTCGTGGCAAAAATGTTCATGCAGAAACTGTGGCAGGCAGGTCTAGAGTGGGATGAACACTTGTCTGAAGAACTACTCAAAGAGTGGCTCATCTTTAGAGATGGATTAGAATCCCTGAGGCATGTAAAAGTACCTAGATGGTTAAACAAGACACGTGGTTCAAAGACGGAATTACATGCATTCGCAGATGCTTCAAGGTCAGCCTTCGCAGCAGTTGTATTCACTCGAGTAATAGATGAAGAAGGTATAGCCCACATAAATCTTATTACTGCTAAAACAAAGGTTGCCCCCATTGAGAAGGCATTGTCTATACCAAGGCTCGAGTTATGTGGTGCTACACTGGCAGCGAAACTGCTTCATGAAGTTGCACAAGTGATGGAGATTCCGAATCAAAATGTGTATGGCTGGACAGACTCCACTATTGTTCTGGCTTGGCTCAAGGGAGGATCTAATCGATGGAGTACATTCGTGAGTAATCGAGTGTCCACGATACTAACTATCCTAGATTATGAGCAGTGGAATCACGTATCCACAGAGTCAAATCCAGCTGACTGCGCATCACGAGGCTTAACCCCAACAGAACTCCTGGCACACCCGTTGTGGTGGAATGGACCACAGTGGCTAGCAGAGAACCCTATCGAGTCCATGAATACAACCGTGGAAGATACACATGAAGAGGAGAGAATCACGACATGCACTGTTGTGTCTACCGACGAGGATAATTACATTTGGTCTAGGTTTTCCTCCTTGAGAAAGTTACTGAACGTTTTATCGCTCTGTAGAAGAATTTTAAGATTTAAATTGCCAAAAAATGAGAGACTAAAATTAACATCTTTCATTACGTCAGAGGAGTTAAACTCAACTCTAATGGCTTGCATCAAAAATGTTCAAGAGAAAGAATTCGAGAATGACATTAAACATTTAAAAAGTAAAGAATGTGTGCCCAAGAAGAGTAAGCTTCGCACTCTTTGTCCATTTATAGACGAAAGTGGAATATTAAGAGTGACAGGTCGTATAAAATACTCAGACGCAAACTACAATACACACCATCCCATAATATTGCCAGCGAAGGATCATTTATCTAAGCTTATTATTCTTGATGCACATCATCGTACATTGCACGGAGGACCACAAATTATGCTAAATTATCTGAGGTCTAAATATTGGATAATTCAAGTCAAAGAACGCGTCAAGAAAACTTATAGAGAATGTGTGACTTGTTTGAGATACAGCACAAAAAAGACGAACCCATTTATGGGCCTTCTCCCCGAGGCCAGACTCAAACCCAGCAAACCCTTTAAATCTACTGGAGTGGATTACTGTGGCCCAATAAACATAAGGTTCTCACCGGGGCGAGGAGCTAAGTCGTACAAGGGTTACATTTGTCTTTTTGTGTGTATGGTGACACGCGCTGTTCACCTGGAAGCGGTAACGGACTTAACCGCGAAGGGATTCATTGCGGCATTCAGACGCTTTACTGCTCGTCGAGGCCATTGTCAAGATATCTATAGCGACAATGGTACCAACTTTGTTGGAGCCGACCGAGAACTTAGAGAAATGTTTAATAAGGCCAAATCGTCACTTCCTGACAAAATAGCAAAACTACTTACAATAGACCACACCACGTGGCATTTCATTCCTCCACGCGCACCAAACTTCGGTGGTTTATGGGAAGCAGGCGTACGGAGTACGAAGACGCACTTGCGTAAAGTAGTAGGGAATACTACTCTAACCTATGAAGAATTGTCAACAGTCCTCGCGCAAGTGGAGGCGTGTTTAAATTCGCGACCATTGACCTTACTCAGTGACGATCCGAATGACCCTCTCCCTCTGACACCCGGACACTTTCTGGTAGGTGAACCGTTGCTTAACATTTCTGACGAAGATTACAGTAGATATAATATTCAAAATTTAGATAGGTGGTGCTTAACGCAAAAGATAGTAAATGATTTCTGGAATAGATGGAGTAAAGAATATTTAGTTAATTTAAATCAAAGAATCAAATGGAACAAAAAATGTACAGAGCCTGAGCTCAATGATATTGTCATTTTAAAAGAGGACAATGTGCCTCCTGCTAAATGGGTATTAGGTAAAATCATTGAAAAACATACTGGACCTGATAATGTAACCAGAGTAGTGTCAGTTAAGTGTAAATCTGGCACATTCAAGCGCCCAGTAAGTAAGATATGTATTATTACAAAGTAAGTAAAATATGTTTGTATTATTACTAAGTAAATTTAGTTGCATGTTAACTTTAGTCCTAAAGGTTGATGAGTGTTAAGATATACTTTATTTCCTTTGATCATGAGTACAGAGATCTCCGCTGTATTATGCCATGTAAAGTTATGTTTACATGTTGTAACTTGTATAAAACATTTATTAGTTAATGAAGCCTATATGCTACGGTGGGCGGCTTAATGTTGTTTAAGAACTATGTTCTTGGTGGGCGGAATGTCTAACCGAAATAGGTAGATTTTGTCGCGGAGATCTACCAAACGCAAATCTATGCATAAGACGAACTATACATACAGTCCATTACTCTTAATGTTTTTTTTTAACCAGTTGCTAATAAACTGTCACAGAGATATATCGTATTTTACTCAAAAAAAATCCCAACAAACAAAAAGCAACCTTATTAACGCAACATCCTGCGTAGTTTCCGCAGGAAAACACACCAAAATCTTAAGAGAGAAAGAGAGAAAAGGAAAAAAGAACTACTACTTATGTGTATATAAGACGGTGCAAGATGACCACATAAGATTGATATGTTTTCCTACATCAACGGGGTCCCCCAGACAAGATAAAGCTTTAGAATTTGAGAAAAAAAAAAAAAAATGATTAAGTTTCGGGTTTAGGCCAAGCATTTTTGTCCATTATATAGTCCTCGATCCTATAATACGCTTTAGACATTAACGACTTTTTCAAGTAATTTATGAGTGCTGGAAAGGGTTACTTTAAAACTACCTCAGGTAATTTATTATAGAAATGAATGCATTGACCAACAAATGATTTATGTACTTTACATACATACATACATACATACCTTCACGCCTTCATTCCCAGAGTGGGGTAGGCAGAGCTACAGAATTACCAACAACCCTAAAAACTTGTTGATAACTCTGTAATGAACTTTACGGACGCGGAATTTTCAAATAGCTATTTTATTTTTATTTCTAGTATTTAAATTATGTATATCAGATTTTTTTGTGAAAGAAACCAAATTTTTTATAACATAAATAATATTTTCATAAATAAATTGAGACGCTACAGTTAAGATTTTAATTTCCTTAAAAATATCTCTTAAGGAGTCACGGGAATTTAAGTGGTAAATAGAACGAATGGCCCTTTTTTGTAACACAAATATAGTTTGTATGTCAGCTGCCTTACCCCAAACCAGAATACCGTACGACATAACACTATGGAAATAACTATAATAAACTAAGCGTTCAGAAACGGTATTAATAATGCTTTGTTACCCGACTGCCAAGATAAAGATGAATATGTTTTTTTTAGTAAGCCACACGGGCAGTTTAACACGTTATAAATCTACAAGCATTTCCCAAGAGGAGACTGGCATGCTACTGCCGAGAAAAATTGACGCAAGAAACTCAGCCGTCAGTCATTCTTTGGGTCATTCTACTTTTCGATACCTAAAATAGAAATGATAATTTAACATCCATTATAAAAATTCGTAGATATCTTGAGATAATTTCACAGCAGTCCCACATTAATTTTCAACCAGATCTCACGTTATATTGTAAATTTACCCACTATTTTTGTCATTTTTGTATATAAAACACGAATTTGCTGCTCAAATTACCACTTCGTTACCAGTCTCAGCGTCCCTTTACGAATAACGACCACTGCGTTACTATTATTGCCTTTTTTTACACAGCCCAACCCAATTTAGAAATAAAAAATATTCAAGTATGTCGATCAGAATCAGAATATTGAGTGCATTTTTAAGATTATCTAGTTTTGTTGAAAATTATGACTACGAATTTACGTTCACGTTAAGGGACGTTTTATTAGGCATCGAAAAGTAGAATGGCCGCTTTACGTCGTGCAATTTATCGTTTTGTTTCGGTTTTTATTATAGCAGTTTTAATGCTAAAGCTATGCAACTTGTGTACTTAATTTAAAGCAATATGTTCTAAAACCAGTGAGTGTCGGTTACAATTTTCTCTTAAATTTTACTAAAGAATAATTCGAGAACTTTTTTTTTTTTCGTACTTTATTGAAGAAACAAACAATAACAAGTGTTCAAAAAATAGTACAAAGATTTAAACATTATTCTAAACATGCGCTTATTTCCTTGACAGTTCTCAGTAAAACAAGTATGAGGTGGGTGGTTCAGTACTATTAGTGGGCTAAAAAGTGCTTAAGTACCTTAACACAATGAGCTTCAAAGTGAACATCAAATGACAAGTATGACCACGAAGAAGACAATCATAACGACACGGTTCTAAGAAGTTATGCTTATATCTTCACCTGGTCATTGCAGAATATCTAAATGCTCATAATGTAAACAACAAAGCTGGAGGATATAGGAACGGCGAATAAGGTAGCTGATCGCGAAGTACAATGATACGGAACTTTGAAACGAATCAGATCGATAGATACTGTTAAAACTCTGCAGATGAAAGCATTCTAAATACATCAACAAGTGTACAGTCAGCGTCAGATAGATCGAACCGGACAGCGTGCCCATAAAAATGGGATGCATTGGATTTTCAAAAAAAACGAACCCGCTAAAATTTCAGAAAAATGTGATGTGACGGGATGTTTTAAGCATAAGCGAGGGCATTCTGTAATGTTTAATGTCAGAGTATGATGTTTTTAGGGTTCCGTAGTCAAACTAGGAACTCTTACCCCCTAACTTATAAACGTGGAATAAGCTTGGAATAGTTTATGCCATGCTTTGTCACTTTCTATCAGATGCAAATGTCACAATTACAGATAAGGACAAAGCATGGCATAAAGCATTCCATGCTTATTCCACGTTTATAAGTAAGGGGGTTATAGTTTGGCCATGTCCGTCGGTCCGTCCGTTCGTCCGCAGCCTAGCTCAGAGACTCATAGTACTAGAAAGCTGTAATTTGGCATATTAAACATATTAGTCACGCCAATAAAGTGATAGTGCGGGGTGTCGTTGGATAGATCTTTCAAAAATATTGTGGGGTTTGTAATAACCATTTTTCGATTAAGGTATTCGTCTATGAAATATAAAGCTTTAAAGCGCAAACTTTTGTAAGAGTCAAGTGTCGTCGTCGTCGTCCCCCCCTACAGCCAAAACTACTAATGCTAAAATTCTGAAAAATATCTTAAATTAAAGCACATAATAATGAATTTTATTAGAAAACTATCATTACTAAGTAGACTTTAGTGTTTATTGAGTTACAATCAGTTTGAATGTTTAAACCTACCGAAAACTTATTTGCGGGGTTGGTAAACTGACCGCGACCTTTGTCGATGTATGGGGATAACAGTTTTCCAACGGCAAAGTTAAGTTTGTCGCGAGGTCTAATTTGTTTGTAGTAACGGCTTCGGAACCCTACACTGGGCATGGTCCGACATGCTCTTGCCCTTTTTTTCCACTGAAACGCCTTTATGCATGACGCTTTTCGTAGAGTAGATTCCAAATAACAGTGGCATCAGATTACTTTGTCCCATAAATCGGACGTATTAACTTATTTTATAACTCACTGATAGAAATACAGACCGAAGTAAAGTTAATTATACATGAATATTGTGCCTCCCGCTTAACAATTAATTAATTATTATCACATAATTGGAAAATTATATTGTGCAAATTTCACAGTTACATATTGATTAAAATTAATTCCGCGTATTTTAATTGACCACAGATAGAAAATCCTCAAATCAAATAAACTAGTTGCAGTATTGAACGCGCCATTTTGAAATATTTCTAAAACAATTTTGCGTATACATCATTTTAATTTGATTGACTAAGTACCAATTTCACCAAACGATGTTTTTAATTCATACATTTTAACATCGTTTGGTAAATTGGTACTAATGGCCGGTTATATAACAATCAGTTTGTTTATTTTTGCACATTTTTGACGTAAATTTGGTCTACTAGGCAGTACTATCCAAATCGCAATGGAGCTTTTATGGTATTGTTTTTCACATTTACGTCAGTTCGGTGTTTTATCATTTATCATTTTTTTGTTCAAAGTCTGTTTTAGTGCTAGCAAGTTTAGTGTTTCATCATTAGTTTCTCAATAACATAAATATAATTAGAAAGTCATTATCTTAAAGAGATCGCTGTTTAGCGATAAGACCGCCCGTTGATTACCTCTACTTTTAATCTTCTTTAAAACGTTATGTATCGATAAAATATGTATGTAGGAGACAGAATGAAAAACAAAGATTATAGAAATTACAGCTAAATATATTTCAATGAAAATAAACCAACTCATATAACCAATAAAGCCATTACATTACCACAAATAATTATCATTATCATATTGAAGCTGTATAATTTGGTATTTAAACAATTCACACATATTATTACCAATTACTTACGTATTTAAACACATCAGACATAAATTAGATACAATATAACATTATGTAATAGGGTGCCGTGTGATTGCCGGCTTAGAATTGTGCCACTCCATGTCTTCCCGTGGAAGTCGTAAGAGGTGACTAAGGGAATAAAGGCTTGTATTACTGTAAGGACATGGGCTTGCTACCTGTCACTAATATACACTGTTAAACATCTTGGCCTAATTGTGCAAATTGTGGTTACAGAGTTATCAACAAGTTTTTTGGAGTTGTTGGTAATTCTATAGCTCTGCCGACCCCACTCTGGGAATGAAGGCGAGAAGGTATGTATGTATGTAATAGGGTTACTTAGCAAGACAGTTCAGAGCACAGATCGAACCGTGTCCAAGGCGGGACCACTTCTGCCCTGTCGATAGGCGAAAGCAGCCTTTTATAGACTGGGGTGAAAAAGTCTAGTGACGTCATGGAAGAACTGGGGTGGTGTGATGCGATATTCAGATTCAGATTTTATTACTCAATATAACACAGTATAAATTACATGGCATGTCAAATTACATGCAGTTATATTGAGGTCGTCAGAAATAGAATTAAATGATAATAGTAAAAGTCAACACTAATACAGAGTAAAGTAAAAAATTAAAAGTCTATGTTATTAAGTCAAGTTCCGTATACTCATTCACCGAATAGACTGGGTTATCCAACAAAAGATTCTTAAGCCGGCGCCTAAACATTTCGTCAGATGGTTCGCGTTTGAGTTCGGCGGGTAGATACTCGTAGTAGGTGGGATACCGGAAAATTGCAAGTTTTCTATCCTGATTCGTAGTTACCTTATTTAACAAAACTTTTTAAATTTCCATATGTACCTATACCGGAACTCGATGAACAAGAAGTCCCTATGACAGCTGCAGAGCTCAAAAGTGCAACGAGAATTTCGACCTCTGCTGATGATAGAGCATGACCCTTTTTCTTCGTTAGTTGGGTATAGTTACCGATATTTTTTTGCACTCGTGTTATTTATTGTTAAGTCCGTGTTACGCTCGCATTTAGCTTTCGCGTCAATCCGTCTAACAACTTAATAAGAGTGGTTAATTATTCCGCCCTTCAAAACAAAAAGGACGTATATGCGCAATTTTATCACCAAAGCAAATTTAAACGCCCTTGTTGACAAATAAGGTCACTAACAAATACGTGGTTCTATGAGACATACGCCTTTTTTTCTAAGCAGGGCAGTATTATCGTAACCCATACCGGCGCACGCGACGCTTCGTGACGCTGTTACGTAAATTAATAATAAATCAAACTATGCCGTGGGCTAAAGTGTAGTTGACTATTTTGGGTTATTTTTGATGGCAATTAAGAATGTCTTCTTTTTGTGTAGTGCATTCGACTCTTATCAAAATGCTTTCGTCGAGCTTGGGGCCTCTATTTCTATTTTTATTATAATTGCCATCGACGGGCAAACAAGCAGTCAGCCCATCTAGAGAGTTATTATCTTAAAATCGGCGCTTGCATTCTTGGTCGGCACTTAGTCGAGCGCAGTGACTCGAGAACATGGGAATGAATATCCTGCCGATGATGATGAGAAGTGTGATTGTAGAATGAGGCCGTTGGCACCAGTCTAAACAGTTCCTCGGAACACTCCCCATTTTACAGATGGTAGAAAATGCAGAGATGCAAGGTCTCTCCGGAGGCTAAGCATCTCTAACCAGTCTGGAATACCGGGATCATATTACCTTGGTGTTTTCAAGGCAAGAGTGAATAGGCATTTTCTGGGTAAGCCTGTACCACCTTTGATCTCGTCGTCACTTAACATTAGGTGAGACTGAGGTCGAACGCAAACCCATATAAGGTTTTATATTGTTAGTTAAGGGTAATGAAAGGTGGCTGTTTGTTTTTTTCCCGTGTGGTTGCCGGGTTAGAATAGTGCCACTCCATGTCATCCCGTGGATGTCGTAAGAGGCGACTAAGGGAATAGAGGCTTGTAGTACTATTAAGCGATGGGCTTGCAACCAGTGACTAAAGGTGGGTACAGACTGGTGAAACGTAACATGCAATGAAAGAATTCACCGTACAAAGTGTGTTACCTTTCATGATACATTGCAGCAATGTGTACGGTGAATTCGGTGAATTCATGACACATTGCATGTTACGTTTCACCAGTCTGTACCCACCTTAATACGCTGGTAAACATCCTTAGCCTACTTGTGCAAAATGTGGTTACAGAGTTATCAAGAAGTTTTAAGACTTTTTTATAATTCTTTAGCTCTGCCTACCCCTCTCTGGGAATAAAAGCGTGAGTTTATGTATGTGTACGTAAGTTTTTCCTGAGATGTATAATTTCTTTTTACATCTTCCATCGACACAATTTCTTTTCACCCTGTCCAGTTCTAAGGAAATATAAATGTCGTAACAATTGAATCAAGCATTGTTTTTGCAAGTTTCATAAAACTTGTATTATTAACTTACAAGTGTTCAAAACGTTCTCAAATTATGTACTGCACACAGCAATAAAGAATACACTTTAAAATTTTACGGCACCGCATTATGGAAAAAAAAAACTTCCAAATACGCTAGTCAAAAACAGCGCGTGATTGTGGGTTGTAGGTAAATAACCGGCCAAGTTCTGTAGCTATGATTACCGACACCGAGGCTTTCCAGCCAGTAATCGGGCTTTTTGCGGTTCCATTTTCAAAAATAAAACTGTTAGCCACAGTATCGTTCGAGCCGGATATGTTCCAGTTTATTCGTTTTGTCGAAGCTGCCTTTTGGAGGTTTTGTTATAAGTCTAAAATTAGTTGTTTTATGGTGATTGGATTCGTTGGGTTAAGAAGTAAAACCTATTAGTAGTGATTTAATAAAAAACCGTTATATAATTAGCTAAATTGCTCCCAATAAAATACGGAAATACTGGACTAAGCTGTAACAGACATTAAACATAAATGTTAGTGTTGTTTGGTTGGACATCCCAATTGTTATACAAGTAGCTATATTATGACGATTAATAATATAACTTTGTAGAATAGAGAAGGGTATTATTAAATTTCATCGAGACTGGCAACAAATTGGTGACGCCTCCATTGCAAATGTCCGTAAGCGGCGGTGACCACTTCCCATCAGGTCAGTTGACTGCCTGTTTGCCCATCGATGGATTTAAAAAAAAAGTACTATATGTCGATTGGCTAATTTAATCTGTGTATACATTCGTTTTTACCTATAGTATTGTTTTCTCATAAACTACGTAAATCGCAAGAAATATTCATCAAATTACTTGTGTTTGAAGTTAGAATAGACACTCCAGGCCGTGACTGGATAAGATCTTTCTTCAAAGCATTTACATAATACGATATCTTGTTTTACTATTTCTACATTTTTTTCGCTGCAAATAAATTCATAGTTATTTTTGCAACAACAGAGCAAAGTTGGTTCTTTCTGCGAATGTTGATTTTGAATCCCGAGTAAGTGAAGGAGTAAAACGAAACGACAAGCAAATAACTTTTCAAACTTTCTTAACATGGAATTTACCCAAAGGTAAATTATATAAAAAAAGTTATTAAATTTTTTGTTAAACAGCAAAATCGAATTATACTCCTTGTCATTAAAAAGTAAAAACTGCCCGTTTATAGTGACTGAGCTGAAACCATTGTTTAATAAGTAACAAATGTCAAATTGCAACTCTATTAATGGAATGAGAATGGGTAATTGGCTGGTATTGGTTGTAATAAATAAAACACCTAATTATTATTTTTTGTGTTATAATAATTTATACGCATGTTTTGAGCGAGGAGAATTTATTCACAGTTTTCCGAAGCGCGTCTTAACGTAAGATATTATAATCTCTGTTTATAGTAAATAATTTAAAAAAAAGTATAATATTAGATACATTATTTCATGAATAGCTTAAACTCACACCATAACCCAACACTGCCAACACAACAATAATAAATAAAAGTAGCAATACGGTTTGACCTTGTTAACGAATCGATCGTGTCGGTCCCGCATCGTGCCATGTAACTGTAAATACTTGAGAACTAGTAAGCTTAGAGGCTATTTCGGGCTCAGACACCTGCCTTCAAGAGGCGTAGTCTTTAGGTACTCAGGTATTTAGGATCGTCTTAGAATAAGATAGTTTCATGAACTGCTTTATTAAGGAACGCTTAAATAACTTTACCGTCTGTCTTATTGAAATACAGTTTAGAAATCTATAGAGCGATAATAAAATTATGTTTCATTGCTTTTAACTTTTAAGGTTTTTCTTTAATTCGTTTCATCGGTTTTTTTTCATCGGTAATGTATCATAAACCATTTTACTACTTTGAAAAGTGATTAGACTCTCGCGGACCTTCTTTCCTAACTTGGTTAGTTTCGACTCTAACGGTCCCTTGTTCGATCTCTAATAAGACCAAAATATTTCTGTGATAAATGCGAGTATTAATTTCTAGACTTTAGATGTTGTCTATGTATAACTATGTTTATCGTTTCCTAGCAAACATAGTTCAAGCCTAGAATTTAATTTGATTCAAGAACATTTTTAGTAGATTGTTATTTACTTTTAAAAGTGTCCGTTCGGGCTTTACACAAAATAGTATTCATTTTTAAAACCGATACAAATTCCATCGAATAACGCGTCGATACGCAAAATTTGAATATGCCCAGCCAAGTTTAAACCATTCCGCCGTGCGCCGCGCAAAAAAGTGCTGTTATCAATTTGCGCGGCGCCGAGCGCAGCGCCACAATGCGCATTGTAGGCAAGCGCTTTGTGGGACACCTTGTTATACTCTGTGCTTGCGGAGCACAGCCTTTTTTCTCTGCGGTTTTGTGAAATAAATAAAGTAGCTTGTTAAAATGTCTGCTGTAAAGTAGTGATTGATATACCTACTTACTGTAGTAGGGTAAAGTTTCCTAACCGTCTATTCGCTTTTTAATATGTATTTTTAGAGTTTTGTAGATCTGAAAAAATATTCATCTATTTCATTTTCATTTTCATTTCAAACCGATACAAATATCCATTGAATGGTGCGTCGATACGCAAAATTTAAATATACCCAGCCAATTTTAGCTATTCCGCCGTGCGCCGCGCAAAAAAGCGCTATTATCAATTTGCGCGGCGCCGAGCGCAGCGCCACAATGCGCATTGTAGGCAAGCGCTTTGTGGGACACCTTGTTATATTCTGTGCTTGCAGAGCACAGCCTTTTTACTCTGTGATCTTGCGCAATAAATAAAATTGTCTGGTAAAATGGTTGCTGTAAAGTGTTTGCAGGTGTTTGATATACTTATCGTACCCAATGTATTGTCGTTACCGGGCTTTTATTCTATTACGTAAATTTGTTTGGCTTTTGACATAGTATTCTTTTGTAAAAATATCTTTTGTAAAAAGCTATCGTAGCTTAGGCAATACGATAACAATGACGTTTCAAATGCAATATAGTTTCACCCCATCTTTACTGAGTAGACGAGGACCTGACGCGTCTTTTTCCCTATTGTAATTCTATTGTCAACGTCTCGACAGCAACTAAAAAGTAAAATAAACGGGCAAGTGTGACTCGGACTCGCGCATGAAGTATTCCGTACCATCATCTATACATAGAAGTGGTCTCTGCCTACCCCTCTGGGAAACAGGCGTGATTTTATGTATGTATGTATGTATCTATACATGATAAGACACTAAATTACTTTGTTGTATGGGCGCCCCACTTAATTATTTGTTTCATTCTGTTTTTAGTATTTGTTGTTATAGCGGCAACAGAAATACATCATCTGTGAAAATTTCAAATGTCTAGCTGTCACGGTTCATGAGATACACAGCCTGGTCACAGACAGACAGATGGACAATGGAGTTTTAGTAACAGGGTCCAGTTTTAACTAGCGATGGGCGGCTTGTACAGTCAGTGTCAAAAGTAACTGATCACTTAAATACCTTGTCGCTTTACTGTCACATAAACAATGTCAAACAAGATTGTCTAATGTGTTAATGCGATAAAGTACAAAAGTAGCTTGAAGTGACCAGTCACTTTTGACGCTGACTGTACGTTTCAAAAGTGAAGCTTTCACTTAATTTACTGCATATTTCTGAAAGTTTCAAAAGTGAAACTCACCCAAAAATTACATGTAGTATTCCGAATGTTATCAAAATTAAATCGTTTAATTTCTGAAAATCACTAGTAATGGAAAAATTTCATAAATTTTTAATGAAATTTATTTGTTTCAGAATCATTTCCACCTGGTTATGTAACTTTCAGAAGCTGTAAATTTCGCAGTTAAGGAAAGTTTTGCAATGTTTCAGAAATCGTCCATCACTAGTTTTAACCTTGCGTCGCTTGTAAAGTACACCAACACGTGTACTATTTGAATGCCTATTTTTTACTATTTTTTTATCTACTTTAGAAATGTAAATGTAGTTATATACATACATACATACATTAAATCACGCCTGTTTCCCAGAGGGGTAGGCAGAGACCACTTCTTTGCACTTGCTACGATCTTGACAAATTTCTTTCGCTTCTTCAACATTTATACATCGAGTCATGCACGCAGTTATATTATAGCCCATTTATTAATAAAAGTGGCCTACGATCAGTCCAACACGTAAGGTTGATCAGAAACCAACAAAGTGCATAGGCTGTCTTCTCCAAGTGTCACGCGCTACAGAAAATCCTACTCAAGAGTTTTGCACCAAAAAGTTGTACACCGACAAAACTACCCGCACCGGTTTTTCTTTTCCGAACTTGCTTCTAGTAATGAACTTTCTCGGCTCCGGAATTCCCGCTTCGCTCGCAAATCCGGAAATAATAGGTGCGAATGCAATCGGGTTGCAGGAAAGCTTCCGGAAAACCGATTTCATCTTTGGAATTAGTTTTTCGGAGCACCTTCGGTTATTTTAGAACGCGTTCTAAATAGCTCTGCTTGAATTTGAATTGAATTTCTTTTTAGGGTTCCGTGCCCAAAGGGTCAAAACGTAGCCCCGTTTTGACCCTTAGTAATGTCACATTTCAAGACAGTATTAACTCAAAATCATTGCTAGTTTTGTTTGAAGCTCATAGACGTTGTATTAAAGTTTATTTTGAAATACACTGCTGCACTTCTGATCTGGCAGTGCGTATTTAAATAGCTTGCAGAAAATACTTTAATATTTATGATGTATTCGACGATCCAGGTGTACAGAAAAACCTTGCATGGTTTATGTTACATTTGTTTTAATGTTTTGTAATTTTTGTGTCAAATAAATTTAAATAAATAAATAAGTAAGTAAATAGTATTATATAGCTCGGTTAGTATATGTAATATTTAACTGCACGGTAACTTTACTGGTTGATGTATAATTTAAGATTTTTATTGTATTAGCCATATTGTACCGTTTGTACCCTAATAAACATTAAAACATTAAGACTTTGCGGTCCGTCTGTCCGCCTGTCTATCCGTCTGTCTGTCACCAGGCTGTATCTAATGAACCGTGATAGCTACAGTTGAAATTTTCACAGAAGATGTAATTCTGTTGCTGTTATTTAAGGGGGGCTCTCATACAAGAAACTTGTTCTTTTTTTTTATGGAACCCTTTGTTTTTTAAATCATCGTTTAACCCTTGAACCGCTCTAACAATTATTTTGTTTTTTTTTTTACAATTAGCTCAAATGCGTTGTGGTCATACAAGGTTTTAGTGGTAGTTTACTTATAGCATAGGGTAGGCACAGGCGCATGCGAGGCGGATGCGAAAAGCACAAGACCGGTCTGAGTGGAGAGCCTTGGGGGAGGCCTATGTCCAGCAGTGGACGTCTTTCGGCTGACATGATGATGATGATAGGGTAGGCTCAGGCGCATACAGGCCCCCTGATGGCAAGTGGGGTTCGAAACCCATAGACTTCCTCAGATTTACTGCCTCAAGACTGCAATCCTAAGACTGCAAACGCGTTGCCAACCTTGAGGTACAAGATGAAATGCCTCTATGGTAGTAATATCACCGGGTATCACCGGGACAAATTAGGAAAAAAATAAGTATGGCAAACTTATTGTATGGCGATCTCAAATATATTTTTGTTATACTCGTAATTGTAAAATAAATTGTTTTGATTTTATTCATGAACAAAGACGAAGATTTACCATCCCCCGCCCCTGATCTCCGAAACTACAGGGCCAAAAATTTTGAAAAAAAATACATTTTGCTTGTAGGTTAAGTTTGTATATTTAAGTATCTTCTTTAAGTATGTCAACCGTTACCTAGGTATCCATAGTACGAGCAAAAAGTTAGTTAATTTGGGTACCATTAATTTGGGACTCGGTGAATTTGTGCTAGTTTGCCCTTATATAAGTTTACTAATAAAACTTACATTTTTTTTTGAGTTTTCAATATATTTACAAACAAAACCTGAACTGGATTTAATAGCAAGTTAACAGAACTTTAAAGATATGGTTACAACAAATAAAATACAGAGCCAGTGCATCAATATACGCGACGCTACAACTTAACTCTGGTAACCGTAGCCATTAAACGCCAGATAAATCAAAAAGTTGTCGTAATAACGACTTTATGGCTCTCCTAATACAGCCGAGTCTTTATGATTACTTCGCGAGTTTTTATTGACTGTCGCGGCTGACCCGGCGGAGTAAAACCAGTATTACTGGCCATCCTTCAAGTATTTTGAAATAAGAACTGCGAACCCTTATATTGAACCGTTGCAAATATAACGGATGTTTAAGAGACAACTAACTCGTTCCTTTTTCAAGTGTTTGAAATAAGTTTCTGTTAAAAAATCTATTTTGGGACAAGCTTTTGTTGACGACTGTTTTTTTTCAGTAATTATCTGCTTATCAAGAGCAAACTAATGACAAACAAATTTCAAATTCTAATAATTTTCTATTCAATTCTATTTAATTTTTTAATTTAACATTTTGATTTTAATCTACTTTATTTTGACTTTGTTTGTATGATTGTTCATGATATTGTGTACCTAATTATGAGACCCAATTACTTGAAATAAAATAATTTTAATATTTTTTTAATGAGTCCTAACACGGTGGGTTTACGTTAAATATAGCCGAGATTTTTGTCTTCAGGGTTGGTGATGTATTTCCTTGAGGATTCAAATGCCAGACATTTGAATCGTCAAGGTTTTATCCCAAGTAAGTATGAGATCCGACTTACCATCTCAGATTTCTGTGTGCTTCTTTGCTTTCTAATTGTCATAGAAAACTAAGCTTGGTTTAGAAACTTGTACCAAGAAGGTAGCAGAAAATAAAAATCTGAAAAATATCTTAATTGACAGCACATTCTACTGAACTTAAACAGAATTTATAACTACTAAGTAGACTTTATTAGTTTCTTAAATAGGCGACTTAAGTGTTTATGCTACTAAAAATCATCTAGTACAGCAATAAATAACTTTAAATAGAATATTTGTTCATAAATATTGTATTTTGAGATATTTTTTCGTTTGTAGTAACGGCTTTGGAACTCTACGACAATAGAAATGGCTAATGATGACAAATTAGTACTGTTTGACACATAACCTCAAATGTTCAGCAAAAGATTTTTTATTAAAAAAAGGCGATGAATTATGTAACCCTAACAATAAAAAAATATAATCAAGCGTGTAAATCATTGAAAATGCCTCACGCGATGTTCAAAAGTTAGTGATTTCGGAGTAATAATCGTAAATTGGTCCGTTTGGTTTTGTTTACATCTTTTGCCATTACTATTGTCGACGACTTTACACTGAACATGGTTCGACATGCTCTTGCCCGGTTTTTTGTTAGCTTTAATATTCAACCTGTCACTAATATGCTGGTAAACATCTTAGCCTATTTGTTCAAATTGTGGTTACTGAATTATCAACAACTTTTTTCAAGTTGTAATTCTGTAGCTCTGACTAGCCCACTCTGGGATTACAGGCATGAAGGTATGTATGTATGATATTCAACTTCTTTGTAGTGGTATAGAATACTCCCATGACGTAATGAGCCTCGCGTCATACGCTCCCAACGCAAAGTTTGGCAATATCGCGAGGATCCCTGATTTATGCCGTTTAGGTGTTATGGCGTTTTGGCCGGAGAGCGTTTTAATAACAACTGTTTGAAGTTATGATTGATTCTAGAGTCATTTAGGAGTTATGTTTGGAAGGAAGGGTTAACAGGTATGTTTAGTGCGTTTTATTTCTGTGTGGTATTTTCTCAATAGACTTAAAATATTAGTTTTTTTATAAATGTAAAACGTCGGTTGTTTATTGACAACTGCAGGAACATTAAAAAAAAACATGCTACTTAGGGGTGGTCTCTTCTACGACATAGTACTTTTTGTGATTATTTATGTTCATTAATTGAGAAAATACACATACATACATTAAATCACGCCTGTTTCCCAGAGGGGTAGGCAGAGACCACTTCTTTCCACTTGCTACGATCTTGACAAATTTCTTTCGCTTCTTCAACATTCATACATCGAGTCATGCACGCACGTCGGTTTCGGGTACTTAAGATTCGGATTTATTGAGAAAATAAAAATCAAATTGCAAACGCCGCGTTGTTTATTGACGTCACAGCTGCTGCTAGACTAGTAATATTGTTTGTAACACGACCACCATTCATCATCATCATCATCAGCCTTTATTAGTCCACTGCTGGACATAGGCCTCTCCCATTGCACGCCAACGAGCACAATTCGTGGGCACTCTCATCCAGCTCTTCCCAGCCACCCAGTTTTGCTAGTCTGAGGGCGTCCTACACTAAGTTTGCCGATTCGTGGTCTCCACTCAAGGATATGATAACTCCAGCGCTCGTTTCTGCGGCACAAATGACTAGCCCACTGCCACTTTAAGCTGCTGTTGGGCTATGTCGATAACCTTTTTTTGTTTTTTTTTTATGGCATAGGAAGGCAAACGAGCACGAGGATAAGATGGTGGTACCAACCCGGACGGACCCTGCACAAGGTTCTTCTACAAGTAACAACTTACCTTACAACAACTTCGAGAAAAAGGCCAACAGAAGAGCACAGCTGGGTTGGGCAGCATATGTAAAATTGCGTCTTGTTTTCACGTTGACTATTCCACAGAGAGAGAGAAAAAGAGAGAGAGAAGAGAGAGAGAGGGAGAGAGGGTGGAGAGCCTTGGGGAGAGCCTATGTCCAGCAGTGGACGTCTTTCGGCTGACATCATTCATTCATTCATTTATTCCACAGAGCCTGAAGACAAAAGTCTTCAATCAGTGCGTCCTACCTGTCATGACATACGGAGCCGAACTTTGGACACTTACGATAGAACTGGTTCACAAATTTAACCTCGTAAGTCCCACGTCAAATTTCGTTAGTTCGAAAAATATTCTTGTATCAGTCGAATAAAGTCAAAAGTCACTTTGACAAATGTCCTAGATTTAGGACGTTGGACCTAACGAGGTAAAAGTCACAGTGAGCTATAGAGAGGGCTATGTTGTGAATTTCTCTGAATGGCCGGATCCGAAATGAGGTGATACGATAGAGAACTAAGGTTATCAACGACCACAATAATTATCAAGGAAATAAGAACTATAGTAACTTAACAATCCGATAACATGTCAAATGCAATGTGATTTTACCGAGTATTACATAGCTAGTCAATAATATTTAATTAGCAAATCAAAGTTCCATTTTCCCGTGAAATTAAGCATAACGCTAACAAAAGTTATAATAAAGATAAGGTCGTCATAAAGCGCAAAGCAGGTAGCCGTTATCTGCGGCGAAAGCGCTAATCAGCGCTCAAAGCTGTTTTATAGCGCTTCAAGCTGCTTTATAGCGCTCGCTACGGGGCATCTGCAACTTACTTGCCAATAGGACTGACGTTTTGGCAAAAATTTCAACATAGTTTGAAATTCGAACAATTCGATTAGTTTTGCGATAGTAGGGTGTCCCTAAGGATAATCCTAGTACAGTAGACGCGTACAGTAGTTGCGACAGTATGACGCAATTGTTATTGATTGAAGAATTATTTTCACATTACTTTGGTACTACTAGTATTGATTTTCATATTTGTATAATCTGTCTGCCTACCCCTCTGTGAAACAGGCGTGATTTAATATATGTATGTATGTATGTATAATCTGTGTATTATACATAATAAACGATCGTTTTTCCTCAGCAAATATTTTTTTAAGTTTCACGATAAGTAACTGCGTAACTAAAAAAAAAGGAGCAAAATGCACCTTACTGAATTATTAAGAAAGGTGCATTTTCTTTGCTCCTCATTGAATTTGTTAGTTACACTACACTATTCAACGTTTTTATTAATATACCTACTTATACATAACGTGGACTGTCTGCTGAAATTAAATCAAATATCATCAAAATTAAATAGGAACCAGTGACCGCGTCTTCGTGCGCGTAGAAATTAATCGCTTTTCATCCTGTGACTATCAAATTTGAATAAGGACTAGATTTTAAATTAAGCAACGTAGTCCTAGCATCTAACACCTTTAACACTTTTCTGAAGCTTCCAAAGTTAAAACCAGCGTCGTCAGAACATATTCGTCAACTCGAGATTCCTTTTACGTACTCGCTCATAAACCTTTACGATTTGATCGGATCTCTTTCATGACTTATTTATGGTCAGATTACGCTTTTACTGTAAGAATTTATGACAATCGAGCTTCTTTCTCGTTATGAAGTAATTTTGGGATTATCTACCTTATTTGTTTAGATTTGGGTGGGGAAATTGCATGCGTTAGGTACTAGAATAAATTGGCTGATTTTGTTGTTTTTATCGTTAAGTACTATCATTGCTTTATGCAATATTAAAAAAACAGGGCTAGAGCATGCAAGCTAACTGTATGGTACTACTTAAATAACTCAAAAAACAGTAAGTATGAACAAATTCTCAATTTAAAGTTATTTTACGCTGTCTTAGGTGATTTTAGTAGGTATAAACACTTTAGTCACCTCTACTTATTAATCAAGTCTACTTAGTTTTCATTCTTTTAAAGTCGGTCTATGCGCTTTCATTAAAGATATATTTTTAATATTTTTGTATTTGTCGTTTTGACTGTAGAGGGGGGGGGGGGGGGGGGACATTGCATTTTATTCATTTTAGACATCATGTTTCAAAAAGCCATTTACTGGTTAAGACCTACACAATCGATATCTAAATATAAATAGTGTAAGTTTATATTTTTTAAAACAACCGGGTTCGATTCCCGAGCTGAGTACAGGTATTTTTATATGTATGAATGCAGTTTTTCTTCTTATTAAAATTGATGACATGGTTCCTAAGAACAGATCTTCGTGTCTTATAGTTTCAAACTTTCCCATACGGACCAATTTAAATGAGACACCCTGTATAATGAATTGATGAATTGATGTGTACCGGTTTAAACATTTTTTATTGCGAAGTTATGTTTCTTAGGAAAGAAGATGATAATCGTTGGTAACGAAGAAAGTATACTGTACCTACGTAACGTGGCGTATTTTTTATACGTTGATGACAGTTTAGAAATAATGATAATCATTGTTTAAAAGACATCCACTGCTGCACATAGGTTTGTACCAAGGTTTGCCACAAGGACCGGTTCTAGGTCCTATTCCTTTCAAACTGAGCAACCATAAAAAAAAATCAAGCTTTACAAGTGGCGTCTAGTATCAGATAAGGGGCCTGATTCAACTAAAACACGAGACAAATGTAAACAAAATAATGTTTCTTTACATATTTATTTCCAAGTAGATAACGGTTATCTTACAACAAGGGCAAACCAATCAGACAGAGCAGATTTGGAGGCGCGGTGCCGTGTCGACGTCATTGGACATAAAAAGTGACTACGTGTGAATTGTTATCAGTATTGCATTTGTTGTGTCAAGAGCAGATAACCGTTATCCAACAGCAAGCTCAGACCAATCACGAAGCCCTGATTTAGAGGCATGGTGCCGTGCCGACGTCGTTGGACATAATAACCAACGACGTGAATTATTATCAGTATTAAATTTGTTGTTTCAAGATTAGATAACCTTCATCTAACAGCAAGGGCAGACCAATCAGACAGTCTAGATTTGGAGGCGCGGTGCCGTGGTGACGTCATTGGACATAATAAGCAACGACATGTGAATTATTATCAGTATTAAATTTGTTGATTCAAGAGTAGATAACCTTCATCTAACAGCAAGCGCAGACCAATCAGACAGTCTAGATTTGGAGGCGCGGTGCCGTGGTGACGGCATTAGACATACTAAGCAACGACATGTGAATTATTATCAGTATTAAATTTGTTGTTTCAAGAGTAGATAACCTTCATCTAACAGCAAGCGCAGACCAATCAGACAGTCTAGATTTGGAGGCGCGGTGCCGTGGTGACGTCATTGGAGATAATAAGCAACGACATGTGAATTATTATCAGTATTAAATTTGTTGTTTCAAGAGCAGACCATCATTATCTTACAGCAAGCGCAAACCAGTCAGACAGTGCAGTATTTAAGGTAGAAACACACTTGTCCCACGTACGCAACGTATGCAATGCATTATGACTGGACCCTGATATTTTGTATGCTTAGAAACATGCTTGTCATACGCAATGCTATCCCATGCGTCCCATGCAACGTTCGACCTGTCGCGCCATATTGGCGCGGGAACGTGGAGGGGATGATCACACGTTGTCCCACGCGTACGACCAGTGTGTTTCTGGATCTTACGTTCCTAGCGCGTCAGACCCCCAAAAATGGGATAAGAATAACTCATCGAATTGGTTAGGCGATATGAAGCCATTTATAATTATCTATTATTAAACCACATTTTCTCCCGCTTTATTTACGTCATGCACCCAATACCTTCTTTTCTGTATTTTTTTTTCTTTGTGACGCAGAGATATTCATTTAAAAATAAGACAGCTAAATGGACTTCAAATTGGACTCCTGGTGCACGTTAGTGCTAACAACAGCGTCTGATGTCAATATACGTCGTATACGTGGGACAAGTGTGCACACAATCTCTCCCACCTTGCATTGCATACGATGCGTACGTGGGACAAGTGTGTTTCTACCTTTAGAGGCGTGGTACCGTGGTGCCGTCATTGAAAATAATAAGCAACCAAACGTCATTGTGAATTACTATCAGTATTACTGTTGTTTCAAGAATAGATAACAGACCAATCAGATATTTATTTATTTATAAGTATTATCATCTGTTTTTGTTACTTTTTGTGCAAACTTGTACGTGGCCAACCCAATGCATTGTCCTTACATTTAATATGCATTTCAGGGTTAGCTGGAAGAGATCCCATTTAGGGATGAGTTCGCCTTTGTACATTAGTTTAATATTACACACATCAGACATAAACTCACGCCTTCATTCCCAGAGTGGGGTAGGCAGAGCTACAGAATGACCAACAACTCTGATAAGTAGTTGATAATTCTATAACCATATTTTGCACAATCAGGCCAAGATGTTTACCAGTGTATTAGTGACAGGGTGCAAGCCAATCGCCTAACAGTACTACAAGCCTTTATTCCCTTAGTCGCCTCTTACGACATCTACGGGAAGACATGGAGTGGCACTATTCTATCCCGGTAACCACACGGACTCACATTGTTTAATATTAATATTGTAATATTTATATTTTTGTGCAATAAACAGTTTACATACGTACATACATACATTTCAGATTTAGAGGCGCGGTTACTTCGTCATTGGCTCTAAACAAATATTATTTAAAGTATCTATCATCAGTCTTATCTATCATATCCGCGGTCTTTAAAATTATTAATCCGTAGAGCCATATTATATTGACTGATAAACAGGATTGTTTGGCAGCGTAATGTGGACTGTAATTATTTATATTATTGAATGTTAATTTCATTTTAAGTGCTTCACATGGTTGTTGTACATAGGGTTATAAGTTTCAAAAACCGTTGGTCCAGTATGTACAAACACGAAATTTAATTGATGAGTCGGCATAGAATTTTGTTTTAAATACAAAAATTCAAATTTCAAAATATTTATCCAGCACTAGCGGCCCGCCAGCGGCTTCGCCCCGCTGCAAATTTCTGACATTCCCGGTGGATTTTTCAATTATTTGCTTTCATCAAAACTTTGTCCTGACAATGACGAACACAACAAAAAATAATCAGCCAAATCGGTTCAGTCGTATCTCGAGTTTTGCGCTTAGCAACACATTTAGCGATTCATTGTTATTATATAGACTAGCGGACCCGATAGACGTTGTCCTGCATGATATCTGCCATGCAGGACAACGCCATCTGCCGGGTTTATTTGTGAATCTAAACCATCCTCAAATCCACTTGAACACACACATAAAAATTCATTTAAATCGGTTCATTTGTTTAGGAGGAGTTCACTGTCAACACACGTACAGAAGAATTATATACACTCTCGGTCAAATAATACGGGTTAGAGTGCGTTTTTCATAAAAACGAGGTTATTTCGAAGCCTTGGTTCCTGGCCAGGGGTTGTTTTGAGTGAGGTTTAATGGTAGATACTCTGAGGTCAATAGAGGAGGTCAAAAGAGCTTAGCATATCTAACTGATCGCACAATCAGTTAACACCACAGCGAGAGAGTTTGGGTCAGGACTTGGATTTCCGTACATTTTATTGGCATTTTAGGTGTTTCTCTGAACATGCACGATTCCGGCGTTAACCGCAGATTCAATCAGTTGGGTATCCTAGGCACTCTGGAAGTCCTGTATCGATGCTCGGGGTGTCCATCATCAGATTTCACTAAAAGTATCCCCTGGTGAGGAACCAAGGCTTCGAAATAGCCTCTTTAGTATGAAAAACGCACTCTGACCCGTATTATTTGACCGCGAGTGTATATAAAGAAGAAGAAGAAGATAATTAGCCACATGAGAGCCATTTTACACATCGATAATATAGAGTAAATCTACTAGCGCTTCGGACAAGATCATCATTGCAGAATAGTTTGCTTTCTGTGACAGGGTTCTAAATTTCCACAACAAATACTTGAAATAATAATAATGCTTGCGGTCGAAATAAATATCTTGTTAGACAATGGCTCCTTTTGACTGACGAGCTAAAACGGTTAACAATCACCTGTCAATATTTTTTGTATGTCTTAATAACGAAAAAATCTTCAATCGTTCTTTATGAATCCGATTAAAGGTCTCATGTGCCTTTCAAGGTCTTTAGAGAATGATAGATCGTATTAACTAGACAGTAAAGGCGGAACAGTTAAATATCAGGGAACAATGCCACACAAATTCAACTAGCCCCTAACTAAGCTCTAGGCTTGTACTATGGCTACTAGGCAACGATAAACTTACTTATATAGATAAATACATACTTAAATACATAGAAAACACCAAAGACTCGGGAGCAAATATTTTCCCGTATGGATACTCGGACCGCTAGCTTCGTAGGCAGGGTCACTACCGACTAGGCTGTTGCGTCGTCAAAGTTAAGTAGAAAAAAATAGAAGTAATACGATAACCATAGGAGTAAAAACAATGTAGAAATAATTACAGTGAACATAGTCATTAAAATATTTTGGCGGCCGCAAGACGTTGGCTTACTGTGTTGCAATGGTTCCTTTTGGTCGTTTTTACCTGCAAATAAAAAAAAAATTATAATAAGACGTAACGAATAAAATAACAATCTTAAATTATTCGAGTTCTCAAAAAGTCTGATCAAATAATATCAAGAACTAAGTCTGAATGAAGTACAAGTAAGGTAAAACTAAATATGCGCATAATGATGTTAAAATATGGATCTATACATAGGGTAAAGTCACTACTATAGTGGACACTAGTATAGTGGTCAACCAGAGACCAGTGTAGTCGACCTTGTATGAGTGCGAATAGAGGGAAATATATATTTCGTACTCTTCGTACTCATACAAAGTAAAAGCAGAGGCCGACTCTCTCTTTTTTATTTCAAAGCTGGTGCTTTCCATTTGGTATATTTTTTATCATAATGAAGATTTGATGATGGAGTCTATAAGGAATCGACAGAATATTTAGGGAACTCTATAGCGATTTTAGTATTTTTCATTGTAACTCACGTATTTGCTCTACGAAAGCACTATTTGGTGAAGTGAAAAAGGTGATGAAGACCACAGATGGCAACCGAATTTTACATATTCCTAACTGTACATACAGATAAATACACACATAAAACAAATAATAAATTTCACAGAGTCATAGGTAGATTAGGTTAGGTTCGTTTATATAAGAGGCCCGGAGTTGTTACCCTGAAATAGCAGCTTGGCGAGGAACTCCGTCGACTGGGTAGGGGTCGGGTTGCATAAAGTTTGAAGTCATATTTTGGATAGGCATACGTGGATTCGTCATACTCATAATTACGCATAACTGTAAATAGTCATGTTTTTAATTATAATGTTTAAAAACCTATTGTGTTACGCGCATAAATTTGACGGGCATAAAATTATTGAACCATTCTTTATAATGGTCATAAAGTTTTTCCGCACTTTTATAAAAAAAAAACCTAACCTATCCGCGATCCGAGTCGGTTTTGCCACTAACTTTATATTATATTAATATTATGATGAAATAAATTTATGACATTCTACATTATGGGTTAATCAAATTATGACTCCGTATAATTATGACGGGGAACAATTATGCCATAGCACAATTTATGCCAAAAAATAATAATTGGCATGAACTTTATGCGTAATGTGTTATGTATGACAAACAAAATTATGACAATAGTTGTTATGCGACCAGACGGCCACCCCCGTCGACTCTGTCAAACTAAAGTTTTCTAATTCTATGGACACATAATGAGCTGCCACCAAGACCGACCAATCAGGGACGGTTGACTAGGCCTAAGCCGTCTGTAGAAATGGGAATCTGTAGAATTGGGAATTCGTAAAATTGCGAATGTGTAGAATAGAGAATCTGTAGAATTGCGATTCTATAGAGTTGGGAATCTGTTGAATCACGAATCTGTAGAATTATGAATACTAAGCACGTTCTGATTACCTTCCTGAAGTGGACTTTTAAGTACAAGTCAGTTAAGAGCTATTTTTGATATGTTAACAATGACCTTATTGACTTAAATTTAGCGACAACACCGCCATGCACCACGACAACAGGATCAAACCAATACGAACACTGCTACTTAGCGGAAGGTTAAAGGGTAAGATGGTTGTAACGATAAAGACGAATCCTGCAAAAAATCTTACTTTAAAAAAATGTGGTTCATTGCCGTGCCTCTGAATTTTAATTATCTTATTGGTCAGTGCGCTTGAGTAGATAACGCGATATGAAATAATCGAATATACAGGGTGTCCCAAAAATAGCACGTCACAGTGACACTGGAGATTCCCTAGCCTCAGACGAACCAAACCAGCCTAACATGACCTCAGTAAAAGTTGCACCGTTTTCGAGTTATACCAATTTAAAGATTTTTCCAAATTTTCACCTCTTTTGACATTGTAAGTGCTCGCATTTACTGGGATAGCTTTAGAATTTAGTTTTTTTTATTTGTGCGCGTTTATGAATAATTGATTAAGATGATAGAAGCATTATTATGTCAATAACTAATGTTAAAGTTGGAAAAATACTGTAATGAACTTGACTTAAATTATCATCAACATAGTAATTTAAACTTTGAACACCTGTCATAACTTTTTTTTACTACAAACGAAATTAGCAAATAACTTTAAAAACATGCGTATTTTATGCCAATACTAAAATGGTATGACACATGATATCTTAATGCATAAAAGTAGGAATTCGTATGACATTTGCCAATATGGATCCTCGGAAATCAATGCTAATCATCTAAAAAATTATCTTGTACTCTACGATATCTCATTTGTTTGTGCTCCTTTGAAGAATATGATTGATTTTTGGTTGACCTTGGTTCAAAAATAATAAAAACGGGTTTAATTTTCATTAGTTTTTACAGTAAATGTTCGAATTGTTTCCCTCCGACTCTAAGGCACAAATGGCATCTTTGAATAAAATTTAGGTTTAATTTTCGTAAACTGGTTTCCGATATGTCTCGGGCTGCATTGAAGACACGTCGCCGTAGTTCCTCTTCGTTAATTATTGGTTTTGAATAAATATTGTCTTTCAAACATCACCAAAAAAAAAAACATTTTACAAAGCGAAATCAACTTCCGTTAAGAGTGCCGAGTAGTCGTTTCAGTTCCACAAACAAAATCAGAGTGACACATGATTTATCTTAATGCAAAAAAGTAGGAGTTCGTATCACATTTGCCAATAAGGATCCCGGCAACCAAACTAACAAATGAAACGCGATTAGCCGCTTTGCAAGTTTATCATGTAAAGAATTGTAGGATAGTTATTTTAGTTGTAGCCCTGTGACCCAAACTACTCATAGTTCGTTACCTTGCGTTTCGAGACTCTGATTTTGTTTGTGGAACTGAAACGACTACTCGGCACTCTTAACGGAAGTTGATTTCGCTTTGTAAAATGTTTTTTTTTTCTAGTGATGTCTGAGAGACAATATTTATTCAAAACCAATAAGTAACGAAGAGGAACTACGGCGACGTGTCTTCAATGCAGCCCGAGACATATCGGAAACCAGTTTACGAAAATTAAACCGACATTTTATTCGAAGATGCCATTTGTGCCTTAGAGTCGGAGGGAAACAATTCGAACATTTACTGTAAAAACTAATGAAAATTAAACCCGTTTTTTATTATCTTTGAACCAAGATCAACCAAAAATCAATCATATTCTTCAAAGGAGCACAAACAAATGAGATATCGTAGAGTACAAGATATTTTTTTAGATGATTAGCATTGATTTCCGAGGATCCATATTGGCAAATGTCATACGAATTCCTACTTTTATGCATTAAGATATCATGTGTCATAATTTTAGAATTGGCATAAAATACGCATGTTTTTAAAGTTATTTGCTCATATCGTTTGTAGTAAAAAAAAGTTATGGCAGGTGTTCAAAGTTTAAATTACTATGTTGATGATAATTTAGGTCAAGTTCATTACAGTATTTTTCCAACTTTTACATTAGTTATTGACATAATAATGCTTCTATCATCTTAATCAACTATTCATAAACGCGCACAAATAAAAAAAACTGAATTCTAAAGCTATCCCAGTAAATGCGAGCACTTACAATGTCAAAAGAGGTGAAAAATTGGAAAAATCTTTAAATTGGTATAAATCGAAAACGGTGCGACATGCCTTCCTGACCCGGCCAATAGAAGGAACACGTCGTAAACGAAATGTACTAAATCTTAAACCAAACTTAAAATAATAATAATGTCCGGCGTGACCCTTGGACAAAGAGTGGGTTTATATCATGGAGCTAAAGGAAACGAATTAGTAAGTTGAATACAATCTTTATTACTACTCTTTCTGTAACATTATAGATATACTGAATTTAATTGTAAACCTTTGTGTTGAAGCGACCAGACATTTTAAACATTAAAAGCTCAGCAAAAGCATGGGTCGTGCTTAATTAATTACTATGGTTCTTATGATAGGTTCACAATTATCTATGCTAAAGTTGGTTAGTCCCTAAGGAACCTAATGCCATCAATTCCAATATCCAATTTGTCTTTTATATCCTAATTCCCTAACGTTTAATTAAATAATTAATTCACAGACCTCAATCTGAAGTAACCTTACTGCAAAGGGGCTGTCTGGCTGCAGACAGGATCAGGGCAGTGTGAGTTGCAACGCGATGCTCTGGGCGTTGACTCTATGCAGACTCCTTAGTGCAAGCCGCACAGTAAGCGCGCAAAGATATAAGGTTCAGGCGGCGCAAGCAGTAAGATCCCCTAACATTGAAGAGCTCTAAGCAGTTTGTTGCAGAAGGATAAAGAAGAAAATAGTCAAGGTCTTGCTACACAAACAAAAGGCGGCTGGTAAAAGGTCCTAGCCCGCACTACTAAATTACACAAAATTAGCAAGCCTTAGCTTCTTCATTCACAGACTAAATCTCTTGTGCAAAGTGAAATTTACTAAACATGTGCTTTCAAAGTTCTGAAGAAAAGGAAAGCAAACACAAACTTAACAGATGTGATGATATCAAAATTACTATCAGCACACAACTGTATGAAACCTAAATCTGAATTATCTAAATGGACTGTTCTAAATTTCAATTGTCTAAATTTCTTAATTTGTTCCTAAGTTTTATAATTTGTTCCTAAATTTCATAATTTGTTCCTAAATTTCATAATTTAAATTGTCTGAATTTCTTAATTTTCCCTAAATTTCTAAATATCCAAATTTCTTAATTTCCCATCCAGCTGGAAAGAACCAAATTGCTTCGATTAGGTTATGCACATGGCAGAAAATAAGCGGAGAGCAGAGTAAAGCAGATCAAGAGATGCTTACCGGAGACCATCCAATAGAGATTATCTCAAACGCTGACTTTCCCTCCGTCCCGGCATAAATAACCCTCTCTTAGGGTTTGAACAACTGAAAGTTAACCACGAGGTTAAGAAACTTGGTTACATGGTGCACATGTATTATTCCAACAAAATAAATACTCACGATTTTGTTACTGCCACAAAATAACTTTTGAATCTGCTGCTCCTTTGCCACATAAGCCACAGGAGACTTCTATCAAAATAAGGACCTCCGTCCTGCACAAGATGAATCAAGCTTCTTTCTCCACACATCTTGGGATGCCTGTTATATGCACAATCTAGCCAAGATGGCTCAAGGACACAACCACGGGAGCACCCTGGAGCACCCTCAAATGAAGAAATTCTCCCACAATATTTACCCCAGAATTTACCCTGAAACGACTTACTTTTTAACTTTGGTATTACTGATTTGTAAAACAATAAAACCGTTGATTGAGAAAGCTACCATTTACTGTTCTTCCTGAATCCTAAATTCTTACAAAACTTTGGTTCAGCAAATACTTTCATACATTTATGTAAAATGAAATAAGGTAATAAACTTTGATGTTTACTTTATTTCCCAACAATCGAGTAGAAAATCTAAGGCTGACAACCCTAATTCAAAATTAGACACCAAACGTCAATGCAGTTACCAGCCTCTAAAATTACTCGAGAATGTTGCTAGTTCTGAGTTTGGGTTTGTTTAAGTCATGATAAAAACGCAACGTTACAATACTCCCCTCCCCAATGAAAAGGTTCAACGTAGGTGAACCGTACGCTGCCCTCAGCGTCATATTCACCAATGCTAGATGAAACCCCAAGCTCTGAAAACCCATAAATACCCTGAAAACATCACCCAAATATGAGAAGAATTTGCTCAACCAAAAAAAAACAACGACGACGAGAGAAAAAAATGCATGTAACACTCTACCAACAATACTTCCCCAAAACTTAACAAACGTTGTGTTACATACTATAAAAACTCTCCTAAACTTAACCTACAAATTCCAACCATAACGAAAACCAATTCCATTTACCTTCCCAGCACAACGGCAATGTTGTGCTGAAAAGATAAATTGCCAACAGCCAGGACCGATGTTCAGCATTCTTCAATATATCCCCTCCTTGTCCGGGCGAAACCTACAAAACAACCTAAAAGGTGCAGGTTGTACTAAACATAACCTTACGTAAATATATCGGTAACCAAACCGCAAAACAGAAACCCTTCACCAAGTTCTTAACTAAACATCTCAGATACATTTACAATGTCTCTGAGGAATTCAAAATCTAAAATCCTAGACAGCGTTGTCTGAGGAATCAAAATGTATCTCTTACCTAGGAAGAAGATAACCAAAACTTAACGAGGCATAAATCACTGTGCAACATAACATCGCATCCACACATGAACCAAACTCGATTTGTTGAATGCGAAACACAGGTGTACATAATAATGCACCTAAATCTTAATAACTTGGCGGGTAACCAAAACCTAAGTAACTTGAAGTCATATTAAAGATTGCTCACGGTGGTAGTGAGTCATGAATGTGTAACCCTACATTCTTCATCATACACTATTATTTCATACCTCACGCACAAAATTCTAGTAGTGAGACAGTTGTTTCTGTTCACCACACCATACAGTTTGTGATTGAATATTCGAATATTCAACACTAAATGTTAACACAATCATGAGGTTCTGTAGTCTGACAGTCAACAGTGGCGGCGCGGCGAGCAATGGCTAGCATTGCGGGGCGCGCGTCCACTGTTCACAAGGTCAGCTAAGACTTTAAATCCTTAATATGCCAAGAACCTATGGGATGTCCGTCCATCCTCTCCAGTTCATAAACTAAAGGCGACAAAACTTTCTTAATCTTGCACTTTTCA
This sequence comes from Acleris emargana, assembly GCA_927399475.2. Classification (NCBI taxonomy): domain Eukaryota; kingdom Metazoa; phylum Arthropoda; class Insecta; order Lepidoptera; family Tortricidae; genus Acleris; species Acleris emargana. The sequence goes on along the minus strand of OV656836.1, from coordinate 2,242,605 downwards.
TACTTAGGTGCGAGCTTAGCCATCCTAAATTTATCAGCATCGCTTTGTACGTACGAGCGCTTCCAAACTATATCACCTTCAGAAAACTTGGCAGGGCGACGTCTTAAATTATAATATTTGGAGTTCGTGGCATGCGCCTTCAAAAGAGAAGATCTAACTTGCTCAAAAATATTCCCTAAACAACCAAAATTGCCTGCGTACTCTTCTCTAGGCATACTTATAGTATACTCCTCATCGGTATCGCGGTAAAAAGAGCCGTTTATGACTGGTTCTCTAGCATGTACCAAAAAGAAAGGTGAAAACCCCGTTGACTCGTTAACTGCACTGTTTAACGCAAACTGAATACGGTGCAGTTGCTCGTCCCAAGATCGGTGATTTTCTTCCACGTACGATGCTACAGCAGTCATTACTGTCTTATTGTACCGCTCGACTAAATTTACTTGAGCAGTATACCGTGGTCCATAATGTACCCTCGGAATATTGTACCTTTTCAATAGTTGCCTAAATTGTGATCCCGTGAATTGAACCCCATTGTCGGTAATTACGGTTTCAGGTACACCATGTGCCAAAATTACATGGTCCTCAAAGTGTTTTGCAACTAACGCGCTGGTTGCGCGGCGAAGTGGAAACAACATGGTATATTTTGAGAAGCAGCATGTCACGACAAACAAAAACGTGTAACCCGACTTGGAACGTGGCAGAGGACCTACTAAATCAATGGAAACTACTTGAAACGGTCTATGACATACTTTTGGCTGACCCATCAAACCAGGAGTGCGACTTTGTGAATGCTTGTAAGCCGAACAGACGTCACAAACCTTCACAAAATCGACAACGTCCTTATGCATGCCAGGCCAAAAGTATGTCAAAGATATCCGCCGGTGAGTTTTAAATACACCGAGATGTGCAGCTGTAGATTCACAATGACATTCCGTCATAATCTTAATACGGTCACTCTTCGGAACTACCAATTTCCAGTCAAATTCACTCAGTAAGTTGTACTTACTCTTACAAAATCGGTAAAGTTTTCCCTCCTTAAAACTGAAATTCGGAAAATTTGCAGGGAAAGACTTACAACCGTTCACAATCCTTTCATACCATAAATCTTTCTCGACATCGTTGTTTGTGACGTTCACTGCGTCAACCGTCATAAGCCTTGACAACGCATCCGGTACCACATTATCGGTGCCTTTCCTGAGACAGTCTGCAACCCCAACGTGCTAACCTACCAGATGGGTTCTCCAAGTTCATAAACCACTTAAGTGACGCGTGATCCGTGATCACCTTAAAGCGACGCGAGCCTAAATACGCTTGATACTTCTCGACAGCAAACAAAACAGCCAGAGCCTCCCTCTCAGTCGCGCTGTAGTTTCGCTCGTTTTTGTTAAGGGAACGACTCACGTATGCGATAGGGTGCTCGTAGCCCTCGATAGTCTGACTCAACATTCCACCCAATCCATATGAAGATGCATCGCAATGCACGGAGAAGGGCTTCTCAAAGTCCGGCACTGCCAAAATAGGAGCACAAACTAATGCATTCTTCAATGAATTGAATGAAACTTCAGCCTCCTCAGACCAACGAAAGGCAGGAACATTCTTTCCCTTCGCTGTCAATTTGTTTAAAGGAGCGGCTATCGTTGAAAAGTTTCGTATGAAACGACGATACCACGAACACGTCCCCAAAAATATCTTAACCTCCCGAGAAGTTGTTGGTATGGGAAAATTCAAAATGGCCGAGACCTTTTCAGGATCAGTACGCAAACCGAACTCGTCTACGACGTAACCAAGGTACTTGAGGGACTGCCTGAAGAACTTGGATTTCGCAAAATTAATCGTAAGTTTAGCCATTTTCAATTTTTCCAATACACGCTTAAGTAGCACTAAATGCGTCTGAAAATCCGAAGAACAGATGACTATGTCATCGATGTAACAAAAAGCTAAGCCGTCGTCGATGTCGCTGGTTATATTGTGGTCAATAAGGCTATCCATGAGCCGCTGCTGTCTCGCAGGTGCTCCGCACAAACCAAATGGCATCACCTTGAATTTATATAACCCGCGACCCGGCACGGTAAAACTTGTTTTTTCCTGAGATGTCTCACACAATGGTATTTGCCAAAATGAGGAACTTAAATCAATTGAAGTAAGGTACTTCGCTTCTTTCAAACTATCTAATATTTGCGGAATGTACGGAATAGAATACGAGTCTCCCTTGGTAATCGAATTAAGTTTCCTGCAATCTAAACAAAACCGCCAGTCACCATTAGCTTTACGCACTAATAAGGCTGGATTATTCCATGGGCTTTCGCAAGGAGTAACTACGTCCAATTGAAGCATTTTATCGAGCTCGGCAGTTAAAGCTGCCCGCTTCTCCGGTGAGAGCGGATACTGCCTCGTCTTAATAGGATAAGCATCGCCAGTGTCAATAGAATGCTCAATCAAAGCAGTTCTACCTAAACCTACTTCCTCAAATGAAATGTTCTTAAACTTCTGTACCATCGCGTCAGCAAGCTCCTTCTGCGTTGAAGTTAAGTGGTCGTAAGACTGAATCGTGTGAACTTGTTCTGCATCAATACTGTTGCAGTTCGTAAAATAATTATCCGGTGTCGGTGTATACTCAATGTTGTCGAATATTTCAGGCGCCAACCCAAATGAGTGCCAAAAATCTACTCCTAAAATTACATTCGTAACAATATCGGGAACAACAAAAAATTTAATAACTTGCGTTACATTATTAAAAGTTAACGGTACGAAAATATTCCCTATTGTTTGAACCTTAACGCCATTCGCAACATTGCATGTTGTGGGTTGCATATCCAGTAAGTTGTAACCGAACTTAACAAAGTTTAAATGAGCATTGTTACCTAAAATTGATACAGATGCTCCTGAATCCAATAATCCATAAATTTCAAAATCACAAACTTTAAATTTTAAATACGGCCTAATATCTTCCTTACTTGGAGCAAAAAGGACTGTAGCAATTGAATTGTAACTATAAAACTTCAAAATTGATTGTTTACATTCATTATTGCCTTTAATCTCACTACAGTCCAAATTCATTAGTTTTTTGAATTATTACGAAAGTGTGATTCCGGCTTCTTATTTGTACCATTCCTCGTACACTTGGGACAATCCGCAAGAATGACACCTGTCATTCCGCAACCGAAACAGCTAAATTGTTTGTTGTCGTTCGGCCCAGCCTTACAAAATCTAAAATTATGTCGAGTTCCGCCGCATTTATAACAAATCGGTGTTTGTTCACGTGTGGATGTAACCGCTGTGTGCTTCTTAACATTCGATGTACTTGGTCGGTGTGAAAATGCAGAACACGACTTCGAAGTACTATGAGAACCCTTGGCAGTGATGACTGAAAGTGAATTAACATTCTTCGACTTCCCTTTGTACATAAAGTCACTGCCCAAAATGTTGGATGTCGACTTCGGCTCTGTAAAGTTCTCAGTACGCTGCCGAGCTGCCTCAATATTCCGACAATGTTGCTTTAATTCAGCTACTGAACAAACATTAACTAACGCCAGCTGCTGTGAAAAATGAGGACGTATATTGTGCTGCAAGATATCCAATTTCTCGTCCTCAGACAACGGTGAACTACGACGCTCGAACATACAAGTCATAACAGCAAAATAGATGTGAATTGGCTCATCAATTCCCTGTGTACGCGACCTTATTTCAGTCATTAACCTATAATCATAATCAGTGGGATCAAACTCTTGCAATAAAATTGCCTTTAATTCATTCCATGAAGACACCTGGTGCTTGATACCACGAAACCACAATAAACCTTTATCAACAAAAAGTTGTGCCGCTGAATTGAACAATTTTGTATCAGAAACACCAAATGCCAACCTAAGTTCATCTACACGCTCCAAAAATGATCTAGGATCAGTAGTGCCATTGAATTTCAACCCCCACTTTGAAATATTCCTATCACCTGAACACTCAATCTGTGGATCAGCTTGTGATACCTGAAAACCTGAAGAATGTGATGGGTTGTTGTCAACCAAACAAGAAGAAGACTCAGAAGTTTCAATCTTTGCTAAAAGTGACTCAAGCTTTAACATAAGTTCCGTCTTAATTGCATATTTAACCGTGTCAACCTGAACTTGAATTCGTGATAATCTGTGAAATAAATGATAACCCAGTGCTTTTGACCTATTAAATGAATACTTGTCTTGTGTCTGAGTGTATTTATTTACAACTGTACCCAGTTCAATTGACTTATTCGACACAATTTCTAATTCTGAGTCGACTGACAGCTCTGTATCCAGAATAGCTTCTGAGGGGCATTCCTCATATAAAATTCTAAGTTGTTTTCTTAAAGAACCAACAGTATTTGATGGTGTTTGAGATCTAATTGTCACCTCATAAATTAATTCATCTTTCCAAAGTGAATGAAATTGTATTTGTCTCTCCATAATTGCTAATATTCTGAATGTTAAATTGGAATTAATGGCTCACAAAACACTTAAAATATCTCTTTTATAACTAAGTATAAGTAGTTTTGTTACTCAGTATCACAAAATTCAACAATTTTTAATAATTATACCATAGATATAGTTTATGTATAACTATTTAACACTTATGTTTAAACTAAAGTTTCATAATATGATCACCAAAATGTGTTTTTAGTTGTATAGTTATGAAAGTAATAAAATCCTAATATATTTGTGACTTTTACTAATGTTTTATTTCATGTGCATCACTTATGAGTTACCGTTATGAACAATTATGTAAGTATTAGGTAAATTCAGTGCTTAATGGTTGAAAACTAAACTGTAATATTGACTTGCACAATTTTTAAAGCTTTATCTACTTTGCTAAATAATAAGTCCAATTAAATGCATAAAAAGTGGTGTCTAAATGATCACTTTGTATTTAGGTATAAAATTTGGTATCAAGTATGAAATGTTGCATAAGATTTCTTTTCGATAAGAAGCACAAAAGATTTTAATTAAACACAGTCTCACAATCTGAAAAGTACACAATAAGTGATATAATACTTAATACTCACTAAATATTCAAATATTAACGGATGAAAATGTCATTTTCATTTGACAAACAAAATGTACTGGTTAAAGGTTATGGAAAGATTTTATTTTAATCAACTTAAATCTCACAAAATTGGTTCACAACTAAAGTTAAATTGTGTAAATAAATGTGAATTCGTCTCAAAAGAGTAGACAACACTAAAATCAAGCAGAATACAGTGTCTACGTGGCACAATACAAGTGGAAATAATGGATTTTGATGGCATAAGATTATTTATACGAAATAATACCCAATCTCAACCAAAAGTCACTCAAAATAATGCGAAATTAATCAAAATTAGTGGGCGCCATTGCGACATGCCTTCCTGACCCGGCCAATAGAAGGAACACGTCGTAAACGAAATGTACTAAATCTTAAACCAAACTTAAAATAATAATAATGTCCGGCGTGACCCTTGGACAAAGAGTGGGTTTATATCATGGAGCTAAAGGAAACGAATTAGTAAGTTGAATACAATCTTTATTACTACTCTTTCTGTAACATTATAGATATACTGAATTTAATTGTAAACCTTTGTGTTGAAGCGACCAGACATTTTAAACATTAAAAGCTCAGCAAAAGCATGGGTCGTGCTTAATTAATTACTATGGTTCTTATGATAGGTTCACAATTATCTATGCTAAAGTTGGTTAGTCCCTAAGGAACCTAATGCCATCAATTCCAATATCCAATTTGTCTTTTATATCCTAATTCCCTAACGTTTAATTAAATAATTAATTCACAGACCTCAATCTGAAGTAACCTTACTGCAAAGGGGCTGTCTGGCTGCAGACAGGATCAGGGCAGTGTGAGTTGCAACGCGATGCTCTGGGCGTTGACTCTATGCAGACTCCTTAGTGCAAGCCGCACAGTAAGCGCGCAAAGATATAAGGTTCAGGCGGCGCAAGCAGTAAGATCCCCTAACATTGAAGAGCTCTAAGCAGTTTGTTGCAGAAGGATAAAGAAGAAAATAGTCAAGGTCTTGCTACACAAACAAAAGGCGGCTGGTAAAAGGTCCTAGCCCGCACTACTAAATTACACAAAATTAGCAAGCCTTAGCTTCTTCATTCACAGACTAAATCTCTTGTGCAAAGTGAAATTTACTAAACATGTGCTTTCAAAGTTCTGAAGAAAAGGAAAGCAAACACAAACTTAACAGATGTGATGATATCAAAATTACTATCAGCACACAACTGTATGAAACCTAAATCTGAATTATCTAAATGGACTGTTCTAAATTTCAATTGTCTAAATTTCTTAATTTGTTCCTAAGTTTTATAATTTGTTCCTAAATTTCATAATTTGTTCCTAAATTTCATAATTTAAATTGTCTGAATTTCTTAATTTTCCCTAAATTTCTAAATATCCAAATTTCTTAATTTCCCATCCAGCTGGAAAGAACCAAATTGCTTCGATTAGGTTATGCACATGGCAGAAAATAAGCGGAGAGCAGAGTAAAGCAGATCAAGAGATGCTTACCGGAGACCATCCAATAGAGATTATCTCAAACGCTGACTTTCCCTCCGTCCCGGCATAAATAACCCTCTCTTAGGGTTTGAACAACTGAAAGTTAACCACGAGGTTAAGAAACTTGGTTACATGGTGCACATGTATTATTCCAACAAAATAAATACTCACGATTTTGTTACTGCCACAAAATAACTTTTGAATCTGCTGCTCCTTTGCCACATAAGCCACAGGAGACTTCTATCAAAATAAGGACCTCCGTCCTGCACAAGATGAATCAAGCTTCTTTCTCCACACATCTTGGGATGCCTGTTATATGCACAATCTAGCCAAGATGGCTCAAGGACACAACCACGGGAGCACCCTGGAGCACCCTCAAATGAAGAAATTCTCCCACAATATTTACCCCAGAATTTACCCTGAAACGACTTACTTTTTAACTTTGGTATTACTGATTTGTAAAACAATAAAACCGTTGATTGAGAAAGCTACCATTTACTGTTCTTCCTGAATCCTAAATTCTTACAAAACTTTGGTTCAGCAAATACTTTCATACATTTATGTAAAATGAAATAAGGTAATAAACTTTGATGTTTACTTTATTTCCCAACAATCGAGTAGAAAATCTAAGGCTGACAACCCTAATTCAAAATTAGACACCAAACGTCAATGCAGTTACCAGCCTCTAAAATTACTCGAGAATGTTGCTAGTTCTGAGTTTGGGTTTGTTTAAGTCATGATAAAAACGCAACGTTACAACGGTGCAACTTTTACTGAGGTCATGTTAGGCTGGTTTGGTTTGTCTGAGGCTGGGGAATCTCCACTGTCACTGTGACGTGCTAGTTTTGGGACACCCTGTAGAAATTGAATATTAACACACTGAAATTATGATAAGATAGTGAAGCAAAACTTGTTTACTAGTGACTTTAATAAAAAACCCACAATTCGCCCGTAACTTGAAAACCAATGAAACTTATTACTTAATCGTGATAGTTTTTGTTTTAATTTATTTACTTATTTCAGTAGGAAGGGACACTATTTAAAAAAAAACAGCACTTTGATTTTTGAATATGAGGTAAACAGAAAAATGTGTTGCTACATTTTGTTTTACAACTTTGCCGCCTTTTTTAATCATTCCAAGTACCTACTTTTTAGTATTAAGATGATCAGACTGTGCCAACGTATAAAATCCTTGATAATGTGTCGAATTGCTATTATCTTTTGTAAAGTTACATGGATTATATTACATTTTTATGTGTCACAGTCATTATGATAACAAGGTAAGCGTCTTATAGGTCGTTTACACGAATAATATCAGCTGTTATGGTTTATACGGAAAGAATTGATAATTAAGTCAAGCAGTCTGTCAGAAAATAAATTAATATCGTATAAAGTGGAAAACTCTCCAAACCGTCTTCTTTGCTTCACTACCAAACTAGAACCTTGTTTTGTAGAGAGACAACACATTTTGAGCCATAAATTCTCTTCTATTAAAAATATAATAAAAAAAAAATAAAAAAAAAAAACTGACGTCGTTGCGATGGTGATCACGACCATTTCACATGAGTGGTGAGCGTGCACTGAGGCCAGTCGCTGGACGCTCTATCTCACGCTCGCCCGCCACGCTGCACGCCCCGCCGAACGCCCCGCTTTGTCTCTCTGTCTCTGTCTAAAACAGCAAACGTTATGGCTCGGCAAATAAACGCTAGATGGCAGCACTTTGTAACCTAATTTGTGGTTTTATATCTGTTTGTTATAAGTCGTGAGAATGCGTACTATAATTTCAACTTTGCTGCATGGAATTAGAGTTTGAATTACGTTAAGGGATTATGGAACATATTCTTTTATAAAATAAAATCCTTCAACGTGTGAGTAATTGGCGACAACAGGTCTGATAGTAAGCCAAGCTCATGGCACTTCCACTGTTTTTTCTATTCCGTGGATTGAAGTTGTACAACCGTTTCATAAAAAAAAATTTTTGCAATGAAGTTGATTTTTTTTAATTATATGTTTTATTCTTAGTTTCTGAATTTGTAAAAATTGCTAAAAATATATTTAGTACATCTATTTAACAACACAACTTTAATAAAAAAGTCACCTGGTTCAATATTCTGATAAAAATAATTTCTTAAGAAAAAGTCTTGTACATTTTGTGTTATTTTTGATGAATCGGTGAAAAATTGTTAATGTTGTATATCCTGTTACTATACAATAGTAATGAAATAATAATTATAATGCATTTTTGTTATTTAATAAACCGAATTTTGACATTTTGTGAGCTACGATAACTTACGTTGGATCTTCGATGTATTAAAATCTTTGGAGGAAAAATTGTAGGATTTTTTTTTCGAGAAAAATAAACTATCAAATAATCATGTCGATTATTATTGGTTCTGAGTATTATTTATTGCATACAAATATGACTTTAGGGGAAAACGTTAGCGTTCCTAAATTAGGAACGCCACATAATTAAATCATCACCACTGTATATTTTTTAAACTGTACTTAGAACTCGAGTGTTTGAATTTGAATCATTTATGTTAAGATCCAAGACTTTTTCCTGTAAAATGATTTCTTATCAAAACACCTTGCAGTGAATGTGCATAAAGTATCTCTAATATTTTTTACGAATTAAGTATGAAGCTAAGTATGAAACACCAAAATAAAAAAAACAATTTCTTTGCAAAAAAAACTACATCTTTTTGAAACGGTACAACGTAGAAACCAGACCCTCTTTATGTTAGTTTCTGTGTACTTTATAAAGTTACTAAATTTTATTTTTTTAAACATGTTTATTATAAACCAATAATAATCGACATGATTTTTTACTAAAGTTTATTTTTTCGAATAATAATCCTCCAAGTTGTCCTCCAAGGATTTTAATACATCCATAGGTCCAACGTAAGTTATCGTAACCCACAAAATGGCAAAATTCGGTTTACACCAAAAATGCATTGTATTATTGCATTACTATTAGGTAATGTCTAAAACAAAAAACTAATTCGTAGTTTAAAACGGTTTTTCGAAACGTTAACTGTGGTATGTTTCGAAAGGTTCCGACGTATTCTATCGTAAGTATCTTGGCGATAAAGTACGCGGGGCGGGGTGGGGGCCGCCGGCTGCGCTCACGCACCGCAAGTGTCAGTTGCGACCGGCTTCGAGGCGCGGCGGTTGTGTTCACGTTTTAGTTGGCTATCAACAAAATTTGTGGCTGTAAAATGAACGGTAATATTTACATAAAGTCTGATTGTGCCAATAAAGTATCAAACGCCTCATCGAGAATGAAGTTATTTTACGACAACGCCATAGCTTATAAACGTAATAACAGTTACAATTCAAACGATGACGCTGCGGGAAGAGAAACATCTATGAAATCAAGTAAGTGCGTTTAGATTTATTTTGTTATAAATCTATCTTTATTTAATTTAGATTCCAGTGTAAAATATATTAACTATTACTAACGATCGTTTATGTTAGAGCCTATAATTGAAACACTATTGTATGTATGACTTCCGTTTAGCGTTCCGTCCGTCTGTTACAAACGGAGCTGGCTAAAAATCAGCGCTGTAGGTTTTCAACACCTTACATTATGCTGAGCCAGTGTCCGATTCCCTGCCGCGAAGACACACTCACTACTCTATTTATTGCTGTTAACTGTTTTTTCACCTCAGCAGCTTAAACAAGCAGGTTTTGCTGCTCAAAAACAGTGAGCAAAATTCAATTTTGCTGCGAGCGAGAGGCAAAGTAGCTTTTTAATTATTATTTTTAAATGCCGTGAGCAATGCTGGGGCTACTCACAACATTCGAAAAAATTCACTTTGTTCTGTCACTTTCACTTCGATAGGAAAAAAGCGAGAGATAGAAACAACTTGATTCGAAGTTCGATTTTCAAATTCCACACATAGTAGACCCAAAAAGAAACGCACGTTCGGATGCACACATAACCGTAAAATTGCAAATAAAACTATCTGTTAAAGTTTGAAATGTGTTTATTATAACTATTTTATACAGTAGGTACAATCTTTTTTTGATTGTTTTGAAGACAAAATTAATGAAAAATAAGAAGTTTATCATGTATCTACATAATTTTGTTATCGTTTTAACAATCTTTAATTTCGTGACATAAACCGCGGGGGCAGTTTCAGAACGCATTTCAAAAATAGCGGGATTATTGTAGCCAATAGCCATAGACAAGGCCTAGTTAGGTTCTTTTTAAAGCCACAGACTACATAAAGCTGTATAAAGTTGTGTTTGCACTACGGCATTATCAAGTTGAGTGACAGGTTTTATCTGTTTCATGTTTATTTTTTCCACTTTTTATTTTATTAGTATTTTGCAAAAATGCTTGTGATTGATGCATATGCGATCGTGTCGTTATTTAGTCGTGTATTCACCAAATGGTCACAACGGAAGACCTGCGTTGGCCCTACCAGCTTCACGCTGTGTTGTTCTCGCTGCTGAGTTGAAAAGTTGTATGTCTCACACGAGACCAAAGTTTTTTACGTCTCGTATCTTTGAATCATCACTCGCAGCAAAAACCAACTTTGCTCTCTTGTTGAACAAATAACTATTAATTATTTTTTCTGTGTGTCTTATGTGTGTTTTACTTTTTTTTCTTTTCTTTTCTTTTATTTACTAACGATTATTTACTATGGAATTTTTGAAAAAAAAATCATATCTTTCAATTACTAACAATATTATACTTCGGACTGTGATTAATTTTATTTAAGTGAGTGAGAAATAAACATACGATATTTTACCGATTACCAGTTACAAATTATGCCTTTTTTATTTTTTTACAGAATCTCCACTTCCATTTGGACCTGATAACCAGTTAATGCAGCTACAGTTGCAAAGCAAGGGTATATTTAGCGACAACGACGGGGAAATCATTGACAATGGATGGGACAAGGATGATGAGGCTTTGCTGAACAATGCTTGGCATGCGCATGAGGATGTTATTAATTGTTCTAATGATCCTGACCCGAATGACTTTTATCCGTATTTATTAAGCATTATTCCAAATGAACAAGATATTTTACATAATTACAGTGAAGTAATGAACAATATTTTACAAGATTTTAACACGGATGATGAAAATAACACAGCACAGAGTAAGTTTATTGGTTTTCGTTAGCAGCGGCTATTTGGGCGTGATTTTGGATAAATACAACAACACAACTCTTTAATATAATTTGTTCAGCCTTTTGTCCTCTTGGGAAGTGCTGGTAGATTTTTGACACGGCGGCTGTACGTACGGCCTACTTACTGAATAAATGTCTTTTATCTTTTTTATCGCATTGAGCTACAGTCGAATTCATAAATATGTATGCACTTTAGTACCTTGTCTATTTGAACTGCCATGTATGAATTGCCACAACGATTAAAGTGACAAGGTACTAAAGTGTATACATGTTTATGAACACGACTCTACGATACCTCTAATAGTGGCATGTTCGTATACAGGCCGTATATAAACAGCATAAAGAGAGTAAAACTCCATAAAGCAGGTGGTAGGACCTTGTGCAGGGTCCGTCCGGATCGCTACCACCATCTTATCCATTAACCTACCGCCAAACAGCAGTGTTCGCATTGTTGTGTTCCGGTTTGGGGATAAGACAGCCGGTGAAATTACTAGCATAGAGGCATTCCAACTTAGTCCTCAGGGTTGGCAACGCATATGCAGTCTTAGGGTTGTATTGCAGTCTTGTGATTGCGAATGTCTATGGGTCACAGTTTCTACTTACCGTCAGGTGGCCTGTGTGCTCGTTTGTCTTCTCTATGCCATAAAAAAAAAAGTAGGTACATTCATAATTAAATTAGTTGTAAAATTCCAGGTCCCGTGACCGATGGCCAAGGGAGTGTCAGTGGGGATTACCCCCCTCCGATAGAATTGGTAACAGAGAACGAGGATAGCGTCGCATCACCATTTTTAGACGCCAGCAGTATCGTATCGACGCCACATGCTAACAGCCCATTTGCTAGTTCCACTAACCCATTGACTCTAGGCTCAACAAAACGCAGAAACTGTTGCAAACGCAAAGATAAGGGTAATGTAAGGAAAAGGCATGAAAGTGAATGGATTGATAGTAAAAGAAAACAATTATTAAACTCAGGAAAAGAATTTCAGAGTCGCAACGGTACAGTAAGGCTTGCAAAAAAAATGGGTTCAAAATGCCCACTGACTTGTCGGATGAAATGTTTCAACAAAATATCGGACGAGCAAAGGCAGTATATCTTTGATGGCTTTTGGGCGTTAGGTGATCGAACTAAGCAATGGGAATATATTGCCGAATTAGCTGTAAGACAGGCTAAGCGTAGGGTCTACACAGATATGGAATCGAAGCGTAAATACACAATTAAGTATAATTTACCTTCAAACACAAATGGGGACCTAGACATATTGCAGCAGGTAGAGGTTTGCAAAAAGATGTTTCTAGGCACATTCTCTGTAAGCGAGCAAATGGTCTATACTTCTATAGAAAAAAAAAATAACACAACCGGGCTATTCGAAGGTGACCTCCGTGGAAAGCATGGAAATCAGCCAAAAAAGATTTCAAATGAAGTAAAAGAATCTGTGTGTGCTCATATAAGATCTTTGAAGCCAGTTGAACCCCATTACACGAGAAAAGACACGGGTAAACTTTACTTAGACGGAAACTTGAGTTTTCGTCGTTTATTTGAATTATATAATGAGTGGGATGGATTACATTATTACATGTGTAAAGCTAAGACTGAGAGACAATATCATGATATTGTAAATGATAATTTTAAGCTAAGTTTTCATGTGCCGAAGAAAGATCAGTGTGATCAATGTCACATTTTTAAACATCTTGATAACCCATCTGCTCTAGAAATAAACATGTACGATACTCATATACATAATGAAACACTGGCAAGAGAACTAAAATCCCAAGACAAATTAGAAGCTCAAACGTCAAACGGAAAAATTATTACAGCTACCTTTGATTTTCAGAAGATTTTAAACGCACCACATGGAGATATAGGCATATTATATTATAAAAGAAAACTGTCAGTTTTCAATTTTACTGTATACAATTTAGGCCAAAGAGAGGGTACTTGCTTTATGTGGCACGAAGGACAAGGAAAAAGTGGTTCAAACGAGGTCGCAAGCTGCTTGCTCGATTTCATTGATAAAAAAGTTGAACAGGGTTGTAATGAGTTTCGATTTTGGTCTGTCGATTGTGTAGGACAAAATTGCAACCGGATTGTGTGTATATTTTATATATATGTTGTATTAAAACATAAAATAAAAGTCACTCACAGCTATTTAGAGAAAGGTCATACACAGACTGAAAGCGACAGTGTACATGCCGTAATAGAAAAATCAGCTAAAAGTAAACTAATATTTACTCCATCTGAGTGGTATTCTCTAGTTAGGTGGTCAAAACAAGATGGCAAACCTTACGACGTGAGAGAAATGGAACACACAGATTTTTATGATTTTAAACTTTTACTGCAAGGTAGAAACTGGATGAAAAATTTACAAGGAGGAAAAGTAGAATGGAATAGAATTAAAAAAATTGAAATTAACGCAGAAGATCCATTTAAACTACACTACAAATACAGTTTGGATGATGAATATTCGATAATATCGATAACAAGTAACACTACAGCTAAAAATATATCTGCTCCATTATATCTTACACCTCTTTATCCAAATGTTTTGCCTATTTCCAAAGCGAAAATTGATGATTTATTGAGTTTATGTAGTACCGGAATCATTCCAAAATCTCATAGCGAATTTTTTAAGACTTTGATAGCAGAAGACATCGAGGAACCGATGTTGGACAATGATTCGGATTCATCATCATCATCAACATGTCAGCCGGAAGACGTCCACTGCTGGACATAGGCTTCCCCCAAGGCTCTCCACTCAGACTGGTCTTGTGCTTCTCGCATCGCATGACTCGGATTAATTAAACATAAATTACTTGCTCAAATACATAAGCCCTAATGGTGGTTACGTCGTGGTGGTCGACACTAAATAAGAATTTAATGTAGGTACAAATTAAGACTGATTTATGTCTAGAATTGTTTACAAAACTTTGGTTTTTATATGATTACCTATATTTTTTGTTTTAAGAACTGGGTAAAGAGTTTTATTTTTCTATGCACGTGACTTCGGATAAGTACGGATTTAATTTTGGTACTAAACTGATCTCATTCGATTTATGATTATTTTGTTTTTAAGAACTTTAAGGTTTTTGTTGTGATATTTTTGTAACCTCAATTTAAGTGAGAATTTTATTTTGTTTATTTGATCTTAATAAATGGATGATTATTTTTGTTTTAGAACTTAAAGGTTTTTATTGTTTTGTTTATCTCAAAATATTATGTGAGAGTGTATTGTTAAAGATCTCATTAAAATTTTTTTTTTTTTTTTTAAGAACTGGCTTAAAGTTTTATTCGTGTGACCTCAAAATAAGCGAGTATTTTGTTACGGTATTAAATTGATCTCATTAAAGCTTAGTAAAGTGCATTTATTACATAATTGGGTGCTTATTAACATTTAAAACCGTCTCAAAAAGTACTTTTAGTAGGTACTTAGCAAAAAGAGATAATCTATTTACCGAAGAATACAAAATATTTTGTCATTATAAATTAACGTTTTTTAACTGAAGTTATGTGTTTTTAATACTTATTCATTTATTAACACCCCAACAGTAACATAAACAGATTATACATTAGCAGAAATATAAGTCGCATTCCCGTTTATGCACCAATTATAGGCGTGCAACAGCATTGGCACGGAGACTACAAACAATTAATAAAAAACGAGAATTTTTAGACAATAGATAAACAAGCAAAACTAAAACATAAATAGCGATTACGCGCCCTATGGGTCAGGGGTGTGCGATGACGATGGCTTCAGCAGTTTACGTCGCATAACTGATATCGATTTCAGGTAAATGTCAATGCAACGGGCTTTGGCTAGATCATTGTATTGCTTCTGCAAACGGTAGAGAGGATTTTCCTAGCTTAGTCCTGGTACGCTCAAGGCGGACGAAACGTGAGACGACGGGTCCGTGTATTGTGTTTCGGGACATCATAATTTAGACAACGCAGCAAAGACGGGTCTTGGACATCCCCATTTATGATTTTATGTAGGATTGCCATATCAAGATATATACGTCTCTGCTCAAGGCTATCAAGCCCAAAGTCATTGAGTCCTGCAGTATAATCAGCTCTTTTTGAAATACGTTTGCTACCGACTTTGAACACGAGAAATCTTGTAAATGATCGTGATACATGGTACGTCCACGTGATCAATATGCACCCAATACATTGGATTCCAAATCTGACAACAATATTCAAGTCGTAAACGAACAAGTGAAATAAAAATATTTTTAAAAGTTTGCGTGCGTTTGAAATGACGGCCATTTCTTTTGATAAAGACTAGCATTCTGTTGCTTTAACTTATTACAGAATCTAAGTGGCTTCTAGAATTTAAATTAAAGTTAAATTCAGAATCAAAATTTACTCCTAGATCCTTAACGGAGTCAACTTCCTGAAGAACAACACCGTCTAGTTTGTAATTAGTTCTTAAGGGAAAACGTTTTCTTGTAAATCTTATACAAAGGCATTAAGGGTCATGTTATTTACTAGGCACCAACTTTTGACATTGTTAAGGTCATCCTGTAAGTGCTGTACGTCAACAACCGAGTTTATACCTTTGTAAATATTAAGGTCATCCGCGTACATAATACATGTACACAGTTTGACAGAGTTCAGTAAATCGTTTATAAACATAACGAAAAGCAGTGGCCCAAGATGAGACCCCTGGGGAACTCCAAATGTAGCTACATAAGACTCAGAGAAAATAACCATCTTTAACAACCCTGAGACGCTGATTTAAGAGGTATGATCTTAACCAGAACCACCACCAGTGACATTAAAGTAATCATAAAGCTTTTGTAGTTGGATATTATGGTCCACTTTGTCAAATGCACTACTAAAGTCTGTGTAAATAGAGTCGACCTGGTCGCCATAGTCCACAGATTTATTTTATAGTAGTAGACTTAAATTAAATAAACCCATGCTACGAGGGCGAGTTTTTCCCTTTCGCGTGCCAGGCTAACCTTTTACAGACGGGACACTTAAGCACCTTGACAAATATAGATAATAAAGAAATTGGTCTTTAATCGGAAATGAGTTTTTATCACCTGTTTTGTATATAGGAACAACCATGGACTCTTTCCACTGGGTGGGAAATTGCGACAAGCTGAGGGATTTATTAAAAATTAGATAAAGAGGAAGTGATAACGGTTCACTGCATTTTTTATTAAGAAAGGAGGTATTCCATCCAGACCTGCACCTTTACTAACGTCTAAAGATTTTTCAAATCTTGGAAATTCGTTTTAAACTAATGATATATTATAATTAAATTTCGACGGAGTAAACACAAACGATGGTTTAATCTTAAGCGCGTAGGATAGTTCTCAATCAATCTTACCAATCCTAAAATAAATAAATTAACATTTAATTATTTTTTTAAGGTGTCATACATTTTTGTTTCAACCCGTAGTAGGTACATTGTAGTATGTCCTACATTTGTATAGCACAATTCCCACGTAAGTTATGGTTTGTTATACTTACGACATTCCATGCGCTAGCTTTTCTGACGTACAACATGGTTAGTATCCCAAACAATAGTTATCTAAAACTTTATTACAATGTAAAGTATCACAAGAAAAATTGCAGCTAACCTAAGGTATTTTTTAAATAATAAATACAAATAAATTTAAACGCAAACTAATTGATGACATTCGTACTAAATTTTAACAGGATCCTTTAAAAATTATATCCACGGCATCAAT
The DNA here is from genome assembly GCA_927399475.2 of Acleris emargana. Lineage (NCBI taxonomy): Eukaryota > Metazoa > Arthropoda > Insecta > Lepidoptera > Tortricidae > Acleris > Acleris emargana. The sequence continues at coordinate 2,225,254 of OV656836.1, read as the reverse complement.
TTTCAACTTTAAACAACTTTGCTGTAAAGTTGCGTATTTCAAGTTACCATAACTTACGTAGGACCCATCGAAATGCATGATGATGCAAGAGATAATGAGTCATTTTTAACGTAGCATTCGGGTAGAAAAATGAATATAAATACCGTTACCGTTTCAGTCGTTTTGAAAAGTTTTTACGGTCAACATCCTCAAGAGAAAAAAACCATAGAAAATTAATTAAAATTCGTAAATTAAAAGTAAAATACATTCTTAAGTTTGGATCTGATTTCGCTGCAATAAATCAAAAGTTTTGTCAAATATTTTAAAAAGTATTATGGATAGTATGAGAAATGTATTGTCGATATCTGAATACAAAGAGAAGATTGCTACCATTTTTAACGCACCTATTGACCAAATTTACCTCTCTGATGAGTTTCTCGCCGACCATGAACAATACGAGACAGTGTTTCAGCAAATATTATACCTCAGCTCTTTGTACGACTTGAGACATATAACAACGCAAAGAGTCGTGTTTAAGTCAGAAGAAAAGTATTACGGAAAAGTGACTTCAGATTTTAATGTGGGGCAAAACATAACATGCATAAATTTTGGTGATAATCCGCGAGCAGCGTTTTCGAACGGCCAGTTTTCGAAACGGTTGAGTGAGAATGCCATAGACAAAGTGGTTGTGACGCACGAGTTCGCGCACGTGGTGACACGCGCGATGGCACGCGCGGCGGGGCCGGTGGAAACACGCTACTGGGAGGAGCTGGATGAACTGTGGCTGTTCTACCAGGTTTTTGCGCCATCGCTGGCGGACTACGGCGATATCATCAGCGAATACAGCCTCAAAAACATCGACGACTTCCATGCGGAGGCGTTCACCGAGTACCACCTTAGCGAGCAACCTTGTCATACAGCTAGACAAGTCGGGAAATTGATTGACAAATATTTTCGTAAGTCGAAAAATGAAGACTAACTTGCAGATTATTTTAATTTCTTGCGGATGCGGTTTGAAAAGCATAATTTGTACGCATGTAAGCATAAAATAAAAGCAAAAAGTATGTGCCACAACAAAAATTCAAATGTAATGACTATCTTTGACATTGTATAATAAATGTGTGTGATAAGGACTCCTAGAATCAATGAAAGATAATATTACTACGTTAGTAGCAAGTAAATTGTTTGCGAAAATAAAACGGAAAATTTAACTTTTTATTTTGGTTTTCAGTTAAAAAAAATTAGTATCACTTGCAAAAGTGGAACATCTTAGTGGACACATACATACATACATACATAAACTCACGCCTTCATTCCCAGAGTGGGGTAGGCAGAGCTAAAGAATTACCAACAAGTCTTGAAACTTCTTGATGATTCTGTAACCACATTTTGCACAAGTAGGCTAAGATGTTTCCCAGCGTATTAGTGACAGGTGGCAAGCCCATCGCCTAACAGTACTACCAGCCTTTATTCCCTTAGTCGCCTCTTACGACATCCACGGGAAGACATGGAGTGGCACTATTCTAACCCGGCAACCACACGGCAATGACAGTGGACACCTCATGCGTTATTGATAATTCTGTGGATCTTTAACTGCTATTGAACTATGCGCTCTATGTCCCTTGTACACCAATATCCTGTTACTGTAGAGCTGTATGTATTCCGTACTATTTTATTCATTTTTGTGTAAAAAAAAACCAAACGTACACCGTGAAATTGACTCTACGGCTTGTTTCCGAGTACTTAAAAATCGTCAAAGATCATGGAGATATCGGTTCTAATAAAAATTAAAAATTAAGGAAAAATTAAAGCACTCCGTTTTCATTTATTATACCTACCTTTTAACTGTACTTAGAATTTGAGTAAATTTGAATTTGAATTATTTATGTCAACATCCAAAACTTTTTCCTGAAAAATTATTGTTTAACAATACACTGAGGAAGAGGTGACTTTTATATAAAACTTGCAGAGGTAAATAATGTCCACAAAGTATCTCTCTAGTATTTTTTACAAATTCAGAAACTAAGAATAAAAGAACCTAATCAAAAAATCTATTTCGTTGCACAAAACTTGTATCTTTTTGAAACGTAGAAACCCATTTTTTTTTCTGTCAGTTTCTGCAATAAATTATATTAAGATTACTCTTTATACCAAATTATACTCACGCCAATAATGATCGATATGATTTTATTATACAAAAAAAATATTTTTTTTTCTATGGAGCTAAGTTCATTTAGTTACTTTGCACCATAGAGTTTTTTTTTTTTTTTTTGCAATATAAAAAAAAAGAATCTACCACTTAGTTTCTATGGATGTACCTAGTAATATGCCGAAGTTATCGTAAATCAATAAAAACACGGTGTATAGGTACGATTTTTTTTTCTTTTCGAAAAAAAATTCCTTTAAGATGGAAGACGCTCATGTTATGTTTTGCCCCATATTAAAATTTGAAGTCACATGTCCGGTACACTTTACTTCTGACTTATACTTTTGCGTTGTATGTCTCAAGCCGAACAAAGAGCTGATATAATATTTGTTGAAATACTGTCACGTATTGTTCGTGGCCAACAAGTAACTCCTCAGAGAGGTAAGTTTGGTCAACAGGTGCATAAAAATGTTAGGCATCAAGATTGGTCACAATCGAAAAATAACTTAGGATATCTTTTTTGCAGCGCTACTAATCTGCTTTAGTTATGTTGAAGCGGTGATCAGAACACAAGAAGAAGAAATGCAAGACTCCTTTGATACTTAAATACTTTCGTATTTTTTTTTGACATGACCAGAGATCAGAATAGGCAGAGCTAATTTGCCTAAACTTGACGCATATTCATTCATGAGTGAGTGAAATAGGAACACATTTTTGAATGAACATGCATCAAGTTTAGGCAAATTAGCTCTACCTATTCCGATCTCTGGACATGACGCACTAAAATATTTGATTTGTTTTTTTATAATTTTATACGTACTTGACACTAGTGGATAGTCAGGTATTTTTTTAGTCGATGTACCTTCGTGAAAAGAACAAAAATATGAAGCGTTATTTTTATTTATTCATCTAAATTTAAGGCCAGGAACGTCTGTAAAATATGCATTATTAACACCATTATATACTCATCAATAGTGATATATTTTAACGAAAATAACGCTTTAAAAATTACCTTGACCTTGTAAAATTTTTGTTACTAAATCTGAAACAAAGGAAGATCGAAGGCTGATATTAGGCATACAGTGTTCTTAGGTCCTGCCACTATTCCTCCTAAAAGAATAACCATCCCTCTTGGGGGCCACTCTTGTCGGCTTAGCCTGCTAGACCTTTATCTTTCTAGAAAAACAGAATTTCAAATGGAGTTTATAAGGCCGACCTGTTGCATGAAGTCACAGTGCATATCGGATCCAATTAGCAGTTTAAAATGCTTATTATTATTTTAATTTCACTTTCGATGATCTCGAATGATCCATTCATGTAGTAGCACAGGGTGGAAATTTAGCGAAGATAAGATAGAGTAATAATAATTATTCTATCTTATCTTGGTTATTAAGAATGATAAGCCTGTCTGTAGAAACGGAATCACGTATTTCTGTTTTATTTTTGGCTGTGAGGGCCTGTCAGTTAATATACCGAAAACAGGCAAGGCTTGAACATATGAAAAAGATGGTTAATTGCTGTAAATATTTATTTATTGAATTGTTTTTTCGTCAGAAAAGGATTCTTACGTTGTTTTGGCAAAATAAGGTGTTGGATTTTGAAGATAGGCATTTATTAAATCAAGCATAGACCAGAACATGCATGAAAAAATATCAAAACAAAGATAAACATCAACAGTGCATGCCGGCGGTGATGCCACAGGAAAAGAAGAAATTCCAATAATTAACGAAAATGATGGTGTTTCTTCAGGGATACTTCTTGTTTTCAGTTGTCCAACGAGAATTATAAAATTCCTGAGAAGAAGAATCGCTGGCATTCTTTCATGAACCTATAAAATCTCCTACATAAGTCCAAGCATCGCCTGCTTGAGGCCCACTGCCTGACAGCGGGGTTATTATGACATAGCTATGCAGTTCAATTATGCTTAGAGAAAAGTACAGAGCTATGTAACTGCTATAGCTGTGTCCTTTACGCTCGCCGCAAACTGCATAGCTACGTCATAATAAACCCTCTGGTCCTAATATCTTCCAAAATGGAAACACAATACACACCTATTCTGTTTCTCACGTAAATGTAACCGTCACAGTGCCGCGACGAGAATGATATAACTTTACCCTTTTATATTTTCTATATCTGTTCGCGTCATAGATAATTCAGACTGGCACATGCGTGTGATAATCGCGCGCTAAAATTAAACTTCTTGCATTCATTTTCTCCTGGTACCGGTGTTACCCAAACCGCCCTGTTTTTAATATTCTAGACCCATGTGCTTCTTTTAGTGCAGCCTACCGACGAAAACCCTACTGACGTGAGGTGCAGGCTTTGGGCAAGCGAGTATCCACATTCACTGTACCCCCCCAACGAAAATCTGCCTCCAGGCTATAAGGAACCTTGGCCCACCTGGAGAAGTCTAAATAGGCTGAGGACCCAGGTTGGCCGAAGCAAAGATAACCTGTGTCGGTGGGGGTATTCATGTAGCGCAGACGCTAGCTGTGAATGTGGAGAACCCCTGCAAACCATGTTACACCTCACTAACTGTCCCGCGTGCCCGACCACCTGCTCGCGTGAGGACTTACTTGTCAGTAACCAGAGGGCTACCACGGTAGCCGCTTTCTGGGCAAGTAAGATTTAGCCCGAGTTCTTGCCGACACGAAAGAAGAAGAAGAAGTGCAACTCCATTTATGAAGCCTTTTCTTTAGAACCCGAATCCTATACTTTGTGCTCATGGACTGTATGTAGTCCATTAATCATGTGCTCTCTCAAATAGTTTATTTTTACTGTGAATCCCGTGGCCTCGGGATTATTTTATCCACTCTGAGCTAATATCGATTTCATTTTGGTCAATTTTGATCTTACCTGCAGAAAATATGTGACACGACTATTTCACTTATGTGCTTTTATTATTTAGTTCACCTCCAATTTTGAAACCCATTCAAGACCCAAATACAATCTTGGTGCTCACAAATTGTATGAAGTTATTTTATGTCTGCTCTTTTACTTTTTTTGATGCCGAACTCTAGTCTTGTGGTCTTTTATTTCTTTTTTTCTGGGACGAGTTTGGTATCATATTTGGCAGTATTGGTAAATATTACCCGAAGTAAATTCATAACACTATTTTTGATTAAAACATATCTCAAGATAGAAGAGTTAAGATTTTCAAACTGTATGAAAATAGACTATTCAATAGTACATCAGCAACTACTCGGATTTGAACTCGGTACCTCATGAACGCGAGTCGACACTCCGAACCAGTAGGCCGCCGATGCTCAAAACGTAAAGTCTGAATTGTACAATGACATTCATGTGTTAACGCCGCTGTCGCGGCATTCTGCCGCGGTGCGGCGCCACCGTTGATGGCCTTACATCGCGCCACTGCGGGCGACCAATGGGCGCAGCTTTATTGCTGACGCGCGGCTGCGCGACCAATGACAGTGAGGGATGGTGCCCCGCTACGAGACACTCCGAATCAAGCGTCGATCCGCCGGCCATTCCGCCACTTTCCGTCAATTGATCAGTTCAGCTCATGCATTTTGTTCGTCCTAACAACAACGAACAAACGACAAGAAACGGTAACGGCGTGAATCAAGAAACATCCAAAAAGAGCTAGCCAGATCCAGCACCAAACACACGAGAAACCAGGGAAAGGGCTTTGCCGTGGTATCGTATCAGTTCGTTTCAATTAGGTTATTTTCGCAATAATTAATTTAGACTTTCAGACAGAACTTAAGGACCGTGACCTACCAATGTCATAACTGGGCATCTAGTTTTGAAATTTGTAGGTTATGGTACTCTTTTTAGTAAAATGCAAAACTTGTATGCTGACTTTGACACAATTCAGATTGAAAATTCTATATTATAGACACCATATTGGATTTTCCAGATGATGAGTTCAAATACCGCGAAATCTTTGTCCAGCAACTTGAAAGTCGTGGTGGCTGCGCAGGAGCTGCTCACAGGCATGCGGTGGCGGGTACTGCCTCTGCGGCGTTGGAGACAAGTCGGTAACGAGTTCTATCGATGTTACAGCAACATCGATAGAACTCTTACTTACGAACGTGTTTTTCAAGGCTGCCGAAATTACACTGTAACTTTTTATTTTTTATGGTATAGGAAGGCAAACTAGCACATAATGACATTGTGACCTATAGACATTCGCATTCACAAGACTGCAAATGCACTGCCAACCCTGAGGACTAAGATGGAATGCCTCTATGCTAGTCATTTCACCGGCTGTCTTATCCCCAAACCGGAACACAACAATGCTAACACTGCTGCTTGGCGGTGTGTTAATGGATAAGATGGTGGTACCGACCCGGACGGACCCTGCACAAGGTCCTCCCACAAGTAAAACTGTAACTAAAAGGAAGAAAGGATGCCTCATTTCATTCGTAAGTACCGTAAATATTTTTTACATTTTGTTTATATCTCGCGATAATTTGTTTAATTTGCTCCGGCGTCATTATCACCTGCGAAACATGAGATACGAGATACGATAAAGACTGGTAGCCTCATGGCGTCATGGCGGCCGTTTGCGGGCACTTATCCTGGCGAGAATGACGAGCAGTTTGAAACAACTATTTATCTCTTTCTAACAACAACGTTCGCTACGGATTGTCGTCCTTGTCTGTAGAGATATGGTAACTTAGCAACTGTCAGTAACTGGCGACGGGTTTTCAATGCGTTTAGTATGAGCATAACGTATCTAAATATAAAATATCAATGATGTTAGCACAATACAATTTTAGTTAAAGTGAGAACAATTTCCGAGCGCGGCCCTCGCGTCGTCCACTGAAAAATGTAACGTAATAAAACCGATATACTACTCACTTTCCAATATCTTACTTTGAGGTGATCAGCGGGGTTATAATGACATAGCTATGCAGTTCATTTTACGGCGAGTGTAAAGGACAGAGCTATATCAGTTATATAGCTCAGTCTTTTTCTCTCAGCGTAAACTGATTTGCATAGTTATATTGGACTCAATTCTATAGTGGCCTCTAAACTTCCTTATTTTATTTAGGTGTCGCTAAAACACTTTGCTATTCTATGAGCAGCTGTCATAATCAAATGACAGCGCCATGACAGTGCTAATTTGAATCTGACGCTTCTTATTTTAGGCGGTATTATACATTGTCAGCTCGATATTCTGGAATAGCACTGATTAAATCTGCCGTCTAAACTATGTCTTAAAATTAGACAATTTAGTTTTAGTTAGTTTTAGGCTATTTAAGCGAAGTGCACGTAGAATCGGGTCCAATGTCATAATAACCCCTCTGTGTCAATGTAAATGTCCGATAAGTGAAGAAACTCTTTATTTACTCGTCTTATTGATAATAGTGACGTAACTATTATTATCAACTACTAATATACGTCTGGCGTACAAGAAAGATTGGCTATCCTATCCTCAAGTATTTGTTTATACAAACGATAAAATAACTAAAGATAAAACCAATTCTGCTTCTATACCACACTAATATTTTGGCTGTTTATCTGCTGACAATTTCATGAATGAATTTTAAACAATTGTGTTTAAAGATAAACAACGGCAGCTCCAAAGCGATGATAATTTGATAACACATTATTGATAACACACGAAAAGTAAGGAAAAAGAGACATTGATTTGATAAAATAATGTTCACTTCTCATGCTCTTAAAATGCTACTTAAATCTCTGCGAATCGGGACTAAAGCTCCTTATTAATCTCTAGGGATTAAAGTATTTTTTATTTGATTTACTTTGGAAACCCCTAAACAACCAAACACGGTGTTTGTGAATGGAGGATTATTGCCATTTTCAGTGATTGTGTATGGACCATATTTTTGGGCGTCGAAATAACCTCAAAATGACAACTGTGCAAATCTGCCGTCCGATCACTAAAAGGCCGTTAAGCCGCATTTTTGTCAATTTTGAGTTTTATATACTAGTAAATAGAGAAAAAAAATCTCTTTTAGGCTATATATAAAACTCAAAATTGACAAAAATGCGGCTTAACGGCCTTTTAGTGATCGGACGGCAGAAATATATAAAAAAAAAGGATTTAATTTCGTGAAACACGATTATTTATTACGAATATGAATCTATTTAATCATATTAAGGCCGAACCCTTTTATTATGCGTGGTCCAATTACTTTAAATGGTTTCCAAGTTTGAATCTGTCGGCTAAATATGCAAGCATTTAAAACATCAACGAAATAATAAGGTATAATTGCACTTTTAATATATCGTAGATTTGGTTAGCTACTTTTATTTTATTAATGTTAGATTAACGATACTAATAATAAGATACCTAATTGTTAGTTTTAATTGTTAGAAACTTTTTTATAATAAATGTTGAAATTTTGTTTAGAACGTCGTTTTTTTCCTCGCATTCAAAGTGAGACTAACGCGAGACTAAACAACCATAATGACACTCGAACTACAGCCACCCTCGCTCGCAAGCTCGCTCGCGTGGCTAAACATCTCGTCTCATTATGGCTTGTTTTAGTCCCTTGTTGAACAATCTACTATTATATTATGTTAAGTGTTTGACTCAAAATGTATGAATGTGGAAGAAGCGAAAGAAATTTGTCAAGATCGTAGCAAGTGGAAAGAAGTGGTATCTGCCTACCCCTCTGGGAAACAGGCTTGATTTAATGTATGTATGTATGTTTTGATCAATATAAAGAAGTACTTGGAGGGCTTTAAAATGCGATGACTAGTGTCTGAGATTTTTTGTTACAAATAATGGAGAAAATCTTGGTTCCATAGAAAAATGTATAACGGTAAAAAAAAGCCCTGTTTGGAACGAGAAAATTGTATCATGTTTTAGAAACCTTTAAAGAAATCAATTTCATTAAAAAAACTGTTATAAAAAATTGTTGGGTTTTAAATAAAAATAGTAAAAATTGGTATGTAATTCAGTTTTTTTTATTATAAGTTATATTTCCGTTTCCCGCAGTAGTAAAACACTTGATACTTTTTGCATCAATTTAAATTAGCCTATTCTTCAGTATTTAACGAAAAAAATATGTTTGTACAAAAATTACTCGGTTTTACGTGTTATTTTTTTTTTTTTTTATATAGCATTGGAAGGCAAACGAGCACACAGGCCACCTGATGGTAAGTGGAAACTGTGACCCATAGACATTCGCATTCACAAGACTGCAAATGCGTTGCCAACCCTGAGGACCAAGATGGAATGCCTCTATGCTAGTAATTTCACCGGCTGTCTTATCCCCAAACCGGAACACAACGATGCGAACACTGCTGCTTGGCGGTAGGTTAATGGATAAGATGGTGGTACCAACCCGGACGGACCCTGCACAAGGTCCTCCCACAAGGAATTAATCGGTGAAATTTTTTATTGGCGATTGTGAATATTTTAGTGTAAATATACCCTCGTAAGTCGTATGAATAGGTCTTTCCATCAACAATACAACCTGATAAACTACAGGCACATTTTTACCCGGCCGATCTTCAAGTAAGATCATCTCACAATATCTAATAAAGCCTTTGTGTCGGCCACAATAGCATTACAGCCCACTTTATCAGGTCCTGGGGGATAACACTAAACTCTAATTATACTCAAGTTTTTGAAAAGCTCTTATACAGCTTTTGAAGTTCCTGAGAGGCTCAATTAGACGTGTTAGTCAGCGTGGGAACATAACAGAATAGGGATAAATATCTTATGGCATTTAGTAAACGCTAATTAGTATTAATCCCTCTTATTCATAATAATATATACACAATAGCTCAATGTTAATCACAAAAAAACAGAGGACAATCTCACACAAATTGAACTAACACCAAACTAAGCGTTGTAAGATAAACTTACGTATATAGATAAATACATACTAAAATACATAGAAAACACCCAAGACTCAGGAACAAATACTCGTGCTCATCACACAAATATTTTCCCGTACCGGGGATCGAACCCGGGACCACTATCTTCGTAGGCAGGATCACTACCAGACTAGACTACGGCGTCGTGTGCTTAAAATATGCTTTGTTCTATCTGTCATTATGACATTTGCATCGGACAGAGTGTGATAAAGCATACTTTTACTTGACAGAAGCGCGTGGAGCTAACCCTATGTGCTTCTGTTTAGGCCATTAGAGAAAATATTATTTTACCGAACAATAATTGTCTTCGCTTGTGATATCCATGGACTTATTGCTCTAATAAGTTAAAGGGAGAGTCTAAACCATACCATAGTGTATTCATACCTGTAATGAATACCATGGTTATGCAATAATAAATTAATTATGAATATGAAAATAAATAACATTTGGATATGTTTAAATAACCACGAGAAACTTTTTCCCTCAAAAAATATCCAGACCCCAAGTTTAACGACAAACTAAATTCACTTTAAAGACAGTCGCGTGTAAAAGTTAGTTCGTAAAAATATCACTTCATCGTAACGTAATGGAAAAATAATACTTCCTTAAGTTTTTCTCATATAATTTTCCTTCAAGCATGAGCTCCATTGAAATACAGCTTCGTTTTCAGAAGTCTTGGAGAGTACTAAATAATTCTAAAAAACATACATTCTACAATAATTTATATCGTTAGGTACCTGTTATAGGTACTAATACTAAAAATCGTTTGGTTATATCGTTTGTGAAACTGTAAAACCGCGTAAGTAACATTTTTAATAAGGAGTGAAATGCACCTTTTTGATAAGCTAGTAAGGTTTATTTTGCTCTATCATAAATTTGTTAGATACGCGGTTGGAGCAGTATCACCGACGATATGCGTTCTTGACTCATTAGTTAAGTGAAGATACATACATACATACATTCAGTCACGCCTTTATTCCCAGAGTGGGATAGGCAGAGCTACAGAATTACCAACAACTCAAAGGACTTGTTGATAATATATCTGTAACCACATTTTGCACAATTAGGCTAAGATCAGATAAGTTAAGTATCAGATAAGATTATTATTAATTATGTACCTACTCAGTATTTGCACAAATGGGACCTAGTTGGTTGGGACATTACATGTTTTTGGATGTATGTAAAACAATGTTAATACTATAAAAAACAAAATATGAGTAATAAACACGATTCTTTTTGTATGTACACATAACTGTTACTTGTGGGAGGACCTTGTGCAGGGTCCATCCGGGTTGGTACTACCATCTTTATCCATTAACCTGCTGCCAAGCAGCAGTGTTCGCATTGTTGTGTTCCGGTTTGGGGATAAGACAGCCGGTGAAATGACTAGCATAGATGCATTTCATCTTAGTCCTCAGGGTTGGCAACGCATTTGCAGTCTTGTGAATGCGAATGTCTATGGGTCACAGTTTCCACTTACCATCAGGTGGCCTGTGTGCTTGTTTGCCTTCCCTGTGCTTTGATTTGTATCGAAAAATGTTGAAAGGTGATTATTTTTTGCTACGTCCTTTTAGTAGGACGATATTGCTTATAAATGTGTCAGAGAATAAGGGATGGTAATAAAAAATAACTATATTTATTAAATGAGCACTCGTAGATAATCAGTTATGTTGATGATGTTATACAAACAAAAGATCATTTTCATATTACCCCATTAGACGTGCAAGCTTCAGCGGGCTGAAAATTGCGCCTGAGCCTCTGTTGTACATTATTTATCCAGTCAGTTAAAATTGACGACCTGTGGGGTTATTATGACATAGTAATGCAGTTCTTTTTACGGCGAGTGTAAAGGACAGAGCTATGGCAGTTATAGTTTAGTTAGTTTAGTTTATTTATTCATCAATGTAATATTACAATATAAATTGCATTGCATGTAAAAAAATACGAAATTACATTGAGATCGTCAAAACATAAATACTAATAATCAAAAAATACAAGGATAATTAATAATCCTCTATCCTTTTCGCTCAGTGTAAACGGAACTGTATAGTTATGTCATAATAACCCCTCTTGTTCGCCTAGTGGGAAGTGACTCTGCCATCGAAGCTAGCGATCCCGGGTTTGAAATCCGACACGGAAAATATTTGTGCAATGAATGTGGGTAGTTCCTGACTTAGATAATTTTCTCACAGGTCACCTGATGGTAAGTGGATACTGTGACCCATAGACATTCGCATCCACAAGACTGCAAATGCGTTGCCAACCCTGAGGACTAAGATGGAATGCCTCTATACTAGTAATTTCACCGGCTGTCTTATCTCCAAACCGGAACACAACAATGCGAACATTGCTGCTTGGCGGTGGGTTAATGGATAAGATGGTGGTACCAACCCGGACGGACCCTTCACAAGGTCCTCCTATAAGTAAAAGTCTAGTACCTATACATGTCGGACTATATCAAAAATACAAGAGAACATATCGCCAATAACGTATTTTTTTTAATAGAAAAGCCAAACCTTCGGCAGAACCAATTACACGAATAAAAGTAAACATTATTCATACAATCACTTTTCCCCTACGCAAACACGGCGATTACCAGGCACAGCGAAAACCAAAAAAATATAATACGAGGCCGTCAAGGGAAAGCGAACGAAATTAAGTGTCAGCCGCAGTGTATAAATCTTATCATACGCACGCTTCGTGATTTTAAACAATCATGCCGGGCCAAGTGGGCACAATGGCCTTGATTTATGAGATGACAGCGGAGATCGGGGTATTCTCGGACTATGCATTTCACAGTGCATGCCGGATGTTTTAAAATGAACTCAAGTCGAAATGGACTTATTAGTTCTCTCTTATTCATACTAATTTATAAGGTGCCTAACAAATTAGATACTGATATTTTTACAGCTGATAGTACTCGGCTCTCGGACTAGATTTAAGTATAAAACATTTTTCCTACTCCTGTACTTTTATCTGTCATTTATATAGTCACGAACACTAATATAAGAATATAGATAATATGTCCGCAGAACATTCCGTAGAAAAGTCTATCTAGTCTATTCCCCTTAACAGCACTTGTGCTTTTTTGAGCCAAAACGATATGCCTAGCTGCCAAAGCTTACACCTAGGTTAATTTGACCAATCAAAATACTTCACCAAATAAAACCACCAATCACAATACACATTGACTGTCAATCGGAACATTAGGTTCTTTTTGGTATGTAAACTCTTTAACTAATTTAACTCTTAAAAAAAAACATTTTATTTGGTATCAACCAACCAGAACGCAGCTATATTAAAATCGACCAATCAGGTAAAATAATTCATTTCTCAAATCATTAGGAGTTTTTTAGTCCCTATTTCACAAGTTAAATTGATTGTGTAACTTTTTTTGAAAATATGAAACCTGGCAAGTGCACATCAATTTAAAAACAAAGTTAACCATAGACACATATTTTGTTGTTTTCGAATGTTTCTCGCTCGTTTGTTGTTCTGTGCTTCGTTCGTTCGTATTCTAACCTAGGTATATTAATTTAATTTTGCATTTTATTTGAAACCTAGTCGTAGAAAAAGTATTGTATGCAACGGTGTATAACTAAGTCAAAAAATACTCGTGGCGTCTTGCTTTACGATGTTCGCCTGCGGCTCACATCGTAACCACACCACTCGTCTTTTTTGACCTCTCTTATACAACTGTTGCATAAACTACTATAAGGTTATATGGTAGTTTTTGGAAAAAAAATGGGAAACAACTTTGCTACGTAAAAACACCCCGTTGTGAAATTTGACCCATACGATCATCGTAACATTTTGTGCTGAAAGGGATATAGACACAAAAATAAAGAAAAATAAAACGTCATTACTTCATAGGTGTTAAGTGATAGATGAGCCGTTATGACTTCGGCAGACTGTGTCGTGTCGTCGTCGTGTCGGATCGGTTCTGTCAACACGGTACACTAGCAGGGATTATGGAGATTGCTGTTTGCATTAATATGCCTAGCGCAATAATTTGAAACGCGGAGCTGATTAGAATGTCTTTGCTAAGTAAATTAATTAAAATTATACAAATATTTGTGTTTCGTATTATAATGGTTAATGTGAAACGAAATCAATATTATTAAATATACATCCATAGCATAACTTCCCTATGTTAACGTTCAGAAATGATAAGCAAATGGCTTATATTTAGAAACCTGTATTTGAGGTTGTATTTTAATGTAAATGTTTTAATGGTTGTATTTTAGTATCGGTGACCGATACTTTAATGACAAAAAAAAGTTAAATATTTAAAAAAACCACTGCCAACGCGTTCATACTAAACACGTCAGCAATGTTTTTTTTAAATACTACATTTTTAAACTAGGATATATGCAAACATTTCTTATATATAATTTTGAACCTTATTTAATCAGGTAACGAATTGAAAAATAGCAATATAATTGGTCAACTAGTTCTTGATTGATGTCAATTTTGGTGAGTCACATTTGTAGGTAACCGTATGAGATGTTACTACAAATATGATATAATATTTTCCGGTACTGTAAATAATAATAATAATATGTTTAACTGGATATTTCAGAACTAAATACTTGGTGTATAAAGCATCTGTCACTCTTACACACGGTCGGAAAGTGACAGATGATTTATACCCGTTTATCCACATCGATAAACACGACCATAATAGATCCGCAATAGTTTATAACATAGACAGCAGCCACGGACCTAAAAAAAATATGGACGTAACGTTGCACTAACAAGTGTAAAGCATGCAAGGTCAGCACTTTCGTTCGTTATACACGACTTACCGCACTACCTATACACTATACTAGGTAAGACAATGCTCCGAACCACAGCACGAATGACAGTATACGTGTATGCGTGTGCATACACACAGAGAGCCATTTTGCATGCTTCACTCATGATTAGACGAGGTTACGTCCGTATTTTTTTTAAGTCCGTGACTGCAGCTGCGTTCCTATATTGGACAGGCAAGGCGGCCGATCGCGGAAAAGGTCGATCTGCCATTTCCGAGCCTTATCTAGAGTCAGGAGCATACCACTGGACTGAGCTGCGTAATGTTAAAGAGCATAATCGAACTTTTTATTTTCAATAATAGGGTGTGTAGTCGTTTTTAATGAAAATCAAAGCAATTTCTACCGGAAAGACGGTTATAGCTTAGGAAGAAAGTGTCTTTGGATAAAGGGTGATACTAGATTCATAATAGTTTTGAATACACATTCGCCCATTTATTTATGACACAAGGCTTAAACACCTCCTTTATTCATCAACTTACAATAAACCTTTTGTAGTTAAAGTATGCATTATATATCTTCCCGTCAGATTCAAATATCGCTGTGAAAGATACGTACAAACCGTATTATATTTGAAGCATACATTACTTTTTCTGCGTTTACATTTAAGAGGTTATAAATACGCTTAACCAGCAGCAGGGGTTATTATGACGTTACTATGCAGTTCATTTTACGGCGAGGGTAAAGGATAGAGCTATAGCAGTTATATAGCTCTGTCCCTTTTCTCTCAGCGTAAACTGTGGCTACTTAATACAGACAAATGGGCACACAATTCTAAATTTCAAAATATCAGTAACTACATTTAGATCACGCCTCGCTATATTATTTAACTTTACGATGTGGTACTTGTGCTAGGGTTGCCAACTATTTCTTGTGCAAATATAGTATTTTCAAGCCCACGGTAGAAAAGTTATAGTACACTAGTTATAGTAATTTTACTTGTGGGAGGACCTTGTGCAGGGTCCGTCCGGGTTGGTACCATTATCTTATCCATTAACCTACCGCCAAGCAGCAGTGTTTGCATTGTTGTGTTCCAGTTTGGGGGTAAGACAGCCGGTGAAATGACTAGCATAGAGGCATTCCTTCTTAGTCCTCAGGGTTGGCAACGCATTTGCAGTCTTGTGAATGCGAATGTCTATGGGTCACAGTTTCCACTGACCATCAGGTGGCCTGTGTGCTCGTTTGCCTTCCCATGGCATAAAAAAAAACAGAAAGAAAATATAGTATTAAGAAAAACTACTTTTAAAAAAGTGTGTAAATTAATTAATTCAATATAATGCACAATATTTACTATTTACCATCTTTCTGCCTGCTATGGGCAACTACCTGAGTTGAAAATACTATTTCTCCACTCCAACTACATTGGGGCTTGAAAACGGCCAACCCAAACTGCATATGTATAATAATATAAGGAATGACCGAAATATAGTATTTTTGCGTAGGTACTATATATTTCTTACACAGTAGGTACACAGAGTCAAAATAAATAAAATAAAAATAAATATCAGGAAACAATCCCACACAAATTGACCTAGTCCCAAACTAAGCTCTAGGCTTGTACTATGGGTACTCGACAACAATAAACATACTTGTATAGAGAAATATAAACTTAAATACATAGAAAACACTCATGACTCGGGAACAAATATTCGCGCTCATCACACAAATATCTGCCCTTACCAGGATTTGAACCCAGGATTGCTAGCTTCGTAGGCAGGGTCACTACCGACTAGGCCAACGCGTCGTCTAAGAACAATACTATATATTATAGTACGGTTGGCAACCCTAACTCGTACCAATGCGACCATGCGGTATTGAGGTATCGGCTTTGCTGTGACTTGCATTATAATCGCAGTCATGCGATATCGTTGCGGCTAAAACGCTGTGCAAATGGCACGATCCCTCAAATTTGCAGTTGCAATTTTAGCAGTACGAGTCGTTAGCCTGGGGTTCCTAGTGACTGCGTACGAAGTTAGCGGTACAGGATTCTATTCCCGATATGGGAAACAATGGTGCTTTTTTTTTAATGCGTAGGAAGGCAAACAATCACACAGGCCACCTGATGGTAAGTGGAAACTGTGACCCATAGACATTCGCATTCACAAGACCGCAATCCTAAGACTGCTATGCGTTGCCAACCCTGAGGACTAAGATGGAATGCCTCTATGCTAGTCATTTCACCGGCTGTCTTATCCCCAAACCGGAACACAACAATGCAAACACTGCTGCTTGGCGGTAGGTTAATGGATAAGATGGTGGTACCATCCCGGACGGACCCTGCACAAGGTCCTCTCACAAGTAAAATTAGTTAGTTATTAATAGGAACATAAACAGTCAAAAACATAATTCTTAGAAACTATAATCAAGTATTGATCATAGACAAACAGTGTTCACGGTTGACATGGCATTAAAATCCGTTGCGTAATGTTATAGTATAAAAACAAGTCCGACGAAATTTTAAGGTTATGTTTCAATCAATAATAATTTGTTAACGTCTTTGTTCATTTCAATAGTCACTAACCATAGACTTTATTCAGATCTTGGAGGTTATTCTGACATAACTCTTAGCAAAAAGTGAACTGCAAAGCTATGTCATGATAACCCCCCTGTTCACTTATACCTCTATTCTACGACGAAAACCATTCTACGATGTTATAAAATACTTGTTTTGGTATTGTCTTTTACTCTGTCGCCATTATTGTCAAGTAAAAGAGAGCTATCAAAACGTTGACAGTATGATAATAGGTCAAATGCCATCTTGTTGGTCGTCGTGGCGAGGCCGTGTTATTGTATTGTCAACGCTCTTATTTACTTGACAGTAATGCCGGCCGAGTTTAAAACTATACGATAACCATGCCAAAGGTTTAACCGTTAATTGACGACGTGGTTTCAAAGCACTTACTCTTAGGCCATAGCAACATAGAGTTCAAAATAATAGTCATGACGTCTGTGAGACGTATACCACGTCAGTTAAAGGTTAACCTATAAGAATTGAGACGCTATTTTAAACTCTTTAAACCAACCAATCCTTTTTGTGACTTTAACGTCTAAGTCCTAAAAGCCAGTTATAATATATTCAAGTGGTACCTTAGTCGCGTTACATTAATATTTTACTGAGAGGGCGAGATGGGCTCCATAAATTAATTCTCTTTGGATTATACTAGGCCTAAGTAAGTTATGGGAAGATTCGGTTGTCAAAGTTTTACAAGCATTAATCGTGGAATTAGGACTGGTCGCGGCTTAAGCTGAATTATGTTCGGACTGGCCAAGTGGTCATGAAATTACTCTTGTCTAACTAGGGAAATTGGTACAGCTTTCACTAATGTTTCTATTATAATGATTAAAGTTACTATAATATTTATTATTCGCTCATTGAATGCATAACGGATACATTCCAAAATAATTTTCTCTTGCATTGAAAATCTTATAAGACATACATACATTAAATCACCCCTGTTTCCCAGAGGGGTAGGCAGAGACCACTTCTTTCCACTTGCTACGATCTTGACAAATTTCTTTCGCTTCTTCAACATTCATACATCGAGTCATGCACGCACGTCGGTTTCGGGTACTTAAGATTCGGCCCTTTTCCAGTATTTCTCCGATTTGATTCGAAAAAGTACGCCTAGGGCGGCCCCTTCCGACTGTTCCACTCACTTTTGATCTGTATATCTCTTTCGTCAATCTTCTTTCATCCATCCTTTCCAAATGACCGAACCATCGAAGCATGCCCTTTTCAATCTTAATCACTACATCTTCTTTCATTCCACATTTCTCTCTGATTTTTTCATTTCTAACTCTATCAATCAGTTTCACACCACACATACTACGCAAAGAGCGCATTTCAACTGCATTTACACGACTAACATGCTTGTCCTGCCACACCCAACATTCACTACCATACATCAGGGTAGGGGCTAGCACTCCATTGTGAACAGCCAGCCGGGCTGGAAAATCTTATAAGAACAGCTTCTAATTTCAAAATGTAACACTGACGGATTTTGGAATGTGTCCGTTTTGTATTTAATGAACGATATAATTATATGTGTATTTTATATGTAGGTACCTAAGTTTATATTACTCTTGAGTACTGGTTTATTCGTTTAATATTTATTTATTTATAAGTATTATCATCTGTTTTTGATATTTTTTGTGCAAACTTGTATGTGTCCAACCCTATGCATTGTCCTAACTCATCTTCTTCAGGATTAGCTGGAAGAGATCCAATTTAGGGATAAGTTCGCGTTTGTACATTAGTTTAATATTTATATTGTAATATTTATGTTTTTGTGCAATAAAGAGTTTACATACATACATAATGTTTTAGTATTCAATATAAACATTTCCTGACACGAAATGTAAACGATTACGCATTGCTTCTCTGACAGAACAAGCCAAGATTCAAATGCTAGGAATGTTTTTATTTTCTAAAACTCACATGACAGTAAAGTTGGCCACGTGGTTTATAGCTACGCACTAAAATGTCATCCCATCCTTTTTGGTCTTAGATCGTCCTGATCAGAGGCCTCAGATGTTAGTTATCTGGGTTAAGATTGCAGTCTTGAGATAGTAAATTTATGGGCTTCAGAGCTTTGAATGTTACCTATGTATGTTGGTTTATCGTTCAGTCGGTCTTCTTTTATACCATGTCCAGTTCAAACCTGACGTTAAAGTGACAACGCTCTCAGGTATACCGATGCTTTGTAAGGTCCATCGTACCTAAATCTTATTATGACGACGTGCTTGCGTTGTTGGTAGTGAGCCTGCCTATGAAGCTAGCGGTCTTGGGTTCAAATCCCGGTAAGGGCAGATATTTGTGTGATGAGCGCGAATATTTGTTCCTGAGTCATGGATGTTTTCTTCTTATTTAAGTATATATTTCTCTATATAAGTATTTATATCGTTGTCTAGTAACCCATAGTACAAGCCTAGAGCTTAGTTTGGGACTAGGTCAATTGGTGTGACATTGTCCCCTGATATTTATTTATTTATATTTATTTATTCTGGGACTTGGTCAACCTATGTAAAATTACCCCTTGATACGTTTTAATTTAATAACGATCCACATAAAGGATTTATGAAACATAACTCAGTGTAAAAACCGTTAACATGAAAAGCAAAAAACCCACAAAGGCGCAATAGTGGCGAGTGTGATATATAGTACGAGCGGTCGCCGCGACCTTTGTCTTGATACCGTATATCATCCCTTGATAAGACTGACGTCCGATCTTAAATTATATTATGAAGATAGGAATAATAAGTGTTTTGTGGCTCGTCACGTCATCCGTCTTCGAGATAAGGGCTTTTACACTGTTTTATATACACGGTATTGTTGGCTTGTTTTAGGGTAAAGAATGGAATGTATCAAGGAAAAGCAGCAGGGTAACATCAACTATATTCCGTATGGGAATAAAGTGTGATAAAAAAACGGCATGATTTTTTTAAATCCATAATGTGTTTGCGTTCTAGAAAGGTTCAAATAACAAAAGTAAAAAAAAGAATAATAGAATACTATTTATCGTTATGAAGTTTTTATGTTATTTGTTGTTCAGTAGGTACCTACCCATGGTACAAATCTAGAAAATGATTTATGCATTACATCGGATACAAGAGCTAAAAGAAATTTAAAATTGTCTTCATAGTACCAATAGCGTAATAGTAAACTATAAAAGCAAAACTTTCATTTCATCGAGGTTTATAAAACTAAGTTAATAAATAAAGTGGCCTCCCCGCTCCCCGAAACAAATCTGGGCCTGACAAATGACCAATTATTCCTCGGTTACAACCTAAATCACCAGAAGTTACGACAACCTGGATAATGCCCCCCATAACTCAGGGAAAGCCTAAATCTCTATATCTTTTGATAAATAAAGTAATCAGAAACACTGCAGCTGGGACTTGTGACGACTTAAGTTAAGAGACGCAGCGTGTTGTATTTGAATGGTAATTAGCAGACTGTCGAAGAGTGCAGTGCGTATGCAATGCATGTGTTGTTCTTTGCTTCTGTCGTAGAAGAATAGAAGAAGATAGAAAGGATACAAAAAATATCCATTCATCTCTCACTAACCGACTTAAAAAAAGGAAGAGAAGGAAATAATGAAAATATATGTATTCACAACAACACACAAATCAAGTAAAAAAAAAAACTACACAAAGTTGGACAGTTGTTGTGTAACGGCTCAAGTTAAGCCAGCGCTTTACACTCAGGGCATACCCAGTCCTTAGGAACAGGTACTTTGTCCGCTATACTGCCCTACTACGGAGAAACGGCGCATGTGCAATTAATCCATAGAAGCGTATTAAACTCTAAAGGGTTATAATAAGGTTGGATTTTCATTACAGTTCATATAGTAGATACGCCTTTTCTCCTTAGGAGGGCAGTATAGATATACAGCTTTTGTGGTACCTGCTAGGACAGGTAGTACAGGTGGTGACGTTTTGGCGACATCTGTGGCAGGCAGGAACTTTCTACAAGCTACGCATTTATCAGTTATCACTGCGATAAGTCGTAGAGGTGCTTATCAGAAGTTGCCAAAAAAATACCGATGACAGACGCCAGATGGCGCTGAAATTTAAATAAATATCGATCGATTGTATTTATTTATCAGACTGCTAAACATACATACATACATATCTTCACGCCTGTTATGCCAGAGTGGGGTAGGCAGAGCTACAGAATTACTACAACTTTAAAAACTTGTTGATAATTCTGTAACCACATTTTGCACAAATAGGCTAAGATGTTTACCAGCGTATTAGTGACAGGTTGCAAGCCCATCGCCTAACAGTACTAAAAGTCTTTATTCCCTTAGTCGCCTCTTACGACTTCCACAGCAAGAAATAGAGTGGCACTATTCTAACCCGGCAACCACACGGGAAACTTAGACCGCTAAACTTAGTTTTAATTTACATTGCTACTGATTACTCCCCGATTTTTCACTGTATTGTTTTTCAATCCTACTATGACTACATATGTGAAAGTATTTCACCTACCAAGACGTGCAATAAAATCAACAACACATACAGGATTTATTATACCGACTGATTTAATACACGATCACTAGTACACTGTACACTCACACACCTTTATAAGACGCTTATTCACACAATAACAACAAATATACGGACAACTATAACTGTATTAAGATACATAACTGATTAGAAATTCAGTGCGAGCCTATACTGGCGTATCACCGTGTACGTGACGTCACTCTAAGTAGGTTATACGTTCAATCGTATGTTTTTTATTTTAGGTATGTTAGATTACTTCGTCAATTGTGGACTGATTTAAAAAAATGTTATTAGGTTTGATAGAATATGCTTTCGAGTTATTCCCACTGTCACCAAATCTGAATCTGATGAGGGGATCAGTGCGGAACATATAGCGATTTTAGTATTTGTAGTAAGAAGTCTAGCATTTGCATTCAGAAAATATCACTTCGACGGGTAAATAGAACAATGGCCTGTCTGCAAAATCTTTACTTTTCAGGAGAGGAGTACAAAGATTCAATCATTCATTCAAGTTAGAAACATTGTATAATCTTAGGTGAGCAAATCAAGCAAGGGGGTAAGCAAAGGACTACCAATAGCACGATTAAACAAAAAATAAGATTAATAATTAGCTTATTTAGAAGCTAGAGGTCCTGGGTTCAAATCCCGGTAAGAGCAGATATTTGTGTGATGAGCGCGAATATTTGTTCCTGAGTCATGGATGTTTTCTATGTATTTAAGTATATATTTCTCTACATAAGTATTTATATCGTTGTC
Source organism: Acleris emargana (assembly GCA_927399475.2). Lineage (NCBI taxonomy): Eukaryota > Metazoa > Arthropoda > Insecta > Lepidoptera > Tortricidae > Acleris > Acleris emargana. The sequence continues at coordinate 2,202,724 of OV656836.1, read as the reverse complement.
TAGTACCCATAGTACAAGCCTAGAGCTTAGTTTGGGGCTAGGACAATTGGTGTGACATTGTCCAATAATATTTATTTATTATTTATTATTTATTTATTCTGGCTCCTACATTTTCAAGGCTGTCATTCATGCAGATAGCCAATTCATTAGTAAAATTCGGTAATCCTTATCAGCTTTTTTGAAACTAATTATTTTCCAGAAGATTCGCAATATACCCTTTTCTAAAGAACAAATCCCTTCAAATTCACCAGTAAAAGTACAATCTAATTCACCATTTTAATATCCCCACGTTAATGCTGGAAAACCCTTTAAAATAACAAAGCATTGCCGGGATAGTCCCCGTCCTCGAGAACCCTATAATTCAATAGGGAATCCCGTCGCAGCCATTTTCCGGCGACTCATGGACCTAATTCTGAGCGGTATTGTAAAGGGCCAGTAATTCGGTTTAATACGTGAGTCTTATTTGAGAGGGCTTCGATGTATCGCGCCGGAGCCGGTATCAGTAGATTTATATCGTCTCGAATAAAGTAGCAGAGACAGTATATTGAGTTGTAATATATTTTTTGAAGCGCTGCGCACTGTTTTCTTTAGTAATCATGATTGTCCTTCTCTTGGAAGACCTTTTTTATTACTTGCAATATTGTATTTATCATTATCATCATGTCAGCCGAAAGACGTCCAATGCTGGACATAGGCCTCCCCCAAGGCTCTCCTTTCAGACCGGTGTCTTGTGCTTTTCGCATCCACTGCGTTCCCGCGATCCTTACAAGGTTGTATTTATGTATCTATATAAACTCATTATTGCAAAAAAATATAAATATAACAATATAAATATTAAAATAATGTGAAAAGGCGAACTTATCCCTAAATGGGATCTCTCCCAGCTAACCCTGAAGTAGATCAGTTAGGACAATGAATAGGGTTGGACACATACACGTTTGCACAAAAAATATCAAAAACAGATGATAATACTTATAAATAAATAAATATTAAACAAATAAACCAGTACCTTCTCAAAGTAATATAAACTTAGGAACGTACATATAAAATACACATGTAATATATTATATATTTATAAATAAAATCATTATGGGAACTTGGCTTCACGACTCATTCAGCCACAACGTTTTGCAGTATTGATGTCACTGAAACCCGAAGAGCTGGCAGTTTTCTTGCTCAAAAAATTGGTTCAGCTATTGAACGAGGAAATGCCGCTAGCACGATTATTGAACTTTGATTCCTGTCATATCTTTAGTGACAATCATAAGAGTAAGACAGGTTGATTGACATAAGAATCATCAAAATTGCGCTACAAAGGCCAAAAATTATATAGGCTGACTAGCGGACCCGACAGACGTTGTCCTGCATGATATCTGCCATGCAGGACAACGCCATCTGCCGGGTTTATTTGTGAATCTAAACCATCCTCGAATCCACTTGAATACACACAAAAAAATGCATTCAAATCGGATCAGCCGTTTAGGAAGAGTTCACTGTCAACACACGGACAGAAGAATTATATATATAAAGATTACCTTCGGCACTCGGGTAAAAAATCATAACAAATAACCAGACCTACGAATATACGGGGCAAAACTAAATGACAGCTAGGGATTGCCTATATCGATAAACTCAATTATCGATGTTTTTCCCATGTACTAGTGATCGCTCCGGGTTTTGTTTGTAAAACGATTTTATATTAAAAGTATGATAATAAAACAAAATAATTAAATAATTCTGGTTATTCTTTATTTTAAAAGGATTTTTGAACCTTCACTATATTAGAACCTTCACGATTATAACATCATATTTTTTCCTAATAGTGTATTTCAGAATTACTGTCCCATTTACTGTTGTTAAAGTAAACGATCTGAATTTGTTCCAAATTTTCCTCCGTTAATTTTCTCCGTCTCGACTGATGAATCCATTTCAGGTGGCTAAAAGAATTTTCAATTTCTGTGCAAGGGCAAAACAAAATAAAAAAATACACATTTTCAAAAAATGCTGGGGGCGATCACTAGTATATGGGAAAAGCATCGATATTTGAGTTTATCGATATTGGCAATCCCTAGCTGTCATTTAATTTTGCCCCGTATGTTCCTAGGTCTGCAAATAACACTCAAAAGTCTTTGTATACCTCCTCTCGTTGACAGCTGTTATTATAATAAACAAACGGGTTAAACATTAAATGAATATTATTGAGAAGGGCAATACAAAAAGGCCGCCCGTCATCACCGCTTGTTTGTACAATCTACAAAAAACCGGTCAAGCGCGTTTACCACGAGACAAAAGAATCTCAAGCTTTTCTATTTTATAACTTATGTATGTTTAGATGATTAAAATTTTAGTCGTTTTGGCTGTAAAATAGACACGTTTTGCTGGTGGGAGGACCTTGTACAGGGTCCGTCCGTGTTGATACCACTATCTTATCCATTAGCCTACCGCCAAGCAGCAGTGTTCGCATTGTTGTGTTCCGGTTGGGGGATAAGACAACTGGTGGAATGACTAGCATAGAGGTATTTCATCTTAGTCCTCAGGGTTGGCAGTGCATTTGCAGTCTTAGGATTGCAGTCTTGTGAATGCGAATGTCTATGGGTCAATGTTTCCACTTACCATCAGGTGGCCTGTGTGATCGTTTGCCATCCTACGCCATAAAAAAAAAAAATGTTAGTTGGTAGTGACTCTGCCGGCCTAGTTGGTAGTGCCCTGCTTACGAAGGGTTCTATGCGTATCCCGGTAACGGCAGGTATTTGTGAGATGAGCGCGAATGTGTTTCTGAGTCATGGAAGTGTGACGTCACGAGCTGGCGAGGAGCGCAGCCTACGTGCCTGAGATCACGTAGGCCAGCGTGACGTTACCGTACCGCCCCCCGCACCGCCCTCTGCAGCGCCCCCCCGCACCGCGCCCCGCATTGCGCCCCGCACGGACTATATGCCTGCGTAGGAGCGGAGCGCACACCATGGGTGCCCACGCGCAGGGCGTCATCGCAAAGGCGCTATCCACCCGCTGCCTCCTGCAGCCAATCCAGGATACCTCCACTCCAAACTCCCGCTGCGGGTCATGTAGAGCGGTGTACAAGACGTATGTCAGATCACGCCTAACATACGCGGCCCCAGCGTGGTACGCACTACTGTCGCCGACGCTGCGCAAGAAGTTCGAGACACAAAAAGCGCTATACGCGCGATACGTCCGCAACCAGGACCAGCGTTGGGCGTTGAGAGCGTGGGCGAATTCGTCGCCCGTGAGCACAGTAATGTTCGAGCGCTTAATGAATCGCTTCACCCGCATCTGCGGGAGCTGGCGACATACACCAGCGACGACGCCGACCAGAGAAGCAGGAGACGGAGGCTGCCGCGCGGCTACGCCCCTGAGGACAAGAACAACGACCTGACGACTCACCGGACAACTTCCCGTTCCCGACCGCCGCCGGCAGATACTCGTCGTTGGGTGCGCCCAACTGGCTGACGCCGCCAACGCGGGAAGGAAGCGACCGACTGCATCCACAGATGCCAACGACACGCTTGTATCGACAAGTGGCGACAGGACGCCACAGAAAGAGGCCATGCCCCGATTCTGACTCCAATGAGCAGGGACCGAGAAAACTGCTGGAGCGCATACTTCGTGGTATGCTCGCAAAGGGTGCGGATCGCTGGCGGCTCGGGGTTTACCGTATCGCTGCATCTCCACCTTTAGGCTTCGCTGACTAAGTGTATCTCCTACTCTATAACCTTCGTTTCTAAGGTCCGAAATTGTCCAGCGGCTCAGGGAATACCTTTTTTTTATGCAGCTATTGAAAAAAATAAAATTTATTCGCACTTGTTGAAATAAATTACACTTATGTAGATTATTACCATAAGTCCCAACATGCATACTTGGCCCAGTAATTACTGAGTTCTCTGGAGCCTCGCCAACGGAACTTTAACAGGATTTAGTCGGTACAAAATAGGCACTAAATATGTACTTAAACAGGCAACGCAAGGGGACTTACTGAGACATTTATAACTTCTCTTGACTTACAATCTAGATACATTAAAATTGTATTGAATACTAGCTTTAAAGTCGTTTATCACTGCTCCCTCGGGAACTTTCTAATTTTTCGGGATAAAAACTATTCCATATCCTACTCCTGAACCTATCCTAGTCCTCAGGGTTGGCAATGCATTTGCAGTCTTAGGATTGCATTGCAGTCTTGTGAATACGAATGTCTATGGGTCATAGTTTCCACTTACCATCAGGTGGCCTGTGTGCTCGTTTGTCTTCTCTATGCCATAAAAAAAAAAAAAACAATATGTGTGCCAAGTTTCATCTGGATACGTTCAGTGGTTGAAGCGTGAAAGACAAACACACTTTCACATTTATAATTTTAGTATGGATTTAGCTTACAGTCGAGGACTATTTAATAGACAATTTTATTTGGTTTAAACCAGATAAGTACCTAAATTATTTAGTTATAACCAGAGATCGGAATATGGGTGACATTACTCTCAATAATGTGGACATGACTCCAAAGATTTTAATGAAACAAATTAAATTACATTAATTGATTATTTACCCTAAAAAATATTTTGATCCTTTGAAAGACAGTAATAAATAAATAATACAAACTCTTGTAGATTTAGCAAATCAACAGTAATTTTCATATTTTTTCCGTGGTTAGTCTATTTCTTTTCACGGTAAAAATAAACTTACGAGGTGAAAAGCTTCTTTCGCAATCCACGGATGTTAATGGAGCAAACTTAAATAGATTAATATAAATGGCCACTCCTCACGTCTTTGTATTCTTTATTTATTACTGTCTTGCAAAAGAACCAAGATTAGGTTTCAGGTAAAAAACCAAATAATGTAATTTAATTAAAGTCTTTGGAGTCATGTCCACATTATTGCGAGTAATGACACCCATTTGTCCGATCCCTGGTTATAACTTAACCATAAAATCATGAAACACTCGTACGATTCCTTTACGATTGAATTAAAAAAAATACAATTAACTTAAAACCAGGCAGATGGTCTTTTTTATATTTAGATCTCTTTTGACAAAATATTTCTCAAATTTATTTTGACTCTTTTGTCTGTCCTTTTCCAAGTACATGTCTATCAATAAAAAACTTTTTATCCAAATCTTGAGACAAAAGGAACAAAATGCTTTATCCTGAGCATAAAATAATTAGCTCCATTCGACCGCGAGACGATCCTTGTAATTAATACGTAGTAATTAGAGACGCCGGGGCGTCGACGTATCCAGTGCCTAATGACTCTATAAGGAGTCATTTATGTATCAAATTTAAGAAGTAAGGCACTGAATATTTTCAAAGACTAACTACCCATGACAGTTAAAAGGACGTATCTTCAATTTAATAGCTAAATAAAAGTCAACTCTCTTTGGTTATTAATGAGGTTTTCAATGTTATATGAACTCTTTTGTGTTATGAGCTGTATTTATCTTTTTTATATTTAAATAAAATTAGAGAGTCATGAATCAGATGCATTAAGAATCAATTCATTGGACTCATTTGATCTTACTTTACCATTCTTAATAAGTAATGAGTTCCTACGAATAGAAAAGTCCAAATATAATGTATAAACATTCAAGTTTTTGTTTATCCTCGCGAGGCCCAAAGTTCTAAATTTTGGACATTTGTCAAAGTGACTTTTGACTTTGGTTGATCAATGCACAGCTGAAACCGCTGGACCTCGGGCTTGAAATTTAGATAAAATATTCCTCGCCTATTGCTCGCCTTGCTATTGTTCAGGGAGTATTGACCCCAACATTTATGTATGGTTGGTATGGTAGTGAATCTTGGGTTTGGCAGAAGAAGAACGCAAGCCGGATTAATGCAGTTGAAATGAGAGCTCTAAGGATTATGTGTGGAGTTAGGATGATAGATAGAGGAAGAAATAGCGAGATCCTAGAACGATGTGGATTGAAAGAAGATGTAGTGACTAAAATCGAAAAGGGTGCTAAGATGGTTTGGCCATTTAGAAAGGATGGATGAAAGAAGAGTGACGAAAGATATATGGCGAGCGAGAGTGAGCGGAGATGTTGGTAGGGGACGTCCTAGACGGACGTACGGTGATCAGATTCGCGATGTACTGAATAAGGGCCAAATAAAAAGCAGCCGAAACCGACGTACGTGCATGAAGAGATTGATGAATGTAGAGGAAGTGAAAGTTGTATGTTTAGATTGGTGCACCTGGCGTTCCATAGTCTCTGCCTACGCCATTGGGAGACAGGCGTGAAGTTATGTATGTATGTTATATTCCTTGGATATCCCAGGGTTGAACTAAGAAAGCGTTCTTGGAAATTCATCCCCTAAAGGGTAAAATAGGGGGAGGAGCGGGAAACTAATTAAAGGCATGTGAAGTCACGGGCATTCTCTAGTTAATAAAAAATACCGGGCAAAAACATGTCGGATCATGCTCAGTGTAGGGCTACGAAGCCGTTAGTACAAACAAATTAATCGCGACAAACTTAACTTTGCCGTTGGAAAACTGTTATCCCCATACATCGACTTAGGTCGCGGTCAGTTTACCAACACCGCAAATAAGTTTTTGGTGGGTATAAACATTTAAACCGTTTGTAACTCAAGAACCAATGAATTCTACTTTTTTTGTATTTGCAGTTTCGGCTGTTTGTGTTTGGGGGCGAGGGGGGGGGGACACTTGACTCTAACAAAAATTTGCGCATTAAAGATAAATATTTCATAAACGGATACGTTAACCGAAAGACCTATCTAACGACACCTAATTCTATGGGGTTGACGAGAAAAAAAATACATCCCCACGTTACGCGTAGGAGGTACACTAAAAATATTTTTATATAAGATTTTATTTTACCACTTTATGTATTTACACAATATATATGAAGGCGTGAAGGTATGTATGAATGTATATTTTCATGCTAAATTACAGCTTTCTATAAATAATAATAATAAATAAATATCAGGGGACAATGTCACACCAATTGACCTAGTCCCAAACTAAGCTCTAGGCTTGTACTATGGGTACAAGACAACGATATAAATACTTATATAGAGAAATATATACTTAAATACATAGTAAACATCCATGACTCAGGAACAAATATTCGCGCACATCACACAAATATCTGCCCATACCGGGATTTGAACCCAGGACCGCTAGCTTCGTAGGCAGGGTCACTACCAACTAGGCCAGCGCGTCGTCAAGTACTAAGAGTCTCTGAGCTAGGCTGCGGACGGACGGACGGACGGACATGGCGAAACTATTACGGGTTCCTTGTTTGACTACGGAACCCTAAAAAGCAATAGAGTATATGCGCCTTTTAGTTTAATTTACCTCGCATTTTATTTGGCCAAGTGTACTGTCGAATTAAATATGGTCTGCTACCCAAAGGCTAGATTCTATCTACATGTGATAAAATAATAAGGTCGACAAGATGCTTGACAAGGGATATGGTTCCAGGGTATTGACTTCACCGACATTTTGATTAAAAAAATTGGCTGATTGTATGCTTTTTTATTTCAAGTGACTGCAATATAAATTTTCTTATCACAATTTCTGTGTATTTACAGTCAAAACAATGCATAAAATGCCTCCAGCGACTGCGTTACTAAAAATTCTTAGCTCGAAAATCATAAAATTGCGAGTCCAAATTGATATCAGAGCATTTTCAGTTTTATGCACTAGATCATAAAAGTTTAATTTAAAGGTAGTTTTAGGTTTACGGTCAGGTATAGAATTACAAAGGTTTCGTGAGTCTTGGTACTTGCGCTCGCGTTTGGTACAACTCTGCAATTTGGTAACCCGGCTAAGTTCGCGTGTCAGCCGCGAGTTAGCGCGCGCGTGGGAACGGGTAACTGTTTCAAATAGCCGTGTTCAACGCAGTACTTGTGGTGGTGTGGTATTATGCGAATGGTATAGGGATGTTTTTATAATGCGGATGTGGACTGGTTTTTACAATATTTTGATGTTTATACATAAAGCCTGTTTAAAAACATCGGAGTTCATTATTATGTCATTTAAATTTTATGTTTTAAAATTTGTATTACTTTTTTGTTGAACGATTCTAGCATATTTTTAAATACTTGAGCTCCAAAAAGTTGTCGGTTAAAAACGAAAAACTGTCCTATTTATTTCTAAAGATAAGATTTTGTAGCTTCATGACAAGTTTACTGTATTTTTGTGTTTTGTGTTTTACTCTATTCAAGACGGTTATACAATTCATACCATAGTTTTTAAAATGTACAAATGAAAATAAAATTAAATACTGGGAGAAATCTAAGTCGTATTACAAATGATAATCTCTGTGTTTTACCCACGAATATGAACAACACGAAAAACAAAAACCGCTGCTTCATAGAAAAATTCAATACGTACTCGACCAAAATGCAGCCGTTTCTTTCATGATTTTACAGTGGTCCCATAGAGAAAGTTGTTCATATTCGTGGGTAGAACACAGAGGTGATCATTTGTACTACGACTTGGATTTTACCCTGTAAGTAAGTGGGAGGTGACCTATAGACTTTTTTTTACATTTTTATTTTTACATTTCTAAGGTTTAAATCTGAAGACTATGGAGGTAACACTTTAAATGCGTTACCCACCCATGCTAATTTAAATTATTTCTTTTCAACTCTTTTACTTAATTATCTCAACATAACTTTAAATATTGTAAAAAAATTCCAACATTATAATCGCCTTGATTTACATTTTCATAAACCATGACTGCAACAATCTTTATATGTCATTAAGGCGGGAAATTCTTGGGCGTATAAAAACGCTTTTGAATTCACGAACGCCTTATAATTCCAAAGGCGGTGGTTAGACGCCATTTTTGTTTCAATTACGTACACTAATGCTTACTTAAGTATACGGTGAGCATAAACAAAGTATTGTTGAGGAAAATATTGCAACTTAATGGATTATTGCACATAGTAATAAGTTAAACTGATCGTCTTAGTCAGTATTTAAATTAAGAAAAAAAAGCATGTAGGTAGGGTAAAGTCATCAGTGGTCAGTCACAGACCAGTAGTCGATCTTATATGAGTGCGAAGAGTGTGAAATATATCTTTTATGGGATCTTTGACTACCATACATTTATTGTTTCGATTATTGAAAGTCAGACTTATTTACCCATATTATTTATGTTCATAACTATCAGAAGTCATATTTTTCTTAGGTCATAACGCTTTATAATTCAAACGTTAATTTTATTATCCATAATGTAAAAGATTACAATATACAAAAGTCATAACCTAAAACCCTCTAACATTCAAAGGTATATTTATAATCAATCAGAAATATTTTAGGACATATTTGTTATAGTGTAACATGTTTTTATTCATACCTTCATTCTGTTTTTCATAATCATATCTCTATCATTGAAATCAATAATATGCACTGTCACATCATACATGTCTATTGTAAGTTATATGTGTTGTACTTTTATGACTAACAAGTTTTGACCTAATAACGTTTATTAAAAGAACTATTATTACCTTTGGCATTATGAACTTTAATTTATTAATATGACATAAATTGGTATGGCTATGAAATACATAGAAAACACCAAGACTCAGGAACAAATACTCACACTCATCACACAAATCCGTCCGTCTATCCTTCCGTCCGCACAGCTCAGACTATTAGTACTAGAAAACTGTAATTTGGCATGAATACATATTAGTCACGCACACAAAGTGGTAAAATCAAATCTTGAAAAAATAATAATTGTGTTCCTCTCCTACACGTAACGTAGGGATGATCTTTTTTCTAGTCTACTCCATAATTTGGGATGTAAGCGTTAGAGACAAGTGTCCCCTCCCCGTTTCAGCCAAAACTATAAATACAAAAAAATTGTCAAAATATCCTTAATACATAAACTTACTACATACTTAGGACATAAAACGAATTTTAAAGGAAAACTATCCCGATCAAGTAGACTTGATTGCTTACTGAGATACAGTCGCATAAAGTGTTTATGAGCATTTCTAAAAACTTTTTTAGAAATGCTCATAAACACTTAGCAGCTTAGCCTAAATAACGTAGTCTCCCAAAATGTCCTCATACATTTGTATGAAACTTTCCTTTTTTGTTACCATGAACCAAAGAAAGTTAGTAACAAAAAAGGAAAGTTTCATACAAATATATGAGGACATTTTAGGAGACTATGTTATTTAGGCTCAGCTTCATTCACCCTACCAACCTGCATTTTTTTTTGCAAATCGAAGTCGTAAATGAAATGTACAAACTTTTTTAGAAATGCTCTTATAGTTGCTGAAATTACCTAGGACAGCACCAGACAACTTTAAATAGAGAACTAGTTCATACTCGTCCTTGTTTTTTTTGAGATAGTTTTTGTATAGTAACGTCTTGGGATCCCTACACTGAGCATGGTCAGACATGCTCTTACCCGGTTTAAATTTTCATAGAATCCCTCAAGCTTTCAACCCAACATTTCCTCCATTAAACTAGTAACAAAACTAACAAATCGTAAAATCAACCCGTAATATTTGTACAGCGTTTAAGTCGAAGAGGTCGATCCATCAAACCAGCGTTAACCTATTTGATTAGAATTTGCGGTACACTTGCCAAGTTGTTCAAATATACCAAACAAGGGTATATAAGTTATAAGCTGAAATTGTGCTTAATGTATTCGAACTCAAACCGTATGTGGAGTAAATATTCGGAATTAGCTGAGAGTATAAAATAATCGTGTTATAAATGCTACGTAGTGCTACGAGCTACTGTTTATTGATGTGCTACGAGCGTAGCGCTACGTACGGTGTTATAAAACTGGTATGTAAGTTTTTTGATTCGATAATAGATTCAATGTGAGATTAAGAAATAACCTGACAATTTTAGTTAAAGGGAAAAGCGGTAAACGACTGCTTTTTTATGGCATAGGTAGGAAAACGAGCACACAGGCCACCTGATGGTAAGTGGAAACTGTGACCCATAGACATTCGCATTCACAAGACTGAAAATGCACTGCCAACCCTAAGGTCTAAGATGGAATGTCATAATAACCCCTAAGGTTATATTATTTGCACACTTTTGCCTCGTAAACGATTGTTGTACGAATAAGGTCAGTTTACGACCCATTTGACGAATAACTTTATTACATTACTTAAAAAAAAATAGGTTTGAGAATGTTTAAAACGATGTTTATTTACTGACACCGTAATTATCATAGAAATGTGAATCATTACGTATAGTGTATCATTTCACATCATTCGTATATTTTAATGATATATTATTAAATTCAAGGCTAGCCTCAAATTGTGATTCACCATCCATTGTCACGTACCATCAATCCACGAGTTGTATGACAGTCAATATGTTTAATGTATCGATGCTTAATAATAGCCAATGACACTCAATCTGGGATCATCTATCAAACACGATACTCGTTTGTTCGTTTGTTGATGGTTTACTTTAATGTTTAGGGTTCCGTGCCCAAAGGACCAAAGGGAACTTTATTATAGTGCGTATATCTGTCTTTCCGTAGTACTAAGTAACAAGATCAAAGTTTGGGTATATTTTAATTTAAAAAATTATATTAAGCGGGGTTCCGTCCATAAAAAGAAGCAGAATAATCGTTGTTTTACCGTAGAATAGATATTATTGTATTAAGTTAATTAAGAATGTATTTTTTTTATATTTATAACTACACATTGGGAAACATCTTAGCCTACTTGTGCAAAATGTGGTTACAGAATTATCAAGAAGTTTTAAGACTTGTTGGTAATTCTTTAGCTCTGCCTACCCCACTCTCGGTATGAAGGCGTGAGTTTATGTATGTATGTATGTATGTATAACTACACAAAAACCTTCAAAGTGGTCGTTTTGGGTTGTCCACTACTGATTTAATTTCAATTGCGCGATGAGTAATAAAAAACTTAAAGGAGGACCTTGTGCAGGGTCTGTCCGGGTTGGTACCACCATCTTATCCATTAACCTACCGCCAAGCAGCTGTGTTTTCATTGTTGTGTTCCGGTCTGGGGATAAGACAGCCGGTGAAATTACTAGCATAGGGGCATTCCAACTTAGTCCTCAGGGTTGGCAACGCATTTGCAGTCTTGTGAATGCGAATGTCTATGGGTCACAGTTTCCACGTATCATCAGGTGGCCTGTGTGCTCGTTTGCCTTCCTATGCCATTAAAAAAAAAAACTACTCATCAAAAATATACTCAGAAATTAGTAACAATTCAGTACCAACATATTAAAATAAATCGGTACTTTTTTTCGGTATAAAAAATCCAACCCATAAAGCAACAGCAACCGTCAAAAAACAAATCCAAAATTTCATTTCATAACGCACCTGCCTACGTAAACAAACAACATTAACCTACTTCGCAGCATCATCAAAGCACTCGCTCATTATGCTGGTAGCACAAAGACCGGGTCGGGTCCTGCGACTCATACATTTCCCATTAGATCCGCGTCTGCTTAGCACATCCATTACGAATAATTGCCCTGTCCGCAGCCACGTGGGAGTATCACAGGTTACTGATCATTACAGTAAGTAAGTTACTGTCGGTATAATTATCAAAAATTTGCAGTAATGTACGTGTAGTGCTATCACTATAATATGAGATAAGTGTGCGGAAATTAATTAAATCCACGTCTTAATTATTTTTCTTATCTCCAACTATTAGTAACTGCAAATAATAACATAGAAGCTCTAAAACATGTATGTCGACGTCCTTATTATCTGATATTAGCTTCATCAATAGGTACCTCAAGTGCTAAGACCTGGACTCATACATTTTCCATTAGATCAGCGTCTGCTTAACACATTTATTACGAATAATTGACCTATTCGTTACAGTTCATTTCAATGCGTAGGTTATAATCGGTATTGTAAACTATATGGAGTCGGTATGATTATCAAAAGAAACTAAAATTATTAAATTAAGTGTAATGTTATAAACATAATAATTATTTCGCTAAATTCTCAGACACAAGACACAGTTAAAAATATATGTTATGTTGACGTCCTCACTCTCTGATTTTATTGATTTATTTAATCTTTATTGTAAACAAAATATACAAAGGTGTAAGTTGTCATTTGTAAAAGTCATTCATTTTTAAGGTTAGCAGCCATTCGTAAAAGGGGTAATTCATGACAGATCTATCAAAAAAAACATATTTTGTTATATAATACTCCTCAATGAATCGGAGCCAAGACATTAAAATATTTATACTTGAGCGAACTTATACAAAAAATTTAAAACTTAAATATTTAATATCTCCGAGGCCGCAGCAAAAAAAACTGACAATTTTTTTCATACAAACATACCCAATGCCCTTTGAGTACAAAAGGTGAACTTAATGCCTAGTGGCGTTCTGTACCAGTTGACCTTCGGGCAAATCAGATTTTTTTTATAGGCTGTGCAATATTGTAGAAACGATAGCATTAAGAGCAAAATACCAAATTTTAGCTCCAACTATAGGTACCGCAAGAGCTAAGACCTAGATCGGGTTCTGCATTTCATACATTTTCATAACATCCATGTCTACTTAACACATTGATTACAAATGATTGCTCTGTCCACAGCCACGTGGAAGTATCACACGTACAACTCATTTTAGTAAGTATGAAATCGGTATGTTAATTAATAAAGTTAATCGTTAACATGTGTGTGAAGTGCATTAAGATTGTTTGTAAGCTTGCTTACTTACCAAGCACTGCAAACCAAGGACTGCTAGCTTCAAAACCAATGTCACTACCAATAAAATTATGCTAAGGTATGTAATTAAATCGATATCTGTATAATCCCTTTTTTCGAACAAAATATTTCAAAGTTAAACAATGTAAAATGAACAGTGCAGGTTAGTATATTTTGTGATAAACAATTTGTATTTTTGTTTTATAAATTATATATCCGATGTACGAACCAGATTTTTGGTGTGAATTAGATTAAAAAAGGTCATCTTATTTCGTGTGTTTTTTTTGGAGGACATGTTAAGTTAATCAGTTGTTTTTTTTGCAAATCATTCATTTTTCAGGTATGCATTTAGTTAATTAGTGAAGTTACTTAGTGTGCTGAAAAAATATACATTGGTACATTTAAAAATATCCCTTATGCTAAAAGCATTTGTCTAATAGTACTTTTAATCACAATACAATATATTAAAGCTGTTCTAGTTTGGTAACAGGTATCAGTTTAAAATCAGTACACCAAGTTTCAATTGGAATAAAATCTGAACTATTCTCGTATTCATGCATAACACGTTATGTCGACGATTTTTTTTCGGAACTATTCGTTGCTTAAATACAAAAGCGACACAAATCAAAATGTGTTTGTGTTGCATTTAAATTTGGAATGCTATTTACTTTAAGATGTAAATTAAACTGTATTTTTTTCCGTTTTGTGACTATTCCGTGTTATTTTTTTAATAATTATATAAGTTTATAATATCTGGGTGGCAAATTTCATAATAATTCTTATAGCTACTCGTATTTCAAATATGTCTGACGAAGAACACACATTGATTGAATGATTAAAATTAGAATTACTAGAAAAACTCTTTTTTATTTTTTTTAATTCTAAAACTGCTCTTTTTTGTCACTGGAAATGATAAATAGTGTTTAAAATGTTTTCGCTTTTGTTGCTTTTCAATTGGCTCGACAAGTTTCTAAAACTGATTGTTCAATACATTGATAATTTTTTTACTAAAAAAAAATACCGTTAAATTCGATATGAAAAACATCGTTTCAATCTAGCTAGTGCAATCCCCTCGTAACTGCGGCTGCCGCACGGGGGTGACTTTTCTCGATTAATGAAATTCGGACGCGTTCGGACAAATTGACTTGTGGACGGGCGTTTAAATATTTACCTCTTTTTGGGCGGTCGGTTTAACACCCAAACACAGGTTTCAATTAATTAGGAATCCACTAAATAACAACCACTTTTATATAAACGCTACAATACCACACACAATTTACTTGTGGGAGGACCTTGTGCAGGGTCTGTCCCGGTTGGTACCACCATCTTATCCATTAACCTACCGCCAAGCAGCAGTGTTCGCATTGTTGTGTTCCGGTTTGGGGATAAGACAGCCGGTGAAATGACTAGCATAGAGGCATTCCATCTAAGTCCTCAGGGTTGGCAACGAATTTGCAGTCTTGTGAATGCGAATGTCTATGGGTCACAGTTTTCACTTACCATCAGGTGGCCTGTGTGCTCGTTTGCCTTCCCATGCCATAAAAAAAAAAGCAAAACCTAAAGTCCTTATTTAAGACCAAGCAAAACACAGATCAATACACAGTACATTCAAACAAAACATTCAAATTCATTTTGATATTCATTGATATTTGATAAATGCTGATCAGAGTAAAAGGCAAAAGACATTTGCTGTTAACAATAATAAATAAGATTAAATACGAGAGCAGGTCCAATAATTCGCAGAATGAAGCAGAAGATGAGATAATTCAGTGAAACCTCTTGGCATGGTATCTGTTTTATTACAAACTAAAAAGTTTTATAATTCAGGTGGAAATGGCTTTAGGACGAATAAAATTTCGGACTAATGATGCAGGACAAAACGATTAGGGGTTCTTATAAAGATTCTAAAATACCATAATTAGTATTCTGTTTAACCTCTAATAAATCATCTAAGTCTCTAAACTTTCCAAGAAAGCATTGACTTCTCGCTAATTTCATAAGGCATTTACCTTTACACTATCCTAAGACAAATAACGTAAGTAATAAACAACACATTATCAACTTACGACCTTATTGCTGAAACGTGTTGGTAGCATTTGCTTTAATATTTGAGTAGCTGATGTGCCCTTTTATTTTAGTGGGGTAGTGTTAGCTGTCAGAAGTTATTAGCTCCAAGCTTTCGTGCACCCTATAATTGCCATAAAGCTCTGTTTATATGAAATTATGACTCCTTTCGGAGCATTAGGATTTAGAAGGGTTTTCTATTTATTTCCTCGCATAGCGTCCTTGTACTCTACATCAATCATTTTCCTTAGCTAAGGTCAAATATTAGATTCTTTTATATACGTTACACTCATTTGATTGTTGGCTGACGAATGCTCAGGGTAATTGGTACGGGGTTATGATGGAATATGTTGTATGAGGGTTATTTACTTACATGTTTTATCCATTTATATAATATGATGATGATGGTTTCGGCGGTCTTATTGCTAGGAAAACACGTATCTTGACTCCTTTGACGATAAACAGACAACATACCTGAAACAAGAAATATTTTTTATTAATATTTAATTTAAATAATCCTGTTATTACGCAAAAGCGTCCTCCGTGTTTTTTGGTGTAATTATTACATATTTTTATATGTTTCCTTAGTGTAATGAAATCCATCTATTCGTCTCAGTTCTATGGTGCCTCAGAGAGTAGACATGCGCAAAACAGTGCTTTGAAATGTAATGCCATATGGCATTACATTTCATATCAAGTAATATGACATTTAACCATCACTCCGAACATCACGTGTGATACCATGCCGTGCGCGGTGCGATGAGCGAGAACGAGACGGTTGGAATGTTCGGGTGAAATACTTATAACAGAGCTATAGGTAAAATCACTAAGTGAGATAGCAAGCAAGTCATGTTACGATACGAATAGTCGAATATTATAAAAATATGTGATTAGGAGATTTCTCAATGCACGCTGCCGGCCGCTTCTGAATGATTTGATAACAAACAATAGAAATACGGTTGTAAATCGAAGTTTTAAACGAACATCACGTGTAATGTGTGATACCATGCCGTGCGACGAGATATTTGTATTATTTCGAATAAATGTAGACCTTATTGGAATTAAAATACGGTTGTAAATCGAAGTTTTAAATTACGCAGCGGCCGGCCATCTCATATCTCAATTGTGCTCGCTCTCTCTCTCTCTTACTCGCGTTCGAATCCTAGGTTCGAAAGGGCGCGGGCGTCGAGTCATGTTAGTGTGATGTGTACTGTTTCATTTCGTCGAGTAATGTGTAATGCTACAGTACGCGGTCAGGTAATATCACGCGTGATGCATCAATCGCATTACTTACACATGTCTATCAGAGAGACAAACGTAGACGTCAAAAACATAAGGATTGTTTTGTTTATTGCACAAAAACATATTTCGTAATATCGTTAGCAGCTGCATTAGTTTAACTGGACTAAGATACAAAAGAGCAATTTTATTCTAAGGTGACATATTTATAATTTAGTTAGGATTTTTAATTATTACAATAATTATAATAATTATAATAATGTGTACAAGTAATAGTAGCAGGAGTTGTAAAGTAGGTCCTTCGTATAAACAAATAAGTAATTTACAGTTAGGTTAGGTTACATAAATGTGAAGAATATAATATAAACAACGTTCATCAGTTTCCACTAACAAGTGTTGAAATATCATCATAAGTGACATTTTGTAGAAATTTGGTTATGGTAGTCTTGCATTTCCAGTACAACAGTTCATGAATATCTAGCAATTTGTTCAATTTGTTGTACATTTTGGTAGAGATAGTCGTAATGTTGAAAAATGATCACGTTAAGCAAACAACGGGCGAATACGAGTATAATGAGTAGACCTAGAGATTTTCCTAGCACGAACGACGTGTTGTTAGTGCTTGACACAATAAAAACATCGACCATCTTGTTATCGATAAGTCCACTTCAATGTCATCGAGCTATTTTCATTGAAGTATGTGCCTAAAATATTAATAAATTGAAAGTTTTGTTACATACATACATACATACCTTCACGCTTTCATTCCCAGAGTGGGGTAGGCAGAGCTACAGAATTACCAACAAGTCCAAAAACTTGTGTTGTCCAAAGTTTTGTTAATAACTTATTATTCTTATCTTACTTTTTAAAACACACCACATTGTTACATATAATATGACATAATGATTGTATTTTTTTCCTTATTGAAATGATTTTGCTATTTTCTTATTAGGCACTTATATGAGCTTTAATTTTGATTATTTTACTCCATGACGTTGAAGTAGTGGTTATCGATAGCAGGATTGTCGATGTTTTTACTGTGTCAAGAACTAACAACACGTCGTTCGTGCTAGGAAAATCTCTAGGTCTAATAATGAGTGAACGGTTTAAAAAAATATGATGGGAAAAAACAAGTTTATTAGTCTGGAATAGTACGAAATGTAATATCATTATGTTAATATTGTGTAACGGTACATACATACATACATACCCTCACGCCTTCATTCCCAGAGTGGGGTAGGCAGAGCAACAGAATTACCAACAACTCCAAAAACTTGTTGATAACTCTGCAACCACAATTTGCACAATTAGGCTAAGATGTTTAACAGTGTATATTAGTGACAGGTAGCAAGCCCATCGCCTAACAGTACTACAAGCCTTTATTCCCTTAGTCGCCTCTTACGACTTCCACGGGAAGACATGGAGTGGCACAATTCTAAGCCGGCAACCACACGGCAAAGCCGGCAACCACACGGCAAAGTTGTGTAACGTTAGATTTAAAAATTGCGTTTATAATTTTTGACTCCGACGCTTTCTGCGTCCGTGGCATGTGGCCCTATTTAAAACATTATTTGACCATTACAATTATACATTATCCCAATTCGGGACTCACGAACTAAGTTTTAGGCTGGTACAGTGTATTACAAAGAGATGTATTCACTTTTTCACCTTATTGCATTGTAATAAGGTCCAAAAGTACATATCTTTTAAGTCGACTGTGCTATGGGACAACGGTAAACATACTTAAATAGAGAAATAATAATACTTATGTACATAAAAAACATTCAATCATCACCACACAAATTTTGAACCCAGGACCACTAGATTTGTAGGCAGGGTCACTATACTATCCGCAAAATTAAGTGGCGAGTCGGGTCATAAATCGGGTATGACCCATTTGTTCCATGGAACTACGAATTTTGTATTGAGCATTACGTCACAGCTTAATACAAAATGCGAAGTTCCATGGAACAAATGGGACATACCCCATAAATCATCGGACTCACGCTATCTCTTTCGCACCTGCATGGCCTTATGGAGCGGGCCGTGCAACAATAGTGCAGGTAGCGGAAGGCGCAAAAGGGAAGGTAACTGACGTTTATTGAGTATTGAGTACTGGTTTATTCGTTTAATATTTATTTATTTATAAATATTATCATCTGTTTTCGATATCATTTGTGCAAACTTGTATGTGTCCAACCATATGCATTGTCCTAACTCATTTACTTCAGGGTTAGCTGGAAGAGATCCCATTTAGGGATAAGTTCGCCTTTGTACATTAGTTCAATATTTATATTGTAATATTTATATTTTTGCGCAATAAAGAGTTTACATACATACATACATACATATTGCCCGGCTCGCCACTTAATTTTGCGTATAACATACCAACTAGGCCAGCATGCCGACGAGAAGTAGGAGTCGCCATTAATTAATATATCGGGATATTTTATATCTGTATAATACATTATTATAAATTTTGTACTAATAATAGTCTCTTAACAAAACATCCCCTTCAATATAAGAGAAAAACATGAAAGACATACAAAAAAGGTAAAAAGATAAAAATAGCTACGCAATCAACGGAAAGTGCTAACCGGTTTTTTATATCGTACGTGCCGAACACAAAGATGGCAACCGGAAGTGGCCGGACGCGCCGGAAGTGGCGTCTCAAACTAATTCTCTATGGGACGCTTTTATCTGTAATGAGGAGTTTTTACGTCAAACTGAGGAGCCATTTGTGGTATGTGGCAATCTATTGAATACTTTATAGTTGTTTGCTTTTTATGATATTTGCAATTATAAAAATGGGACCCTCTTGAATCACCGGCACTTATTTGATAGTTTTTTTTATGGCATAGGAAGGCAATCGAGCACACAGGCCACCTGATGGTAAGTGGAAAAGTGGATGTGTTATCCCCAAACCGGAACACAGCAATGCGAACACTGCTGCTTGGCGGTAGGTTAATGGATAAGATGGTGGTACCAACCTGGAAGGACCCTGCACAAGGTCCTCCCACCAAGTAAATAGTATAGTAGTAGTATTAGTGTAGGATTAGTAGTTTTATTTAATTTCTGCTGTAACCTTATTGTTTTTTACATATTTGCTATCTTAAGCATGGGTAGTTAGGACCTGTGACCATCAAAACACTATAACTCCTGCCACTGCACGTGTAAAAGGAGCCTACCGTTAGGCAATAGTATGTTTGCCAAATGTATCATATCCCAACTTTTTCATTTGCCAACCTAATGTCATATAAACATTTCAGGATTTATTTCAGTACC
Source organism: Acleris emargana (assembly GCA_927399475.2). NCBI lineage: Eukaryota > Metazoa > Arthropoda > Insecta > Lepidoptera > Tortricidae > Acleris > Acleris emargana. The sequence continues at coordinate 2,182,484 of OV656836.1, read as the reverse complement.
ATCACGTAGAACCCTATTGGTTGGATTCGTTTTTATAAAATCCTGAATTATTTACAGTTACAGAAAAAAAACCTGTTGGCTAATGAAAAGTTGGGAAACGATACATTTGGCAAATATATTTCGCCGAAGCAAAGGTAATCTTGTAATGCCTGTCGGTGAAATGAAAATTCGTCGTCGATACAAGGGTGAACAAAAAAAACAGTGAAAAAAAAGATAGTTTCGTGGCTAATTTATGGAGTTATGGTTCGAGATTTGTTTTGATGCATAATATAATTTAAGATTATGAATTCACTATAATAAAAAAAAAAAAAATGTAAATTTTTGAAACAAACTCGTTATACACAAAATTGGTAAATATAACAATAAGTCATAATATTGAAACATACAAACTTAATAATTACATAGTTATATTAAAAAAAACCTGACTTGGCTTGTACTATGGGTACTAGACAACGACATAAATACTTATATAGATAAATATATACTTAAATACAAAGAAAACATCCATGACACAGGAACATGTATTAGCGCTCATCACACAAATATCTGCCCTTGCCGGGATTTGAACCCAGGACCGCTAGCAACTAGGCCAGCGCGTCGCCAACGGAAGACCAGCGCTGACTTGAATGCCATCACGCTGAGTTAGGACTACTCCGTACATACATTTTTCTTGTGTGTATTAATCTATCCTTTGTAATGTCACGAATAAATATTTTTCTTGCTTTATTTTCTTTGTTTGAACCATGTCAGAAGAAATATTCATATTTCATAGCAAAAAAAACATAATTGTATATCAACGAACTAAATAAATACGCGCTTAGCCTAGCTGGTAACCCGGCCGACGAAGCTAGTAGTCCTGAGTTTGATTCCCGGTCAGCCAAATATTCTTGAGAAGATTTCTTTACTTCTAAGAATGTTCTGCAACTTGTACATTGCTATTTGGGACTAGGTCGATTTGTGTGACATGGTCCCCTGATCTTTGCTATTAATAAAATAACAAACCTGACACAGCACAATAACTATAGAGACATTAAAATGAACCAAAATACAGTTACAGCTTTTAGCTACACGTCTATCGCACGTCTAATAAACAAAATGACGCAGCAAAAGCTAAATAAAAAGTATTTGCAATGGGCTTTAAATGCTATATTTGACCTTTAAAGTATTGTGCTTTTTTAAGTAAAATCAACTAGCTTCGTTGGTTTGTCTGTCATTCCGGTTCAAATCTTGTAAGTATATTTTAATCCACTAACCTAAGCGCTAAGCTAATCTTATCTGGTTCTGATCTGAATTAAAGAAAAATCCGGGGAGACCTAGTGAAAAAGGCTATGCGTCGACTTGCAATGGTGACATTTTAACGGACACGGACGAAGAAGATGAAAATTGTGACGATAACATTATGGATTTAGTTGAATAAATCGTAACGGTTCAAGTAGCTGTTATGCCTTTTTTTTAGAGACTGTCAGATTTTTTAATGTTTAATGTTGGTTAAGATTGTGATTGTAATGTGCTGTCGATTCTTAGATTATTATTAAGTCGTTGCATGTGTACAGTACATGTAACAACTTCATTTATGTGGTAATTATGATACCTAATTGTTGCGTAGTTGAATAAATCGTACTGTTCCAAATAGCTGTTATGCCTATTATTAGAGACTTGTTAGATATTTAAATGTTTAATATTCGTCAAGATTGTAAAGGTTGAACACGCCAAAACGTGGGCATACTAAATAGTCAATAAAAACATAATCAAGAAAAATTCAAAAAATATATATATTACATTTGCTTACACTACTATCGTACATTTATAAACATACAAATGTGTTTTAATTATGCCTTGAATACGCCATTGCCCTCACTTTGAGTCGCATGCGGCTCATCAAGGTTTGCACGGCATTGTCAGGCTACTTTTTACCAGCCCAAGTCCATGTTTTTTTGCAAATCAGCCACGGAATTGATTTGCCCGCCCTTCTTTTTTAATATCCCTTTCATTATGAACCAATATTCTTCGATAGGCCTGAGTTCAGGGCAATTAGGAGGATTGCAGTTTTTAGGTACCACAGCAACACCATTCTGTTTGTACCAGTCTGACACAACTTTGGCATAGTGGCAGCTTGCAAGATCATGCCAAAACAATGGTTGCGAAATATGATTTCTCAGAAAGGGTAAAAATCGCTTCTCCAAACATTATTTTTGGTAAATTTCGCTGTTTACAGTGCCTGTAGCGATAAATGATCGACTTTTTTTACCGCAGCTGCAAATAGCTTGCCAAAGCAAGTACTTTTTCGGAAACTTGGACCTTTTTTTTTAACTTACAGTCCTCAAGAGCATTTTTGCGACTCGTACTAGTATAAAACTCCTGGCCTGGTATCTGTTTAAAGTCAGCTTTTATGTACGTTTCGTCGTCCAACCACGATGCATTTAAATTTTGTTAAGAAATTGTCGTATAACTTTCTTGCTCTTTGTTTGGCCGTCAAATTCTGCTGAGCGTTGCGGCCAGGTGCAGCTTGAGCCTTGTACGACCTTAACCCAGCTCTTGTCTTTACTTTTTGTACATAAGATTGTGACATTTGTACCTTTTTAGCGACATCGCGTGACGAGATCTTCGGAGTTGTGTTAAAAATCTGTAAAACTCTGGCTTCTTTTTTTTGTGTCTTAAGTCTTGCTTTCCGCCAGTACCTGGTTTCCGTTCTACAGTCAACCGTTCCCGGAACTTTTTTAAAACAGAACAAACAGTGGATTGTGGATATTTCAATAACTTTGCTAGTGCTCTGTAGCTTAGAAGGGGTTTTATCGTGTGCTTGAGCAATATCATTTCACGCTGCTGAAGTTCAGGGCTCTCCATCATGAAAACGAATGTACCAAGTGACATGCTATCACAATATTTTTTGTTCATTATACTATGGAGTTTATAAATATATTACTAAATAGTTTGTACAGTCGTAAATAAAAAAAATATAAGTACATATGTATGCCCACGTTTTGGCGTGTTCAACCTTTAATTGTAATATGCTGTTGATTCCTTTAATAAATAAATAAATAAAGATTATTATTATTAAGTCGTTGGATGTACTGTACATTCAACAACTGAATTTTTTTGGTATCATAATTATGATACCCAGTTGTTATGTATTCACTTATTTTTGGTTCGAAATCTCATCAAAGAGCCTTTTCCGAAGCTACCACAGGGAATTAATTACAATTTTTATTTTTATTTGACATACTATTTTTTTTTTTTATAAAACAAGCATATTTATTAAAATTAATACTGCTTTTACTACCCTTAATTACACATTTTTATGCTTACACTTGTCGTTTAATACAATATTACCCCCAATAAAAACACGTAGATTCCTTTTACAACAAAGGTTACAGTTGTACACTATAAAAAAAATGTCTTAAAAGCCATTTTCAATTCTTTTGTTCGGCCTTAAAAGACATTTTCAATTCTTTTTTCTGTAGTAAAAGCCACGCCATCTCTGGATCTATTAAAGCTACGTGATTTTTAATTTATAATTATGAAACACCACAAAAACCTAAGCATAATGAACTCAAATGGTTTATAATAGCCTGAGTACTTCAAAAGATATATGCAAAAATAAAGTAACCGTTTTCGTTTTTTTCTCGCCCTGTAAAAGTGCATTTTGGCTTTTACGACATTTGATACTTTAAGGGTCGACTTGTATTATTTGACACATGTTTTTTCGTTACCAGACCTAAGAATAACTCGATATGTAACATTAGTCACGGTTTAAATTACGATTATTTTTTGTGACTAATGATGCAACTCACTAAAATCTTTCATATTATGTCCGTTCGTCTTCAGAAAGATTACTTATTCAATTCCCTACAACTTGTGTATAAAGGTTAGACCTCTAACTCAAGAAATAAAAGAAAAATTAAGCTTTAAAAAAAAAGTTGTATCAGTCATCACCAGAGCTCCTTGATTACACTTTTTTGTGTTAAATAATACAATTCGAGTTGTATCATCATACACGAGTTAAATAGATTAATCTGAAATGTAAAATGATACATTTCGGACGTTTCTTCAAATATCTTAAAATCTATAACTAGTATCATTACTTTTGTCAAACCAGTTAATAAAGTGATATTACATGTTATAAAAATCGAAAGCAATGTTCAAAAAAACGTATTCGTTTAAGAGCAGTATTTTTTTTAAACTTGTTTTTTCTCTCCTGTAAAATCGTGTTTTTCGAGTTGTATCACTTGTCACAGGAGGCACAGAAATATTGTAAAAAATTCCAACATTATAATCGCCTTGATTTACATTTTCATAAACCATGACTGCAACAATCTTTATATGTCATTAAGGCGGGAAATTCTTGGGCGTATAAAAACGCTTTTGAATTCACGAACGCCTTATAATTCCAAAGGCGGTGGTTAGACGCCATTTTTGTTTCAATTACGTACACTAATGCTTACTTAAGTATACGGTGAGCATAAACAAAGTATTGTTGAGGAAAATATTGCAACTTAATGGATTATTGCACATAGTAATAAGTTAAACTGATCGTCTTAGTCAGTATTTAAATTAAGAAAAAAAAGCATGTAGGTAGGGTAAAGTCATCAGTGGTCAGTCACAGACCAGTAGTCGATCTTATATGAGTGCGAAGAGTGTGAAATATATCTTTTATGGGATTTTTGACTACCATACATTTATTGTTTCGATTATTGAAAGTCAGACTTATTTACCCATATTATTTATGTTCATAACTATCAGAAGTCATATTTTTCTTAGGTCATAACGCTTTATAATTCAAACGTTAATTTTATTATCCATAATGTAAAAGATTACAATATACAAAAGTCATAACCTAAAACCCTCTAACATTCAAAGGTATATTTATAATCAATCAGAAATATTTTAGGACATATTTGTTATAGTTTAACATGTTTTTATTCATACCTTCATTCTGTTTTTCATAATCATATCTCTATCATTGAAATCAATAATATGCACTGTCACATCATACATGTCTATTGTAAGTTATATGTGTTGTACTTTTATGACTAACAAGTTTTGACCTAATAACGTTTATTAAAAGAACTATTATTACCTTTGGCATTATGAACTTTAATTTATTAATATGACATAAATTGGTATGGCTATGAAATACATAGAAAACACCAAGACTCAGGAACAAATACTCACACTCATCACACAAATCCGTCCGTCTATCCGTCCGTCCGCACAGCTCAGACTATTAGTACTAGAAAACTGTAATTTGGCATGAATACATATTAGTCACGCACACAAAGTGGTAAAATCAAATCTTGAAAAAATAATAATTGTGTTCCTCTCCTACACGTAACGTAGGGATGATCTTTTTTCTAGTCTACTCCATAATTTGGGATGTAAGCGTTAGAGTCAAGTGTCCCCTCCCCGTTTCAGCCAAAACTATAAATACAAAAAAATTGTCAAAATATCCTTAATACATAAACTTACTACATACTTAGGACATAAAACGAATTTTAAAGGAAAACTATCCCGATCAAGTAGACTTGATTGCTTACTGAGATACAGTCGCATAAAGTGTTTATGAGCATTTCTAAAAACTTTTTTAGAAATGCTCATAAACACTTAGCAGCTTAGCCTAAATAACGTAGTCTCCCAAAATGTCCTCATACATTTGTATGAAACTTTCCTTTTTTGTTACCATGAACCAAAGAAAGTTAGTAACAAAAAAGGAAAGTTTCATACAAATATATGAGGACATTTTAGGAGACTATGTTATTTAGGCTCAGCTTCATTCACCCTACCAACCTGCATTTTTTTTTGCAAATCGAAGTCGTAAATGAAATGTACAAACTTTTTTAGAAATGCTCTTATAGTTGCTGAAATTACCTAGGACAGCACCAGACAACTTTAAATAGAGAACTAGTTCATACTCGTCCTTGTTTTTTTTGAGATAGTTTTTGTATAGTAACGTCTTGGGATCCCTACACTGAGCATGGTCAGACATGCTCTTACCCGGTTTAAATTTTCATAGAATCCCTCAAGCTTTCAACCCAACATTTCCTCCATTAAACTAGTAACAAAACTAACAAATCGTAAAATCAACCCGTAATATTTGTACAGCGTTTAAGTCGAAGAGGTCGATCCATCAAACCAGCGTTAACCTATTTGATTAGAATTTGCGGTACACTTGCCAAGTTGTTCAAATATACCAAACAAGGGTATATAAGTTATAAGCTGAAATTGTGCTTAATGTATTCGAACTCAAACAGTATGTGGAGTAAATATTCGGAATTAGCTGAGAGTATAAAATAATCGTGTTATAAATGCTACGTAGTGCTACGAGCTACTGTTTATTGATGTGCTACGAGCGTAGCGCTACGTACGGTGTTATAAAACTGGTATGTAAGTTTTTTGATAGATTCAATGTGAGATTAAGAAATAACCTGACAATTTTAGTAAAAGGGAAAAGCGGTAAACGACTGCTTTTTTTATGGCATAGGTAGGCAAACGAGCACACAGGCCACCTGATGGTAAGTGGAAACTGTGACCCATAGACATTCGCATTCACAAGACTGAAAATGCACTGCCAACCCTAAGGTCTAAGATGGAATGTCATAATAACCCCTAAGGTTATATTATTTGCACACTTTTGCCTCGTAAACGATTGTTGTACGAATAAGGTCAGTTTACGACCCATTTGACGAATAACTTTATTACATTACTTAAAAAAAAATAGGTTTGAGAATGTTTAAAACGATGTTTATTTACTGACACCGTAATTATCATAGAAATGTGAATCATTACGTATAGTGTATCATTTCACATCATTCGTATATTTTAATGATATATTATTAAATTCAAGGCTAGCCTCAAATTGTGATTCACCATCCATTGTCACGTACCATCAATCCACGAGTTGTATGACAGTCAATATGTTTAATGTATCGATGCTTAATAATAGCCAATGACACTCAATCTGGGATCATCTATCAAACACGATACTCGTTTGTTCGTTTGTTGATGGTTTACTTTAATGTTTAGGGTTCCGTGCCCAAAGGACCAAAGGGAACTTTATTATAGTGCGTATATCTGTCTTTCCGTAGTACTAAGTAACAAGATCAAAGTTTGGGTATATTTTAATTTAAAAAATTATATTAAGCGGGGTTCCGTCCATAAAAAGAAGCAGAATAATCGTTGTTTTACCGTAGAATAGATATTATTGTATTAAGTTAATTAAGAATGTATTTTTTTTATATTTATAACTACACATTGGGAAACATCTTAGCCTACTTGTGCAAAATGTGGTTACAGAATTATCAAGAAGTTTTAAGACTTGTTGGTAATTCTTTAGCTCTGCCTACCCCACTCTCGGTATGAAGGCGTGAGTTTATGTATGTATGTATGTATGTATAACTACACAAAAACCTTCAAAGTGGTCGTTTTGGGTTGTCCACTACTGATTTAATTTCAATTGCGCGATGAGTAATAAAAAACTTAAAGGAGGACCTTGTGCAGGGTCTGTCCGGGTTGGTACCACCATCTTATCCATTAACCTACCGCCAAGCAGCTGTGTTTTCATTGTTGTGTTCCGGTCTGGGGATAAGACAGCCGGTGAAATTACTAGCATAGGGGCATTCCAACTTAGTCCTCAGGGTTGGCAACGCATTTGCAGTCTTGTGAATGCGAATGTCTATGGGTCACAGTTTCCACGTATCATCAGGTGGCCTGTGTGCTCGTTTGCCTTCCTATGCCATTAAAAAAAATAACTACTCATCAAAAATATACTCAGAAATTAGTAACAATTCAGTACCAACATATTAAAATAAATCGGTACTTTTTTTCGGTATAAAAAATCCAACCCATAAAGCAACAGCAACCGTCAAAAAACAAATCCAAAATTTCATTTCATAACGCACCTGCCTACGTAAACAAACAACATTAACCTACTTCGCAGCATCATCAAAGCACTCGCTCATTATGCTGGTAGCACAAAGACCGGGTCGGGTCCTGCGACTCATACATTTCCCATTAGATCCGCGTCTGCTTAGCACATCCATTACGAATAATTGCCCTGTCCGCAGCCACGTGGGAGTATCACAGGTTACTGATCATTACAGTAAGTAAGTTACTGTCGGTATAATTATCAAAAATTTGCAGTAATGTACGTGTAGTGCTATCACTATAATATGAGATAAGTGTGCGGAAATTAATTAAATCCACGTCTTAATTATTTTTCTTATCTCCAACTATTAGTAACTGCAAATAATAACATAGAAGCTCTAAAACATGTATGTCGACGTCCTTATTATCTGATATTAGCTTCATCAATAGGTACCTCAAGTGCTAAGACCTGGACTCATACATTTTCCATTAGATCAGCGTCTGCTTAACACATTTATTACGAATAATTGACCTATTCGTTACAGTTCATTTCAATGCGTAGGTTATAATCGGTATTGTAAACTACATGGAGTCGGTATGATTATCAAAAGAAACTAAAATTATTAAATTAAGTGTAATGTTATAAACATAATAATTATTTCGCTAAATTCTCAGACACAAGACACAGTTAAAAATATATGTTATGTTGACGTCCTCACTCTCTGATTTTATTGATTTATTTAATCTTTATTGTAAACAAAATATACAAAGGTGTAAGTTGTCATTTGTAAAAGTCATTCATTTTTAAGGTTAGCAGCCATTCGTAAAAGGGGTAATTCATGACAGATCTATCAAAAAAAACATATTTTGTTATATAATAATCCTCAATGAATCGGAGCCAAGACATTAAAATATTTATACTTGAGCGAACTTATACAAAAAATTTAAAACTTAAATATTTAATATCTCCGAGGCTGCAGCAAAAAAAACTGACAATTTTTTTCATACAAACATACCCAATGCCCTTTGAGTACAAAAGGTGAACTTAATGCCTAGTGGCGTTCTGTACCAGTTGACCTTCGGGCAAATCAGATTTTTTTTATAGGCTGTGCAATATTGTAGAAACGATAGCATTAAGAGCAAAATACCAAATTTTAGCTCCAACTATAGGTACCGCAAGAGCTAAGACCTAGATCGGGTTCTGCATTTCATACATTTTCATAACATCCATGTCTACTTAACACATTGATTACAAATGATTGCTCTGTCCACAGCCACGTGGAAGTATCACACGTACAACTCATTTTAGTAAGTATGAAATCGGTATGTTAATTAATAAAGTTAATCGTTAACATGTGTGTGAAGTGCATTAAGATTGTTTGTAAGCTTGCTTACTTACCAAGCACTGCAAACCAAGGACTGCTAGCTTCAAAACCAATGTCACTACCAATAAAATTATGCTAAGGTATGTAATTAAATCGATATCTGTATAATCCCTTTTTTCGAACAAAATATTTCAAAGTTAAACAATGTAAAATGAACAGTGCAGGTTAGTATATTTTGTGATAAACAATTTGTATTTTTGTTTTATAAATTATATATCCGATGTACGAACCAGATTTTTGGTGTGAATTAGATTAAAAAAGGTCATCTTATTTCGTGTGTTTTTTTTGGAAGGACATGTTAAGTTAATCAGTTGTTTTTTTTGCAAATCATTCATTTTTCAGGTATGCATTTAGTTAATTAGTGAAGTTACTTAGTGTGCTGAAAAAATATACATTGGTACATTTAAAAATATCCCTTATGCTAAAAGCATTTGTCTAATAGTACTTTTAATCACAATACAATATATTAAAGCTGTTCTAGTTTGGTAACAGGTATCAGTTTAAAATCAGTACACCAAGTTTCAATTGGAATAAAATCTGAACTATTCTCGTATTCATGCATAACACGTTATGTCGACGATTTTTTTTCGGAACTATTCGTTGCTTAAATACAAAAGCGACACAAATCAAAATGTGTTTGTGTTGCATTTAAATTTGGAATGCTATTTACTTTAAGATGTAAATTAAACTGTATTTTTTTCCGTTTTGTGACGCTTTTGTATTTAAGCAGCGAATTATGTTGTTATATTACAGGCCATTATTTTTTTAATAATTATATAAGTTTAAAATATCTGGGTGGCAAATTTCATAATAATTCTTATAGCTACTCGTATTTCAAATATGTCTGACGAAGAACACACATTGATTGAATGATTAAAATTAGAATTACTAGAAAAACTCTTTTTTATTTTTTTAAATTCTAAAACTGCTCTTTTTTGTCACTGGAAATGATAAATAGTGTTTAAAATGTTTTCGCTTTTGTTGCTTTTCAATTGGCTCGACAAGTTTCTAAAACTGATTGTTCAATACATTGATCATTTTTTTACTAAAAAAAAATACCGTTAAATTCGATATGAAAAACATCGTTTCAATCTAGCTACTGCAATCCCCTCGTAACTGCGGCTGCCGCGCGGGGGTGACTTTTCTCGATTAATGAAATTCGGACGCGTTCGGACAAATTGACTTGTGGACGGGCGTTTAAATATTTACCTCTTTTTGGGCGGTCGGTTTAACACCCAAACACAGGTTTCAATTAATTAGGAATCCACTAAATAACAACCACTTTTATATAAACGCTACAATACCACACACAATTTACTTGTGGGAGGACCTTGTGCAGGGTCCGTCCCGGTTGGTACCACCATCTTATCCATTAACCTACCGCCAAGCAGCAGTGTTCGCATTGTTGTGTTCCGGTTTGGGGATAAAACAGCCGGTGAAATGACTAGCATAGAGGCATTCCATCTAAGTCCTCAGGGTTGGCAACGAATTTGCAGTCTTGTGAATGCGAATGTCTATGGGTCACAGTTTTCACTTACCATCAGGTGGCCTGTGTGCTCGTTTGCCTTCCCATGCCATAAAAAAAAAGCAAAACCTAAAGTCCTTATTTAAGACCAAGCAAAACACAGATCAATACACAGTACATTCAAACAAAACATTCAAATTCATTTTGATATTCATTGATATTTGATAAATGCTGATCAGAGTAAAAGGCAAAAGACATTTGCTGTTAACAATAATAAATAAGAGGAAATACGAGAGCAGGTCCAATAATTCGCAGAATGAAGCAGAAGATGAGATAATTCAGTGAAACCTCTTGGCATGGTATCTGTTTTATTACAAACTAAAAAGTTTTATAATTCAGGTGGAAATGGCTTTAGGACGAATAAAATTTCGGACTAATGATGCAGGACAAAACGATTAGGGGTTCTTATAAAGATTCTAAAATACCATAATTAGTATTCTGTTTAACCTCTAATAAATCATCTAAGTCTCTAAACTTTCCAAGAAAGCATTGACTTCTCGCTAATTTCATAAGGCATTTACCTTTACACTATCCTAAGACAAATAACGTAAGTAATAAACAACACATTATCAACTTACGACCTTATTGCTGAAACGTGTTGGTAGCATTTGCTTTAATATTTGAGTAGCTGATGTGCCCTTTTATTTTAGTGGGGTAGTGTTAGCTGTCAGAAGTTATTAGCTCCAAGCTTTCGTGCACCCTATAATTGCCATAAAGCTCTGTTTATATGAAATTATGACTCCTTTCGGAGCATTAGGATTTAGAAGGGTTTTCTATTTATTTCTTCGCATAGCGTCCTTGTACTCTACATCAATCATTTTCCTTAGCTAAGGTCAAATATTAGATTCTTTTATATACGTTACACTCATTTGATTGTTGGCTGACGAATGCTCAGGGTAATTGGTACGGGGTTATGATGGAATATGTTGTATGAGGGTTATTTACTTACATGTTTTATCCATTTATATAATATGATGATGATGGTTTCGGCGGTCTTATTGCTAGGAAAACACGTATCTTGACTCCTTTGACGATAAACAGACAACATACCTGAAACAAGAAATATTTTTTATTAATATTTAATTTAAATAATCCTGTTATTACGCAAAAGCGTCCTCCGTGTTTTTTGGTGTAATTATTACATATTTTTATATGTTTCCTTAGTGTAATGAAATCCATCTATTCGTCTCAGTTCTATGGTGCCTCAGAGAGTAGACATGCGCAAAACAGTGCTTTATGGCATTACATTTCATATCAAGTAATATGACATTTAACCATCACTCCGAACATCACGTGTGATACCATGCCGTGCGCGGTGCGATGAGCGAGAACGAGACGGTTGGAATGTTCGGGTGAAATACTTATAACAGAGCTATAGGTAAAATCACTAAGTGAGATAGCAAGCAAGTCATGTTACGATACGAATAGTCGAATATTATAAAAATATGTGATTAGGAGATTTCTCAATGCACGCTGCCGGCCGCTTCTGAATGATTTGATAACAAACAATAGAAATACGGTTGTAAATCGAAGTTTTAAACGAACATCACGTGTAATGTGTGATACCATGCCGTGCGACGAGATATTTGTATTATTTCGAATAAATGTAGACCTTATTGGAATTAAAATACGGTTGTAAATCGAAGTTTTAAATTACAGCGGCCGGCCATCTCATATCTCAATTGTGCTCGCTCTCTCTCTCTCTTACTCGCGTTCGAATCCTAGGTTCGAAAGGGCGCGGGCGTCGAGTCATGTTAGTGTGATGTGTACTGTTTCATTTCGTCGAATAATGTGTAATGCTACAGTACGCGGTCAGGTAATATCACGCGTGATGCATCAATCGCATTACTTACACATGTCTATCAGAGAGACAAACGTAGACGTCAAAAACATAAGGATTTGTTTTGTTTATTGCACAAAAACATATTTCGTAATATCGTTAGCAGCTGCATTAGTTTAACTGGACTAAGATACAAAAGAGCAATTTTATTCTAAGGTGACATATTTATAATTTAGTTAGGATTTTTAATTATTACAATAATTATAATAATTATAATAATGTGTACAAGTAATAGTAGCAGGAGTTGTAAAGTAGGTCCTTCGTATAAACAAATAAGTAATTTACAGTTAGGTTAGGTTACATAAATGTGAAGAATATAATATAAACAACGTTCATCAGTTTCCACTAACAAGTGTTGAAATATCATCATAAGTGACATTTTGTAGAAATTTGGTTATGGTAGTCTTGCATTTCCAGTACAACAGTTCATGAATATCTAGCAATTTGTTCAATTTGTTGTACATTTTGGTAGAGATAGTCGTAATGTTGAAAAATGATCACGTTAAGCAAACAACGGGCGAATACGAGTATAATGAGTAGACCTAGAGATTTTCCTAGCACGAACGACGTGTTGTTAGTGCTTGACACAATAAAAACATCGACCATCTTGTTATCGATAAGTCCACTTCAATGTCATCGAGCTATTTTCATTGAAGTATGTGCCTAAAATATTAATAAATTGAAAGTTTTGTTACATACATACATACATACCTTCACGCTTTCATTCCCAGAGTGGGGTAGGCAGAGCTACAGAATTACCAACAAGTCCAAAAACTTGTGTTGTCCAAAGTTTTGTTAATAACTTATTATTCTTATCTTACTTTTTAAAACACACCACATTGTTACATATAATATGACATAATGATTGTATTTTTTTCCTTATTGAAATGATTTTGCTATTTTCTTATTAGGCACTTATATGAGCTTTAATTTTGATTATTTTACTCCATGACGTTGAAGTAGTGGTTATCGATAGCAGGATTGTCGATGTTTTTACTGTGTCAAGAACTAACAACACGTCGTTCGCGCTAGGAAAATCTCTAGGTCTAATAATGAGTGAACGGTTTAAAAAAATATGATGGGAAAAAACAAGTTTATTAGTCTGGAATAGTACGAAATGTAATATCATTATGTTAATATTGTGTAACGGTACATACATACATACATACCCTCACGCCTTCATTCCCAGAGTGGGGTAGGCAGAGCAACAGAATTACCAACAACTCCAAAAACTTGTTGATAACTCTGCAACCACAATTTGCACAATTAGGCTAAGATGTTTAACAGTGTATATTAGTGACAGGTAGCAAGCCCATCGCCTAACAGTACTACAAGCCTTTATTCCCTTAGTCGCCTCTTACGACTTCCACGGGAAGACATGGAGTGGCACAATTCTAAGCCGGCAACCACACGGCAAAGCCGGCAACCACACGGCAAAGTTGTGTAACGTTAGATTTAAAAATTGCGTTTATAATTTTTGACTCCGACGCTTTCTGCGTCCGTGGCATGTGGCCCTATTTAAAACATTATTTGACCATTACAATTATACATTATCCCAATTCGGGACTCACGAACTAAGTTTTAGGCTGGTACAGTGTATTACAAAGAGATGTATTCACTTTTTCACCTTATTGCATTGTAATAAGGTCCAAAAGTACATATATTTTAAGTCGACTGTGCTATGGGACAACGGTAAACATACTTAAATAGAGAAATAATAATACTTATGTACATAAAAAACATTCAATCATCACCACACAAATTTTGAACCCAGGACCACTAGATTTGTAGGCAGGGTCACTATACTATCCGCAAAATTAAGTGGCGAGTCGGGTCATAAATCGGGTATGACCCATTTGTTCCATGGAAGTTCCATGATGGAACTACGAATTTTGTATTGAGCATTACGTCACAGCTTAATACAAAATGCGAAGTTCCATGGAACAAATGGGACATACCTAGTGATGGGCCGCGGTAATATTCCCGTTACCAGTAAGTTTCCGTTTGGGAATATTCCCAGTAAGTTTCTAATGTTACCAGTAATATTCCCAAAAGGTGGGAATATACTATACTGGTGATTTATATGAGATTTAATGATTATATAGTTAGTTAAATAAGCAATATGCATAGATATATTCCTTTCTCTTTTACACATATCACCTTTTTTCTCTTTCACACAAACTGCTTATCTGAAATTGCACAAACACAAAGGACTTAGTTTTGCCCTTGACTCGACTCAGTGCACGTGCTTTTTGTGATGATAGTGAAAAATGTGATAATGATTACTAAGCTTAAAAAAAATCATTTTTCATGAAAATAGGAAAAACATTTATTCACGCCAAAATTACACAATCTAAAAACAACAAAATTAAAAAAATACAGTAAAACAAATTCTTAAAACTAAACTTACAACCTAGTGTTACCTCCCCAAGCCCTAATTACAGCCACCATGCGATCCTTCATTGACCTCACCAACGTCACGATTCGTTCTTGAGGAATGCCACTCCACTCCTCGACGACGGCGTCCCGAAGCTGTTCAAGGGTAGCAGGGGCAGTATCATGAGACCGCACCCGGCGTTTCAGATCATCCCAAAGGTGCTCTATGGGGTTCAGGTCAGGACTTCTCGCTGGCCACTGCATCACGGGGATCCCAACCTGATCCAGGTAGTCCCGAACAATCAACGCCGTATGAGAGCGGCCGTTGTCGTGCATGAATGTGAATTCAGGCCCGACAAAACCAGCATACGGGACCACGTGGTCCTCCAGGATCTCTGTGATGTACCGATGAGCAGTCAGGGACCCCTGGCCACGTCCACCTCCAGTGCGGGAGACGCACACAAGGTCGGTTTTGCCCTGGATTGAAATTCCGCCCCAGAACATGCAGGATCCTCCTCCGTAGCTGACGGTTTCTTCAAAGCAGGCTTGTGAGTACCGTTCTCTCTGCCTCCTGTACACTCTTCTACGCCTATCGTTGCAGAAAAGGCAAACCCTCGTCTCGTCGGAGAAGAGGACAGACTGAAGTCTGACTCGCCTATGCTCTGCTGTCAATTTGGGGCCCGTAGCAGCCCTACGAGGCAGGATTTTCTTCTCTCGCAGCCTTCTTCTTACTGTGGAGACGCTCACCGACGTCCTCCGAGCTGTTCGGAGCTGCTGTTGCACCTCAACAGCGTTGGAGAATCGGTTACGCAAACACGTTGACACAATATAGCGGTCGTCTCTGTCGGAAGTGAAACGTCGTCTCCCAGATCCATGCTTCCTGATGTAGCCTCCAGTCTCCTGGAACCGCTGGGATACTCGTTTCACCCGGAAACGGCTTATGTTGAGTTGCCGAGCAACATCAACCTGCCGTAGTCCTGATTGCAGTAGTGCTACCACTTGAGCTGCTTCTTCTGCCGTGATATCCATTTTTCAGAGTTTTCTCTTACTGGAGCTGTTCAGGTGTGACTTCTGTGATGTCTGGATAGCAAATTACCCATAATTCATTTTTACCCCCCCTTTTATTCGTGTTCAGGGTGGCACAAGTAGTGAGTCCTCTAATGAATTTTCCATCACTTTTTTTTAAAGACCCTAACGTGTCGTGATCATTGTTTTTACGAAAAAGAACGATTCGCGTTTTTAAAGTTGATTAACTGTGCTTTCAAATGATACTAATATTGGTAGGATACAATAAATAAGTTAAGAGCTTTATTCGCTTGAAATCAAAATTTCAAAAGGTGCGATTTTTTTGACGCCGTGTGTAAGTATTTGTATAATTAAACTGATTTTCCGACTTTTTCTTTCATTTCGATCGAAACTAAGATGTTTTTACCGTGATTTAAAGTGTACTTGGCCATAATTACACGATGGGAATATTCCCAGTAACATTGGAAAAATACCTGGTAATTTTGGGAATATTCCCGGTAACATTGGGAATTTACTTTCTGGGGGGGAGCTCCGTATTTTTTTTTATTCTAAATTGTTCCATTGTTCACCAAATAAGCATAAAACACAAAAAAAATATTACTTTATAATTCAGTTTTTCTATATTTCCCTAAATTTCCAATACTTGGAAATATTACTGGTAACATTACTGGGAATATTCCCGCCATGGGAATATTCCCGGTAACGACCCATCACTAGACATACCCCATAAATCATCGGACTCACGCTCTCTCTTTCGCACCTGCATGGCCTTATGGAGCGGGCCGTGCAACAATAGTGCAGGTAGCGGAAGGCGCAAAAGGGAAGGTAACTGACGTTTATTGAGTATTGAGTACTGGTTTATTCGTTTAATATTTATTTATTTATAAATATTATCATCTGTTTTCGATATCATTTGTGCAAACTTGTATGTGTCCAACCATATGCATTGTCCTAACTCATTTACTTCAGGGTTAGCTGGAAGAGATCCCATTTAGGGATAAGTTCGCCTTTGTACATTAGTTCAATATTTATATTGTAATATTTATATTTTTGCGCAATAAAGAGTTTACATACATACATACATACATATTGCCCGGCTCGCCACTTAATTTTGCGTATAACATACCAACTAGGCCAGCATGCCGACGAGAAGTAGGAGTCGCCATTAATTAATATATCGGGATATTTTATATCTGTATAATACATTATTATAAATTTTGTACTAATAATAGTCTCTTAACAAAACATCCCCTTCAATATAAGAGAAAAACATGAAAGACATACAAAAAAGGTAAAAAGATAAAAATAGCTACGCAATCAACGGAAAGTGCTAACCGGTTTTTTATATCGTACGTGCCGAACACAAAGATGGCAACCGGAAGTGGCCGGACGCGCCGGAAGTGGCGTCTCAAACTAATTCTCTATGGGACGCTTTTATCTGTAATGAGGAGTTTTTACGTCAAACTGAGGAGCCATTTGTGGTATGTGGCAATCTATTGAATACTTTATAGTTGTTTGCTTTTTACGATATTTGCAATTATAAAAATGGGACCCTCTTGAATCACCGGCACTTATTTGATAGTTTTTTTTATGGCATAGGAAGGCAATCGAGCACACAGGCCACCTGATGGTAAGTGGAAAAGTGGATGTGTTATCCCCAAACCGGAACACAGCAATGCGAACACTGCTGCTTGGCGGTAGGTTAATGGATAAGATGGTGGTACCAACCTGGAAGGACCCTGCACAAGGTCCTCCCACCAAGTAAATAGTATAGTAGTAGTATTAGTGTAGGATTAGTAGTTTTATTTAATTTCTGCTGTAACCTTATTGTTTTTTACATATTTGCTATCTTAAGCATGGGTAGTTAGGACCTGTGACCATCAAAACACTATAACTCCTGCCACTGCACGTGTAAAAGGAGCCTACCGTTAGGCAATAGTATGTTTGCCAAATGTATCATATCCCAACTTTTTCATTTGCCAACCTAATGTCATATAAACATTTCAGGATTTATTTCAGTACCATCACGTAGAACCCTATTGGTTGGATTCGTTTTTATAAAATCCTGAATTATTTACAGTTACAGAAAAAAAACCTGTTGGCTAATGAAAAGTTGGGAAACGATACATTTGGCAAATATATTTCGCCGAAGCAAAGGTAATCTTGTAATGCCTGTCGGTGAAATGAAAATTCGTCGTCGATACAAGGGTGAACAAAAAAAACAGTGAAAAAAAAGATAGTTTCGTGGCTAATTTATGGAGTTATGGTTCGAGATTTGTTTTTATGCATAATATAATTTAAGATTATGAATTCACTATAATAAAAAAATAAAAAAATTGTAAATTTTTGAAACAAACTCGTTATACACAAAATTGGTAAATATAACAATAAGTCATAATATTGAAACATACAAACTTAATAATTACATAGTTATATTAAAAAAAACCTGACTTGGCTTGTACTATGGGTACTAGACAACGACATAAATACTTATATAGATAAATATATACTTAAATACAAAGAAAACATCCATGACACAGGAACAAGTATTATCGCTCATCACACAAATATCTGCCCTTGCCGGGATTTGAACCCAGGACCGCTAGCAACTAGGCCAGCGCGTCGCCAACGGAAGACCAGCGCTGACTTGAATGCCATCACGCTGAGTTAGGACTACTCCGTACATACATTTTTCTTGTGTGTATTAATCTATCCTTTGTAATGTCACGAATAAATATTTTTCTTGCTTTATTTTCTTTGTTTGAACCATGTCAGAAGAAATATTCATATTTCATAGCAAAAAAAACATAATTGTATATCAACGAACTAAATAAATACGCGCTTAGCCTAGCTGGTAACCCGGCCGACGAAGCTAGTAGTCCTGAGTTTGATTCCCGGTCAGCCAAATATTCTTGAGAAGATTTCTTTACTTCTAAGAATGTTCTGCAACTTGTACATTGCTATTTGGGACTAGGTCGATTTGTGTGACATGGTCCCCTGATCTTTGCTATTAATAAAATAACAAACCTGACACAGCACAATAACTATAGAGACATTAAAATGAACCAAAATACAGTTACAGCTTTTAGCTACACGTCTATCGCACGTCTAATAAACAAAATGACGCAGCAAAAGCTAAATAAAAAGTATTTGCAATGGGCTTTAAATGCTATATTTGACCTTTAAAGTATTGTGCTTTTTTAAGTAAAATCAACTAGCTTCGTTGGTTTGTCTGTCATTCCGGTTCAAATCTTGTAAGTATATTTTAATCCACTAACCTAAGCGCTAAGCTAATCTTATCTGGTTCTGATCTGAATTAAAGAAAAATCCGGGGAGACCTAGTGAAAAAGGCTATGCGTCGACTTGACTAGGGACCCTGCTTACAAATCTAGCGGTCCTGGGTTCGGTTCCCAATAATAATGTGATTAGTAGGCATCGGAGTTTTTGTCGCACGGTAAGACTAATTTCAAGCTATGGAGTCGTCATTTGCCATAAATATAAACTGTTATTCATATTCATACTCATTTATTTATTTCATTATTTAGGGTTTTTTTATAGTCAAGGACAACAACGTTGACGAGTTCAGAAACAATTATTTAATGTTATATTTGGAAAATAAATATAACAATAAAAAATAATTACCATTTTTATACTGATTTAATTACAAAAATTTATAAACAAACAAAAGATACGTTAAAACACGGCAGAAGGGAATGTTTTAGTCCACACTAGTGGCGAATTGTATGTTAAAATAGTTCAAGTTATTAATTTATAATCTAACAGTTTTTTTTTAAATATAACTTGACTAAGATAATTATACACCACCGTCCACTATAGAGGCATTTTAAGATAAATTAAATAAATGAGTATGAATATGAATAAGAGTTTAGATTTATGGCAAATGACGACTCCATAGCTTGCTATTAGTCTTACCGTGCGACAAAAACTCCGATGCCTAGTGATTAGTTCCTGACTTGTGTTTTTTTTGTATAGTATGTTTTTTATTGTATCGTCTAGTGCCTCCTGTCTTTTTTGGGAGTGTATAAATTCGGCTAAGATTGTCCTCTATCCATTATTTATTATTGACACATGACATGCCACATCAAACATTTATAGCGCACAACTCGCAAAACTTACAGCAACTAAGGGCCACTTGCACCAAAAATTTAACACTGGGTTAAGACAGTAACTCTAGTTAAAATGAAAGTTTTGGTATGAATCTGACATTAACTAACTCGAGTTAGTGTCTTAACTCAGTGTTAAATTCTTGGTGCAAGTGGCCCTAAGTAACTTATTCTGTGGGCGCAACTCGTCGTAGGGTTAATGAGGCGATGCCGTGCCGCGCGGCCAATCAGAACTGCTCATTACACTCCCTGCTAAATTATTTTAAACGGACGAATTAAACGGTCCACGAATTAACGCCATAGCGATAATCGCCTCTAATCCAACCAACAGCGAAAGGTAGGAAATTAATACCAGACCGAAATATGAACAAAAGTAATGGGTAGAGGGATTTATTATGTCGAATCATTAATTAATCCAGTCGGCGCAGGCTCTGGGCCAGTGGTTCCCAAACTTTTACCGACCAAGGACCATTTCGATTGTGTTGTTGTTATAAATCATAACCTTGAATGCATAGCAAAGCAGAAAACTCATATTTGGATAGGTTAGTTGTGAAGAAAAGGTTAAGATAGCGAAAAGTTTTTGGTGTGGAAGAAGTTGTTTCTACAAGCTTATATTTAGCTTGCAATGTATGTTGTATGTACGGGCCAAATCTTGCAAGTTAAATTTGACCCATTTTCCAGTTTCCGATGAAACTAAAAAATTGCATTCACCTTTAGTTCCGATGACAATAATATAGTACCATCGAGCAGGTCTGATGATGGAGTCTCAGGGTGGCCGTAGGATATGCTAAATTACACAATGATAAACCCTTCACGTTAGTGCTCGTTGTCTTGACGAGTAGATGACGACAAAAAAAATGTCCTAAAAATTATTTTTGACAGAAACTTATGTAACTTCTTTTTTTGACAATTATTAATTTGGGTGTGTTATACACACTACTATCAAAAATTACAATTATTAAAACATTTTTCATCAACTTATTTTGTTTGATGCTGCCCTAGGCTCTCGAGGACCACAGGTTGGGAACCATTGGTTTCAGAGTATTATTCAAATTCAGAACCGTGACGTTTATTAACGCACGAGGAACTGCGTAGGAACAAGGATTTACACACACAGATACAAAAGTGTAAATGGCAACACCGCCAAAAGTATCTTTTAATTCGCGCCAAGCAAGTGTCACAATTTTTATTTTCCGGTACGGGGATAAGATAACCTGTGAAATTACTTGCATACAGGCTTTTGATCTTTGTCCTCAGAGTTGACAACCAATTTGCGGTCTTAGGATTGCAGTATTAAGATTGTAGTCTTGAGAATGCAAATGTCTATGGGTCACAAATCGCATTTACTAGGTTGCCTGTGTGCTCGTTTGCCTCGTTTTTTTTTTTTTATTGGCTACAAAATCCGAATGACTACCAATCTGCGTCATGTGCAATATCCTCATGTTTGATCATGTTTTAATACCCCATTCAAAAGCTTTGCCACAGCAATTTGTCGTACATTTATAGTTAAAAAATACAATACAATACAAAACCTCTTAATTAAACGCCACAAAAACAAAGCATGGACGATAAGATACATTTCAATAAAGTAGGTCTTACATTTAAGTTACTAAATATATTAGGAGACAGAGCTGGAGATCATGCCCATTTTGCTGCAAATAAGCTTAAGTAATGTCCCCTAAAAGGAATTTATCGAATATTCAATCACTCTATATAAACGAAAGTGACACTGCAAAAAACATGTGTGCGTTAGCTCTTAATGGCGGAAATTCCGCTATAAATAAACGTCACCCCTCCGTTAAAACACAGGACGCTCTTATAGCGTTCAAGATATAAAAACGTGTTTAATTAAAGCCTCAGTGTCACGAAACTATCATTATTAACACTAAGGGCGTCACATAAATGAGTCATTCATCCCGAGTAGCGCACAAAACGGGGCCCCACTCCGCACAATGTACATTGTCTCGTCTCCGGCTCAAACATCCGCTCTTTCGCTAAGTGCGCAAGCAATGGAGCTTGTGCGAGACAATAGGTTGGAGAGGAAGGATGTGCGCGTGCCAGGTCACCGAGCAACCCACAAAATAATCGTGTTGTTTTGACATCTTACGCGTTTCGTATTACTGTCCAAAGTAGGTTTGATTTTATGTTCTTATTTAAAAACCATTTAATGGTTCGGTTTAAATTCTGTGCGCATTAAAAAGATTTTCATAAAACTCATATTTTAAACAGAGTTAGTTAAATGTTTGATTCGCTTCTGTTGTCTTTTTTAAGTTTCTGTTTAGGATAGACGAATTTTTGAAGAAATTAAATTTGCACAGCGTTTATTCATTTATTCCATGTCTTTAAATTTGCAAGTTTTTTTTTTCCAATAAATGATAAATGAATAAAAATATTTAGCGATATAGTTTACGTCATAGAAATTGAATTTACAAAGCGATTTTACTTTGGGCATCCCTATTATTAGACAAATTAGCCGAGCGATGTACGACGCACACGCGACGCGGTCGCGGCGGAAACGCTCTCGCCGGGTGGTTGTGGTAAACGGTTGTCGAGGGCGCTCATTCACCTCGCTAGCTTTTATGTTCACACGAAACATAGGAAGCCGTTGCATAACTAAAGTTCGTTCCCCGCCGAGAATATTAAACAGAAAACTATCCAGAAAACAGAACTGAAAATTTTATATGCGGATATTGGATTTCACGCGTCAAAACTTTAAAAAGGAAAAATGTTTAAGAGCTTAAGACCAAGTTTATGCGAGCGTTCTTGCATCAATAACTTAGAATACGTGGAAATTGGACTGCGGAAACGAGGAAAAAGCGCAGCTAGTTTGGCCGCTTATTTTATTTATGCCTATTTCATTCCGCATGCGAGCTAATAAATTCGCGTTTGGAATTCAAAATTCTACTCCGTCGGTTTTAGGTTGACGTTAAAACAGAATTGTTTCTGAACTTACGACTGTTTTTCCGTTGCGTTCTTGTATTGAAATTTAATTGCCATAATAAGTTCTGAGGTTTACGCGACTAATGTACATTGAAATTAAACGTTTTTTCGTTATCGCGTGTTATAATCTAAAATTAAATCACATCAATCTAGGTCTCTTTAAATAGGTTTGACATACATGGAAAATAATCTTAGAAATGTTTTTTTTTATGGTATAGGAGGTAAACGAGTAGGGTCGCCTGATGGTAAGCGATTACCGTCAGCCATAGACACCTGCAGCACCAGAGGAGTCACAGGTGCGTTGCCGGCCTTTCAGATAAGAGTAGCTCTTTTCTTGAAGGTTTGAAGGTCGTAACAGTCCGGACAGACTATTCCACAGTTTAGTTGTGCGAGGCAGAAATTCCGGGTGAAACGCAAAGTTGTGGACTGCCAACCATCTAAATAATGATGGTGGTGGAAATTCTGTCGCGTAGGACGAAGGCGGAAGGATGTGGCAGGAATTAATCCAAACAGCTCCTCGAAGCACTTGCCGTTGATAAATACTGATCATGATTAATAAGTAGGGTTAGGATTTTGGTGGCAAATAATATTTTAGAATCCATGGAGTCGTTTTTCATTTTTAAATATGACCATACTGAAGGTCAATATCAAAGTGGTATGTATTTTAATAAATAAGAACTTAAATTCTAGAACCTCAATTTGCCACCGAAAGTCCTAACTCTATTAATAAGTTCAATAGATAAGAGGTAGTACGGCCCCCCATGTCTTTGTATAGGGTGTTACTGATGATAGAACTATTGGCACTTTGTGCAAATTCTATCTAGATTACTAACAGCGTTTTATCCTTTAACTTACCACCTTTTGACTTTTTGTTCAAAATTATACTAGTTATGGCTCTTCACGTAGAGACCTTGTCTTGTTGTTCTCATAGTCATTATTTTTACTTCAATTTTTATTGACCTGACAATTGTAATAATTTTAATTCTGCTAGATTAAATAATTTATTATTTATTACTTTACCTTACTTAAAGTAACTTACTTTTGTATATGTAAGGCCTTTTTGTTAGCCATCCAATGCTAATGTGTTTTTTTTATTACAATAACATTCTGAAATAACGAGCATTAATCAACGAGTCTATTATATCTATTTAGGAATACACAGCGAATAACAAGTTGAAATTCTTTAAAATGCGATTAATGCGAAATAACTAAACTCTGGCTTGACTGCAGTCTTCCCTTTGTTATAGGCACGAGTTTATGTAAGTTTAAGTGCGTATTATGTAAGTTTCTGTTTCTGTCTAAATAGTTTTCATTTAAATAAGTTACACTGGTTAGTTTAATTTTAATAAATTTTTACACGTGCCTACTCGATGCACAAGCATTCAAGTATATTAATCTCTCAAGGGTTAGCTGGAAGACATCCCATTAAGTGATAAGATTTGTATATCATTTTTTAATATTATGTATCTGTTTTTTTACTGTAAAGTATTAACACACAACCATAACATTTACCACAAAAACATGTGCAAAATTCCAACACGAATCGAAAATCAACCGCAAAACTTTACAACACCGACGCATCTTCAACTACTCTAGGCGTCATAAATCGGTACAAGTGCGTTCGGTACAAGCTCCTTGAACCGGTACGTGTACCAGTCGTGCCGGAAGACAAACGGCAGTGTCGCCAGCAGCGGCCATTGTCTTGGGAAATATGACGCGCTTTGTTCGTGGCAACCTCACTGTTAAGACCTCTATGAATTAATTTTAATTATAGTGATCGAGACTGTGTGAGGCAGAATTCGTTTAAGATTCATGTTGTGGTAGCGGTTAGACTGTTTGAACCGCTCCCGATCCGTAGTACAACTGCTATGATCAAATGACTAATAATTTCTACATACATACATAATCAGGCTAAGATGTTTACCAGCGTATTGGTGACAGGTTGCAAGCCTAGCCAAACAGTACTACAAGCCTTTATTCCCTTAGTTGCGTCTTACGACATCCACGGGAAGACATGCAGTGGCACTATTCTAACCGGGCAACCACACGGGTTCAATAATTTCTATACGAATATTAAATTTAACAGAGTTGATGAAGATCCGCGATTGCGGAGCTCCTATTTCTGTGTGTTTTGGCCCTTCGGGCCTGCTGAAGTTTGACCGTAATCAACACCTGTCTCATATTTAAGATATTATTTTTCATCAGTTGAACATAGTAGTTCTATCACGTGTCAGTCACTGTTTAAACGCGCTGGAAGTCGACGATTTTTTTAATTCTCATCATTTCCTCACTTCTTTTAATGGTCCTGGTAAAAGAGCTTGTGCAAGTACATTTGGACCACCATCTTACCTTTGAAACTAGCGCCAAGCAGCATTCGCGTTATTTAGTTCCGGTGTAGAAATTACTGGCATAGAGGCATTCCATCGTAGGATTTCAGCATTAAGATTGTAGACTTGAGAATACTAATGTCTATGGGTCACAGAACCCGCTTATCATCAGGCAACCTGTGTGCTTGCGTTCTTCATGCCAAAATAATAACTTAGAATCCATTGTTTAATCCTCTCAACGGCTGTATACTCCAAAATTTTTTTTTTTTTATAGCATGGGAAGGCAAACGAGCACACAGGCCACCTGATGGTAAGTGGAAACTGTGACCCATAGACATTTGCATTCACAAGACTGCAAATGCGTTGCCAACCCTGAGGACTAAGATGGAATGCGTCTATGCTAGTCATTTCACCGGCTGTCTTATCCCCAAACCGGAACACAACGATGCGAACACTGCTGCTTGGCGGTAGGTTAATGGATAAGATGGTGGTACCAACCCGGACGGACCCTGCACAAGGTCCTCCCACAAGTAAAAAAATTGAAAATTAAAAATTGTCTAAGAGATAGCATGATAGACATTTATTATAGGGTACAGATAATTGGGCAGTCAAAAATAAACCAGAGACAGAGTCGTGCGTATGAGCTAGTTTGATGTAATTATATTCTAATTAAACAATTTGGTTTATTAATTACCATCAAACATACGCAATTCAACATAGCTCGAAATAAAGCCAGTGTTATTCCAAATACCACTTTATTTTAGTTAGAACTGGCCAACACGGCAAAGCAAATATGCAATCAGGGCAATTAAAACAAATAGAGACGTGTATAATGTAAATATTATGTCCTATTCCAGCCAAAACAATTATTTATGAATTTCCATTATGTATTTTTAAAATGTTGGAATATGAAACCTTCAAATAGTCGATTTGATAGAAGCTGTTTTTTGATGCAATTGTTTCACTTGGTTTAACTAATAATAATGATGAAATTTTTATTTTTTTCGTCCTATTGATTAAAAAAACCGGCTAAGTGCAAATCAGACGAGAAGGATTTCTTACCATTATCTATAAAAAATCACGTTTGTTGTATAAGATGTTGTTATAAGGGCAATAAAAATACAACATGTGTGAAAATTTAAACTGTCTAGCTATCACGGTTCGTGAGATACAGCCTGGTGACAGACAGACGGACGGACAGGCAGACAACGAACTCTTAGTAATACGGTCCCGTTTTTACCCATTAGGTACATAACCCTAAAAACATTCTTGCACACGAAGGGTTCCTCATTATTTAAAATGTAATACTCAATTTACAATTACAGTCAATTTGTGTCTAAGATCCTCCGATGACATGGATTAAATGATATTTTATGTAGGTACCGAGATTCAATTTTGTCAATTTATGTTAAATTAGATAGTAGTTCGTGAATTGTAATTACTAAAATAATTCATACTACAATCATAACATTATGATTGTAGTATGAAATATGGTAAAAAAATGACTGACTGCTTAGTTCCTTGCGGCGTTTCTTCTCAGCAGTGGTATCTTCTTGTGAAACGCTGCTAGTTTCTTGACGTGTAAAAGTGCCCGTGCGGCTTACTTACTAAATAAATATATTTTATGATGGTGAAGATGATACACATGGTAACTGTAATTAAACATTTACATGCATAAAACGAACGAATACTGTTCTTATCCTCACTTTTAATTTATCTGTTATCCAATGCGTGCTTGGTTTCACGACGTAACGACTAAGCCAATTCCTCGCCAGCAATAATTAGCTGAAACGCCACACATTCGCTAATAGAACTCATTCGAAAGCTCGCGTGGTATGGGGCTTAGGGTAAGCTAATAACCAGGGTTCAGAGTATTCGTAACACGGTAAGATAAAAGAGAGTCGTGGAGTCGAAATTAACAATAAAATTCAACTCTTTTTCAATACTCATACTCATTTGTTTATTGATGACTGATGAATTTCACAATCTTATGAATAATCAAATAAAATATTGAATAAAATAAACAAATGAGTATAAGATAAGTAATGTAAGACTACCTAACATAGATTTAAGACTCATTGTTACTAACATATTATATGGAAATTATTCTGAAATAAATGATTATTATTATTATTATTTAGATATTCATTTAATTTTCTATAAATTAGGTTTTTTACATATTCAAATATAAAGGTAAAATAACAATACCGATACAAAAAATAAACATTATAAAAAACCTAATCTACGGGTGCCGCCAGCAGCGGGGCAGGGCTCAAGCTACCGGTGGTTAGGGCTGCAGAGAGAGGAACCTCCTCACAATGCGTGCCGTGTCGAGGAGTACTGCCTTCTGTATCTGGCCCTTGATCCAGCCATCTAGCGAGAGTCTCTTGAGGTGTTGGTCGAGACTCTTCGCTATAAGACCGTTTGCCGAAACAACTATCGGGACAATGATCGTCGAGTCAACATCCCACATGGTGGTCACCTCGTGAGCCAAGTCAAGGTACTTGCTGAGCTTATCCTTCTCGGCCTTCACGAGGTTCTCATCATGCGGGATGGTGACGTCGACGAGCACTGCCCGGCGTTGAGATCGATCTGTCAACACGATGTCAGGTTTATTGGCGACAATAGTCCTGTCTGTGATAACAGATCGATCCCAATAGAGCGTAGCACGACCATTTTCGAGAACTGGCGCCGGTGTGTATTTATAGTACGGCACTTCAGACTCAACAAGACCGTATTGAAGAGCAAGCTGCTGATGAATGATCCTGGCTACGAGGTTATGTCTGTGCAAGTACTCGCCGTTGGCCAAATGCGAACAACCGGAAATTATATGTCTGAGGGATTCGCCGGGACAACGGCACGCTCGACAAATGTCGACCGTGCCATCCCTCAGAATATATTTCCGGTAATTGTTCGTCATTATGACCTCGTCAGCAATTGCACAGGCAAAACCTTCGGTTTCCCCAAAGAGGTCACCAAACCGTAGCCAGTTCACGGACGCTAAAAAGTCTACGTCGGGCCTTGTTAGGGCCCGGTAGAAGCGTCCGTGTAGCTCCTTGCTCTTCCATACGTTCTTGCGGTCTTCAGTGCTCAACACTGTTGGTCTACGCCAGTTTTCGTTTGCCAAGGAGAGAGGCGTGAGGCTCCTGTCTACTGCAACCACATCACGATGCATCCCACACTCATTGCCAAGGAAATAATCCCTGAGATTGCACACCTCGCGGTTATGGAGATTCTTAGCATTTAAAATGCCTCGACCTCCACATTTCCTCGGGATGTACAATCTCATGACAGATGAGCGTGGGTGCAACATGCGATGTGATTTGAGCAGTAGGCGGACCTTCCTATCCAGGGCGTCCAGCTCAGTCTGAGTCCATCTTAGTATGCCAAAGGAGTATGTGAGCAGCGGCATCACCCAGCCATTGAAGGCACGCACCTTATTGCCACCCGACAAAAGACTGTTAAGAACTTTTGTCAAGCGGCAAAAGAAGCGCTCCTTCACTGACTGCTTGACATCGCCGTCCATAATACCCAAAGACTGTGACATACCAAGATATTTGTAGGTTTCAACTTCGGAGAGAGATCTGAGGGTCATTGTCTCAGAAAGCTGCAAATTAGATGGATTTACAACTTTCCCTCTTTGAACATGCATGACCGCACACTTATCTACACCGAATTCCATCTTGATCGCACTACTGAACTCTTGTGTGATTTTCAATAATGCGATAAGATCTTGGCACCCCGATGCAAACAATTTGAGGTCATCCATGAACAATAAGTGAGAAATGACTTCAGCCTCTCTACGAAGTCGATAGCCAAGCCCGGAATCCTTCAGCGAAGAGCTGAGAGGATTCATGGCTAGGCAAAACCACAAAGGACTCAGACTGTCACCCTGGAAGATGCCTCTTTCAATCCTTATCAAGTTAGGCGAATCAGAGGGGATGTCTCGACCACCTGGTTGACGAAGGACTGTGACCCACTGCCTCATACACACACCTAAAAAGGACCTCAAAGTTGTATCAACTTTATACAACTCTAAGATCCTTTCAAGCCATGAGTGAGGCACCGAGTCATAAGCCTTCTTGTAGTCAATCCAAGCAGCCGAGAGGGCCGCCTTGTTTCGCCTAACTTGCTGACAAATGGTCATGTCTATGAGGAGGAGCTCCTTAGTACCACGGGACCCAACCTTACATCCATTTTGAGCAGAGGCCAAAATATTGTTTGCAATAAAATGTGCATTTAATTTTGTGCTCAAAATGGATGTAAGGAGCTTGTAGATGGTAGGCAAGCATGTAATGGGTCGGTAATTCTTTGGATCCGCGGTACTACCGGACTTGTGGAGCATGGAGGTGACACCAGTTGTTAATAAAGGTGGCAAGGAACCGATTTCAAGGGCATTTTGGAGTTGTGCTGCCAAACACTCATGTGAGGCTTTGAACCATTTAATCCAGAAATTGTGCAATTCGTCCGGCCCAGGACTTTTCCAGTTCTGAGCCATTCGAATTGCACAACTTACATCTTCGGGACAGATGGTAATAGGCCCCATTGGTTCAATAGCCTCACACGTGCGCTCAACAGCACGTATCCAATCTCCTTCAGTGTGCACGACCGGCACCGACCAGATATTGCGCCAGAAATTAATCATAGCAGCAGGATCTGGTAGGTGTCCGTCGCTCACACCTTGATCAGTTCCTTCCCACTTTCGGTACACCTTCCTCTGATCACTTTGGAAGAGGCGATTTTGCTGGTATCTATTCACACGTTCTCCATAGCGACGAATACGGCTTGCCCACGCGTAAACCTTCTGCTTCAGGAAGTCGATACGTTCCGTGACACAAGCCATATAATGTTGGGACCTTATTCCGGTCCCAGCAAAGGCTTGGTTCACGAAACGCATGACTCGGGGGCGTTGATTGCCTCCCCTGAAGCAGATTAGCTTCGCTATGAGAGTCCTAAATTTATCAATACGCCGCTCAATTCGCACTTGCCAATCGGGGACAGACCCACGAGCGCGCGGAGCTCGGTCAGTGTCCGAAAACTTGACTCGAGCTACGCGGCACGCAGCTATGGCCCCGCAGTACAAAATTGAGTGGGTATCGATTATATCCTCGCTGGCTTGTAAATATGGCGCCAGCAAGGCGTTTAGGGCTCCCATAAGCGCAAAATTTCGTTTACAGGCAGGCAAGCGTGGTAGACGAGGCCTAGAATTGGGTGTGGACCGATACTGCGCGATCGCGTCTTCCAAAGCCCTCCTCAATTGCTCATTTACCTGGCTAGTTACGCTTATATTCGCACAATCCTCAACATCGATAACGGGATCATCCTGCACTGGCATCAGTGCGTGTTGGGCGACTGGCATCGAAGCCAATAACGCAGCAGGAGGATCCCGTGACGAAGCAGAGGTCGTGCGAATAGGTAGCGCTTCCAGGCGTAGCCGATCAAGTACAGACTGATCCAGCCGCCGAAGCCGCTGAATGGCCCGTACTTGATCCGAAAGTCGTTGGGCGGTAACGATGATGGCTGGTTCAAGGGTCTGAAACAGAAGCAACATTCGATCACGGTACGCAGTGAGGTTAGTTCCTCCCTCTGTAGCCCCGTAATACGCTCGCATGCAATTTTCATTGTTCGATATTGACCATCGCATGCGACGCACTAAACCACCGGTAGCGGGAGCCATGCTCGGAGCAGGATGCCCCGCAGGCCCCAAGCGTGCCGGCAGCGGTGGTCGCCCGCGTCGCGCAGGTGGTCGCGGCGGCGGAGGCGGCGGCCCGCGCTCGTCGCTCGACTCGCTGGTGTCGGGTGCAGTGGCGAACTCATCATCCGACGACGATGGCGAGGAGCTAGACGAGGCGGGCAAGGGTGGAGGGCGTGCGTTAGGTGTATCCGCTTGACGTCGTGTTCTAGATCTTGTTAACATTTGAAAATGAGTTTGAAAATGTATTATTATTATTATAAGAATAAAGTTGAACTAAAATGTTAATGTCAACTCCTTAACTTTCTTTCGTCTCACCGTGCTATGAAAACTCCGAACCCTGCTATTAACGAATCGTGATCGCTACGTGTGCTACGCCGTAGAGGATCTACGGGTATCGTAGCTGAACTTATAATTATTAGTTTTCGTCTTAGAATAAATCTAGGTTTTTAATAGCAGGGAGCGTAATGAAAAACTAAACGAGTAAAAGAGAAGCATTTATACGGAAAGACATATAAATAACGAAGACAGCATCTGTTATGTCTATCTCACTCGGCGTATACGTTTTTTCAAGGCCAATTTCGTGTGTTACCAGAACTGGTGACAGTTCATACACACACACAGAGGCCAAATTTATAACACCCCTCTTTTTACGTCGGTGGTTTAAAAAAAAGTCGCAGTAGCCGGCACTTAACACAGATTTCAAATCAGCCAGATAACCGTTTATCCTCGCAGTTATTAATTAAACTGCTGTCTATTTTGACGGCCATTTCAGTAATGCCGCTGCGTTCGACGCGCCAGTCGATAAGAGCGCTAA
The DNA here is from genome assembly GCA_927399475.2 of Acleris emargana. Classification (NCBI taxonomy): domain Eukaryota; kingdom Metazoa; phylum Arthropoda; class Insecta; order Lepidoptera; family Tortricidae; genus Acleris; species Acleris emargana. The sequence goes on along the minus strand of OV656836.1, from coordinate 2,150,572 downwards.
TAATGTGTACTCCGCCTGTTTGCGATGCCGTAATCATATAACGCGATTCCATTATAAACGCGTCGCGCCTGAATGTGGTATTTATGGATTTCATTTTATGTTATTTTAATAATTACGATAGATTTAATAAAAATTCAGTTGAACAATCAGCAATGTTAAAAAAGGAAACGACTAAAATCCAAATTAATTAAAATGTTGGTTTTATTTGAGGTTTTATTTTTAGTTTTTTTACACAACGCCTGTTTCCCAGAGGGGTAGCCAGGGACCACTTTTTAATAAGACAAGTCATGCATAAATTAAACGCTTAACAAATTGATAAACAGGGTCAAGTGACCAGTGGTCAGCCAGAGACCAGCAGTCGACCTTATATGAGTGCGAAGAGTGGGAAATAGTATTTCATACTCTTCCCACTCATACAAAGTATAGGCAGAGGCCGACTACAGTTCTCTGGCTGACCACTGGTGACTTTACCCTATATGAAAATAAAACCAGATGAGATACGAAAATAATGAAATTGAATGCACTCCCTGACCCACCATAAAACGGTGTCACAGTGATATTATAAAACAATGTGCTTGACACTTCTAACGACTTGAATCATAACGTCACTGTGACACAGTTCTACGGTGGGTTGATTCCATTGGGCTGAGAGTACGTATGTAAAATAATTACCATTTCTCAATGCCAATGCCATTTATGCAATTGTCGCTTCAAAGTACTAATCTAAGGTACAGATTTTTTTTATTCCTCCAAGAGCATTGTAATGGTAAGAAAAAAATTACCTCGTATTTCGAATAAAACTATCGCTAATGCTTTTATATCTTTTAACTCAATCGAAAGTACAATGCAAGTTATTAGAGTTGTTGGTAATACTGTAGCTCTGCCTACCCCACTCTGGGAATGAAGGCGTGAAGGTATGTATGTATGTAAGTACAATGCCAAAACCCTTCCCCTGAACCACGCCTAAATTCTCATCCAAATGACGTTGTTGGCCCGGCTGAATCAATTTGGCGTGAGGACGCAGGCGCTAATACGCCATAATAATCATTTGCATGTGAAGAAATGGGCAAATATATTTTGAAGGGAGGGTAGTTCGCCCGACCCGCATTTATTGGGGGCGAGGAGTTTTAAAAATATGGATATGGCTTGTGAAAATTTCGAAAAAAAATGTTTTAGTTTTAAGGTAATAATATATCTACCGCAGAATTTTGTCCTTTTCAACGCTTACTAGAAAGTCATATAAATAAATGATTGTGGATTTAAACAAGTATCTATAAAAGTAGAAAGCTATAAGCGTGATACGTGGTATCATGACCTGTCACATTGATCATCCAAGATGAATTATTACTTGTTTATACAATCACTTTGACAGATCTGACCACCACACCACACCACAGTAATCAAATAAATTCCGTTGGTAAAATAAAAGTAAAAGAAACTCCAATAATATAACCATCTATATTAAAATAGAATTCCAATACCAAGTCAAAAAAATCTAAAAAAAATGGAATAGTATTTTATTATTCTACTCAGGCTGAACCAAATCGCTTTGGAAATAATATACAATTGTTAACGTTTTTAAAGCTAACAATGGCGGTCGAAAAAAAACAATACGTATGAACACGTGTATCATTTGGTTGACTTTTAAGAACACTCAGTTTTTTTATTGCCATAAAAAGTTAAAAAGCTAACGGCTCACCTGATGGTAAGCAGTCACCGCCCATAAACATGAACAATCCCAGAGGCAGAGCCAAGCTAAGACAGGTTACGTGACTATTTACCTGACTGCCTTATCCGACTGCCGAAGGAAAAGGGTACTGTGTTAACTAGTATTTATATGTGTATGTTTGTTCCTTTGACGCCAGAAAGGAAGAAAATAAACTAAAATAAATTTGTCCGTGGGACCGCTAGCTTCATAGGCAGGGTCACTACCGACTAGTCTACTGCATCGTCACATGCTGTTCAATAAGGCTGCAGTTCAATCAAGTAGTTATTAATCCTTCCTACCTCAATGTCGCATAATATCTTCGAAATTCATTTCCTTATACTTAAAAAAATTGTCATGACTCAACGCTTGTTCCGTGTTCTTTCTTATAGCATGGGAAGGCAAACAAGCACACAGGCCACCTGATGGTAAGTGGAAACAGTGACCCATAGACATTCGCATTCCCAAGACTGCAATTGCGTTGCCAACGCTGAGGACTAACATGGAATGCCTCTATGCTAGTCATTTCACCGGCTGTCTTACCCCCAAACCTTTAAATATATATAAATTATAATTTAAAGAATAATTACGTTTTTTATGATTGAAAAAAATAATTTCTGCTGGAGTTTCTTGCGGCGCTTCTTCTCCGCAATGATGGTCTTGTCCGAAGCGCTGGTAGATTCACTGTACACTACCGACGTGTAAAAGGGCCCGCATGTGGCCAATTTACTGAATAAGTATTTTGAATTTTTTGACCGGACCACAACAATGCGAACACTGCCGCTTGGCGGTAGGTTAATGGATAAGATGGTGGTACAAACCCGGACGGACCCTGCACAAGGTCCTCCCACAAGTAAATATAGGTATGCCGCATCATTTCTTCGCGCCTCGTTCGCTTATACGAGTACTTTCAATTTTCGCCATGACTCAGCGCCGGCCCGTGAACTTTCATATTGCTCAACTATTCGCTTTTGTCGCGCTGGTCGCAATCCGCGCCTCTATTTACGGCTTTTTTCCACTTTTATTTACTTGCGACTTCGTTTGTGTTGGGATAATAATGGAGATGTTTGTGAAAATGTGGGTTTATCCATCTTTATGTGGGTTTGTGTACGTATTATTTTTAAAGAAGATAATGTATTTATTACAACAAAAGTGAGGTGGTATTGATTATTTCTTTTAGATGACAGTGTATTAATAAAAGTGATTTGTTTCAGAGTTTATTCAGTTCAGTAATTTTGATAAGAAAATTAAACAATAAATAGAATAAAATAATTTATTTCGAGTACATTTTAACTCATAATATTGTTAGTGGTTCATTATTCCTAAATAGTAACAATTTACAAATAACACTAATTTTACGGGGCATGTAGGCTACAACAATGACGTATGTAAGGGCAGTCTACTCTGTCCCCTATCATGCTGAGGATGATATTGATATAATAAAATAAGAGTAGTTTTTCTCACATAAAATAAGGTTTATTAAAAAGGTTTGAAATATTCTTCTACATATTATGTTTACTCTCTAAAGGAATATAAATAAACAACAGAATCTGAACTAATTTGTTTTTATTGTTGTGGTATACCATGTTATCACTGCAATATGCTATATACCAATCAGCCTAGTACGGTTGCGTCTATATCGCGTGTCAAATGTGGATAAGCATCTGTCACTCTCGTACTTATTTACGTGTCTGAAGGTGACGGAAGCCTTATCCACACTTTTTCACGCGATAAACGCAGCCAGTCTTTTGGAGGATTAGTATTTTAAGAAGAACATGACCATACAAGCATTATAGTGCTTTTATTCTATTGTGTAATATCTCTTTATCTTTATCAACGTATTTTAAACGTCACAATGTCTCTTATTTATGTCAAAGCAATATAGTTTTACTGAGTAGAATAAACCCAGTAAGCTAAGTTAGACAAATATAAACAAAAGCTAGTGAAAATATCTGACTTCGTAAATCTAGCTTAAGCATCGGCTGCGGTTATATCCCAATCACATGAAAGGCCCTTAAAGCTTAATTAATAGGCGTTTGGATTAATTCGTAACTTTGGCCCTCAGTCGTAGGACCCTGGATGTGGTATAAGTCATAAGCAGTGATGGGAAATAGGTGAGCTAAAATACCTATTCTTCGCGAGAGGACATAATATAGAGTGGTTACAACCGGATAAAAATTATTATTTTTTTCTGTTCTGGGTATTCGATATTTATTCGGGTAATTATCGTAATGTAAAACATGACATGTTTTGTTTAAAGTACGGCATGTTTAATGTTAGTTTTTAGTAAAAAGGGCTATAGAAAAGAAGGAATGTACAAGATTTCTAAAAAGTAGTAGCAGGACTAATAATATGGGTTTTCCCACGCATTGTTTGTTTATGACTTGCAAATGGGCGTTCACATTTTCGGATTACTTATAATTTTAACTTTATGGCAGGAATGTTACCATTTTTACTACAAACTTTACAAACATTCTATAAGGAAAAGAATGTATGTTCAAGATTACGGCTAGTATTCGCAGTGCCCGGATAAATATCAAATACCCGGAATCCAAAAAATATATAATTTTATCCGGTTGTAACCACTCCATATTATGTCCTCTCGCAAAGAATAGGTATTTTAGCTCACCTATTTCCCATCACTGGTCATAAGAATTAGACTCACATAGGCACATGATTTTTACGCATAGGGAATATGCATATGCACGTCGAAAGCAATATCGTTTAACCTATGATTAGTAATATCTCTAGTTTCTCTTTTGTAAAGTGGTAATCACAACTCCTTTTTTCTCATTAGGTACTTATGACTATACCATATAGTCAAAATTACAAAATGGAGAAATTATAGAAATGGACTACTGTCTTATGCCGTTTATGTTTATTTTAAATGCAGCAGCTGCAATATGTGGATATACCATCATTAATATTAAATAAAATTTGATTTTTCTTTTTTTTTGAAATCAGCCTAAAATTAGCGTTTCTCAACGCTTAATGTTAAATTGTGGGCGTAGTTCAATGATCATAATAGGTCAAAAAACATCAGTTTGTATTTTAAAAACACAGGCAAACCCGAGTGATAAATCTCCAGTTATATACAAATCCTAATCACGGATCTTTCAAGTTAAATTTATTAACGTATTAATCCGTGGAAATCAACATCGGTATATGAATTTAGAAATTAAACAATGCATTCTAATAATGCATGTAATATATAAAACAATAAAAAAAACCTTAAAAATCTTACAATAAAAATATTAATCATTCACTCATATAAATATTATTAACACTTAACAACGCATTTTCGATGAGAAATATTTTTAGCCTGTATACATACAAATAAATAGTTTAGGCAACCCGCTCCGCTTCTCCCTTGGGCCACGTGACGACTCACTCCGACCCGCTCTACTTTACAGTTATCTCGCTCCCCCGCAACTAAAACTCTTCCGATGGATTACTATTACTGATCTTACCGACCCAGTTCTTAGTTTGAGCCTGATAGACGCATGGCCACTTAGTTAAGTTTTATCCAGTTTTAACAGCATCAAACGTTTAACTTATACTTATACTTGTACGGTATACTTATTTTCGTAGGTTTGGTCTCTGCCTACCCCTCTGGGAAACAGGCGTGAATGTATGTATATATGTATGAATATTCCCAATGAGAAGAAAATACTGCTCTTTTCCTTATAAGACTTAATACAAAGAAAACATCAAAGACTTAGAAACAAAATACTCAAGCTCATCACACCAATATTTACCCATACCGGTAATCGAACCCAGGATAGCTTCAAAGGGTCGCTACCAAGTAGGCTAACCATGTAATCATATTATTTATAACCATCTGTCCAGCCTTGCAAATGACGGTCTTTCCCCGTCCACAATCCTTCAAGGTCCAACTCCGATGCCTTAATTTCCTACTTCACGTCATGAAACTTATCTCTAGAACTACGGATGATCCCCGGACAGCTGACTAATGATTGTTTCATTTACTAGCAAGTTAATTTAATAGCTCGATGAATGGGTCGTCTGGGTGTATCCGGAAGCTATTTGTAAAGTAGTCGGTGGACTATCTCACTAATTTACACCGTGTTGTCTTAATTTGTCCAAAAGTAAGTGTATTTATTTAAGACTTAGGCATACAAATGTAACTTATTTTTGTGTTTAAAGTCGTAAAAGGCACCTGTTAATGTTTTTAACCCCTGACACAAAAAGAGGAGCGTTATAATGAATTTATAATAAATTTGGGAAATTCATCTTGCCATGATTTTTTTTATGTATAAATTCTTAAAAAAAAACTCATCGAAAATGCGTTTGCATCGAAATATCATAAGTCCTTTATTATGCCTTCAGCACTTTATTACAATCAATTTTATTATGAGAACTTTCTTGTCTGTGGGCGTAGGTAAAATCTGTTCTGTAATGTTATTACAGTATAGATTTTAACAAGGTATGAGTTTAATTTTGGAACAGCTGTCAAAACTCGAGAGGGTCTCTATAATAGTATTCATAGATATTAAAACAGTTATCGACCGAAACGTCAAATGAGTATGTTTTTTAAATATAAACCACACGACATTTTGATCTCAAGTACCTTAAGAATAGGGACTTCATTGGTTTGTCTATGAATTAAAAAAAAACATTCAAATCAACGGAGGATCGAATTGCCGCCATTATTGTTGCTATTTGATATTGGTTTTTGGCTGCATCAAATGCAATTACTATTATATTGTAAGTTTTTAAAGTATTCTTTATTGCTTCAATAGTGACAATGTTCATATTGTTAGTATTGTTAATTAACCGATTGCTTTGACTGCTTTGTTAGCATTGACTAACCTTCCATAGACTATAGTTTTTTGTTTTTATTTCCTTAATGTTGCCAGCTGTAACTAATAATACATTTTATGGTCCTTAGAGATTGTTTCTTATTCCACATTGTTTTTTTTTTTCATCAAACGGTTCCAACGGATGCTTATAAAATTATAAGCAACAATACAAAATAACAATAAAAATTTACTTATTTACTTTAAATTTACATTCAATTTTTCTTTATGCGTATAAGTTTACCGCTACGTGTGTGTGTCTGTCTGTGGCACCGTAGTTCTTAAATGGGAGGACAAATTTGGATGCATTTTTTTATTTAAAAGCAGGTTAAGTAGCGATGCACCTGGCGTTCCGCACTCTCTACCTACCCCATTGGGAAACAAGTATGAAGGTATGTATGTGTATGTTTGTCTTCTCTGAGTACGGCGGAAAACAAATAAATTGTCAAGTTTTCTATGTCTTTAAAACCATACTGACATATATTATGCTTAGATGCGACTAGTTGGGAGTAAAGTATTGCCTATGAATTAAATGGTCCCGGGTTCGATTTCAATATGAAAAAATATTCGTGAAAATGACCGCGAGTATTCATTTTTGCTACCAGCTCTTAGATTTTAAGTATACTTTTCTCGGTATAAATATTTTATCACTATCTCATACGCATCGTACAGGCCTAGAGTTTTTTTTGTAGCATAGGAAGGCAGACGAGCGCACAGACCACATGATGGTAAGTGGAAACTGTGACCCATAGACATTCGCATTCACAAGACGGCAAATGCACTGCCAACCCTGAGGACTTAGATGGAATGCCTCTATGCTAGTCATTTCACCGGCTGTCTTATCCCCAAACCGGAACACAACAATGCAAACCTTGCTGCTTGACGGTAGGTTAATGGATAAGATGGTGGTACCAGCCCGGACGGACCCTGCACAAAATCCTCCCACAAGTAAATTTAGGACTAGGTCAAGTCAATTGGTGTGAAATAGACTACAGTCTCCTGATAATTAATAATAAAAATACCAAATGAGTCTTAAAAGTGCAACAATATACCTAAAATTCAAACTGCTCTCAAATTATTTAAAAATCAAGATACGAATGGGTAAAGTGAAACACCCAACCCAATTTCAGTGGCATCGCATCACAATCAGACTGTCATATTACCCTAACCGCAACCCACATTTGTCCTGATGGCAGCCGAGATATGACGCGAGAAGGGCTATAGTGGCATGTTATTAATTTGCCGAGTACTAGATTTCGTCGTGGTTTTGACGCTGTTTGCTACAGGAATTTTGAATCTTATTAACAATTTAAATTATGGACGGACTGTAAATGTTTATAATTAATTCAACGTTTCTATGGAACAGTATTCATGCATGTAATATAATAAAATCAAAATATAATATTTACGAAATATGAATGTACAATGGTAAACTAATTGCCTTTAAAGGATTTCAACCAGCTTACTTTTAAGCAATTGAGAAAAAAAAAACCAAGCACTCAAGCAAACAGTTTGACGAGGAATAATTAAATTATATTGTTGCAGATTTCTTAGCTGTCTTCACTTTATCAAAAGCATCGTGCAGTGGGCGAGACACTTCGCTCACAGGACTGATGGCCGATGGGGCCAGAAGGTTCTTGAGTAGCGTCCGCGGACCGGGAAACGAGCTGTAGGTAGGCCTCCAACAAGATGGAGTGACGACCTTGTAAGGATCGCGGGAACGCGGTGGATGCGAAAAACTCAAAACCGGCAGCAGTCCAGCAGTGGACGTCTTTCGGCTGACATGATGACCTAAGTTGTTGGGAACAAATAAAGGCATGTTCAAGAAAATATTTATGGACCCCGTTACAAGAACATAATATTCAGTATGATTGTTATAATTACAATAATTATTATTTACAGAATGACTAAGTACAAAGAAGTTTTTAATTATGTTTCACATTCAGCTTGACCTTTAATTCTTCTCAATCTCTCAAGTATTAACTGAAACAGGTCCCATAAAGGCATAAGTTCGCCTTTGTACATCTTTTTTTTATATCAATTTTAATGTTTTTTTTTTCTTTCGTATAATAGTGTTTTCATTATATATACATCAGTAACAACAAGTATACGGACCAAAATAATATAAATGTACATTTCGTATGAAGATAGCTTATTTCCCGGAAAAGGACACAGAGTTCTTTTTATTCGAGAAAATTGAACAGTTTCCAAAATAAAAGAAAACTTTTACGCGGACTAAATTACGCTGGTAAACATCTTAGCCTTTCTGTGCAAAATGTGGTTACAGAATTATCAACAAGTTTTTAAAGTTGAAGGTAATTCTGTAGCTCTGCCTACCCCACTCTGGGATTACAGGCGTGAAGGTATGTATGTATGTATGTATGTAAATCACGGGCAACAGTGGAAAATAATTTATAAATCAGTTAAAAAACCCATAAAACGTCGGAAAATGGAAGAATAAACGATCGATTAAAGCAAAGTGGTTTATTGTGTAGCATGCTCCTACCGTCTTGCCGATTTCATTACATGCTAATCTGACACGTGAATACATTTTGAGATTCCCAAACGTTTCCGTTTGAAAGACTGTAGATACTTTCATTATTAATGGAAATAAAAGATAAAGATAAAAAAAATATAAAAGATCCTTATTCAGCAAGTAGGCCGCACGGGCACTTTTACACGTCAAAAATCTACCAGCGCTTCGCAAGAATTATTAAATTATAGCATTCGATTTTAGATCAAATGACGGTATTCAACAATTCAGTCACCAATGTAATCTTATTAGATCGTACAAATAATGCTGAAAATATTTCAATACCTGAAATTGCCTAACTTTTACAGCAAACATCTGTCCTTGACAGTTAACAAAAGATACATTTGTTTCATAACAGAGACGAACAATCAACTTCGCCCTGGGGCCTTGGCATGGATCTACATACTCAAATGAAACAGAAAGTAATTTCATGCTTTAATAGATTTCTTAGATTAAAAAAGCGGTTGCCAATTGTGTACGTAATGGAAAATGTTTGTAAAAAGAGTGCGGAATTTTAAACGAATATGTTAATATACAATGTGGATAGAGTTTTGAGTAGGTTACGTTATCTCCAAATAGTGACAAATCACCACATAATATGTAGAGATGGGTGCATATAAATCAGTATAAAAGCATTTTGTATAATTTCATTTAACTAATCACGAAACGCATAATGAACGTTTAGCATAATTTTATCAAGCATATGATTAACATATTGAACACTCATTTATCATAACTATCATTTTCTAGTTATGAATTTTAAGTCAATTTCTTCTAACTAGGTTTGGTTAGAGCTGTGACCACATTTATAGTAATGAAAGCCGTTAGAAATATTTATTTTTTAATTTATAAACATTATAGTTTTTGAATCGTTATAAATCCGAAACATCAGCAAGAAGCCGAAAGATGATTTTTTTTAAACATATTCAATGATACATTAAATGTATACGAACTATGACAAATTTTGTCATAGTTCGTTGTTCTTTTTTCTTTATCATAAATGGCGTCTGAACAGAGAGGAACTGTCTCTGTCGTGCACATGAGATTTTTATGTAAAATCTATATTTATCTCTTTCTACATTTTCTCACTTCTGCCTTTAATTTTGTTAAGTGTGTGGCTGTTTGCACTTTCTGACTCTATCATCTGATTAGCTATTGGCAACCTTAACATGTATTCGTAACAACTTTTTGACGCAATTTTCTTTTAACTTTCACAAATTTAAGAAATTTCTGGCACTTGTTTTCTATTTAAGTGTTATAAATTATTTTCTTCCCTTATACCATTTTCCTATACGCTAAGTCCTTTAAAGGATTTACCGACACTGTCTTAAATAACCTAGTTATTACTTCCAAAGCCTTAATCCACCAGGTAATCAATAACTTAACAAACTTACAGTCTCGTGTCGTCGGTTCCAATTTAATCACCTACTCGGCTAAGAACGCCCAAAGCCCAAGCTGCAAATGAAAAACTGGCTCACATCGGTGTCATAAGTTTACCACGTTATAACGCAAGCCCTACAAGCCCGTGCAAAAGTAAAATTGGCTCCGATCGGAGTTGCGGGCGTGGGAGTCGATCTCGAAGTTAGCGAGTTACGCATTCGCCTTTATCCTAGCAAAGGCGGGAATTTTCAATTAAATGGGAACGGTTGATATCTGGCCATTGTGTGGGGGACAAAGGTACGGGGATGTTGGGAGACAGTTTCTCGCGAGTATGTCTCCCTGGTACTTTACTTAAAACTTTTTTTTACAGCTGTTGCAGTACCCTTGTTTATTAAATTACATCTTAACTTTTACAAGTTTCATTTAGTTGCTACGAATTGCACCCAATTACTAGTCTTAATACATACATACATACATACATAAACTCACGCCTTTATTCCCAAAGTGGAGTAGGCAGAGCTACAGAATTACCAACAACTTTTAAAACTTGTTGTTAATTCTATAACCACACTTTGCACAATTAGGCTAAGATGTTTACCAGCGTATTAGTGACAGGTTGCAAGCCCATCGCCTAACAGTACTACAAGCCTTTATTCCCTTAGTCGCCTCTTACGACATCCACGGGAAGAAATGGAGTGGTACTAATTCTAACCCGGCAACCAACAACGGGCGTCTAGTTGCCACCATATTGAATTATAATTACTGTCATATCTAGGCATCGGAGTTTTTGTCGCACGGTAAGACTAATAGCAAGCTATGGAGTCGTCATTTGCCATAAATCTAAACTCTTATTCATATTCATACTCATTATTTAATTATTCCTACAAGGCCTCTATAGCGGTCGGTCAATCTTACATTAGTCAAGTTATCTAGAAAAAATATTTTCTATTAGATTATAAATTCATAACTTGAACTATTTTAAAATACAATTCGCCACTAGTGTGGACTAAAACATTCCCTTCTGCCGTGTTTTAATGTATCTTTTGTTTGTTTATAAATTTTCGTAATTAAATCAGTATAAAAATGGTAATTTTTTTTTATTGTAATATTTATTTTCCAAATATAACATTAAATAATCGTTTCTGAACTCGTCAACGTTGTTGTCCTTGATTATAAAAAAAATCTAAATAATTAAATAAATAAATGAGTATGAATATGAATAAGAGTTTAGATTTATGGCAAATGACGACTCCATAGCTTGCCATTAGTCTTACCATGCGACAAAAACTCCGATGCCTAGTTATATCATTAGAGATACTAAGAAGATTAAGACAAATCGATTGTCATAAGTTTCATCAAAATTGGTCCACGCGTTTAGTTTATAGAGCGCCACATAGGAACAATCATACATATTTAGACTGTTAAACCCATTACTGATAAAATGTTATCTTAATTCAGATTCAGATTCAGATTGCTCACATGAGAATATTTTTTTACCATACCTATACACGAACTTAAAAGGCATTCTACGTTTTATATAGTAAAGAATTTCCCATGACCATTGAGTTTAACTTTTGGATTTCGATAGGTCGCCGATAGGGAGTCGTCAGTATTTTAAAGAATTTATGGAAAAAGAGGGTCAAACTTGGAAAAAGCTGACACGTAAAAGCACTTTCTGCTTATTTAGTAAGAAGTAACTTTTTTCGTTCGACGAAGGGGCTAAAAAAGCCCCATAGTTCTATTTAACTGTACTCTTGAGTCCCCATGGTTACCGACGAAGTATAAATTTTTAAACATCATAATGACGCCAAATAGCAGTGTTCGCATTGTTGTGTTCCGGTTTGGGGATAAGACAGCCGGTGAAATGACTAGCATAGAGGCATTCCATCTTAGTCCTCAGGGTTGGCAGTGCATTTGAGTCTTGTGAATGCGAATGTCTTTGGGTCACAGTTTCCACTAACCATCAGGTGGCCTGTGTGCTCGATTGCCATCCTATGCCATAAAAAAAATTACACAAATAAAAATAAAACTTTGTTGATATTCTAATGGAATAGCAATTTTTGATAGGTCTAAAAAAATGCATGAAAATACGACCTTTAATTTATACAATTTATTTTTAATAATGCAATCTAATTTTGTAAATACTTTGTTCTGGTTTGAAATTAACCAAAGCATTCGAATATTTAAACGAAATTCCGTTTGTACGAGTTACTTGGCGACTCATACATTTTTGAGGTTCTAGTGTGTAAATTGAAAAAATAACCTTCTGCTGGAGTTTCTTGCGGCACTTCTACTCCGCAATGATGGTCATGTCCGAAGCGCTAGTAGATTACCACTTGTGGCCAATTTACGGAATAAAAATATTCAACATTGTTTTTTTTTAGCTTACTGCTTTTTTAGTATTAAAAATAATCAATTTTAAAAGAACTCCGCAAATGAATAACTGGAATAAAACCACCAACATAACGAAATCGAATTTCAAGAAACCTAGCTATGAACCATGCTGATAGAACGAATAGGCCGTGTGTTTGGGAGCTCTGCTACGTTGCCACAGATAGACACACAAACATACACAGACCACAACCGTATAACATCTTCCTTTTTTTTCTTTCTTTTTATGGCATGGGATGGCAAACGAGCACACAGGCCACCTGATGGTAAGTGAAAACTGTGACCCATAGGCATTCGCATTCACAAGACTGCAAATGCGTTGCCAACCCTGAGGACTAAGATGGAATGCCTCTATGCTAGTCATTTCACCGGCTGTCTTAACCCCAAACCGGAATACAACAATGCGAACACTGCTGCTTGGCAGTAGTTTAATGGATAAGATGGTGGTACCAACCCGGACGGACCCTGCACAAGGTCCTCCCACAAGTTCCTTTTTGCGGAGGCTAAATTACGAAATAAGTGTGAAATTGGTTAGAGCACCCTATACGTATAAAGACGTATCGAAGCTGAATGTTGTCGGAACGCCCTTCCGTAACGTATTCATAACACATTTAAGCCCGTAAAATGGTGGGCCCATCATCCTGTTTCAAAGGGATGACTTTATGCTCATGTTTATATTTACTACGTATTTTAAGGGATGCGATGAAATGGGAAATAATGGAATAGGATTGTTGCCAATGTATATTTTGACGGATGTACTTTTCTTTTTTTTTTCTTGTGGTTCCCGGCTTAGGATAGTTCCACTCCATGTCTTCCCGTGGAAGTCGTAAGAGGCGACTAAGGGAATAAAAACTTGTCGTACTGTTAGGCGATGGGCTTGCTACCTGTCACTAATATACACTGTTAAATATCATAGCCTAATTGTGGTAACAGAGTTATCAACAAGTTTTTAGAGTTGTTGGTAATTCTGTAGCTCTGCCTACCTCACTCTGGGAATGAAGGCGTGAAGGTATGTATGTATGTATGCACTTTATATCCGTATAAAATATAATACTATATAGAATATAAACTTATAGTACTGTTAGGCAATGGGCTTGCAAGTTGCAACCTGTCACTAATACGCTGGTAAACATCTTGGCGTGTTTGTGCAAAGTGTGGTTGCTGCATTATCAACAACTTTTTGAAGTTTTAGGTATTTCTGTGGCTTTGCCTACCCCGCTTTTGGATTACGGGCGTGAAGGTATGTATTTTATATCATAGTTTGTTAAATAATTGAAAGGCCAGATATTGTGAAAAAGGATGATAATAAATATAAGAAGAGGGCTTAGTAAACAGGCTAGTACATCTGCGTCTATATCGCGTGTCAAATGTGGATAAGCATCCGTCACTCTCGTACTTATTTACGTGTCAGAAGGTGACGGGTGCATTATCCAAACTTTGTCACGCGATAAACGCACAACGAAAAAATTATAAAAATGTTTTTTTTTCTGAAATACGAAAACGAGTATCTTTAAAGTTGCATGATGTTTAAAATAGGGAGAGGAATAAAGATAACATGATACTTTGAAATAGTACTGTGGCATATATTTTTTCTTTCAATAACGATAGTATCTCATATTTCTACGTCTACGTCTACGTAAGTATCAAATTTATATTATCAGGTTGCTTGTGTGTTCCTTTTTTGCTTTTCACATGACAAAAAACAACTGAAGTTGCCAGCTTTATGTTTGAAAGAACGCCAAATATTTCAAAACAACCGTTAAATAAAAACACAAATACCCTCATTAAAAACAAAATCACCACACAATATGACCTCATTCGAACCAAATTCCAAATTCAAAATAGTCTTACCAGCCAGCACGCACACAAAGGTAATTAGCACGAAACCGCAACTTCTAAGAGCTGCATAAGAAAATTTTAATTAGGGAAAGAGCGCGAAGCATTCGGTTCGCACCGAGTTCGCCTTCCAATTTAACTTGGGGCGTGACCTGTACATCTAAATTAGCTGTCTCTTTGTCTTTAAACCCATTTTAACTTGGGTAGCACTTTCATGATAGGTCAACGACATTAAGGTGCAGATAAATCTGAGCGTTGGAGCAAATGGTACTGGTAATTCCACTTGTAAAATGAGCATTGGTTGAGCGCATTTCAGTGTGCTTCTTTCTGGGCGTCTGTAGAAGCAAGTCTGATATATTGTGTTTAGAACTGTCATATAAGTATAGCAATTTTTTTTTTGCAACTTTTGAGCGAATTGTCTAATGTTCGTGATGGCATTTCTTTCGTTATTAATGATAAAGAAAGATACATTTACACGAAATTTTACCTAATCGCTAAGATGTACCCCAAAATAATAAGAAAACATCTAGAACGTTACATAATTGTTTTTTTTTTGTAAAAAAATATGTTTAGAACACCATATGCCACCACCACCTACTTTGTAAGCTAGTTTGATATTGTTGTTTTCCAATTAATTTGACAATTGTGTGTGTGTGATTGAAGCATCAAATAAACGTTTTATCTATCTATATATCTATCATATTTCATAGTTCATATTAATAATATTAGTATGGATAGCCGCCTGCAGTCGAAATAGCTTTGACAAAATGTGTCGTTTCCCAACCATTTCATTTGTCAACCCAATTATTTTTCTGTAACTGAATATTTCAGTATTTATGTCAGTACCATCGCGTAGAACCCTATAGGTTAAGTTAGGTTAGTTTTGATAAAATCCTGAAATAGTTACGGTTACAAAAAACATACAAACGCGGCTTGGCAAATGAAACGGTTGGGAAACATATTTCGGTGAAACAAAACTAACCCTTGTATGGATTTTCCTTCTACAGCAATATTATATGCATCGATGTAAAGATTTTTTACTCGTTGAGTATCGTTTGAACTGACATTTTAGAATTAAATAACCGACCAATTTCTGATAAATGTTTTAAAGTGATTATAATAACTGCCCTAATATTAAATAATATAATTTGGAACGTAACATCAGATTGTCTCGTGTATTGATTGGTTTTATTTGGGTTATTTATATACATTAAAATTCCAGTAATTATAGTACTATGACGTTCCTCGATGTTACTGCAAATTTGCTTATAGAGGAATTTTGTTTGTCCAGCTTTTCTAAAATGAATTGCTAGGATGTTCGAATATTTCGTTGATTAAAATGCAAAAGGGACTTTAAAAATGATTCGCTTTTTTTAGCCTTATTATGCAAAATGTGGTTACAGAATTATTAACAAGGTTTTAGAGTTGCTGATAATTCCGTAGCTCTGCCTACCCCACTTTGGGAATGAAGGCGTGAGTTTATGTATGTATGTTATGTATGTTTAGAACAAGCTTTTACCGCCGACTGTAGTTTTTTTCAAAGATAATTATTTTCTTATTTAAAGCAACCAATGTTTTAGTTCGTTTTGGGCCTTTGTTAGGTTTAGTGGAGATCCTATCACCACCTTCTGACTTCATCATCGGATCAACTCTGATATAATCGGGTTTAAATATTTACAAATAAATGAAAATAATGTGGTCCTTTGAGCCGATTCCATTAACTGGAAACTGATTCAAATTAGATTTACAAATTTTAAAAGAGACTAACATTCGAACAGTGCAAGTAAATAACAGCTCCTAAATATACATAAGCTATATATTTATACTGATAAAGAATAGCTAGCATAAATTACTACTTAAGTTCAATTTCTCAACTAGAGCTTAAAAAAGTAGGTAATACAGTATAGGTTGCGGCTACCGGACGAGCGCGCTTAGTCCGTCCGGCGCCGGTCCGGAAATAAATCCGTTCCGTCCTGGGCCCGGGCCCCGGTGACGGTATATTTCTTTTATACGAACCCGTCGGGTCGTTCCTACGACCTTGTGCCGTCGGTTTTTATACCGTATCATTAACATTTATTTTCCTACATCTTTTTATACTTAAGTAAATTTTAGTTTGTTGGATTTGAAAACTTGAGGTTAGGTAATAAACTGTGAAATCGTTTATTCAAAATGGCGACAAGTGTCAAGGGTCTCATGTGATCTGCAAATGACTAACTGCTCCCGGCGATTGCGTCCGCATCTTGTTTTTTCCTCGGGTTAACTGTATTTTTTTCTGGGATAAAAAGTACACTTCGCCCTTACTTTACAGTATAAATTGCATTGTCCGTTAAGCCGATTTGTCGTGAAAAGATAACAAACGGAGTTACCTAGTTACCTTCACATTTGTAATTATTAAATATAGGTGCCGATGAATAAAATTATATATAGGTAATCACTTGAAGATTATTCAGTCAAGTTAAGTTTTAAAATAATGAAAACCTGTAAATAGATTATTAAAATATACAAACAAGGAACAACGAACATACATAACATATACATAAACTCACGCCTTCATTCCCAGAGTGGGGTAGGCAGAGCTACAGAATTACCAACAACTCTAAAAACTTGTTGATAATTCTGTAACCGCATTTTGCAAAATCAGGCTAAGATGTTTACCAGCGTATTAGTGACAGGTTGCAAGCCCATCGCCTAACATTACTACAAGCCTATATTCCCTTAGTCGCCTCTTACGACATCCACGGGAAGAAATGGAGTGGCACTATTCTATCCCGGTAACCACACGGGATCCCACGGGAACAAAATCACACAAATTTACCTAGTCCCAAACTAAGCTCTAAGCTTATACTATGGGTACTACAAAACGATAAAAACACCTTTAAAGATATAAAAATACTTAAATAAATACATAAAACACATCTTAGACTCAGCAATAAATACTCGTACTCATCACACAAGTATTTGCCCCGGAATCTAGCCCGGGACTATGATATTTTATATTTAGATACGTTATGCTCATACTAAACGCATTTAAAACGCGACGCCAATTACTGACAGTTACTACGTTACCATATTTCTACAGACAAAGAAGGCAATATACGTAGCGATCCTTTTACAGTTATGGTATAATTTCGGTAGCCTCGAAAAACACAAGACGGCATTTTTTATAAAATATATAATTTTGTTAATTTTAGGTTATAAAATTTAACTGTCTTTGATGCGTGCATTTCAGCGGCCGCGGCGCAACTAAGCAGTAGTAAGGTAAATTACCTTTCTTTTTGGGAAGCGCGTTTGCGAGCAGATGACGTATCTTTATATTAAATATCGTTAGCCCGGGATAATTAGCTTCGCAGGCAGGGTGACTTCACTACCGATTAGGTTAGTGTAATTTGGTAAAAACTCCTCCAATAACGTTAGCGAAACGTTGTCAATAACCTCAAATCATACGATTCATTCATCAAATCACATGCCTCGCAAAAACCCATTCGAATGACAATTATTCCCGCCAAGATAACGATCCACGCCAACAACCCAAATTATCGTAAACTATCCTCGATACGCTAGAAACGTGACTCCTATCAACGACCCGCAAACCTCTAAAACAGACAAAAATAACCTCTAACTAGCACACAATACAGCCGATGCATGACGCAAAACCAGTTAGCATTTTATTGTATTTAGTATTATTTCGATTTGAGCGTTGTTGTATGGTTGTATGATTCAGAATTGTGTACAGAAGAGGTCGGTGATGGTGTTTATCGTAAGTAGGCGATATTTATTAGTGGAAAGTAGAGCGATTTTGTTGAAGAGCAGACCGTTATAGTACATGATACGCTGTTATGGGATATTTGATAAGCGATTTGTGGACAATATTAATCAGGTGGTATGACATGTGATCGCTTGCAGATATAAATAATGACACTCTAGTTGGTTTTTAATTTTAGACAAATTCACATCACGGACCTAAAAAAAGACGGACGTAAAGATACACTAAAAAAGTGTGAAGCATGTAAGGTAGATAAAAAAAACATTTAGATGTTGACAGTAACATCAATATATTTTTTTGCCTATAAAATATTTTGCTACATTACTTAAGTATAGGTGCCCCGAGTTAGCAGAGGTATGCAAGTTTCTTGCCGTCAGTGGGACAAGTACCTTAATTGGGATGGTTCTTAACTAGATTCTTGAAAATAGGCTAGACTGGGCCGTTGATAATAAACCCATGATAATAAATGTATTACAAGATTTTTGTTTGCTTATGTTGTGTACAGTTTAAAACTTGCTAGTAACTGAAGTGTTGTAGCTACACCGCTATATTCTCGCTTTACAATCCAATTCGCCCACCGCAGTGATGCCGCGTCCTCATTTATTAGGCCTTCATTAGACAGATGTTATTTGGATACCGTGGGCAGCATAATTTATCGCAACCCGCTATGTCTGCTGATTGAATTGTAACGATTCTAAAACGGATTGATTAGTTAATTGAATTCAAAAATACAATTCAAATACTTTTTTTCTAAAAAGCTAAGTCTTTTAGCAAACATTGAGAGTGAAAGAAATAAAGATAATGATGAGACACAAAATATGGACGTAGAAAAAAACGGTAAAGTGCGAGTCAGACTCGCGCACTGAGGGCTTCGTATTTAAGAAAAAACGGTTGGTTACAGCAAAATAAAATACTTATTTTGCTATGAACTTTATTTTATATGCAATAAGGTCCATTTTGTCTAGCCTAAATATCAATACAGATTTTCAAAGTTTTTTTGTTATTTTTCAAAAACTTTAAATAATGAGCACTTCAATTCAATTCTTATAAAATATAAGTAATTATCTACATCCGGATTTTTAAGGAGATATGGAGATACGGAGATAAGGGCGTTATTTTTTTACATTTTTGGCTATCAATCAAAAACTACGTCACAAAAAAAACGAAAGATCTATCCAACGACTCCCCACACTAAGGGGTAAACGAGAACTAATAAGTATATTTATGCCAAATTAAAGCTTTCTAGTACTAAGTCTCTAAGCTAGGCTGCGGACGGACAGACGCACGGACATGGCGAAACTATATATATTCAAATTCAAATTCAAATTCAAATTAAAATAATTTAATTCGGATTACTCCATATCGTATAAACATAGGTTAATTACAATAATATAAACTTAAAATCTAGTGTTATCGAGGATAGATAAGGGTTCCCAGTTCAACAACGGGACCCTAAAAACCGCAATATAAGTAAGCGAGCAAATAGATAGTACATGAGCCATATCTTGACAATCGAAGTCTGAATGCTCGAAAGTTGTGCAATATAAGAATATTCTTGAAAATTACCGAATTGGAACATATACCTAATAATTTGTGAGCTTTGACTTGTCACCAATATGCTATCCAAATATGAAGGATCTCGTAAGCCGTAATGAAGGTCTTCGTTGGTAAATTATAGGAATTTAGTCCGAGTTAATAAGTTTCTAGCTCTATCCATATTTAACTTGGAACTGGGAATGAAATAGTAGATGATAGTTTTACATTGAAGTAGATAACACGAATTATCAAACCGCGATTACAATGGGATTAAGCACATATGAAATGAAATGACATTGTCAATTGTATAGTCTGCAGATAAATGAAAATACTTACAATGAAGTTGTAAAACTTAAAAAAAAACTAAATTATGTTACTGACTCAAATTAAATACAAATGTTTTTGTACACTTAAATTACAGAACATAATAATCATAGATATAATGATAATATTTACTAATTATAAGAACCTAGTGTTGTGCTAACTGTACTTCCGAATCCCATTCAAATCGCGGTTTTATAATAGTTTATCGTAGGTAATACTGACATTAATGACTTTTCGGTTATTTATTGTCGATCAAGAAGATTGTAAGACTAAAAATTAAGGGAATAGAGAGTAGCCCTCGCTAGTGAGTGCAATTTAACCGGTTAAAACCGGTTAAAACCAGTTATAACCGGTTAAAACCAGTTATAACCGGTTATAACCGGTTATTTGCATTCCCTACGCTCGACACGACCGAACGTCAGCTTACGTCAATCCTAAACATTTTCAATAATGAGGACATTCTCGCAACGCATCTTTTTAATGGCTTGCAGAAGGCTAATAAACACAAGATCTCTATTCAAACATGGTAAAAACAATATCGTTTTTAAGCTATTATGGTATTGTCTACATTTTGATAGCTCTTATTTACTTGATAGTAATGGAGGCAGAGTTGAAAACAATACTATTACAGGTCAAATACGATTTGGATTTTACCGTCTAGAATAAAGGCTGGTCACCTGATGGAAAGTGGGATCTGTGACTTATAGACATTTGTTCTCTCAAGACTACAGTCATGAGACCGCAGATGCCCCCCTGTGGACTCTGGTTAGCCTCTAAGCTAGTCATTTCACTGGTTGTTTTATCCCCACATCGGAACACAACAATGCAAACACTGCATCTTGTCTAGAGTCACAATAGTTAGAACTACTCGCTGATCAAAATGCAGCTAACATACTGAAAAAAAACGGGCAAGAGCATGTCGGACAACGCTCAGTGTAGGGTTCCGAAGCCGTTACTACAAACAAATAAGACCTCGCGATTAACTTAACTTTGCCGTTGGAAAACAGTTATCCCATACATCGACATAGTCTTCTTAGTCATCATAGTTTTACTACTAAATTTATTATATCGACGCTAAAAAGCGTAACCGCTGTAACCCGCAAAAAGCAAACTTTACACCAGAGCCAAAAAACTTTTGAGATTTTAGAAAAAAAATCATAACTCTCTTTATATTCCACCGATCGGTGTGATTTTTATACCACAAACTTATTTTATAATTCTCTATCAGATCATTTACCTGCCATGTACTACAAGTGACTGTGTTTCTTTTTAATGTCGGTTACAGCAATCCGACATTTTTTTTCAATACGATAAAACGCTGTTAATGATTGCGTGAAATGTATGGACAGATGAAAATCAGTGTTATTTCCAATAAACGTAAACGCTGTAACCTCCACTCTTTAAATGTTTTGGAGTGCCTAAATTGAGGTAACATTGTGTTATTTGTCTCTTTAAAATGTCATAAATGTATGAAATGGTAGATACCAAAAACGAATACTAATATTAAAATGAAGTAAGTTTGTGATCACATTTATTTATCATTATTTTAAAATGTCACCTTAAATAATCATTAAACATCTTGAATTTAAATCCAAGATTTTTAAGGATTCTTTCAATCATGTTTCAATAATAAAACCAGGAAATATAAAAAAGTATATTATTAAGTGGAAAGAAGTGGTCTCTGCCTACCCCTCTGGGAAACAGGCGTGATTTAATGTATGTATGTATGTATATTATTAAAAAAGTATTAACAATTTTCTTTACATGCAAAGTTCTCAACATAATTCGTTCTTTAAATAGTATTTTTTTAGCTTATAACAATCAGCCTTATGATGAACAAATAAAAATAACACTATTTTGCTAGTAGGAACTTAATGTAGGTATAAGCAAAATCACGCGTAATCGAGGATTTTTTAATTTTGCGCAAGCAAACACCGTCACCGTGCTTTAGGTAATCTCCGGCAGAGATCCGGCTAGCAGAAACGACGACCTTTAGCTCTGGCAACATACAACTGCCGAACATTGCGGACCGACGAAAAGTTGCTGTTACTGGAGGAGGAATTGAGCAGGTTACGATGGGGAATCATAGGGTTGTCAGAAGTTCGTAGAGAGAGGGAGGTCATGATAACCCGGTAACTTAGGGACTTTCTGGGAGGGCGACTACCAGTCCCAGGGAGGTGTCGGGTTTATCGTCCACAATTCCTCTGTGAACAACGTGGTTAATATTGAGAGCGTGTCGAGCAGGGTAGCGTACCTTGTACTCAGTCAGAATGACCCAACGATATTCGTTGAAGGTCATACAGGTATATGCTCCGACCTCGACACACTCCGACGATGAGGTGGAGGCTACGTATGAGGATGTTTCCAGAGCCATTGCATAGCTCCAAAACTCACTTCACGGTTGTTATGGGGGACTTCAACGCTTAGTTGGGCAAACGAGACGGTGAAGAGCAGAAAGTGGGGAATTTTTGAGTGGGGATATGAATCACAGGGCCACCTCCTAGCCAGTTTCATGGAGAAGGAGGGACTCTATATGATTAACTCCTTCTTCAGATAATGTGAGCATAGAAAGTTGACTTGGATGAGCCCTGATGGTGTAACGAGGAATGAGATAAGACTTTATCATATCGACGAAAAAGCACATATTCAATGATGTCTCCGTCATTAGTGCGGTTAAAACCGGGAGTGATCACCGTATGGTACGAGGCTGATTGATTATCCAGTTCAAGCTTGAAAGGTCTCGACTGATGAAGTCTACGCTCCGCCCGGCATCCGCTCAGCTCCAAAACCCCGAGAGCTTTCAGTTCGAACTTCAAAACCGTTTCGAGTGCCTAGGCAGCAACGTGGACGATTACAACGACAACCCGAACACCCGTCGAAAATGTAGCTAATGACCCGAGGGCTAAATTAACCCGACACTATACCGAAGATCTCCCCGACGTCAGCCTGTACGAGATAAGTATGGCCCTCAAACAGCTTAAGAATGGCAAAACCCCAGGTGAGGATGGAATTACAGCCAAACTCCTAAAGGCGGGTGGAAAACTCATCCTTAGGGACCTTCAGACGCTGTTCAGCTCCGTCCTCCACGAAGGGAGAGGTGTGGTGGTTCTCTCCTTCAAAAAAAGTGATAAAACTTTGCTGAAGAATTATAGAGCCATGTTTACAAGCTGTTTTCGAGGGTCATCACAAATCGTCTCACGCGTAGGTTTGACGATTTCCAGCCTCCCGAAAAAGCCGATTTCCGAAAAGGCTATAGTACCATATACCACATACATGCGTTGCGGCAGGTTATACAGAAGAACGAATGCCTTGCATTTGTGGACTACGAGAAAGCCTTCGATTCGATCGAGACATGGGCTGTGCTGCAGTCTAAGTGCCAAGTTGACTACCGATATATCGAAGTGTTGAAGTATCTGTACGAAAACGCCACTATATTCGTCCGACTACAGGACCGCAGCACGAGGCCTATTCCTCTGCAGCGGGGAGTCAGACAATTAGATGTGATCTCTCCGAAGCTGTTCACCGCTGCATTGGAGGATGCTTTTAAGGTTCTGGACTAGAAAAGACGAGGCATCAACATAAATTGTGAGTACATCACACCTTCGATTCGCTGACGATATCGTAGTCATGGCTGAGACCTCAGTGCAATGCTCGCTGACCTCAATAGAGTTTCCGACTGAGTTGGCTTGAAAATGAACATGGACAAGACGAAAGTCATGTCCTATGTCCATGTAGAGCCAACTCCCGTAATAGTCGGAGGCTCTACGCTCAAAGTTATTGATGACTATATTTACACTCGTCGAATCCGACTTAGCTGGGCAGCATTCGGGAAGCTTCGCAGCATCTTTTCGTCCAAATTACCGCAGTGTTTGGAGTCAAAAATCTTTGACCAGTGTGTGTTGCCAGTGATGACTTACGGATCTGAGACGTGAGCGCTAACAATGGGCCTCATAAGGAAGCTCAAAGTCACTCAGAGGGCTATGGAAAAACCTATGCTTGGGGTTTCTCTGCGTGATAGAAACAGAAATGATAATATCCGCAGTAGAACTAAGGTTACTGACATAGCCCGAAGAATAGCTAAAGTTAAGTGGCAGTGGGTGGGTCACATCGCTCGCAGGACTGATGGCCAATGGTTTCAGAAGGATCTTGAGTGGCGTCGTTGGCGGACCGGGAGACGAGCTGTAGGTAGGCCTTCAACAAGATGAAGTGACGACCTTGTAAAGATCGCGGGAATGCGGTGGATGCGAAAAGCACTAGACCGGTCTGAGTGGAGAGCCTTGGGGGAGGCCTATGTCCAGCAGTGGACGTTTTTCGACTGACATGAACGCCGTCTGAAAGTCAATGTCATAAAATTTAAAAAGTATGGTAGAAAAAGAAGGATTAGATATCTGAAAGAATTTTGCAAATCGGCGCAGTACTTTTTGAGATAATCGTGATGATACAAATATACATTCATTAATTCATATAGACGTACGTACAAATATACAAACCAAACAACATACATACAACATACATACATACAACATACTTACATACATATAGATCATCTATGAAGTCTGTAAAAACTACTATAAACAGAAAAACATCAATGTGTAACAAAATGAAACATCGATGTATATTTGTGTAAAAAAGCTACCTTATACCACTTTCGAAAATATGACATTTAAAAATTATAATCATACTTACAACCTTTCACGAATTTAATCATTCGTAAATGTCCTTTTAATTCTATGTACCTTCAGGAAACACTAAACTCTACATAATTCGACACAATTTAGTAAAGTAAGAATTAATTACAATAATAATAACTAGCCACTTTATTTGCACTATAAGACTGTAAAATATTAATTCTTACATTTTAACTTTCGTTGTCACGCGGCGAAAGAAGGTTACACCTCACTCAACTTGTCCCGATGGTGCGACCGACCGACTGATCAAGGCTGTAAGCCGTTATCCACACCTAGTACGCGCGTGTTTAAAATAGCGGTAACTCCAAGCGACCCCTAATTAGTCATCTTTATAGAAATGAAGTAAAGGCAAATAGTAATTAAATGTATCACTTCATAAATGGTGTAACTGGTAAGTATTCATATTACGGCGACTCATTATAACGTAGTAAGTCACTGTCATCTGAATATATTTTACAAAAAACGTAGTAAGAGTAGTTCCACATTTTTTTCCAATAAGCGTAAACGCTGTAAACGACGGTAGAAATAGTTTTATGCACGCTGTAACCTACCGGACTTCAAACTTTTGTAAAACCTTAATTGGTGTAAGTGCAAATGGAAAATAATGACCTACTTATTGGCTATTTACTGCAATTAGTTTTGCTATGTGTTAAAAAAGTACAAACAATTCCAACGCTGTACAAAATTTTCTAATCGTCGTAGCGCCACGGGTCCCGGACCATTCGACGTAGAAAAAAAATCTGATTCCGAATATGTAAAAAAAATATTTTAGGTACATTACGGGTTACAGCGTTTACGCTTTTTAGCGTCGATATGTGCTTTTATTTAAGATATTTTTCTGATTTTTAGCATTTGTAGTTTTGGCTGTTGGGGGGGGGGGGGGGGGACACTTGACTCTAACAAAAATTAGCGCTTTAAAGCTTAATATTTCATAAACGGATGCCTTAATCGTAATAGTACATTGTGTATTAAGGTCGGTAAGTAAGGAATTACGATCGAGGTTCGTAATTCCCGTACCGCCCGTGAAACATACAATGTTTTTCATCACATTTGCGAGTAAATAAATACACAAGTCAGCACAACTATTATTACGAATTACTTGAACTTTTTTTAAGCGGATGGCGGGCGGACTCCACAGATTATAAAAATGTTTCGTTCAGAAACGTTAAGGGCAAATACTTACGTAGTTATACATACAGCCTAGAAGGAGTGTAAAAAAAAACGACGTTTTGATCCAGAAAACTATTAAAATTGGTTATTAAGAACATTAATTGAGTATTTAAGTAACATGTAGCGAGATTGCAATGAAATTCCTGTTTAAATAACATTTTGAGACAATTTTTCAATTGCGTGTAAACTCTTTGCTTGAACTTGCATGACCTGTGTGCTGTGCCATAAATTAAAAAAAAAATTATTTATCGACCTTGGGTTTCATGGTAAAAAGAAAGGTCGAGGGTTTTATATGGGGCATTGCGGCCAAGTTAACCTGTATGTTTAGATACTGTTTACGTGCAAGTGTGATGAAAAATTGTTTTCACAATCCCGCAATATTTTTTTCATCACACTTGCACGTAAACAGTATCTAAACATATAGGTACAGGTTAACTTGGCCGCAATGCCCCATACCGTTGCCTGCCAACTACGAGTATATTCGTAATCGGTAGATTTGTCCCCACTGCCGACTACGAGTATTTTCGTAGATCTTTATTCTAAATCTCATAGATTATTTAAAATACTGGCAAGGAAAAGAGGGCATCAATGAAAACTTTGGCATTGGAAATATAATAAAGTTTATCAAGTGAAAAAAGTCCCATACAATTTTTTTTAGCCAGACGTCATGTTTATTTTTTGGACTCATATGGACTGTTTTGTAGGGATGGCATTAGGTATGCAAAAATTATACTACGAGTATATTCGTAATGGCAGGTAACGTGTTAAATACTCAATTAATGTTCTTAATAATCGATTTTAATAGTTTTCTGTATCAAAACGTCGTTTTTTTTTTACACTCCTTCAGGGCTGTATGTATACCTACGTAAGTATTTGCCCTTAACGTTTCTGAACGAAACATTTGTATAATCTTTGGAGTCCGCCCGCCATCCGCTTAAAAAAAGTTCAAGTAATTCGTAATAATAGTTGTGCTGACTGGTGTATTTATTTACTCGCAAATGTGATGAAAAACATTGTATGTTTCACGGGCGCGGCGGTACGGGAATTACGAACCTCGACTCAGAAAGGCTCTACTAGAGCCTCGATCGTAATTCCTTACTTACCGACCTTAATACACAATGTACTATGAAACACCTATCCAACGACTCCCCACACTATAGGGTACACTAAAAAAAAAACAGAGTTTATTTTACCACGTTGGCGTGACTATGTATATTAATGCCAAATTATAGCTTTCCTTATTAAGAGTCTCTGAGCTAGGCTGCGGACGGACGAACGTAACCTTAAAAAAGTCGCCTTAAATGAAATGGTACAAAGATGACGTGTGCAGAATTTCTGTATTTTTTACATTCACAAAGTCTTTCATTAACGCGAATCTTTTAAGCTCACATTCTTGCCTTTTTCCGCCTTAAAGAGTTCAGGAGTTCATCCCTTTCATTAGAGAAACTAATCTACGAGACGGACGGTTCCTTCATTATCCCAAAAGCATTCCGCGACTGCTGGGGAATTCTCGAACGTGTAGTCACGACATGACCAGTCTAACTTGACTCGTGAGTGTATAGAAACCAGACCTTCAAATATCTCCGTTTTACATCGTTGTACTGTCGAGTTCATAAATATCTGTACACTTTAACACCTTGTCTATTTAATGTCATGTTTTAACTGCCATACATGAATAGTCACAGCGATTAGAGTGACAAAGTTATGTAAGCTATCCAGAGAGGTAATGCAGCCAGTGACAGGGACCATACCGCGAGCGGACGTGCTAGAGGGGTGTTATTTTTATAGTGGTATTTTTTATTAACATTTTTAATATTTTGAGTAGCTTAGTTTTATTTAAACGACAATGGGCAAAAATGTCCCAACCCACCAACAGAGATGAAACATGTTCCAGTTTATAGATATTCGCAATATTATGATGTATTTTTACTATGGCGAAGATCGCCATATGTATGGGGTTTATATAGTAAACACGCAGGACTGGACAAACTTATTTTAATATACTGAAGAGCATAATTACATGTTAGCCGCACGGTGGTAGATCGCGGAAGAGAACGAACATAGGTGCGAATAACCGTAGTAAAAGTCATAGACTATAGATAACATAGACTTGGCACGAATAGCCGTAGTAGAAGTCATAGACTATAGATAACATAGACTTGAGGCTAAGTTCGGATAATCGTGTTGGGTTTCCAACAGTATCCACACCGTATTTTTGCAATATTTTAACGATTTTAAATCCGTATCCCGGATATTTTTAATTTTGTCGCGAAACACTTCTGTATTGTTATTTTTTATATTGTTTAAAGGTCTCGTAGAAGTCCTTCTCAAATCATCGGTGATACGGCCAAGCCGCGTAACTAACAAATTTATGATAGAGCAAAATCATCCTTACAGTCTTATTAAAAAGGTGCCACTCTGTGAATGAAGGCGTGAATTTATGTATGTATGTATGTAAAAAGGTGCATTTTGCTCCGTATTAAAATTGTTCCTTACGCGGTTTTGCAGTTTAACCGACGATATATATAATCGTTTAGAATCACGTAGGTATAGATGTAGTGAATATTCCTTTCCCATTGTTTTTGGTCGGATAATTTTATATTTATCTTGCTTTCTCAGTTGGCTTATTGATAGTTTCTGATGCTAATTGAGAAAGCGAGATAAATACGAACAAATCCGTCAAAAAGCGATGGGCAAGGTATTATTCACTACATCTGTACACATTTACAAAACCGAGTTTTCCATCCATCGTGCTAAAACTTGTTGGTGCAGCTGACGTTGACATACTATGCATATTCTGGTAATGTAGCTAAATAACATCAGTGCTTTTTAGCTCTAGGTAAAACGCACCAAAAAAAAACAAGAAGCAAATTCGTCTCAACCTGTTAAGATATTCGGCAAGTTTTAAAGCGTATTTAAGTTTTTCGGCCCCTTTTAGATAGCGTGGCGACGACGTTTTTAATTAATCCAAGTTGGGCGCATGGCGTTAATTATTTACACTTGTAATTAAGGTGACGCCTCTGAATACGCTCCCGGTGAGGCGACGCGATACGAGAACAATGAATTTCATATTATAATTACAATGATTACGCTCTTCTAATCTTGGGTGTGAACACGCGTAATGATTATACTATCCGCAAAATTAAGTGGCGAGTCGGGTCATAAATCATCGGAATCATGCTGTCTCTTTCGCACCTACACGGCCTTATGGAGCGGGCCTTGCAACAATTAGTGAAAGGTAGCAGTAGACACATAAAGGAAGGTAACTGACGTTTACTGCCCGACACGTCACTTAATTTTGCGGATAGTGTAGTAACAGTATTTGGAAGACCAAGCGTCGTTTGGGTTGGAATACGAATTTTCTCGAAGATAAAAGAAAGAAAAAAAAGAAAGAAAAAAACATTTATTCGTGACAATCAGAAAAAAAAAACTAGACAAAATACTGACTCAGCGATATGCTGGCTTGAGATGACGACGACAAATCAATTTTTCTCCCCATATTGCAAATTTCATTGAAATCGTCCAAGCCGTTTCCGAGAACGTGATTGAAAATAACTATACTAAAGGAAGCCCGCGACTTCATTCCCGTAGAATTAGTTTCCCGATACTCTCCCTATTTCTTCCCGTTGGGAGTCTATTTTGGGAAAATCCTTTCTTAGTGCATCCCTAGACCTCATGAGGAACCTACCTGCCAAATTTAGAATCTCTATACCCAGTGGTATGGTATGTGCGTTGATATGTCAGTCAGTATCTTATTATGTACTATACCGGCAAATAATACATCACCTTTGTACTTACATCTCATACGATTACCTACATATGAGACACACTAAAATCGACAACCAATCAAGAACTAGTTGACCAAATTGTAGTGCTTTTATTCAATTTGTAATTTGAATAAATATGGTTCAAAAAGTTTAGTATTTAAAAAACCATTTCCGACACGTTCACACTAAATTTACGAGATTTGTATGATTTGTAATATACAAAGGTGATATATTATGTTAAAGGTGATACACAGGGAGACGAGCTGTTGGCCTCCAACAAGATGGAGTAACGATCTTGTATGGATCGCGGAAAAACGGTGGATGCGAAAAGCACAAGACCGGTCTGAGTGGAGAGCCTTGGGGGAGGCCTATGTCCAGCAGTCGACGTCTTTCGGCTGACATGATGATACACCATGTTTGAGGAGAGGTAGCTGGGAAGGTTCGGCTTACGTCGATGGGCAGCTCGTTCCCCAGATCTAACACCTCTTGACTTTGTTTTCTATGCTATCAAGAACGAGGTGTACTCGCAGCCCAGAACTTCCGTGGAACAACTGAGGAGTGAAATAACTGAGGTTTTTCAGAAATTTAGAGACACAACCGATCTTCGACAAATTTTAGCGTCCATCAAACGACAGTATGAATCCTGCATTCTTGTGCGAGGACAACACGTTGAGAGCCGGTATTTAAGACGAAACAACTGACGAGGTTGACATTTTTATCAATTTTTTTGGTATGTTTGTTTGTAAATAAAGACTTTTTAGTAAATGTTTCTGACTTTTAGATACTTATTCGTTTTTTTTTTATGCAATGGGAAAGCAAACGAGCACACAGGCCACCTGATGGTAAGTGGGAACTGTGACCCATAGACATTCGCATTCACAAGACTGCAATGCAATCCTCAGACTGCAAATGCGTTGCCAACCCTGAGGACTAAGATGGAATGCCTCTATGCTAGTCATTTCACCGGCTGTCTTATCCCTAAACCGGAACACAACAATGCGAACATTGCTGTTTGGCGGTAGGTTAATGGATAAGATGGTGGTACCAACCCGGACGGACCCTGCACAAGGTCCTCCCACAATTAAATATTGGAATAGGTAGTTTAGTTTACCTAAACATGCTACAAAAGAAAGAAATTTTATTAAACTACATTTTTTACTTTGTTGTGCGTGAACTTTAAAGTGCAGCGAGCATGAATGAGTTAAATCTTAAAAGTAGTTAAGTAAATGTTGTTCATTAATCTCAGCTTTAATAATGCTTAACTTTAAATTGCTTTATTTTTTATACATTATGTGGTACATTATTTTGCATGGTGTTTTTTTTGTTTAATTTTAACAGCAGCTACCTAAATTTACTCATTAGTGCCTAAAATAACCACAGTTAAAGATAACTCTCGTTCCGTTTACACACTGTATAGCGCAAAGGAAATTTTTCAGTTTACCTACGAACGGACATCTCAAAAATATAAATGTACCTTCATCTTAAATTTTGATCTATAACCCTACCTAACGGAAGCAAAACTCCGCATCCCTCATGAATTAAGGATCCAACGCCTTGCGATATGAAGTTCTCGCTAAAAACTTTATACAATGCAGCTGTATTTACTATGCTAATGAATGGCACATTGATAAGCATGTAGTTTAATCCGTGAGAAAGTTTGCCTTCCTCTCAAATGCTATGTTGTCATGAGAGAACTTACGCTCGTTGGGGAAAGCTAACAAAGGCGTGTGAGGAGCGCGACTTGGACCGTTATGTTTTAATATGAGAGATTATGTCAGGATGTTGAAAACATTCATTTTAGTGTGTATTTAATACAATATAGGTACTACAATTAAATGTTACAACTAAACTTATTTAAATTAAAATAAAACTAAGCTACTCAAATATTAAACATATAAATAATAATCACCACTATAAAAAGAACACCCCCTCTACCTCTAGCAGGTCCGCTCCCGGCATGGTCCCTATGAAACTGGCTGCATTACCTCTCTGGATAGCTAGCCCAATCCTCAATTTTTGGGAGAGGTAAGCACCAGCTCTAGGATCTCCGGAGGTAATAATTTAAATAAGTTTAGTTTTAACTTTTAATTGTTAATGTAATGTAATTATACTTATTTTCCAATTGTTTATTACAAACCTTGATAGATACTGCAGTAATAGGGAAAGGAGAAATTAGTATAAACAAAATAAAGACTTATGACAGTCAGCAACAAAAGTTTGTCCCAAATGAAGATTTGACAGTTTTTTTTTTAAATCTATGAACCTTATTTCTCAAAGTTTACATACATACATCATACATACCTTCACGCCTTCATTCCCAGAGTGGGGTAGGCAGAGCTACAGAATTACCAACAACTCTAAAAACTTGTTGATAACTCTGTAACCTCAATTTGCACAACTAGGCTAAGATGTTTAACAGTGTATATTAGTGACAGGTTGCAAGCCCATCGCCTAACAGTACTACAAGCCTTTATTCCCTAAGTCGCCTCTTACGACTTCCACGGGAAGACATGGAGTGGCACAAATTCTAAGCCGGCAACCAAAGTTTAATTACACTAAAACGCAGTATCTGTTTTTACTGAATTTGTTTTTTTTCGAGCCGCCATATACCTTTAAAGATTAATTCTCTCTTGCCCTAAGACACATCACCTTAAAAAGCTGGAACAATATCAACTTGGAACTTTTCGAGTGCCTCGCGAAAAATATTTAAAAAGCTATCAAAATTTGTCCACTTGGTAATTTAGGTGCTGGAAAAGTTTCAGTGTTTTACCTAAGTTGGGATGACGTCACGCGATCGGCCCCGAGCCAAACCTTGTTAGCAACTCTTAAAGATTGTGATGTTCTCCCAACTTGGTTTATGGGGGTTTAAATGCTGTTTCATCTTTGCGATTAAACGGTTTAGTGGTTCGTGTAAATTGTAATTCATTTGAATTTAAAGATGGAATTTTGGAATAATAAAAAATAAAATATTTACCAGCGTTTTCTAAAAGGAGATTACCTACTGTGAAGAAACACCGCAAGAACCTTAACAGTCACTCCAAGTATTTCATTAGTAAACTCAACTATTTATATCGTTGGTATGTGCGGTCTGATTAGACCATGTTATTTATTAAATTGAATTTAGAATACGATAGAAGATAGAATGTATAAAAAGGTTTTGGTTTTGTTTTTAGATGCTATACATATAAGCTGTTCTAACCCTCAAGTTTTCTTCAGACAAACTGCATGACCTTACTGTTCGCAAACTTCTGGCACTAAGTAATTAAAAGCGAATAACTCTAGCCACAAAAATAGCCCTACTGTCACCGCAGTCGGCAGTCGGCGAGTTGTTCGGGAAACTTCGGCAATTATCGCCTCGAGTCGGTTGCACTCAGACGGCTTCTGATTGTACCGTGCAACTCTGTTTATCTAAAGAATAAGAGCATATCTGCAATCCAAGCCAAAGAAAATTAAACCCTTTAGGTTTATACGTAAGGTGGCAAATTAAGTGGCAATTTAAGTAACAAATGGGCAGTTTATGGTATGTAGGGAAGAATTCTAGGAAACCCAGCGGTTAAAAACTTAATGAATGAAACCAGTGATGAATGGAAATTTGCAGTGTTCTTGAGAAATGAATGCCCTGACAAATGAATCTACGGATTTGCGTTTGTTTTGCCGTTTAAATCTGTTTTTGTACCGTTCTGGAAATCTATTTTCAAAACTTTAATCACCCGGAAATTTAATTATTTGCCCTTGAGATAACCCAAAAGTTCAGCCTGTCTGATTCTATTTTTGAAAGTTTTGTTGCTTTGAACAAAGGTCTTTAAACAAAAAAAATATAATTCTAAAAACATGCCATACATTTAAATTTAGAAGGAAGATAAACATTCAAGATAACGGACTTGCGTAGTATCCTCTTATAGTTATTAACGTCTTTTTAAAAAGTTTTGTGTCATGTAAAACATTGCTCATACTCAATAAATAAAATCTAGGAATAAACGACTGATACGTAAAAACATGTACAAGGTAAAATTAAATTAAGATATTAGACGAATTATATGATATGGGACGAATTCCATCCAACGCAATATTTTTTGGACCTCTTTTTTTTTTAGAAATCTGACTAATATTACTAACGCGACAGATTGAATGTCTGTTAGTTATGCAAGCCAGAACGGCTGAACAGGTATGGATGAATAGCACAGAGATAGATTATAGTCAGAAATAGCGCGTAGACTATTTTTTATTTCGGGAATATGCATGGTTCCCGAGGGACGATTGATCAACCTATAAGTAGACCGAGTCGCAGGCAAAAGCTAGTTATAATACAAATTAAGTTTATCTCAAAGTCTACAAGCTGTACAACAAAAACGAAGGAGTCGAAAGTATTTCAAATAATTACTAATAGAAAATTCATTTCAATTCATCCGAACTGCTTTGAAAGTTACGACACTACCTCTTTAGGGACCTTCGAGAAATGTGTCAACTCTTTTCTCTAAAGGATATTTATAAGTATTTGTGATTTCTTATCGCAAACTCATTCCCATTTTTCAGTAACTTTAAGAGATAATGTACCCTTACCACAGGTTACAAAATTACCGTACTCGCTAACGAGTCGAATGCTCTTTCCCTCGCACTCTATAAGAATACTGCGAGGTCTGCGAGTGACAGAACATTCGACTCTTGTACGGGTAAGGGTACTGGGGGCCTATTTATGGTCGTTTATATCGATGTGAATAGACGTAGATAAAATCATCTGCAACTTTCTGCCCAGTACGTAAGTGCGAGAGTGACAGATGCTTTATCCACCGCGATAAAGGCGACAATATTACGGCTCCTGCAGGCTTATTGCCTAACGCATTCGCAATGGTTCACATTTTGACAGTCCGAAGGCGAGTTTACTTTAAAAATCAAAATAGCCCAGTTTTGAAAGAACATTACTCACGCTTAATAATTTTATTAACTTAAAAATACGGTCTACAGACTGACCTGTACAGCGGGATGCCAGCATCGTCGCGGAACCAGAACACCATGTACACCTTGTCGTTGGCAGCGGTGCCCAGGTCGCAGGGGAACTGGGCCACCATGCCTTCCACGGCTTGCACGTCCACCGTTCGCACGCCCGCTGCAACAAAAAAAAACATAAATCAAGGGAAATTAACACGGTATCCTATAATTTTATCGACAATCAATTGGCAAATTTTCATTTAACAACCAACGTTCGGCAAAAGTCTGATATGGCATATCAACGTTATGCATTTACAGGTTTAACAAAAGGAAAAGGAAGACCAGCGCTGACTTTAATGACAGCATTACGCTGAGTTGGGACCATTTCGTGGCTACTTTCTTCTTATATTTGTTAATCTGTTCTTTGTTATGCATGTCACGAATAAATGATTTTCTTCATCTTCTTCTCCTAACAAACGATTCATTATTAAAATGATTTATTTGACATATTTTTGTTTTACACCGTTTAAATTCTCAAATATATTAATAATTAAAGATATGAATTAACAATTTTTAATTTCATATCGCATTATTTGTCAAAATTAGGTACATATTTTTTTCCAAATTGAGCCCAAAATATCAAAATTGACTGAGATGCTCAAATAGGTTAGGTTAGTTTTTGTATACGCCCGAAGGGCAAACCGCCCAGATATAGGGACCCGTAGTGGGGACCCGTAGTGGGGACCCGTAGTGGGGACCCGTAGTGGGGACCCGTCGATTCAAATGCAAAAGTAGGTAAACGTAATGTATGTTACTTTTCATCACACTTGCACGTAAACAGTATCTAAACATACAGGTTAACTTGGCCGCAATGCCCCATATAAAACCCTCGACCTTTCTTTTTACCATGAAACCCAAGGTCGGTAAGTATTTTTTATTTTATTTATAGCACAGTACACAGGTCATGCAAGTTCAAGCAAAGAGTTTACACGCAATTGAAAAATTGACTTAAAATGTTTTAAACAGGAATTTCATATCAATCTCGCTACATGTTACTTAAATACTCAATTAATGTTCTTAATAATCGATTTTAATAGTTTTCTGTATCAAAACGTCGTTTTTTTTTACACCCCTTCAGGGCTGTATGTATACCTACGTAAGTATTTGCCTTTAACGTTTCTGAACGAAACATTTGTATAATCTGTGGAGTCCGCCCGCCATCCGCTTAAAAAAAGATCAAGTAATTCGTAATAATAGTTGTGCTGACTTGTGTATTAAAGCTATAATTCATTGTTATTTATTTACTTGCAAATGTGATGAAAAACATTGTATGTTTCACGGGCGGTACGGGAATTACGAACTTCGACTCAGAAAGCCCTCAGTCTTCGACTTCGGGCTTCTACTAGAGCCTCGATCGTAATTCCTTACTTACCGACCTTAATACACAATGTACTATTGTGAAATTACAGTATGTAAAGTAAACCGTTTGCTTAGCGATGAGTTAAAAGCCATGTTTTTAACCAAAACGTTTTTAAAGTATACTATTTGCTATATGATAACTTTTTAAACGGCGTATTTTAATCCGTTACATTTATGAAACAATATATTTGCGAAATTAATAGTATATGAAACGTTAATTGTGAAATGAACATTTGTGAAACAATTTTCGGAAAAAAATTTGGGAACCAATTAACACACATTGATCTACTCTCTTATTTATAAAATGTGCCAAAATAAGAATGTGTTGACACAATAATATTATGGAAAAATGAATCAGTCGGCACCACAGACAGAGCTGCTGCAAAATCTTGTTCTGTGATATTTGAAATCGACAGAAAGGAACAAAAATACTTTTGGTAAAATAGGTTTATTTTGCGTTTATTGCGTAAGGGGATCTTTAATTGAACTTGAAGCTTGTATCCTGCGGAAACTACGCATGTGATTTGTTTTTTTTTTAATTAAATATTTATAGATTCATATAATGCTAGACTTAGTAATGTGACGAGTGACGAGTGGCGTCCGCGGACCGGGACACGAGCAGAGCTGTGGGTAGGCCTCCAACAAGATGGAGTGACGACCTTGTAAGGATCGCGGGAAAGCGGTGGATGCGAAAAGCACAAGACCGGTCTGAGTGGAGAGCCTTGGGGGAGGCCTATGTCCAGCAGTGGACGTCTTTCGGCTGACATGATGAGACTTAGTAATTGTAATATTAAATATATTTAAAAAAAAAAACTGACTGCTGAGTTTCATGCGGCGTTTCTTCTCAGCAGTGGTCTCCCGTGCGGCCTACTTACTCAATAATTGCCTTTATCTTTATCAAAGAGAGACAATGAATGATTTAATTAACTCTCTCTTTCTTACTTATCATTACACCCTAAAATGAGCAAATGTAGTTTTATTTCATCAAAAATAACTCAATCGTCAATGGAACCGTTAATAAACGCATCGAACGTAAATGTATTAATTCAGAAATATCAATTAACGTAGTTTTGTATCCAACTGCATAATCGACCGTTTATCCGCACTGCGTTAATTTTAAATTGCCTGCGAGATTGCATATGAAACTCGAACGAGCCAAAGTTTTGCGTAAATTCTGTGAAACTTATCATTTCGCTTCAGTTTATATGATATTTTAATTAGACGTACAAACCCAGATTATACTATCAGATTATGTCTTTGATTGTTATCGTTGTAAATTTATGTTTAAAATCAGTTCAAAATCTGTTGTGTAGTTTGGTGCTACGCATAAAAAGACGCGGAAAGCGAGATTTTTTTTTTATGTCATAGGAAGGCAAACAGGCACACAAGCCACCCGATGGTAAGTGGCAACTGTGACCCATAGACATTCGGATTCGCAAGACTGCAAATGCACTGCCAACTCTGAGGACTACGATGGAATGCCTCTATGCTAGTCATTTCACCGGCTGTCTTATCCCCAAACCGGAACACAACAATGCAAACACTGCTGCTTGGCGGTAGGTTAATGGATAAGATGGTGGTACCAACCCGGACGGACCCTGCACAAATATTCTCAGTTCCTCCAACAAGTAAAGTAAATATTGAAGATAAAATAGCATTATTATTATAATAAATTTGAAGATGCTCTATATATCTTCGTTCGTTAGTATGGGATATTTATATGCCAGCTGTTTCGGAGTTCAATACGAAAATACCTTTACTTCGCATAATTGCAGTTTCTCCGACACAATTATCTTTGGTGCCGTTTTATTTTTAGGATTATTTGAAACATCCTGTATGTTTGCTACAAATCGAAAAAACTGCACTCCAATTGCATGTCATCAATTTAATCTGCTTATTTGTTGTTAAGGAATAGTATTTACGCTATTATCAGTCAAGTTTCTATTAATAACTGAATTCAGGATTACACACTACAGCCATTAATTACCGAAACTTATTATTACTGTTCACAGGATGTCCCAAAACTATTGTTCCCAGTCAATCAACTCGACTCAAAACTCTGCACCACTTATTGTTCAAGTCCCAGTCCCAGCGCCTGTTCCAATTCTCAACTTCGATTTCCGGAACTTGGGGGAGTTCCGGAACTCGTTATCATGCTAATGGAGTCGTGTACATTGTATTGTTTCTGGTTCTCTGGGGACCTTGAACATTGTTACTATTTGGTTGTATAAATTAATAAGTTGTCTTAGCTATTGTGTTGGATTTGATTTACTAAAAGGCTATTACTATCATTAAATGTAGTTTATATACGGCAAGTAAAAGAGAGTCAAATTATTATATAGCTTTGTCCCTTTTAATCATCCTGTGATTCTCTTTTGTTGTTATGTTGTTCTCTTGGACGTCTTATAATTACCAAACGACACAAAACGATTAGTCATAAATAGACGACTAAAATAACAACAGTAAAATTAACGCCTTTTAAAAATAAACAGTTCCTGCGGAATTAAAAATAAACAAACTTAATGCGGGCAAAGTTGCAAGCAAATCTTTGTAAATATAATTCACCACACATATATGACACCCAGCTAATAAATGTATCATTCAGTGATACGATGATAACTTTCCTTTATAGAATAAGACACATTTTCATTTTCCATTACGCAGTGCTAAAGTTTTGAACTGTTGATAAAGTGCACCGTTCAAAGTGCAATCCGAAGTCGGTCCTGTTTCAATCCCCGATTTGTCGGGGCGACGCTTTGAGTAATGTACTTCAGTCCAACAAGGCAATCCGGTGAGGGTGTCATCAGACGAGGGACGTTTATGTGACAGAGTTATCCTTGGTAGATTTTATGCTGTACGACTACGTTGCGATCTTTAAAACTTTTTCCAGCTGAACTACGCATGATTTTTGATATTCTAATTAATTTAATATGTATAGCTTTATAGATACTACTTAGTCTATCATTTTCTTATAATACTAGACTAACGGCCGAACCCTATATTCAATCCGAGGATAGATAAGGCTTACCTCGGGTTAA
Source organism: Acleris emargana (assembly GCA_927399475.2). Lineage (NCBI taxonomy): Eukaryota > Metazoa > Arthropoda > Insecta > Lepidoptera > Tortricidae > Acleris > Acleris emargana. The sequence continues at coordinate 2,111,276 of OV656836.1, read as the reverse complement.
AATTTGACATTTGCCCATACAAAATGTGTAAAATTTTAATCCGAAGTAAGCCTATCTGTCCGCGGATTGAATATAGGGTTTGGCCGTAAGTAGTATCATTACCTATATCATCATCATGATACTCATATCAAAAGCCGTTCCGTGCCGAAAGACGTCCACTGCTGGACATAAGCCTCCCCCAAGGCTCTCCACTCAGACCGGTCTTGTGCTTTTCGCATCCACCGCGCTCCCGCGATCTTCACAAGGTCGTCACTCCATCTTGTTGGAGGCCTACCTACAGCTCGTCTCCCGGTTCGCGGACGCCACTTAAGAACCTTCTGACCTCATCGGCCATCAGTCCTGCGAGCAATGCCCACTGTCACTTAAGTTTAGCTATTCTTATATATTCTTAAATTGACCTATATATTCATCATTATTATCTCCTCTTGGGAAGCGCTGATTTATTTTTTCACATCTGAAAGTGTTCGTATGACCTACTTTTACAGAATTAATGTTTTCTATTTTTTTTAATCTTGTCTCTATGCTAGTAATTTCATCGAATGTCTTATCCTCACACTGTAACAAAAAAGTGCAAACAATGCTGCTGTTGTGTGGTAACTGATATTTTAACCATAACAATTTCTACAACTTCTGAAACGGACCTTGTAAAGAGCTTATGTGATAAAAAATGCAATATCACTTGTGTCCTCACAAGTTCGGCTCATTCCGTAACTCATTCTGTCACCCCACTAATGAGTACACCTGTCTCTGTCCCTCATACTAATAACAGCTTACGTTGCGGGATGCTTTATTTAGTGTGGATAAGTTACGTAAGATGATATCAGTTTTTGTAGTGTTAATACTGGCAGGATATTTTTTGTATTATTTTTATAACACGGAAATGGCAATAGTGTACACAGGCCGTCCTGGTAGTTGCTTTCAAGCCCATAGATGTTTGCAATCTTACGATGACAATCTCAAGGCCACGAATGCGAGCCAACCGAGATGACTTAGATGGAATGCCGCATGCTACCTACCCCTCCCTTTTTACCCCCCCTGCACCGAAATACAACAATGCGAACACTGCTGCTGGGGGCAGGTTAAAGGGTAATAGCGGTAGCGATTTAGACGAACACTGGACAAAGTTCTTCCAGTAATATTTATCATTCATTGCAGCCTTGAGACTCATCATCATCATCATTATGTCAGCCGAAAGACGTCCACTGCTGGACATAGGCCTCCCCCAAGGCTCTCCACTCAGACCGGTCTTGTGCTTTTCGTATCCACCGCGTTTCCGCGATCTTCACAAGGTCGTCACTCCATCTTGTTGGAGGCCTACCTAAAGTTCGTCTCCCAGTCCGCAGACGCCACTCAAGAAGCTTCCGACCTCATTGCTCATCAGATCTGAGGGCTATGGAGAGGGTTATATTCGAGGTTTCTCTGCGTGATAGAATCAGAAAAGATGATATCCGCAGTAGAGACTAGTTTTGAAAATTCAAATGACTATGGGTCAAAGAACTCACTTGTCTACCAACAGTGCTTGGTCCAACTATAGCTATTATTTCAACCTTAAGTCTGCGTTCCACCAGAGCTGTGCGAGACAGCTAAGCGGTGTGCGATGAAAAATCCGCAAATAACATAGCGAGGCTCGTTAAACAAAACAATCCTATTGGTGGATTTTTCCTAGTGGAAACGCAGCCTAATAAGTAAAAACAGCTGCAGTAAATACTTTTAGGAAATAAGAAAATAAAGACAAATTAATGATCGGAAAAAAAGCACCAGGATTTTAACGTGTTCGCAATTGTCACTAGTATTTAAATGACAACTGATTCTTTTTACAAAGCCGAGAGACGCTTTTACTTCTCGTTGCTTCTTAAATTGATTAATTTAAAAAAAAACTAATACCAGAGCGCCGGTAACAATAAAATACCTCAACATTTCTTCTTATACTTGATTGAAACGAGGTTGACCGCCTTGTCTTTTCACTCAATCATTTATTATTGACAGTATAAGCAGTCAGCCAGCCAGTTAGGATTTGGAATCTCAATCTGTTAGTTACTTGGCAATACAGTGATACCAGGGCCCGTATTATGGTCGCCATTAGCGCGGTGGATAAACCATCCGTCACTTTCGCACTTGCAAACTGGTCAGAAAGTGACAGATGTTTGGTACATGTTTATCCACATCGATAAACACAACCATATTAGGCCCGCAGAGCGGCTAACAAGAGTTGGCCGCGACTCATTTGTCGCTAGATAAACCGTCTCTATCTATTCTGCAATGAAAGAGACGCACTGAACGACAAGCGACAAAATATAATTTGTGCTAGAAAATTAATTGCGTCACCCTGTTTTTACGCTCTTGTTTTGTTTTTTAATTTATTTATACCAAAGTTTGCTGATAAAAAGTTACCAAATCAGTTCTTTTTTGTTTGAACACCCTCTGTTTGTTACCACTGTGTACCAAACGATGTTTTAAATTAAAAACTGTAATTCCTTGTGGTTTCTGAACGTGAAATTTTGGTTTCCATTCCATCAGGCATAAGCTACTTTTCAAATGAATATCTACACAAAGAAAAACAAACCGTTACTTGTTTCAAATTAGTAAAAGCGCACACAAAACTCGTCGCTGTGCAGCGTTATATGGCGTCATTAAAAACCAGTTCCAACTAGTTCGGGCAAACTCGACTCGCTCATAACTCGAGCGTAAACAGTTCGAGTACCGCGTGTCGTGTCGGGCCAACCTCATCGGCTAATGAGTGGCGCACTTATTGTATAGTGGCCAGCATTCGTATCTATTTTTAACCGTAAAAAGAAGAGGAGGGGTGTACATGTGTGTGTGTGTGTGTGTCTACATACATCGCACCTTCAGAACGATAGTGACCTAATTCAAAATTTCAGCTTTCAAACTTTAAGTCATAAATTGATTATGATAGAGCCCAAACTCGAAATTCAAAATTTCTGAATTGTGTCACTATTTTCCTGAAGGTGCGATATGTGACTGTCTGTAAGAGATTTGAAAAAGGAGCTCTGAAAGAAGGTATCGCCATTACATGGAGGGTTTTAACGTATTTAATTAATTATGGATGAAAGAAGATTGACAAAAGAGATATACAGATTGAAAGTGTGTGGAAGGGTCGGAAGGGGCCGCCCTAGGCGTACTTTTTCAAATTAAATCAGATAAATACTGGAAAAGGGCCGAATCCTAAGTACCCGAAACCAACGTGCGTGCATGACTCGATGTATGAATGTGGAAGAAGCGAAAATTTTCAAGATCGTAGCAAGTGGAAAGAAGTGGTTTCTGCCTACCCCTCTGGGCAATAGGCTTGGTTTAATGTGTGTACGAGTATATATTTATGTAATAATTATTTAGCACTTTCACGTAAAAGTATTTTCTACTAACAAAGAAAATTATATAGCAAGTAAAATTTTCCATAAAGTAAAAAATAATGAATACGAAAGAATAGAAGTCATTTATTCAACGCATACACACATTTATTAAACGCTCAATTAACGCACAAAATGCAATCTAGCCAACCCTACATGTAGGACCCTACAAATAGAACCCTACACTGTGAGCCCAACAAAGTGGACAATCCGGCGTAATGCCAATTAAGGACGGACTGGCCTTTAATTACTTTCGACTAGCACCAGCGGCAATCGATTTTACACTGTAACGGGAAGTGTGAAAGTTGGAAATTGAGAGTTGTTTCACGGTCTGTTGTTTGTTTTTTTTGTAACCGAATAACTAGGTAGTGCCACGATCCGGTTTCAGAGTATGAAATATTCATCAATAAGACTAGATAGTTTTGGGATGTTTTTGTTATGAATAAACGTAAGTTAAATAAACCTTGGAAACCTAATTTATTTATTTAATCTTTAATGCACAAAAAATATACACTTCATATACAAAAGGCGAACTTAATGTCGTAAGGCATTCTCTGTCAATTCACCTTTGGGCAAAGCAGAGATCGCGGTGGCGTTGCAACATACTAATATATTAAATTAATATAAATACTTACATAAAAACATACTATAAACATGAGGATAAACACAAAACATCACAGATTACGCTATCATAAAATCAAGATGAGGTCAATTCTACCTACAAAAAACTTCACGAACTTTCTTTGTAGGAACTTTTTGTTTTTTTTATAGGAATATCTTCCTATAAAAAAAACAAAAAGTTCCTACAAAGGAAGTTCGTTCTATTACTTATATTACGAAAATTAAACAGCTACAGTACTTTAACCCCCTTACTAATAAACATGAAATAAGCTTGGAATAGTTTGTGACATGCTGTGTCACTTTCGGTTAGATGGAAATGTCACAATTACAGATAAGGACAAAGCATATCATAAACTATTGCAAGCTTATTCCACGTTTAGTAGTAAGGGGTTAAGAATATAATAGAATTACTACTACTGATTACTGATTATTTTGGTTCTCAATGTGAATTAGTTAAAAAAAAACAAAATCCGGGCAAGAGCATGTCGGACCATGCTCAGTGTAGGGTTCCGAAGCCGTTACTACAAACAAATTAGACCTCGCGACAAACTTAACTTTGCCGTTGGAAAACTGTTTTCCCCATACATCGACATGGTCGCGGTCAGTTTACCAACACCGCAAATAAGCTTTCGGTAGGTATAAACATTTAAACCGTTTGTAACTCAAGAACCAATGAAGTCTAATAAGTTGTCATAGTTTTCCTTTAAAAATTCGTTATTATGTGCTTTCATTTATAATGACGACGCGATAGCCTAGTCGGTAGTGACCCTGCCTACGAAGCCAACCGTCCCGGGTTCGATCCCCGGTACGGGCAAATATTTGCGCGATGAGCGCGAATATTCTGTGGTCTTAGAGAAAAAGGGTACAAGTCGACTTAACTCCGAATAAAAAAGGGTATATCGTCCCCGTAGAGCGAAAAAGTCACTAAGTCATATTTATCTGATTTGAGATACGGAGGTTCAAAGTTATGAAATTAAAAAAAAAACTAACGTTTCTTTGGGATGACATATTTATCTTATTATAGTCTCATCGGAAGGATATTAAGGTTTCGGTATAAGCTCCAACTGCCAAATCGAAGCAAGTAGCTTATTTTGCAAGTGATAAGCGATAATTACTAGATATAGAAATGTTATTTATTTCAACACAACATATGTACATCATAACATATCATAAAATACAAATATTAACTAAAATAAAAATAAATAAAAACAAATCGAACCCCTCCAACGAACTCACTTGTGGCATCGAGCCTAAGACACTCGCAGCGTTTCCTCTCTGCACCGCTAGACTCAGCCTCTGGGCAAAAAAGGAACCGGCCCGAAGATCGCCACAGACATGCACCAGTTTTTCCGACACCTCCTTGACGAATTTTTTCATGTCAGTAGACCACGGACCAAAAGTTTCGATGGCGAGGGCCGCAAATACGTAATTTGAAATTAAAAAGGCGTATTTGCGGCGTTTTAGAATTTGGGCATTGTCAGCAGCATATCCAGGAGTGCCAGCGGAGCCTTGAACATGAGACGAGGCTAACGTGTCTACACATGTACAGTCCCATGTTAAAGGTCGTCCCAGGTGCCACGGCACTAGAGTACATCCGTCGGGCCTCTTCCCATCCGAAGACGACAAACCTGGAGGTTCCAGAATTGAGGGAATAGATACAGAAATAAGGGCCCGACGGACAAGGTCATTGAGCGACGCATGCCTAAAAAAACGTCCGGCACTCATCTGGCAGCAAAGGCCGTGACGACCCAGTTCATCCACGGGCTGAGAACAGCGGCTACAAGGATGAGGTTCACAAATTTTCAGGCCGAGTCGAAGGCAGATGGCAATTCTCAAACAATTATTATCTAAAAGTGACCCGAGGTTCCTAGAAGGAAGGGCATGAAGCCAGTGTCCCGACTCTGGTTCGGAAACCGCTAACAAACGGGCCCGCTCGGAAGTAATTTGGCAACTTAAGAGGTTGAAATGAATAGATTTTACACAAATTAAGTCCCAAGCGGCTTGACTGGTCTTTTCGACACGGGAAATTTCCCCGGGGTTACTGGCACTCCAAAACTTCTCTGCATCCGACAAACACGATATCTGTTCAACGGTGAGGTTGGGAACATTAAGAATCCCACCGATGAGGGCGAAAGTGCTGTGGACAGAAGACAGAAAGGCAGGGAGTGCCAGGTCACTAGAGGTACGAATACCAAGACCACCAAACTTCACAGGGAGTGTAGCTTGAACCCAACTAGAAGGTGAAAAAGAAATATTTAAAATTTTGCTAATAGTTACTTTCAAAACGTTATCAATATCTGAAGAGAGATTAGTAAATTTCCAAATGGGGCAGCAGCGAAGAAGGTAAGTAAATTTTGGAGTAAAAAGGCATAGTCGTAAGATGTACAAAGCAATATGAGGAGTTATTTTAAAAAGTAAATCCGAGGATTGATGAAATTTATTTAATTTTGAATTTAGAGTAGAGGGGATAGCATCTTCAAAAATTGGAGCTCCAAGTAAAGACAAAGAGGTACGAGACAAAATAGAGATATTAGGCAATAGCGAATTAAAAGTATTGATAAGTCCGTTTCGGATGTCGGGGGAAAAACTCTCAGAAACGAAAATTTCACATTTATCATAATTAAGAGAAAGGCCGATTTCAGAAAAACGGTCAATAATAGATTTTAGGTCATTTTGAACGGAAGATCCTTTTCCCCCTAACGTACCGTCGTCCAAGTACCAAATATTTAAATCCGAAGTAAGTTGTGAGATAATTGGGTTAATAACCAAACTGAAAATGACTGGTCCAAGCGGGTCCCCCTGTTGACAGCCCACGCAAGATAAAATTTCGTCGTTTCCAAACATCAATTTTGAAGGAGTTCCATAACACTGTAATAAATAACCATAAATCTCAGGTAATTCTTTTTGAATTTCACGTAATAGAGCAGACCTATCAACCGAGTTGAATGCATTTTTTACATCAATTTTTAAAAGCACTTCGAAATTTTGATTTTCTAAAAAAGTACTATTATCTTTTAAATTAAGGACCTAAATCTCAGTTAGTGAATTTTACACTAGAGTTAGTGAACTGTCATTAATTTTTAAAGTATTAATTAAGAAAATCAGATGATCGAAAGTTCACTAAAAATACTTAGTTAATTTTCGCTTTCATATTTAGTAGCAAGCTTTGCAATTGTCAGGTAACTAAGTTGTTTTAGTGAATTTGGGAATAAAATTGTGCTCGGTCAGAAGCATAACTGAATAAGGCAAAAATAACTAAAATTACTTAAGTAACCACTTTGGCCGATTTTATTTTGGTATAAATTCATTAAGTAATTTAATTAATTTTAACTTCAATTCATGCGCAAAAACAAAAAATTAATGAATTTACCAACTTTCTAAAATTGGATCTATGACTGCTATTCACATAGCAATAAGACTGAAATTTGCAGAAAAAAAAAGCAATATGGGTGTCATTAAAAAGTCGATTTCGACATTTTGGGACTTGGTGACTTTTCGCTCTACGGGGACGATATACATGACCGGACAGTACGAGACTTAAACCCTATTTCACTTGACCTTCAGAAGACATACCCTTTTTAACTAGGAGCACAGATTTGTTCCTGAGTCTTGGGTGTTTTCTAATTATTTAAATTTTTATTTATCTATATAAGTAGGTTTATCAATTTTATCATTGCCTATAACCCATAGTACAGTCAGCGTCAAAAGTTATAACACATTAGACAATCTTGTTTGACATTGCTTATGAGACAGTAAAGCGACAAGGTATTTAAGTGATCAGTTGCTTTTGACGCTGACTGTACAAGCCCAGAGCTTAGTTTGGGGCAAGGTCAATTTGTGTGAGATTGTCCCCTGATATTTATTTACGATATTTATTTTTATTATTTAAGATATTTATCAGATTTTTAGTATTTGTAGTTTCAGCTTTAGAAGGGGGGGGGGGGGGGACACTTTCATAAAAGGATCCCTTAACTGATTTCTTTAGCACAAACTCGCAATATTTTTGAAACACCTAACCAACGACACCCCACACAATGTGATAGACGAGCAAAAAAAAAATACAGGTTCACGTTACGGTTAGGGGAGATACACAAAAAAAAAAAACAAGTTTTTATTTTACCACTTTGTTGGCGTGACTAATATGTATATTCAGGCCAAATTACAGCTTTCTAGTATTACTAGTAAAAGTCTCTGAGCTATATAGGCTGCGGACGGACAGACGGACGGACATGGCGAAACTATAATTGTTCCTAGTTTGACTGCGGAACCCTAAAAATGTGGATGTAAGTGAAAATTACATTCTGGTCAATAATAACATAATAAATAAATAAATAAATAAATATCAGGGGACAATGTCACACCAATTGACCTAGTCCCAATTTAAGCTCTAGGCTTGTATTATGGGTACTAGACAACGATATAAATACTTATATAGAGAAATATATACTTAAATACATAGTAAACATCCATGACTCAGGAACAAATATTCGCGCTCATCACACAAATATCTGCCCTTACCGGGATTTGAACCCAGGACCGCTAGCTTCGTAGGCAGGGTCACTACCAACTAGGCCAGCGCGTCGTCGTAATGTCATGTCATATTATATTTCTATGAAAAATATTCGTCGAGAAACATTCATTCGTGTACATTTATTTTTTCCCGCCTTTTACCGACTCTTACTTCACCACACAAGTTTCAATTAACAAATGGAGTGTGCAATATTTTGCGGTCTCTTAATTACTGGGGTGCTATCCCGAGCGTCGACTACAGAAGTTAGTCGAGTCAACAATCGAAAGTTAATTATTTTCATGTTCACTTAGAATCGTTTAGTATTTATGGAAAAGATACTCTTTTTACGCAAATTATATCCATCCATCAAGTGGCATGTGGTTTTGCCTTTTTGGTGCAATTATAAATACTATTGGCCGCAATATGAATAGTTCAAGTTTTTTTTTTTATAAATCTTTTTTAAATAATTATAATGTTTCACAATTGGACTTGTGATACTATTAATAGTTTTAACATGGTTTTTATTCCGTGGAATTAAATAAGGAGTAATGAATACCATAGCACTTAAAAAAAACCTGCTACCTGATAAATTATTTAAATACAATTTTCATACGTCTTGTAAATGTTTAACTTACCGAGGAAATAAAAGTCCCCGAAATAATGTAAAATACAGATTAATAGTGATGCATAACTTTAAAAAGTGACATTAGAAACTATGATTTACTTGTAGTTTGGAACAAAATTAATCCCTTGTAAAGAAACACTAAAATTCCAGAAATAATAAAACCTAACCGCCTTCCTTTTGTTCTGATTTTCCATTTCTCTATTAAAATCGTTTAGTTTGTGAAAAAGTCCTCCTTATCTATCTGTTCGTTAACGAATTAAAAACTCTATGGCAATCGACCAATAAAGACTACATAAGTCAATTCAAATTTTATCCGATGATGGTTGCAAAATAAATAAAAATAAAGGTTTACAGCGTTACTACTTATAATTTCTATGTAAAATTAAATTTTAAAATGTGTTTTGCGTTACCAAATATTATAGCGAAATCGATCGACATAGTTTCTATCGGCATGAGAATTGGTGGTCTATTCTGTCGATGAGGGCTGTCCGCATTGTCGTTGATTTATACGAACCGAAACGTCAAAAGATTTATTGCAATCGTGTCTGCATGAAATAAAAACGGTTCTCTGTTGCATTTTTAGATCGAAAACTGACGGAATTGGTTTTAAAATTCCGTGGCACAGAAATTCGCATAAACAAAATCATCACTGAGTAGTCAAAAAAGGTACAAGTTGTATATGTTTACGCGAAAGATTTTTATTTGTTACCATCAAACGTGGATATACGGGTGTAAAAGTGTAAATACTTAGAACAGGGTCCCAAAAATAGTAGTATTTTTCTAAAATGTCCGAATTAAGACCTTATCTTTGACAGTTCAGAACGAAAGAAATTATGTAAATAGATAATCTGCTCAAATAGTTACCTTCTATCCTAAATTATAAGGGTTAAGTTGTAATGGCTTGACATTAAAAATGCTAGCTTATAACATTTTAAATAAGGAGCACTATGCACCTTTTTAATATGACATTAAGGTTTATTTTGCTCTATCATAAATTTGTTAGTTACACGGTTTTACGGTATCACCGACGGTATGTTGCTGGCTTTGAATAGTGCTCCATGTCTTCCAGTGGAAGTCGTAAAAGACGATTAAGGGAATAATAAAATAAAATAAAATAAATAAATATCAGGGGATAATGTCACACCAATTGACCTAATCCCAAACTAAGCTCTAAGCTTGTACTATGGGTACCAGACAGCGATATAAATACTTATATAGAGAAATGTATACTTAAATACATAGAAAGCATCCATGACTCAGGAACAAATTTTCGCGCTCATCACACTAGTTCTGCCCTTACCGGGATTTAAATCCAGGACCGCTAGCTTGTTAGGCAGGGTCACTAACAGCTAAGCCAGCGCGTCGTCCTATGGCGATTTATATTATTAGGCGATGGGTTTGCACCCTGATACTAATATACACATGGTAAACATCTAAAGCTGATAGTGGAAAATGTGGTTAAAATATTAATAACAAGTTTTTCGAGTTCTTGATAGTTCTGCAGCTCTGCCTACCCCACTGTGGGAATGAAGGCGTGACGTTATGTAAAAAAAATTATTAATGAGTTATCTTCCAGGGTTCATAAGTCAATCTAGGATTGCAAATAGTGTCGCTATGTCTATCCGAATTCAATAAATGTACGTCACGGTAAAAATAAACAGAAAATACCTAATTTTCAAAGCTGAAACTCACTAAACTAAACATTTTTTAGAATATCAAATTTGTTAACCCTACAATAATGCATGACTTTTCTACGACACATAACGCATGTCAAAAATACAATAAATTAAGCACCGAAAATTATTTATCCAGGCCATTGATAAATCTATGGATAAAGAAGAAAAAACAACGAGCATTTCTCTTCAAAAACCTTATAATACCTTTTCCACTATAATAACAACCTCGATTTAATTTCAGAGCTCCTAATATCGTCCGGTTTCTTGGCCTTCGTAATGAAGATGGATGCAGGGTAAATTCCGGGCTAGGGAGGTTATGCTAGACCACCAACATCGAAAGTTCCAATACTCTATCTCTCTTGTTCTGCTTTCATTACTTACTTGAGAGAAAGGGACAAAACCGATGTTTCAACATGGTATTTGAAAGTTAAGCCTGGGTTATTGCCGACGGTTTAAAACTAATGTCTTTTATGTCTGGTGTTTAAATAAAATTAAATATACTCTTATTTGCTTTAAATTATTTAGATAAAAAATATTCATTTATAAATACGCCCTTAAATTTAACATTGGTCGCTTTTCGTATGGCATTTAGTTCAAAATTGGAACGTTGTACCAGTATCCGAAGTGTCCGTTAAACTATTAATTTATGTAGATAAGCGGTTGTTCGTTGAATTTAAAATTTCAGCCCATAATAGCCATATACAATTTAAATAACCTAGTATTTGGTATTTATTAGATAATGAAGTGCAAATAATGTTCGCAGAGTTTTTTTTTTTTTTTTTTATCTTCTTTTTAAACAGTTGTATTATAAGTTTAAATCGTGTGTCTATATAAAGGTAAAGACATTTATTCAGTAAGTAGGCCGCACGGGCACTTTTACATGTCAAGAATCTACCAGCGCTTCACAAGAGGAGACCACTGCTGAGAAGAAACGCCGCAAGAAACTCAGATATAACACACACTCACACACACAGACACACACACACACAGACACACACACACACACACTCACTCAGATATACTCAGATATCTGTGTATCTGTATTTCAGTTTCAAAGTGCAGCTGGTAGCGGCAGAACTTGATTGCCACCTCGTAACTACACAATTGTAATCGATAAAAACCTAATTTTTGAGGGTCATTTTGCCTTCCTTATATCACACGTCTTGCGAGTACACACATCTTGAATTTCGAAAACCAGTATTTTAATTTCCAACCACTTTGAATCCCCGAACACTCTTTTAAATAGATTTTAACTGGATTAAAATGAGATCATTAACATGTTTTGCTACTGCAACTAATATCTCCACTTACAAAACGAAGTATTTAACCATTAGCAGTGGCATTGTCCTTAATAGAGCTGTCATCTGCATCAACCCCCAAATTAATCTATATCCCCCCATTCATAACTAAACAAAGAATTAATATCACACCGTTACTAATGGGTTGAACTTTTCCTGCTTATTTAGCATATAATTTATCAAGCAGACAGAGAAACAAAGACACCAAATTATTAATTCCGGTGGCCAAATTTAGAACTGATAATTTCCGAGTCGATTTTGGTGGAGTGTTTGCTCTTGGCGACCTCATCAGCTGTAAACGTAAGTTTGTCGAGTAATTCTGTGGCAGCACTCACCCAATTGGGGGCATCTGCTTTTGTTTACCGTGTCTTGCCCCTCCCTTGCCCCTTTCTTGCCCCTAAAGGTAATTAATATTCATAATCGCGTTAAAGAAACAGCGGCTTAGTTGACGGTAGAATTTCACGGTTCAGATATTTTGGGTTTTTGTTGGTCATTAATAATATTGGCCATCTTGTTAATAAGGATACGTAATTAGCATGTTAGGTTTATTTTAATATTTTTCATCATGTCATCATCATCATGTCAGCCGAAAGACGTCCACTGCTGGACATAGGCCTCCCCCAAGGCTGTCCACTCAGACCGGTCTTGTGCTTTTCGTATCCACCGCTTTCCCGCGATCCTTACAAGGTCGTCACTCCATCTTGTTGGAGGCCTACCCACAGCTCGTGTCCCGGTCCGCGGACGCCACTCAAGAACCTTCTGACCCCATCGGCCATCAGTTAGTCGTCAGTATTTGTAACTCAGTTTTACAAAAGCATAGCTGTATTATGGCAAAAATTACGTTCTGCTGGAGTTTCTTGCGGCGCTTCTTCTTGGCAATGATGGTCTTGACCGAAGCGCTAGTAGATTCACTCCATATTACCAACGTGTAAAAGAGCCAATGTGGCCAATACCTATACTGAATAAATGTTTTGTTTTTTGAATTTTTAATTTATGCGTGTCTAAATACTTATTTGAGTCTGTCTGTGTTCTGAACGGATATATCAATTTGGATTACGAGTAATTATATAAAAGTACGCTAGTTAATTCGAGATAGTTCTTAGCTAATGGAAATTAATGAAAATTAATTGAGCCATTTTAGATATAAACTCTGAAAGAATCTTAACCATTAAATGAAAACGAAGATTATACAGGGTTATTGGTAAGTCGACCTATTCCCCTCTAGGGGTTATGGGAGAGGTCATTTTCAATCATTTTGGTCCCATAATATTCTATGCAAAAGTGAACCATTTCTGAGATAATTTAAATTTAAGTTTTTTGGTAAAAAGTAAGGAACGCATCATCAAAATTTTAGAAAAATAAAATTAGCACTTTAAATATATTTTTTAAATAGTTTTCTTACAAGTTTAAATTGCTGTTCTTATGCAATATTAAAAGAAGAAATATATGTACAAAGTTTATGATCATGCGAGAAAAAAAGGAAAAAAATGTATGACCCAAAAATTTACTAACTTTTGCGTAGGGTATTATGGGACCAAAATGATTGCAAATGATCTCCCCCATAACCCCTAGAGGAGAATAAATCGACTTACCAATAACCCTGTAAACATAGAAAAGTGAATTAAAATAAAATATTACACCAGTAGGCAAAGGACCCTCCTAATCCTCGTCTTTGTTTTCATCTTCTTTTCCTCCAAAATCTTATCCATCGGACCCCTGCTCTGTACCGACGTTAATTTTTTAATCATTAAATACAAAATACTTAAAACTAATAGATTATAAACGAATGAATAATAGTTACTAAAATAAGTAACTGGAAAACAGATGCTTGAAAGCGTGAACAGACCGGACCCCACAGACAGCACCCGTTCACGAGTATGACGCGTATCTCAGTCATCGCCCTCCTCAACCATGTGTTCATGAAAGTCGCGATCCGAATATGGTTGCAATTTAGTATAACCAAGTGGAACAGGCAGTCAGATAAAAGAGTAACTCAACACCAAACAGCCACGCAGCAAAACATGCCCCATCTCCATTTTCTCAGCACTCACTCGCCGTTATTAGCCTCTGAAGTGAGCTGAAGAGGTGAGTGCTCAGCCTACGCACTGATGGAGAGGTGATTGGGCACGGAAAGGCCTCAAAGAAAACTATTGACGTGAAATTAGGCCACGCACTGACGAGGCTTTTGGTGTTATTGGGTCAAAAATAATGGCTTACTTTGTTTTACACATTCAGTGCCAACGACCCGGTATCAGGTTCACTGTTCGTACTGTAAAAAAAAATGGTCGCTTTTAATTGTTATTGTTGTGCATAAGCGTCTTGATTCCATACGTGCCTGCCGAGATAGAAACATCAACTAAGATGTCAGTTGAGTCACTAAACTCTATAAATTGAAATATGGATACTACCCATATCTCTTCCCATCTTTATTTGTTTCCGGGATGGTCGGTCTGGAGACTCTTGAGCTGAGACGTAAGATCATATCACTGACTCATTATTGTCTGCTCTTACGACACAAAGTAGACAATCCCACCATCTTGGAAAAGCTCAATTTGTTCGTACCTGACCACTACGCGACTGCTGTGGGCCGGAGTGGGCGGCGAGTCCGTAACCTGTTTACCATCCCTAGAGCGCGCACTCTGCAAGCTGGTAACGCTCCAACTATCAGAGTCGTTGCGTTAATAAACAAGTTCCTCGCACAGTTCCAGGATGCTGACGTGTTCGCCGGCAATTGGCCTGCTCTAAAAAATGCCTTAGAACGCTATGTTAACGTTTTGTATTGTAATATTACGTAATTTCTTTGTTTTTGTTTGTTCTTTACCTTATCTGTACCTGTTTTATTATGTTATAATTATGTGTATCTTGTTGAGCATTTGGGTTCACCTGTAAGTTCACAAGAATAGACTCTTAATAAATAAATAAATAAATAAAGACCTTGCTGTTGTTAAGTGTGTAGCTTTGGATGATTTTATTAGTTTAGTTTAGTTTATTTATTCATCAATGTAATATTACAATATAAAAAAAAAAAAAAGACCTTCTGCTGGAGTTTCTTGCGGCGCTTGTTCTCCGCAATGATGGTCTTGTCCGAAGCGCTAGTAGATTCACTCCATGTTACCGACGTGTAAAAGAGCCCTCATGTGGCCAATTTACTGAATAAATATTTTGAATTTTGAATTTTGAATAAATTGCATTGCATGTCAAAACGAATTACTAACAACTCTAAAAACTTCTGTTACCACTATTAGCACAATTAGGCTAAGATATTTAACAGTGTATATTAGTGACGGGATGCAAGCCCATCGCCTAACAGTACTACAAGCCTTTATTCCCTTAGTCGCCTCTTACGACTTCCACGGGAAGACATGGAGTGGCACTATTCTAAACTGGCAACCACACGGCATAAAATGTTAACAAACTTAATTGTAAAAAAAAGGCCCGCAAAACTGTTTTTACAGTTCGACTGTGAGATCCGCGACTTTTAGTATATAACTATCACAGATGTTCAAGATTCAGTAATTTAAAATTTAAATAATACTAAGTTAGTTCTTGTATAACTTTTTTTGTCAACAAGGAGAACCTTATTTGGTTAGCTTAAATTTTTTTGAGTGTAGCAGGTTTTCGGTACATAGCAGAAAAACTTGTGCTGGCTAGCACCTCGTAAGACTGCTGCACTGGCGGTGTGTCTATGTATAGATGTGTCTTATAACACGTCCCTTTTTTGTATTTTTGATGTCCAAATCCAGGTGTCAAGACGGCTTACCAATATCACGTATATTACCAGCGTTGCCTTCACAGCCAGCACATGCTGAGTTGGGACCGTTTCGCAACATTAGCACATAATATCTATTCTCTTGTCTCATTTTCTTCATTTTTATTGCTTCTTTTTTTTTGTCTGTTATTGTTGTTAATAAATGTTTTACTATAATAATCTTTATTGTAAAACGACATAAAATAATACAACAACCATAACACAATAACTGAAAAATAAAACTAAAATTAAATAAGACTAACTCTAAATATATAAATTAACTAAAACATTAAATCTAAGAATGGCCCCTGCGGCATTGTACCAAAGATGCTGGCAGCATTTCCTCGCTGGATCGTTAAACTTATAAATGAACTTCTTATGTTTTACTTACTTACTTACTTACATACCTACTACAGTTCCATGCGTCTTTCAAACCCACGCACATTCCGCAAAAGACTTCCCACAAATTGCCGACTCAGTCCACAAATAACTGTTGCAAAATGGTGTCAAAGCAAAAGAGCCGTTTAAAACGAAAAATATTGCTATTTCGAATAAGCGATGAAAGTGAAGAGCCCGTTCGGTTGTACATTGTCCGCTGTATCGATAACTCTCGCGCCTAACCCCTCTTACCCTCGAAACCTTCTTCGGCTCTCCTATCTCAAACGCACACCTTCATCCATCGAGACAGAATCTAAATTTCAATACCAAAATTTTGAATCCAAACCACTGGTAATACAGAAGCAACTCTGTTAGTTTGATTTAAAGTCGGTATTGGAACGATCTCGAGGTAAGGTCGTGACACGAATTTGATCAGTACTGAATTCGTTCGCTTATAGAGCAAAAGGGGATGTGAATTTATTGAAATAACATTTAGGTTGCGTTCACGAGGTTTTTATTTGTTGATTTGTACATCAACATCGCTATTGTATACTTAAGAATACATTTGTATTAAATGTGTTCCAATTTTTACAACAACACTTGATACAACAATATATTAAATATACTCAAACATTTCCCGATGTGTTCTTGGTGATAGTAAATGTTTTTTTTACCTCTATTCCACATTTCGTTAGGCCAGTTTTTTTTTAATAGTATTTTTCACAATCGTGTTATAATAGAGAGCTTTTTAGTCGAGTACCGTGTTTAGGCCACGAAGCTTGCTGAGTGGCCTAAGTAAGGTACGAGATTAAAAAGCTTAATTATGACACTATTGTGAACAATACTTTTTGTACGAGTTCATTAAAATTAATAATTTAAGTCATTAATACGAGTATATAAGAAAACTAAATATCGTAAGTGTTCTACTATCCGACTTTTTTGACACAAGATAATTGAAAAGTAGATTTTTGACAGATGACGCGACGCTGCTACGTTCCTAAACGCCACAGATTGGCAATTTTGTATCGGATCGAGTATCCTTAAACAAGGACACACATGGAAATCCAAAGTTCTATTTTCAAAATTTTTTCGGTTGTCTAGAGCGTATCGAAATAGTTATTTCGGTTGTTTCGGAAGGAACATCGATGAAAAGAGTGACGTTACAGTATTCTCTATGAAATCTTAATACACAGATTTTAATCGACGAGTATAAAAAAGTTATTTTGAGACAGTCCCATGGATTTATTTGAGAAATAAGTCTAGGGATATGGCACGCGAGGACACTTTTATTTATTTATTTATTGCAAAAAACGACTACATTATAAATAACATTGAAAATTACATGTATTTATTTTTTTCATGTTCGTCAAAATAATACTAGTACAATATTAAAACAAAATAAAAAAAATATTGATTTGACAATTAATGCTCGGGGTTTCTCTGCGTGATAGAATCAGAAACGATGATATCCGCAGTAGAACTAAGGTTACCGACATAGCCCGAACAATAGCTAAACTTAAGTTGCAGTGGGCGGGACACATCGCTCGCAGGACTAGTGGCCGATGGGGTCAGAAGGTTCTTGAGTGGCGTCCGCGGACCGGGAGACGAACAACATGGAGTGAGTGATGGAGTGGCGGGAAGCGGTGGATGCGAAAAGCACAAGACCGGTCTGAGTGGAGAGCCTTGGGGGAGGCCTAGTCCAGCAGTGGACGTCTTTCGTCTGACATGATGAGGTGCTCATAGAACGTCGGGCCAATAATACGCGGCACTGTGCGCAGGCGGTCTGTGGTACGAGTAGTGGTCTTACCTTGTACTCCCATACGATCGAAGCTGGTTATATTTCGTCGAGTGAAAATTATTATATAAATATAATATATATATCATCATGGGACAATGTCACACCATTTGCCCTAGTCCCAAACTAAGCTCTAGGCTTGTACTATGGGTACTAGACAACAATATAAATACTTATATAGAGAAATATATACTTAAATACATAGAAAACATCCAAAACTCAGGAACAAATATTCGCGCTCATCGCACAAATATCTGCCCTTACCGGGATTTGAACCCAGAACCGCTAGCTTCGTAGGCAGGGGCACTACGAACTAGACCAGCGCCTCGAAAAATAAATAAATATAGGGCATAAAGTGTCATGATACGGTATTTAAAGAAGGTGACTTTTCAAGAGGCTCTCTGTTTAAAACCTAGTATTAGGTAAAAATCACATCGTCTTTTGTTTTTACTCAGCCTCCATCACTATCGGTACTTGGAGACGGTACTTGGCATAACGTCAACAGTGTGATTACAATTAAAATGCTGGAATATACGTGGCCTGCCAGACAGGTTGCGTTCTAACATGTGAAGGGCTACAGTCAGTGCTGTTGCGTCTTCGCCCAAGTTGATTAAAAACATATTTCAAAAGGTTTCCAGAAGTGTCAAAGTAGGGTGGCTATCTGGTCGAATAACAACTATTGTCATAATTTCGATTGTCATAACACATTACGCATAAAGATGATGCTCATATATTTTATTTGGCATAACTTGAACTATGGCATAATTGTTCCGTGTCATAATTATACGGAGTCATAATTCTGTGGCCTGGTGCTAATAGGGCCAAAGTCGGTATTAATACTGATAAACTATTAATGCTGATGCATGGTAAAAACGCTCATTACGGAAAACAATGATAATTGATATTGGCCCTATTAGCTCCAGGCCACAGAATTGGTTTAACCATAATGTAGAATGTCATACATTTATTTAGTCATAATATTAATATAATGTAAAGTTAGTGGCAAAACCGACTCGGATTGCGGATAGGTTAGGGTATTTTTTTATAAAAGAGCGGAAAAACTTTATGACTATTATAATGTATGGTAAAATAATTTTATGCGCATCAAATTTATGCGCGTTACACAATACATAACAAGTTTAGACATGTTTTTTTAACCCTATCTTGTTTATTTTTTGTCTTATTTCTGCTTCATCTTTACATAGTATAAAAGTAGCTTAGTAGTACGATTATTATCTTTCAAAGTAAGCAACGGTTTTTTTTTTTTTTTAATATCATTTAATGTGATTTACATCAATAGTTAGAGTGATTCAATATTAAAGTTTTATGTATATACATTCTGGATTATGAACGAAAAAATCAAAGCGAAGTAAAGGCGATTCGTTGCGTTGACACTTTAAAAAAATAAACTCCCTTTATAAACACGTGCATGTTTACAAAAAGCAATCATGTTCGGAGAAATATAATAAAAATACACAAAAGGCCACGAAAATCCTTCGGCAAAATCGAATGGAGCGAATGAAAAGTAAAATACGGTTACAAATTGACACCCGACGGCAACGACCTCGGTCCGGGGCTCAATATCATTTACACCCACACCTTTACCGTACTTCCTACAGGGTGTATCATAAATCTGAATAAAAATTGACAGCGCGATTTGCGAATCCGCTGCGAATCACTCCGACGCATCAATCTTCATGAGCGGTTGAAAGCCATATTTTTCTTCGTCGGGCGCGGCTGTCAATCAGCTGATAGGCGTGATAATAGCTGCCTGTCACATTTCACCCTCAAAGGAGAATCGAAGACGTTTGCCGGCCGCGGGTCCGGTGCGACCCCGAACAAAGCCTTTGTCCCTTTGTCTTAACTCCTTTGTGATTATTTATTGAATCGACCCCTAACACTGCTGTTTGTGTTGTTTGGATAAATTGATAAATAATTATGTGGTTCGGAAACGGTGGCGTGTTATTGTTCAATCTGGGGGTTTATTATGACGTAACTATGCAATTCATTTTACGGTAAGCGTAAAGGACAGAGCTGTATTAGTTATATAGCTCTGTCTTTTTCTCTCACCGTAAACTGAATTGCATAGCTATGTCATAAATACGATTAAAAGTTAAAACAAAACTTATTTTAATTAAAATTAAACTAAGCTACTCAAATTAAAATAAAACTAAGCTACTCAAATATTAAAGATGTAAATAATAATCACCACTATAAAAAGAACACCCCCTCTAACAGGTCCGCTCGCGGCATGGTCCCTATGACACTGGCTGCATTACCTCTCTGGATAGCTAGTCCAATCCTTTGGGAGAGGTAAGCTCCAGCTCTAGGATCTCCGGAGTTGTCTATTAGCCGGGATGATAGAGCCTTCATAAAGCTTTTCATGTCAGCTGACCAAGGACCCATGGTCTCCACTGCAAGTGCCACGAATTCATAATAATTTAATAATGATGAATATTTGCAGCGCTTGATGGTTTGGGCCTGATCAGCTGCTGCACCGGCCCGATTACGGGTTGACTGGACGTGGGAAAGGGCGAATGTGTCAACACACGTCGCGTCCCATACCAGTGCCCTGCCCAGTTTCCACGGCACCAAAGTAGCTCCGTCTGGTCGCTTGCCATCATCTCTATGCAAACCTGCCGGTTCCAAGACAGCTGGTACAGAGGCAGTGGCAAGCGAACGACCGATCAGATCAGTAATTGTGCCGTGGCGGTACAAACGGCCGGCAACAAACATGAAAAGCCATGTCTTCCCAGCTCACTCACTTCCTTCCCGCACGTGCAAGTATGAGGTTCACAGATTCTAGCTCCAAGCCGCAAGCTTATTGTTATGCGCAAGCAGCTTGGGTCTAAGACTGTGCCTATATTGCGGGAAGGAAGTGCGTGGAGCCAGCGACCTGATTCGCCTGCTGAGACAGCAAGGAGACGGGCGCGGTCTAAATCGTCCGGACTATTTTGTATGAGAGATAAATGAATTTATTTTTTATTTAGGTTTTATTTTATTAATAAATAAATGTGCGTAAATTATCAATTTTAGGGATCTCTTGCAGCCAATCTGTGGGTGATGAGGAAAATAAGATAATCAAAAAGTAACACGAGAAGACATAAATATTCAAAGTTTTGAGAAACATAGTGAACTCAATTGATAAACGTGAGTTTTTGTCCTAATTTCTAATGTAGTTTGGTCATTTAGTGAAAAATAATTTTGACTCTCAAAGCGATTTTTTTTTATTATTATAAAAAGATAACCTGACGTTTAGTAAATTATTTAATTTCAACTTTACAGAATGAGACGAAATTCATTAGGACAATCAATTTTATATATTTCAAACGGATACTTTCTGAGATATTTGGTTTTCTTTATAACCGATCATAGCAACTTTCAAGCCTTACCTTAATCAAGATCCTAATTTCGTTACAAAACGTAATAATATTAAAATTAGCAAATTAATAAAAAAACAAAACCCGCTGTAAACTGTCCTCAATTAACCAAATTTAATTAAAAGTTAACCGCGTTATCTAACAAGAGGTCAATCAGCATGAAACGGCTTTTGTTGCGTATTTGTTTCACTTTTGCATAATGCATATGAGGGTCAAAATTATCGCAAATAGTCACCCCTATCACCTCTTAACGGGAATAGGTCGACTTACCAATAACCCTGTATTTATCGTGACTGCACTAGATTATTGCAGAGAAACTGAAAAAAAAACGGATAGTTCATTAAGAATACGATACCCCTTTAAGACACATTTATAAATATTTAATTTTTAATTAATTTATGAATGGTTCGTGCTATGAAGATAACGATAATTTGTTAGTAATTATAAAATATTTAAGATTTTTATTTGTAAAAATGAAAAATGTTTAACATATATTCGTTTTGTAATTATATAGTCCTGTTTTATAAAATACACACTTTTAATTAAAATCCTAGACTCTTATTATGGCATAGCTATAATTATCGAAGTATAGCTAGTATTTCAAAATGATTTTTACCCATCCCTAAGAACTTGACAGCTACTATTTTGTACCTCCGATAGCGGGGTCTAGTTATTAATTTGAGAAACGCCAATTAATATAATTTGGGAACTTGATATATTTGAACTTTGGTATTTAAAGCGAATACTCGAGCGAAATAAGCAAATCTGTACTACAAAGGCAATTGGTACAGCCACGAGGAAGTTCCATCACGCAATCCCCGCGCTAACGTGAGTTTCAAACTTAAATTGTACACATTAGGGTTTATTTTAATGAACCAGTTTAGTTTTGATTTATACCGGCAGTGTGCTGGCGGGCGAGAATTCTGATCGCAAAGTTGTATGTTAAATTTAAGTATGAATTAAAATAATAACAACTAGGTACCTTTTTATTTATTTAAATAATCACCATTTGAAGTTTCTAAAAAAGGAGGGAGATGGTTTACAAATTCAATCAACAATTCTTCAATTGCTGTAAATATATATTTCCGACTCATTAATAAAATCAAATACTTAGTTTTTGTCATTTTACCTTTATGCTTATTTACATACATACATACATACCTTCACGCCTTCATTCCCAGAGTGGGGCAGGCAGAGCTACAGAATTTTACCAACAACTCTAAAAACTTGTTGATAACTCTGTAACCACAATTTGCACAATCAGGCTAAGATGTTTAACTGTGTATATTAGTGACAGGTAGCAAGCCCATCGCCTAACAGTACTACAAGCCTTTATTCCCTTAGTCGCCTCTTACGACTTCCACGGGAAGACATGGAGTGGCACAATGCTTATTTAATATAATATAATATATTATATATATATACTTCGATGGTTTGGTCATTTGGAAAGGATACATGAAAGAAGAGTGACGAAAGACATATACAGATCGAAAGTGAGTGGAAGGGTTGGAAGGGGCCGCCCTAGGCATACTTTTTCGAATGAATCGGGGAAATACTGAAAAAGGGCCGAATCTTAAGTAGGTACCCGAAACCGACGTACATGCATGACTCGATGTATGAATGTGAAAGAAGCGACATAAATTTGTCAAGATCGTAGAAAGTGGAAAGAAGTGATCTCTGCCTACCCCTCTGGGAAACAGGCGTGATTTAATGTATGTACATACATACTAATAATATAATATAACAGAATATTCCCAAGTGGTTGCTGGGTTAGAATAGTGGCGTAGTGTCGTAAGACACGACTTACGACCGAACCCTATAATTCAAACGGCGGATAGTTTTTTCTTTTATTTTATGGCATAGGAAGGCAAACGAGCACACAGGCCACCTCACACACACACACACACACACACACACACACACATTCGCATTCACAAGACCGCAATCCTAAGACTGCAAATGCGTTGCCAACCCCGAGGACTAAGATGGAATGCCTCTATGCTAGTCATTTCACCGGCTGTCTTATCCCCAAACCGGAACACAACAATGCAAACACTACTGCTTGGTGGTATGGGTAAAAAAAAAAATGGATAAGATGGTGGTACCAACCCGGACGGACCCTGCACAAGGTCCTACCACAAGAAGAGGCTAAGGCAAGGATAAGGCTTACTTCGGGTTAAAATTTGACATTTGCCAATACAAAGTGGCTATGTGTCCGCGGTTTGAATATAGGGTTCGACCATGATGGAATATAGGCTTCTAGTAATGATGGGCGATGGCCTTCAAACCTGTCACTAATACGCTGGTAAACATTTTAACCTATTTGTGCAAAATGTGTTTACTGAATTATCAACAAGTTTTTAAAGTTGTAGGTAATTCTGTAGCTCTGCCTATCCCTCTCTGGGATTACAGGCGTGAAAGTATGTGTGTATGTATGTTATTTAATAAGTTTATTTTATAAAATAAAGTAGTTTTTGTTGTTGTTAAATTGGGATTTATAAAATAACTGTAACATTCACTAAGACCAGGTGACTAAAAGTGTCCCACATCTAATGCTCTAAATGCAGATGGTATAAGTGAATTCTTAAATCTACTCAACTGAGTAGCGAGCGCAGTGCAACCGCAATGCAAATTGCATTTATGAAATAGCATTCACCTAAACAAACCCTATATCTTTACATTTGAATCACGAAACTTTGGTTTCGTGAAATAAAGGTTTCATTTTAGTTTTAGTCATACGCGAGTAATGCTGTGCATGTTTTTTGGTTAGCCTTTATGTAGATAGATATACAAAAAAAAAAGAGAAAACAAATGGCCAGTTCCTAAGTTAATATACAAATAAACACTTACTTGTTGTTGTTGTTGTTGTGTGGGAGGACCTTGTGCAGGGTCCGTCCGGGTTGGTACCGCCATCTTATCCATTAACCTACCGCCAAGCAGCAGTGTTCGCATTGCTGTATTCCGGTTTGGGGATAAGACAGCCGGTGAAATGACTAGCATAGAGGCATTCCATCTTAGTCCTCAGGGTTGGCAACGCATTTGTAGTCTTTTGAATGCGAATGTCTATGGGTCACAGTTTACATTTACCATCAGGTGGCCTGTGTGCTCGTTTGCTTTCCTATGACATAAAATAAATAAATAAATAAAATAACAATCGCTAACTGAATTGAAAAAAAAAACACTTTAGTTAAACCATAACTTGATTTTTTTTATTCTTCTTCGACTTTTTTTATGGCATAGAGAAGGCAAACGAGCACACAGGCAACCTGATGGTAAATGGAAGCTGTGACCCATAGACATTCGCATTCACAAGACATCGCATTTACAATTTATTGTTCACCACAAATGTGGTAGATTATAATAGGAAACGACTAATTACTGTATCACCTTGTGTACCTAAAATCATATTAGGTCCTTACCTATGAAATTGGCGTTTTATATGGAGAATTTTATGAAAACGGTGGTTTTTATACATTTAATTTTGCGGATTATTTAGTAACGTCAAATGCAAACTAAACAAAATTCTGTCAGGAATATTGGACACTTCTAAGCTATATTATACATATCTTAATTACTTAAAAAGTAGTTAGCTTCATAAAACTATGCGTAATTGAAACACTTGAACTTGCAGCACATAAAAAGAGTTAAGTTCACACTTTAATTTTAAACATTAACTGCCGCACTCAGAGACGTCAATTAAATTTAATGCTTGTTTAGTGACGTGTTGTCTTATTCTATTGCTATAGCAAAGAAAGTGACAGCAGCAACTTTAATCAAGCGTTAAATTTAATTGACGTCTCTGAGTGCGGCAGTAAGTAAGAAGTTGAACCATATTATTTGTATCTAAAACCTTTGTTGCATAGTGTATTAATGAAATTTATTAAGAATTTGGAAGTTAAAATTGAAATGAATAAATTCCGTACAAAATAAAACACTCCAATTTCATAGGTAAGGACCCAATACAATAAATTAAATTTGATTTGATTTGATTTGAAGACGGCAATCCTAAAAATAAAAATCCTGGTTTCTGTTAAATTTGTCCCTGATTGTTGATATAAGTAGATTGTAGAGAGGTGATTAAAACCATCTAATCAGGTACCCTTACGATGAGTTACATTTCGCCCCTTCAGAATGATAGTGAACTAATTCAAAATTTCAGCTTTCAAATTTTAAGTCATAAATTGATTAAGATAGAGCCCTAATTCGAAATTTAAAATTTCTGAATTATGGCACTATTGCTCTGAAGGTGTGATTCACTTTACTCGCTAGCGAGTCGAATGCTCTGTCCCCCACTGTATTGTTATAGAGTGCAAGGGACAGAACATTCAATCCGCTAACGAGTAGGGTAAAAACTACATACATACCTTCAGGCCTTCATTCCCAGAGTGGGGTAGGCAGAGCTACAGAATTACCAACATCTCCAAAAACTTGTTGATAACTCTGTAACCACAATTTGCACAATTAGGCTAAGATGTTTAACAGTGTATATCAGTGACAGGTAGCAAGCCCATCGCGTAACAGTACTACAAGCCTTTATTCCCTTGGTCGCTTCTTACGACTTCCACGGGAAGACATGGAGTGGCACAATTCTAAGCCGGCAACCACACGGCAAAAACTATATCTCCTTTAACCTGCTATCATATTGTTAAAAGTTTTGATAACTCTTATTTACTTGACAATAATGGCGGTCGATTTAAAAACCATACCATAGAGGCCTGGATAAGGTTAACCAAACCCGGTTTTACCAAGTTATTTGTTAAAGACTAGTCAAGTGACTATGACTAGTATGTCGTTACACCATAAACAGGCTAGATTCTTAATGCTGTTTTTATGTATTTTATCAGCGAGTGAGAAGTGCGTCATGTTAAAGTAGGTCCAGTTTAAAAAATTCTCACTACTTCGAAGTAAAATTGAGGTTGAAACCTTTTTATGACCTTGAATTCATACAGAGACCGAAAATATTTCGGCTATTTTATTACATAAAAAGCATGTTTACTCTGTCTGACACATATACGCATGAACGCTTTCTTAATTATTTATAATTAATTATTTAAATCCCGTGTGGTTGCCGGGTTAGAATAGTGCCACTCCATGTCTTTCCGTGGATGTCGTAAGAGGCGACTAAGGGAATATAGGCTTGTAGTACTGTTAGGCGATGGGCTTGCAACCTTTCACTAATATTCTGGTAAACATCTTAGCCTATTTTGTGCAAATTATGGTTACTGAATTGTCAACAACTTTTTTCAAGTTGTAATTCTGTAGCTCTGCCTACCCCACTCTGGGATTACAGGCTTGAAGGAATGTATGTAATTATTTAAATTTACAAAATCAAATACCTAGGAATAATTGTTCGAATAACTTGATATTTAATAATTTATACACATACAAACATACATTCACGCCTTCATTCCCAGAGTGGGGTAGGCAGAGCTACAGAATTACAACTCTAAAAACTTGTTGATAACTCTGTAACCACAATTTGCACAATTAGGCTAAGATGTTTAACAGTGTATTATTAGTGACAGGTAGCAAGCCCATCGTCTAACAGTACTACAAGCCTCTATTCCCTTAGTCGCCTCTTACGACTTTCACGGGAACATTTAATAATAATAATTGTATAAATTTAATTATATAATAGTTTTATGTAAATGCGTATAGGTACCCCGTGTCGTTAAACGATACAACTCGTTCCATTTGACTTTGGTATATGGCCTCAATAATGCTTTTGCAGCTGAAACCTTGGGAAAGGACAAAAGGTATTAAAATTTTACAGTTTATCCATTTTTTATTTATTGAATATTGCTAGAAAGAATATACTTTACATACAAAAGGCAAACATAATGCCTTAAGGCATTCTTTACCAGTGAATCTTTGGGCAAAGCGGAAATTATTGCTCTCGATGGTAACTATAACTTACTTCGACGAGGAGTTGAGGGAATCAGCTAGTTAACGTTTTCTGCGAAAGAAAGATTTTGTTGATATCCATATTGAACGTAACCATGGTAACCACATAAGTCAAAGACAAAGTTAAATTCATAGTTCTTTATTATTCAATTTAGGCATAATATAAAGCACTTATGTATGTCAAAATCGATGGATATTAATCATAAATTTTTAGTAACTTAATAAAAATGAAATTTAATGGTTCATGATTCAAATTAGGATGTCAAGTGTTCACTAAACCACAAGACTGATATCCGGAATCACCGTATCCATGGTTATAACAATGCTGTAATAAATATTATAGAACAGTTATTATCGTGGCAACGCTCATTATAGAATTGTTTTCACGCTTCGTTTACGCTGTAGGTGGTATTCTGATACCATTAACGATATCAATACGAGTATTAGCGGTTTAAAGCACGCGAGTAGAAAAATCTTTTCTATTCTATTTTTAACTATTCTTATATTGTACCTTGTCACGGCAAAATGGCTTATCTCAGGTTGAAGAAATAGTATCCTAGGAAAGTAGATAGGGAAAAGAAAGAATAAACAACTTCTCAGCGGACTATGTCCCTTTGAGTACCGTAAAAGGTGCCTACTTTGCTCCCCCATGGGTAACTATGCTCCATAGTGACTTTTTTGTATGTTACTTATAAGACAAGGCCGATGACAAATTTTCTTAAAATAATTGATGTATACATCCAGCTGCGCAGTGAATGAAAGCACTAGAATGATTTACAATACAGAATACCTCAATATAACGATGGAGCGAGATTACCCGTGGGGGAGCAAAGTATTTTACGGTAGCTTTATTGTTTGATAAGTAACGTTGTCTACCAAATTAATTTGTTTCTGAACGCAACAGTATCCGGATGCACCAGAAACAGCTCAACTTTGGTGCATGTTATTACGAACATTTAGTTTAGTATTCGAAATCGTGCACCTGCCGATAAATCTGCATTCAATTTACGTGTTGTTGTTTATTTCTATAAAAAGTTATTTTAATTATAATTCTAAGTTTGATTTAGTTTCAATATACGATATAAAAAAACGTCTGGATAAGGAGTATAATTATTAGGGTCGTTCTTCTTTTTTACCTACAATGAACCGTCGATTTTTGGTTTTTTAGATTTTTGAACTATCAATAACTATGGTTTCAGTGTTCGATTTCAAAAAAGTTGCATTTATTCTTTATTAAAACTAATTAATGCTTCCTGTCCTGCATTCATATTTTATTATTTTAAATATGGTTTACCAGAAACACTGTGACAGAGCGGCCATTTTCAGCCGAGACCAAGTATTAGATGACCACTCTGTCACGGCATTCCAAGGAAAACCATAATTATTTAAAAAAAACGTGGGTTAAAGAAAGATCACAATTATTTGGTACTTTTACATAAATAAAAGTATGGACGTATATTAAACACGAAAAACATAATTATCCATACTCTAATGCGACGCTTAATAAGATGATAGACAGGCTATTGTCGGTAAAAAAGAAGAACGACCCATTAAATAAGAGAATTACAACAGCTGTTATCAAATATAAGGAGCTGGCAGAGGATACTTGAAAGGATAGATAAAATACATAACGTTTACGTTAAAAAAAAACAAAATCTCAACAAAATTGTATGTAATTAGCATAAGCGCTCGGCGTGACTGTCCCATAGATAGCGTCAATTCCATACATTTTCAGTAACGATAACGTATTTTAATGTTGTCTAGGGCCAAAACAGAAGAAGCTTAAAATTGGGTCGTACCAGATAGACAAGCAGTTGACGGAGGACCGGAGCAGTTGACAATTACCTCACCAACAAGAACATGGCTCTTAAATAAAGACAGAGAGAGAGAGAGAGAGAGAGAGAGACGGCCATAAACACCAGCTTACAGTTAAACTCCAAAAATTACCAAATAGCTAAAAATCGTTTTAAATTCTATATTTGGAGCATTGCGTTTTTTTATTTATTTTTTTTATCGCTTGGGAAGGCAAACGAGCACACAGGCCACCTGATGGTAAGTGGAAACTGCGACCCATAGACATTCGCATTCACAAGACTGCAAATGCGTTGCCAACCCTGAGGACTAAGATGGAATGCCTCTATGCCTATGTACGGTAGGGAGACTTGGACACTTACACAGAGAGATAGGGAAAGATTGGATTCGTTTGAGAGAGACAGACAAAAGTGGGAATTACTTCACTGACAAAAACCAAGCTCTTAAGGGGCTACCATGCCCATACCAGGCGTTTTTGAAGAAGTTTAAGGTCATATACTCTGTCAAAACTGAATTTTAAATTATAAAAAAAGTATTATTATTTATCCACACATCTTTGATTAACCAATGGTTATTTTTTATTATTTTGTTAAAACATGACTAAAAAAACTAAATTGGATATAACTTTTTCATCTTGACGTCAATTGATATGGAAACTACATCTACAATTATTATTCATCAATATAAATTATCTAATAAATCATCGAAGGTTTTTTTCTAAAGTGAGAAATATGGAAATAAATGCCAAAAAAGTAGTTTTTTGGAGCAAAAATGTCAAACTTTGATAGCATAAATCTCGATATTAATGACTTGTAAAAAAATAATTGAGATAGCAGCTTCTTTAGAACAGCAGTGTCAATGCAAATAGGTTTTAACAACAACTGAAAGTTTAGAGCTTTAGATCGGAGGTCATCTGCCCATGGTAGCCCATGATTAAGTTACATGATGATGAGGGTCACAGATAAGATGCCTTACGCTAACGTAAGCATAATCGAAAAATTACAAAGTATAATGGAATTGGCATCCCGTGTGGTTGCCGGGTTAGAATATTATAGTGCCACTGCATGTCTTCCCGCGGATATCGTAAGAGGCGACTAAGGGAATATGGGCTTGTAGTACTGTTAGGCGATGGGCTTGCAACCTGTCACTAATATGCTGGTAAACATCTTGGCCTATTTGTGCAAATTGTGGTTACTGAATTATCAACAACTTTTTTCAAGTTGTAATTCTGTAGCTCTGCCTAACCCACTCTTGGATTACAGGCGTGAAAGTATGTGTGTATGTATTTGTATAATGGAATTGACATTTACTTACGCATGTTATGTACAGTTAGGTTCCGTTCCACAAGAACAGTTCTGATTTTTCTATACTTAGAAAGTTTTCCTTCAAGGCCATGTCAGGTGTCTGATTAAAAAAACCTTTTCGTAGTAACAAAGTTGAAACAATTTATGGCTATACCGATAAGATGTCCTGAACACGTGTTTGCCGTATCTTGATAGGAAAATTTTCGTTCTATGTAAAAAATCGTTGGGAAAAATACTAGTGATGTGAACATGAATATGACGTGGGGAAATGTCTGGTATTCGTGGAATGGTTCTGATGGTGGGGCCAGATTAGAATGTGGGGTGTGGAGAGATTATTATGCGATAATGATGTTGACTCAGACACGAATAAACAATGTTATGATTTATTTAGAAAAATACAAATGGCGGCCAATTAAATATTCTTACAAATGAAAAAGTACATAGGTACATTACTTATTTTCAAAAGGATTTCCTGTGGGTCAGTAAAACAAAGTTGGCGTTTGATGATATTTTTAACCAAAAAGCGACTTCAGTTGGGCTGACCAAATATCATTTGACAGAAAAAACCTTTCTAATGACGCCCTACACAATTGGGTAAAGGGGGAAAAAAAATACATCCAAACGTTACGTATCAGGGAGGCACTTTTTTTTTTTTTTTCTTTTTTACTACTTGTGCAGAATGTGGTTACAGAATTATCAACAAATTTTTAAAGTTGTAGGTTATTCTGTAGCTCTGCCTGCCCCACTCCAGGATTACAGGCGTCAAGGTATGTATTTTTTTTACTACTCTGTAAGCATAACTAATATGAATAATGATGCCAAGTTACAGTTTTCTAGTACTAAGAGTCTCTGAGCAAGGTTGTGGATGGACGATGGTGTTTTCAGGATATCTTGAACATTAATTATGTAATGTATAAACATGTAAACCGTGTGGTTGCTGGGTCAGAACAGTGCCACTCCATGTCTTCCCGTGGATGTCGTAACAGGCGACTAAGGGAATACAGGTTTGTAGTACTGCAACCTGTCACTAATACACTGGTAAACATCTTAGCCTAATTGTACAAAATGTGGTTACAGAATTATCAACAATTTTTTAGGGTTGTTGGTAATTCTGCAGCTCTTCCTACCTGTGAATACCAAAAAAAAAACATGCTCGTTGAAAGGTGTTACGATAAATTAATAGCTACTCGTAAATAAAAGCTATCGTACCGATGACGATACAATAACATTTCAAAAGCAATATTGGTTAACGTCGTAGAATTGAGGCCTTGTTCTCCTAATATACTTATGATCCAGACGTGTCCTTACTAGATGGGCAAATAAAAAGAGACTGCCACATTACCGCCCTTCATAACAATATTTCCCACCGCAAATTAACGCCTTCATGCCCGTTTTCATTAAGAATAATACTAAGAGTGGAACAGGACACGTCCATTAAGGAAGGTACGGAATGGCTGGAGTCGGGTATTAAAGTCTACGTTACCTATAAGTATATGGACGCATTTGTACCTTGTCGGCTTAATTAATAAAGCATTTTCGTATAGCAGTTCAAACTTAATAATAATGCGAGATGGTTCAAAAGTGAACGACTTGATATGCCTGACGATTGTCTTTAACGTGAGGATTGACATTTTAATGATGTCTTATCATACAGGATGATCTGTATTTAGAAGATCACAATGTCACATGTAAAAATATTTTTATTATGCTTTTAAATAAATAAATAAATAAATATCAGGGGACAATGTCACACCAGTTGACCTAGTCCCAATTTAAGCTTTTTTTTTTAAGCTTGTATTATGGGTACTATACAACGATATAAATACTTATATAGAGAAATATATACTTAAATACATAGTAAACATCCATGACTCAGGAACAAATATTCGCGCTCTTCACACAAATATCTGCCCTTACCGGGATTTGAACCCAGGACCGCTAGCTTCGTAGGCAGGGTCACTACCAACTAGGCCAGCGCGTCGTCGCTTTTGTTTTTCCTTAATGAATTGCATTTTATTTAAGTTTATTTTATGCCATTTTAATAACTTAAAGATAAATATTTTATTTAAGAATTTATTTTCTTCATGATATGTCACAATTTTATACAAATTGTAACAGTTTTCTCGTAATTTCATGTTAAATTGTAATCAAATGCGCTTGTTAATAAACGCAGGGTAAACTTATTTTTGTAAAATTCATTCTCTTCTTCTGTCAAATTCAAATGTGACCATGAAAAATAACGATAAGCACATTTGAAGCTGACTTTAGTGCTCGTGTATTAATAAGAAGGTTAAATTTAAGATGCTAAAAGCTGCAATTATTTAAAAAATTCTTAACCCTTTGTTAGACGGTTTATATACAGCGAGGGCTCGTTCATGTATATAAAGGTTGATTTAAAACCATTTGGTTCGTGGTGCCGCATCCTTTATTACTCAAATCTCAGCTCATTATGAGAAGGCTCTTGTTTTTTACTGTAAAGGCTTATTATTTATGCTAATAGATAGATAATAATAAGACGCTTTATATACCCATTTTAGAATACGTACATACATTACCTTCGCGCCTGTAATCCCAGAGTGGGGTAGGCAGAGCTACAGAATTACCTACAACTTTAAACACTTGTTGATAATTCAGTAATCATTATTTTGCAAAAATAGGCTAATGCGTTTACCAGCGTATTAGTGACAGGTTGCAAGCCCATCGCCTAACAGTACTACAAGCCTTTATTCCCTTAGTCGCCTCTTACGACAGCCACGGGAAAAAATGGAGTGGTACTATTCTAACCCGGCAACCACACGGATAATTCTAGAATGTTATTTACAAAATGATTATATCAAAGCAATTTGAATATTAGCGGTCGAAGAATCACTACTATTGAAATCACAGTAAAATAGATATGGAAAAACATATAACTCAATCATGCTCATCCATAATTATAATCATGACTAGGCCCCCAGGAAGCTTCAAGATAGAAATAGAAATAGAAATAGTATATTGCATATCACATTACAGTTGACAGGTGGAGGGTACATAAATAATCAGGTATACATGTGACGCCCTGCAAGGGCATAGCAACATAAGAGGGCTAAAACTAGGTATTTAATACTACAGTTGCTTACAATTATACAAATACTAGAGACCCGCCCGCGGCTTCGCCCGCGTGGAATGTATTATACATATAAACCTTCCTTAAGAATCACTCTATCTATTAAAAAAAACCGCATCAAAATCCGTTGCGTAGTTTTAAAGATTTAAGCATACATAGGGACAGACAGCGCTAGCGACTTTGTTTTATACTATGTAGTGATAAATGTTATTTTTTCCTGTCTTAAGTAACTAAATTGTAAACATACACATTAACTACTTTTGGACTTCGTCAAAAAACTCGTTTAAGTTATAGAAACACTTATGCACGAGAAAGGTGTTTAAATGCTTGTTAAATAAACTTGGCTTTTCCAAATTTTTCAGCGAATTTGGTAAGTGGTTATATATTTTGATGGTCATGTAATGAGGGCTAGTCGTGACAAGCTTTAATGTAGAGAATGGCAATTTGAGTTTATTAAGGTTACGGTGTGTTTCTTCTGTTATCAATTAACAATGAATATAGATACATATGTTTCCTGACAAATTTGCACGACTAAAAGATATACTCGTACATAGAGGTAAGGGTAAGTATCTGGTGTTTAATAAAATGAGGTCTACACGAGTCCATTTGGTCAATGTTGGCTAGTATCCGGATACATTTTTTTTGAAGAATATATTTTTTATCTATATCACTGCTATTTCCCCACACCACCAGACCGTACGACAATCTCGAGTAGGCATACGCATAATACGCTGTGAGGGCTGTCTTGAAGTTCGTAACGCTTTTAAGGCGTTGTAGAGCATAGATGAATGAAGATAACTTTTTTGAAAGTTTTTGGGTATGTGGTTTCCAACTCATGTTGGTGTCCAAATCTAGACCCAACATAGTAGCGGAAGTCACGTGTTCTAGTTTTGTGCCATGGTAGCTGAAATGTATTGGTAATGTAACTTTTTGATAGGGTTTAAACTGAATAATTTTGGTTTTGCAAAGGTTGAGCTGTAGGTTGTGAGTTTGTAACCATTTTGCAATTGTACTGAGGATTGAGTTTAATTTATTTTCAACTTCACTATTGTTACAACATGGGAATAGTATTGAGATATCGTCTGCAAAGAGTGTGCAGTGTTCTTTTAATATGTTTGGCAGGTCATTTATGTAAATAATAAATAGTAAACCTCCCAAAACGCTACCCTGGGGGATAGATCCTGTCACAGGGGCTCTTTCAGACCTGATAAGTTGAATTTCTCTCGTCTGCAAATCTATATTTTCAATGTCCACATATTGAAAGCGATTGGTAAAATATGACTTGAACCATTCCAGGGCTATGCCTCTAATACCCGTATTATACAGCTTGTCCAATAGAATTTCAAAACTAACTCTGTCATACGCTTTACTCATATCGAGTAAGAGGCCTATTGCATATTTTTTGTTATTTATTTCGCTGAGAATTTGTTGTACATATTTATAGGTTGCAAGGGTTGTAGAACGGTTTTTTCTAAAGCCATTATACAGAATGCTAAGTTACATATTTTCCAAAATCGACATGGAATTTGCGTAAGCCGATGACAGATCGCGTCGACCGTTAAACGTCGAAACGTTAGAAGCGTTTTAATTTTGGCTAAGCGTACAGGCAAATAAACGACGACAGCGAATATTATTAAATAGCTAAGAACCAGTCCAATTAAACAAGGTTTCCTTTAAAAAAAAAAACTACGTACAAATTAATTCACTATGCCACGGATAGACAAAGACATACCAACACAAATAAATAAATATCAGGGGACAATGTCACAAATTGACCTAGTCCCAAACTAAGCTCTAGGCTTGTATTATGGGTACTAGGCAGCGACAAACTTACTTATATAGATAAAAAAGTGTTAAAATTAAAGGTACAGTAGAACACAATTTATATGGCGTGTCGTGAATCTTCGTTCGCGCAGATACGAACAACGATTCCGATGGTTTCCGAAAGCACGATTAAAACCCACGATTAGACTCGTACGTAATAGTTATAAGCTGCAAATTAAATTACATCAATTTTTCCCATCTCACTCACGGCTGACTGAATGACACGCGGACGCGCGTCAACATGGCGTTAATAATAACCAATAATAGCACAGAATGCAGACGCACAACGCGTGGATCATGCTGATAGGTTCCCGCGCTTCGAAATTTCGTCATCTGCGCAGGTACATCGGTAAGCCATATCAGTTGTGTTTTACTGTTACACATCTATTCCCGTCACTTCCAGACATTAATTTCACAACCAAAGAGGCCTAAACCTTACACTGTCTTCTTTTTATTCTAAAACACAAGTCATATTGTTATAAAACCCTAATAGGGTGAGAAAAATGCAGCCAAGTACTAGCGCAGCGTCGAATGTGCGAGCAAGTGTCGTCTAAGGGCCGGCAATTTGCCACCTCCACGGCTTCTAGTAGCTCCGCCTAGCGTGCCTCTTGAGCGAGTGAAGCGATAAAATGCAATTTTGATGAGAGCCTTGTGAAATGAACGCGTTTTATAAGTAGACGGGATGTTAACAATTTACAAACTGCTTGTAAATCGTTTATCCTTACTATTTTTTAATATATATATCAGAAATTAAGCTTCGGTTTGACGTAAAATTAGTTAAAGATATTAGTTTGGTTTATTTATAGCATCGCTTCCAAGGCTGCCTGGAACAGATCGCTATTCACTAAACAACTTTTAATTGTGCTCTTTATTCAGGTGACGGTACTACAGACAGACACCTTTATCATTAAAAAATAATTAGGTAAAACATCATTTCTTAATATGACCGCAAATACTGGAGAACAAAAATATAGACACTTGAAAACATGATTATACTGATGATATAAGTATTAAGTAGTCCAAAGAACTTTTGATGTAGAAAAATATGTAAAACAATACTGCTGGTGTTGGGTTTTATACAGAACTCGTCTAAAAAAAGTTATTTAGAAATAATCGTTACAACACACTCGTATTATTAAGTACCTATCTTAATAGATGACTATGTCGGAATGTTTTACAATGAGTAATTATAAAAATGTATCATCAACATAACCTTCGATTAAGCAACTTGTCGAAAAAAAGTTACTGTTTACTTGTGGGAGGACCTTATGCAGGGTCCGTCCGGGTTGGTACCACCATCTTATCGATTAACCTATCGCCAAGCAGCAGTGTTCGCATTATTGTGTTCCGATTTGGGGATAAGACAGCCGGTGAAATGACTAGCATAGAGGCATTCCATCTTAGTCCTCAGAGTTGGCAATGCATTTGCAGTCTTGTGAATGCGAATGTCTATGGGTCATAGTTTCCACTTACCATCAGGTGGCCTGTGTGCACTATTGCCTTCCTACGCCATAAAAAAAAAACGAAATTCGATTCCGATTTTAAGAAAATACTTAATTTTTAATACATATTAAACGAAGTTCCTATGGACTATATATCTTGCTTTCAAGTGCCCATATTTTTGTTATCCGGTAAACTAGGTATTTGCTGCCATAGTAAGAAATTATGTTTTCACCAATTACATTTTAAATGTATTGGTTTCAATTCTGTTGGTGCTACACCCAATTTCCATACACAAATGCCCATGATTCTCTACAGTTTTCGGACTTTCGGCTTTAACTGTTAAAAAAAATGCTTTTAGGCAAATTTAATGACGGAATTTGACGACGCGTTGGCATAGTTTGTAGTGACCCTACCTACGAAGCTAGCAGTCCTGGGTTCAAATCCCGGTAAGGGCAGATATTTGTGTGATAAGAGCTAATATTTGCTCTCGAGTCATGGGTGTTTTCTATGTATTTAAGTATATATTTCTCTATAAATAGTACAAGCCTAGAGCTTAGTTTGGGACTAGGTGAATTTCTGATATTTAATGATCCTAGATCAATGGGACGCCCTATTGGTTTTAATTCCCTTGCGAGCAACAAAATATGATTTTGAAAATGCATTATGTGGTATAAAAATATGACGGGGATTATGTTTTACTTTTTTAATCAAAAAGTTTTTTGGCTCTGGTGTAAAGTTTGCTTTTTGCGTTTACGCTTTTTACCGTCGATATGTGGCGTAAACGGCTGAAATTGGAATGGCAATATATGACTTGCGGCGTTGCTTGTGGCGAGATTGAAATGTTTTATAGTTTCTTATTCATTGAGAAGTGGGACTTCATAACAGCATAATTATCATCATTAGAAAAAATAAAACAAAATGAATGTTTAAAAAAACATAAAACCGCCTTCGCCCGTCGGCGACCTACAATTTTTTAACCAAAAGCAGACCTCATTTAGACTGATCTATTAACTACTATTGTAAAAGAAGTTATTTTTACTTATAGGAGGCGGTTTTTTCTTTTATTTTCCTTTTAAAGTGCGAAACCCACTACGAAAACAAGATATGAAAACTCTTTCCATATGCTAGGGTTGGCACTCCACATAATTTTAAAATGTACCTTGATATAAACTTTAAAAGTCACTTTACAGGCCTAAAGGATGTTTTATTCTAATGGGGAGCTGAAATAACAAAATACATTAACAGAAAATCCGTTGAACACTATAACATACCTGACATATTGACCAGTTATATAAATGGAAGTAGATCGATCGTTTTCATTATTTAAAATCGATCAACAGTAATGGACGACCGAACTTTACGCCAAATAAGCAGGAAAAAACTCTTAAAAATGTATTAAATGTTGTGCGACAACCTTATGACTTCATTTCAATGGATTTGTTCATTAGAAAACTGGAACATCTCTCCCAACGTGTCTCTGATCGCGCTCCCTGTCAGCTCTAATGATTATTAATGTATATAATAAAAGAACACTGCCTTGTGTTACACTGACAAGCCAGCTCGTTAGTAAGTCTGTTACAATACATAAGAGCAACGTTAATAATAAGGCTGTATTTGTATTAGTCTGTACCTTGAACAACTATATACATACATAAATTAAATCAAGCCTGTTTCCCAGAGGGGTAGGCAGAGACCACTTCTTTCCACTTGCTACCATCTTGACAAATTTCTTTCGCTTCTTCCACATTCATACATCGAGTCATGCACGCACGTCGGTTTCGGGTACTTAAGATTCGGCCCTTTTTCAGTATCTCCCTGATTTGATTCGAAAAAGTACACCTAGGGCGGTCCCTTCCGACCTTTCCACTCACTTAAAATGTGTTCACAACAATGTGTTACAAAATTTATCAAAAAAAGTTAATTATAGAAATATGGTCAACCCTATAACACTGTCATTTCAGTCATACATCTGAGATGACAGCTAACTTGACTTTAACATTACATTCTGAAGAGCCGAAAGTAAATATTTTAGATAAAAGGGTAACAAAAATGGCCAATGCTGAATTTCAGAAGTATTTGCATATTTGAAAGTATCAAAAATTATAACACTGCGAACCCAGTTTAATGCTCTGGACATTCTTAGTTTCTTGCGGCGCTTCTCCACAATGATGATCTTGTCTGAAGTGCAAGTAGATTCACTCCATGTTACCGACGTGTAAAAGAGCCCTCATGTAGCTAATTTACTGAATAAATATTTTGAATTTTGAATTTGAATTTTGAGTCATATTGGACCAACCAGTCACTATAAATTTGTTTAATCTTTATTTATTTGTGCAATCCTTAACACTCTAGACGCAGTCAGCCTATTTATAAATTATTTATTTATTGAATACCATCAAGCAATGGCGTCTACGTTTTTAGCTCTGTGACATTCTTAACCATTTCAAAAACGTAACAAACTTCACAGACACGTTTCTACCATTGTAACCTTCTTAGAAAACTAACATAAAACACACTACATTTTTTATAGTAATTCCGTCCGTGTTCGTATCCATTGAGAGTTGAATATACTAAAACGTTAGTTTTAGATGTGCTCTTTTTATTCAGAATCGCATTGTGCCGTACTATCTTTTCACACCGTTTCATGCAAATGTTTGTGGTCCCCGAATAGCGTTGTTTCCGAATTGTTTCCCCCCCAATTGCTCTTTCATTCTTGTTACTCGCTTCGCTCGTTTTATTTGTACGCTGTAACTTGGCAACTTAGCTTTTTTGCGCCCCATCGATTTCTCAACGAAGTTTTGACAAGTGCACGATACAAAAGTTTCCTAGCTCGAGGCAGTGGTATTTTTATGTAAGAGTTGGTAATACTTTACAATTTTAAATGTTTAGTCGTAAACTGTATGGAAAGTGTGTTTTGTAACATTTCGCAGAGTAAACAAATTGCTTATTGCGCAACTTTGTACTTGTTTTACTTTTTTGATTTATTAATAACTTTACTTGAATATTAATTGACGACGCGTCGTTGTGCGTTTGCCTAGTTGGCAGTGACAATGTCAAATCACAGAGCTGACAATGTCAGCAGTCAAACAATGCCTTTATTACTATTCCTTTACACGCAATAAATAAGTTTAACATTGTTTTACCTCTCATGCTCTTAAAATGTTACTTTAGTCTCTGCACATCGGGACTAAAGCTCCTTATTAATCTCTAGGGATTAAAGTTTTTTTTACAACCTATCATGATGTTTGTGAATGGAGAATTATCACCATTTTGAGTCATTGTGTATGGACCGTTTTTAGGGCGTGGAAATAACCTCAAAATGACAACTGCACAAAAATATGAAAAAATGATTTAATTTCGTGAGACACGATTAATGATTAGGATCTAAATTGTTTAATTTAGTAAGGATAGTTTTATTTTATTATGCATGGTCCAAATAGTTTTCAAGTTTGTGTATGTTAGCTACATATGCAAGCATTAAAAGTGTCACTTTACAAACAACCGGCAACAATTTTGACAGACATTTTATTACATATTAGCTGGATATTGAAAATTTGTATTGAGCGTCGTTTTTTTTCCTCGCATACATAGTGATAAGTAGAGTGTTTAACGCGAGATTAAACAACCAACCATAATGTCGTGGCTATACATCTCGTGTCATTATGGCTTGTTTTATTCCCTTGTTGAAAAATGTAATAATTACAGCTGTTAACAATGTCAATAGTAAGAAACTTCACGGTCGACATGGTCGTGCTATGTGTCATAATCAGAGCTCGGCTGGGGTGAGCTGTTTTCCGAGTTTGCATAACATGGACATACCTTGTCATTCAATATTAGATGTGGTGTAATTTAATAACTAAAAAAAATATTTTATTTAGGCTGCCATTCTGCTACGATCTTTACGTCGCCATCAAAACAAATGAATTTTATAGCAAGCTTTTTTAGCAAACCTAGTTTTAGGAACAGATGTGGACACTCTTTTAATGTACAGTCGCCTTTTTAATATATTATGTAATATTGGGCGGAAAAATATCTGACACGTTCTTATACCTGTAGTAATAAAGAGGTGTCTGATATTTTTGCGGCCAATGTTCGATAGTATATTATTGCTGGCGACTGTACAATTTTACTCCACTCACTTCAGTGGATATAGGAAGATCTTTTTCTACCGATAAGTGGATATTAAACTCAAGAAGAAATGCGTTGAAAATTGAAAATATAGAAAAACTTATAATATTATTTATTACAATAACAAATAAAATAACCCACTCGATTTGTACATTAATTATATTAATAAACCTTTTTTTTCTCTTTTTATATTTAGTTTAAGGCGTATCTATATTAATATCTACACTTGACATTAATGACGTAAAAATGGCTCACTCCCGCCAAGCTCTGGTCGTAATTGATTTCTTCTCTGCCTTGTTTTGTAATCAAATCAAATGAATCCACCGCTCCAACTCAATATCGTGTAATGCTTG
This sequence comes from Acleris emargana, assembly GCA_927399475.2. NCBI lineage: Eukaryota > Metazoa > Arthropoda > Insecta > Lepidoptera > Tortricidae > Acleris > Acleris emargana. Next base: position 2,070,006 of record OV656836.1, on the reverse strand, counting down.
CAAACGTAAATGGGTAGAAATTTACGCAATAAGTAACCATATGTCACTTTCAGCCTAAACCAACACTTGGCGCCAAAACCGCACATTGACGACGCAACGAGGATAAGTCGACTTGTAAGAGGCCTACTTAAAGGGCGTTCCGTATCTTTCCGTCAAGTTGGCAACGTGTGGAATACTCAACTTTTTTTTGGATAACTGCAAACTAAATTAGTCAACACAATTCAAATTTACAAAGGTAAGGAACTGTCGTCAAGTTAATATTACTATATCATCATCATACCTTCACGCCTGTGATCCCAGAGCGGGGTAGGCAGAGCTACAGAATTACCTACGACTTTAAAAACTTGTTGATAATTCTGTAACCACATATTGCACAAATAGGTTGAGATGTTTACCAGCGCATTAGGCAAAATTCAAAAAATTCAAAATTCAAATATATATTCAGTAAATTGGCCACATGCGGGCTCTTTTACACGTCGGAAAGGTACAGTGAATCTACCAGCGCTTCGGACAAGACCATCATTGCGGAGAAGAAGCGCCGCAAGAAACTCCAGCAGAAGGTCATTTTTTTTAATCATAAAAACATAATTTTACTTAAAAGTAAGTTACATTAAGTAATATTAAGGTAATAAGTAATAAACAATAAATTCTTAAAACAAGCAAAAATAAAATTATTACAAATGTAAGGTCAATAAACCTTAAAATAAAATAATGACTATGAGAACAACACAACGAGGTCTCTACGTCAAAAGCCGGATAACTTGAATAGTAAATTGAACAACAAGTCCTTGCAAACGTGAACAGACCGGACCCCACACACAGCACCCGTTCACGAGTATGACGCGTATCTCAGCCATCGCCTCCCTCAACCATGTGATCGGGAAAGTGGCGACCCGATCAACGACGCCGCCGTAAGCAAAGACCTTTGAGCGAGCATGACATGCTCATGCTGCCGGACAACAAAAGTAATATTGTGTGAAACAGCTGTCCGGCGAGAAACATCACAGTGTGTTCTCATTTAAAATCTTCTTGTACACACAATAGTAGAAAAGATGCACAGGTTGCAACCCCATCACCTAACAATACTACAAGCCTATATTCCCTTAGTCGCCTCTTACAGCATCCACGGAAAGACATGTAGTGGCACTATTCTAAACCGGCATCAACTCGGTTATGAACTCAGCCGCCATTACTGTCTAGTAAATAACTGCCGTGGAAACTGGGCAGGGCACTGGTATGGGACGTGACGTGTGTTGACACATTCGCCCTTTCCCACGTCCAGTCAACCCGTAATCGGGCCGGTGCAGCAGCTGATCAGGCCCAAACCATCAAGCGCCGCAAATATTCATCATTATTAAATAATTATGAATTTGTGGCACTTGCAGCGGAGACCATGGGTCCTTGGTCAGCTGATATGAAAAGCTTTATGAAGGCTCTGTCATCCCGGCTAATAGACACCTCCGAAGATCCTAGAGCTGGTGCTTACCTCTTCCAAAGGATTGGGCTAGCTATCCAGAGAGGTAATACAGCCAGTGTCATAGGGACCATGCCGCGAGCGGGTGTTCTTTTTATAGTGGTGATAATTATTTACATCTTTAATATTTGAGTAGCTTAGTTTTATTTTAATTTGAGTAGCTTATTTATTTATTTATTTATTTATTTATTAAAGGAAAACAAACAGCACAAAATAATACATGAATAGATAAAACATTATAGAACATACATAGGCCAAAGAAGTTTCCACCACTGGTTTAAATTACATTTGATGCTCAAAAAGGAGTAACCTCATACAATAACAATGATACTGGATAACCATTAACAATTACACATATATCATTTTATTCTTTTTTCACTTATTCCTAATCTTTATAATAATCTATGTATATATATAATCTAATTATATTTCTAAACTAAATGTATTCTTAAGTAATCTATATACTTTTAAATATTTATCTACGTTTTTTTTTTTTTTTCTTTTTTTTTTTTTTTTTTTATGGCGGATTTAAATCTGTTTATCGACATGTGGAATATGTCAGTATGTACAAACTTAACATTATGATTTTTACATGCTCTAGTAGTAGTAGTAGCTTAGTTTATTTTTAATTAAAATAAGTTTAGTTTTAACTTTTAATTGTACTATAATAATAAAACTAATTAGTATAGATAATAAGTAAATAACAGCTATCAAAATGTTGACAATATATGATAACTGGGGGGTTATTATGACCTAGCATGCAGTTCATTTCACGGTGAGTGAAAAGGACATAGCTATAGCAGTTATATAGCTCTGTCTTTTTCTTTCGGCATTAACTGAACTGCATAGCTACGTCATAATAACCCCCCTCGTCAAAGACCACTTTTTACTGCTTACAATACCCTTCTTTATTTTGCCCTTCTGGGTAAAACAATATTGCTCTTGACGTGCTAATAGTTGCCCAGTTAGTAACAATAACATAACACGAAAAAAGTAATATTGTTTTTTTTTTTTTATGGCTTGGGAAGGCAAACGAGCACACAGGCCACCAGATGGTAAGTGAAAACTGTGACCCATAGACATTCGCATTCACAAGACTGCAAATGCGTTGCCAACCTTGAGGACTAAGATGGAATGCCTCTATGCTAGTCATTTCACCGGCTGTCTTATCCCCAAACCGGAACAAAACAATGCGAACACTGCTGCTTGGCAGTAGGTTAATGGATAAGATGGTGGTACCAACCCGGACGGATCCTGCACAAGGTCCTCCCACAAGTAAAATAGAGACTGAAATAAATTATCGTCGTAGAATAGAGGCTGAGAGACCCTGGAAATACCAATAGAGCCTTCTTGCATTATCAGGATGTAGTCATGTTTTAAAATGTTTAATTGCGTTTGATAGTAGCAGCACCATAAATATCCAATGGTATTTTGAAAGAGATCCCTTGAAGGGATAACTTTGCCTGTTAACATTCCAATTATGCAAATATCGTATTGTGAATAACATTTTGTACAATATTTTTTTTATAAACATACTTAGAGTGATGACACCAGTAATGGACGCTTCACTCTTAATTCAAATTTCATACGATCCTAAATAGTTTCAAAACAAATGAATAACCCTCATCTTTTGTAAATTCAGAATCAAATGTCTATTAAACGCCTTGTCCATTACTGGTTCCATCACCCTATATAGGCCACATCAGTTATCGATGATCTTCATTCAAATTTCATAAGGTCCAAAATTGATTGTTGCAAAACAAATGAATAACTCTTATCTTTTGTAAATTCAGAATCAAGTGTCTATAACACCCGTATTCACAAACGACACTATGAGGTCTCACAGTGCTCACGAACGCACAGGGTGGTTCAAATCATTTCATAAACAATACTTAAGGGTCGATCATCCCTATGCGTCCACTCAGACGAACGCACAGATAAAGTAGCTGCCGAGCTGTTTTACGTAACGCATAGTGTCGCACATACCCTACCCTTATAATCTGTGCGGTGTCGCAGGCTGTCAATGTCAAGCGTTAAGTCAATCAAAAAGTCATGTTAGGTTTATTTGCCGAAACCAAAATACTTGGGGGAGGCCATTCCATTTGCAACGTTAAAAGATGGCGGACGTGTAATTTGTTTTAGACTTTAATTTTTGGGTAATTAGGTGTTCAAAGTTCTTTTCTGATAGTGATTTGTACTTTTTATGCCTTAGTGTCGCACAGTGATTGAAGACTTGGACTTATTTCGTGTATCTGGCATCTTTCTTCTCGTTTCAAGTGGACTCGCAGTGGTGCAGAGGTTAAAACTATCTTGACCTCTGACCTACAAATCACCGTACAACGTTGCCCCCAATCTTCCTAGAGAAGATTGGATTGTGTTTTATACTCATATAAACCTTGACACTGGCGAAATCACTTCACGTGGAAGCCATATCCCTGCGGTAGTAGCTGTTCAAGTCGCCGCGGGGGCAAAAATAAATAAATATATACTTGGAAAAAGCGAAACGAGGAGTGAAAGCCATGAATTACAGTAGCGAAGAAGATTTTGACACTTATATCACTGAAAGGATAAACGAACAAAGACGTATAAGTACCAGGAAAGTGATTCGAGACTTTCAAAACCCTTTCGATTACTTTAGTGCCGAGGAGTTTAGACGACGATACAGATTCCAGAAAGAGATCGTATTTTTCTTACTTCTGCCGCTGATAAAAGAGGATCTCTCGAAACTAACTGCAAGAGGGCTCCCAGTGCCTCCTTTATACCAATTACTGGTGGCCTTAAGGTTTTATTCCACAGCGAGTTTCCAGGTTAGTACTTAACCCATTATGTCTAAACACTAGATTCCTGGTTGTATTGTAGCAGTAAGCTATTACAATTTCAAAAACCAATGTATATTTCCATTCTTTCTCTACTTTGTGTCTACTTTATATGCGTCTCCCTCAAAAAACTTAATTGACCAACAATACACAACCTACTTATACAAACAATTTTGCACAAATATAGATTACCTAGTTAGTTGAGGGGGTTTACATGGGATGATATCATAATAATATGTTTGCATGGGAAATGCTATCAAACATTATCACCATACAAGTATTATAGTAATAAGCATTGAATTATAAATAATTTGAAATACTTGTTTGATTTACAGATGGTTTCGGGAGATCTTATCAATATAAGTCAAGCAACAGTCTCGAGGATAGTAAAAAGGGTGTCTCTACTTTTTAGTACACAAATCCACAAATATGTAAAATTTCCAAGGGATCTAGAAAGTATTAAAGCACAGTTTTACACTATTGCACATTTTCCTGGCATAGTTGGTGCTGTCGATTGCACCCATGTTCCAATTCAAAACCCTGGTGGTAGATATGCAGAAGTGTTTCGTAATAGGAAGAAGTATTTCTCTATTAACACTCAGATTGTGTGCGGACCTGACCTGATGATTTATGATATTGTGGCAGACAGGCCGGGATCTGTGCATGATAACAGAATTTTCCAAGCATCATGTGTGAAGAGTAAGTTAGAGAATGGGGACATAAAAGGTATTATTTTAGGCGATAGTGGGTATGGCTGTCAAAAATATTTATTGACACCAGTGGCTCAGCCTGATTCGAATGCAGAGCAAAACTATAATAAGGCCCAAATTAAAACCAGGAATACAGTAGAAAGAACAATAGGAGTCTGGAAGAGGATATTTCCTTGTCTGTCCAAGAAGATGGCAACAAAACTAACCACGACTTGTCATAATTATAATTGTTGCAACTGCAGTGTTGTACAATATTTGCCGGGCTCAAGGTGTGATTGAAGATACTGAAACTACCACAAATAGTCAGCGGGCCACTGGAAGCTCTCCACCATCCAACAGAGAAGGACTACTTTTTAGGAGAATGTTTATAGCACGTCATTTTTAATTGTATTAATTAATGAAAATACCAATAAAATTTAATTTAATTTAATTTAGTGTTTTTCTTAATATTTCAATTTCCAATCTTGTTTTTTCTAATTGTAACTGCTGAATTTGCTTTTCATATTCAAAAGTATTATTTTCTCTTTCAATTAATATGTTTTCCCTCTGTATCCTTAACTCGTGCAATGCCTGGTCTTGCTGCATATTAATAGAGCATCGTTTTATTCTTGCATCTACCTCACTGTGATATTTCTTGTCATCTGGAACATAAATAACTTAATATTAAATTCACAATTTAGTGTAATGACTACTATTACTGACAAAGTTTCAGTACCTGGCCTGAAACCAATTATAGTCTTTATTATTTCTAGCGAGCCGATCTTCTACACAAAGGCCATTGTTTGTAAACAATACCATTGTCTTTCTTTGTGTCCGTAACACCAAGCCGATTACATACAAAAAAGTTAGAACTACATTGAATGTACATTGAATTATCAACCCTACCCTCTTAGTCAGTAGGTTTAAAATGTAAAGTGTCAGGATACAGATATAAGTTTTGTTTAGATGATAGTATTGTGTAAAGAATAAGCACAGTTCAAATAATAAAGACTTATATCTGTATCCTGACACTTTACATTTTAAACCTACTGACTAAGAGAGTAGGGTTGATAATTCAATGTACATTCAATGTAGTTCTTACTTTTTTTTATGTAATCGGCTTGGTGTTACGGACACAAAGAAAGACAATGGTATTGTTTACAAACAATGGCCTTTGTGTAGAAGATCGGCTCGCTAGAAATAATAAAGACTATACATGCACATTTATAAATTTATTTATTTATTAGAATCATAAAGTGAGTAACATTAGAGAGTAATCCACGGTGTTACATTGATTCTTTAAAAATTTTACTTAATCTAAAATGTACATATTCACAAGATTTGCTTGTTTGGCAATATAAAATTTGATAATTTGATTCTGTACCTCTGCTTACCTCACTCTGAGAATGAAGGCGTAAGTTCATGTATGTAATCTTTTTACTAAAGTGATAACTGATAACTTACTGGGGGTCTTAAAATTATCTTTATTATTAAGTCGCTTTAGCACAGGTTTGGAGTTTTGGACTGCTTCATCTTCTATGATGTTGTCTTCATGCAAAAGTGTAAAATAAAAAATGTTATTGATATAAACATAATTGATTATAATCATTTTATACTTATGATACTTAAATTGTAATGTTATTACAAACCTGTACCTACCTTGAGACTTTTTTTCAGTTTCAACTGTTCCTTCAACATATCGACGCTAAAAAGCGTAAACGCTGTAACCCGCAAAAAGCAAACTTTACACCAGAGCCAAAAAACTTTTGAGATTTTAGAAAAAAAATCATAACTCTCTTTATATTCCACCGATCGGTGCGATTTTTATACCACAAACCTATTTTATAATTCTCTATCAGATCATTTACCTGCCATGTACTACAAGTGACTGTGTTTCTTTTTAATGTCGGTTACAGCAATCCGACATTTTTTTTTAATACGATAAAACGCTGTTAATGATTGCGTGAAATGTATGGACAGATGAAAATCACTGTTATTTCCAATAAACGTAAACGCTGTAACCTCCACTCTTTAAATGTTTTGGAGTGCCTAAATTGAGGTAACATTGTGTTATTTGTCTCTTTAAAATGTCATAAATGTATTAAATGATAGATACCAAAAACGAATACTAATATTAAAATGAAGTAAGTTTGTGATCACATTTATTTATCATTATTTTAAAATGTCACCTTAAATAATCATTAAACATCTTGAATTTAAATCCAAGATTTTTAAGGATTCTTTCAATCATGTTTCAATAATAAAACCAGGAAATATAAAAAAGTATATTATTAAGTGGAAAGAAGTGGTCTCTGCCTATCCCTCTGGGAAACAGGCGTGATTTAATGTATGTATGTATGTATATTATTAAAAAAGTATTAACAATTTTCTTTACATTCAAAGTTCTCAACATAATTCGTTCTTTAAATAGTATTTGTTTAGCTTATAACAATCAGCCTTATGATGAACAAATAAAAATAACACTATTTTGCTAGTAGGAACTTAATGTAGGTACTTACAAGCAAAATCACGCGTAATCGAGGATTTTTTAATTTTTTTTTTTTTTCCATCTTAGTCCTCAGGGTTGGCAGTGCATTTGCAGTCTTGTGAAAGCGAATGTCTATGGGTCACAGTTTCCATTTACCATCAGATGGCCTGTGTGCTCGATTGCCTTCCTATGCCATAAAATAAATAAATAAATAAATAAGCTTACACCGTCAGGGGGTGCTTTAGGTAATCTCCGGCAGAGATCCGGCTAGCAGAAACGACGACCTTTAGCTCTGGCAACATACAACTGCCGAACATTGCGGACCGACGAAAAGTTGCTGTTACTGGAGAAGGAATTGAGCAGGTTACGATGGGGAATCATAGGGTTGTCAGAAGTCCGTAGAGAGAGGGAGGTCATGATAACCCGGTAACTTAGGGACTTTCCGGGAGGGCGACTACCAGTCCCAGGGAGGTGTCGGGTTTATCGTCCACAATTCCTCTGTGAACAACGTGGTTAATATTGAGAGCGTGTCGAGCAGGGTAGCGTACCTTGTACTCAGAATGACCCGACGATATTCGTTGAAGGTCATACAGGTATATGCTCCGACCTCGACACACTCCGACGATGAGGTGGAGGCTACGTATGAGGATGTTTCCAGAGCCATTGCATAGCTCCAAAACTCACTTCACGGTTGTTATGGGGGACTTCAACGCAAAGTTGGGCAAACGAGACGGTGAAGAGCAGAAAGTGGGGAATTTTTGAGTGGGGATATGAATCACAGGGCCACCTCCTAGCCAGTTTCATGGAGAAGGAGGGACTCTATATGATTAACTCCTTCTTTAGATAATGTGAGCATAGAAAGTTGATTTGGATGAGCCCTGATGGTGTAACGAGGAATGAGATAGACTTTATCATATCGGCGAAGGCGAAGGGAGGCTGATTGATTATCCAGTTCAAGCTTGAAAGGTCTCGACTGATGAAGTCTACGCTCCGCCCGGCTTCCGCTCAGCTCCAAAACCCCGAGAGCTTTCAGTTCGAACTTCAAAACCGTTTCGAGTGCCTTGGCAGCAACGTGGACGATTACAACGACAACCCGAACACCCGTCGAAAATCTAGCTAAAGACCCGAGGGCTAAATTAACCCGACACTATACCGAAGATCTCCCCGACGTCAGCCTGTACAAGATAAGTATGGCCCTCAAACAGCTTAAGAATGGCAAAACCCCAGGTGAGGATGGAATTACAGCCAAACTCCTGAAGGCGGGTGGAAAAGTCATCCTTAGGGGCCTTCAGACGCTGTTCAGCTCCGTCCTCCACGAAGGGAGAGGTGTGGTGGTTCTCTCCTTCAAAAAAAGTGATAAAACTTTGCTGAAGAATTATAGAGCCATGTTTACAAGCTGTTTTCGAGGGTCATCACAAATCGTCTCAGGCGTAGGTTTGACGATTTCCAGCCTCCCAAAAAAGCCGATTTCCGAAAAGGCTATAGTACCATATACCACATCCATGCGTTGCGGCAGGTTATACAGAAGAACGAATGCCTTGCATTTGTGGACTACGAGAAAGCCTTCGATTCGATCGAGACATGGGCTGTGCTGCAGTCTAAGTGCCAAGTCGACTACCGATATATCGAAGTGTTGAAGTGTCTGTACGAAAACGCCACTATATTCGTCCGACTACAGGACCGCAGCACGAGGCCTATTCCTCTGCAGCGGGGAGTCAGACAATTAGATGTGATCTCTCCGAAGCTGTTCACCGCTGCATTGAAAGATGCTTTTAAGGTTCTGGACTAGAAAAGACGAGGCATCAACATCAATGGTGAGTACATCACACCTTCGATTCGCTGACGATATCGTTGTCATGGCTGAGACCTCAGTGCAATGCTCGCTGACCTCAATAGAGTTTCCGACTGAGTTGGCTTGAGAATGAACATGGACAAGACGAAAGTCATGTCCTATGTCCATGTAGAGCCAACTCCCGTAATAGTCAGAGGCTCTACGCTCAAAGTTATTGACGACTATATTTACACTCGTCGAATCCGACTTAGCTGGACAGCATTCGGGAAGCTTCGCAGCATCTTTTCGTCCAAATTACCGCAGTGTTTGGAGTCAAAAATCTTTGACCAGTGTATGTTGCCAGTGATGACTTACGGATCTGAGACGTGAGCGCTAACAATGGGCCTCATAAGGAAGCTCAAAGTCACTCAGAGGGCTATGGAAAAACCTATGCTTGGGGTTTCTCTGCGTGATAGAAACAGAAATGATGATATCCGCAGTAAAACTAAGGTTACTGACATAGCCCGAAGAATAGCTTAAGTTAAGTGGCAGTGGGTGGGTCACATCGCTCGCAGGACTGATGGCCAATGGGGTCAGAAGGATCTTGAGTGGCGTCGTTGGCGGACCGAGAGACGAGCTGTAGGTAGGCCTTCAACAAGATGAAGTGACGACCTTGTAAAGATCGCGGGAATGCGGTGGATGCGAAAAGCACTAGACCGGTCTGAGTGGAGAGCCTTGGGGGAGTCCTATGTCCAGCAGTGGACGTTTTTCAACTGACATATGAACGCCGTCTGAAAGTCAAACTCATAAAATTTAAAAAGTATTGTAGAAAAAGAAGGATTAGATATCTGAAAGAATTTTGCAAATCGGCGCAGTACTTTTTGAGATAATCGGGATGATACAAATATACATTCATTAATTCATATAGACGTACGTACAAATATACAAACCAAACAACATACATACATACAACATACATACATACAACATACTTACATACATATAGATCAGACGCAGAACCTTATTTTTATGAAGTCTGTAAAAACTACTATAAACAGAAAAACATCAATGTGTAACAAAATGAAACATCGATGTATATTTGTGTAAAAAAGCTACCTTATACCACTTTCGAAAATATGACATTTAAAAATTATAATCATACAACCTTTCACGAATTTAATCATTCGTAAATGTCCTTTTAATTCTATATACCTTCAGGAAACACTAAACTCTACATAATTCGACACAATTTAGTAAAGTAAGAATTAATTACAATAATAATAACTAGCCACTTTATTTGCACTATAAGACTGTAAAATATTAATTCTTACATTTTAACTTTCGTTGTCACGCGGCGAAAGAAGGTTACACCTCACTCAACTTGTCCCGATGGTGCGACCGACCGACTGATCAAGGCTGTAAGTCGTTATCCACACCTAGTACGCGCGTGTTTAAAATAGCGATAACTCCAAGCGACCCCTAATAAGTCATCTTTATAGAAATGAAGTAAAGGCAAATAGTAATTAAATGTATCACTTCATAAATGGTGTAACTGGTAAGAATTCATATTACGGCGACTCATTATAACGTAGTAAGTCACTGTCATCTGAATATATTTTACAAAAAACGTAGTAAGAGTAGTTCCACATTTTTTTCCAATAAGCGTAAACGCTGTAAACGACGGTAGAAATAGTTTTATGCACGCTGTAACCTACCGGACTTCAAACTTTTGTAAAACCTTAATTGGTGTAAGTGCAAATGGAAAATAATGACCTACTTATTGGCTATTTACTGCAATTAGTTTTGCTATGTGTTAAAAAAGTACATACAATTCCAACGCTGTACAAAATTTTCTAATCGTCGTAGCGCCACGGCACCCGGACCATTCGACGCAGAAAAAAAATCTGATTCCGAATATGTAAAAAAAATATTTTAGGTACATTGCGGGTTACAGCGTTTACGCTTTTTAGCGTCGATATTTTCTTTTATTGGTTGATGATACTAATTCAACAGAATATTCTGTAGTGTTCAAATCATCTGAAACTGAAATATAATGTGGTAGCATTGTGATTTGCAGAAATGGTTGCAAGTAGGTCAAGCTTAGTCAGACCACCGAATACTTAATTAAAGAGTATAATTAAAATAAAGTTACTTTATGGTATACCAACTTTCTATAGTGTTTGAGTCGACGAAATGTGGAATGAAAGAAGACGTAGTGACTAAGATTGAAAAGGGCATGCTTCGATGGTTCGGTCATTTGGAAAGGATGGATGAAAGAAGATTGACGAAAGAGATATACAGATCGAAAGTGAGTGGAAGGGTCGGAAGGGGCCGCCCTAGGCGTACTTTTTCGAATCAAATCGGAGAAATACTGGGAAAGGGCCGAATCTTAAGTACCCGAAACCGACGTTCGTGCATGACTCGATGTATGAATGTTGAAGAAGCGAAAGAAATTTGTCAAGATCGTAGCAAGTGGAAAGAAGTGGTCTCTGCCTACCCCTCTGGGAAACAGGCGTGATTTAATGTATGTATGTATGTATGTGTCTATAACATTGTCCAATGAAGCTGAAGTTGAGCCAGCCTGTGGTGGGCCTCCGCCAGTGCCTCGCATATAAGCCGATTCCTGTGAGAGCTCCTTCTTTCGCAATGTTTTAATGTTCTCCCAGCACCTCTCCAATTGAACTGAGGTTCGTTGACAAACATATGGCTGTGCGTTGAAGGCTATAGTCAAATCCTCCCAGGCCTGCTTCTTCAACTCTATATTTTTAGAATGAGTACGTTTATCTTCAATGATGGGCCGCTCACCCACTAATGCCACAAGTAGTTCCTTCTCCGAAGAACTAAATGCCTGCTTCTTTCCACTGAAGTAAAATATTACATTTTTAATAAGTTGACCAATTACGCATGCCAATACCTAATGAAACATTTAATTATAAACCATTAATTACTTGGCGACTGTACTTGTAGTCGATGAACCAAAATACATTTCCATAATAAATAAATTAACTAATCAAGCCAAAAACAAACAATGAAGTTTTATATAATGATATAATCCCGCCAAACACAAGTTGTCAATATAAAAAAAAAAGTAATATTAGGATAACTTCGTGTCAAAAAGGACCAATCATAGAGCTGTATTGAACGCAGTGCGTTTACTCTCTGAAGGATCCCTTAAGTATTGTTTATGAATTGAATGGCTGACCATCTGAAACGCACAGAAAAATGCCACACTTCGCATAGTGTTGGTGCTACCCTTACCCAAGTATCGTTTGTGAATACGGGTGTTAGACGCCTTCTCCATTACTGGTTCCATCACCCTATATAGGCCACATCAGGTTATCGATGGTCTTCATTCAAATTTCATAAGGTCCAAAATTGATTGTTGCAAAACAAATGAATAACTCTTATCTTTTGTAAATTCAGAATCAAGTGTCTATTAGAGCCTTGTCCATTACTAGTTTCATCACCCTATATAGGCCACATCAGTTATCGATGATCTTCATTCAAATTTCATAAGGTCCAAAATTTATTGTTGTAAAACAAATGAATAACTCTTATCTTTTGTAAATTCAGAATCAAGTGTCTATTAGAGCCTTGTCCATTACTAGTTTCATCACCCTATATAGGCCACATAAGTTATCGATGATCTTCATTCAAATTTCATAAGGTCCAAAATAAAATTGATTGTTGCAAAACAAATGAATAACTCTTATCTTTTGTAAATTCAGAATCAAGTGTCTATTAGAGCCTTGTCCATTACTAGTTTCATCACCCTATATAGGCCACATCAGTTATCGATGATCTACATTCAAATTTCATAAGGTCCAAAATTGATTGTTGCAAAACAAATGAATAACTCTTATCTTTTGTAAATTCAGAATCAAGTGTCTATTAGAGCCTTGTCCATTACTAGTTTCATCACCCTATATAGGCCACATCAGTTATCGATGATCTTCATTCAAATTTCATAAGGTCCAAAATTGATTGTTGCAAAACAAATGAATAACTCTTATCTTTTGTAAATTCAGAATCAAGTGTCTATTAGAGCCTTGTCCATTACTAGTTTCATCACCCTATATAGGCCACATCAGTTATCGATGATCTTCATTCAAATTTCATAAGGTCTAAAATTGATTGTTGCAAAACAAATGAATAACTCTTATCTTTTGTAAATTCAGAATCAAGTGTCTATTAGAGCCTTGTCCATTACTAGTTTCATCACCCTATATAGGCCACATCAGTTATCGATGATCTTCATTCAAATTTCATAAGGTCCAAAATTGATTGTTGCAAAACAAATGAATAACTCTTATCTTTTGTAAATTCAGAATCAAGTGTCTATTAGAGCCTTGTCCATTACTAGTTTCATCATCCTATATAGGCCACATCAGTTATCGATGATCTTCATTCAAATTTCATAAGGTCTAAAATTGATTGTTGCAAAACAAATGAATAACTCTTATCTTTTGTAAATTCAGAATCAAGTGTCTATTAGAGCCTTGTCCATTACTGGTTCCATCACCCTATACAGGGTGCCTCTGACCTTGGGGCTTTAAATGTATAGATCAATTCTACTCCTGAAACTAAACTTATTTGGTTCTGTAAGTTGTTAAAAATATGTTCAGTTTAAATTTATTTTTTATCATACAAGTTAAATCTAATTTTCAATGTACGCGATCCAATTCTCCATTTTCCTTTAGCCCTCGTACCAAGTTAATGTCGCCCCCGTACCATGAGATAGTGATTACATGGCCAGTATGTAATACACTGATTTTACAATTAGACTTTAACATCAATTAGTTATCTAAATTTAAGTTATTTTTTCATGTTGCAGAACAAAAGTAGTTCAGTTTAGCGAGTAGAATCGATCGTTGAAATTAAAGCCCCAAGGTCAGAGACACACTGTATAGGCACATCAGTTATCGATGGCCTGAAACAAACCCATTGCGTCGTTACTCACAAAGACAAAATGAAACACGAGAAGGGAGAGAAATATCGCTTTTCGCAATAATTAAGATTGATAGCTTACTGCCGGAAAGGAATAACTTGGAATTCTTTGCTGCGTGTAAAAGCCTAACGTTTGCGGAATCATATTGACAGGTAGCGTGAGCGCCCGCGGCGGTATAGTCGAAGTTGCCGAGTCACGATGACTCGCTGAACGAGTCCGAATAAAATGGTTTGTTGCCTCGATTTACTTGGTGTAGGCGAGCGTTGGTTTTCTTTTTGATTTGTATATTTAAAGGTTTGGTTCAATACAAATAAACTTTTCAATGTCATTCAACATGACACGTAATAGAGGTGTTTGTTTTGTGACAAATTATAACCCTACTATTTTTTTTTTATAGTATGGAGGTGACATACGAACACACAGGCGTCCTGTTGGTAAGGGGTATCGGTGATCTATAGACACTTGCATTCTCAAGACCACAATATGAAGACTGCAATCCGTTATCTTGCGATGGCAATCTCCGGACTCAAAATGGATTGCCAACTCTGAGGACCAAGATGTAATGTCACTATGTTATGCTAGTATTTTCACTAGATGTCTTATTCCCACACCATAACACAATGGGATCATAGCTGCTTGGCGGTAGGTTAAAGGATAAGATGGTGGCAGCGACCCGGACGGACCTTGCACAAGGTCCTATCACCCACCACCACTGAACGCTCACTTGTTATAAGTGACATAATATAAACCTAATATAATTTGGATGATAATGGCACGTTTTATTTTCTTACTTTTAGTTAAACAAGCACACTGGCTACTAAATTTAAGTAAGATCTGAGACTTATAGACATTGCAATCTCAAGACTGCTACCTTAAGATCGCAAAAGTATATTGCCAATCATGCAAACTACAATCATACAATGACAATACAACCGGAATACAACATAGTGAACTTGGCGGTAGGTTGGTTGATATACAAGAGAGTGGTAGCGATTCTGACGGACCTTCCGCAAGGTCGTTCCACCTTTAACCATAAAGGTAATAAAGTGGCGTCCGCGGACCGGGAGACGAGCTGAAGGTAGGCCTCCAACAAGATGGAGTGACGAACTTGTAAGGATCATGGTAACGCGGTGGATGCGAAAAGCACAAGACCGGTCTGAGTGAAGAGCCTTGGGGGGAGGCCTATGTCCAGCAGTGGACGTCTTTCGGTTGACATGATGAATAAAGTTTCTAAATGTACATGGCGCTCATCAAAAGTCCGTGTCTATTTTGAAAACTGTGTTATTTAAAAGGAACAATAATAATTAATCTAATGACGTCACTATAACACACACGAGCGCTCTACCTACGCACAATTCAATAAGGCTCGTCTTACACGCGTTTGACGTCATTTTGAATTGCTCCGGTAATGAGAACAGAAAGAGACGGGACTAGTATTTCCGAATAAAGTGAATGGAGCGAAATGAGGTGGTGTTGGTTTTCGTTTCAGCACTTTCGTTATTACATAAAGGGTTTCTGCTGATTATCTCAATTATTTGAATTACTGAGGGAAAACTTATTGCGGGCGGGAATTTGGGTATTGAAGTTAAGGTTTAGTTTATTCCGATGCTTTGGTTAATTAAGCAATTGAGAAGAAGGTAATGTTATGCTGGATTTGAGGTATGCTCATTTTTTTTAATTATATATATAGATATTTGATAGCTCTTATCTACTTGACAGTAGGGGCGCTTTTTATATGAATCTGACATTGTTTAATAATTTAACCTCGGGTTTACCTAGAGTTAAAACTTCCAACAATCACAGGATGTAAGTTTATATGTTCATTAGGACTTAAAAAAGACAAAGTACCAAATTTTACAACTAGTAGCTAAATTGATGGGGATTTTTTAATAAAAAAAACCCTTCAAGAGCCAAGCAAGTCAAGAATGTGAATGTGAACGATTACATACATATCACCATTGTCGTCAAAGTAAATATACATAACTGAGACATGTTTCATCTATGTTGGTAAGTGGGGACGATTGTTCCCATCATCGCCCACGTAAAAAAGGGCCTAACAGGTCAAAGATATGGTTTTTACTGCAAATTTTACTGGAAAAAAAATCCACTGGATTTCAGTTTAGTGCAATGGTCTGAAACCAACGAGAAAATTTTCGTTTTCCCGGGAAAATGTCCACTGGATTTCAGTTCAGTACAATGGTCTGAAGCTATGGTTTCAGTTTTCGGTCAGCCGTCCCTTACACCGCCCAGAAATGTTTGATATTACAACCCAGTGTTGTAAAATTGTCTCAGGTCTTAATAGGTAAAGAATAATATATGGAAAAATACACTAGTGCGAAAAACCCCACTTTCCGCACCATGTGCAGGTACAAAAAGTAAAAAGCACTCGTTCGAAAAATCCAACTTTCCGCACCATATGCAGCTACAGAAATTACCACTTTTTGAGCAACTGTATTAAAAATACATTTTATCCGGGCTTCGCACGTCCGGGCAACATTTAACCGGGTCCAGCAGCGTGTAGTTTAATTCTCCCGGTAAAAAGCGATCTAGCAACAGAAGGCAATCACCAACTTTAATCAGACTGAAATATCCGGACCACGCCGGATATACACGGATGACCAATTTCAGAATATTAACGTTGCATTTATTTATTTTTTGACAAATAAACTTAGTAATATTTGTAAGTTACTAGAACTAAATGTAATAAAAATATTTTTAAATAATTGCGATGAAGCTTAAAGGGATATTTTTGTACGATTGTCCAAATAGTAGAGGCATTCTTTACGACCTGTATAAATATTTGTATGTATGGTTCATTATGATCTTTCGTAGAGAATGTAAAATGACAACATTATAAAAACATGGCGGAATAACTTGTGTATCTTGAACTTTTTGAACAACTGTATTAAAAATACATTACACCCGGACTCGGCACTTCCAGGTAAAATTTAACCGGATCCAGCAGCGTGTAGTTTAATTCTCCCGGTGAAAAGCGATCTAGCATCTGAAGGCAATCACCAAATTTAATCAGAGTGAAATATCCGGACCACGCCGGATATACACGGATGACCAATTTCAGAATATTACCATTGCAATGTTTTTTTTAAATTAGAAATAAACTTAATAATATTACTAGATTACTAGAACTAAAGGTAATAAAATATTTTTATATAATTGCGATGAAGCTTGAAGGGATATTTTTATACGCTTGTCCAATAAGTACAGGCATTCTGTACGACATGTATAAATATTTTTTATGTATATTGTTCATTATGATCCTTCGTAGAGGATGAAAAATGGTAACATTACCTATGTAAACATGGCGGAGTAAGCAACTTAAGTTTGTCTTGCACTTTTTGAGCAGCTGTATTAAAGATACATTTTATCCGGGCTCCGCACGTCCAGGCAACATTTAACCGGGTCCAGCAGCGTGTAGTTTAATTCTCCCGGTGGAAAGCGATCTAGCAACTGAAGGGAATCACTAACTGAAATATCCGGACCACGCCGGGAATACCCGGATGACCAATTACAGAATAAACGATGCAATTTGTTTTTTTTTTGACAAATTAACTTAGTAGTATTACTAGGTTACCAGAACTAAAAGTAATAAAAGTATTTTTATATAATTGCGATGAAGCTTAAAGGGATATTTATATTCGATTGTCCAGTCCAAAAAGTAGAGGCATTATTTACGACCTGTATAAATATATGTCGGTATGGTTCATTATGATCCTTCGTAGAGGTTGACAAATGGTAACATTATGTAAACATGGCAAAAAACCGGGTCCAGTGGCTTGTGCTGTTTAATTCTGCCGTGAGAAGCGATCTAGCAACTGATGGCAATCACCAACTTTAATTAGACTGAAATATGCGGTTCTGGGACTGGTATACCCGGATGCCGAATTACGGAATTTTCACCGAGCAATTCGTTTGAATAATGACTTCATAGTTACTGTGAGTGTGACGTTTTAAAATTGAATTTTGGTTTTTATTGAAACTTTTCTGGACTTTCTACTTTAACGTCGAGCAACGAATTTATGTTTTGTTGTTGGGAAAGTCATACATATTTTTTTATTATAAAAAAATCTGGGCATAACCTTTGCTCTATCTTATTTGCAAATATTCATTTCAATAAATTTTGAAAGCATATCCTTAATCTACGATCAGTACGATCACAGTAAAAAAACTGCTAAAGTTATAATAAAATTTCGAATATTCTTTAAAAAAAAACTACTTACATACTTCAAATGAAAAAAAACTTCCGAATCAAAGTGCTTTGCTCAATGAAAACTAATATTCTTGCACAAAAGAAGGTACCTTATACTGGTGGGTTAAACTGTTTCTCTGTGTTTTTGTTTGGTGTACAATAATAGTAGTTTATGCAACTGATGCATAATGAGAGGCCTTAAAACACGTCAGCTCGTTTCATAATAGGATTATACGAGTGTTTTAAGGCCTAATTATGTACAGTTGCATACGAGTACACTATTTTATCTACACACATATCATAAGCCCTCTCAGATGAGTTTAGAAGCCGATTCTCCGATCTTGACTACAAAAAAGGCGCCAAAACAAACTTGTCCTGTGTCAGTTTCACTAATATGAATAGTTTTTTTAAATCATAGATAAACAAATGAAGTCCCTATTCTCATGTCACTTCAGATCAAATGTCGTGTAATACTGAATTGACGTTTCGTATCGATAACTGTTTTGATATCTATGGATACTAGAATATAGATTCTCTTGAGTTTTGACAGCTGTTCCAAATTTAAACTCCTAACCTTTCAGAAATCGATACTGTAATAACAACAGAACAGTTTTTACCTACTACCACAGACAAGAAAGTTCTCATAGAAAAATTGGTGGTAATAATGCTGGTCATTTCCTACGATTTCTGAACGCATCTTAGAGCACTTATGATTGTGCGTAGATAAAGTATTTTGTATTGTATTTTAATACCTAGCTACGAGGCAAATGGACCCAAATACATAACCACTTGATAATTTAACTTGGTTATTGTAATAAAACCAATTCTATCCAATAAAGGCAGAGTCTCAAAATTAAGCTCGCAAATTGGACTGCAGTGCTCTATCCTGGCATATCCGGGTAGTAGAAAACAGTTTTGATACACCATTTGTTTTGTATTTGCATTGATTTAAGCAAGATCCAAGAAGCTACTCGACATGGCATCTATTGTCAGAAGATCTCTGCAGCCTTACTTCATCCTAGCTCCTTCCAAAAGTTTGGAGCTCTGTACCGGTTCTGCGCACCCATCGTTTTTTTTTTTAGTAAGATCAGTATGTCAACTGCAAATGACGACTAAAATGCAATGTTTCTACACTAGAAATAGTATTATTTTTTTGTAGAAATAAAAATAAATATTGAAATAATAATATATATTTTACAGGGTGTTAAAATAATGATCTATGAACGAAATCCATGTAAGACTTTTTTTCACCTTTATTAAAAAGAAACTAAGTCCGTTTTAAATCGCACACGTCCTATACCCGGTCCGACCATTTAACCGGATCCTGCTTCGTTTAATTATCCTGGTGAGAAGTGATTCCCGTCAAAGCGCCCGGTGGCAATTACACACGCAAATTGGACCGCGACACCCGGGTAACCGGCACCCGGGTACCCGGGTATTACCCGGGTATGCCCGGGTAGCAACTGGAACTGATTTCATTGTTACTTGGGTGCAGAACATAGTTAGTAGTAGTGATTGCACAGGTCAAGTTACCATTTTAAGTAGGTAGGCGTAGTAGATTTTAAATAACAATGTGTACTTTTTAATATTTTAGTATTTGTGTTAGTGGTAGTGAGACCTTATGTAAGGTCAGTCTAAAATCGCTTCCATAATCTTATCCTATAACTGCTAAGCAGCAGTGTTCCTGTTGTGTCCCGGTGTGAGGATAAGACAAACGTGAAATAACCGTGGGATAGCTAAACCATGCTTTGTCCTTAACTGTCAAATTCAAATGTCACAATGACTCATAAAGACAAAGCATGGGTTAGCTGCCCCACGGTTATTTTACGTATATAAGTCACGCCGTAAAAATATAACTAAGGTGCAAATATCTTTCATTTAACCCGTCGAGCAATATGTCAAAGTTGTTGTACATCAAAATGAAACTTTATGTCAAATGAATAAGTCACGTAATTTCAAAAAATCTACGCACTCGACATGTAGTGCGTGGGAGACCTGGAGGTTAACAACAATCCGTTCTAATTATTCTAAAACCCAAACCTAACATTGACCGTCCTAACAAACCGTCGAAATACAAAGAAACAACTCTACAGTTGTCTAACAATGTTTTCCTTTCATAGTAAATAAAACCTAACCCTTCCAGTGTTCATTGTTCCGGCGAGTTCAATTTGGGAGCTCGCAGAAACGGTCCATTCGGCAACGAGAACGGTGCCCCTGTTTACATATTGCACCTTTAAAACTAAACCGGGAAGTCCAAAATAAATCCAATCCAAAAACAAACGAATCAAGTTTGTTTAGGATTTAATTTTGATTTATTTTACGCGAGACTTGTGATGTTTTTGTTTGAGGGAAGATGTATGCAGACCAAATTTATACGGGATGATTGTGGAGAGTTAAAATTTAGTTAATTTCAGACAAAATAACATAGGTATAAGGGTTAGTAGAACTAGTAAAACTATATTAATATAATGAAGCTTTGCTGCGTTCTGGTGCCTAGCAACCCCTCATCTACTCTCGCTCCCCCCTAGCTCTCCCACCTACTCAAACTACTCACACAAACATTAATTAACTTCAGGGTTAGCTGGAAGAGATCCCATTTAGGGATAAGTTCGCCTTTGTACATTACTTTAATATTTATATTTTTGTGCAATAAAGAGTTTACATACATACATACAAACACACACACACGCACACACACACACATACACATTCACAGATACACACACATGTCCTGGTGAAATTAATGTTTAAAGTTATCAAGCTAAAATACAGTGATATTCACGATACGCCAAACGATATACGATACGATAGCCCAAAAATTTGAGATATTGTTCACGACCTGTATGATTTAATGTATGTATGGTTCATATTAATAGGGTCCTGTTGAGCTACCTTCGGGTACTAAATACTAAAAATCTTATAACATCGTGTGACGTATGAAAATTTATCAGATCGTCAGTCCACCTTGTGGAAGGCCAGCCGAAACTTCGTCTCCCCTTTCGCGGTCGCCACTCCAGAACATTCCCTCTCCAACGGCCATCGGTTCTACGAATAATGTGCCCCTCCCACTGCAACTTAATGTTTGCTATTCGGTAAGCTGTCAGTTACCTAAGTTCTCCTGCGGTTCTCCTCATTTCTGATTTGATATCGCAAGGAGATAACCCAGCATAACTCTTTCCATCGCCTTATTTGAGCCTCATGTATAGAAAGAAAGAAAGAAAGAAAAGCGTTTATTAAGTGCAAGACAATAAAAACTTATTATAATATACTTAAAGATAGCATCAACAAAAGGCACATGCAAGCACTTAAAAGGCGACCAGCTCAGCAAGATGCTGTGACTTATAGTCACAGCGCTGATTTTCAGCTGGACCAATGAGTTTACTCGGAGAGCAGTCCCGTGTCTAACATACATATTATATAACATTCGATGACGTGAAATTCGATATCAAACAATAAGAAAACTTTGTGTGCAATTACACGCAATATGGAAATACAAACAAAAGGCAAAGGCAGACGGTGACATTAACAAATATTATGTGTAGCAGAGCGGGTTTTAATACAGAGCAGGGGTGCCGCCACCCTGAAGCGAAAAGACATGATTTTTTATTTTTAGCCTAAAACTATGAACCGATTTACATTCACGCAACGGTGGCGGAATGTTATTCCAAATTTTGGTGGCGGCATACTTAAAACTTCCCCTAAAAGCGGCAGACTTATACGGCGGTACGAGTAAACGACACAGACGCAACCGACTAGACCAGGTCAATTTGTCGTAAAGATATGATGGAATTTGGCTTTTTACTACTCCAAATAGAAGCGTAGCAAGATGATAATGACGTCTACTAGCCATGTTCAGTACTTTAGCTTTGGCTAGATAGGGCGAAACATGGCTTCTACTAGGAATATCAAAACAATATCTTGCGCACGCATTTTGTACGCGTTGTATGAGTGTCTTTGTTTTAGCTAACAATCGAGGACCATACACCACATCCGCATAGTTTAATTTTGAAAGAACGAGAGTGTCAACTAAATTTATGCGCAGCTTAACGCTTATAAAATCACGAATTTTATACAATAGTTTAAGCCGGTAAAAACAATTTCGTACCACTCCTACAACGTAAGAATGGAAACGCAGGTTTTCATCAAATAAGAGGCCTAGATTTCGTGCTTCCGTTACCTGCTCAATCGTTTCTCCTGCAAGACATATTTTAGGGAGCTTTGAATTTATGAGAGCAATTTGTTTCCTCGTGCCAAGAACCATATATTTTGATTTTAGAGGATTAAGCACAAGAGAGTTAAGGAGGGCCCAGTCTGATAATCTTTCTAGATCTTCAGTTATTTTATTTACAGCTAATTCAACGTCCCCAGGCTTAAAAGAAAAATGTGATAATTACAGTGTTTCATGCACTTGGCAATGTCAGCACTGTAAATTACGAATAACAGGGGCCCGAGGATTGAACCCTGTGGCACGCCTCTGTCCAATACACGAACAGATGAAACATTGAGAGACCCGTCTTCACCCTTAATTTCTACATATTGAGAACGATTGCTTAAATAATTACTAACCCAATCTATAGCTGTGGAATCAAATCCATAAAACGATAATTTAGATAGCAACAAAGAAATATTAATGGAGTCGAAAGCTCGAGAGAAATCTAACAAAACGAGTACCGAGCCCATTCCAGAGTCTTGCGCTTCCAAAACATTACTAGTTACATCCAGAAGGGCAGAAGCAGTACTACGGTTTTTACGAAAACCAGATTGCTTGTCCGGTAGGATGCCCTGAGTCTCAATAAAATCGCTTATTTGTGCGTATATTATCTTTTCAACGACTTTTGATAAACAAGGTAAAATACTAATCGGTCTTAAATCTTTAATTGTGCACGGATTGGCTATCTTAGGGAGAGGTCGTACAATAGCTTCCTTCCACTGGTCCGGGAAGGTGGATGTGCTGATAGACTTATTTACGATTGCAGTTATTAATTCAATTGAATGGGGCAGCGTCATTTTTATCATGTCTAGAGATATATTATCCACCCCCTGTGCGTTGGAATTAAGTTCCGTAATAACTTTCAGTACTTGATCCTGAGAAACTAATTTAAGTTTAAAGAAAGTGTTTTGACTAAATTTATGGAATTCGAAATACGTAAGAGCAGATATAGTAGTGGCAGCCAGGAACGTCTAGGAAATGTAAATTTATTTTTTCTGGATCACTAAGGTGTAGAGGAAGTTCGGTATCAACTTTTGGCGGAAGAACATTTACCTTAAGATTTTTCCATAATTGTTTAGGATTTTTAATATTATTATTTATGGAGATTTTAAAATAGGCTTTTTTATCATTAAATATTGCGGTATTAACGCTTTTCTTTAAGTCCTGAAAATACTGACGATGGTTATGATCCTTTGTTGCATGATACCTCGAGAGCGCTTCGTTTTTCAATTTAATCATCATTTTGAGATTGTCGGTGATCCATGGATGCGAGTATTTCTTAATAACAACCGTTTTGTATGGAGCATGAAGATCAAAAAGTGATGTGACAAACTCATTAAAAACTTGCACCAGGTCATTTACGGAGTCTAAACACAATATCTTTTTCCAAGGCATTGCCCCAATATCATCGTTGAACTGACTATGAACAATATCTTTAAGGGGCCTATAGACTAGACGTTTGGGAGGTATAACTATTTTTTTAAAATTGAATTCACATGTGATAAAAGCATGACTAGATAATTTGCTGCCCATTACAGTAATCGTAACATTTCGTACTTTAGCATCTGTACAAATTACGTCGATCAGCGTATCGCTGTGATCCGTAAAGTGTGTAGAGGAAGTAACCTTCTGTTGCAAATCAAACACTTTCAGAAATTCGTATAGTTTTAAAGTATTTGTATGTTGTTGGTCATGCAAATTTATGTTGAAGTCACCTAATAAAGCTATATGGTCACAAGATGCAAAAGAATTGACTGTCTCCGTCAAAGCACCGAAGAAAGTATTGACATTCAGCCACGGTGGCCGGTAAGCGGTGCCTATCACAATTTTTAAATTATTTATTTTGATTTTAAGCCACAATTGTTCCAATTCTTTACAAATAGGGTGCTGGCAGAAACGAACATGTAGACCTTTCCGAATGTAAAACCCTACACCTCCGCCACGACCGCGACAAACCTCGGGAGAACGGGGAGCACTCCGCAACCTATAGCCTGGTATTGTAGGAGCCTTGGCTTCCTCACCCGGCTTTAGCCATGTTTCATTGACCGCGAGTATATCTAATGAGTTGTTCGCAACTGCAATTATAAGTTCTTCATGGCTAGTTCCTAGTGAGCCAGGGTTATATAGTCCAACTTTTAAAAATTTATCTCTAGCCATCACTGAGTTGTAATAATATTTTAAAAATATCTTTACAAAAATATGTATGAAAATAAACATATTTATTTTGACCATTATTTAAATAATTATAATATTTAAAATAAAAATATCAGAACACAAAATATATAAGAACTCTGACACGGTTGTTCGAGGCTTAATTTTTTTGGAAGAATTCTGATGAATAAAAACACATTTTCAAGGAAAAATAAATAAAGTTTATTGAAGTGCCATAAAGGATTTTTGTTTGTGAAATTTACAAAGTGACAAAGGTATACTCGTATCTTATTCGTATTTCTGAGAAATATATAACAAAAAAGATGAACATTGTGTAGGTAGCAAGTATACTAAAAACGTGTAACGATATTATATTTAAGTCAGAGAAATGTAGGCATTTTCAACAGAATATGAGTATTATTTTGTGAAGCAATGGGTAGGAGTCACAAGCTTTTTATCACACAAAGCTCTAAAAAAAAGCATAATATTTTTTTGGAATATAATTTGATATTGGATTCTACACGGGCCAAAACCTTAATTTATTGCATATTGGAGGCTGCGTTTAAGCTGGTAGTGACCATGCCAACAAAGATAGCGGTTAAAAAAGTCTTGGAAGTTTTTTACATATTAAAGTAAGCATTATTCTGTATAATTACGATTTTCAAGCACCCCATTAAAAAAAAAACATTTAGTTCATTTTGCAACAAACGCATAGCCCACAACACAGAAATAGGAGCTCGGCTGATGAGGTGCTTCATCTATTCTGCCAGAATTAGTTTTCAGCTGCTGGTCTTTGACACTTGACCAATCAGCACTTGGTTGGAGGCTGCGCGGTTCTGATGAGTTTAGTTATTATTAAGGCCAATATTTACTTGTGGGAGGACCTTGTGCAGAGTCCGTCCGGGTTGGTACCACAATCTTATCCATTAACCTACCGCCAAGCAGCAGTGTTCGCATTGTTGTCTTCCGGTTTGGGGATAAGACAGCCAGTGAAATGACTAGCATAGAGGCGTTCCATCTTGGTCCTCAGGGTTGGCAGTGCATTTGCGGTCTTCTGAATGCGAATGTCTATGGGTCACAGTTGTGTGCAGGTTTGCCTTCCTGTGATAAAAAAAAAAAAAAAAAAAAAAAAAAACTGCAAAAGATCTTTGGACTGATGTTTTATAATAAGTAATTGATATCGATTGTTTCATTATTGATAAAAAAAAACTATTATGGACCATTAGGTACAATTAACAGAATATCAAATATTTAAACGCCCTTTTTTCTTTCTCATAACAGAAAAAAATACCACTGCGAATAATTTCGATTGCAAGAAAACTTTTTGAAAGATTTCTATTAAGTAGTTAATTTTTGCCGGTGGTTTCCATATTTTTTTCTTAATTACCATTGTTTTAATGAATTCTAATTTCCATCCTTTCCCAAGTTGGTCTCGACTCTTTATGATGCAAATATATTCCAGAGACAGTCTTTAAAAACTTGGACGTTTTTAAACTGTCCAAGTATTGTGTTAGTTGAACATTTTTTTTTTATTCATTTATGCTTTGTTGACAAAATAAGTTAAAAGTTTATAAAAGTTGGATTATTCTGAAATTCACAGGTAATTTATGTTTTATGAGTATTAAATGTTTAAAAACCATGTCATTGTTTAAAAGTTTAAAATGCTAGTGGCTTCTTATAATTCAATTATTTAAGGAGCTTGGTCATGCAACCGTCAAGTCGTAGCTTAAGTTAATAGTTACTTGTTTTGAATAACTTATTAATGTTACTAAAATGAGTATAACACGGTTATAAATATACGAAATATTTTTCAATATTTCTACATAAAAACAGTACAAAAAAGTTTACTTAACAAAATTACTTATTTGAAAACTTATTACATTAACAGCATTCATGGCTCAAGTGACTAACATCTTATACAATATTTTTATTTGGTCGTTTTTCAATTATATATTTTTATTCGTTTTTTTTGCTTTCTTAAAACAGTTCAACATTATCAATACCAACTTACCACTGTTTTACTTACCTACGAATATTAAGTTCGCTTACTAAATATATTTTGTAATGTTGCAGTATTTACCTGAAACAGAATAAAAACACGAGTTACAATTTAAGAATGGTTATATTTTTTTTCTCACTTTATCAACTTTTAAAATATGTTTAAAGAGATAGCTACACTTACGTATAAAACCACCAAACCAAGTAAGTTGGTTTTAAAACCATACTACAAAGTTGAAAGATTTCAGAAAAAATACTTCTACCTTACGAGATTTTTTGTACAAATGAAACTGTTGATAATGAAAATTCGATCTCTTTTCAGATTATAATTTGGTTAAGTAAGTTAATAAAATAATAATATGAAAAAGCGAATGTCATTCATTAATTTATTACTTAATCGTTATACCAGTAACTTTTATACAAAACTCATAAGTTTTGCAAACGCAGCATAACTGTATGGAACAGTTTAGATTTTCTAGACAAAATTAATAAAAAAGCATCACGCTGTATTTCAAACGATCCATAAAAATATCTATTAAATATCAACTCCGTCGTTAAAAATGAAAGATAAGATATTTTACGGTCGGTTTTATCATCGTTAGTATACAGCATGATTGTGAAGAGTCAGTAATCAAACCGAGTTTAGGTTGAAAAGGCACTAACAAACTGCCAGACGAGGTCGCGTGACTGACTTTTGCAGTTAATACTGAGAGATGAATAGAAAAAAAAAACAAGGTTAAATTCATTGATCCATCTTTCTAATTAAAACCCCAAATTAACTGACTTCAGGGAAAACTGAGTAATTGATTTAAGGCCATTATTTTGTACTGAAAAATAGTATATTCCAGAAAGATATACCAATGAAATTATGTTAATTGTTTATTAAAGTTTATTGCATAAAATAAACGGCATATTACAAACTATAACTAATGCCCAACGATTTTTTCAAGTGCTTTAATTGAAAATAAGCAATGTATCTTAACATTGGAGATGAAGAAGAAAGGACAGAGAGACAATATTTGAGCATAGCATACGAAAAGAAAAACAGTCAAGTGCGAGTCGGACTTCTCGAAACTTTCCTTAATATTCTTGTATCCCCCTATATGTTTTTCATTTCAATTTATTTTATTATTTTGTTCTTATAGGAGGAACTACAATACACACCCTGTAAACGTTACAAAATGTCTACTTATTACGGTTTAAGAGATATAGCTAGGCTGAGAAAATAGTAGGCTGGCTTTTTGACGGCCCTCAAGTCGTTTTGGTTCTGAAATACAAAGGCCAAGAGCTGATTCCATATAGATAAGTTGCAGAACCCTTAATAAATGAGTCTCATAAGCTAGTCTGCTTGCTCGTTTAACCCCAAAAACGACCGGAAATGAACAGTTTTAATCTAGTATTTCTATGTTATTTTTTCCGAAACGGAATCTCTAATAAAAAAACAAAAAAGAGATGCTATTTGTGTACTAACGGCTTCGGAACGCTACACTGAGCATGGTCAAACGTGCTCTTGCCCAGTTTTAATAAGTATCCTTCAAGAATGTTTGTCCTTAAAGAGAAAAATCGCAAATTAAAATGTTTGACTTTAATTAAACTATGTTTCAACAAGCACGCATTTTAATAATTTACATTTTCATTAACTTAAAATAATAAAAGAAATGTTAAGTTTCACTGAAGCCAGTTATTTGGTACCATAATACATAAATACAGGGGACAATCTCACACAAATTAATCCAGCTCCATACTAAGCTCTAGACTTGTACTACGGGTACTAGGCAACGATATACTTACTTATATAGATAAATACATACTTAAATGCAAAGAAAACACCCAAGTATCAAAAACAAATACTCGCGCTCACCACACAAATATTTACACGTACCGGGAATCAAACCCGGGAACGCTAGCCTCATAGGCACGTTCACTACCAACTAGGCTGTCGTGTCGTCAAAATGTTTTTTTTTTTTTTTTTTTTATATCATAGGAAGGCAAATGAGCACACAGGCCACCTGATGGTAAGTGGAAACTGTGACCCATAGACATTCGCATTCACAAGAACGCAATCCTAAGACTGCAAATGCGTTGCCAACCCTAAGGACTAAGATGGAATGCCTCTATGCTAGTCATTTCACCGGCTGTCTTATCCCCAAACCGGAACACAACAATGTGAACACTGCTGCTTGGCGGTAGGTTAATGGATAAGATGGTGGTACCAACCCGGACGGACCCTGCACAAGGTCCTCCCACAAAATGTTGTTGTTGATGTTGATCCACCCCTTGTCATAATTATAGCTTCAAGTGACGAGATGAAAATTACATAGGAATTAATTATAAAGGAAAATATTATGGTCTCGGCCCAGAATATAATATGTTTATTCCATTCGGCGTCGAGACCCTTGGTCCGTGGGGTCCTAGCGCTCGAAGGGTCTTCAAAGAATTTTCGAAGAGGCTCATTGACGTCACGGGAGACCGAAGAGCTGGTAGTTTCCTCGCTCAACGTATAAGTTTAACCATCCAGCGAGGAAATGCTGCCAGCATCTTTGGTACAATGCCGCAGCATTCTTAGATTTAATGTTTTAGTTAATTTATATATGTAGAGTTAGTCTTATTTGATTTTAGTTTTATTTTTCAGTTATTGTGTTATGGTTGTTGTATTATTTTATGTTGTTTTACAATAAAGTTTCATAATTATAAAGTCCGTGATAATACGAAGAGGTCACTTTTTTAACAAAGATGTAGGTCGCTGTTGAGCCGAAATATATTTGTTACAATGTTTCCCCTACTGGTTCAGTGGTAGACTACATTATTGTGTTTTTCACAAATACGTTTAAATAAATAAATAATTCGGATAACATTTCGTGTCAAATGTGGATAAAGCATCCGTTACTCTCGTACTTATGTACTTATTTCATCATCATCATCATCATGTCAGCCGAAAGACGTCCACTGCTGGACATAGGCCTCCCCCAAGGCTCTCCACTCAGACCGGTACTTATTTACGTGTCAGAAAGTGACGGATGACTTTTCCACACTTCGTCCCGCGATAAACGCAGTCATATTAGGCCCCATGATAAGAGCTAATCGTTTTCCAAGAGATAATATACCTTATCAGCAGTGAATGTATTTTTTTCAGCATTTTTGGTGCAGTGCTAGGGTTGTCAGTAGTGCCCAATATTAAATTGTTTGAACCAAGAATCAAATAAAATCAAGAATCAAAAATGTAATACATAATTATAATAACTGATTAAGTAAAAATAATAATTTTAAACGTCAATCATATTATACACCACGACAACCCTAGGTCGCTGTCGTGTGTCATTTGACGTCATCGCACTAATGAATGCTGAAAAAAGTACGATCACTGCTTATCAGTCAGCTGACGTGTACTAATCGAATAGAAACGAGAACATTACAGCGATCTGTCCTGATACAAGGATGTAGATCAATTTCGTGCACAAAATAAATAACAAGATTGCTTTTTGCTTTCGTCCTCGATCGTTATTTATGGAAATAGACGCGGTGTTATTCTTAAATGCACATCGAAATCGACTCAATTTCGACCTGGGGAATCAAAAAACAACTAAGCTAAGGTTAAATGCTATCTGGTCTATAATGAAATGAATGTCAATTTGGATACAAGTGCGGAAAGTATCTCATTTTGCACGGGTCTTGAGGTGTCTTGGCTTGGCCCGAGCTGCTGCGCTGAATATCTTATTTCTGCGCAAAAGAAATCTTGTTGTTGGACTAATGTAACGTCAATGAATAGCGCTCGGTCTTAATTTATTTTGTTAATTTCTACACTCATTTTTTCCCTTCACTGTGCCTGTTTTGTGTTTTTGCATTGTTGATTTGCCAATATGATTAAAATATAGCTCTAGTTATAAGTATAGCTGTGGTATGTTTTGACAGCCGTCTACCGATACTGTTTGACTGAAAAACAGCTCCATAGCTGAGTTCTGCACCTTTTTGTCATTTTTGTTTTACTTTTTATTGGTAATGTTGTTTGCTTGGTGAATAAAATAAATAAATAAAAATCATTTATTTCGGACAAATTATTACATCCATATTACAGTTAGTCAGTTAGTAACAATATTTCTTAAAAATATATTAGTGTTTAGATTAGTTAGTAAGTACATAATATGCGGTGCAGGCCAGCCCAGTGCTGTAAATAGCGACTGTCCTGTCTGTCCGCTATGACGCACAGGATGCTGTTGGGGCTGGCGCGCAGCCTGCGCAGTGCGGCGGCGGCGCGTGCGCGCAGCCTGCGCAGTGCGGCGGCGGCGCGTGCGCGCAGCCTGCGCAGTGCGGCGGCGGCGCGCGCGCGCAGCACGGCCGGGAAACCGTCGACGTGCGCGTCCGCGAGCATGCCGGACGCGCTGCTCGCTCGCGGCAGCCGCAACAGCACCCTAAACGCGTTATTATACTGAACTCTAAGGGCGTTGATAGCTCTCTGCGTGTAGTTTGCCCACAGGCTGCAGGTATAAAGCGACGTACAGTACGCTCTAAAAAGTGTTATCTTGACTTGCGCTGTACATCGACGGAACCTGTGGGCCAACATGTTTGCTCTGACCGCCAGCGCCCTACGTTCCCTTTCGATATCGAGGTCATCTCGTAACGTATCCGTGACAATATGTCCTAAATATTTAAAGTGAGTTACTCTTTTAAGCTGATCTCCGTTTAGGCGTATGGGAGGCACGCAGGAAGGACACTTCGAACCGGCTTTAAAAACCATAAATTCACTTTTTGTTACATTGTATCTAAGACCATGTTTATCAGCATACAATTCACATATCTGAATAAGTTTAGTGAGACCGCAGGGCGACGGACTCAGCAGCACCATGTCGTCTGCATAACTTATGTTATTTATTTAAAGATTCATTTGTTTTTTTAAGACTCGGGACGAGTGTAAATGACAGTTCCGTACGTGTACCAAACGACGTTTTTTAATACATTTGCGAAAAAATGTGTATCAGTGTACCTGTCCTCTTCCTCCCAGATCTCTAAAGTGAGCTTAACGTGTCCGAAATTACATAAAATAAAATGATTAAAACAAAAATTATATCGTCAAATACTAGGAGTGCATAAACAGTAGAAGTATCGCGCTCTCCTCCCAATTACCTCTTTGATTTGGTATTTGGCCGTGCGGCTTAGTATATAAAAAAAATTGAAAAGTAAAAAGCACTAGTTCGGAAAGACCAACTTACCGCACGATTTACAGCAGCGAAAAGCACCACTTTTTGAGCAACTGTATTAAAACAAATACTTAACTACTTATAGAACTTGCCTTTAAACGAAAACCCTGTTATTTCAGGGTATAAATAAATAATAATTAGAGTTCGCGCAATGTCGAATATGCCTTAAGCCTCATAAGGCCCACCATACTGAAAAATGGGAGTTTTTTGTAATTGGGACTTTGAATCTACAATCAAAGGAATAAAGTACTATTGCGATTGTTCGAAAATGCCATTATCAGTTAATGAACATAGGAATATAAACCTTATTCTTATTACTACAGAGTTCAAAGTAAATTTCCTTGATTACGGACATCCTATTGCACACTGTTCCTTAAGAGGTTAAGTTCTATGCGAAAACGACTGAAATTATATCAATTAAATAACTGAAAAAAAAATTGGAGGTATCAACGTTCAAAACATACGCATGTATACATGCATTTTACTTTTTTTATTCGCACTAGTGCGTTATATTATTACGTGACATGATTAGTCTCCAAAAATAACCATCATTGTTCGTTCTTCAATTTCCACAACGTCACCTTAACTTTAAAAAATCACCTAATTATTGTTATCTTACAAAAGACAAACGCAAAGCTGTTTGGTTGAGAATACCCTCAAAAACGCTGGCGTGGAAGGTCGTCATATTTTTCTTAAAAAAAAGTAATGCCCTCCCGTCGCGCGGACGTTTGTCATGTAAATTTATGCTATCCGTTTAGCGTTCGTTTTTAAACCGATACCGAATTGCTAGAATATTGAATCGTGTTGCGAATAAAAAGAGTTCATTCGATAATGTCACTGTTATTTTCGTTCAACACGAACGTATTAAATGTATTCATAAATCTAGAACGGCAAGAAAACATTTTCATTATAATGCTCCGGCTTTGTCGTTTCGAGTATATTTAAGTTCTTTGTGAATATGATTTGAATGTTTTCCAACGTAAGTAAATTTTAATGTATTTGTTATGGCTGAGTTTAATGGCTTGGCATATTATTAAATTATAAAAGTCCTCAATTATTTAGTTGCCTTCTTGCCACCCAATTTGCCACCGTCGAACAGGAGTGTTCGCATTATTGTGTTCCGGTTTGGGGATAAGACAGCTGGTGAAATGACTAGCATAGAGGCATTCCATCTTAGTTCTCAGGGTTGGCAATACATTTCCAGTTTTAGGATTGCGGTTTTGTGAATGCGGAATCCCCTTAAAATATCGATAAACATTTCATTGAATGTGTCATTTCATCGAAAATGAATTTCTGCAAAAACCTTATAGTTTTCAGATTATCTTAAGCATTCGTTACGAAGGTTAGTTTAGGTTAGACTTGTGACCACAATAAAATATAGCTCCTGCACGTGGAAAAGCCTGTCGATGAAATCAAAATTCGGCGAAGTGAGTCGTTCTATGAAATGAGTTTCGATATTTCAAGGGTAAACCTGTGAATGCGAATGTCTATGGGTAACAGTTTCCACTTACCATCAGTACCAGTCGAATGCTCCGTCCCTCGTAGACCTTGCAATATTCTTATAGAGGGCGAGGGACAGAGAATTCGACTCGTTAGTGAGTACGGTAATGGTAACTCATGGTAAAGGTGGCCTGTGTGCTCGTTTACCTTCTGAATCTCTATGCCATACAAAAATAATGCCAGTGGCTCAGATAAGTAAGTAGAGCTATATTGTTTTTTAACGTGTTTCTTTGACAGAAATGGTGGCCCAGTTAATATCAACACCATGACACGTCAAAGTCAATATGGCTTGAGCAATTGAGAAGAGGCCTTGGAGTCGTAGCAAAGCGCAAAGATGCAAATGATACCCACGTTTTTTTAAATAGAAAAACCACTCAGTAGAAATATTGCTCGAAATGTATGGGATGACAGTTGACATCCTAACATTTTGAGTGATAGAGAAGAAAATCGTTGGATAGTAAAGAATCGTTTTTGTAGCTAAATGGCTTCAATTAAAAGCGTTCTAATAGGGTAAAGACACCAGTAGTCAGCCGAAGACCAGTAGTCGTTTTTATAATGAGTGCGAAGAGTGAGAAATATATATTTCGTACTCGTCCCACTCATACAAAGAATAGGCTGACCACTGGTGACTTTACCCTATCCTTTTGTTTCAGTGACAAAACGTAAAATACAAAATACATACTAAATTCAGTTTCAATACAACAGTAAGCCCGGTAAAATGCCAAAAATATTTATTTGTACCGCTATAACAATTTAAAAATACCAACGAACCATTTCAGTGTTAACGTGGAAAATATCAAAGCTAAAACAGTGAACATACGAGTAATACAGGATGTTTCAGGGAATAACGGTATAGTTTCTAACCAGAGGAGTGAGCTCAAAGGGAGCTAGTGTAATAAGTGAGTTGGAAATGGAACGAAACGCGGTGCCAAAATAGTCGTATTATGACTTCAAGTTAATGGCAACGGATGCGCGGGGTGGCAAAACTGCTGCCAAAACTATTTGAATTGTTACTAAAATCTAAATGATTGTTAGTTTTGCTATAAAACGTGATTGAATTAACCTTTTGAACGCCTGACGTCGTATACAAGATGTGTCACTTACACGCCAATCAAGTTTGCTATGCCATGCAAATTACACCTTATTGATACGAAATAAAGTCTCTTTCGATCTTGAACTTGTGACGGCTGTAGCCGTCGTGGCGTCAGTGGCACAACTTTACGTTGACGGCCAGAGCCGTCGGTGGCGTTCAAAAGGTTAAAATATGCTTTGTAAAATAGCTCTATTTTAATCACACAAATATGAATGTGAAAGTTTTTAAGTGGTAAGCTTTTTTAAATAACTTTAAAAATGGAGGATGGTTTCTATGTTCGGATGTATGTTTGTTTATTGGGATTCTGTACCTGAAGGCTAGTCCTTTTAATATGCGTACGTTTTCCGTATGTATTATAAAAACAAAGAATGTAAAATAATAAAGAGAATGTGGGGACACATGAAACGTTATTTTTCAACGTATTTTTTTAGTTGTATCGTAAAAAAGATAAAACAAACATACAAGTGCTAAATTTGGTAAGATTGATTGACGACGCGTTGGCCTAGTCGGTAGCTGCCTACGAAGCTAGCGGTCATAGTGGGGTGTCCATGGATAGGTCTTCAAAAATCATTAGGTCATTCATGAGGATTCTAGTATCATTTTTTTCTAAACTGAATAGTTTCCGCGAGAGACACTTCTAAAATAAGAGAATGATAAAACGAAATAAATAATATGATGTACATTACCATGCAAACTTCCACTGAAAATTGGCTTGAACGAATTGGCTTTTTTTTTTTTTTAAAAAACGTCGATTAAGGTTTAATAAAATTGCTGCTACGGACCCTTCATGGGCGAGTCCGACTCGCACTTGGCTGCTTTTATTTTATGTACTATCAGCCCATCGGAACCCTGACCCACCATAGAACTCTGTCAAGTCGTAAGAAGTGCCAAACAAATTGTTTTATAATGTCACTGTGACAACGTTCTATGGTGGGTCAGGGTTCCGATGGGCTGATAGTACGTTCACCCATTTACGCATTAATGTAACGAATAAATATCAACATAGATATCCATCAGCATTAGTATAAGATTAGAAATCGTTTAACCTTCCAACAAAAAACGCCACAGCCGATTGAGTCGCGTCTCAGCTACAGAATACTCTACTAAGAGGTCTATCATTTATCATAGCTGAGCATAATGGTATGTGACGTCATCATGTCATGTAGCTCATTTTGTAAGTGGAGTGGGGCATGACTGGCGGTTTGCTGGCCAGGAGTTGCGTTGTCGGTGCCAAAGTGCTCGATTATGGGTCTATTTTGTAGAAAAATCAGAGGTGCAGGCACTTAATGTATTTCAAGTATGGGTTTTAGCAATTTTATCTAAACATTTTAAAAAGATTATTACATAGTTATAAGCATTTTGTGCGTGTTTTGATTTATTTCAATTTATGTGAAAGTGTAAAGTATGTATGGTGGGCATTTTTGTGTAAGGCTTTTCGTCTCTTTTTAACCGAGGACAATAAAGGAGGTTCTCAAGTCAACCC
Organism: Acleris emargana; assembly: GCA_927399475.2. NCBI lineage: Eukaryota > Metazoa > Arthropoda > Insecta > Lepidoptera > Tortricidae > Acleris > Acleris emargana. The sequence continues at coordinate 2,033,986 of OV656836.1, read as the reverse complement.
ATTTTTCTTAAATGTACGAGTGTGACCACGCATAACTTATTACAGAGAGGTCCGATTTTTTAAATTATTCTTCCGGGTGGTTCCATTGTCACCAGATCTGAATCTGATGAGATTTGTGAGGAATCGAGGGAACTCCTCAATATTATAGGCATACATATAATATTATAGTGATTTTGGTTTTTTGTTTCTTCATTTTATCATTAACTGCGATCTAGTGCATGATACTTCTAGATTGTTTTCAGCATCTTGTCTTTAACCTACCGCCAAGCAGCAGTATTCGCATTGTTGTGTTCCGGTATGGCGATATGATAACCGGTGAAATTACTGGCATAAAGGAATTCCATCTTAATTCTCAGGGTTAACAACGCATTTCCGGTCTTAGCATTGCATTATTAAGATTTTTGTCTTGAGAATTCAAATGTCTAGGAGTCTAAGATCCCACGTACCATCATTTATGTCAGTGGCAGTCTCTATCTAAACAATGGAAATTAAATTCTAACTGCCGCACTTAAAGACGTCAATTAAATTAAATGCTTGATCAAATTTGCTGCTATCACTTTCTTTGCTATAGCAATAGAATAAGACAACACAACACTAAACAAGCATTTTTAATTGACATCTCTGAGTGCAGTAAAACTAACTTTTTACGGTTAAATACGGGATGTACGTTATTCTAAACACAAACTGGACATTAGTTTTACTAAAACCAATTTGCGTGTTTACCAAGTGCAAGACCCTAGTTTCAAAAGCGGTGGAATCCAGTGAATTCCCGGTCCGCAACTCCGTCCTTTACTCCCAAGTATTCGAGGATTTAATCAAACTTACTTTATCTACCGTGATCTAGTTCAAAGCGTCATTAAAATAATTATACATAGCTCAGTCACTTAAGCCTTGCTTTTGGATACGTATTTGTAGGCATGTATAGTTAACCAAGACAGTCTATTACCACTTTTGAACTTAAACGTGATACAAATAGAGTCGAAAAATGAATGGTTCAGGAAAAAGTCATATGAGTCATTTTTTTTACAGAAATTAAATTTTAAGACCACTTTTATAATTTCACTTTTAAAAAATCCAGTGGATTATTATGACTAAGCAATGCAGTTAATTTTACGGCGAGCGTAAAGAACAGAGCTATTGCAGTCTAAAACTAGCCAGAGTCAATAGAATAAAAAGGACAATAATGAAGGTATTACAAAAACAGCTGACGCTTGCGGTCGTCGGGAAGCGAACACCTATGAATGCCGTTGTGTATAACTAAATATAATTTAGCAGCCAATTAGGTATTAGGATAAGTTAAGTATTATAAAACTGAGCGCATCTCGCCGATAAACGCGCGAGTTTGGCGAGTAATATTAGAATATGCTACTGTAGTCTTTATTATGGTTCACTAATGTTTGACCAAAAAATTATTGACAAATGATCATTTGACAAACAACGTTTCACCAAATGATCATTTGGCAAACGAGACATTTGACAAAAGTATCATCTTACAAAAACTCACTTAGCAATTGATCATTTAGCAATTAGTTTACCTATTTCTGGGCAGAAAAAAAAACAACCTCGAAGGCCAAGGCCAAGCTCCCGCCTTTGCCTTCTAACCTAACCTATCCGAGTCGGTTATGCCCTGGTTCGTTTTCCTCGTAAAATGTAAATTTAACTGTTGATCATTTGGAAAAGTAAATCATTTGTAAAATGACTATTAGTAAAATGATCAAGTGACGAAACATTTTTTTGTAAAACGTTGTTTGTCAAGTGTCATTTTGTCAAATGACTTTTGGTCAAACAGCAGGACACTCTTTATTATATTAAATAAAAAAAAAAAAAAAAAATATATACCACTGTTCCTTTCTCGCAGCGTAAACTGAACTGCGTTGCTATGTCATAATAAATTTAGTATGAAATTACATAATAACATTAGAATCACGATGTCACAAAAAGTTAGTATGACTATAATGTTACAACAAAAACTTAAATGAAAGCTTTTATTTGTCAATGTTAAAAACCATGCTACTCTATAGGCCAATGACGATATGGCTTTTAACGCCTAGAATCGCGACTCTCTTCAGGTAGGTACTTTGTTTCCATATTGTATTAACTCTCTCAGTCTCCATTGCGAACGCCTTTATCCTGTATTAAGACCGAAATCGGTACAAGTGGGTCCAGAATTTTCAGTCAGTGTTGAAGCCAGGCATCTTCTTCGTGGAAAGTTTTACCATAAACGCCATCGAGAAAATAGTCCCCGGCCTCCACGAGATTCTAAGGTAGATTTGGCACTATCTGAGAACTTCATGAAAGTAGAGGAAAATTTGTACTGTCCACCATCTTCAAATGTCCTTGATGCTGCTAAGGCTAGGTCGTCGGCATGCAGACTTGCTGAGCTTCATCAACACTTTCTTCTGAGGAAAGCTGTTGGACCTTCTTTAAATGACATGATCTAAATTGTACACAGTTTCTTACAATAAATGAACTGTAAATATAGAAATACGTGACGTTATTATTTATTATAATACCAACGTGTATTAAGGAAGCTGAATTTTGCTGGTGAATTTTCTCAATTTCTCTAAAAATCACCGTTTGATTGATTACAGCGCTAGCAAACAAATTTAAACGTTGGCGCCAGCAGTACCTTTACCATGAGTTACCATTACCGTATTCGCAAGCGAGTCGAATGTTTTGTCCCTCGCACTCTATAAGAATACTGCAAGGTCTGCGAGGGACGGAGCTTCGACTCGCTAGCGAGTACGGCAATTGTAACTCATGGTAAGGACACAGCACCCTCTTACTCGTAATATTCGAAATACTTTGAGCGACGAGGGTATTATTTAGCTGAAATGTTTTTAATAACGGTATGCTCTGATTTTGATGACTTCCAAACTTATCAGAATTAACATCGGAGTGGTGTTGAATGAATCCGTATGTGCGTCACGGATTTCACGATATTTTATACATAATTGGAATTTGCTGTATACTTCTGTGTACCTTTTACATAATTTTTTGTACACCGAAGAGAACTATATCTAAAACAAAGATGGCGGGAGAACCCTAGAATATAGGTACGTAAAATTAAACAATGTGAATTATCGTCGGTGAAACTGCAAAAACGCGAAAGAAGCATTTGAATTTAAAAAAAAATGCGCCGTTTTAATGAGTATCTAAGGTTAATTTTGATCTATCATAAATTTGTAAGTTACGCGGGTTTACAGTATCACCGACGTTATGAAATGATATGAAAAAATCATTAATGGAATACACTCGACAGGCCGTGTGGTTACCGGCTTAGAATTGTGCCACTCCATGTCTTCCCGCGGAAGTCGTAAGAGGCGACTAAAGGAATAAAGGCTTGCAGTACTGCTAGGCGATGGGCTTGCAACTTGTCACTAATATACACTGTTAAACATCTTAGCCTAATTGTGCAAAATGTGGTTACAGAGTTATTAACAAGTTTTTAGAGTTGTTGGTTATTCTGTAGCTCTGCCTACCCCACTCTGGGAATGAAGGCGTGAAGGTATGTATGTATGTATGTATGTAAGCCTTTTTTCACTTGATCTTCGGGAGACTCCCTACTCTACCCTTTTTCAGTAGGACTCCAGAATATAGGTGTACAATACACGTGTAGCCTCGCCACGGCTAGCACAGATACCTACCTAAACAATAACCTGGCTTCCGTGTCAGTAATCCAATTTACTTCGAATGAAATTGAAGATGTCATTTTCGTGGGAAGGAGAATTTAATATGCCGCTGTAATAAAACGCAATAATATAAAATGATTGCGACCAGCTGAGAAACTGAATACAATCAAAATGCAATTTCGTTGGTGGCCTGGTTTTCAGACGTGGCCTTAAAACATTCTAAGAATACGGTTGTTGACTTTTGAAATATGAATATTACGAAACTAGCGGTCCTGGGTTTGATTCTCGATTTGATTTTTTACGCGATTTTTTTTTCTGGGTATTGAATATTTTTTATACATTAAAGTATGTATTTTTTTTGTAAGGTAATGTTTACCGTCGTCAAGTACTACCCGTAGTACTTACAAGCTCAGAGCTTAACGTTATAACTTAATCTAGAAATATTTGTACGCCATATTATGGTAAAACAAGGAATTGAACTATCTTATAATTGGTGTACCCTTGTTTATGCAAATAAAAACATTTGAATTTTGAATTTGAATTTGAATTTTTAGTTTTAGGACTATTTGTGTTTATGTGAGATTTTCCTTTGGCATTTTTTTTTTATTATTATTAGATAATCCACGTAGCTTGTTTGGTAATAGATGGCGGTAAATAATAACATTTTGTTTTTACACCAACGATACTATAACATTCATTCATTCATTCATTAAATCACGCCTGTTTCCCAGAGGGGTAGGCAGAGACCACTTCTTTCCACTTGCTACGATCTTGACAAATTTCTTTCGCTTCTTCAACATTCATACATCGAGTCATGCACGCACGTCGGTTTCGGGTACTTAAGATTCGGCCCTTTTCCAGTATTTCTATACTATAACAAAAAATTTTTAACACTCAAAATCTAATTAAAATAGTTACATAATCTAAAAAATATGATCTTTAGTTTTATAAAATTATTATGATTACACTTAGAAATTTCTTATTTATTTTATCTCACTACATAGACGTGATAAATTTTACATCTTTGCAAGCGAAGTCACGCGTTCTCTAATTAATTCATTCATTATTTATTGCGCAAAACAATTGAGATTTTGTAATAATTGTTAAAATAACCATTAAATGTTTTACACCGTGGGGTAAAAGTAAAAAAAGGAGAATTAAACTAAAAGCTTGTAACGTAATTATCGTTTGCCTGTGACTTTGCCTTCTAACCTAACCTATCCGAGTCGGTTATGCCCTGGTTCGTTTTCCTCGTAAAATGTAAATTTAACTGTTGATCATTTGGAAAAGTAAATCATTTGTAAAATGACTATTAGTAAAATGATCAAGTGACGAAACATTTTTTTGTAAAACGTTGTTTGTCAAGTGTCATTTTGTCAAATGACTTTTGGTCAAACAGCAGGACACTCTTTATTATATTAAATAAAAAAAAAAAAAAAAAATATATACCACTGTTCCTTTCTCGCAGCGTAAACTGAACTGCGTTGCTATGTCATAATAAATTTAGTATGAAATTACATAATAACATTAGAATCACGATGTCACAAAAAGTTAGTATGACTATAATGTTACAACAAAAACTTAAATGAAAGCTTTTATTTGTCAATGTTAAAAACCATGCTACTCTATAGGCCAATGACGATATGGCTTTTAACGCCTAGAATCGCGACTCTCTTCAGGTAGGTACTTTGTTTCCATATTGTATTAACTCTCTCAGTCTCCATTGCGAACGCCTTTATCCTGTATTAAGACCGAAATCGGTACAAGTGGGTCCAGAATTTTCAGTCAGTGTTGAAGCCAGGCATCTTCTTCGTGGAAAGTTTTACCATAAACGCCATCGAGAAAATAGTCCCCGGCCTCCACGAGATTCTAAGGTAGATTTGGCACTATCTGAGAACTTCATGAAAGTAGAGGAAAATTTGTACTGTCCACCATCTTCAAATGTCCTTGATGCTGCTAAGGCTAGGTCGTCGGCATGCAGACTTGCTGAGCTTCATCAACACTTTCTTCTGAGGAAAGCTGTTGGACCTTCTTTAAATGACATGATCTAAATTGTACACAGTTTCTTACAATAAATGAACTGTAAATATAGAAATACGTGACGTTATTATTTATTATAATACCAACGTGTATTAAGGAAGCTGAATTTTGCTGGTGAATTTTCTCAATTTCTCTAAAAATCACCGTTTGATTGATTACAGCGCTAGCAAACAAATTTAAACGTTGGCGCCAGCAGTACCTTTACCATGAGTTACCATTACCGTATTCGCAAGCGAGTCGAATGTTTTGTCCCTCGCACTCTATAAGAATACTGCAAGGTCTGCGAGGGACGGAGCTTCGACTCGCTAGCGAGTACGGCAATTGTAACTCATGGTAAGGACACAGCACCCTCTTACTCGTAATATTCGAAATACTTTGAGCGACGAGGGTATTATTTAGCTGAAATGTTTTTAATAACGGTATGCTCTGATTTTGATGACTTCCAAACTTATCAGAATTAACATCGGAGTGGTGTTGAATGAATCCGTATGTGCGTCACGGATTTCACGATATTTTATACATAATTGGAATTTGCTGTATACTTCTGTGTACCTTTTACATAATTTTTTGTACACCGAAGAGAACTATATCTAAAACAAAGATGGCGGGAGAACCCTAGAATATAGGTACGTAAAATTAAACAATGTGAATTATCGTCGGTGAAACTGCAAAAACGCGAAAGAAGCATTTGAATTTAAAAAAAAATGCGCCGTTTTAATGAGTATCTAAGGTTAATTTTGATCTATCATAAATTTGTAAGTTACGCGGGTTTACAGTATCACCGACGTTATGAAATGATATGAAAAAATCATTAATGGAATACACTCGACAGGCCGTGTGGTTACCGGCTTAGAATTGTGCCACTCCATGTCTTCCCGCGGAAGTCGTAAGAGGCGACTAAAGGAATAAAGGCTTGCAGTACTGCTAGGCGATGGGCTTGCAACTTGTCACTAATATACACTGTTAAACATCTTAGCCTAATTGTGCAAAATGTGGTTACAGAGTTATTAACAAGTTTTTAGAGTTGTTGGTTATTCTGTAGCTCTGCCTACCCCACTCTGGGAATGAAGGCGTGAAGGTATGTATGTATGTATGTATGTAAGCCTTTTTTCACTTGATCTTCGGGAGACTCCCTACTCTACCCTTTTTCAGTAGGACTCCAGAATATAGGTGTACAATACACGTGTAGCCTCGCCACGGCTAGCACAGATACCTACCTAAACAATAACCTGGCTTCCGTGTCAGTAATCCAATTTACTTCGAATGAAATTGAAGATGTCATTTTCGTGGGAAGGAGAATTTAATATGCCGCTGTAATAAAACGCAATAATATAAAATGATTGCGACCAGCTGAGAAACTGAATACAATCAAAATGCAATTTCGTTGGTGGCCTGGTTTTCAGACGTGGCCTTAAAACATTCTAAGAATACGGTTGTTGACTTTTGAAATATGAATATTACGAAACTAGCGGTCCTGGGTTTGATTCTCGATTTGATTTTTTACGCGATTTTTTTTTCTGGGTATTGAATATTTTTTATACATTAAAGTATGTATTTTTTTTGTAAGGTAATGTTTACCGTCGTCAAGTACTACCCGTAGTACTTACAAGCTCAGAGCTTAACGTTATAACTTAATCTAGAAATATTTGTACGCCATATTATGGTAAAACAAGGAATTGAACTATCTTATAATTGGTGTACCCTTGTTTATGCAAATAAAAACATTTGAATTTTGAATTTGAATTTGAATTTTTAGTTTTAGGACTATTTGTGTTTATGTGAGATTTTCCTTTGGCATTTTTTTTTTATTATTATTAGATAATCCACGTAGCTTGTTTGGTAATAGATGGCGGTAAATAATAACATTTTGTTTTTACACCAACGATACTATAACAAAAAATTTTTAACACTCAAAATCTAATTAAAATAGTTACATAATCTAAAAAATATGATCTTTAGTTTTATAAAATTATTATGATTACACTTAGAAATTTCTTATTTATTTTATCTCACTACATAGACGTGATAAATTTTACATCTTTGCAAGCGAAGTCACGCGTTCTCTAATTAATTCATTCATTATTTATTGCGCAAAACAATTGAGATTTTGTAATAATTGTTAAAATAACCATTAAATGTTTTACACCGTGGGGTAAAAGTAAAAAAAGGAGAATTAAACTAAAAGCTTGTAACGTAATTATCGTTCTTATTGCTACAATAAATGCTATATGTAATACATGTAACTTATTCATATGATACTTACATAATACATTATTATTAAAATACATGTAAAGATGCTCATATAATTATGATAAAATGTGTAGCTAGATTGAATAAAAAGCAATAACATAACCTAAAAACCATTAACCATTTTCAGGTCTAATTCATGACCATTGTCATTTACGCAAAGAATTTCTGCAATAACTGTGATGCTTTTCCGCGCCAGAGCAATTCAAGCCTTATTGTAGCCTCCGTTTATTTACGTGCCTGGAACAGCTTGAGAAGTATTTAAGTATTCTTTTTAACCGAGGTTCCGAAGCGGTGTGGGCAACATTTATAATGAATGGTCGTTTAAAAAGACGACTTACGTATTCTTAGTTTAATAGAGTTGAAAATGAGAATGTTATTTAATCATGAATTTGTAACTTATTACTTTTTGATTGGCGATAGATAAGCTGTTAAAGAGATAACAAAAACTTCGATCGGTGTTTTTTTTTCAGCGCTATCTCTTATACACCTAATTGATTGTCATTAACCCTTGCTTAAACAATTCCAATGAAACCAGCTTTCTTTAAAAATACAACCGCATTAAAATTTGTCTGACCGTTTGGGAGTTACATGGCATAAACAGACACACATACACTTACATACACATGGTAAATAGATAAACACGTTAATTTGAAAACACATGTCTTTTTTCGGGGGTAAAAATAATATGACACGAAAAGTAGGCAATTTAGATAAAAAAATTATTAACAAATGCAAACTTATCTTAGTGTATATTCAATACTTAAAACCTCCAAGACGCTAATTTTAAATAAACTTTAAAATTAATAAAAAAAAACAAATAATAAATAAGCAATGAATAACTGAATTATGAAATTAACCCTGTAGTGGTTGGATGTGAGCTGACATAATGATGATGATAATCAAAATTCCTTCTACATTTGTTAAATATCATCAGTCATCACCCTCATCACAGTTCTAAATATTAATCCCATTCCTGAAACATGCATTTCAAATTCCAGAAACATCCAGTGAGACTGGGACCTCCAGGGAACATAGACGAGCTGCAAATAGCCGGCCATTTTCTATTCAAGAACTCACATTTTTAGCAACTGCCCGAAGCACCCAGAGGCTCAAAATAGCAATAAAAATGACACAGCACGTGTACCTGTCAGCCGAATTTCCTACGAGATGAATTTGAAATGCGCGAAACAGTTCGCGGCTGACGGCACATTTTTAGGGTTCCGCATTTTGTAAATGTAGTCATTTTCTGAGGAAGTTTTCGTTATGCAGCATCAGATTCAGATTCAGATTTTATTACTCAATATAACACAGTATAAATTACATGGCATGTCAAATTATATGCAGTTACATTGAGGTCGTCAGAAATAGAATTAAATGATAATAGTAGAAAGTCAACACAAATACAGAGTACATTAAAAAAAAAAAAGTCAATCCTATTTATACGTCAAGTTCCATATACTCATTCACGGAATAGACTGGGTTATCCAACAAAAGATTCTTAAGCCGACGCCTAAACGTGTCGTCAGATGGTTCGCGTTTGAGTTCGGCGGGTAGACGCTCGTAGTAGGTGGGACCGATGACGCGCGGGTTCTTACCTGCAAGTGCCATGAGACGAGGAACAGTTCTCAAACGCCCTGTGTGGCGGAGTTGTTTCGATCGAAAATCTGGATTGATTTGCCACCCCTCTACGTACTAATCTGTAGCTACTAACCTTCAAAATTAGCTTCCGAAAAGTTTTATTAAATAAACAACAAAGTGAATGATAATAGAAACCCTCACCCGCAGAATGCTCTGCTGCATGATTAGACCGACCATATTGTTGATCGAATATTATGGTTACGTCTAATTTTATTATATTTGTACGCTTTTAATTAGCTAGGTAGTTACAGCGTAGCGTAATGTTCCCTTGCAACTTGCTGAAATGTAGCCGAGAGCTAGGTGCAGGCTGAAAACCAGCGCTGTGCAGCTGACCCAGCTCGGAGCATATGCTGAGACCTGAGCCTGTTGTCACTGAACAATTTATATCCCTACCTGAGAGTGTTATAAACAGTGTTAAAAAATGTGTCATTTTTCTATTTTTGTTAACCCTTAATTTGGCAGTCTATGTCACAGTGAACATACTATAGTTCACTTTTAAAGTTTTTGAATGTTTTTTATTTTTTTGCTGATTCAAAATCAAAAAGGCTTTGAATTCCCGACTTTTTTTATTTTTGCCAAATTAAGGGTTAATAGTTGTCATTTATTTCATATTGGAAATAACGATATTATAATGTCGCATAGTTATAATTAATTCATAATAACCCTTATAGTTTCACCATGTCCGTTTGTCTGCAGTCTAGCTCAGAGACTTTTAGGACTAGAATACTGTTATTTGGCATAGTAATACACTTGAATTACGCTGACAAAGTTGGAAAATAAAACCTCGAAAAAATAATTGTTTTCGGATACCTACTAAATTTTTAATATCTACTAAGGTTTATTTTTTTACATCGAGTGATGTATCAATGGAAACCTCTTAAAAAGACATGGATTTTTGGGATAGCTTAGGAAATATTGGAATTACGTCGTGCCTCCTCCCCACTATATTCAATTCAATTCAATTCAATTCAATATTTTTATTTCGGACAAAATCCATATGGGTATTAGTAACAATGTCTTATACTAGTGTTAGTACATTATAAAATAGAAAATAGAAAAAATAAAAAATATATTTATAGCCGGCGGGGCGCGGCGACTACAGGCGCATGCAGCTGCACGTAGCGCTGCAGCAGCGGCGCGTCCAAGCGCTGCGCCAACACCCTCAGGATGCTGTTAGGGCTGCGGAGACTGCGACTGAGAAGCGAGGCACATCTTTTTCTTAAAATCGCAAAAAAGCAGTCTGTTTGTGCCTCCGCAAACATTGTCGAAGCACTGCAATATCGCGGCAGCCCAAACATCACCCTGAATAACCACTATAACCAAAACTAAAGGTAATAAAAATCTAAAACACATATTTATTTTAATGTAACTACACGTAAGTACCATAAAACGGAAACTATCACGACTAAATGTACTTGATAAAATCATTAAAGACAGCACTAAACAACTTTAAATAGAAAATTTGTTCATACGTGCTTTTTTGTGAGACAGTTTTTTTTTGCGTTTGTAGTAATTGCAACGGCTTCGGAACCCTACACCGAGCATGGTCCGACAAGCTCTGTCCGGGATTTTTACCTTCTTCTTGTTGCAGAAACGCTGAAACTTGTAAATCTAGAATTTAAGGAATCCTCACATTTTGCATTCGTGTGAATGTGAGCATTTCTTAAATCAGTTTTAGAGCTTTTTCGGTTTAGGGTTAACACTGACAGACGTGTTACTGGGTAAAGAAATTGAGGCTTTATTCTACTCAGGCTGGGTCTAATTGCTTTTGACATGTTATCGTATTATTCGCATTTATTAACAAAAAAAAAATGGGACAATCTCACACAAATGGACCTAGACCCAAACTTAGCTCTAAGCTTGTACTATGAATTAGACAACAAAATAAATAATTGTATTGAAAAATCAATATTTATATTTTATGCATACATTAAATCACGCCTGTTTCCCAGATGGGTAGACAAATACCACTTCTTTCCACCTGCAAAGATCCTGATAAATCTCTTTCTCTTCTTCCACATTCAATTATTACTTACGTAATAATTGAATAAGAAAAAAAATTGTACAAAGAAAAAAAATAGATAATATTTAGACTCTCATTCTCTCATTACAAAAATATTTGCCCATACCGGGAATCAAACCCGAGACCGCTAGCTTTGTACGCAGTGTACCAACTAAGCTAACGAGTCGCCTAACTGCCAACATTACAATAAACGACTGACCCTTTATTTCTTCACAAACGTAGTATCGTGTACAAACTTTAAAGCCGTACTTAATATAAATGGTTCCGCATGCTAGTATCACGACCGATACAAAATAAAACACAAAGTGGAATCTGCGAACAAAAATAAAGAGACAGTAACGATAACATTGTGCTATTATTGCTACCAGCTAGACTTGGAAGTGGGGAAAACTGTGCGGTGCTTTTAAAACTACAGCTGTCTCACTTGCATCCAAGCTATAGCAGGAATGTGGGACAAAGAAGCTTTATATCATAAGCAATTTAAGTGTAAATAATTTTAATGAACAAAGTTTGATTACGAGTTTGTGGTGCTTGGACCACCAGTTCTTTCATCCCGATTTACAGACGCCTTCGGGGATTTTAGAGCTGGTGCTTACCTTTCTCAAAGAATTGGAAGCATTGCATTGGAAGAAGTGGCTATTAAGAGAGGCAATGCAGCCAGTGTCATTCATAGTAACCGTGCCGCGCCCTAGAAGGGGGGTGTAATTTTTCATAGTTTTGGTTGATTCTTATTTCTTTTTTATTATTTTCCTTTTCGTTTTAATAATTTTAGTTTTAATACTAGGTAATTTGGTTCTATTTTCTTCTATAGTAAACAGTTGAAAAATGCAAAAGCTTTATCTTGTCTTGGGGACACCGTTGATGTAGGAAAACATATCAATCTTGTGTGGTCGTCTTGCACCGTCATATATACACATAAGTCGGTTTTTATTTCCTTTTCTTTCTCTATCTCTCTCGTAAGATTTTAGTGTGTATCCCTGCGGAACCTACGCAGGTTATTTGATGTATTTTTTAATTTGATTTATAGATTTATATAATGCTAGACTAAGTAGTACCATTGTAATAATAAATATGTTAAAAAAATAACTGACTGCTGAGTTTCTTGCGATGTTTCTTCTCAGCAGTGGTCTCCTCTTGTGAAGCACTGGTAGATTATTGTCGTGTAAAAGTGCCCATGCGGCCTATTTACTGAATAAATGTCTTTATCTTTATCTTTTATCTTTACAGTCTTTGTACTCAAGCTGTGTATATTTTCTAGTAAATAAATATTCTACTCGTATTCTATTCCTTATTTCTTAATTTTCTTATAAATGCGAATGCAGAGCACAACAAGGTCTTCCGCTTCGTTGCAGTGATTGGTCGCGACTACTGCACCTGCCGGAATATTATCTACTTCACAGAAAAAATAGGTTATGTATTACTTATTTAAATGTTCACCCTGTTGTTTCCCGGAGGTAGTAAGTATAAGTATAAATGAACTAATGCAGGAACTAATTTTAATTTGGCATTAAACGAGTTTCATAACTTCGATCTGTAGAAAATTATCCAATGATATTTAATTGTTGAATGTGTATTTTTTTTTTTTTTGCATTCCTACTATAATAAGGTAAAAAAATACTGAAACAATGTATCTATGCTCTGCCTACCCCACTCTGGGAATGAAGGCGTGAAGATATGTATGTATGTAATGTATCTATCTTCCATCTTCAATAATGTACGTGATGTTTTAGCAAAATAAATGAATTTGATTTGATTTTGATTCGATGATAATATAATAAATGATATATAATGATAATATATTGTACACTTGCTTACTCGATGCACAACCTTTCACTTTTCTCAATCTCTCAAGGGTTAGCTGGAAGAGATCCCTTAAATGGATAAGTTCGCCTTTGTACATTATTTTTATATTAATAAAATTGTATTCTTGAATGGTTTTTCTTTTGTACAATAAAGTGTTTACATACATACACACATACATACATTACAATTTTAATGCATAGCAACCAAATGAATAATTTCGTTACGTTACTGGTTTAATTAAATAATGGTTGGATCGTTTTAGAGATACCAGTTCTGAAAGAAGAGGTCGTCATAATATCGAAGTTTTTATCTCTTTTACAGTTATATCAACAGAGGTTTCAAATTAATTCTGTGAAATCTGTTTTAATATTATTTAGCTGCTCTATTTACCAGACTGCGGCAAAGCCCAAAAGGGGGGTTATGTGCTTGACTTGTATATATGTCCGACTCAATGTCCGCTCGATACTACTAAAAGGCTAAACCAATTTTAATAAGTTATACGCGGTTAGATTCGTATTATCCACTAAAGTGTCATAGGCTATACGAAATTAAAAAATATAGACATGTTAAGTAACATAACCTTGACGACATTATCCAAACAGACAATGTCGTTGGGTTTTTTTAAACTTGCTTTTGCATTAGACTCGTTTCCTTCCTAACACATTGTAACATTAAATAAAACAAACAACAATTCAAATAGTTCAAATCTGTTTCCAAAATATGTAATCAAAAACTTCCGCCGAAAACCTTTTTAGAGTTATAAATTATGACCAGCGTGTAACATTTTGCAAACAAATTAGCAACAGCAGAGCGCACTGTATAACCGAATTAATTCGAGCACATTTCACAGCCGGGTAAATAGCCGAGTTAGCAGAATCCAGACCACAGTATTACCACACAAAGGAAGTACGCGCATTGGAATAGGCACAGAAAACAATAGCACCGGAATTGAACCTGCACACCTAACAATGGCAGGCCGTAATGTATCTTTATAATAATAGTAACGAGCTTCATTAATTATGCCTTAAGTAATGGTTTTGGTGATTGTGCTTAAGAACACGACATTATTCTAAAGCCCGCTTTAAACTCGACTAAATTGGAATTGTTCATATTTTTTTAAATAACTCTAATTTGAAAACCATTTCGAGGAATAGGATTTTAAAACCGTTCTGCATTATTAAGTTTTTGTAATATTTATATATTTCGGATATTTCGACAAAAGTATATTTGACCTTTGTTTGACTTTCGTTTTTGGCTTGAAGCCCTCCTAGGTAAATCTAACGGATTAGGCGAAAACCGTTTGAAATAGTTGTTTTATTCCACTATTATAATCACTTTAATATCATTAGATGTCATTTAATTGTTGTAATTTATTACAAAATGCCAACCCAAATTGAAAATAATCATGTCATCCATAAAATGTCTGCTAAATAAATAAAGATATTGAAACAAAACTATTGAATCTAGTACAAAATTAATGAAAATGGCCTCTTAAAATTACCTATTCTTTCGAATTAGAATGTAAAAATCATGAGTTTTTTTTTTGGTCTATCCTAGCTAAAATTTCATTTTTACTTTATTTTTACCTAATTCCTACTCCATCTATCTACCTAACCTAATAACTTAGTCACCATAGGTAACATTCCTAGCCTATAACGCTTCCTAATTTCAACCTATTTCAAAAGTAAATTAGTTTTGGAATGTGATCGTCAAGTAATCTGATAGAACGCAATAGTTGTGAACCTATAGTAACCCTAGAATTCTTTAAGTCTTTGCTTTAAGTCCTTACTTTGACAAACCGATAACAGAGGGTTTGGGGGTGAGCGTAAAGGACAGAGCTATAGCATTTATATAGCTCTGTATAAGCTCTGTATAGCTATGTCATAATAATCCCCCGGTCACAAATAATATAGTTATTACCATGTTGAATCGATGCCGTAGAAGATTGAAAGCGCTATCAGTTCATTTAAAAAGGTAAGAAACAAATTTTACTAATCATTGATACTTACTTGTAAAAAGGAAAACATGATTATATTTTGACGACGCGCTGGCCTAGTTGGTAGTGACCATGCCTACGAAGCTAGCGGTCCTGGGTTCAGTTCAATCCCGGTAAGGGCAGATATTTGTGTGATGAGCGCGAATATTTGTTCCTGAATCATGGATGTTTACTATGTATTTGAGTATATATTTCTCTATTTAAGTATTTATATCGTTGTTTAGTACCCATAGTACAAGCCTAGAGCTTAGTTTGGGACTAGGTTAATTGGTGTGACATTGTCTCCTGATATTTATTTATTTATTTTATTTTAGGTTTATCACGATGAAAAAACATTACTTTAGAAGATTCTGTTTTTGTTTCCCATTGCTAACCCTCCCTCTACCTCCTTTCAAAGCCGAAAACATTTTGGATGTTGTCTTAACTAACTTCATTCTCTAGTGAAGTGTGTCCACTGACGCATGTACGTCATAACGCAGAGGGCCGCATTACCCGTCATTAGCCCTTTATGAGCACCCCTTATACCCTCATTTGGAAAAAGCAGAATTGATAATTCCAGCATAATATGCCACCTGTCCACCATTTTTGAGGGACAAAAGAATTCTCATGAAAAAATTGCAAGCTGTTTTTGTTGTTTGTGGTTAGTCATGGGAGTAAATTGGCTATTTTATATCGCCCAAGTATTGCATTAGTAAAAATGTATGCTATTTCTTGTAACGTATGTAATCAAGCTTACAAAAAATCTAATATTTTAATATTTTCTATATCGATTTAATTTCACATTCATATTTTGACCCTAACGATATGTGCCGTCTATCCATGCTAGGTAGCATGCCTTCCTACGTTTTTGAAACTATTTAATACGATTTTCAGTACGTTTAAGCTTTTAATAAAAAAAATATGTACATAATAACTTTCATTTTAAAGTAATATTTGACTACAACTCTCCAACAAAAAGGTTCAGACAAGTTAAACAAAATGTAACGAGCCTAAAAAAGCTAACAAATTACTTTTATCTCATGAAAAATAAAACTTCCAACCGAACGTCGGACAAAGCCATAAGGCGAAGCACTACAACTACATAAATCTTAGTACAAATTCCTCTACAAAGGCCTCAAAGGCCCGAGATAAAATAACTAGTTCGAGACCCGTGCTCCCGACCGTACCTGATCCATGCCGATCGATAGCCTTCTTGACTCAAGACATAGTGGTTGGCCTCGGCCTTGACTATTCGGCTATTAATTTCGGCCAATGCTTTCGCAGTGGTAGTGTTAATTCATTTCTTTCTTAAAATAAAATTAATGGATTTACTATCAACTTTCAACGTTAAGTATTTGTATTAAAATGTTATATGTATAGTTTCATTAAAATTGTTTACATTGTGTTTTTTGATCAAATAAAAAAGGTTTTATTTAATGTTGATAACAATTTTGTTTATTTAACATATTTTTAAGGACAGCGTTCGTGATTTCCTTTATAATGGATTCTCAGATTTTGGTGTATTAATTTGCTACGTGATCATACTGATTACGGGTATATGAAATTCCAGAAAATGAACGATTGTAAAATGTATAAATATTTAATCTGGCGTTGACGTAGACTTTGACGTTGGTCGGGAATCTACAGTAATATTACAATGGCTATAATGTTTTTGGTAGAATTAATCTCACAAATGTCGACCTGAATTATTCAAGTTTATTTCTCATTTAGTTATGTAAACAAATAATGTATGTTTTATCGATATTTCACATAAATATGGTAATGCACGCATAAATTTGGTTATGCTCAAATTAGTAAACATAAATAAAGTTACAGTTGCCACAGCTTTTGCTGTTCCGTTTCTTTTCGTTTGATTTGTACAATTGACATGCTTTAGATGGTCTTACTACTGGTAATGTAATTTTTACGCTTATTGTTATGTACGAAATAAATAAATAAAATCTCATAACTTAAGTTACCAAAGTCAAAAATATCTTAAACGCAGCACCCCCAGATAGAATTTAATATAACCTGCGGCTCACCTCTACGTTTGGCCGAAAGTAATACAAAGTCGTCCTCGGCTAAATCACCGACGCTGACACGGTTATCTGGCTTCCCTTCAGAATATTATTTGCATGCGAAAAACATCGTCTTGGCTTATTGATGTTGGAGTTTTGATAAACAATCGCGCACTGAGCTGAGGTTCAACTGGTATTTGTTTTTTTTTGTTTTCGATATGTTTTCCATCAGTAAGGATTTCTGTAATTTATTTCGCTCTCTTTGAATGTTTCTGGTTGATTTGAGATTTGTCTAGACTTGATGTTTTTGCAACGTATCCAAGAATGTTAGGGGATTTTATATGGATCTCGCCACATCCTCCATCGGTCATTAGGGCCCACCCATGAAAAGACAATGTCCTCTTTATGTATTTATTTTTTATGACATTGGAAGGCAAACGAGCACACAGGTAACAAACTTACATAAGTTAAATACATAGATAAAATCCAAGACTCAGAAACTATTATCGTGCTCATCGAATATCTGGCCTTTCTGAGATTCGAAACCAGGACCACTAGTTTCTTCGTAGGCAGGGTCACTACTAACTAGATTAACCTATCATCTTACATAGACATATAGACATTTCGTTTTATTTGACACTAGCGACCCGCCCGCGGCTTCGCCCGCGTGGAATGTATTATACATATAAACCTTCCTTAAGAATCACTCTATCTATTAAAAAAAACCGCATCAAAATCCGTTGCGTAGTTTTAAAGATTTAAGCATACATAGGGACAGACAGCGCAAGCGACTTTGTTTTATACTATGTAGTGATTTGCTTGAATGTTTTACATGTTTTTAGTGTTTTCCTGATATGGTTTTTTATTGCATAGGAAGGCAAACGAGCATACAGGTCACCTGTTGGTAAGTGGAAACTGTGACCCATAGACATTCGCATTCACAAGACTGCAAATGCACTGCCAACCCTGAGGACTAAGATGAAATGCCTCGAGGCTAGTCATTTCCCTGGATGTTTTATCCCCAAACCGGAACACAACAATGCAAACACTGCTGCTTAGCGGTAAGTTAATGGACAAGAAAGTGGTACCAACCCGGACGGACCCTGCAGAAGGTCCTCCCACAAGTAAATATATTCAAGTAAACAAAACTTTTTGGCAAGAATGTGTTTATTTTTAAACCAATCCCATACGATACGATTACGATTTTCCACAAAAACCGAATACATAGAGCGATCCTCGTCATAGCAAAAACACCACCAAGACCTGTTAATTGAGGCATTTTTATAGTTTTCCTTTAAAATTCAACAAAAAGTAGCGTTTTAAAGCTTATTATTTCATAAATGGATCCCTTAACCGAAAAATAGCTGACACAAACCCGCAATATTTTTGAAAGACCTATCTCACAACACCCCACCCTCTGGGGTAGACGAGAAAAAATAAAACATCCCCGGGTCGTTCTAAAAAAAGTGGCACCGTAACCTGTCAATGAGTTTTTGAATACAAAGTGTGTTAAATGTTTGTTTTTCAGAAAAACTAAAAACGTTCATAGATAAGCACCGACCATTTGCATCGAGGCCAAGGCACTTTTTAAAAAAAAAAACATTAAATTTGTTTAAAAAAAATGGTAGGCACCATTTTTTACTATAACCTGTCTTGTCCAAATGCGACTTGCTTCCAGTTTTTAAGGTCTTTGAACTATTTGTGTATATTTTATTATATATGTTTTATAATATATTTCAAGAAGAATATTATGACATTCAATAGTTATGATATGGTTTTAAAAATATATGCATATCCATCAATTTTAACACACGACAGTTTGTCCAGTGATATTTTAACTGTAACCTGTGTGTCGGTGATATTGTATCTCACTCACATACGAAAAATAATAGGCACACCATATTTCTCGGTAAACATTCGGCCTGTGTTTGGCTCTCCACTATACGAAACGGTTGGAGGCTATCTGTCATAGTTTTGTGGAAATTAGTGAACAAATGCGGTAATCTGGAGTTTGTAACGGGTATGTTAACTTTATCTTGTCTCGATTATTTAATGTTAACGGTATGGGACATAATTAAATAATCATTTGAACGTGGTATTCTGATGTATCTACTTATATTACTAAGAGTGGAACATTCATATTTTCGTCGGTTTAAGAGTAAATGTCTTGTAAACATACTTTTAACTCTAACCTGTGTAACTTTTACCTGTAACTTGGTTAGATAAGGTTAGGCACAGGTTAATGTAACTCTTGACAGGTTAAAGAGACATTGTGCAGGTTAGTGTGACTATTGGCAAGCTAAAGTGAATGAATATTTTTAATATTTTTAATTTAATAACTTACATATAATTTCCCTGAAAAACTGTACAGATGCTTTATGAAGCAGTACCCATTAACAGTGCTCTACCAAAGTAAATGTAGGGAATTTCTTTTTTATAGTAATTTGTATTTTAATATAACTCTCTTTAACCTGGAACCTTTTCTCTTCTAACCTGTCTAATAACACTTTCACCTGCATCTCCATATTTCAACAAGCCATAATTCTTTTATTTTCATCAATATTCCGTTCCCTTTTATAAATATGTAACAATTGGAACACCAAGAAGCTTATTCTAAGCAAAGAAGGTAAAAAACCACTACTTTTTTTTTTGGAGCAACTTTAACCTGTCTGTGCCACTTTTATTAGAATTACCCCCCCACGTTACGTGTGTAGTAGGCTAAATTACAATTACTAAGTGTCGCTGAGCTAGGCTGCGGACGGACAGACGGACGGACATGGCATGGATGGAAACTTTAAGGGTACCTACCTTGTTTGACTACGGATTCCTTGAAGACCAATAATAATGTTTTACTGAACTTTAAATGAGTGGAGGTAAACCGAAATTAAAAATCTTACGCGTGCAGTGGGTCGGAAGTAATGATATTGAATTCCTATTTTAGCTACGGTGCAATGAACATTTATATTCCAAACATTATAAAATATCAAAAAAACTTTTGTTTGATAAAAAAAATTGAACTTTTCATTATAAAGTATGATTTTACATGGACTAACCTTATTTAAACAGTGTTTAAATACTTATATTATAATGTAAAACTGAACTCCTATGTCCATAAAAAAACTTTTTGTGGTCAATATGTTATTTTATTCAAGAGGAACAAACGAAGCCCATGCATGAACTGCCCGAGGCGTTTATTCTACTTCGTAAAGCCATATCGCTGAGGGCCTAGCCAAGATCCAAACGCTAATAACGTTTTTTTTTTATCACTCACAATGTATGACATGACATTCTCATGCGTTACGATAAATGACGTGGTCAACTGTCATTGCATACATTTTGAGATATAGAAAAGGAAAACGTTAGTTGCGTTTTCATCTTGGCTTGGCCCCTAGGGTGCAATGACCGGAAGACCGAACGACCGTCCGCCTGGTCCGGCCATACATCCCCACCTGTCATCGTCATCATCATTTGTTGAAATCAGGCCATGGGTGAGGACCAAAAAGTAGGCGACGCTCACTCAATAAAATTTTCTATGAAACTTTTCCGTTGTAACACGAAAGTTAGCCATACAATTGTAGGGACAATTTTCGTCGCACAACGGAACTTTTTTCGACTTCGTTGTTTGTCTGGTTAAGTACGCTTAACTGTGGCCCAACTTTTTGGTTCTTACCCCCATCCGTCCAGCCTCTACGAGGGAATAGAGAACCATACATACCACTTACAAAGTTCAAAAAAACATTGTTGTATTCCAGTCGAGAAAATACACGAGTAATTAAAAGTAAAAACATTCTAATATTAATCATATCACTAAGCCAAATTACGCCACTTAAGTAGAATTAAGCATCGTCCCTCCTTTTCGTTTTCCAGGTGATTACTTTCCAGCTGATTGATTTAATTGGCACCGCCCCTCCCTTTACCCTTGCGCCAGCTCTCCCCTACCTACCGGATAATTAAACGGACAACTAAATGCCCCCGGTTTGCGCATGGTCCCATGCTCTTACATTACGCTATCGACCACGGTGACAATTACTTCGTTAAATCTATGCGCGCTGTAAATTGACCAGCATTATGCGGGTTTCGACACGGTTGAAGAGTTTATGTATGGTAAAGGAAATATTCGTTATATGGTTGTAAATTAAATGAGTTTACGCAATGATTAACCTTTATTTACTCATGTCAAAGAGAAGTGGGTCTGAGATCCATAGACGTTGAAATGTCAAGACTACAATCAAAGATCCCAAAAAATGCGTTGCCAACCCTGATGATGAAAACGGAATGCCTCTATGCTAGTAATTTCACCGGTCATTTTATTCCTACACCGGAATACATCAACTCGATCACACTGCTAAGTTATAGATTACAGTTTGAAGTCCTACAATACTTAACTGGCAAGGAGTTTGTGAAAAATTTTGTTTTCCAGCAGTAACTTTTATTTGATTACAAAATCATAGGTCGTGAGTTTGGCCCCGTCAGAGAAAACGCATACCATATTTTTTTTACTTTTTATCATGCTATCCAGACGTTGTTGTCTACACGCATACATGGCATAGCTTATTTCATTGGAGACTTTAAGCATAAAAGAAAACTAGATGTTGGAAATAAATTTTAATTTTAATTTTTCTGCAGTACTTTTAACATGCATGCTTTGATGGTTCGTTCATTTGGAAAGGATGGATGAAAGAAGATAGACGAAAAAGATATTCAGATCGAAAGTGAGTGGAAGGGTCGAATGGGGCCCGGAGGGGTGCGTGCATGACTCGATGTATGAATGTGGAAGAAGCGAAAGAAATTTGACAAGATCGTACCAAGTGGAAAGAAGTGGTCTCTGCCTACCCCTCTGGGAAACAGGCGTGATTTTGTAGGTATGTATTTTTACTTGTCAATTAGACATTGCAATTCATAAATTGTCAAAGCATGTATGTCGATAACTAAAGTTAACTCAGGCCGATACTGAATTTGTTTTGAGGTAGTTATGTCGGTATCAGTAGTAGTTACTTACTTACTCTTTTGTTACTTTTGAAACCGTCATGGGCGCGCAGGCTTTGATAGACATAATAGTCAAAATTCATATTTATGAGGTGAAAACTTGTCGTAACAGTTTTGAATTATGAGTACGTTATTATAAAAGCTACAAAATCAACGATAATTATAGAGAATGGCATGGCCATTTAACTTGAACGGCGTTAACAAAATAAATTCAGTTAACGATTCCGTTGATATTTAAAATAAACTATTATCCGATTAAATTTACGAGTAAGTACCTTTGTTAAGCTTTTAATGTAATACTATCAAAATATCCGTCATAACGTTAAATTATCGTGTGCTCGCAGATAATCTCTTGTTGTTATCACGTAGTAATAATAAATTGGTTAGGTAACGGCTGTTTTAAATGTATTTATATCGTAATGTATGCGTGGTCACGGCACAGTTATTGTACGTTGTATTATTGCCGGAGTAGTCTGATAAGCGAATTTGAGTCGTGTTCCGTGGGCTCTAGGCTTGTTTCGGCGGTGGGTTTATGTTGGTGGTTGGTAGCTGCATTGCCGCAGTGTACAAACGACATTGGCTTTCAATACAACGCGGCGTCAGTAATTATCGGCGCGGGGAGGTCTCTTCGAGCGGAATATAAAGCGGCATTGTATTGGTAGTTGTGACGTTTCGTGGTTGAGCGGCGGCGTCACGGCTTCGGTCAGATTCTTTATCGTTTAATTTATTGTAATTGGATAGCTCGGGAATGCATTAAATGGAAGGAAATGTTTGGGAGTCTCTTTGGCATATTGATAATGCGACGCATTTCATTTGTATACAAGACACATGTTGACGAGGACCAGCTAAGCGTAAGTTGCTGTTAGATTGGAGCTTCTTTCAGTAAAAACCATACAGTCTCTGTTCTGTGGGGTTATTATGACGTATCTGTGCAAATTTTACGCTGAGAGAAAAGAACAGAGTTATACAACTGCTATAGCTCTGTCCTTTACACTCGCCGTAAAATGAACTGCATAGCTATGTCATAATCATACGTCGTTATCGCGGGAGCAAATCTACTAAAGAACACATATAACAGAATGTCTGTATAGTATAAACGGAATATTCTGCGTATACATTCTAAGCCTCTAAGAAGTTCTCCATCTAGCACCAAGTTGGTCACTGTTGCATAAAATTGCTAAAATGATGCAATTAGTTCACAGCTGTCGTTTTTGACTGGTCCTGATTTCTCTATTTGACAAGTTCCAAAGGCTGGGCAAAGTGTCAGGTGCTGTTACGTCTAGGCAGTTTAAGATTTGTAGCTGTCCAATGAAACCAAGACATTTTATAGGTAAAGGTTAGCGGAGACATAACCGCTCGGCACCGGATAGGCTCAAAGTGAGACATTAAAAAGTGATTTCGATTGTGATTACGATAAAGGTGGAAACCCATTACACCACACCATGCCATGACCGTGCTATGAACGTGTACGGATGGCTATGCCCACTATGATCGGTGACGGAACGGGCTAGTATGCATAGCCTCATACTTTGTAATACAAAGAATATTTTTTTGTCTGACACGTTCATAGCACGGTCATAGCATGACACGGTGTAATGGGTTTCCACCTTTAGTGATGAAAAAAAATATTCGAAAAACCCCCGAGTCAATAAAAAAAAAGGGGGATGCTAAATGCTTAAGTTTAAACTATGTATCTGAGTGTCTGTTTGTAGCATCGTAGCTCCCAAACTGATCGGAAATCGACTCAGATTTTATAAAGCTACATTAAATTGAATGGTTCTAAGCAAAATTTCATGAAAATTGGTTTGGCCGTTTCAGAGATAATATCAGCTCCGAAAGTAGGTGTCACCGTTACATCGGGGCTTTTAACCCCTTAAAAGCTCAATATCTCAAAAACGGCTTAACGTACAAATTTAAAAAAAGCATCAAAATCGGATTATCCGTTTAAGTGCTACGGTGCTACATACAGACACACACACACAAACACACACTTACACGTCAAATTTATAACACCCCTCTTTTTGCGTCGGGGGTTAAAAACAATATCCAGGAGCGGGCCCCGCGTCGTTAACAGCAAAATGTATTGCACTAACACAAATCAAAGCTCACTTTTCAAAGTCTCACTTTGAGCGGCCTGTGGTTGTGTCTGCACCAACCTTAACTCTACTATTTTTTGCCTTGGGGTTTTAAAAAAAATATATAATTTACTATGTTCTTTTTTTTTTATGGCATAGAAAAGACGAACGAGCACACAGGCCACCTGATGGTAAGTGGAATACTGTGACCCATAGACATTCGCATTCACAAGACTGCAATGCAATCCTAAGACTGCAAATGCGTTGCCAACCCTGAGGACTAAGATGGAATGCCTCTATGCTAGTTATTTCACCGGCTGTTTTATTCCTAAACCGGAACACAACAATGTGAACATTGATGTTTGGCGGTAGGTTAATGGATAAGATGGTGGTAGCGATCCGGACGGACCCTGCACAAGGTCCTACTACCAGCAAAATTTGTGTTGACTTTTACTATTATCGTTTAATTCTATTTCGGACGACTTCAATGTAACTGCATATAATTCGACATGCCATGTAATTTATACTGTGTTATATTTAGTAATAAAATCTAAATCTAAATCTGAATCTGAATCTGAATGAGCTTACTTGAGTAAGTAGTAGTTTTATTATAAAAGAGCCATTTTGAAATGTGATGACCATTCAACTACTATCCCTAACTAAGTACCTGGGATTACCATACATTGTTTTTAATTGTTATAATAACATTCATATAAAATGTGATATTATATGGCTATAGAAACAAAGTTTAATAAAATTCCTCCGAGAAAACATCCAATATTATTTCATTTTAGCTTTATAGTAAAAACAATTTCATAAGGCACAAACAAACTCATAAATGCTGGAGTAACATCAAAGCATGCCACGTTATTGTAAAAGGCATGTTGCTAAGATAATATTAATATCCCGGTAGTTCCGTGCTGGTTGTTTGCCCGGGTTTTTACGAGTGCCGGATAAACCTGGTGAAGTACGAGCCGGATTTGCAAGCGAGGCTCATAAACCGGGTAGGTTAGGTGAGCGGACGCGAAGGAATTTACGTATGGAGACTATGAAGTTTTGAAATGAGCTAGGAAGCATTTTTAAAAAGGATGCTGTAAGAAAAATAACAGGATTTTGATTTATCTTAAAGTGTTGCCCGAAGGGCCCCATTATTAAGCTTACTCTGTGTCTACGTCCGTCCGTCTGTCCTAACCTTAAAGGACTGTATCTTTAAACCGTAAGAGCCGTGCATGCGTGCACGTGTGCGTGTTTATTCAAGGTGACATGGTATGTGTATGTGTTTGTAATATGTTTGTACATGAGACCACGAAAAAACAAAAGATTTTTTTCCATCTTATCAACCTGTCATCTTATCAACCTGTCACCACCGAATACTGAGTGTAGGTCTCTCATGCACGCCATTTCTTTTGATCTTGAGCTTTGCTCATCCAGTCTCTCTCCTCTTTCTTAACGAGATCATTATTGTGGTTGCGTAATTTAAGGTCAGGAGCCAGGTGTCTTAATTTTAATAAGTAGTTTAGTAAATTAAATAGATTAAACCAATCAGACTTCACGAGAGGTGTCACTTCTGCTCTCAAAGCTCTTTGATAAACAAAACCTTTGAAACTTTGACCAGGCATCCACCGTTACCTGGGGCATTTCGTTAACGCGCTGACCTTCTGACCAAAGCAATTCAACGTTGACAGATAAAAGAGCACATCTGCATGTAAAAAGTTAAAGTAGATTGAACTCTATGTGGATCAGAATAAGGTTGTGTAAGTAATGAGGTTTGTGTTAAAGGTAAGCCAAATGGCAAAGGAAAAGTGATTCAAACCTTGTAAACTAAAAGAGCATATCTAACTATTAGCTTTATTATTTTCAGCCTTAACGTAATAATTATACGGTAAAAGGCAATGCAATTTGTATAATAGTAAAGGTATTTTGTTACGGATAGTTATTTACGTAAAAGTAAACGGTTACTGCCTGGAGCACTTTAGAAGCGCTTCTTGACCACTTATAGTCGTTAGTTGCTTAATAATTCCGCTTTAGGCACAACTTTGAGGATCAAGAATTTGTCTTTGAAACGTATAATGATTGCATTTATTTATCCTCTCATCAAAATACAGGGTTACCTATCTTAATTTCGATAATCTTTTGTCCGCTGTTTAGTTTGTCGGAAACTCCTTTTTCTCTGAAACCGTTTATTTTTCCTGTTGTTATAAAACTAACCTAACCTACTAGTTCTGTAGGTATATACAGAGCGTCCAACGGCTATGCCACATGGAAGGAAAGTACCTTGAATATTGTAGATGGAACATTTTACTGAAAGAAGACGAAGAAGACGGCATTGAGAGTTTCTTATCGATACAATTCTGGGTTGGCTAGGGCCTGTAAGTATATCATGGTGGCCTTGTGAATTAAGCATTCGTCATTCTCGCACTTATAAACTGGTTAGAAAGTGACAGACGTATCCACGTTTATCCAGAATAGTAATCACGACCATAATAGATCCGCAGAGGAGTTATTCTAGAGAAAACGCCTCTTCGTCGAACGGTCGATTGAGTGAGTGAAGTCGTATGAGCGTGCTCTCTCGTCAAAGCGGGTAAGCTGAAAATGCACGCCCTTAAATGTTGTTTCTACGCTATGGCGGGACAAAACACGCCGGTTTATAATTGGTGAGTGCAAAGCGGTGCAGAGTTGTAAGTGTATGCCTACGAGAGCTTAGGTGTATAAAGAACATATCGCACTTCTAGATCAAAGCAGGATCAACTCAAACTCCTTGTTTGGTTTCAAATTCATAGAGGTTTTATTAAAGTTGATTTTAAATACAGTTGTATTTTGAGTTACTGCTGTTTTGATCTAGCACTGCAAATTATGTACGTATAGGTATTCATTGTTAAACCATCATTGTCATAAATAGTATGTTAAACATTATTGACGGTTGAATTTCTTGCGACGCTTCCTCTCAGCAGTGGTCCCTTCTTGGGAAGCTCTGGTAGATTTTATTGACGTGTAAATGTGTCCGTGCGGCCTACTTACTGAATAAACATTTCTTTTAATTTTATTTTTTATTTTTAATAAAAAATGAAGCTCAAGGCTAGTTCTTCTTTTTACCCGACTCTGGCAAAACCGAAAAGGAGGGTTATGTGTATGACTAGTATATACGTCCGACGTAATGTCCGCACGTAACTACTAAACGACTAAACCGATTTTAATAAATATTACATAGTTAGATTCATCAATTGATATCTATATATCAGTATATTAAAATTATTTAAATATAAAAAAGGCGGAAAAAAAAACTTGACAAGTACCTTCACTTCATTACCCAAACAGAAGTTGATTTTTTTTAAGCATGATTTTCGTTAGACTTGTTTCGAATTGAGAATTGCTTTATACAATGATACAAACATTTTCATTCGAAATTTGAATAGCGTTCGACGGTTGGATTAATGACGTTAAATCATCTAGATAGCACCGCTCCACCACAGTTATTTTCTTGAGATAGATTTTTATGTTTGTAGGTAACGGCGTCAGAACCCTACACTGAGCATGGTCTGACAAATTCATGTCCGGTTTTTTTGAAAATTTAATTATGCTACCTTGGCTAATAGAAATACACACTCTATGAAAATCTTATCCGAGCCGGTCTGTGTGAACTTACCCTAACGGTTCAAAGAATACAACGATTGTTGTATTTTTTAAGTATTTTTATGTATTTGGCGGTCTCAATTTTTTATTATTATTATTGTTTGTTAAAACTGCAGTTAAAATACACACTCTGACAGACGGACGCGCAGACGGACATACGGACAGAAGAGGCTTAGTTATAATGTTGGTATTGAACACTAAAAATAATCACAGTTGGACTACGGAATCAATAAAAAACAACCTAAACCGTCCGAAGGTTGTAATTACAAATTACCAAATTACTTTATTGCGATCACCCGACCGTAATCAAGAAATGCAAAGTTCATGGAAAGCACTTACCAACTGTAATTTGGCTCCACGTAATTAATATAACGGAATTGCTAAAACAAAGCCCATTCGGGTGTAATCGAGTGATTACTTTGTTGTTAAAATTTTATTTGAGCAATATTCACTTTAATTGTGTTTAATTAACCCTTTGTGTTTGTGACTGATTTGTGTTGTTGAGAAAACTATCAAAAATAAGGAACTGACAAAAAAATCATTTTTGGGACAAGCTTTTGAGGGTGCTGCCGACTGTTCTTTTTCTCCTTATAAAGACCAAACTATTGAGTCCTAACACGGTGGGTCTACGGTAAGAATAGCTGAGATCCTGTCGCCAACTTCCAAATCCATCATCAGATCATTTCATCGATACCATTATATTGCATTGTCATCTGGTTTACATTATGTGTCCAAATTTCAGCCGGACGGTAATTTTTTGTACATTATTGGCTATAAATCAAAAAGTAGGTACAGTCAGCGTCAAAAGTAACTGGTCACTTCAAGCTACTTTTGTACTTTATCGCATTAACACGTTAGACAATCTTGTTTGACATTGCTTATGTGACAGTAAAGCGACAGGGTATTTGAGTGATCAGTTTCTTTTGACGCTGACTTTACATGACAAAAACTGAAAAAAAAAAAAATAGTTTCGAAACGTGCAGAATGAACGTGCCCTTTTTAAATATTTATAAAATTGAGTTCATATTTTTTTACTAAACAAGCAAGTTGTAGATACAATTATGCCAAATTTCAATTTCATAGCATTTCTAGTTTCACAGCAAACCTCCTGTGACATACAGACAGACAACAAAGTTTCACCATTTTGTTACGGAACTCTAAAAAGCACCAATGCTGTCAAAAATGTTTTTATATGGAAATAATACTTTAAACACAAATCGTGCTTGAAATTCTGGCTTAAGGCAATGGTATTCTTACTTCACTTCTCATACGGTTTTATGTTCCCATTTAAATTTTAACCACTCTTTTATACGTTAATTTTATTAGCTTAGTTTTAGAGTTAATAAAAATGAAAACAAGAAAAAGCTTTAAAATGGGGTGGTTATAAAGTTTTAATTAAATATACAATCGTTAAAAAAATATTTTTTAAATTTATGTGTGGAAATTATGTCAATTAACACGAGACCGGAGGTGTCTTGGCTCGAGCAGCTAGGCAGTTTTAGACGAACGTTTTTCCAGTGCATATATAGGCTCGTTTTTGTACGCTCCAAATTACGCAAACTTTCCACACGCGCATCTCATACAAGCATATGCGCGCTTGTCAGGCCGATGACGCGCGAGCCATGAAAATCTGACACACTAATTCATGCGAACGGGGCAATAGGGGCTTATTGAAGCACCGAAATATAGCACGAGTATAGATATAAATTGACCTTAAAGTGACAACAAGGGAATGTTAAGCCACTTGCTACTCTTCAATTTAGCAGATTAATACATACTGGATATACGAGTATAACCAGTTAAACTCGATTTGAATGACACGGCAAAAATACGAACAGTGGCGAGTGGCTTCTTAACAAGACTGTAAAGAGCGGTAACAGCTCAGTACTTAAAAAAAAACTTACATTACTTTAACAGAACATTGTGAGACTCATTGTATGATATAGAATGTTAATCATATTAATATGCACCCTGTTTATTAGTTTGTATTTCTCGTTCCAAAATTTTAGCATCGATTTTGGAGTAAGCACATGGTAACAGGTGAAATGGCTAGAAAGCGAAGATTGCAGTCTTGGATTTGCTGTCCAAAGATTGCAAAACTCAATAGGCTTCAAAAGCCCATTTATTATAAAATGACATTTAAATTTCAAATTGTTTAATCTATAATTTATTTTTAATATGATCTAAAGTACCTACCTATAATGCAACTAACATAACCAATTTTTTGTAATTTTTTTTGTTTGGTTGCCGGCTTAGAATTGTGCCACTCCATGTCTTCCCGTGGAAGTCGTAAGAGGCGACTAAGGGAATAAAAGCTTGTAGTACTGTTAGGCGATGGGCTTGCAACCTGTCACTAATATTGTGCAAATTGTGGTTACAGAGTTATCAACAAGTTTTTGGAGTTGTTGGTAATTCTGTAGCTCTGCCTACCCCACTCTGGGAATAAAGGCGTGAAGGTATGTATGTATGTATGTATTTTGACTTGTAATATTTTATAATATTATAATTAAATGAGTATGAGTATGAGTATGTCCACCTTCACACCCCAAAAACAATACGTCAGCAATCATAATTACTATATCACTGTCCAGTGTGACATCGCGCTATCACGGTCGCGTGTCACAAATGTTTGCGCGGCAGAAAGTGATTAAAGTGGCGTTGTAATTGTAATTTACTGTGGGTAGTTTGAGGGTAATCAAGGCTGTTGTAATAGAAGGGTGTGGAGTGCCACTGTTAGCGGGATGGTTAGAATAGTGAAATAGGGTGGCGCTAAAGGACGCTTCTAACCCCCTTATCCCCCTAATTTAGTCCCTCAAGATTTACCAAAAAAAACCTTCTTAGTGCATCGCTAGAATATCCAAAGTATCATCATCATGTCAGCCGAAAGACGTCCACTGCTGGACATAGGCCTCCCCCAAGGCTCTCCACTCAGACCGGTCTTGTGCTTTTCGCATCCACCGCTTTCCCGCGATCCCTACAAGGTCGTCACTCCATCTTGTTGGAGGCCTACCCACAGCTCGTGTCCCGGTCCGCGGACGCCACTCAAGAACCTTCTGACCCAATCGGCCATCAGTCCTGCGTGCGATGTGCCCCGCCCACTGCCACTTCAGTATATCCAAAGTATATTCTGTCTAAATTTCAAGTCCTTAATTTACCGTGTGCTAGCCCTGTCAGTTAGTCACGGTACTGTTTCTCCGTTTCATATTTAGAAGATAGAAGATGAGTGTGTTAAGGATAATCCAGGACACGATCCAAATTTCAAATATCTAAACATCTTAATATCCAACCAAATCTCAACTAAAACTTTCACATTCATAATAATTAATAGGACATGTTTATTTTTAAACCCGTCAGAACTGCGTCCACGCCCTTACCGCGGTGTAATCAACTAATTGCTATAAGATCCGACAATATTGCGAAACTTGGTATTTATCGCAACATGACCGAACATGGTACCTTTGTGTGCGGTTATCGTAACAAACAGTTAACTAGTACTTTACGTTTCTTTAAGTGACTCGTTTGTCGAAGCACTGTTTGTAAGTTATTTTTAATGGCAGTTGTTTTTAGTTGGGTCTATGCGGAAATGGAATTGTAGTGTATAGTAGGTGGCCTACAAAGCTAGCGGTCGTAGGTTCAAATCCCGTTAAGGCCAGAATATGAAAATTAAAGGTTTCTTAGTCATTGATGTTTGCTATGTATTTAAGTAGGTTTATATTTCTCTATATAAGTATTTATAACGTTGTCTAGTACACTTACAATTAGTACAAATCTAAGGCTTAGTTTGGGACTAGGTCGATTGGTGTGACATGGTCCCCTGACTTTTTTTTTTAAATTTAATTATTAAATATTGTGTTACTGTTATACTGCCGTCTATCTTGTCTATATCTTGAATCCGATTTTTTTAGATGTTAACCCAGTACCTTAATTTATTAGAAATCACAACAATATTGGACGCTCAGTGGAGTCTGGACGCTTTTAACTACACCGGAGTAGTAGATGAGATTATAAATGTTTGTGTTGCCAGCCCAACTTGTTTTATAAATTCCTAACCAATCCTCGCGCCATTTCCTCCCGAACCAACTCAGCGTGACATTCCAACCGGAGTCAACCGACTTGCATCGCACACATTCCTAAGGCTGGGTTCACACGGCGTAATTTTTCTCGTATACCGTACCTATAAGAGATTTTCTCGACTATCGTTGGACAAAAAGGTTTGTATGGCAACTATGGAAATCGTTCACACAGCGTGTATACGAGAAAATTTCGTATACCGTAGGGTTTTGCCACCTCATGCGAGATTCTCGAAACTATTTATTGCAATGCGATGCTTAGTGGCACTTATGTTTAAGTTGTTTTATTCACACGAACCAACTGAGCACGTAAAAGATAAGATAAAAAATATAAAAGATGTTTATTCAGTAAGTAGGCCGCACGGGCACTTTTACACAACAAAAATCTACCAGCGCTTCGCAAGAGACCACTGCTGAGAAGAAACGCCGCAAGAAACTCAACAGTCAGTGGTTTTTTTTTAAATTGCTTATGATATAATACAATAATTAACTTAACCTAGCATTATATAAAACAATGAATCTCACATAAAACCAAAAAATAATATATTAATGCGTGGTTGAGCAGGAAAATGTATCAAAACTCAGAATTGTCACAAAACTAATAAGTAATAGTAATAAAAAAAATAGAAATTATACAAGTTAAACTTACCTGTGACGGTGCAAGACAACCTGCATAAAAGTTTCGGTACATTCTTCTACAGAATACGGGAAGACCGCATACGTGAAAAACCGAATGGTCCTAGCGCCGTGTGAACAGTTGTCTTGTAAACAGTAAAACCGTATGCGAGAAAATATCGAATCGAATAGTCACCGTGTGAACCTAGCCCAACCCGTTCGCTGACTCCCCGCCGAATTCTATTACGTGTCAAATGCCAAAATCAGCGTTCCCTCGTCTGGTCAGTGCAATTTTCCAAACAATATTCATCCACTGACCATCGTTGTCATATTTTATTGCAAATGTTAGAACATTAGAGCTAGATGCTCTTTATTCATAGTTGTTATTTTTTATCTGTGATTGTATTTATTATCTTAACATATCGTCGGCGAAACTGCAAAATCGCGTAAGTAACATTTGAAATAAGAAGCAAAATTCACCTTTTTAACAAGTCAGTAAGGTTCATTTTGCTCTATCATATTTTTTTAATCACGCGGTTTTGTAGTATCACTGACGATATTATAAAACAAAGTCGTTTCCCGCATGTACGCTTAGATCTTTCAAATAACGCAACCGCAATAAAATTCTGAATTATGTATAGGCTAAAGCCACCAGTGGTCAGCCAGAGACCAGTAGTCGACCTTATATGAGTGAGAAGAGTGGAAAATTTATGTTTTGTACTCTTCCCACTCTTACAAAGTATAGGCAGAGGCCAACTACAGGTCTCTGGCTGACTACTGGTGACTTTACCCTAGGTATTACCAAAAAATCACATGAACCGAAGCAAAGCGACAACACTTTTTCCCAAAAACCTTCTCTAATACTAATTTAATTGTAGTTAAAACTACTAGTTAATTTGTTGATGTTCACTTACCGCAAAAAGTCAACAAATTACTAAACCATTCCCATTTCTCCGACCATTAAATCCTCCCATCTTTTCTATTCAACAATGCTCCTACAAAACAACCGTATGAAAAACAAATTGAACTAACTTCTAAATTGCTTCATTTCTTACTTAAGCTACCACGCTCCGAGGTATATGGAAAACTGTAAGTATTTTTCTAACTAAAAAACCCAGCTGTTTGCAAAATAGAATCAATGCACCGTCTAAGTTGCACCGAGAGGGTCTTCAAGAAACTTTTGCACGATATCTCCTTTTTAGAGAAAAATAAAAAAGGAATAGAAACTCTGCCGTATCACACCTAGTTGGGAACTTTCTGGAATTTTCCGCGACGTGTGGGGAGCAGAGTTTTTTTGTGGAAATATTTTGTGTTTTTCAGGTGCCGAGACGCTATAGTGCTGGGAACTTCTTTCTTCTGATAAAATGAAATTGGCTTTTAAAATACGTTTTAGAACATTTAGTTACTTTTTGCAACTTCGTTTGCTTCTTATTTAGTTACTTTTTAAATTTGTTGTTAAGTCAGAGAGAAATGTGGAATAAAAGAAGATGTAGTTACTAAGATTGAAAAGGGCATGCTTCGATTGTTCGGTCATTTGGAAAGGATGGATGAAAGAAGATTGACGAAAGAGATATACAGATCAAAAGGGGCCGCCCTAGGCGTACTTTTCCGAATCAAATCGGAGAAATACTGGCTGAATCTTAAGTACCCGAAAGTCTATTATATCAATGGGGAAAAATCGAATAAAAATTGACAAGATCGCAGCAAGTGGAAAGAAGTGGTCTCTGCCTACCCTCTGGAAAACAGGCGTGATTCAATGTATGTAAGTATGTATGTAGTTACTTTTTTTTAACAAATTGTTATTTTAGTTTGGCGATGGGCTTGCAACCTGTTCTAATACACTGGTAAATATCTTAGCCTAAGTGTGCAAAATGTGGTTACAGAATGATCAACAGGTTTTCAGAGTTGTTGGTAATTCTGTAGCTCTGCCTACCTCACTCTGGGAATAAATGCGTGAGTGTACGTATGTAGTTATTTTTCATAAGACTTTTGATTCGTTGCTTTATTGGCAAATATGTAACATAGGGATAGAAACACGCCCTGATTACAAAATTGAAAGTTTTTATTCAGTAAATTGGCCCCATGAGGGCTCTTTTACATGTAGGTAATATGGTGTGAATCTAAAGTAATCTAATCTAAGTACTACAAATTAGATAAAATTTCTTTAATTGTACAGTATTTCTTAACTACTCCGATAGAAAGGCAATAATTTGGAATGAGTACCACACAAAAGTCAGGTATCCGCCATTTTTGGATATGTTCTACAAATAGAACGCTTGAATTGGAACCCATTTGCTTTTTAAGTCAAATTTTAGAATTGATTGAATGAAAACTGATAAAATGAAATTGTTGAGGTTGTTTTAAAGACACGGCAGAGCCCATTGCAGCACCCCTCTAAGGTCGAAAATTGGATTTTTAATAACCCACTCAATAGTACTCAATCTACGACCTTTTTGCACGGTAAACGGTGTACTTAACAACAAACTGGCATAACTATAAAGGCATACATGAAGATAAATGCCGTTCACATTAACAAAAAGACATGCAGTATACTATGATATCAAACGTTTAATTTTGACAACGCGTTGGTTTAGCTAGTTGGTAGTGAAAAAGCTAGCGGTCCTGGGTTCAAATCACGGTAAAGGCAGATATTTGCGTGATGAGCGCAGAATTTTATATGTATTTACGTGTATATTTCTCTATATACGTATTTATATCGTTGTCTAGTACCTATAGTACAAGCCCAGAGCTTAGTTTGGTACTAGGTCAATTATTGTGACATAATCCCCTGATATGTAAGTATTTATTTATTCACTATAATCGCGCGAATAAACGCGAATCTTGTCTCCGAAGCTGGAGTACATTATTCGCTAAAATACTGACGTCACAGCAAACGTATTCTGTGCCTATTTGTAACATTTAAGCACCCAGCGGGAGCCCATTACTGTATCCCATACAACATCACGACGGGTGGCAACAAGCCTGATTCGCTTTATCTCGCTTTAGTGCTCAGAATTATGACAAGGATAGTTGTAAACGTTGTTCAGTGATATTTAAAAATGAATGAAAATAAATCTTATCTTAATTATGGGTTTTATTCACTTTGCCTCTTTAGGAAGTTTTGTGCTATTATTATGTGGTTACAGAATCGTCGACAAGTTTTTAGAGTTGTTGCTTTTTTTATGGCATAGAGACAACAACCAAGCACACAGGCCACCTGATGGTAAGTGGAAACTGTGACACATAGACATTCGCATTCACAAGACTGCAATGCAATCCTAAGACTGCAAATGCGTTGCCAACCCTGAGGACTAAGACGGAATGCGCATCTATGCTAGGAACACAACAATGCAAACACTGCTGTTTGGCGATAGGTTAATGGATAAGATGGTGGTAGCGATCCGGACGGACCCTGAACAAGGTTCTACCACCCGCAAGTAGCTAGTAGTAGTGTCTGTAGCTCTGCCTACCCTACTCTGGGAATAAAGGCGTGAGTTTATGTATGTATATTCACACTAAGCTGTTCTAATGTGCAAGTTTCCTCACGATGCGTTTCCACCGTAAGAGCACGGAGTAATGTACTCGTATTAATTAGAACAACTCATTCGCTCATGGTAATTGGCCGTACTGTCCATGTACAATGGTTTGTTATCACAGCTTAATTTGTTCAGTGATTTAGCAGTGACAAACAAAAAACCAAAATTACTATGGATATATGGATGGATAGATTTATAACATTATTTTCTACCATCAATTAGTAATAATCTACAATTATTGAACATAATAGAGCTGTAACACACGAAACTATTAACATAAATACACATATCACGCGAGTCAGGTAAAACGTTCTAATAAACCAGGGTAATCGATAGTTATAGAGCCTAATGCAATCGAATAGATAGTATCCGCGGGGTATTGTACTATTTATAAATAAACAGCTGAGTTTAACGGCCTGGCCATGACGAGAAGCGGCAGCGACAAACGACGGCGAACAAATGCGTGGAAATGTATGAAGCACGCCAACGACGCAGTTTCAGTGTATTTTTTAAGCCGCGTCATTTATCGTCGCCCATAGCTATTGTAATTTATTTGTAGTAATATCGAAAATTAATTAAATACATTTATGATGGCATGACACGTAGGTATTAGTAGTTATATGCTTATTTATGTACAATCAGTATCTATGTTGACCATAAAGTTAAAGTTGACTGGTATAGAATACGTCTGGGCATTAAGTCCACTATTTATGATTCAAAAAAAGGTACGTAAGTAAAGTCGCTGGCAAAAAAGTTCACGATACATTGTAAAAATAAACACGACTTTTAATTTTAATATGTTAATCATAAAAGTAGACGTAATTTTCTTTTAAAATATAATAGTTGATACGAGACATAAGTTTGTAGAGAATAAAACAGAACGACATTCAAATCCAGTGACTAATGAGAAGGTAAAAACGTTACTGCAGCAGTTAACAATTTCAAGACAATAATTTTAGTTTATTATAAAACACAATAACAGTAACGAGGGCGCCACTGGACGCTCGGTGCAGGTTTAAATTGCAAAACAAACGATTTTTTTTCGTTTCAACCTAAATGGGTTTGCCTTTGACTTGTATTTTTAATCTACAGTACCTAGTCTTTGTTACAGTTTTGAGTCTACCTGGGAGCCGATTTTTGACTGTCAAGCGCTCCAAGGAAGTGAGCAAAATCTGTGATATTTAAAGACCAATGATATTTCAAAAAATGGTTTCGCAAATTTTGCTGACTTCCGAGTAAAACTTTCGAGCGCTCCAAAGTCAAAAATTTGCCCTCTGTGCTTTTAATTTCCTATGATTGGATTGGTCACCCTGTTTACATAAGTTTATTTGCCAGTTTATACGTCAAACTTAAAAAACGACAAAGTATAACGCCACAGGCGCTAATTACAAAAACTTGGCCAAGTCCATGACTCAAGTTAGTAACTAGGAATATAAAACAGATGGCACTGCTTTTATAGCCGGGCGAAAGAAACATCAGAACCAAACAACCCTAACTCCAACCTCCGCCATCATTATTGACAACCATACGCATCGAGACATAAGACTACAAATGGCTTGGTATGAATATGGAGTTGGTGTTTTATGGTTTTGTGGTGCAAAATTTAAAACTCGAACGACCCGAGATCCTTTTATTGCGGCTAAGTGCGTCGTGGTTATAACTTGATCGTTTAACGACGGTGTTGTAAAAAAATATGCCGTTTCGACTCTGATTTTAAAATTTGTGGCACAAATGCGTTTTTGTATTATTAAAAAACTTTACAAAGGTACTATGTTAATGGACTTTAAATAGTATTTTAGGCATTTTTTTCAACGTTAAGCCCATAAGGACCTATTTACTCAACAGTTGGTTGATAAGCACCAATAATGGACACCTAATTCTTAATACAGAGACCATGCGGTCGTAAATTCATTGTTTTATAATTATTATTTTGAAAAATACAAAATGTATCTTCAAAATAAGTAAGTGTCCAAGATTAATTCTATTTCATTCTGGTACCATTATTTTAGCTAAAATTTGCCTCAAATATTTATTTTATTCTGTTTTTAGTATTTGTTGTCTACCTATCATGGTAGACAACATGGTTTCTTGTGGGAGGACCTTGTGCAGGGTCCGTCCGGGTTTGTACCACCATCTTATCATTAAACTACCGCCAAGCAGCAGTGTTCGCTTTGTTGTGATCCGGTTTGGAGATAAGACAGCCGGTGAAATGACTAGCATAGAGTTATTCCATCTTAGTCCTCAAGGTTGGCAGTGCATTTGCAGTCTTGTGAATGCGAATGTCTATGGGTCACAGTTTCCACTTACCATCAGGTGGCCTACAGCCTGGTGACAAACAGACGGAGAGAAGGACAGCGGAGTCTTAAAAATAGGGTCCCGTTTTTACCCTTTGGGTACGGAACCTTAAAAATGAGGGAATACAAAGCACAGGTGCAATAGTTAGCGCGGATGTAAACGGAACACACCGTATATCACCGGCTGAGCCGCGAACATGGCGGCAAAAACTAGGATTAAACTTTTACACGTTTATGAGCGGTTTCATAAATGCTGACAAACGTATTTGAACATTTAATTTTACTTTGTTCGCCATTTCGTTTATGTGAGTTAAACGTTGGATTCTATTCGGTTATGGCTAGTATTTCCCAATTTTACAAAAGGCGTGTGTTTTCTTCGTATAATTATACAGGGTGGTCACAATCATTAGGAACGCTTGCGATTTTCCAATAGAATTTCCTACAAACGGAATGAGTGAGTGAAACTAGCATGTGTCTGCCAGTCATAGCTGTCAAATTTTACTAATTTATATATTTATGTTTGTGTCGTTTTGTGTATTGTACGCATTTAGCATTTATTCTATATCTAGTAGTGAGATCCTGTAATTGGCTAACGATTTCCTACTCGGTCTATTGTAGTAATTGTATAGCTGTTGGAATTCCTTAACATAAATAAATAAATAATTTAAAAGGACTCATCAATTTTAATAACCAGTCAAATTCTTGAACAATTTTGTAGTTAGTTACTCTTTACTGTTAAAAAAAATGTTTTTAAATTAGCCTGCAAATGAATTAAACATTACTTAAGCGAAACAAAGCCTTATCAAGATAACTTAAAGAACTGCTCATTATGCCCCCAGTGCAATTGCACCCCCATTATCACTCAGTTACACGTAAAGTGAACCGTAGTCCGATGGCGTGTTAACAACGCATCAGCTATACAGGGGGATATATTTTACAAAGCGCCAAACATACTAGAAATTAACAAGAATGGCTAAATCTGTTCAAGTTTCCATTTGCATATGAAATTTAAATGTGTTTAGGGAAAGAATTATGTAAACAACAAAAGCTTTTATATTTTGCCTTTTCAACAACAACAAATTTCAGTTTTGTAATTATCTTATTGAAAAAATAAAAGCACTAAAACTGTTGTTAATTTTGAGAACAACAAATTTGTCATGATAACATTAAAGCTAGTCCGTATGGTTGCCGGGTTAGAATAGTGCCACTCCATGTCTTCCCGTGGATGTCGTACGAGGCGACTAAGGGAATAAAGGCTTGTAGTACTGTTAGGCGATGGGCTTGCAACCTGTCACTAATACGCTGATAAACATCTTAGCCTATTTGTGCAAAATGTGGTTACTGAATTATGAACAAGTTTTTAAAGTTGTAGGTAATTCTGTAGCTCTGCCTAGCCCACTCTGGGATGACAGGCGTGAAGGTATGTATGTATGTACATTAAAGCTATTTGAAAATCACACTTGCAAAGGAAAATGGTGTTTACCGCTTGTTGAATTCATTTCCGAGTTCCCGACATCTCAGCGATGTTCCATGATGTTGGAATAACTAAAGGATCCATATCCATACACCTTTTAACAAACGTCGAAAGGCATTTCTCGCCGTCTGATTTTTTAATTGAATAATATGTTGGGATACCTGGTTGAAAGGATATCGAGGTGATTTTCGAGTGAATTCCAGTGTTAAGAGAGTAAAAGAATAAGAAAGAGGGAAAAACGACACGGCCATCCTGAACTCCTCAACGTACTCGCATGTTTCACTTATTCGATAATAATCTAATTACATGAACTCACAAATAGTATTAATAAAGGCTGGTTCAAAATGCAGTAACCTTACCATGAGTTAAAATTACCATACTCGGTAGCGAGTCGAATGCTCTGTCCCTCGCAGACCTCGTAGTATTCTTATAGAGTGCAAGGGACAGCGCATTCAATTCGCTAGCGAGTACGGTAATTGTAACTCATGGTAAGGACACAGTATGTAGTAATTAAATCGAGTAGTGAGTATTTTAATTTCAAAGTCGTTTCGATTAGTAAAATTATTAAGTCGAATAGATCACTTTTATTCTATTTTAAAAATAATTGCAATTGACGAAATTACAATTTTTTTAGGATCCATTGAAGTGTTTATAACGATGGTTCAAAAAAGCAATTAACCATCTAACATAATTGTACACAAGAAACACGATGATATTTGTGTTCTATTTATAATCAAAGTATGAAATATCCTTAATGGCTACTAAAATATGTATCACTCTATTTGTATTAAAGCCATTCATAACGTTGTTTCACTAGAATATAATAATTATTAACACACATGCACGTGTCGTAGCAAAATTTATTTTCGCTTGATGAAATTAAAAAGTGTAATTTATTAGTTCGCTATACCTTTACCTGTTTTCAGTAAAGCACAAAGGAAAGATAATGTGTCTGGCCAGTTTGTAAGTTTGTTTTTTTGTTTAGGGGTAATTTATATGTATTGTTTTGTAAAGGTAATAAAATACAGCAGTTTTTTTTTCATTTTTTATCCGTAATGCGTTTGCGTTTGACGTCAGTCTCACCTGATGTTAAGTGACGACGAGGTCGAAGGTGGTACACGCTTACCCAGAAAATGCCTATTTGTTCTTGCCTTGAAAACACCAAGGTTATAAGATTCCGGGAATACAGACGCGGGGAGAGCGTTCCACTCCCTAGCAGTGCGAATAAGAATCGACGCAGCAAACGACGCTGCGTGCGAACCACTGGGTATTCGACTACATGTGGATGGAAGCCCTCCCAGCAGCGTCTAGAAGACCGATGTGAGAAATTGGAGGGTGGGATGAGGTCAATAAAAACACACTTATTTTTTATTTTGATAATTCTCAATTCAATGTTATGATGTACTTTTTGATATTGCTTATAAATCGAACCTAACCTTACCTACGTAAAGCATTAAATTATACATTTCATTCAATACAGCTCCAGCGTAACATAGCTTTCGGAGATAAACACGGAATTACGACGTTCCCAAAATAATGAATTGTTTGTCATATCTTTATTTTTGAATAATTCCGGTGCCAACACTGGTTTTAATATTAAATGACGAGTATTTTTTTAATACTTTCGACTATAGATTTGAAATTCAGCACACCGCATACCGCTGGTTGTATATAGGTCATGCCGCTTGCTTTGATCGCTCATATGGAACTCCTGAGCACTTTTTACGGCTTTTAAGCGCTTTCAGCGGAGTCGGCCGGCACAAAACAACGTATTATTAGACGTTCTATATTTAGGCAATTATTCGGGGCCTTGAAATAAAACCAGTTTTGTAACAATTTTTACCTTTTGTAAGTTAGTAGCTGACCTGGCAAACGTTGTTTTGCCATGTATGTAAAATCTAGGGGTGAACCACCCGTAACATTTAGGGGGATGAAAAATAGATGTTGTCTGATTCGCAGATCTAATCGATATGCACACGAAATTTCGACAAAATCGGTCAAGCCATTTCGGAGAAGTTTAATTACAAACACCATGACACGAGAATTTTATTTATTAAGAAAGATGACTTGATACGTTTCATACAGAGAAAAGAGATGAAACATGTTTACGCTAGCTCTGTATCTTTCACAAGAACTTGATTATTTTTATTTACAAAGTACTCAGGGGCTTTATTCTACTCGATAAAACTATAATGCTTCAGACATGATATCGTAAAGTTTAATAATTTTATACATTTGACAGTAATCATGGATGAGTTAAAGACAATACGATAACAGAAGAAGAAGAAATACATTTATTCACGAACCAGCATAAAACTGCAGAACTGCGTAAGTAACATTTTAAATAAGGAGCAAAATGCACCTTTTTAATAAGATAGTAAGGTTTATTTTACTCTATCATAAATGTGTTACTTACGCGATTTTGCAGTATCACCGACGATAAGACATTGACGTGACGGTAACAGAGAAGGCACGCAATGTATGTCCTCGCCACGTCAAAGCATCACGGTTTTACTAATACAAAAAGAGCCATGTGATTTTTGCCTTCCACTAAAGGACCATGGGCATTTTTGTATGGAAATTGGGTGTGGCACCAACAGAATTGAAACCTTTATATTTAAAATGAACTTAGAGAAATCATCATTTCTTATTATGGCCGCAAATACCTAGCTCACCAGCTCCATATAAACTTTAGGTAATTATACATTAACAAACTGAAGTATTTTCTTGAAATCGAGAGTTTATTCGTCGTACAGATAAATACACCATTTATAAGATACATTACATACCTGGTCTACGTAAAAAAATAATTCGTGTAATTTTTTCAGTTAAGTAACTTAATCGAAGGTTATGTTGATGATAGAGTGCTATGAGATACTTTGTAATCTTGCGAGTAACGTGTTGTTACGAATATTTTTAAATATACTTTTTTAGACAAGTTCTGGAGAAGCACGAACACTACAGTTTACATTTTTTTGTACATCAAATACTCTACACGCAGTTCTATAATAAACTGTAACAATTATACATTAATTAGCCGAAGTTTCTACGGACGATATATCTTGTTTTCAAGTGCCCATATTTTTGTTCTCCGGTGAGCTAGATATTTGCGGCAATATTAAGAAATGATGCTTTAACTAAAACCTTTTTAATGATATAGGTTTCAATTCTGTTGGTGGCACACCCAATTTGCCCATGATCCTTTACATGGTTAAATGACCTTCTTGATTTGCTCAATCAGATGTATAACTCTTCTTCTTACTTAACAAGAGTGCTCTTTTTTTATTATTGATGCAAAAAAAATCACCTCTCGCTATCCATTGCTATTGCTACCTTCTTATATGACATGACGGCCAATTTATTTGTGGCTTTTATACCAACCTAATAAAATTATTCATTATTATTGAATGCATTTAACAAAGTTTTAAACTCTCATTGAACTACAGCATCCTTACCTAGTTGATACTAACATTATTTAAAAGCAAGGAGTAAAATAGTGAGACTCGACGGGAAATTATGTTTGTCACAAAATAACATGACAGAATTTAATTTAGCCATTTTTACTGGCTTCCCCGAGTGTGGAATGTTTATTACGACGTTCTAACATTAGTTACTTGCTTCGCGGGGACATTATTCATGGAAAGTTGTTTCCACCCTTATGCAATAGACAGTACGAGTAGCAGCTAACGTTAAAGTATGTTTAAAAAATATATATTTACATATACATACATACATACCTTCACGCCTTCATTCCCAGAGTGGGGTAGGCAGAGCTACAGAATTACCAACAACTCTAAAAACTTGTTGATAACTCTGTAACCACAATTTGCACAATAAGGCTAAGATGTTTAACAGTGTATATTAGTGACAAGTAGCAAGCCCATCGCCTAACAGTACTACAAGCCTTTATTCCCTTAGTCGCCTCGCCTATTACGACTTCCACGGGAAGACATGTCATGGAGTGGCACAATCCTAAGCCGGCAAACACACGGATACAGGGTGACTCCTAAGTGGTGAACAAAAATCATAGTTTCTAACGCAGCATTTCAAGGTAAGTTCAGTGCATTAGGTCTAAATGCAAACAATTGAACTTTAATGACATTAACATTAATAAATTTCATTTAGTAAAAAAATAGCAACCGTGTGGT
Organism: Acleris emargana; assembly: GCA_927399475.2. Lineage (NCBI taxonomy): Eukaryota > Metazoa > Arthropoda > Insecta > Lepidoptera > Tortricidae > Acleris > Acleris emargana. The sequence goes on along the minus strand of OV656836.1, from coordinate 1,989,779 downwards.
CACCCTATTCTACATGACAAGTACTCAAAATACAGTCAGCTGTAGATAAACGTGACCCTCCCTGCGTAGAAGCTTAGTATGCAGGTAGGTCAAATTCCTCTACAGCTAACTGTACTCTTAATGATTCATGTAGATTTAATTTAATCTTATCGATGGAGTACCCACTTAGGCTATTGAAGTAGGGTGACCACGAAATCAGGTAAATTAAAAACTAATCATGGATTTTATTATAAAGTTTTTTTTTTTTTTTTTTATATAGGTATTGTTAAGTAAAAGTGTTTAAACGAAAGCTACAGAATAAGAAAAAAATATTACTGTTTACCACTTAGGAGTCACCCTGTATATGTATGGCTTTTGGTACAGTTGACTACAAAAGATCTTTGTATAAAAATATGTAATTTTGGACCTTATTACAATGGGATAAGGTGAGGTTTTTACTTGTGGGAGGACCTTGTGCAGGGTCCGTCCGGGTTGGTACCACCATCTTATCCATTAACCTACCGCCAAGCAGCAGTGTTTGCATTGTTGTGTTCCGGTTTGGGGATAAGACAGCCGGTGAAATGACTAGCATAGAGGTATTCCATCTTAGTCCTCAGAGTTGGCAACGCATTTGCAGTCTTAGGATTGCGGTCTTGTGAATGCGAATGTGAATGGGTCACAGTTTGCACTTACCATCAGGTGACCTGTGTGCTCGTTTGCCTTCCTATGCCATAAAAAAAAGGTGAAAAAGTGGATACATCGCATGTATAGTTTTATACTCTTTATTGTATAATAATAAAAAAGGAAAACAAAATACGATATACCATTATCTAGAAAAACATATTCTGTTTTTAAATTGAAACTGGAAACCGAACCGAAACCGAAACCGGAACCGGAACCAAAACCCAAATTAAGACTGCGACTTGGTACTCACCGAGCTTGTCCTGCTGCACGGTCTTCGTGTCCCCTCGCACGAGACACAGCAGCAGCAGCACCGCGAGCGGCGGCATGGCGGCGGCACGTCACGGGCCCGCCCTAGCCTTGCGCGCGCGCATCATACACTGCAACAAACGATATTAAGCTTTTTAAAACGTTAGTGTAAACGGAAACATTGTACGGTCGTGGACTAACATGTTGAACCACTACATAACCTTGTCGCATAAATCCAACGATTAATGCCTATTAGGGAATGAAAATAACCGGTTAAAACCGGTTTTAACCGGTTATAACCGGTTATTTTCATACAAAAGCGGCCAATAACCGGTTAAATTGCATTCCCTAATGCCTATGTAATTTCTATCTCGTCAATTGACGCTGTCATTGTGAAAAGGTTCTATGGTGGATCAACATTCAAAGTCCTTGATGGTACCTAGTAATTTAGGTCATACCGACGCGTTCCTTTAGAGAACTTATCATCTTATCTTATCTTATCTTACTAATATTATGAATGAGAATGGTTGGATGTTGGTTTCTCAATCACGCTTCAACCACTGAACCGATCGGGATGAAACTTGGCACACATATAGATTAGGTCCTAGAATAGGACATAGGATAGTTTTTACACTGGAAAATTTGAAAGTTCCGGAGGGAATAACGATAATCGAAATCTACTCGGACGGAGTCGCGGACAAAAGCTAGTAATAAATAGAGTTCAAAGTACCTACATCATAATAGATAAAAGTCATGATATTGTATATTATTGCACTCACTTTTAAATTCTGCATGTGCCTAACAACTAATTGACTTGCGTTCTTGCTTTTGTAAGCAGGATATTGAAAATTACATTTGAAGGGGGCAGATATGAAAATCCCTTCCCGAGACCTGGGAATGGAGGGCCCAGGTACTGCCGGGCTTGCAACAGCTAAAAACACCAATGCTTTTTTTATGGCATCGGAAGGCAAACGAGCACAAAGGCCACCTGATGGTAAGTGGAAACTGTGACCCATAGACATTCGCATTCACAAGACTGCAAATGTGTTGCCAACCCTGAGGAATAAGATGGAATGCCTCTATGCTAGTAATTTCACCGGCTGTCTTAGCCCCAAACCGGAACACAACAATGCGAACACTGCTGCTTGGCGGTAGGTTAATGGATAAAATAGTGGTACCAACCCGGACGGACCCTGCACAAGGTCCTCCCACAAGTAAAGCTTCTTGCGTTTATCTTATATTAACTTATATTATGTTTTTTTCAAAAGCATTCGAGGTTAAAACGCTTGGTTTCTCTAAGTCTTGTTAGATTTAAGATACCGTTGCAGCATAATAGTGTTAACACAGCATTATTGTAAGCCATTTAATGCTGCTTTAAGCACACTGGGCACAGTTAAGTCCTGGCTCGTATCGTTTGTGGGCATTAATGAACTTTCCTAATGCACTCTTAAAATTTCCGTAACAAAACAATGTAAATGCAGAAATAAACACTTTACGCTGTTTTAGTATGCGAAAAGGTCATAGCTGTTATAGAAATGCCATTATATTTTCAATCTTATAAATTAGCTTAGAAGGTTAGATTTTCTTTTGTTATGGTTGCAGGTGAGCCCTTTTGGAATAGTAGAGAAGCAGTAACGTTATGAAGTCTGAAGTGTAATGTTAGCTTGGCAGAGTTTCTAGTTTACATTATAAAGGCTGGTCGTTTAAAGTTTTTAGTTTGCTAAGTGATTTTCAACCTTTTTAGTTAGGCTTGACTGGCCAATGTAATGTATTTTTCAAATTTCATATATATTCTCCATGGAGTTTTGGCTTTTCTAGCCAAATACATTGACGTTTGAGTGTAACAATGTTTAAACTAACTGGAAAATAAAGGTTATTAAAATCCGATAAAGCATTAAGTTCACTTTTTGTACTTAAAATTTGTATTTTTGTGCAATAAATCTGAAATAAAGAAACAAAATGCAATAATATGTGTCAAGCTATTTTTATAAAGTATTCTTATTATTACCCGATTCCACTCCCATTCTTGGACGTCATACAAAAATCAATCAAATTGAAATGCAGAAAGATATATCGAAATGCACTGCCAGATCAAAACTGTAGTAACTCAAAATACAACTGTATTTTAAAATCAACTTTTATACAACGCCTATGAGCTTGAAACAAAACTAACAATGATTTTGACTTGATACTGTCTTGATCTAGTATTGTCACTGCGATTATTATTTTTGGTGAATCCCTATTGGCCCGAAACACAAACCGACCTATATCCATAAAAATATACCATAAGATTAAGTCCTCTTTGTCGCTCCGAGACGGTCTATTTCCCAAACATCAATAGCGCTGATCCCTTCGGGCAGAAACTATCAATTTTCAATTTAACTTTTTCAATCGTTCCTTCACTTTATTGGCTGAGGATTAAAGAAGCAAACAAAATGGAAACTTGGCAAGTTATACGCAGCTCTGGCACGTTTTGATCCATACTAGAAATAAACTAGTTAAGTACCTAATTCAAAAACAATCGAGATAAAAATTTTTTTTTCAAACTGTACGTTTTTACACTGTTGTTGCAGATAGGAAGGAAAATCAGAAATGGCAATATTTTTTTTGCAATTTTGAATCTATTAGCGATCTATTAAAATAAGTATTTCCCAAAATTTTGGCCAGTTTGAGATACAACAAATAAAATAAAATGGTAGGTAAAAATATTTGTATGAAAAGTTCCTTTTGTGTTATCGACATTCATAGGTTTTTGGTAACACAAATGGATCTTTCCATACAAATATTTTGGTACACATTAGAATATTATTTTATAATTGCTTAGTTTTTTGTTCTTTACCAACCTACCTTTTATTTATTTGATAGAAGTTACTCAAAGTGGCAATATTTTCGAGAAATGCTCAGTTAACTCTACTGTTAGTACATTACATATTATGATGTAAGATTTTATGTTAATTTTCTAACACTAATTTTATTTGACTTGTATGATCGTGACAATGACATCTAGCGTAGCATATTATTATGAAATCCTAATTTAATAATAGGTCTATTTGACTCTGAAACGGACAGAACTATATGACTGCCAAAGCTCTGTCCTTTTCGCTCGGAGTAAAACTAACTGCATCTTTAAACAATTAAACATCACTCTTAAAAGATAACCTAAACAATAAAAATACAGTCCACAATCCTCCGCTTTATTTAAAAGCAACGAATAATATTGTTCTGGGTTGGTTTCCATTAGAGAATGCAAATAACCAGTTATAACCGGTTTTAACCGGTTATTTTCATACAAAAACGGTTAATAACCGATTAAATAGCATTCCCTAGTTTCCATGTGTTTATTTACTGTTAACCAACGCAAAAAAGGCATTTTAGTTCAATCTTTCTCATTTAATTTGAGCAAACTTACTTGTCTTATTATTTCCATAGAAGTTTATGTTTGGTAGTTGAGGATGCCTAGTTTACAAACACACAATGATTTGCCAAATCTTAATTTTATTGTTTTTCTTTATAGACATTGCGCAAAACAGTGTAAAGGTGCGACTAGAATTGTTCCGAAAAGTAAATTCTCAATTTGTGAAAGTTTCTTATGGGAAATTCTCGGAAATTTCCAAGAATATTCTTAAATTTAGTATGGAAGTAGAATGGCCTCAAATTTTTCCGGTAATATTCTCAGTAATATCTTGAGAAGACTTCTTAAGTCCTGAGAATGTTCTGCAACTTGTACATTGCTAGGGGCGACCATACCGCCCCCGAACAGTGCGTATATTATGGTGCATCAAAAAAGGCGCCATGTTGTTACTATGACTCCTTCTTTTGATTACTTAAATAAAATATCAAAAGGTATTTTTGACATTTGACATCTATTTATGCCACCCAGATCATTTAAAAATAATAAAAGTATAAGGGTTAAAATGATATGTTGTAAAAATTAAAAATAAACCGATGAAGTGCAAGTCTGACTCGCGCACTAAGGTTTCTGTACCACCGTACTCCCATTTGACAGATTTTATCATTTGATTTTATAAATTTCGAACCAAAATGCCTTATAATTAAAAGCCATAACATCCTTAAAGTAAAATACAAGCTCATAAATAAAAACTCCCCTCGCTATCAAATTCAATGACAGTGACACAAAAATCAATGAACACCCCGTAGCTAAAGATAAGGCGATTTTTTACTTTAAAATAACACTTTCAGCGCTACGTAACGGCGACTCCGCTGCAGAATTTCAAAAAGGAATTAACCTGCTCTCTGCCGTCACACGACAGATTTTATTACCACCATGAATAAATTCCGCCCGGGACATCGCCTCGCACCTCGTAAATCATAACGACATGGCTTTAACCGTCAACTCGATTTAGAAGGCTGCCTCGCTTCTCGGTAACGTTAGTGTGGCTGGTTTTGAGGCGACGATGGATAGCGTGCTAAGTGAATTTTGAGGTGGTCGGTGAGTTGTGTGGTGGGGGTTAGTTTAGACGTTTACATTATACCACGCAGTTTAGTGTTGTCCGCTGTATCATATTTTACGACGCTGTCCCGCTGATGTTTATCTGTTTGTTGCCTGTTTTTAATACTTTTTGGGTGTATATGGAACTTATTTGGGCTCTTTGTAAGGAATTTTACTAATTAACTTCTTTGTAACCAACTTTTAATGGTACTACCATCATATATGTTTTTAATTAGTTTTTTTTTTTGATGATAAATTCAACATTATTTTGATATTATCCATGAAATAGATAACGTGTGGCAAAAAACTCGAATGGTAACGCCTTAAGAAATAAGATCGAAATTAGTAAAATTGACTACTTCTAAACTAAGCATATTTGAGGGTGTTTATAATAAGTAGAAAATCATTACTGACAATCTACAGCGAATTGCAAAATTCAAAATTCAAATATTTATTCAGTAAATTGGCCACATGCGGGCTCTTTTACACGTCTGTAATGCACAGTGAATATACTAGCGCTTCGGACAAGACCATCATTGCGGAGACGAAGCGCCGCAAGAAACTCCAGCAGAAAGTCATTTTTTTAATCATAAAAACATAATTATACTCAGTAGTAAGTAATAATAAGGTAATAAAGTAATAAACAATCAATTCTTAAAATTAACAACAATAATATTATGAAAAATGTAAGGTCAATAAACATTGAAATAAAATAATGACTATAAGAACAACACGATGAGGTCTCTACGTCAAAAGCCATATAACTAGAATAATAAATTGAACAACAAGTCCTTGCAAACGTGAACACCCCGAACCCCACAAACAGCACTCGTTCACGAATATGACGCGTATGTCAGCCATCGCCTCTCTCAACCATTGTGATCGGGAAAGTGAGCAAAGATCTGAGCAAAGATCTTTGAGCGAGCATGGTATGCTCATGCTGACAGACAACTAAAGTAATATTGTGTAAAATATAGAATACTTTTTTTAAGTGGAACATTAACAATGAGTGCTTATAATTAGTTTAATCGATTTATATTTGTTTACTACATACATACACACCTTCACGCCTTCATTCCCAGAGTGGGGTAGGCAGAGCTAAAGAATTACCAACAACTCTAAAAACTTGTTTACTAAATTATCAAAAACAATAATTTAATTAGAAACTAGCTTTACAGGAAACTTGAGCCCTTAATTTAAAAAATATTCATTTTAATACCATTGTCTATGAAATTCAAAAATAATTTGCTATTAAATTTTTCCAAAACCAATTTCAGTTCCATCTAGTAAAAATTCAATCTCGAAACAGATTTTAGCCGACAATTACAGCTAGTAACCACATTCCTTCCACCCCCTCCTTTCCCCCGTTTTAATTCTGCCACACAGGTGCCACGTTCAATGTATCTTTTTTGCCCGACAAACTTACACTTTCTGTTGAGGATATTACCATTTTTAAACGCAATAGTAGAACTAGTGGGCAAAGGAAATGGTTTTCGCTTTAGAAAACTGCATTTCTAAATTTGTAGTGCACTTTTGAATCGTTACCTAAATTGAATTGGAAAATTATAGCCTCGAGTTTTAGGTGTGTTGATGAATAAATGGTGTTTAAAAATGTTCACTATTCATAGCTTGCTATGAATAGCAATATACAGGGTGCCTCTGACCTTGGGGCTTTAAATGCAACGATCGATTCTACTCGCTAAACGGAAATAATTTTGTTCTGCAACATTAAAAAATAACTTAAGTTTCGAATACTAATTGATGAATAAGTTTAATTTTAAAATCAGTGTATTAAATACTGGCCATATAATCACTATCTCATGGTACGGGGGCGACATTTCCTTGGTACGAGGGCTAAAGGAAAACAGAGAATTGGATCGCGTACATTGAAAAATACATTTAACTTGTATGAAAAAAATGTTTTTTTTGTTGGGCATATTTTTAACAACTTACAGAACAAAAGAAGTTCAGTTTCAGGAGTAGAAATGATCCGTGCATTTAAAGCCCCAAGGTCAGAGACACCCTGTATAGCAAAATATTAACTATACAGGGTGTCCCAGAACTAAACGTAAATATTAAGGTTAAACGAAGGCACCTTCTTTACTGGTACAGAAGGTAGTTTTAACTTATCAATCTAATGATTTGTTTAGAAGTTATTAAGGTTTAAATGCTACTGGCATATAACGCTACCTTTAGATACACCTTTGCCTCTAGGATTAAAATAGCTCAAATTCGAAATTTTATAACTTGATATCCAATCCTCAAAAACGCAGCAATGTATTGAATTACACTATAATTCCAAAATATTAATGCATCCAAAATATAAAATGAATACCATCTAAAACTTAATAATTCTAACAAAAAGGTTTCAGTTATCTTCAACTTTTTATAAGTATTAATAATTTAGTTTGGCAATAATCTGAAACAAAAAATTATAAATATTTTCTTCTGTAACGTAAATAAATTTTGATATACATTTTTCGTTTTTATATTCAGAAGTTTAGACTGCGCCTTGCCTTGCTTTGTCACTCAGAAACGTAGTCAAAGTTCTATTTTACCTGGACCGTCCATGTCTTTATGATCCATTTGCTATCAAATGTTTGTTATACGTTACAAGTGACCGTATTATAAAAGAACATCATTTCAAAAGCAAGACGAGTTTAAACAAAGTGAAACTGCGATGAGTTTTTTCATACGTACAAATATAATTTCTTACAATTTTGACACCTTTCAGCTGAATAACAAACAAGCGAAATTTACTCACAAACAACTGGGAAAATAACCAAAATCCCGGAATATTGACAGCGCTCCCGTATTCCCGTTATTGAATCCCGTCAGTCCCAGCACTACCGCGTAATTTCGGCGTTAATATATATTATTTGGAATACTTTTGATGTGACGTGAAAGGGTTTATTTGAGTAGAGTTATTGATGTCAAAATAGTTGGGGAATTTCATATTTTATCATATTAAGGTAGATTTTTATTTCTGAGAAAGCTGACTAAAAATATGGTTTTTTTAATTAGGTAGATGATTTGTGTAAACGGATAATGACGAATATCAGGGGACAATGAAACACCAGTCGATCTAGTCCCAAACTGAGCTCCAGGATTGTACTATAGACAACGATATAAATATCTATATTTAAAAATATAAAAAACATTCATTATTCAGTAAAATAAAATATTTGCGCTCTGCCTTTACCGGGATTTGAACCCAGGACCGCCAGCTTCGCATAGGCAAAGTCACTACCAACTAGGCCAAAGCGTCGTCCTAGGTCGACGCCGATGTTTGACGTATATTATAGAAATAAAGAAATGTATTTATTCTACTTCAAACGATGAAACTTATTGTTAATTACTGAATATATAAAAGCAACATGGGCTTTACTAAATTAATAAAAAAGTAAACATGAAAGTATTTTAGTTTGAACGCGGTGTTCCTTATGGTGCTACGGCGTAGAGTAATCTACGGGCGCTACGCCCCGACGCCTACGACGGTCTTATCGTCGGTGATACTGCCTCGTAACTAACAAATTTGATAAGTTGCAAAATAAACCTTACGGATTAACCTGCTAAGGTTTATTTTACACCATATTCAATTTGTTAGTTACAAGATATTGCGGTTTAACCGACGTAATGCGATTATAATTACCATGCGTTAATACCGTCTTACTCCACTTGTTTGTGGAAATTAATGTTAACTATCGAATTTTATACATTTTTGATGAAAGATGTACTTTTTTTTGCCCGACTACATCAGAAGGTGGGATTATGTTTTTTGTCAAATGTGTATGTATGTTTTTTTTTGACATGCTTTGCAGCTGAAATGGCGTGAAGGATTTTAATATTTTGAGATGTCGTTAGATTTGCATTGCTTGTATAAGTGACAAAGGCTATAATTATATAATCAAAGTAATAAGTGGAAGTGTTTTTTTAACATTATCCTCGTCAGGCAGCGCGTACAAAAAACTGCACACAATACAGTAATTGGAATAAAGATCCACTTCAAAGGAAATAAAATAGTTTGTCCTTTGTTTTTATGACTAACAATCGAATTCGAATTGGCTTATTTTAGCTTTACAAATTTCGATGTATGCTGAGCCTGTAGAGTTTAAATTTATATAAGCATCAAAAAAAAAAAACGTGTATTGAAGTTTGCTTCTTTAAATTTATTTATGGTTTTTATTCTAGATTGACTTTTCCCCTATTTGCGTTAATGTTAAATTTGACTTGCCTGACATTACTATGAGGTTAGGTTAGAGTTAGCTATCATTAAGTTAAGAATACTTAAGCAATAGGTATCAAGCTAAGTGAAATAGAAACCCTGTAGTCATGTACATATTATGTACTATAATAGTTTTTACTAAGTTTCCTTGTTTATAAGGGCTGATTATTACAAAATGAATAGTCATAAGCTTCATCTCAGTATCCCTCAAGTGTGACCTAGGTGACACTACGTAATAAATTTTAAATAACCAAAGGTATTGAAATTGATTATTATATAGATGATAGTATCAAATTTGCAGTAATTGCCTTTTCTAAGACTAATTATTTGTGGTTGCCGGGTTAGAATAGTACCACTCCATGTCTTCCCGTGGATGTCGTAAGAGGCGACTAAGGGAATAAAGGCTTGCAGTACTGTTAGGCGATGGGCTTGCCACCTGTCACTAATACACTGGGAAACATCTTGGCCTGCTTGTGCAAAGTGTGGTTACAGAGTTTTCAAGAAGTTTTAGGACTTGTTGGTAATTCTTTAGCTCTGCCTACCCTATTCTGGGAATGAAGGCGTGAGTTTATGTTTGTATGTATGTATGTAATTATTTTAATTACTTTGTGATATTGCAAACTTGGTTAGCGTCAATACATGTAACTGTTAAGTCAAATATTTCAATAAGAACAAAAACGTTTCGATCAATGAATCTTAAGTTTTTTTGTGTAGTACATTTTAAACTGTTTTTTCAAACATTCAATCAACAATAAAGATTGAGTTTTATTCCATTTTTAAAGTGACACGATTGTTCCATTACTGCGTACAATGCAGTCGCTACATAGCAAACGTCACTGGTGCATAAAAGTTCAATTTCGTGCTCAGTACAAGGAAAAGCTTTACTTGAAGAATTTCGCAACACAATTCAAAAATTATTGGCAAATAACATTGAAATAGTCAATTTAAATTACAGACGGATTATAATTTTTTTAAATTTTATATAAAAAAATTAATTAATAATAGGTATGTGGTTACAGAAATACCTTTTTAATATTTATATATAAACTAAAATAAATGTCCAGTTAAAGAAGAGTTTTGTCACCGTAACGAAACTGTCGATTAACGTCAAATACATACATTTAAGTGACATTTAAATAGCGTCTTTATGTACATTTACTTTGGATATTACCCATATAATCAAAATTACTGGTCTGCGTTCAAAAACGTAAGGACTGAAATTATTCATGTTTTTTAAATATATTATAGAATATACGAGTTTTTTAAGCAACAATCATCAATCCACAGTAACGCTAAAACGCAGCATAAAAGGACCTTAATTGATTGAATAAATGAATTAATAAAAAACTGTAATACTTAAAATTTCAAAGATTAATTCCTAGAGTACCTATTTCTTGTGTAGTAAACACAGAATAAATCAGACTTATTCAATTATTTTTGCATCGAGCTAATATAAAAGCAATTACTTAACGATACACGATACACGATAATGCAAAATAGAAAAAAAAAACACAAGGTAACGCAATAAAGAAAAAAGTAAATTTAATCCTTTACCTTAATGGTGCGCTTATATTAGCAACGGAAACTTAATTATGCATTTAAAGTAACCAAAGCTTCTTAATTTAATCAATTAAAAAGCCATTTGCTTAATTGCTTATTTTAAAATGATTTTTTCATTAAAACAATGCTTTTATTTAAAAGGTCTCGTTTAATTTTCTGCAACTTATACCTTTTCAAGATTCATCTAATTTCTTGTAGGTAAATAAATAAATAAATATCAGGGGACAATGTCAAACCAATTGACCTAGTCCCATTTTAAGCTCTAGGCTTGTATTATGGGTACTAGACAACGATATAAATACTTATATAGAGAAATATATACTTAAATACATAGTAAACATCCATGACTCAGGAACAAATATTCGCGCTCATCACACAAATATCTGCCCTTACCGGGATTTGAACCCAGGACCGCTAGCTTTGTAGGCAGAGTCACTACCAACTAGGCCAGCACGTCGTCAGGTAATTATTTAAATCACATTGTGGTAATAAGTTTTTTAAATAATTCTCATTGAATACCATAGACTTTTACATATATACGTTTAATACTCAACAATAATATGTACTATGTTAGCTGATTTTAGCTAAGAACCACCGAATTAAACTATAGCTTTCTGTATTTAAGAAAAACCAAGTCCAAATCAAACCATTCATTTGCACATACAGGCACACACACACAAAGATACTCAAGTTTTACTTATGATCCCTCCTTTTTTATTGGGCGGTAAGAATGCCGGCACTCGACAAAATGCTCAACATTAAAATTGTCCTTCAAAGGTTAGAGCGGTAAAAGCTATGCAAACCAAAGATGTTATAATTAAATTAAAAATATTCTCAAATATACACACTTATATCAATCATATTATTTGTTTTACGCCGTCACGCAGTTCAAATCCTATCAACAACAAACTTATCTTATATTACTGTTAAGTTCTCTGTGAAATCTAGCGCATAACTTCTAAAAGACTGCACCAAATTGGATACTTACTTTTTGTTGTATTTGTTATTGTCAGGACAAGTTTGTAAGACAAAACATTCAAAACGGCAAAGTCGGAAATTTGCAGCGGATTGAAACCGCTAGAGGGCCGATGTATATCAATATTAAAATAACAGAAGGCATTAAAAAAAAAGTGAGTACCTAATTTCCTTTTTTACTGGAAACCATAGAAATTTTACTACGTCTGCAATTAACATTCGTTTACGGCGAATTGAAAGCATGTCGAAAGTAGTGAGAACCATACAGCAGTTATAAAAGCTGATGTTATTTTTTATTATCATTTCAACTGTTTATTACGTAAAAGTCTGCTGCAGGATTTTATGTCGTAGCGTCTCGGGAACGGTATTAAAAATAGAGTAATCACTATTTTATTTTTGCTTAGCAAGCGAGACGTTCTAAAGACGATGTGAATCGTAAAAAAATATAATTAAAAACTACATAAAGGAGACTAGATCTAGTTCTTTGTTTTTAAAATAAATAAATAAATATAAGGGGAAAATTTCACAACAAAAAAACAACAATATATATATTTTTATAGAAAAATAAATATTTAAATACACAGAAAACATCCATGACTCTGGAACAAATATTCGTTCTCCTCACACAAATATCTGCCCCTTGCCGGGGTTTGAACTCAGGACCGCTAGCTTCACCAACTCGGCCAATGTGTCGTCAAATTTAATGATTGTTATTGTTTAAAAACAATTTAATAGTAAAATTACTATTAAATAAAACCAGTAAGTTTTATTTTTATTCGTGACTGTCCGTTTGCCATTAGGGTACATATTTATTATTTTTTATTTAATGAGTGTTATCTAGGAAGACAGAGGTTCTTTTTATTTGTTTTCTTTTGTCATATTGGGATTTATCCAATTATCTTAATTAAAATCTATCATTACATACATACATACCTTCACGCCTGTAATCCCAGAGTAGGCTAGGCAGAGCTACAGAATTACAACTTTAACCCTTAAATTGGCAAAAATAAAAAAAGTCGTGAATTCAAACCCTATTTAATTTGAAATCAGCATAAAAAATATAGTAACCAAAAAATAAAAAAAGTGAACATTATGGTATGTGCATTATTAGATACGTTGCCAATTTAAGGGTTAAAAATCTATCATTTTTATATAATTTTCATATTGTTTAAGTTATGATAGGTTTCATTATATTAGAGTAAGAGCTACTACAACATCAACAATTATTAATGAATCTACAAACTTAGTTATAAGTAAAGTGCTATCATAAGTTTACGGAGTACTTCGTCTAAAATTTGCAAAACTTAATAGTATTATAACAGAAAGTTTTCAAATTATAATCTTAAAGGACGCAGGGTTAGTCAGGTCAGTAAATCTGAAAATAATTTGTTGAAATAAAGTGTATGTAAAAAGGCAAATTTTTACATTCAATTGATATTTTTACGTAACTTTGGAATTAATGAAAGAAGACGTACGATGATAACAAGTTAGGCACAGGACGTAAAATTTAAATATTTGAAGTAGGTATTATTTGAATTTTACTTAATACTTCATCCGGTATCCTGCTTTTTGGCCGAAATGGGTTTGGCCGAATGTATTGTCTCCCAACTGTTTCATTTGCCAACCCGCTTTTTTTCTGTAGCTGCAAATATTTCAGGATTTATATCAGTACCATCGTGTAGAAGAACCCTATAGGTTAGATCAGTTTTTATAAAAAGCCTCAAATATTTACAGGGTTGCCTATATTAAGGCACTGCTGCACTGGTCCCACTGGTTTGTTTTAAATAAAACAAATAATTTTCAAATTTACTTTTTTTTTTTTATGGCATTGGAGGGCAAACGAGCACACAGGCCACCTGATGGTAAGTGGAAACTGTGACCCATAGACATTCGCATTCACAAGACTGCAAATGCGTTGCCAACCCTGAGGACTAAGATGGAATGCCTCTATGCTAGTCATTTCACCGGCTGTCTTATCCCCAAACCGGAACACAACAACGCGAACACTGCTGCTTGGCGGTAGGTTATTGGATAAGATGGTGGTACCAACCCGGACGGACCCTGCACAAGGTCCTCCCACAAGTAAACAAATAAGTGACTTAAGATTAAAATGTATAACATAATTAGAGTTCCCCATGTGGAATTAGGCACAACTAGCAATGTACAAGTTGCAGAACATTCTCAGAAGTTTAGAAATCTTCTCAAGATATTACTGAGAATATTATCGAAAACATTTGAGAGCATTGAAAATGTTCTCTTTCTATAAAAAATTAAGAGAATTCTTGGAAATTTCCGAGAATTTCTCAAAAACTTTCACATTTTGAAAAGTAACTATTTGGTACAATGCTGGGCATAATATTCCTTATGTATATGTTTGCGAAGAGTTGTTTGGATTGTTAATAAACAGGCACCTTCCTACGCACTGCTTAGTATTAACTTTGTGTTGTTTTAAGCTATTCAAACATTTGATAGTACAAACTATTCTATGCTTCTTCACGTAATGTTATCGTACATAAATGGGTATATATGTACAACATTTGAAATTGAAAGAGGATATATCTTAAGCAGTAATTAGAAAATCATGACGGTATTTTTTCTTAAATCAGCCCTCGACGAGAAGAGACGAGGGACGTAGCGGAATACTAATTCTACACAGACGACTTGTCATGAAATGTTTTGTTTCAGAACTGATTTATTTTATAATAATCCTCAACCTCATTTTCGTCTGGTGATCCTCAGGTTCCGAATTTAAAAATTATTTTTTGGTTTATGTGAGATTCATTAATATAATGCTAGGTTAAGTTTACATACATACATACATACCTTCACCCCTTCATTCCCAGAGTGGTGTAGGCAGAGCTACAGAATTACCAACAACTCTAAAAACTTGTTGATAACTCTGTAACTACAATTTGCACAATTAGGCTAAGATATTTAACAGTTAAGTTTATTATTGTATAATATCATAAGCAATATTTAAAAAACGACTGACTGTTGAGTTTCTTGCGGCGTATCTTCTCTTCAGTAGTCTCTTGCGAAGCGCTGCCGCTGGTAGATATTGACAAATAAATGTGCTACTTACTGAATAAACATCTTTCAACTTTTTTTTTTCAAGGCACCGTTATAGTTTCCCGTGTCCGCTGTCCACCTGTTTGTCTGTTCTTACGAAAAAAACATACATAAAAGCAAATCTATCACAACTAAGTAGACTTAATTGATTCCTGAGATACAAGCGGCTAAAGTTTTTTTATATTTATACCTACCAAAAATTACCGTAGCACCAAAGAGAAGAGTATAACAGCTCTCTGGCAGTAGTTTAACCTTAATTTTATTTAAGTTAATTATGTCATTTGCAAATTCATACATACATACATAAACTCACGCCTTCATTCCCAGAGTGGGGTAGGCAGAGCTAAAGAATTACCAACAAGTCTTAAAAAATCTTCATAATTCTGTAACCACATTTTGCACAAGTAGGCTAAGATGTTTCCCAGTGTATTAGTGACAGGTGGCAAGCCCATCGCCTAACAGTACTGCAAGCCTTTATTCCCTTAGTCGCCTCTTACGACATCCACGGGAAGACATGGAGTGGTACTATTCTAACCCGGCAACCACACGGGTAAATTCATAATCGTTTTATGTTACCAACAGTTTAAATTGCTCATTTTATAAATCAGTTAACTTTGAACTCTTTTAATTCAACCAAAGCTTTTTAGACTTGTTTGGCTCCTATAATTTCCTTAATTAAGCTCGTCAGAGCTTTCAAAATGGCCGACACGAGTTCCATTCATAAGGCTATCTTATTTACTTATAATGTATTATTTGACTGGGATTCTATTCCACTACGTAAAACCATGTTGCCTTTGACATTTTATTGTATTAGCAACGTATACGATAGCTCTAATTAATTAAAAGTAATGTTGGCTGAGTTATTGAATCAACAAATTATTCGGTCATAAATAGCGTCACATTTGAAATGTTTTTTTTTTTGCTTAGAAAGTCAAACGAGCACACAGGCCACCTGATGGTAAGTGGAAACTGTGACCCATAGACATTCGCATTCATAAGACTGCAATCCTAAGACTGCAAATGCGTTGCCAACCCTGAGGACTAAGATGGAATGCCTCTATGCTAGTCATTCACCGGCTGTCTTATCCCCAAACCGGAACACAACACTGCAAACACTGTTGCTTGGAGGTAGGTTAATGGACAAGATGGTGGTACCAACCCGGACGGACTCTGTACAAGGTCCTCCCACAAGTAAAATATCTGTAATATGATTATACTTATTACAGACACTTAAGAAAAACAACTGGAATATAATATTACCTACTGCGCGGTGCGGAACCCTCTGTACGCGAATGTGACTCGTATCGACCGGTTTTTAATTTGAGTTTGAAGACAATACGAAAGTCAACGTCAATGTCAACTTGCTATCAAATTTTAGTCTTTACTTAATACTTTGTCACTTGTATTAATTTCCATACACATTTTCCCGATGACGATGCGTTAACGTTACCCACTCAATAAAAGGTGAATTGGGATACAGAACCCTCAGAGCGCGAGTCTATCTCACACTTGTCCAGTTTTTTAATAGATCCCTACTTATAATAAAGAACAGCTGTTGCAAACAAATATTGAAATACCAAGTTAAATGGAATTTTGATTCGATTTCTTCGCCGCGAATTATAATTTCAAATTAGTTGGAGATGAAAAATCAGGATGTTGTTAAAGTTTTGAACAAGATTATGGTAATTCTAATGTGCAATTTGAGGTTCTTTGATCAACTTCGCTCGATCAAGTTAGAACTTGCTAAGTAATCGGCTTTTAGGGATCCATAAGTACTACAAATGGAACCCTGACACAACATAAATAACTGTCTGCGACAGACATTATAAATATTAAATCATACGAAGTGTCAAAACTTATCCACCTAGTGACAAGCCACAGTTTTCATATTGTTGTGTTCCAGTGCTGCAGTGTGAAGATAAAACAACCAACGGTGAAATTGCAGAGGCATACCAGCATGGTCTCCAGGTTTGGCATCGCATTCGCGGTTTTGGGCGTGAAATTCACAGAAGCGGCGCGGCGCAGGTAAGGACGCGTTAAGGCGTGTAAAAATCGCAGGCGCGATACTAAATTATACAGTAGAGGCGAGCGAGCGAGAGGGAGGGAGTGAAGGCATACTTTTTCCGCGCCTTTTGTGTGTATTTTACAACTTGACGCTTTCTTACATCTTGTATGAAAAAGATTCGGGGCGCGGCGCATTTCTGTGCCGCTTCTGTGTATTTCATGCCTTAGGATAGCAGTCGTAAGATTGTTATCTTGAGAATTCAAATGTCAGAGTCACAGATCTAAGTAAACTACTGATATCACTTAATAAGGTAAACATTAAAATTGAAAGGAAACTAAGTCTGCTACTCAGAAGTGTCAAATAAATTTTGCATAATATTGTGCTCGAGTCAATTTAAAAAATAGGTAAGCTATATAATAAATCTTTAATAAGCTGGAGGAAAAAAGTCTTCAGATTATGATTGTGTACAAAAAAAAGTAAAAAAAAAAGAAAGTTAAGTGTAATTATTCTCTTTTTATTAAACAATCGTTAACAGTTCTTTAACCTTGTAAGGTCCTCCTTGTAATCAAGGCAATTTACTTTGAACTCTGTTGCAATGAGAATAAGGTTTATTTTCCTATGTTTATTAAGTTAAAATGGTATTTTCGAACAATCGCAATTGAACTTTATTCCCTTGATATATTCAAACTCCCAGTTACAAAAAACTCCCATTTTTCAGTATGGGGGGCCTTTCGAGGTAATATCGTTTAGTCAAATTTATGGTCGTAAAGAAAACACACACAATCTTTAATTATGTGCAGTTAAGTCAACATAAACTTACTGCCACACTCAGAGACGTCAATTAAGCTTAATGCTTGATTTGCTATAGCAATAGAAAAAGACAACTTGACACAAAATAAGCATACAATTTTATTGACGACTGAATGCGGCACTTACTAAATCAGTTGATTCTCTATCACTCACATAACAGGAACTACTTTCTGTACAAACCAAGTGAAGCTTCACAATAAAAACTGTAGTGAGGTCATGGCTCCACTGACTAAGAGACTGTTGTAAACCGTCCATCGTTAAGCGATAAAAATCTGTCAAATAATCATTTTAAATAACAGACTATAGGCGTCTCTAAAGGTTTACGAATTACGTTTTCTTCGAACTGGAAATTGTGTAGTTCAGCCCAGACCTGTTTTGACACGTCTCGTTCGGAGAATCTGACGGCTCATAATTTAATGCCACTTTGGAACTATAGTGACAAACAATGTTGTTATTTTATTACTATTTCACAGGAAATGAATAAAATTCGAATTGTTTTAATTTTAATATTAAGGAACTTTATGGTCGTGCAATGTGTCAGAATTGTGAGCACCCTATATGGATATAATTTCACATAATTTTTAGTCTGAATGTATTGTTATTCATAATCATCGCAAGTCATACAAACAGTGTTTTTACTGAAATTGTTTTTGTTTTAAGATTTTTGAAATATTTAGCCGGTAAATGATGTAAGATGGGGTTAGGATTTCTTTATTAAAAACCCTCAAATAAAAAACCTTTTCAGGACTTTTTTATTACTTGCAATTATTATGAATAATAATACTTTCTGACTACATTTTTTTATGTGTGCCAATATGGACCCATATAACCCTCCTTTGGGTAATCGGGTAAAAACAGTCTTATGACTGACTGACTGACTGACTAAGAAACAACGCATAACCTAAGCCACTAGACTTAGCGACCTAAAATTTAAAGGGGGGTATTTTTAGGGTATCCAAAGGATGCACTACGAATAGATCTTTCAAAAATCGGGAAGAAGTAAGGGGATTAGCGGTAAAGTAATATAAACGTAACGAACCGAAATTATCCCTGAGTGACAAAGACTATGTTTTATTTTTCTGCGCGGACGGAGTCGCGGGTAACAGCTAGGTTATTATAGGGTGCTAACAAATAATTTTCACAATTTGGCCTAATTTTTTTGCCTCGATATTATTTGCGATGCAGAGTCTCCCCAGACGTCGTTATCGGCCTGTCAGGTTCCGTTCTAGATTCTTATCTCCCCTCCACTCCAAGTTTTGCGCTAATCGTTTTGTAATTAATATTTTGTTAACAAGTTTTTATAGAAAATACTAGCGACCCGCCCGCGGCTTCGCCCGCGTGGAATGTATTATACATATAAACCTTCCTTAAGAATCACTCTATCTATTAAAAAAAACCGCATCAAAATCCGTTGCGTAGTTTTAAAGATTTAAGCATACATAGGGACAGACAGCGCCAGCGACTTTGTTTTATACTATGTAGTGATGAATGATGTCATAATTTTTAGTAAGCTTCAAAAATGATTGTATAATTTTGGCTTAAGCCTAGTACATAATTTGTGTTAAATAATGCAAATTTGCTTGCTGAATAATATCAAAAATATTACTGTATTTCTTGACCATTATTGGTTTTTCTTTTTTACATTTTGAATTATAATCGTATCAAACCTGATCAAACCATACAACCGTTTCTACGAAGCAAAAAAAAAATGTTATAAAACTGTTTACCCGTATTATTTCACTATTATTTAAAAAAAGAAGTAAATACTCATTTTTACGGGTAGGGGTCGGGTTGCATAAAGTTTAAAGTCATATTTTTGATGGGCATACAAGGATTCGTCATACTCATCATTGCGCATAACTGTTAATTGTCATACATTTATGCGCATAAAGTTTTTAATCATAATGTTTAAGAACATATTGTGTAACGCGCATAAATTTGATGCGCATAAAATTATTTAACCATACTTTATAATGGTATGGCTTTATAAATAAACTTTTTCCGCTCTTTTATAAAAAAATAACCCTAACCTATCCGCGATCCGAGTCGGTTTTGGCACTAACTTTATATTATATTAATATTTTGACTTAATAAATGTATGCCTTTCTACATTATGATTAAGCCAATTATGCCTCCATACAATTATGACAAGGAACAATTATGCCTAGTATAATTTATGCCAAAAAAAAATGATGAGCATCAACTTTATGCGTAAAGTGTAATGACAATCGATATTATGACAATAGTTGTTATGCGACCAGACCGCCACCCCATTTTCACCGTAATTACACATACTGTAAAAAAAAACCCGCCATCTTTGACAATTGACAACAATTCATTATGTGCTAAGGTAGTAAAATAAAATACCGTTTCTAGATTTTACACTGCTGTTTACAGTAAAAATATCTTTGAATTTTTTTATGCAGTAGTTTTTTTTATATTTAGGAAAACAGTAAAAAAAGTTGGATTGTGAATGTTAGGAATACACTTATAGTGCCCTTAGTCCATTTATTACCAAAGGAATTCAAAAAAATATACAACTGTCATGTTTATTTTTTATCTGTCTGACGGATTACTTGATTCTAACGACACGCTTTCGATTCTACGCAAAATAGTTTATTTATTTTTATGGCGTCTACAAATTACGTAATTAATTAAATTACGCAAAATAACAAATTTGTTTACTTTATTTTTATTTTATATCAGGCTAAGATCACGACATCAGTATTCCTAACTTTGTATATACTCTGGGAATGAAGGCGTGAGTTTATGTATGTATGTATGTATATACGGTATTTTTAATGACTATTACTTTAATAAATTATTAACGACGAATTTAAGTTAAATAAAGAAAAACCAAGAAATACGGGTAGTCTAATTTTTAACCAGCGTTAATTTTAATTTATAAACGCGAAAAAACAATAATGCTTTTTTTTTTTAATTGTTTTCAATTCAAAACTTACAGCTCTTTAAAATTAGGATCGACGGACGGATCGAACGTAAGCATATCAGCAGGGTTCCGTTGGGTTCCCTAAGGGTACGGAACCCTAAAAAATCAGTATTAATATTTAGTTTAATCAAGATTGTAAGTTAATTAAATTATAAATTCAAATGGCATGATTAGCCGTAGCAGCGTAGCGTTGATTTTAGCCACAACTCACTATATAATATTAAATTAATTCAGTTTTCATGCATAGAGAATAGCTTTATATTTTATGAACAACGTTAATTTAAACCAACGTTTTAATCAAAAATAGGTTACAGACGATTTTAATTAAGTTAATAAAGAAGATAGGATTAATATTAGTTTATTCGTGGATGTTTATCAAATTAAGATAAGGCCTCTAGGTACTAGCTTAAGAATTTTAATGCAGTTTTCGTCAATAGATAGACCTTGTTCCAAACTAAACTCAAGCCTTGAACTAAAGGTACAGTCAACGTCAAAAGTAAGTGATCAAAATTAACATTTCAAAACATGTTCAAGCATGACGCCCCAGATTAAACAGATTATAACAAAGTGTCATTTTCAACTGAATATTTAATTAGTCAAAAGAAAATGATTATAAACGATGCCATAACTGTCTCTTTACAGGACATTTCAATAAAGAATAATTATTTATTTTACCTAAGTGTCAAGTGTCCAACAAGATAAAGTCAAAATGACAAAATCTCCAAATGAAAACTACGGTAATCACGGCAGTTAAAAAGGATTTATTCTAAATGTTGCCAAAAAAAAACAAAGCGAAGTAGTAGGAACTTATTTCAACCCTTGACAGAAATGAGAGGTGTTATAGTTGTTTCGCGTGTTTGTCTTACGAGTATATAGATATCGTCAAGCGAACGTCTGACTTGTATAATGTCTTTTCAAGACCACCTCGGAATACAAGTTGTATTCCGAGGTGGTCTTGAAAAGACATGAAGGCCCAAACATTCATATTCACTTACATGTGATAGTTTGGTAGTATTACTGACTATTGCTATTTTAGAGAATCAGTTTAATTTGGAACACTCAGTAATGACTTTAACTGTTTGAATGGCATGTCACTTACTTATGACACATTACGAGCTAATTTACTTATGCTAAACTACAATAATCAGAGACATCCGTCTTAATTTATTGTATATACTATTTTGAGACCCTATTTCATCACTTTCTTTTGCTGTTGACTGTACAAGATGACGATAAAAATACTTAAATATAAAGAAAACATCCAAAACTCACGAACAAATACTCTTGCTTATCAGACAAGTATTTGCCTTTTGCCATACCGGGCATCGAAATCGGTACCGCTAGCTTCGTAGGCAGGGTCACTACCAACTTGGCTACACACAATTCGTTTATATTTTTCCTTTTCTCTCTTTATCTCTCTCTTAAGATTTTGGTGTGTTTTCCTGCGGAAACTACGCAGGATATTTGAAATATTTTTTAATTTGCTATTTATAGATTTATATAATGCTAGACTAAGCAGTACCATTGTAATATTAAATGACTGATTGCTGAGTTTCTTGCGGCGTTTTTTCTCAGCAGTGGTCTCCTCTTGTGAAGCGCTGGTAGATTCTTGACGTGTAAAAGGGCCCGTGCGGCCTACTTACTGAATAAATGTCTTAATCTTTATACTGTTTCCCATTTTGCATATAAAAAATAAGTAAGTAGAACAAAACATTAACCCATTCTTAAACCAAGACTAAAAAACAACAAGTATCCCTATAACATCGGGAATTTATTGATTTTACAAACCCGTGTTCTTTGCAAGGGTCAGTCCGGACGCGTCCCATGAGTCGCGCGAAATAAATTGCACGCCTAATTGAGTTTTGTTGTCCCCTAACGGTTCTTTTTAGGCCTCCATTATTGTCTCATTAGCGTAATCATTCAACTTCGCGGGTACTGTTAAAGTTTTAAGAGCTAATTTGGCTGGAGGATTAAAACGAGGTTTGATTTTTTGGTAGGAGCTGCAGATGTGACGTAATGTTTACAAACAAAATGGTACATCATTTCGTATTATTTATTATTATTAAGATAGATCGCAAATGTTATAATGTATCTATCGGACACGTAATCTCCAGAACCAAGGAAAGTATCCGTTTTTTTTAAAGGTACTTTATTCCCGGTTTAAACTTGACGTATTGAGGGCGAGACGATTTATAAAAAAAAAAAAATTTTTGGACAAAAAATCTGTGGAAACACTTGGAACATACTTACAACTCTCTTAATAGGATAGTAAAGTTAAGGTATTTTATTCCAATGTTTAAAACAAATAAACAAGTATATTAGTTAGTTACCTCTCAGTGTCAAAACAACAAATCAGTACAATTTTAATGCTGAATATTTAAAACAAAACGTCTCAACAAAGTGAAACTGAGGGTTCACAGCCGTCAAAGCCCCAAACAAGGGGCCTTAAACAATTTATGAATTCTCAGAGTTTTCGGCGGAATGGGTTGGTCAATCAATTTAGTTTGATCGACGTTAATTGCTGGTTTGTTCCACCGGCTCGGCCGCGAGCATTCTGGCTTTGCCAATTTTATCGTTGCTTTCCAATTTTAAATTAATAATTCCATTTACGAAAGAAAGTAGAGAGTTCTTTGTGGCCTGAGTCGTGGCGGTTTTAAATTTTCAATTATTGATGACCAGCTACTGCGTTGTAAAATGGTGCTTTATACTTATTGATGACGTTTGTGAAGTAGATTGACGTTTAGGTATAATGTTTTTTTTACCGTCGGTTGTTTAAAGGAGAATGGGGAAAGTAACTTTGTGTACATGACAGTTTTTGAGCTAATTAAATACAATCTTTATAACGTCACCTGAAAGTCGATAACTATTTAATATAGGCCTTCCCCAAGGATTGATTTGACACGATCACATTTTTTTTCAATTAACGGTCCCTCTACCAACCTTGCTGCCCCTACTGTAATCATTTAAAGTGAAGATTACTTAATCCATAGCACTATTATAAATGCTTTCACGGCTAAGCCACGTAATCGATTAAAATGTTTTTTTTATGGAGCTATCTGTCTCAAGAAAATTAAATAGTTTCCGACGGAACAAAAATAACTTCTACGTGGACGTAGGCTGATTCAAAAATAAAGAGGAAATTCAGCTTCAAAATTATAATTTAATATTATTCTGAATAGTTTTAATTTACTGAACCGACAAGTGCACGTTAGCTGTTTTTCCCTTAAAGCCCTAAGGAGTAACATTCACCACAACTGACTCCGTCTCGAGCGCAGTCTTTAATTTCCGCCTCAGGCACGCAGGTCGACACACCAATGCACAGCCTAGGTGTTCGACTTGGGCTGAAAAGTATTGAAAGAAAAATGTAAAATGGTAGATTAAACACCGAGGGGATAAAGCACTGTTTTATGCCAAGGGCGCGATATGAAATCCTGAGCAAATCTCAAGATCACAATAACAGCCAGTGTAGGCATTCAGCAATATACCTACACTGAATATTAGAGTATTATTTGTGAATTATGTGCATTGAAAAGGTATGCATTAAAGTTATGAGGACTTTAGGTAATATAATATTAATAAATCTTAATACCCCGCCCCGCCCGTGTGGTTGCCGGGTTAGAATTAGTGCCACTCCATGTCTTCCCGCGGATTTCGTAAAACGCGACTAAGGGAATAAAGGCTTGTAGTCCTGTTAGGCGATGGGCTTGCAACATGTCACTAATACACGGGTAAAAATCTTAGCCTATTTGTGCATAATCTTAATAATGAAATATCAACAAGTTTTTAAAGTTGTAGGTAGGTAATGATGTAGCTATGTCTACCTAACTCTTACAGGCATGAAGGCATGTATGTATGTCACACAAATTGACCTAGTTCCAAAGTAAGCTCTAGGCTTGTATTATGGGTAATAGACAACAATATTAATACTTAAAAGATAAAAAAATAAAAAAATACATACAAGGCTCGGAAATAAATACTCGCGCTCACCACACAAACATCTTACCCTTACCGGGATTTGAACCCGGGACCGCTAGCTTCGAAGCCAGGGTGACTACCAATTAGGCTAACGTACCTATCGTCAAATATAAAGGACTCGATATAAGATCTTTTATTTATTTATCCCCAATAATTACGAAGAACTTACCAAGGAATCGTTTCCTTAGAAATTATTTCGGTCGCTACATTACGAAAATAAAAATAAAAATCACGCTATTGTAGGAACAATGAAACAAAGGCATAATAAAGCGAGACAAAAGAACGGCCCGCTTAATGAGCAATTAGCCGTCATTAATATCATTTTTAGCCAAATCTTTGAGTAAAATGGCTGTGTAGTGACGTTGGAAGAGTCTTAACCGGGCGCTTTACAAACGATTAATAAAAATAAATGACTTATTTTAATTCAATGCACACTTTGCTTTTGTAGAAAATTTAAACATTTTATAATTATAGTATTAACAAATAATATTATACTAGTATTTTTGCCCTTGAAAAATCAATTCTTACAAGTAAAACCGGCAACAAGAAATGTAACTTGTGAACGCTTAATTTAATATAAATTTACTTACAAGATGAGTGTAGTTTGTTTGTCAATTGACACTCAAATAAATGTTTGTTAACAGTTCCAATGTTGCTACTAAAAACCAACATAGCTAAAATTTGTAAAATGTTGCCTCGAAAAATGAACAACCTATAAACCCGCCTAAACGTACATATAAAACGTTTCGAACCAGTTGTATTGCTATCACATTGTCATGTACGCCTTTAGCCGTACCTTTAGAAACTCTGCCTTTGTCAGCCATCTTTACTCTCACCTCGGAAGCAAGCAAGGCCCGCCAATCAAACAAGGACATCATACCATAGAATAAATAGAAGAGTAGTTAATTGCAGAACCTTTAGCAGTTTCTATTACATATTGCCACTCTACTGGCGCTAGCGTTGCGTCGATGCGCGTCGC
Organism: Acleris emargana; assembly: GCA_927399475.2. Classification (NCBI taxonomy): domain Eukaryota; kingdom Metazoa; phylum Arthropoda; class Insecta; order Lepidoptera; family Tortricidae; genus Acleris; species Acleris emargana. Next base: position 1,963,872 of record OV656836.1, on the reverse strand, counting down.
TTGATACTTAATACGCGCGCAACCAAACGCGTCGACCGGCTCGGTCCGTCTTGTTGAGTCTGCTTGTGGCTCGCGGCGTGTACACTCGAGGCACGCACACATACAAGCCGTGGCGTGGCGGCGTTTGTTTATTAGAAGATAAATAACTGTTTACACACTGTCACATTGCCTATTGGTAAATAATAATCTGGAACGAATGATTGTTAATACATGTTGTTTTTGTTTTAATATTGGTTTGTGTTAAGTGTGTCACTTTCCGTCTCATCGCCAAGCGGTTCCAACGGAACACCAGTGCTGGCTTAAAAAAAAGTGGAAGTGCAGTACGATGAGCCATCGGAGACGGACGTTTCACATTGCACAGTTGGAATTACGTAATTCGTGAACTGCGCGGCTTTAGCCGCTGCCCGGACTTTTTAATGTATTGAATTTACTTTGTAATGTATTGAAAAAATGACCTGCTGGAGTTTCTTGCGGTTTCTTCTCCGCGATGATGGACTCTTCTGAAGCGCTAGTAGATTCCCTCCATGTTACCGACGTGTAAAAGAGCCCTCATGTTGCCAATTTACTGAATAAATATTTTGAATTTTGAACGTAAATTTGTATTTTTGTGAATTAATGTCTCTTTATCTTTATATTTTTAAATTATTGGTTCGTTTCCTACTAGATATTTAGAACCGCAAAATGATATCGTGTGAGGGAGCCTAGCTTAATGCGCTCCAACCACTTCCGCCGCGGGTAATGGCACCCGGAAGTACTTGTGCTCACCAGTAATTACGGGGACGTGACGGAGCCGGAACGGCGCGGGTTCCGTCAACTGTCACATTGGTGATTATGTGGTGCGAGCGGAGATGAAAATGGAATAATCGAAATTGGGATGCTTGGAACGGTTGAAAGAGAAATGGGATAAAGGGCACTTTTATTTAGGTTGCGTTATATAAAACGGGTTAGTAATAAGGGAAAGCGGTTTTTTACGTATCTATTTAAATAACAGAAGTTATTCCCGTGCGGTTGCCGGGTTAGAATAGTGCCACTCCATTGTCATCCCGTAAAAGGCGACTAAGGGAATAAAGGCTTGTAGTACAGTTAGGCGATGGGCTTGCAACCTGTCACTAATACGCTAGTAAACATCTTAGCCTATTTGTGCAAAATGTGGTTACAGAATTATCAACAAGTTTTTAAAGTTTTAGGTAATTCTGTAGCTCTGCCTACCCCACTCTGGGATTACAGGCGTGAAGATATGTATGTATATTACAGAAGTTAAATGAGACAAACCATGGCAAATAGTTATACGAGGGCAGAGTGAAAAGTCTGGAAAAAATTCAACATTTTTTTTTTGGTCTATGTAAATATTTATTTTTCAACGTAGTCCCCATGTAACTCAATTCACTTGGTCCATCGCTTTTCTAGCTTTTCGATTCCCTCCGTATAGTACGATTTCTCCAACCCTTCAAAATACGCATTGGTTTCTGCGATGATTTCTTCGTTGGAACCAAATCTTTTTCCACCAAGCCATTTCTTTAAGTTTGGGAAAAGAAAATAGTCGCAGGGGGCTAAATCTGGAGAATAAGGCGGATGCGGGAGCAATTCGTAACGCAACTCGTGGATTTTAGCCATAGCAACTGCACAAGTGTGGACCCGTGCGTTGTCTCGGTGAAAAATGATTTTCTTTTTCGCCAAATGGGGTCGTTTTTCCATTAAAACTTCATGAAATCGCTATAACAAGTTGGCATAATATTTGCCGTTAATCGTTTTATCTTTCTGAAGGTAATCAACATATATTACACCACGAGCATCCCAGACGACAGTAGCCATAACTTTATTCGCCGATAAAACTGCTTTGGCCTTCTTTGGTGCAGGTTCACCTGAAGCAATCCATTGTTTTGACTGCTCCTTGAATTCTGGTGTATGATGATGAATCCAGGTTTCGTCAACAGTTATGAAACGACGTAAGAAGTCCTTTTCATTACACCTAAACTTTGCTAAACATGCCTCTGACAGGGTCACCCTAGTGCGTTTTTGATCTACTGTGAGCAATCGCGGCACCCAACGGGCGGAGAGCTTCTTCATATCCAAATAAGTGTCCATATCCAATCCATACGATGTCATGGATTTTGGTGATCATCTCTGGTGTAGTGACCTCAACTGGGCGTCCGGGTCGGTCGGCGGCGTCAGCAGTGCTTGTACGGCACAACGAAAATCCGTAAACCACTTGTGGATCATTTTAATCGATGGAGCAGAGTTCCTGTAATATTTGTCTTATTTTTCTTTTGTATCCGTAATGGTTTTTTTTCTCAAAAAATAATGTTTAATCAGAACACGAAACTCACTTTTCTCCATGTTTGCAAACACCGAAGTGATTGTTTCTTTTTCATAGCTGTCAAAAAAAAACTAGTCGTGTGAACTGGCTGAAAATATACGATTTACCTCCAAAAAGGCTGAATTACAAATTGACATAAATTAATTTGTGAAGAAAATACCTTTAATATGATTTTTACCAGACTTCTCACTCTGCCCTCGTAATACCAGCTGCTAAGCTGATACTTTCACAAAACAATGCAAAACAAAAGTTATTTATTTACTTATTTATTTATTTATTTTATTGAATGGCATAGGAAGGCAATCGAGCACACAGGCCACCATTTATGTACAAAGGTGGGCCAATGGACGGCTACAGACGGCGAGGCTTTTCTGAAGGATTGGCCGAAGATTGCCACAGAGAGAGAGGTGTGGAAATCAAGGGAGGAGGCCTTTGCCCAGCATTAGGACACTATATTTGGCTAATTAATAATAATAATAATAATTTATGTAACTGGCATATAATGAAGCTTCTTAAGGTACGTGTGCAAGGGCACTTACGAGAACCTTAAGCGCTAATTATGAACCGTAACAATCGCTAACTTTTCTCGTATATTTTACTCGATTGATCTGTAAGAACAAAAATTACTTGTCAGCAAAGTCATTTTTATTATTCCGATTGGCGTTAATATTTTTTGTTAAAAGTTCTGGCAATGTTCAAATAAAAGTTGGAATGGCAAAGAGAACGCCAGAACTGGCATGCCAGCGCACTTGTGATTTCTTTGGTCTTGCGGGTGTTTATGGGTCGCGATGATCACTTACCATCAGGTGACCTGCTTGCTCGCCCGACTTCATTTTATATTTAAAAAAGTTTATATATCCCGTTAATTCGACATACATAGTTCCATTGTGACGACGCGCTGGCCTAGTTCGTAGTGACCCTGCCTACGAAGCTAGCTGTACTGGGTTCAAATCCCGGTAAGGGCAGATATTTGTGTGATGAGCGCGAATATTTGTTCCCGAGTCATGGATATACACACACACATACATACATACCTTCACGCCTGTAATCCCAGAGTGGGGTAGGCAGAGTTACAGAATTGTTGATAATTCAGTAACCACATTTTGCAAAAATAGGCTAAGATGTTTACCAGCGTATTAGTGACAGGTTGCAAGCCCATCGCCTAACAGTACTACAAGCCTATATTCCCTTAGTCGCCTCTTACGACATCCACGGGAAGACATGGAGTGGCACTATTCGAACCCGGCAACCATTTCTCTATATAAGTATTTATATCGTTGTCTAGTACCCATAATACAAGCCTAGAGCTTAAATTGGGACTAGGTCAATTGGTGTGACATTGTCCCCTGATATTTATTTATTTATTTATTTACAGTGGCCCAGAAACCTTTTTGCCTTACTGCAACATAAATCTTTCCTACTTTACTTCAATAAAAAAATAACAATAACATGCAACATAAAATTAACATTCGCAATGAATGTCAATGATATTGAAGTCTAGCCACAACATGAAGTAATTTTTTATTGCTCAATGCCACGAACGTTATATTAATATGAATTATTGGCCATAAAATTATAAAGACCGCTACATACATTAACTCAATTTATGAGTACATGATACGCTTCCCCCATGGACTAGTAGGTAAGCAATTAACAAAAATAATATAGTTGGAAAATTTAAACGAAGCTACTCAAATATTAAAGATATCAATAATAATCACCATAAAAAAGAACACCCCCTCTAGCAGGTCCGCTCGTGGCATGGTCCCAATGACACTGGCTGTATTACCTCTCTGGATAGCTAGCCCAATTTGGGAGAGGTAAAATAATAATATGATTGGTGTTTTTGAAATATCACCGTGATGTAATAAAAAAATTGCTGTGTCTAAAGCAGGGTATATGTTTTTTGTATGTATGTATATTTCTTTGGCTAGCTCTGCAACCTGAAAAACCTTTAACATATAAGGAGTCGATAGATTCGTCTTGGTTGCGGTATTGGGCTATATTATATGATATTTTAATAAAATTAATGAGAATGATGGAGAATGGTTAATATTTTTTACGTATATTGACGACAATATCAAAAAATGAAGTCAGATTTTAAAAGTGCGGTTTTAATTACGGAATTATAATATTAATTACTTGCCACTTGGTGTATTTCGTTGATAAGGTTCATAATCTGAATTACCTGTAAAAATAAAAGAAGATAAGTAAGAAACAAACCATTATCGGGTCACCTGACAGGACGTTATCAAATTTAATTGTTTATGTCCTTGAACGCGCATACGCCTAGTTGAATAGAATATAATAGAATAGAAAGTTTAATCAACAAATACATCAACACAGGGGTATATTATAGAAAAGATACAATGACGTAATATAATCACTTCTTATCCCCTAACAAGCGACACCATTTAATTAAAAAAGTACAATGAGGATGATGTGTGCTGAAGTGGTCTCCACATAGGATGACAACCGGACTGGCTTTCAGGGGAGCTAGGCGGGCTGTTTGGGACGGCGTACTGTGACTTACAAAGGATAACTACGTACATTACAATTTGACAAGGGATTGATGTAGATGATTCAGACATAATAAGATATTGTCCTGAAACACCATAAATTACAGAAAGTAAATTAAATAAAAATTGTAGATTAAGAATAGTTAAAATTAAAGTTTTGTTGGTTTTACATTTAGACATACTACACTACTGTGTAAAATAGCAATCAAACAGCCTACAAAGTGACAAACGGACAGCAACAAATGGAATACAAAACACAAAAACTGGGTCGGATTTAACACGAGTCTTGGATATTTTCTATTCATGTGGTAACGAACGGTAAATTGTGACTTATTAAAAAAAAAAGGCTTGATATTGTCAATGTTATTAGAGATGCCAAATTATTTGTAACTTATAGGAAATTCTAGAAACTCAGATTTTGTATCTAAGGTCCTTAAGGACGTTCTTTTATCAATCCCCTTTTTTTCCTCTATGTTTTACCCCAATTCCTTCACAATCCAGACTATAAGGCTATGGAATGCTTTGCCTGTAGAATTAAGACGTGTTTAGTCTATTTTCATTTTTAAAATCAAGCTTTTTTAAATTAACAATTATCTATCGCTTCTGTAGTTGTTCTAGGATTTCCTTCACTTTTATTTTTACTATCCTATGACCTCGTGTGTTATCTTCGTTTGGCTTGATATATAATAATATTATGTATTTAGTGTGTATTTAGTATCTATTTATTTACCTATTTGCTTTATATATGTGTGTATTTATATATAGTTTATTTATATATGTGTAATTAGATTTTATCATAACAGAAGCGTTCTTTGTAGTTTACTTTGAGTTCTCTGTCCAAGGTTGTCTGGAAGAGATTGCTATTTAGCTGTAAGGCCACCTGTTGTATACATATAGTTAAAATGTACTAGGGGTTATTATGACCTAGCTTTGGAGTTCAGTTTACGCTGAGAGAAAAGGACAGAGCTATATAACTGCTATAACTCTGTCCTTTACGCTCAACGTAAAATGAACTGCAAAGCTAGGTCATAATATCCCCTCCGTTCCTTGTTAAGTTTTTTGGTGTTCAATAAAGAGTATTTGTATTGTATTGTATTGTAGGTAAAATTTGAGTTCTTGATTGTGACCATTTCTTTCCATCTGCTACGATCCTGGTTAATCTCTCTCGCTTCTTCCACGTTCATACATCGAGTCTTGCATATTATCTATATACAGGGCGAACGACATGAAGTGTTACCAAATTCACAAAATCGAGCCTGGTGTCAAAGTAAATGCGACTTACTATCGGGAAAATGTTTTGGAAGCTGCGTTGGAGCCTTGGGCACGCAAACATTTCGGTAGTAGACCGTGGACATTACAACAAGACTCGGCCCCGGCTCATAAAGCTCGTGTGAACCAAGAATGGCTAAACAACGCGTGCCACAATTTATTTCGTCCACACAATGTCTTTCAAATTCCCCAAACGCGAACCCGATGGACTTCTATTATCTGGTCCATTGTGGAGAGCAAGGTGAGGAGAAGAAAACATGCCAGTATGGATGCATTGAAGAAAGCGATCGTACGTAATTGCCATTGCATACCGCAGGATCACATTCGTGCAGCGTGCAACTCATTTTTCTACCGTCTGAAGGCCATAGACAGCAGAAGGTGGTCATATCGAGTTAAAATAAAGTAATCTTAAAAATTTGATATCTTTTTCTCATTTTTCTCTTAATAATGAATAATTTAAGACAACAAAAAAAAATCGTAGCCTTTTGAATTTGGTAACACTTCATATCGTTCGCCCTGTATTTAACAATTTATTTGTCTCTACATAAGTATATCGTTGTAAACACAGAACAAACTGAAGCGTAGCTCCTAAAAAAATCAAAGGCTTATTGCATAACTCCACCCTACTTCGCATTCCGTGCACTCGGCCACATCAGCTGGAGTGCGCCGGCGAACATCTGGATGCTGCTCGCACGCGCGAGATTACCCCGAGCGCGACACAAGCGCGTCCGGGTTTAATTACTAGTTGCAAACTCGCGCTCATGTAGGTACCCAATTGGTTCAACTGGTTTTGAAACATTGTAGTTAGCGTGAAAATATTTTAGCTTTTTCCAGTTTAAAATAACTAGCATCTTGCTATTGCAGTGCTGTTGGAACCGGGATGTACGCTCAACAAACTTTATTTGTTAAGCGTATATAGAACCCGGTCGCAGAATGTCAATGATTAATTTTGATGTAACCAATTTATTTTTTGTGACTTGATGCTGTCATTATGACAGGGTTATATGCAGGCTTAATAATTAAAGTTGTTGACTGTACCTTTCAAATGATGAAAAATATTTTCGGATAGGTTCCGTGCTTTCGGAGATCTGTTGGATAAATACAAACTTACAAAATTCGTACTCCTTCTTTATAATTATATAAAGAAGATGTTGGCGCTACACTCGGTTATTTACTGTGAATCTACTAGCGCTTTGGACAAGACCATCGTTGCAGAGAAGAAGCGCCGCAAGAGACTCAAAAATATTCTTTACAGTTAGCGATTGACCTATAACAGCACTTTAAAACATTTACTTTCCATGCTGTTATTGTGTATGGTGTTCAATAGAAAGTACATACATACATACATTAAATCAAGCCAGTTTCCCAGAGGGGGGGGGGGGGGAGGCAGATACCACTTCTTTCCACTTGCTACGATCTTGAGAAATTTCTTTCGCTTCTTCCACATTCATACATCGAGTCATGCACGCACGTCGGTTTCGGGTACGTAAGATTCGGCCCTTTTCCAGTTTCTCCGATTTGATTCGAAAAAGTACGCCTAGGACGGCCCCTTCCGACCTTTCCAGTCGTCATGTCGCAGTAATGTATTAAAGAAAGAGTGGCTTGAATTAAGTAGGTATACGATTATCTGGGACAAGGTTCTTGCTTGCTCCTTTGCTTTTACCGGATATCAAACCCAATCTTACTTACTGCAACATAATTTTATTAAATATAATAATTAAATTTTGATTGCATTAACTAACTGAACATGTTAACAGAGTTCCACTTATTTCCTCAACAAGTTCCCAATAGCCGTTAAAACAAACGTCATTTTGAATTTAAATTTAGAACCACGCGTCACGTGAACCACACGATTGTTATCGCAAACTAGAGCTCGTTCGTTACGAGATAAGGTCTAAATTAAATGCAACACGTGGAGTTAAATATGAGGCAAGTCAAAACTTAATTTCTCCACAAGCCAGCTAATTGGACTTGTCACAGCGAATTACTCCTTTCTTTCCGGATAAAAGACCCTTTTAAATTGATTAGAACGAAACCAATTTCGACTTTGTTCTGTAAGATTTAAGATTGAGATTGTGTTGTGATGTTGAAAAAAGGTATTTTGTTGTTCCATTATAATGGGTTAGTGTTGGTTTTTACACGTCACATGTAAGCCGATTGGGGACGTGAACCGTGTGGTAATGGGATTGCCACAATGGAGCGTGATTCGAGAGAAATATAATGGAGGGCATCAAAAATGTTGTGTATCATTCGGGGTACAAAGGTAGTATTTGTCTGGGGATTATCGTAAGGCTTCGTTTTGTAATCGAAAATATGGTTCTACATTTGCTTGTTTAACTTTATTATTATGTCATGTTAATAAATGTTATTAAACACAAGACTTTAAGGTTTTTTTTTTTTATAATTCATGTATTGTTCGACTCCATCCACGTAGAACTTGTTTATTGTTTTTTACTTGAAAAGTATTAAAAAAAACAAAAAAAACAATAGCTCATGATAAAACGATAAAAAAAAAGATAAAAGATGTTTATTCAGTAAGTAGGCCGCACGGGCACTTTTACACGTCAAAAATCTACCAGCGCTTCGCAAGAGACCACTGCTGAGAAGAAACGCATGTTCTTATTACACTCAATTAAACTGTCAAAACACCATACCAATCCTACTTCGTCATTTATGTACACATTTAAAGTAAATTGGATTACAAGCAAAAGCTTTATTCTACATTGTTTCTACCCCTATTGCGATCGTATTTCCAATGTTACGAAAAGTCTCATTACTCGTAACTTTCTAGTTAAGGCAGTCATATTACAAACTATGGACACTTACATTGTTGAATTAATAAAAGAAATAACATTGTTTTTTACCCGACTACCGAAGGAGGCGGGTATTGTGTTTATCAGCTTATATATGAATGTTTGTTCCTTTGTGGCATTCTAGAAACTAAACACGTGGACCGATTTTAATAATTCTTATGTCAATTGATTTGTCTTAACTTCGTGAGTGTCACTAAATATAAATGACAGTAATTAAAATTCAAAATGGCGGCAACTAGACGCCATATTGTAAATAAGTTCAAAAAAAAAAACCGGAGATATTATGACGATTGGTATCATTGAGTACGTATTAAAAAATCATTTTTAGGTTTCTATAATCATTTTTCATTTTGAGCGATCATTTAGGATTTATAACGTTTTAAAGTTGGTTAGTAACAACAGTCGTTTTTTTTAAGTTTGCTTTTTGTTGTTATTATAATTAGAACCGCTATAGTTAAATAAAATAAACCTTACATGAACCTGTCAACATGCTTTGTCCTGTGGAGATTTCACTGTAATTAAGCGATAGTTTTAGATTGTTAATACGAAATAAATAAAAAACGAAATTTGTGTTAAGTTATCAGAGCATGAAACAAAAAAAAAAACTCACAAATAAATATTTTTTTAACCCGAAATTAAGGCCCAAGGGCTAGAAATGAAAAGTAAATCATCCTCGACACTAAAATTCAAATCGCCATGAATGTGATTTAACAAAACACTGCAGAGACTCCACTAACGGGTAATAAACACAGAATATTACCAGCAACCGCACGTGTTTCACGGACGTTCACGGCTATCTCCTCAGCATTGCAAATGCAATCTTTTCGCCCGCTGCACCACAATGCAAGTGCATTGTGACCGAAATACGAGATGTCAGAAGCTTGTAGTTGCAGTCGTATTTTGTGGCCGTGTTTCTGCGTCTTGTCGTTTATGTGTAGACTTAGGCAGTATAATGTATGTATGAAAACTCATTATACGTCAAGAATAACATAAAGTTGAGTTTAATATATCCAAACTATTTGAATTTTAATAAAAAAATTATCAAATGCAGTCTGCAGTTTAGTAATACGTGAGTAATAATACTACGGAGCCCTACATGGTGAACAAATCAGTTTTTATATTACTATTTTTATATAACTCCGTGTAGGTACTCTCCCCGTGTTAAGCAAATAAATAAATATAAATACAAACTTAAAAGCTAATCTTGTTCAATTGCACAAAACTTAAAATTGATAATGTATAACTGGGATTGTTCAGATTTTTACATATTTTTTCCCGTGGCAATGACGATAATCAAAATCTACGCGGATGAAGTCGCGAGCAGAAGCTGGTGTGAAATAAAGACCCTTGAGTTGGTAGTGCTACGACACGCGCTATGAAGATATTGTTGTGCTACGAGTGCTACGACGTACGTGCGACGTACGTTTGTAAAGTAAGTAGTAAAAACAATATTTTATTCACTTAAATACGTCATAAAAAACAGTGTTTTAGCTATTAATTCATTTGTCATGTATATAGGCTATGATAATGTCTTACAACAAAAAACCCTTTTATTACTTGCGTGACACAGGATGTTTTATGAATGAATTCTACGGAAAAAGTTTAAGATTGTTACTTATATTGATTTAGTGATTATCAGGGAATAAAGGCTTGAAGTTCTGATAGGCGATAGGCTTGCAACCTGTCACTAATATACTGGTATCTTAGCCTGTTTGTGCAAAATATGGTTACAGAGTTATCAACAAGTTGTTAGAGTTGTCGGTAATTCTGTAGCTCTGCCTACCCTACTCTGGGAATAAAGGCGTGAGTTTATGAATGTATGTATATACATACATACATTCATAAACGTGGGCTTATTTTTGGAATTTATTTATTGGTCAATTCTTATCGGTTAGAGTTCAAGTTGAAAGGTCAATGACGCCGGCGCTTCTCAATTATTAATGGGAGCCTGGCTAGCGGTCAACGTAGACTTATGAACTGATAAAGTAATAACGGAACCTTTTAAAAAGATTAAGAGATATTTACTTAGTAATTTTAAAATGTTAAGAGTGTATACCGGTCTTGTGCTTCTCGCATCCAACGCGTTCCCGCAATCCTCACAAGGGTCACTCCATCTTGTTGGAGGCCTACCTACAGCTCGTCTCCCGGTCCGCGGATGCCACTCAAGAACCTTTTGACCCAATCGGCCATCAGTCCTGCAAGCGATGTGCCCTGCCCACTGCCACTTAAGTTTAGCTATTTTTCGGGCTATGTAGATAACCTTAGTTCTACTGCGGATATCATCATTTCTGATTCTATCACGGACAGAAACCCCGAGCATAGCCCTCTCCATAGCCCTCTGAATCACTTCGAGTTTTCTTATGAGGCAAATTGTTAGCGCCCACGTCTCAGATCCTTGGGGGAGGCCCATGTCCAGGCCTACGTCTTTCGGCTGACATGATGATGATGATGATGAAGGGTGTATAAAACTGAATGTTTGGCTGTAGATTTAAGGATGATGGTGGTAGCGGACCTACCACCAATAAATAAAAGACTTGAAAGTACTCTTACCATCATGAAAATACGATTGATATTTCATTGCATAAATTACACTAAGACGAAATGAAAACGGGTTTTCAATGGTTTACTACAGAGTGATCAGTTTTCATTGCTCTTGACTATGTATTAAGCAACATTCTTAGGGTTTTTACCTCATACTCGTCCAGGAAGGCTCATTTACTTACTGGTCTTTGCTATGTACTATACAATTAAGGATGCAATTGGAAACCAGCGCTGTGACCCCTCTGCAGCACATGCTGAACTGCATGCAGTCTCTTTAACGCCGCCAAACCTCTTATCCAATATTGTATGTTTTTACACCTACATTTGTTAGATTATTTTTCTGCACTCTGTTTTAATCCTATTTTTTTTTACAGGCGTAGGAAGGCAAACGAGCACACAGGCCACCTGATGGTAAGTGGAAACTGTGACCCACAGACATTCTCATACACAAGACTGTAAATGCACTGCCATACCTGAGGACTAAGATGGAATGCCTCTATGCTAGTCATTTCATCAGTCATCAAACCGGAACACAACAATGCGAACACTGCTGCTTGGCGGTAGGTTAATGGATAAGATGGTGGTACCAACCCGCTCGGACCCTGCACAAGGTCCTTCCACAAGTAAAAAAAAGTTAAAAGTTAGGTAAAGTTTGTATGTTTTTAGTGTGCGCTTAATAAACTTATTTTCATTTCATAATTAATTTAGATCTTCTTTTAACAAGCTCAAAGTCGATGATGCTTTGTCAGTTGAAGAATCTTCTTCGCTGCGCTTCATTGTATGTGCGTCGGCCCTTACAATTTTAATACAAATTTGCGGCAACACCATCATAAAAGAAGCATATAAACTGTTTCAACGCCGTCTTCGTCGATAAGGACCGAAATACCATGGCCAGATAATGCTCCTTCGCTATCGGCCAATCTATCTGCTTACGATAACGAAACGCGTCAAAATCGAGTTTACTTCGAACCAATTTGGATAATCTGATGAGAGCGTTCGTAAACCTAAAAAAATGGATGCGTATTTATTTATTTGATGAGGGAGAAGATAAACTCATGTCGTTATAGACACGATACTGTTTGCGAGAAGTTAATTGAATAAGGGTTTACATTAAACATAGAACAAAATTACATTCTCAGCCAAAATCGACTTATTTTTTAATGAAAATACGAATCATAATAAATAAAAACACATGATTGTAGTGGCCCCTATTTCAAGAGCCGATAACTCTGAAACAACTTTACATATTTGTATTAAATCCAGTTAAAAAGCATTAAAAAAAATATATTAAGGTGGTTATAGACTTATCAACAAGTTGTTAGAGTTGTAGGTAATTCTGTCTCTCTGCCTACCCCTCTCTGGGAATGAAGGCGTGAGTTTATGAATGTATGTACGTAAAAAGTTTGGTTTAAGAGTTTTAATCACACACAAATAATTATTATAAAGAAAAATAGATACAAACGGTAAACTTATAACAAAACTCTATGTTAGTAGTTAAATACTTTTCTCACCCAATAACATACACGTGGAATCTACTTTTGAACTTTAAATTATTCCGTATACTAGTTAGAGATCGGTGACACACGGACGGACAGCAGAGTGTCAACAAAAGCCCATTGTACCCTTTCCGCCCTCTCCTCCTACCCCTCGGGCACGGACCCCTGTTAACGTTCTTAGCTTTACAAAATGTATGTCTAAAAATATTTACAAACGTTTGATAAATAAACAAAAACATTTACACAAAGCTATACCAAAATACCATCAACACAATCGACATGAAACCCCACATAGAATCGTCAAACGATCCAAACAATTTAATTTCCTAACAGCTATTCCAGTAACGGTATGCAACCGTTGCATTTGAACTAAAGCTGAAATTGCATTCACGTATCGCGATCGCAGGTCGTCCGTCAGTCGTAATCGACTCGAGTCGAGTCACGTATGGCATCTTTCGATAATCGATGCCGTTCGTTGACCTGTGATCAACTGATTAGGGCCCGGTATAGAAAATTGATGGGTCAGGTTACGAGTTATTGGATTAGTAATTTGATAGCGATTGGAATAACGTAATTGGGATAGATCAATAAAATTACTCACGGTTTTTACATTCTTATTCGAAAGAATAGGTAATTTTAGGAGACAAATTTCATTAATTTAGCATTTGACCCAATTGTTTTGTTTTAATATCTTTATTTATTTAGCAGACATTTTATGGATGACATGATTATTTTAAATTTGGGTTGTCATTTTCTAATAAATTACAACAATTAAATGATATCGAAGATAAAGATAAAGATAAAGACATTTATTCAGTAAGTAGGCCGCACGGGCACTTTTACACGTCAAGAATCTACCAGCGCTTCACAAGAGGAGACCACTGCTGAAAAGAAGCGCCGCAAGAAACTCGGCAGTCAGTCATTTTTTTAAATATATTTAATATTACAATGGTACTACTTAGTCTAGCATTATATAAATCTATAAATAGCAAATTAAAAAATATTACAAATATCCTGCGTAGTTTCCGCAGGAAAACACACCAAAATCTTAAGAGAGAAAGAGTGAAAAGGAAAAAAGAACTCCTACGTATGTGTATATAAAATGATATAAAGTAATTTTAATAGTGTATTAAAACATACTATTTAGGAGGGCTTCAAGCCGAAAACGAAAGTCAAGCAAAGGTTAAATATATTTTTGTCGAAATATCCGAAATAGATAAATATTTCAAAAACTTAATAATGCAGTACGATTTTAAAACCCTATTCCTCGAAATGGTTTTCGAATCAGAGCAATTGTAAAAATATGAACAATTCCAATTGTTGTGTTTTATTTTCTTTCTTCTTTTTAACTTTTACCAAAAAAATATGGGTGTTTAAAGATTAATCTTTGTACATATGTATATCATCATCATCATCATCAGCCTGTTGCAGTCCACTGCTGGACATAGGCCTCTCCCAAGGAACGCCACAGAGCCCGGTTTAATGCTTTATGCATCCAGTTGCTGCCGGCCCTCTTATGCAAGTCATCCCGCCATCTGGCCAGAGGGCGTCCCACGCTACGTTTGCCAAGACGCGGTCTCCACTCCAGAACACGCTTACTCCAGCGGTTATCCGTTCTGCGACATACGTGACCAGCCCATTTCCACTTCAACCCACTAACTTTCAGAGCTATGTCGGTCACTTTAGTTCTCTGACGGATCACTTCGTTCCGAATCTTGTCCTTCAGAGAGACTCCGAGCATAGCTCTTTCCATAGCACGTTGAGCTACTTTAAGCTTACATATGTATGTAAGTCTGTGTAAATAGTAGCTATCAGACTCATGGACTAATTAGGCACGGTTTGTTTAAAAACAAAGTTTTTTTTCATCAGAATGGTTCTTAGCCAGGTTTCATAAAAATCGTTAACACCGTTTAAGTGGGAGATAACAGCTCGGGAAGAAAGGTTGCCGTTATTTTGGTGGTGTTTAAATATAGTTATATTTCATACATCACTTAGACATTTTAGGGTTCCGTAGTCAAACTAGGAACCCTTATTATAGTCCGCCATGTCCGTCCGTCTGTCCGTGCGCAGCCTAGCTCAGAGATTCTTAGTACAAGAAAGCTGTAATTTGGCACATATATAAACATATTAGTCACGTCAACAAAGCGGTAAAATAAAATCTTTCTTTTTATATATTTTTTTAATGAAATATTTAACTTTAAAGCGCAAATTTTTGTTACAGTCAAAACTACAAATACAAATAATCTGAAAAATATCTTAAATGAAAGCACATATAATGAATTTAATAGGAAAACTATCACTACTACGTAGACTTCAGTGGTTCTTGAGTTACAAACGGTTTCAATGTTTTTACCTACCGAAAACTTATTTACACTGTTAGTAAACTGACCGCTGTCAGCCGAAAGACGTCCACTGCTGGACATAGGCCTCCCCCAAGGCTCTCCACTCAGACCGGTCTTGTGCTTTTCGCATCCACCGCAATGTTAAGTTTAAAAAATAATTATAAGTTAGTAATAGTATGCCGTGTGGGTGCCGGCCGAGAATAGCACCTCCCCATCTCTTCCCGTGGGTGTCGTAAGAGGCGACTAAGGGATAAACCGGAGGATGGGCAGCAGCGTCCTCCGCGGACTACATGGTATAACTGCGGTCGCCAACCCGCCTGCCAAGCG
Source organism: Acleris emargana (assembly GCA_927399475.2). Lineage (NCBI taxonomy): Eukaryota > Metazoa > Arthropoda > Insecta > Lepidoptera > Tortricidae > Acleris > Acleris emargana. The sequence goes on along the minus strand of OV656836.1, from coordinate 1,948,248 downwards.
TGGCGACTACGGTATTTTTCCCCCCAACGGTTCTAGAACAATCTTTGGGGGAGACCTATGTCCAGCAGTGGACGTCTTTCGGCTGACATGATGATGACTGGTACTGTGTGTGAGATTGATTAAATATTTTGCATTTTCTCTTGAGAACATCTGCTTTTTATCTTTGAAATATTACCCCAATTTCTTCCAAGAAATAGTGAGATGACTAAAGCTCAGTCACAACAGCGTTCTGTTTGGGCAGAGATCTGTAAACTGCTCGCCGTTAATCGGATTGGGAACACAAATAATAAAGAAAAAATCTGTTTTGTTAGGAATTGTTCCGATGCCCGTAAACTACAGTGTGTGGTGCAAGATTGTGTTTCAAGCGGGAAAACATACCGAGCAGTTGAAATTAAGAATGGGTAAGGACCAAAAAATTGGGCCACAGTTACCTATATCCCTACAATTGTATAGCTAACTTTCGTGTCACTACGAAAAAGTTTCATTGAAAATTAAATTGAGTGAGTTAGCGCGGCCAACTTTTTGGTCCTCACCCGAATGCCGAAACGTTATTTGAACATTAGGATATAGTCTGTTTTTATGGAGAAGGCAAAGACTATCTATCTCATGGTCAGCTTCCAGACACGGCTTGGCTGCAAGATAAAATGGTAATTTGATTGTGGTCTGTAGGGTTAGGCTATAGCCACTACCAAAATATATGTTATTTTTCTCATTTCTTAATAATGCTTACTTCAAGATATCTTTAGTGAAATTTTAACTCTAATGAAAATGAAAATGAAAATTATACTTAATCTCACTCACAGCATCATCAACAACTTAAACTAATTGTATTTACAGTACTTTAATTTATATTTTCTATTATCATATCTTATTATCTTATCTTATCTTATCTTACTAATACTATAAATAATGTAATTTGAATGTTTAGATGTTTGTTACTCAATCGCGCTTCAACCACTGAACGGATCGGGATGAAACTTGGCACACATATTGGTCCCAGAATAGGACATCCTATAAGGAAAGTTTTAATCCAGAAAAACAACTCATTCCTACGGGAAATCGATAATCAAAATCTACGCGGACGAAGTCATGGGCTTAAACTCGTATTTTATAAATGTTTAACATTTTTACTTAATAGCTTTTTTTATATACCTATTTTTTTTTCCAAATGTTAAATATATGAATACTGTCAGCAAAGTGCTCTAGGATCTGACTCAAACGTGGTACTGACTACGTAAAATGGAGTATTTCATAAAAATCGCTGCCTCTTGTTACTTGAAGCTATTAACCAGACCTTTTTTATCAGGTCAGTAGTTTAGCAGAAGCGGGGCACGCAACATGCGTTCGCTAGTCGACCCATTCGGAATTATGGAGGTTTCATATTAAATCCACCCGACCTTACTTTTCTTAGATAAAAAACCTATAGAACTGAACCTTTGTTTGAATATTTTTGATTTGTGTATCGGTGAAATAATGAAATATTTGATCAGGCTTTTTTTAATATTAAAAACTTGATAAAAACCATAACTTGAAGATAACGATGGTTTACGTCACAAATCTGGGACACCATTTTCCACCCTAATTTTTAAAAATTGTTTATTTTTTCTCAAGGGATTGGATTACAATTTCCCTCGTTAATTTGTTCGTACCATAATAACTTTTTATAGGTCCGTTTACTCAATATAAAGGCCTGGAAGTTCACTATAACATGGTTATGTAGTACGGCAAGCATTAAGGACAGAGCCAATACATAGTTATTTAGTTCATTTTAGGATTAAGAGACTTGGAGTACTGTAAAACGATCTTAGCCTATTTGTGCAAAATGTGGTTACATAATTATCAACAATTTTTTTAAGTTGTAGGTAATTCTGTCTGCCTACCCCACTCTGGGATTACAGGCGTGAAGATACGTATATATGTTTGTATTTTTTGGCAGTGTGCAATCTTCGACCTTGGTCGAATCGCGACCAGAATATACCGCATGATGCCGTAGCTATAAAATTAACCTCCATTAAAGTCTTTCCATTAAACTTCGACATTTTCCATAAGCCCCGTTCATAATCCACCTGAAAGCATTTTGTTTTTATCCAATTAAGAGTACCTACAGTTCTTAATTTGATTTCCATTAATTTTAATTGTTTGGAAAGCGCTTTATTCTTCTACGAACCCTTTGGAGGGCTTCAGTTCTTTCCATACCAGGGTGTATTGTTTTGATACGAAAATCGTTCGAATGTTGAGGTTTGGGCCGTGAATGGATTAATGGATTTTGTTTTTCTACCTGCCTGGGTAATCGGTGTTCTTTTAATGTGTTATTGAGGCAATGGCTTATACAGGCCCTTTTGTGTGGGAGAGGGGCAAACCAACATATTTTTGTTACGCATTATGGCTTACGTTCATGGATTTTTGATGTGACGGTGTTTGACTAAAAGGAATTGTAGGTATATGTATGTAAAATACTTTGTTGTACAAACATAAATAACCAACAAAAAAACATGAATGTACGAACGCGAACTCATCCCTTTAAGCCTTAAAGTTTAAGGCATCTCTTCTAGTTAACCTTTGAGCTATCTTTATTATCCTCCTTGTACATTTTTTTTTGGAAAATGAACGATTCGTGTTTAGAAAATTTCCCTCGGTTTGAAAATAAGCATCCCAAAGCTGACATCATGACAGATCGATGACTTGAGCTGAAAAAATCATATACAGCTATTTTTATCGTTTTTTTTCCAAGAAACTACTGTATAAATTTGTATATTTATTTACATGAATTGCACACTCATGCTTCTCATAAACGTGGAATAACGGTGGGATAGCTAAACCACGCTTTGTCCTTATCTGTCACTGTGACATTTGAATTTATGTATGTAAACTCTTTATTGCACAAAAATATAAATATTACAATTTAAATATTAAACTAATGTACAAAGGCGAACTTATAATTACTTATACGAACCTAAATAGGATCTCTTCCAGTTAACCCTGAAGTATATGAGTTAGGTCAATGCATAGGGGTGGATACATACAAGTTTGCACCAAAAATATCAAAAACAGGATGATAATACTGATAAATAAATAAATATTAAACGAATAAACCAGTACTCAAAGTAGAGTATTAAACTTAGGACAGATAAAGACTAGGTATGGTTTAGCTACCCAACGGTTATTCCACGTTTATAAGTAAGAGCAAAAAATTATTTGTTTGTCATACGAGTACTCCTTTTACTATTACTTCATGGTTCAGCTGGAAAAAGATCCTTGAAGGGATATGTTAGCATTTTATTTTCCTTTTTTATTCTTGTACAATAAAGCGTACCTGGGTCATTCTTCTTTTTTACCGACAATAGCCTGTCTCTCATCTTATTAAGCGCCTCATTAGAGTATGGATAATTATGTTTTTCGTGTTTAATATACGTCCATACTTTTATTTATGTAAGAGTACCAAATAATTGTGCTCTTTCTTTAACCTACGATTTTTTTAATAATATGGTTTTCCGTAGAATGCCGTGACAGAGTGGTCATCTAATACTTGGTCTCGTCTGAAAACGGCCACTCTGTCACAGTGTTTCTGGTAAACCATATTAAAAAGAATAAAATATTAATGCAGGACCGGAAGCATTAATTAAATTTAATAAAGAATAAATGCATTTTTTTTTAAATCATGCACTGAAACCATAGTTATTGATAGTTCAAAAATCTAAAAAAACGAAAATTGACGGTTTATTGTCGGTAAAAAAGTAGAACGACCCACCTACATACATAAAACTAAAAATATATTGTTTTGCCTGTGAGGTATTTGCATTCGGGTTCTATATTTAAAAAACACATTCGCTGCCTCGTAGCGCTGCGGGCTATACTGCTGACTGATACCAGCGTTTTTTCGTGGGTACTGAAAACTGCCTACGAACAGAAAACCTAGGTTTCTAAACGCAAGTTTCTAACGAAAGTGATAAGGAATATATGGAACCTGTTAATAATGGGACATATTTACCGAGACTAATAAAAATAATTAATATTTTCACAAATACTTTAACGATAGTTCATTATAGTGCAAACTTAAACATACAAACTAAATTTGGAAAATACTTATTTTTGAAGAAACTTGAGCATGCAATGGACCTTCCATTAGATTTTTTTTTTTTCTTATTGAAACATTTTTTTTGTCATTTTTACTGTGGTACTCAGATTTGGTCCTCTGGTTTGGTAATACCTTTTGAATCTTTAGATTGCAGTCTCAAGATTGTAGTCTTGAGAATTTTGTAGTCCCAGAACCCACTTACCATCAGGGAGCCTGTGTGCTCGTGTTCCTTCTCCATTAAAAAGTGTAATGTCTGTCTGTAACGTCCATTAACAAGTGAAATGTGAGTACCTGTTTGTGACACCTTAACACCTACATGGATGAACCAATTAGGATGTGATCTTTTATTTATACATACACATACATACCTTCACGCCTGTAATCCCAGAGTGGGCTAGGCAGAGCTACAGAATTACAACTTAAAAAGTTGTTGATAATTCAGTAACAGCAATTTGCACAAATAGGCTAAGATGTTTACCAGCGTATTTGTGATAGGTTGCAAGCCTATCGCCTAACAGTACTACAAGCCTATATTCCCTTAGTCGCCTATTTATAAGCTAGTTTAACTGAAGTAAGTACTATGAAGCTTAGCGTTTAAGTTTTATTAACTCTGCAGCAACTATGTCAGAGTATTTAACTATTACAATTATTAAATCGTTAGATTTCAAGCAAATTTCAGTTACACAACTAATAGTTTAGACTATGCTATTTTATTTATTAATATCGTGAAACAATTTATTTACTGAACAGTACACCTTACATTAAAAAAAACTTTACATAATATCAACAGAATTCAACATATAAAATAATATAGGTTATCTTATTATTATTAGGCTATGTTAAAACTAATTTTAAATCGCGCCACACAGAAAAGTGCATATTTAAACGGATACTTTTATGCTAAATGTGTGAATAATAAATCAAAAACATTGTGTGTGTATAAAGCCATCCATAACGACCGTTCTTTCATACACGAAATATTCGTGGCAACCCGCCATTACTGCTGGATCGGGTAAGTAAAAACTGAAAATGCTCATGCAATTACAAAGTAGAGGGTAGATTACAAAACATACAGTTCAGTCACTCGTTTCACCTCGTAAAGCCCACCATATTATACATACATACATACAAAAATTTTTATTTTTTTTATAGCATGGGAAGGCAAACGAGCACACAGGCCACCTGATGGTAAGTGGAAACTGTGACCCATAGACATTCGCATTGCTAAGACTGCAAATGCACTGCCAACCCTGAGGACTAGGATGGAATGCCTCTATGCTAGTAATTTCACCGGCTGTCTTATCCCCAAACCGGAACACAACGATACGAACACTGCTGCTTGGCGGTAGGTTAATAGATAAGATGGTGGTATCAACCCGGACGGACCCTGCACAAGGTCCTCCCACAAGTAAACCCAGAGTGGGGTAGGCAGAGCTACAGAATTACCAACAACTACCATATTATAAACAGAGAGATTTTCGGAAGTGGGACTTTGAACCATCAAGGCAATAAAGTTTTTTTTTTTTTTTTTTTTATATCATAGGAAGGCAAACAAGCACACAGGCCACCTGATGGTAAGTGGAAACTGTGACCCATAGACATTCGCATTCACAAGACCGCAATCCTAAGACTGCAAATGCGTTGCCAACCCTGAGGCCGAAGATGGAATGCCTCTATGCTAGTCATTTCACCGGCTGTCTTATCCCCAAACCGGAACACAACAATGCGAACACTGCTGCTTGGCGGTAGGTTAATGGATAAGATGGTGGTACCAACCCGGACGGACCCTGCACAAGGTCCTCCCACCTTTAAATAAGTATAATAATATATTGTTAAGTTCATTTTACGTTTGTCACATAATGCTATTTTCAGTTTATTAAGATAGGAAAATAAACCTTATTGTTATTGTTACACAGTTCAAATTAAATTACCTTGTTTATGTACATCCTATTGCACACTGAGCCTTAAGTGGATGATGTATAACTGAGCATTTTAGGATAGGTGCAAAATTTAACCGAAATTAGGTCACGTGGAAAACAGCTGTTTCTTTATTATTGCAAATACTTAGTAGTACTTATTGTACAATTTCTAAATGTTGATTAACTGCTAGGGTTATAAAAAAACGGTTTTTTTCTGACTTGAAAAAAAACATGAAAAAAAAAAACCGTGAAAAAAAACCGTTTTTTTTCTGGAGTACGTTTTTTTTCAAAAGTATGAAAACTCAAAATTTTCAAGGCAGTTAATACTTTTATACGGTTGTTTTACTTGTTTTAGACTTTATGTTAACCATTAAACCAATTTAATTTAACAACTTTAATTAATAACAACATAAATGAAATCTGTAGTGGGAGTTATCGCAATTTACTGTTGGCAACAGTCAACACCAACGCCTCTCGTCGCCGCATCGGGGAGTTCAGGGATTCCCCAAAAATTAGTTAGTGCTGCTGATAGTGCTGATAGTTCTAGTGAATAGGTTTAAAGTTCTTTTTGCATTTACTAAAAATAGTTTAGTTAAATAAATCACGAAAAACCGTTATTGTGGCATATTTTTGTTCATCTGAAAAATAACCTAATTTAGAAAAAAAACAATGGTGCCAGGTTTTTTTTCATGTTTTTTTCATAAATTTGAAAAAAAACATTTGGTTTTTTTTCTATTCGCAACCCTATTAACTGCACACCACTATTATAGCCTACAGCATTTTTTTTTTCCAATACGAAGTGTCAAAGTTATTAAATGAAATCGAAAAATACTTTAATGGCTTATAAAGTATGAGTTTATTTTTTAATGCGTTAATATTTTGGAATTATTGTGTTGTGATTGAATGTGAAGTTTTAGAATTACAAATTAAAGCTATTTTTGGCCAAGGGAGACAAAAGCGTACCGCAAGGAGAAGTTTTTTACAAGTAACAATAAAACATAAATAATATTTTGGACCCTTAATGGAGGGGCTTTCGTATCATTAAATATTTATGTAACTTTTTGGGACGCCCTGTATGTATGTATTAATATTTTAATGTTAGTTCAAAACACAAAATAATACCTATTTATTTGTGTAGCAAGTGTTTGTTTGTCACTTGTTTGTTTAGTTTAAGTTAGTAATAACCAGCCACACTGCCTGCCGCGGCACAATACTGACACCGCTTTGTAACGTTATTTACTTGCTAGTGTTATTATTTTCTATTTAAAACTCATTTTTACTTGTACTAATTCTAAGCGCAAAACTCGAAAACGGCTGAACCGATTTGGCTGATTTCTTTATTGTTGTGTTCGTCATTGTCAGAACAAATAATTAAATAATAATTGAAAAATCCACCGGGGTAGTAAGAAATTTGCAGAGGGGTGAAGCCGCTGGCGGGCCGCTAGTGTTAAATAAATGTATCTTCCATTCTATTTCTTTATTTATACTTAATTTAATACATAAAAAACCCAAAAATAATGGCGCTTCTTTTTAAATGTCTATTTTTACCGTTGGCCGAGGAATGAGCCCTCCGATCTCCACACAGATAGATTATTTTTGATCTGCGAAACCGATTCCATGCCTTCATGCTTCAAGGCTTAAGAGTTTCAACGGCAAAGATCTCAAATATGCAATTCTCAGTTATGTTACCTTTTGCAACGTTTTGCCGATTCAGCCGTCGTAGCAGACTTACCTGCCTTCAAAATTGCCACGAGATGAGGTGGGACGGTTCTATAGTTGGTATAAAATTTAACATTGTATGCTACCAGCGAGCCTAGTAGGATTGCGTCTATCGCGTGACAAAATTTTGGTAAAGCATCTGTCACTTTCGTACATTAGTATCTGAAAGGGATGGATGTTTTATGCACATTTTGTCACGCAGCCGTATTAGGCTCCCTGGGGCTTCATTCCACTCGCTAAAACAATATCGTGTTGTGAACATTATGATAGCTCGTTTTTACTTGAAAATGACAATTCTAATTTTAAGATATTTTAAAAGATATTTTGAATTAGTTTTTTCTTTTTATTCGTTTTTACTCGTACTGACTGTATTTTGCATCGTAACCCGTAAAAAGATTTTTTTAAATAGAAAAAATACCCAGCTCCTGTTTATTCCACATTGATGTAGCATTTTGCGGCTTTGCGGAGTGCAGTAAACTGGTATGCACTTAATTGCAATCAAAGAAAACTTAATTATTACTTAATGGCTTATAGCACGGCATACAACAGTCCCCTTTGGTTTTTAATAAAGCGAACAGTTAACACGAGTTCAAACTTTTGTCTCTTTAAAACAGTTAGGCTAGAGTGTAGTTTGAAAAAACAAGTTAAATTCAATTCTTTTACTAAAACTGTTTTATGTCCCTAAATATTACAGACAACTTTGGCTTGCCAATTAATAATAATTTGACAAATTTAAAACTGTTTAAACAGAAACATGGAATTGAAGCCCTGGATAAAATGCTTAACGTAATCGATTTTCAAAAACTGTCAAAGTCTGGCAGCTTACGGCAAACCTATACATTTTCGATAACTAAATAAAATTAATATCAGGGGACTATGTCACACCAATTCAACTCGTCCCAAACTAAGCTCTAGGCTTGTACTATGGGTACTACACAAAGGTAAGCATACTTGTATAGAAAAATATGTACCTAAATACGAGTACATAGAAAAAATCCATGACTCAGGAACAAATATTCGCGCTCGTCACACAAATATCTGCTCTTACCGGGACTTGAACCCAGGGCCGGTAGCTTCATAGACAGGGTCACTACCAACTAGGCCAACGCGTCATCAAATAACGATATCAATCTCGCAATGCATCTTGTCTAGTACCACGTCTCTAGGGTGTTCTGCCTTTTCGCCTTTTTTGGTGGAATTTCATTTCCCAACCAACATTTCGCCGAATGTTCACTTTGACAACTACTTATTGGCAAATTTTTGAATGCCAACCTCTCATTTGGCCGAATTATTAAGAAGACGAATATCATTTTGACTTTAAACTTTTGGAATATTTTCACATGGCAAATGTTACACTAGGCCGAAAAACTCTCTCCTAAAACAAAGAAGAAATGAGTTTAGTAAAAGGTGTCACAATACCCACAGAGACCAGTTAGGTACGACGACGAGCGTAGCGAGGGGGAGTGTTAGGTAGAACTGCGACCTTACAGCATCGATTTTTTTTGTATATTATTAAGTGAACCAAGCTAAGTGAACCATATTTGGCTATACGAAAAATGACATTTTAATAAATGTACATATAAAAAAAACCAATCGTTGAGTTGGCAATGAGGTTGGGAAATGAAACTAATCATTTTAACAAGTTGCCATATGACGATTCGGCAAAATGAAATTCGGCCAAACGTTGGTTGGGAAGTGAAATTCGGCAATAAAATTGTCGGCGATACAATAGAGAACCCGTCTCTAGGCATGATGCATTCAGTGTTCGTTATTATTATCAAAAATGTATATGGTTGACGAAATCGTTTACGTTAGCGTCAAGTAACTTGTCTAGCCTTGCTTCGGAAACGTCTAATGAATTAGAATATCACTCAATTCGGTATGTCGCCCACACAGACATCGGAGAAATCTCCGTCTTAACGGATTGGCTGGTCCTCGAGGGTGTATTGTCTGAGGCCGCGGCCGAGGAGTTATGTCGTCGATGGAGAGCCCTCGCCGCTGATTCGATTTACCGACCCTGGATGCTGGCGGAGAGGACAGGCTGTTCATGTTGATACATGAATAAATATTTTACGAGACAAAGTCAAGAAAAAATATTACAGAAAAACTTACATAACACATTGACCAGTGACGTTTAAATTTGCGGTCCCCAACAACATTTATTCAGTAAGTACGCCGCACGGGCACTTTTACACGTCCAGAATCTACCAGCGCTTCACAAGAGACCACTACTGAGAAGAAACGCCGCAAAAACCTCAACAAAAGTAATTTTTTATATATTTAATATTACAATGGTACTACTCAGTCAACATTATAATTATAAATATATGAATAGTAAATAAAAAAATATATCAAATAACCTGCGTGGTTTCTGCAGGAAGGCACACCAAAATCTTAAGAGAGAGATAGAGAGAGAAAAGGGAGTAACTCGTCAAAAATGTGAGCTTACATATCTAATGTTGAAAAAAATGGATTGTTTAGTATTAGCATGGCACAGCATTGTATTGCATGTCGTACAATTTAATTCAAAGTATGGATATACTTGAGGTGGGGGGAAGAGTTTAATGATGACTAGTCAAGATTTTTTGTACCCCATGCTGACCCTGGCTCTCAGTTATAATATGCAGTCGGATTATTAAAACTTGCTCTTCGTTAGGCTTGTAAAGTAAGTGGTCGGTGCTATCTGGCGCCAAGCGAGGGTCCACACGAGTGTTTTAGACCCATCCCTAACTAAGGGCTTGTCTACTTGAATATGCAATCACGCTGTCACTAAAGATGGACTTTGATCGCTAAGGATTCTTTGCTATGTAAACACGCCTTGATTTACGTCGATAGAATGGTCTCGAATGTTTATACAGTGTCCAGGATGTCCAGTGACGTAAGGGCAAATAAAGGAAGGAAAGGAATTTGACGTGTAAAAGTGCCCGTGCGGCCTACTTACTGAATAAACATCTTTTATCTTTTATCTTTTTTTTAATAGACAAAAGCGGTTTTGGGTAAATGATGTAATTAATGACGGTTTACTGTTCATCCGTGTGTCTGTCTGTCCTACAGACAGAGTGCATATACCTTGAAGACTCGTTAGCCTTGTTGTTAGGGACCCTGCCTACGAAGCTAGCGGTGCCGGGTTCGAATCCCGGTAAGGGCAAATATTCGTGTGAGTATTTGTTCCTGAGTCTTGGACGTTTTCTATGTATTTACGTTTATAAGTGTGTTTATCGTTGTCTAGTACCCATAGTATAATCCTAGAACTTCGTTTGGAACCACGTGAATTCGTGTGAGATTGTCGACAAATAAAAAAAAACGGTAAAAAATTAAAGGTTGCAGTGTCTTTCTTTGGCGTGTTTTGCTTGATCATTACATTGTACGTTAGTTCCGTGTAAGTCCACCTTGCTCTTGGTTGATTTTTTACTATCCGAGTGCTCGCACATTTAAGTTGCATAGAGAAATCTTCTTTGAAACAATTATACTCTCTATTACTTCACGATTAAAATGTAACTGATAAATTAACGCTCCAATTAAGCTCTACGATTTTGGCTGGATTTCTGATCTTTCAATAATTTACCACAAGGCTCAGGCAAAGGGCCGACCCATCAACACTGACCGACGGAATCCGTGTTACAGTTTAAATCATAGACGATTGACTAAATACTTCTTAAACTAATTAAAGCAAACTATTATCAAGCACTATTATTATTATTACATTTTTGAAATGGGAGGACCTTGTGCAGGGTCCGTCCGGGTTGGTACCACCATCTTATCCATTAACCTACCGCCAAGCAGCAGTGTTCGCATCGTTGTGTTCCGGTTTGGGGATAAGACAGCCGCCCGGTGAAATGACTAGCATAGAGGCATTTCATCTTAGTCCTCAGGGTTGGCAACGCATTTGCAGTCTTGTGAATGCGAATGTCTATGGGTCACAGTTTTCACTTACCATCAGGTGGCCTGTGTGCTCGTTTGCCTCCCCATGCTATAAAAAAAAGCTAAAACTGCCTTATTCATAAACGCATTAAAATCTATTTTAGCTAAAGTACTCTCAATTGAAGGAGAAATCAGTGAACACACAAAAAGATACAGCCGAATATAGAACCTACTTATTTATGAAGTCGGTTAATAAATACGTTATGGCTTGCGTTTATTATAACATACAACACTACAAGACAAAAAAACATTTTATTACAGCAAGTACAGAGCGATCTTTTAGAATGTGCTTTTGGTTACTTGTCTCTCACTCTTATTTGTCTCTAATTACGAGCGAATGAGAGAGAAGTACATACCTGAAGCAAATTCTAAGTGCTTATAGATTCTTAGATCAAATCAAATATGCGAATGAAAAGATGACAGTCACATAATAATAAAATGCACACCTTTTTAGGGTAACGTACAAAAAATTAAAAAACATCACTCGTGTGTCTGTCTGTCTGCCCGTCCGTCATAGCCAATTTGCTCCGAAACTGCGGGACCGATTGAGTTGAAGTTTGTTAGGTACACATAATGTAAATTGATGACCACACACAGATGTAGTTTTTTTTTATATGTTCAGCTTTGGGTAACAAATGAGGAAATTCAAAAAATAGTTTTGTAAACCTTACTGTGTAATAATATGACATAGCCGTATCAAATGAAAGGGCTCGTTATGGAAATCTCAAAAATATTTTTGTTGTTATTAAATAATAAATTGTTTTGACTTTATTCATGAAAGACCCTGGCCCTGATCTCCGAAATTACTGAACCTAAAATTTTGAATAAACATAAATTGTAGTTCATTTCTTGAGATTACAGGAATAAATATAAAAATATTTTCATTTCTTTAAGTTCAACTCGCACTTGGTCTGTTTTTTTAATTTTCCGCTGTAATATTGATGTGGCTTTATATATGTATATAACTACTTCTTTTCACCTATCCGCTTCCCCCCAGCAAACTTATACTTAACATATAACCTGTACTGTATCTGTAAGAAACTTAGTTCTTGGCAGTATCTTAGACAGCAAACAAGTTGCTGAAGGCAAGGAGGTAAAAGATAAGCAGGTACAAGATGTAGGTATAGAAAAAAATAATAGCTGGGTCCATCATGATCATACCTGTGCTAACTCGGGGCACCTACACTAAAGTGATGTAGGGTGACGGAACCAGTAATGGACAAGGCACCAATAATGGACACTTGATTCTTATTTTACAGAAGATAAGGGTTATTCATTTGTTTTGCAACAATCAATTTAGGACCGTATGAAATTTGATTTAAGACTGAAGTGTCCATTACTGGTGCCTGTCAGCTAAAAGTGTCCATCATTGGTGCCGTCACCCTAGCAAAATATTTTATCGACAAAAAAATATATCGATGTTACTGTCAACATCTAAATGGTATTGAACATCAGATTCATTCAGTATCACATTTGACGTGACGCGTGACATTATATTTTTTCGGGTGAAAAATGATGGCAACATAACTTTGACTTACGTAGTCACATGTCATTCACTTATCCACGAGCAAGTGTAATATTCACGTGGGCGTGGGTTTTTCTTGGGCGGCACGATAATTTTGAACTTTGTAACAATCATAGCGGAATATTAATGAACTAATTATAATTAATGGCACGGACTGTAAATTGTATTTTGGATTGTAATGACATCCGCATACTTCTGTTATCTTAAGAGGCTCGATATCAGATATGATATCGAACTTTTTACAGTTATCGAGAATTTTCAATGAGAACATGCATATCGGACCCAACAAGCAAAGTATTCCTATAAATAAAGACTATAAGTACTTTTTTACTAATAACGTTCCTATAGAGGCATTGACGTAGAGCCATATACTTATAATAGCATACGATAAGCGGTAACATACTCAAGAGCATTCATGTTTATATTTCAGCCTTATAGTTTGCTACAAGATTGTAGCACAGAACAGTTACAGGATACTTATACTTATAGTAACATTTCACCAGCGTAGATAGTCTTAAGATCATTTGATTTGATTTTACAGACTTCTAGTTACCTACAAGATCGTCTTATAAGACAGTTATAGGTTTAAGTCTCCTATAACAGTTTGCAGAAAGATCAAATAGGCCTGAATAGGATCTTATAGTAGCATTTTGTAAGAGAACAAGATATTATAAGATACTAAGCTGAGGTTATTATAAGTCTACATCGCTATTAGTCTTGTCCAATGTTCTTATAAATGAAATTGTACTTGGTAAGAGCCTTATTAGGTGAAATAATCTTATAAGTTATTAGATCAAACACCTTACTAGTAAACGTTTGGTATTTTTTGCTGAATCAATTGGGATTGTTCATATTTTTTAAATTACTCTAATTTGAAAACCATTTCGAGGAATAGGGTTTTAAAACCGTTCTGCATTATTAAGTTTTTGAAATATTTATCTATTCCGGACATTTCGACAAAAGTATATTTGACCTTTGTTTGACTTTCGTTTTTGGCTTGAAGCCCTCCTAGGGGTATCTTACGGATTAAGCGAAAACCGCTTGAAATAGTATGTTTTATTCCACAATTACAATTATTTTTTATTATTAGATATCATTTAATTCTTCTAATTTAATAGAAAATGCCAACTCAAATTTAAAATAATCATGTCATCCATAAAATGTCTGCAAAATAAAAAATGATATTAAAACAAAACTATTGGATCAAATACAAAACTAATGAAATTGGTCTCTTAAAATTACCTATTCTTTCGAATTAGAATGTAAAAATTGTAAGTTATTTTTTTTGGTCTATCCCAATTGTTTTTTGTTTGTTGTTGTTGTTGTTGTTATTGTTTGAATTGTTCAGAACATGCATATCGGTTATCGACATAGCTCAAAGAATCAGCAAGCTGACAGCCGCTGGGGTAAACGTGTTCTTGACTGGAGACCCCGTCTCGGAAAACGTACTGACGCCCTCAGACCAGGTGGGATGACGACCTGCAAAAGACTGCAGGTGATTGCTGGATGCGGCAAGCTGAAGACAGGGCGCTATGGTGCTCATTAGGGGAGGCCTATCCAGCAGTGGACTAATATTAGCTGATGATTATGCATCATATCTTGGAGACTCATTACATCTCCGGAATTGTATTATTATTTTAACCTGACATTTTTATTAATTTCATTATTATTACTACTGGGACCTGTACATCCCTGTGACATTTAAATTAGATAGCTTATGTTTAGTATTGTAATGTTCTTTATTTAAAAAAATGGCTTACTGTTGAGTTTCTTGCGGTGCTTCTTCTCAACAATGGTCTCTTGAAGCGCTGGTAGATGGTAGATTCAGACTTGTAAAAGTGCCTACAGGGCCTACTTACAGAATAAATGATTTTATTTTTTTTATTTTATTTTATCGACATCTTTTTTATCGACATCAAATCCCTTAAACTCACCCCAAGTTAGCATAGGTATGATCATAATCGCTTCCACCATCTTGTCCTTTAATCAACAGCCAAGATAAGACAACTGGCAAAATGACTAGCATAGGTATAGCCTTTCTAACTAAACCGTTAGGGTAGACAACTTTGCAGTCTTAGGATTGGATTGCAGTTTTAAGATTGAATTCTCGAGATTACGAATGTCTATGGGTTTTAGGACCTTCGGGAGGCCTGTGTACTCATTTTCTTTCTCTATCCTATTAAAAATAAGGTAGTGAGAATGAGAGGATTCCATTTAAAGGTTCTTCAAATGCCTAAGTAACTACCTTCATTTGTTTTATTACGCTGTGTAGTGTCTGTTATAACAGTTTTGTTTTTCACGGTCTTTAATATAATCATACCAATTTTGACGCTTGTATTGTATGTTTTACCTATTTATAGATACAATAAAAAAAAATACGTTGAAAAATCGTTTCTTGTTCTCATTAATTATTTCCCTTCCTTTTAAAAAAACTTGACAGTAAATTCGCTATCATTAACACAATATCGTCGGTAAAACTGCAAAACCGCGTAAGTAATATTTAAAATAAGGAGCAAAATGCACCTTTTTAATAAGATTGCAAGGTTTATTTTGCTCTATCATAAAGTTGTAAGTTACGCGGCTTTGCAGTGACACCGTC
The DNA here is from genome assembly GCA_927399475.2 of Acleris emargana. Lineage (NCBI taxonomy): Eukaryota > Metazoa > Arthropoda > Insecta > Lepidoptera > Tortricidae > Acleris > Acleris emargana. Next base: position 1,932,490 of record OV656836.1, on the reverse strand, counting down.
GATATTTTAAAAAAAAGCAACGCGCCACCTTTTAAGGCTCAAAAGAGACAGCCCTTTTTTAGAACGGACGGAGGGACAACGTAGGCATATTGACAAGGTCCCATTGGAATCCCTTCGAGATACCCTTAAAACCTAGATTTCTTATTACTACTACTTATTAGTTCTTGAGAGTTTTGACACATTTTCCTGCTCAACTGCGCATGAATGTTTTTTTTTTTTTATGTGAGATTCATTGTTTATATAATGCTAGGTTAAGTTTATTATTATATAAGCAATATTAAAAAAACGACTGACTGTTGAGTTTCTTGCGGCGTTTCTTCTCAGCTGTGCTCTCTTGTGAAGCGCTGGTAGATTTTTGACGTGTAAAAGTGCCCGTGCGGCCTACTTACTGAATAAACATCTTTTATCTTTTTTACTTCTGAAATCTCGTCGATGGACCCATCATCCCCCGCCAACGCGCTTCTCCCTTGCACTGGACCACACCTTAATCGTAAGTTATTCCGCCTAAACTTGAAATAACACGATCGATGCCCCCGGCCCGGACCGCCATGTTATGCCTGTGATGTAGACTATGAAAATTTATCAAAATATTAAACTTCCAGCGCTCCAGCTATAATTAAAATAACATCCGAGATATTCGAGGAATATTTCGACGTTAGAAATGTTTAAGTCGGGATAAACAAGATGAAGTTGAAGCTATTCTGCTTGACCAACGCTAAGTGAGACGGAGACAAGGCGTTTCATGTCAGCGTTTATTTGTTGTTAGAAGTGGACGTCAGGCTTTTGTAACAATATTAGGGAGAAAAGCGTCCATTTTGGTGCACTAGGAAGTTTGTTTTGATTCTGACAGTTATAATAAAGGATATGATTATACCTTTATTAGAATGTTTAACTGTATCGAATTTTATTTTGTTTTGAAATATGTTCTGACCAGTTATATATCTTTACATAATTATATAACAAAGTCTGTCCCTCTGTATGTACGCTTAGGTCTTTTAAACTACGCAACTGATTTAAATACGGTTTTTATTTATAAAAAATGTTGGAGAAGCGGCCGAGTCCCGGAAGATTGGGTCAAGGCCGTTATCGTCCCACTGTATAAAGGAAAGGGGTCACAGCAAGACTGCAAAAACTACCGCGGTATCAGCCTCCTTAGTGTTGTCGGCAAAGTATATGCGAAGATTTTAATTGAAAGGGTATTGAATGTTACGAATGACAAAATCTGGGATGTACAAGCGGGATTTCGAAAGGGAATGGGATGTACGGATCAGGTCTTTTCACTACGGTCCATCACAGAAAAGTTCTTGGCTGTGAACCAAAAGGTTTTCTGTGCTTTTGTGGACCTGGAAAAGGCCTATGATAGGGTAGATAGAAAGGAGTTGTGGACGGTGTTGTCTATGTATGGAGTGAGCAGCAACCTGGTGCAGGCTTTGAGGTCCCTTTATGAGGGCTCCAGAGCCTGTGTCAGGATCAATGGGGCATACTCGGCCTGGTTTAACATCTCTAAAGGTGTTAGACAGGGCTGTGTTGCCTCACCATGGCTGTTCAATCTATTCATGGACAGTTGTATGAGGGATTTGAAAGAGTATGATAAGGGTTTGCGTGTGCCAGAGTTGCTAATCAAATGCCTCTTATATGCCGATGATCAAGTTATACTTGCCCCATCGGTACTTGAGTTGCAGGAGATGGTGACAGTGATGAATGAGGGATTTAAGCAAAAGGGGATGAAAGTAAATGTTGCCAAGACCAAGGTCATGGTGATAGAGAAGGATGAAGAGATGACTGAGTGCGTGATAAATGTAAATGGTGAATTAGTAGAACAAGTGAGCGAATTTGTGTACCTGGGAAGTGTGTTTACAAGAGATGGTAAGTGTGAGAAGGATATCGAGAGGAGGGTAAATGCGGGGAATCAAATTAATGGGGCCCTGTACTCCTTTGTGAGCAGACAGGGCGTTTCACAAAAAGCCCGGCTGGCTGTTCACAATGGAGTGCTGGCCCCTACCCTGATGTATGGTAGTGAATGTTGGGTGTGGCAGGACAAGCATGTAAGTCGTGTAAATGCAGTTGAAATGCGCTCTTTGCGTAGTATGTGTGGTGTGAAACTGATTGATAGAGTTAGAAATGAAAAAATCAGAGAGAAGTGTGGAATAAAAGAAGATGTAGTGACTAAGATTGAAAAGGGCATGCTTCGATGGTTCGGTCATTTGGAAAGGATGGATGAGGGAAGATTGACGAAAGAGATATACAGATCGAAAGTGTGTGGAAGGGTCGGAAGGGGCCGCCCTAGGCGTACTTTTTCGAATCAAATCGGAGAAATACTGGAAAAGGGCCGAATCTTAAGTACCCGAAACCGACGTGCGTGCATGACTCGATGTATGAATGTTGAAGAAGCGAAGGAAATTTGTCAGGATCGTAGCAAGTGGAAAGAAGTGGTCTCTGCCTACCCCACTGGGAAACAGGCGTGATTTAATGAATGAATGAATGAATTTATAAAAAAAAATGGATTTTGAACCTGTGTTATAGAAAATGTACGAATACTGAAGCGAAGCGAGGGCGCATCGCAAGTACAATACATAACTCTTTCTTTGGGCTACAAAAAAAAACTTTTCAAAAAATCGACCCATAACTAGAAACAACATAACAAAAAGCAAGCTTTAAAAACTGGACTGTCGCTAACCAACTTTAAATCGTTATAAATCCTAAATGACCGTCTAAAATGAAAAATGATGAAAAAACCCTAAAGATGATTTTTAAATACCTATTCAATGATTCCCCATTTGTCATAGATCGTGTTTATTTTTGTTTCATTTTTACAATATTTTAATTAATGTCATATCTTTTGTGACACTCACAAGAAGACAAATCGATTGCCATGATGCCAATCATCAACATCGGTCCATGCGTTTAGTTTCTAAAGCGCCACCAAAGAACAAACATACATATATTTATAGGCTGATAAACACATTACCCTCCTCATTCAGCAGCTATTTTTACCCAAAACACCGCAAACAACACAAAGCGAGACATGTGCAAAATCCTGGGGGGTTATTATGACATAGCTATGCAGTTTATTATAAGGCGAGTGTAAAGGCCAGAGCTATAGGAGTTATACAGCGCTGTCCTTTTCTCACGGCGTTTTTTATTTATTTTTATTTATTTTAATAATAACCCCTCTGTAGTAATACATGAATGGTTAGAACATCACATACAGCTGAAATATTGCGCAACTAAAATAAAAATAAGAATATCAAAAGACGCACGAATAAACAGGATCTGCGTAATACGGACCGCATCTTGCCATCTTTATAAACATGGAAATGAGGTTCAAACTTCACATTACGCTATCAGATTGTCTCGGAACATACCAACGTAGGTATTTTATGCGTATTCTCCTAAATAAACAGAGAGAAAGGTTTGCGATCCGCGGGACGAGGGTTGGCCGTGCCTCTTTTTGCGCTATAATGCGTGTTTATCTCGTTACGTTTTGTCGTGATTCCAGAGATAAAACAGAGGGAAAGGTTGCCGATCCACGCCTGAGATGATTTTTAACATACAAGCCCATTGCCGCCGGGTTTTGTGATTGGTGTGCTCCACTTGTAACTCACGAGCCTTCTGAATTGAAATTGTTCCGCATTTTTAGGGCCTTTGCTACGTGACGTCGTTATGTAGCGTGTCCTCGCATCTTTACGTTTATTACTCGTAATTTCTGTTGCTTTATAAGTCAGTTCTTGTTTGTGATGTAAATCTACAAGGTCGTGTCATGTATTTGCTCTTGTTAAAATAATGGGCGTTTTGAAGTATTTTGAAGGTAAAACTTATTGCAGTGCCTATGTAGAGTGATATTATTTCAGCTGAAATACAACATAGATTCAACTTAATTTTAAAACCATCTTGTAAACGAAACTGATGAAAAACAACCTATACACCAAACCGATATACACTCGGTTTTTCTCAGTGAATAAATTTGTTTAGATGTTCGGCAAAAAGCGGGATAAGTATATGCTATTTGCATCCCGACGTGCGAGCCGGCCGAGAACTGCGCCCTGATTGATAGAGGTATTATGCCGAGCTCCGTTTTTTTACTCGGATAACGAGAAGCAGTTCTAAAATAATAAAAGGGACGAGCGACGGGATCAATGTGGAGGAAATTTGTTGGGAAAATGACTATTAAATCTCTTGTAAGAGAGAATTCAATTTGGAAATCAGAGCAACAGTGGTGTTGTTGTTTGACTAAGGAGTAAAAAAATAGTCTTTTCGCCTCTCATGCTCTTGAAATTTTACTTTAGTCTCTGCACATCGGGACTAAAGCTCCCTATTAATCTCTAGGGATTAAAGTATTATTTTTAATTTACTTTGAAATCCCCTAAACAACCAGTCACGGTGTTTGTAAATGGAGAATTGTTCCCATTTTCACTGATTGTGTATGGACTATTTTTAGGCCGTGGAAATAACCTCAAAATTACAACTATGCAAAAATATAAAAAAATGATTTAATTTCGTGAAACACGGTTAATGATTACGAATTCGAATCTATTAAAATATGTTAACTTTTTTTTTTTTATTTGACGTTGTCCAAATAATTTTCAATTTTATATCTGTTGGCTCAGTAAACATGCAAGCACTAATAAACGCGAAGCAAATATGTCAGAAACACTGTTACATATTTAATGAATATTTTAATTTTGTTTATAACGTCGTTTTTTTTCCTCGCATTCAAAGTGAAAAGTAGAGTGTTTAACGCGAGACTATAAACAACCATAATGAGGCTCTAGCCACTCTTGCTCGCGTGGCTAAACATCTCGTGTCATTATGGCTCGTTTTAGTCCCTTGTTGAACAATCTACTATTGTATTATAACATAGGTACATTTTTTATGCACGGGGAAGGCATTTGATCATTTAGGTCACTGGATCTTTGACCCGTAGATATTTGAATTCTCAATAGTACAAACTCAAAATCGCAATCCTTAGACCTCAAATGCGTTGCCAGCCCTGAGGACTGAAACGGAATGCCTCTATGCTAGTAATTTCATCGGTTGTCTTATCCCCACACCGGATCCTAACAATGCGAACACTGCTGCTTAGCGCAGGGTTCATTAAATTAATAAAATGAAAGAATATGCAATATGAATATTTGTTCATAATCTAGTGATTCAATTTTCATATCACATTTGAAAAGAGCAACAAATATCATGAGCACCAAAATTATCTTCAAGATCTCCAAATTAGGTTAGGTTAGGTTAGTATGGTTTTGGTGGTGGAGGATTTACTATTTTCTGGTGATCCGTTAAACATAAGTCTTTGAAAAGCATTCGTTTTATGGGTAAATTCAAACAAAAAGTGCGATCTCATGATAAGAAGAGATTTATAAAGGCAATTTTAGATAAATCTGACCCAAAAGAAATCTACAATGGCTTTTAGGCAAAAAAAAGTCAAAGGTACCGGAGGTACTAACATCACAAGGACGGACCTTTTCCTTTTATGAAATAAGTAACGTCAACGTAACGTCATCGATAAATTTTGGCGATCCCGTCTCCATACAATATTAAGTATCTACTAAAAACTCCTATCTTGTTGACTTCCTGAGAAGTATGGAGGTGTGAAATGACAACAACCGAACTGAACCGGAGGTAGTTTATTATTGACTTATGAATACAATGGTTAAGGTATAATTTCGATATCGGCGACCACGTCCGGTGACCATGTCGTGCGACCCACTGTATGAATGTATATATAATAGACTATCGGAACGAAACGCAGGGCTTCTGAGGGACCGCGGGGCGGCGAGGTGGATGATTTTCATATTCATAATTCTCAAAGCGCAATAGAGAATTAAAAAGTGGCCCTTAGTCCTTGAAATTGGATTAAAGGTTATTTTTATAGACGCTTTTTAGTGCTCCATAGTCAACAAGAGACGTCTAGTTTCGCTTAGTCTATCTGTCTGTATGTCCCTCTGGCCGCAGTTTAACCCAAACTTTGATGGTACTATGCTGTAATATATTATGGTAAATTTACCTTTTTATTCATAAACTTGCAATACCAAACTGTACTTGAAAATATATGCTCCGTCTTTATGTTTCATTATGACATTTGAGTAAGATAGAAAGGGTCAAAGAATACTTTAACTAAAAAAGGTTTTAGTGAATTTATGAATTAGGGTTTAAATTTCTCTAACAAAGTAAAATTCTTTTTTTAGTACCTCCCATACAATTTCTTATTTAACATAATGACATTGAGTGAAAAATCATTGGATCTTTTAAAATTGTTATTATATTTTTTTAGATATATTGACCTCTAAAAGTTTTAGTTAGGGGGTAGGTTAAATTTACTGTACCGTATCGTCCGCATAATAATATGGTAAATACCAATTCTTATCAACAAATTTGGCCCTTACATTGAAATTGTGACACCAAGCTATTAAGGAGAACTCAGGGCAAGCATGAGTCATGGCTATAGTCGGCAATGTGTTTCCGATGATGATAAATACTCATGACACATGCTTGGAGCCTCGCCAACGACCTGGTACCTCTTTTACACGATGGCCCTGATAACGGACTTTTGAATAAGGTACAGACACGTCTTAATAGCGTTATAATTAGACATTAGAACTTTTGGTGCATTATTTAACAATTAGTGATTTATATCAAAAAAACAGTATCTATACTTAGAAATTTTGAATTATTATAACGATGACGTTTGTACGTAAAAACCCCTTACATCTTACAATTATTAATATCAATTTAAATGTATTTTATACATACATACATACATTAAATCACGCTTGTTTCCCAGAGGGGTAGGCAGAGACCACTTCTTTCCACTTGCTACGATCTTGACAAATTTCTAATGTCATAATTTGTTTAATTTTAATTTTTATTATTTAATGTTATAAGCTACTCAATGTATGAACGTGGAACGATGTAGGATCGTAGCAGGTGGAAAGAAGTTATCTCTGTCTACGGCCCTGGGAAACAGGCGTCATTTAATGTATGTATGTACTTATGTATTTAATGTTAAAGCGGCTATAGAAATACACATTGTGCAAAATTCAACGGTCTATCTCTGAGATACAGTCTGTATGTTCATGAGATTATATTGCGCTGACAGACCGACAGACGGACGGGCAGACAGCGGAGACTTAGTGATAAGGTCCCCCTTTTGGTATGAAACCCTAGTTTTACCCTGACTTTTCTTATATTTAAGATTTGACGGTACGATGCTCAAAAATAGAATATTCAGTCGAGCAGCTCAGTAATAATAGACTGAACTGTCAATTGAAATGATTTTTATTTAAAGCCACGGAAATCCATACCAATTTTTAGTCTACAAAATTTTTAATCTGGGTCTTAGCCAGATTATATGAAAAACCGCTTAAGAGATATCAGCTCCGAAAGACACTTTCTTACGCTATTAATTATTAAACATCGGTATCAACGTTCGAATTTCATGGCACTCGGTAAGGGTAGCAAAGTAAATAAATACATTCGAAAATTTGAATAATAACGTTTAATTATTTTTTTGTTTTTACACTTAACTATACTGCGGTAAACTGTAGGTACATAATTATTATGCTAAAAGAGGTTTATATTCTAAATACTTCGTAAAACCTCAATACTCATATCGAATTCGAAAAATAATACATGCTGAATTTCCCAACGAATGTCAATTTAACTGTCACGCAAAATAATTTGTAAAGTCAAATAATAGTTTATCGAAACATTCATAACTTAAAATTTGCTTTAATGACCAAGTCCCAAAACTCCCAAACCAACTCAGTGTTAGACTGAGATAATGGACTCAACGCAATATCCTGATCTTATATTTACGGATGAAGGTGCATGCTGTACTGTTTGCAAGATTAATATTAAGAAGAAGTACAACATAGATCAACATATAAAATCAAATTCACATCAAGCTAAACTAAACTAACCTTTTTTATCTATACAAAATAATGGTTAAAATACCAAGTGTATTTGTTTGTATTTGTTTTTCTGCCGACCATACTTTGCCATGAAATTTGAACGTTGATACCGATGTATATTAATTATCAAGGTGATAATCTTGTGTGACGGTAAAATTACTAGCATACAGGGTGTCCCAAAAGTACCACGCCACAGTGACACCGGAGGTAGGTCAGCTCAAGAGGAACCTAACCAGCCTAACATGACCTCAGTAAAAGTTGCACCGTTTTCGAGTTATACCAATTTAAAGATTTTTCCAAATTTTCACCTCTTTTGACATTGTAAGTGCTCGCATTTACTGGGATAGCTTTAGAATTTAGTTTTTTTTATTTGTGCGCGTTTATGAATAGTTGATTAAGATGATAGAAGCATTATTATGTCAATAACTAATGTAAAAGTTGGAAAAATACAGTAATGAACTTGACTTAAATTATCATCAACATAGTAATTTAAACTTTGAACACCTGCCATAACTTTTTTTTACTACAAACGAAATGAGCAAATAACTTTAAAAACATGCGTATTTTATGCCAATTCTAAAATGAGATGATACATGATATCTTAATGCATAAAAGTAGGAATTCGAATGACATTTGCCAATATGGATCCTCGGAAATCAATGCTAATCATCTAAAAAATTATCTTGTACTCTACGATATCTCATTTGTTTGTGCTCCTTTGAAGAATATTATTGATTTTTGGTTGACCTTGGTTCAAAGATAATAAAAAACGGGTTTAATTTTCATTAGTTTTTACAGTAAAAGTTCGAATTGTTTCCCTGCGACTCTAAAGCACAAATGGCATCTTCGAATAAAATTTCGGTTTAATTTTCGTAAACTGGTTTCCGATATGTCTCGGGCTGCATTGAAGACACGTCGCCGTAGTTCCTCTTTGTTAATTATTATCACCAACTACAAAAAAATCAAACCAAATACAAAAAATCTTTAAATTGGTATAACTCGAAAACGGTGCAACTTTTACTGAGGTCATGTTAGGCTGGTTAGGTTCCTCTTGAGCTGACCTACCTCCGGTGTCACTGTGGTGTGGTACTTTTGGGACACCCTGTATGCTAGTAATTTTACCGTCACACAAGATTACCACAATGCTATACTCCTCGTCCAAAGGTTAAAAAGATAAAATTATCAAATATAGGTTGGTCTGTTGGCCAAATACCGTCAGTCCTGTACAACTTCCTATCCAATGACTCCTGAGACCAGCTTTAACAGAACTGGGCCGAGATTTTAGGCGGTAATTGCCAAATCGTCTTTGACCTGTTATCGTATTCTTACTTGACAGCAATGGCGGCAGAGTTAAAAACAATACAGGTCAAAGACGATAGGGTTTTATCACCTATAGATCCCTGCTCCAGTCTGTCCTTAACCCGTCTCTTTTAAAGCATTGCATAATTCATTGTATCGTTTAAAAACAAAAGACAGTCTATCTACAATTGGCTACTTGACAGTTGTAACAATTAAATATAAAAAGTTTTGAATATGGTAGTTTACACTAAAAAAATAACTGCACATATTTTTATTTGCAATAAAAAATATGATAAGTACTTTATTTTTGGAAAATAACATCGTCGTTTTTTACCTGTGGCTCCAATGAACCCAAACGCAAGCGGCCATGAATGATTTACGTGTGACGTCACTGCAGCCTAAACACAAAGTTGTCAAACATCTCCGTAGTAAAAATAAACGACTCGAAAGCTTACCATAATTGTATTCGTGAGAAGTTGCACTAAATGGAGGCGGGATATTTAAAGGCAGATAGTGCAAATCTGCCAAAAGTGGACAGATGTTAACTTCGAATCTCGACGTGCCAACTGCAACCACTTAGTTTCTTTCGATGTTGAGGATTTTTAGGAACGTGTATAAATAATTTTTCAGAAGTTTTGATCGTCGTACTTCTACACATTGGTACGGCACACGTCTTATAATTAGACATTTTCACAAAATATATTTTTAAAACTATCCTTTCGCTTAAATTGGCTTTATAATACTTCGGTTCGTTGTTTTATGTGTAGTGACGTCACCAACAACAAAAGTCACGTGACCTACCATTTACGCGCGTATTTCAAATTAATTTCGTTATAAACGTGTTTTTTCTAATAATTAACATTTTTTCTAGAAAAAAAATATTGTGAGATGTATAAAATAAGCAAACGCACATTTTAAAATACTTTTCTGAAAACTGTCAAGTAGCCAATACCACTTCTCTCATAACGTGCACCAATAAATTATAGATAAGTATCCCTCTTTACAAAACCCAGGACAAATTAGCATTAAAAGAGAAGCTTAAGGCGTCCATAGAATTAGCAGCAGCGTTAAAAACTTTCCGGCTGTCCAGGTATTCTTAATTAAACCGTTTGAAGGACCCGGGATAAGCCGGTCTTATTCGACTTTTATTTTAAAAAGTCCTTTCATAACTTCTTTAATTTCACCTTAAGGATTATGCCTAAGTTTTCTGGAAACTTCTTCAAGTGCTAGGGCGGTCAGCTTGGCACAATGCAACTAAAGAAACACCGTTTAAAACTGTTTAAGTAATGCGAGTGATTTTGTGCTGATAATACAAATTATGAGACAAATAATCACACATAAAATTGGAATTAATTATTAATTATATTTTATCTGGAACGCGGTGAATGCGAAAACACAAGACCGGTCTGCGTGGAGAGCCTTGGGGGAGGCCTATGTCCAACAGTTGACGTCTTTCGGCTGACATGATGATTGTGAAGTCTGTGTGGGGTTAGGACGACAGATCTATAGAGTTAAATATAGCGAGATCCAAGAACGATGTGGATTGTAAGAGGATATAGTGACAAAGATGGATAAAATAAAAGTTACGAAAGAGGTAACGCGAGCGAAAGTGAGGGGAGACTGAATGCGAAGCCCTAGACGCATATACAGTGACCAGTTTGTAATGAACTGAATAAGGGCAAAAATTAAGAGGTTGATGAATTTACAAAGAGATATTATATCATTTACTTAGAAACGCTTGTTTTCGTTTTCTGTTCTTCATGAAATATAACAAAAAAATGATATCAAAATATAATAACTATAAAAATAAGCCAACAAATTAATATTTGTTCTTATCTTTATCTAGTAAAACTGACTATAACATGGAATTCATATGGCCGACTTGTTATATAACGTCACAGTGAATATCGGATAAAATATCTCTTCCAAATTGTTGTCTAATTTGCAATTAAAAATGCTTATATCGTCCGTATTTCTTGTCCGATTTTAATTTTAATTTCGCATTTTGGTGATTAGGTATGTTTAGGTATGTATGGTATGCAATTTAAAAAATTCATTGATATTCCCTATTTCTACTACCTAAGTACCTACTTAAATCAATTACCCAAAAAATAACTTTTAAACAAAATTATATAAGCCCCCAAAGAACACCCAACAGACCATTTTGTGACCCAAGCCTTTCTAATTTAAAACCTCGCGAAGTTGCTGGGTCGCCATGTTGACAATTAACGTCATGGGTCCCATACCACGGTCGGCATAAACATTATAATTGTGAAAATATTGTAATTCTCCTTTGTCACCATTCTAACAACGACAGGTGACAGACAGGTTACATTTCAGTGTATATGGCGCAGGTTTTGTGAATCTCACTGATGTAATAACGCGCAATGTATTCGGCATTGTCACCTCTCACCACAACAACCACAAAAATCCGATGACAATGCAATATTATGGTATCTATAGACTATTAAGTCTCTAAGAGCTGATCAGTGTGGTGACAGGATCTCCGATACACTAAAGCCATCGTGTTGAGGGAAAAACAGTTAATTCGACAACAGAAGCTTGTGCCAAAAGTGGTTTTCTTTACAGAAACTTTTTGTTTCAGCATGTCAGTCGTTATAAACGTTCGTGAACGTCACCTGTGTGGTCACCGGGTTAGAATAGTGCCACTCCATGTCTTCCCGTGGATGTCGTAAGAGGCGACTAAGGGAAAAATAAAGGCTTCTAGTACTCTTAGGCGATGGGCTTGCAACCTGTCACTAATACACTGGTAAACATCTTAGCCTGATTGTGCAAAACGTGGTTACAGAATTATCAACAACTTATTTAAGAGTGCTTGGTAATTCTGTAGCTCTGCCTACCCCACTCTGGGAATGAAGGCGTGAGTTTATGTATGTATGTATGTAACTTTTTGTTTCAGCATGTCAGTCGTTATAAACGTTCGTGAATTAGGTCATTTCAGACATCTTGACCTCTTAGTTTTAAGCTAAGTGTAATACGAGTATGACTCAATTATTCTGTATAACTTTTACTGTATCTATTGTAATTTTTAACCTATGTCATAAGAAGATTGACGTAAGAGATATACAGATCGAAAGTGAGTGGAATGGTCGGAAGGGGCCGCCCTAGGCGTACTTTTTCGAATCAAATCGGAGAAATACTGGAAAAGGGCCGAAACCGACGTGCGTGCATGACTCGATGTATGAATGTTGAAGAAGCGAAAGAAATTTGTCAAAATCGTAGCAAGTGGAAAGAAGTGGTCTCTGCCTACCCCTCTGGGAAACAGGCGTGATTTAATGTATGTATGTATGTCATAAAAATAAATAGAGAAATTTATTTTAATCAACCATTTATAATAGAACAACCAGAGTATAACGGTTTGAGGTTATCTTTATTTAATGGTCAATGCGCAAGTCTTTACGCAGCGCTGTAGCCCGACCGCTGATTTGCATTGGAGGCCCGGAACTAAAGTTCCAGTTTCAACTGAACGAGTTTAGTTTGCGCCGTTTTGGGAGATCGGCCGGATCGCTTGTAGGTAATGCGTGTTGAAGAAACTTTGGGGATGGGAGTAATTAAAAATATATTTTTTCGCAACAAAACGATTGATCGAAACTTTATCCCGGGACTGAGGAAAGTCGTAATTAATTACTTCCGGAGTTAAGTAATTGTTTTACGAACATCGGTTTATTGATTCAAACATGTTTGAGTCTTTAAAATCATTGTAAATGAGCATTTCTATTTTTCCTTGTACTCAATTAAAAAATTGTTAACGCAGCGTTAAATTAGTCCATTTGGTAACGCATTTTTTTAATGCTTAAATTTAAAAATATACTTCTTGTTAAAAACTTTAAGATCAATCAGAAAAATCTATTAAAAAGTTTTTAACAAGAAGTATATATTTTTAAATTAAAGCATTAAATAAATGCGTTACCAAATGGACTAATTTAACGCTGCGTTAACAATTTTTTAATTGAGTACAAGGAAAAATAGAAATGCCCAAGTTAAACGTTTAGTAGCTGCTATCATTAAATGCCCCGTGTGGTTGCCGGGTTAGAATAGTACCACTCCATGTCTCCCTCAATATAGCTGGTGGCCAGGTTAAATACAAAACAAAAAAGTCAAAAGCAATTTGTGTTTACCCCACAGAGTAGAGGGGGTAGTAGTCCACTATTATAAATAACCCACACACAGAGTCCACATTATTACTATGAAATTTAATATCAATTTAACAACTATCGGCTAGCGGTAAGCTCGCTTCATCGTCGCAAAAATCTTTGTCCCAAGGCAAATACGAGTAAGTCAAGGAAAAACTCTACCTTTTTCTCTGACAAACTTGGCAGATATGTAGAGTTTTTAATACAGCCCAGGTCGAACGCCTACGCGAATTTATGCAAGGAGCTACTCGAGGCGTTTAAAAATCGCTGACGAGTCGCCGAGTCAGTTACCCGGGAGACCCCATTCACCTATCGAGATCGGACTTAAGCGCTGCATTTTAATGTGGTTATTGACCAGCAGACCAAATTAATAGGATAGTTATTTAGGTTACCTAGAGTAACGCCGTGGATTTACAAAGTATATTCTTATAAACTAGGCCATTACTTTAAATAAATAAATAAATATCATGGGACAATATCACACCAATTGATCTAGTCCCAAACTAAGCTCTAGGCTTGTACTATGGGTACTAGACAACGATATAAATTCTCCATGACTCAGGAATAAATATCTGCCCTTACCGGGATTTGAGCCCCGGTAACTTTACGGTGTACCTTTTATTTTAGTCATTAGGGTTAGCAACGCAATGCAACGGTATATTAGGATTGCAGTCTTTGGATTGACGACTTGGGAATGCAAATGTCTATGGGTCACAGATCTCACTGTGTGTTCTCTGTGTGTGTGTGTTCTCGTTTGCGTTCTAAAAAAAAAGTTTTGACAAAAACTTATTTAAGTTGGAGAGAAATGTGGAATAATAGCAGATGTAGTGACTAAGATTGAAAAGGGCATGCTTTGATGGTTCGGTCATTTGGAAAGGATGGATGAAAGAAGATTGACGAAAGAGATATACAGATCGAAAGTGACAGTGACAGAAAGGGTCGGAAGGGGCCCTAGTCGTACTTTTTCTAATCAAATCGGAGAAATACTGGAAAAGGGCCGAATCTTAAGTACCCGAAACCGACGTGCGTGCATGACTCGCTGTATAAATATGGAAGAAGCAAAATGAATTTGTCAAGATCGTAGCAAGTGGAAAGAAGTAGTCTCTGCCTACCCCTCTGAGAAAGAGGCGTGATTTAATGTATGTATGTATGTATGTACTTACTTAAAATATGATTTTTCCGGTAACCTACACAAAATACTATAAAAAATCAAAATATTTTTTTTTTTATTCAAACGCTCCAAGCTGTTGCTGGATCACGCTGCCCAATACGGCCCAAACTAGGCCAAACTCGATATTATAAGTTTCAGAACGGGGGTGATTTAACGCACATGGTGTTGTTGTTTTTTTCGCACGTTTACTGCGTTTAATTGATTTCTTGTTACATTGTAACCTATGTTACAAGTTAGACTTACTATAGTACAAGGTGCCTCTGACCTTGGGGCTTTAAATGCAATGATTCTACTCGTTAAACTGAACTATTTTTGTTCTGCGATATTAAAAAATAAACTTAAGTTTAGATAACTCATCGGACAAATGATGCGTTAGAAAGGTTATAACTTTTTTTTAATAGCATAGGAAGACACACGATCACACAGGCCACCTGACGGTAAGTGGAAACTGTGACCCATAGATATTCGCATTCACAAGACTGCAAATGCACTGCCAACCCTGAGGACTAAGATGGAATGCCTCTATGCTAGTAATTTCACCGGCTGTCTTATCCCCAAACCGGAACACAACAATGCAAACACTGCTTCTTGGCAGTAGGTTAATGAATAAGATTGTGGTACCAACCCGGATGGACTCTGCACAAGGTCTTCCCACAACTCTAGTGAAAATCAAGTGAAAAGGGTTTAAGTCTATTATACTCCATTTATGTATAATATACCCTTTTTTAGTACGTTAAGTCTTAGACTTAAACGTCCTTAAGGAAACCGATAAAAAACATTTAAATAGGAACGACAATATTTATAGTCAATTATCTTCGCTATAAAACTTGAATCTTGCAATGTGTTCATCCAGGTATTGATTTCTGTGGGAAAATGTATAACTTAATCGGCCTACCCCAGCTGTCTATAATTCTCTTTTTGTACCACAACTGATAATTAACAAGTAAAAAATTGTTGGCTTGACGGTATCGTGTTTTTACGTGGTGACATTCAATTTAATAATGCTAATTAAAATTGGTTCCTTGTAATAATTAATTCACTTTAGAGCTATATTTTGGGCGCCATTAATATATGTGATTATTTTTTTACACTCGTACAGTTGACAGCAGTAATATATATACGGCCTTCGCGCCAAATATCCCTCGGAATCCCTAACAACGTTTGTCCTAACACTTCGTTTGTCCGAATTTTCATTTGCCATAATCTGGTTTTCAAATGACTCAGGTAACTTTTAAAGTTTTCCAATAATATCTGCGGTTTGGTTATGTTACGTTTGTATTATAACAACACTATAAAGTTTTAAAAGTTAAGCGAAAAAGGCTTTAGGATAAACGAAAATTCGGACAAACGATGCATTAGGACAAATGACGATTAGAAAAACCAAACCAAATGTAAATTTTGTAGAAAAATATAATAATATAATAACTACTACAGAAATACGCGAGTTTGTACCCGTAGAATTAGTTTTTCCATACTCCCCCTTGTCTCTCCATTCGGGTATGATATTTGAATTTTTTTTTCATTGATACGTCAAAATAAACGTCAAGTGATAAAAAAACATTCATATTTTGACACATCTTGAGACAAAAAATATAGTCGAGTTAGATTTATTAATAGGTACGAGTACGGCACTTAGTTCACTTCGACATATTTTCGATAATATCTGTACGCCCAGAGCGCAAAATACATGTAAAAATAAACCTTATTATTTGTAGCATATAGTAGGGGCGTGTAGACATTTTAGTTGCCATTTAGGCTGTTCGTTGTCTGTCACTCAGTAAGTCACTAAAGTTTTATAAATTCGAAGGTTGGATTTAAATATGAGTTTACGAAATTGGTTCATGATTTTTTTATTTTACTAAAAACTTTGACCGCGACTTTAATTAAATGGTTAAGCCTAACTCTTATACTTTCCTTAAATTAAAATCACAACCGTCGTCGACTTAATTGCACCTTTATTCCAATGTCGTATTGATTTAAACCATCGCCTTAAACTGTCAAGTAAATAAGAGCTCTTTTTACGTTGACCATACGATAGCATGTCAAAAGCAATAAGGTTTTAATATAAAAAATAACATAGAATATATAAACAAAATACTCTTTAAATAGGTGCCATGCCTTATTTCGTTTTGTGTCGTTATTCCAGTTTGTTAGAAAAAGATAATTGTTTAACATTTATTTGCCGTGTGTAATTCTTAAAAAAACGGTCAAGTGCGAGTCGGAGTCGCGCACCGAGTGTTCCGTATTTAAGATAACATGCTTGGTAACCACAAAAGAAAATACTAATTTTGTTATGAACCTAATTTACATACATACATACATAAACTCACGCCTTCATTCCCAGAGTGGGGTAGGCAGAGCTAAAGAATTACCAACAAGTCTTGAAACTTCTTGATAATTCTGTAACCACATTTTGCACAAGTAGGCTAAGATGTTTCCCAGTGTATTAGTGACAGGTGGCAAGCCCATCGCCTAACAGTACTGCAAACCTTTATTCCCTTAGTCGCCTCTTACAACATCTACGGGAAGACATGGAGTGGTACTATTCTAACCCGGCAACCTAACCTAATTTTATATGCAATAAGGCCCATTTTGATTAGCCTGGATTTTAATACAGATTTTCATATTTTATTATTATTTCTCAATAAAAAATAAGTAATTACCTATAGGTCAGAATATTTTCAGATTTTTTGATTACAAAACTTCGGATAAAGGGCGGAATAATAACATCTTCCGCAAGCTGCAAATAAGAACGCGAATACTTATGTTTATTTTGAGTGTCTGATACAGCGCGTTTTCGTATTTTAATTGATGATGATTTTGCGTAGTTTTAAGTGTTTCTAGGTCTAACGGTCATTTTTTGTACATTTTTGGCTATGAATAAAATAAAACATCAAGTAGTTTTAAAATGTGCATATTATTAAATCCTTTACTATGACACCCAATTGCCATAATCAAACCACTTTCATATTTCAACCCCCCATTCTAGACCCCAAAATATACGTAATTTATCTTCTTATCAATTATTTTTCGAACCAAATATTAATTCATGTATCTCAGGGTAAAAGCTGTTATAAATTACATACATACATACATACATACATAAACTCACGCCTTCATTCCCAGAGTGGGGTAGGCAGAGCTACAGAATTACCAACAACTCTAATAACTTGTTGATAATTCTGTAACCACATTTTGCAAAATCAGGCTAAGATGTTTCCCAGTGTATCAGTGACAGGTGGCAAGCCCATCGCCTAACAGTACTGCAAACCTTTATTCCCTTAGTCGCCTCTTACAACATCTACGGGAAGACATGGCGTGGTACTATTCTAACCCGGCAACCTAACCTAATTTTATATGCAATAAGGCCCATTTTGATTAGCCTGGATTTTAATACAGATTTTCATATTTTATTATTATTTCTCAATAAAAAATAAGTAATTACCTATAGGTCAGAATATTTTCAGATTTTTTGATTACAAAACTTCGGATAAAGGGCGGAATAATAACATCTTCCGCAAGCTGCAAATAAGAACGCGAATACTTATGTTTATTTTGAGTATCTGATACAGCGCGTTTTCGTATTTTAATTGATGATGATTTTGCGTAGTTTTAAGTGTTTCTAGGTCAAACGGTCATTTTTTGTACATTTTTGGCTATGAATAAAATAAAACATCAAGTAGTTTTAAAATGTGCATATTATTAAATCCTTTACTATGACACCCAATTGCCATAGTCAAACCACTTTCATATTTCAACCCCCCATTCTAGACCCCAAAAATATACGTAATTTATCTTCTTATCAATTATTTTTCGAACCAAATATTAATTCATGCATCTCAGGGTAAAAGCTGTTATAAATTACATACATACATACATACATAAACTCACGCCTTCATTCCCAGAGTGGGGTAGGCAGAGCTACAGAATTACCAACAACTCTAATAACTTGTTGATAATTCTGTAACCACATTTTGCAAAATCAGGCTAAGATGTTTACCAGTGTATTAGTGACAGGTTGCAAGCCCATCGTCTAACAGTACTACAAGCCTATATTCCCTTAGTCGCCTCTTACGACATCCACGGGAAGAAATGGAGTGGCACTATTCTATCCCGGTAACCACACGGGCAATAAATTACATAATGTTTCAATATAAATGACTTCGTTAACATCAATTCACACAGAAACGACAGCCAGAAATCTACAATAACATAATATAATATGTTTCGACAACAAACCC
Organism: Acleris emargana; assembly: GCA_927399475.2. Lineage (NCBI taxonomy): Eukaryota > Metazoa > Arthropoda > Insecta > Lepidoptera > Tortricidae > Acleris > Acleris emargana. Next base: position 1,913,706 of record OV656836.1, on the reverse strand, counting down.
GGCTGAGGCCACAAGAGCCGGTTAATGCATCATTGAAATTTGGGCATTCCTCGTTATGTTCCGGGGGGGGTTAAAGGGGTGAAAGGGGGCAAAATGGGAGGGCGGGGGGGTCGTGAGAAAACCTGTTAGTATGCCCAACGCGTGCACAGTCCGTTGGCATTTGACGCTTTCCTGGGCTCCTCTCGCTGAGCCATATAAGTCCAGGGATGTTTGGAACCGTATTTTTAAAACCTTTGGGATTTTGTTAAAAAGAGCAATAAGTACGTGAGGACGGGCAGAATGCATAAAAAGGCGCGCGTGTTGCGAAAAATAATTATTTACCTTTTATGTGTGTGGGGTCTTTGTGTGAAACTTGGAGTTTTGAAGGGTGTGGTTTGGAATACGTGAAGTTTAAGAATACGTCGTCAGTCAAAATAAACAAAATTTAAATATAATAGTGTTTATTCAAATTATTGTATTTGATCATGGGTATCCCTTAATTTTTCATAATTTATTTTGCACTAGTTTCATTTGCCACAATAGTCACTGGCTATATATAACCTTCATTTTCCGTAATATCACATACCATAATTTATGAATGCCATAATACTCTAGTGTCATAATGTTCAGCCTCCCTAATATCAGATACCATAATAACACTTTCCATAATATTAACTATAATATTCATAATCCCTTATACTATTTGCCATAACACTTAATTTGTCATAATTTCGGAAAACGCAGACCCAGACTGTATCAGTGTGTTTCAGTGGGTATAATGAAGTACTGGTACAATCTGGATTACGTACTACTATTATAATAACTTACCTATTGTAACCTCACTATAAGGAAGGTCTCCGTTCGGTACGACGACGAGCGAAGCGAGGAGGAGTGTTAGGTAAAACTGCGAACTTACAGCGCGCGAGCAGAACAGGTGAAGCGAGCGTGCCGTGGTAGCGGCTGGCGAAGCGCCAGACCCGATTTTTTTTATAGTACTATACTAATGACACTGAATGAAAATGACTGAATTATTTATGGCTAATAATAATTATGGCGTTTAAAATTTATGGCATATAATTTTATAACACTTGATAATAAGAATAATTAAAACGCACCTAATTCTTATGTCAAGTGAAGATATACCAAATGATCATTATAACACATGATTCGTTATGGCATATAAAATTATGTCATATGAAATTCGTGCCAATTAAATTATTGCATATGGAATTAGGTCAAACGATAGAAAACCTTGATTATGATTAAAACAATCTCTATTTTGTCTTTATTTAGTAAATTAAAAGGTTTATGGTTTTTTTTTTAATACATAAAGTTTCTAACCTGAGGATGGATCGACTGAATCTTTTAGCCCTTTTGCTAAGATAAAATGAACGGATTGTCAAAATACGCACATGTAAAACCACAAAATACTTTACTGTACTTTTAAAATTTTAATGAGTTCTCTCTGATGCCGCTTTAATTAAAGGCATCGACGGTAAATAAAGAAATCAATCCTTTAACCAATAACGAAGTTTGGGATAAAATGAGGTAAGTAAATATTTAAAAAAAATATTTCTTGAAAAATCTTTACTTGCTAAAAAAACGAAAGGTTCTGTTTGTATTTTATGTTGTAAAGATTATTTAGTTTTAGAATATTTAAGGAAATAAAAATTAATCGATTTCAATCACTGGATCAATCCAGTCAATTATTTTCAATTCGTGTGAGACTTTCGTCATTTTTAACCGACTTCAAAAAAGGAGGAGGTTATACGTTCCACTGTATGTATCTTTTTTTTTTATGTATCTTCACCGATTATTCCTTCATTTGTGGATTGATTTTAAAAATGTGAAATATAAAATCTTATCATAAATGTGAAAGTGTGTATGTTTGTCCGTCTTTCACTCTTCAAACATTGAACGGATAGAGATAGAACTTGGCACATAATTATATTGGTTAGGTCCAGGAATGGGATAAATAATAGTTTTTATCTCGGAAAAGTTTACAGGTCCCGAGGGATCAGCGATAGTTGACTTCTACGCAGACGGAGTCGCGGGTGAAAGCTTGTTTTTCTATAATTTTAAGTATAACGTTTGATGCAAGTTCAATTTATGTGCGATGGTCCTCTGGTCGTCATTTATTTAATTTCGTCATCTTTTTGTTCAAACTACACCTACAATATTAAAAGAAAGATAAAAAGTCAATCCTCCTATTATAATTTCCCGAGGTTACTATTTGGACTGGAATAGGAGAGTTGACTTTGAAAACTTTAAACCCAAGATTAAGGTTATTCCTAAAACATACTCAAAAATTTCTTAGAATATTCTTAAATTTTGCATGGAAAGAGAACATTCTCAATGCGCTCAAATGTTTCCGATAATATTCTCAGTAATTTCTTGAGAAGATATCTTAACTTCTGAGAATGTTCTGCAACTAGTACATTGCTAATATAATGACATGTGCAATCGCCCACACAGCTGAGTGACCAATGAAGATAAACAGAGAGAAACTGTCTCTGTCGTGCACATGAGATTTTTATGTAAAATCTAGATTTATCTCTTTCTACATTTTCTCACTTCTTTCTTTAATGGGCAGTTAAGTGTGTGGCTGTTTAAATGAAATCAATCAATTCAATCGTTTATTGATGAAATGGCTGACTTCTTAGTTCTCTTCTACTCTGTAGGACACCTTTGTGGGCGCCTACTGTCACTTTCTCATTCGCCAAAGTAGAATGTAGCAGCATGCCGCATTTCATTAAAAAAAACCGGCCAATTGCGAGTCTGGCTCGCGCACGAAGGGTCCCGTACCATTATCTATACAAAATCAAGTTTGTTGTATGACAGCCCCTCAAATATTTAGATTCATTTTCGGAAATACATCATCTGTGAAAATTTCAACTGTCTAGCTATCACGGTTCGTGAGATACCTACAGCCTGGTGACAGACAGACAGACGGACAGGCGGACAGTGGAGTCTTAGTAATGGGGTCCCTATTTTACCTTTTGGGTACGGAGCCCTAAAATCGTTTGTGAGGTACCCAATCGTCCAATGTGGAGGAATAGATTTGAACTCAAAAATATATTTTATATTGTTCTGCGATAAAGGTATCATGTATGTATGTAAACATTTTTTTTCAACAAACAGAAAATAACAAACAAACAATTAATGTAGGTCACATTGTAATACTTAAAAGTAGATCACAGTATGCGATACCGTAAACGCCCAACGACCTAGGACATTTGCCAAAAGACTTTAAACTCTATTTATCTCATACAAGATTCGTTTCCGAACTATTGAACTTTTACCTAAGCTATATATTTTTTTTATGTCATGGAGAAGGCAATCCAGCAAACAGGCCACCTGATGGTAAGTGGAAACTGTGACCCATAGACATTCGCATTCACAAGATTGCAAATGCACTGCCAACCCTGAGGACTAAGATGGAATGCCTCTATGCTAGTCATTTCACCGGCTGTCTCATCCCCACACCGGAACACAACAATGCGAACACTGCTGCTTGGCGGTAGGTTAATGGATAAGATGGTGGTGCCGACCTGGACGGACCCTGCACAAGGTCCTCCCACCCGCAAACCATGTAAACGCGACATTAGATAAAGTAAGTGCAACTGGGTATGAGAATTAATTTGAACAGAATCATCACCATAATATCATTTCTTTCGCCTATTAATGTACCTAATTACATGCATAATCTCTGCTTTTTCCTCAAAATAATTATGTTCAAAAAGACTTAATTATGTTCTAATTAATTTTGTACGACAGTTTATTTTCATCACAAAAGGGCTTGGGGTGAAACGTTGACGGGGTCTTTAGCGTATTTAAAAGTATTTTATGAATGTGTTTTCCATTTAAATGTGGAGATTTATAATTGGGATAGACCAAAAAAAATAACTTACTGTTTTTACATTCTAATTCGAAAAACCGATTTAATTTATTTTTATTTAACCCAACTGTTTTGTTTTGATATCTATTTATTTAGCACATGTTTTATGGATAACATGATAATTTTAAATTTGGGATGGTATTTGCTAGGAAAAAAAACAATGAAATGATATCTAATATATAATTATCTAATAAATATGTTTTCTTTAACTATTCAACTAAAATAAATACTACTTTTTTGCAACAGCAAATCTAGCAGTATAAACTAGGCAAAACCTTTCTAAAAATATGAAAATAAAATTCTATATTATTTGCTGTTTATGTCAAATTTATTTCGTTTTCATATCAGCCGACACTCTCATAAAACACCCATAGTTTATACACTTCGTACCGCACTAAAAACGCTGAATGTGAAAAAGTAACGCATGAAAAGTGGACTCTTGCCCGTGATATATTAGCCGCCCTTCACCCTTCCGCGGCCGAATATTTCGGAGGTTCAATTTCATTATTTATAGCACCCTATGAATTTAACCTAGAAAAACCCTAAAATCACTGGCGTTCTCGCAGTCCTCAAAAGGCTAACATTCTGTCCGCTGAAGCCAAAGAAATGTGGTCATACTTCTTCATACATTATGCGGTTCATTTTCCTCAATGTGCGACTAGGGCGACCAATCCCTTCTTAATTTTCGCGAGTCTCCCCTAAACCGCGAAACTCAGGAACCCTTAAAAAACTTGACGTAACTTGTTGAGAATTTCGCAAGTGTCTAACAGTCGGGAAATTACGAGGAAATCTCGTTTTGAGACGGAAATTTACTGTTTAACAATATAAGGTAATTTCTTGAAAGTTCTATTGAAATAAACAATGGGGCCGTTAAGTTGAGAGGCTCAGAAGGGTTGAGTTTGAGGACGTTGCTTGAATAAATGCGTTAGAAACATTATTAAAACTAGACGTCAAATAATTAACTTTTCATCCTTTCACTACGTCTTCTTCCTCTCTAAGTTCCATCTATCTTTTACTTATTATTTTAAAACTAGCGGTTCTGGCAAATTTTGTCCTGTATACATTTTAGTTTTGGGGAAATCTGTTCAACCCTTCCAAAATGATATATTATGTACCAACAACGCTTAAGAGTACTTGCGCTGTACCATAAAAACCAAGTGTATAATCAAACGTGTTATTTTGCCCCTTACGTAACCTTATATTTAACACAAATTGCGTAATTTCTACGTCATCGCTACCTAAAACACGTTCAAACCTGTTACAACTCGCAGAAACCATAGGAAAAACCGCATAAAAATGCTAATATCAAACTGGCCACCCTGACGCCCGTACTTACGTAAGTGTAGCGACGGCCCAAAATGCCCATAAGCCATAACTTGCCGGGGCAATAAAACGCCCCGGCCGGACAGCGAGCCGGGAAATAATCTATATTTACCAAAACATTTCTCAACGTGCTTCATGCATGTGCCAGGAGTTTGGGTTTCCGTAAAATTAGAAAACTACTGCGTTTTGCATCAGATTTCTGATGCAATTTGGCTTTTCTGGTTTTCGAGTGTCTTTTTTAAATAAAACTGAATTTGTAATATTTGGTATGATTGATGTATGAGTGTGAGTAGGGGAAAATCTACACTCAACAAGGCTTTTATTTGTATTATAAATTATTAATGCCAATTTCGTAAGGTTTTGTGAAACAATCGCTGCAAAAAACGTTATAAGCTATCTTATATATCAAAGCACACACAATTGTATTAAATTACCGGTAAAACACAGACAAAACACACAAGAAAGAGGATACTTATATTTGTACAAAACCCCGGAAAACGCCTACTCATTAAAGGTCTGCCTTTGAAGTCCCGGCTATAGGTATGCCCCCCAGCCCAAGTTTTAATGAACGAACCACTTTTTATGCCCAAATTTCACGTTAAATAATCATTTTCACGTATGAAATGAGATAAATTCAACAATGGGTTATTTTAATAATAAAGGTATCACGCTGGAGCAGCGTAAATTATTTAAATTAAATTATACGCTAGCTTTGTTAACCTTGTTAGAAAGAAAACTTAATTGTTACCCAAAACGTTATGTTTCTGAAATTCTGAAAATTGACATAAAACAGACGCAGAGGTGAAATTCAGAGTTTGTAAGAATTTATAATCCCCACGCGAGAAGTCTTAAATTTAAATTTTTCCAATTCGATTTGTTCTCAAGCGAAATTCATTGAGAAATTACGTGCGATGCCTCCTGGCTGGGATATGATTTACCGCGCGGCCTGCCCCCTGACCGATGGCTTTAATCCCCGAGAACGGCCGACCACTTCCGATCTTTATAGTCCGTCGCTACAAAAACTCTCGTTACTACCTAGACCCTTTCCAGCTCCGGGGAAATTGTCTATGAAAAATAAGTAAATAATGCAAGCCGTGCAATGACCTTCGTGGTTGAGCTGTTTTAAAAAAGATAAATATTTGAACAGTTTAAACACATGAATGAATTATAAACATTGTTAAACTGTGAACAAAGCAAACTTTTAATCAGCCCTTGAATATTGTATGAATTGTACGTTTAAAGCGAGTTGGAATGTCCTCGAGCGAAGTCATAAAGCAATGTCCAAAAGACACGTCCGACACTCGGGAGAAGTTGACGATTTTTCTTTCGGAGAAGCCGAAATTTTGTAGCTAAAGCGGCGGATTCTGCTCACGTCGTGCCTGAAGATTTGCTTGGTAATAGTAGCATATCTTGTGATATGGCGTAGCGGCCTCTGCTGTTTTATTATGTGTTTATCGCTGCCCTCGGCTTCTATCTGATCGCTCGATGTCGAGGTCAAGAGGTGGAAATGGCCGGGTCGTTTACAGGCAATAAATGATATCTGGGAGATTTGTGCGAATGAAGTCGCAACTGTCTGTATCAGAAAGTTTAACGAGAGTGTTTTGTTTGATAAACTTCGTAGAGAGTAGTTTCAAGACGATTTACAAAGTTATGGGTTTTTTTATGGCAAAGAGAAGGCGCACGATTACTCAGGCTACCTGATTTGAATTTTGAAGACAATCTTAAGACTGCAATCCTAAGACTTCGAATGCATTGCCGACCCTGAGGACTAAAATAGAATACCTATATGCTAATAATTTCACCGGTTGTCTATTCTCACACTGGAACTTAACAATTAGAACACTGCTACTGCTGCTGTAAGTTAATGGATAGGATGGTCCTACCATCACTTAAAGCTTAGTAATTTCAAACAGTTGAAAATTCAGTCTTAAAAAAAATCGCTTTTGGAACCAGAAAAACTAGCGAAAATACATGACTATGATAATTTGACTTGACCTACTAAAATATTAAAGATGTAAATAATAATCACATTCTTGTCTTCATGACTTCTATATAAAATTGGAGCAAACTAATTTTATTTTTTGATATCAATAGCCAAAGCTGTTTACAGATCACAATAAACACATCTGAAAACATATCCTGATACACGTTTTAAAATATATACACTCGAAAAATATGATGGTTCATTACTCCACTTAACCTAAAACAATTCTCAAAACAAGAAGAATTACAAGAGCACCGTTCCATTTGTCCGCCGTCAAACTCGCGTTCTCTAATGACACAACCGTAATCCCTTCCATTGTGTATGACGTATATTCGGGCATATTCTAAATCGGCCCAAAGCGAAGGGCTTGCGAACAACTATCCGAAAACACTTAAGGGTAATTAATGTTGCGCCGCGTATACGTATTATGAGTCGTTGGCGAGGTCCGAGTGAGAAGAGGACGAAGTTTAGGTTCTAATATTGACGGAAAATCTTGTATGAATTAGTCTAGATCTGAATTAGCTATACTTTTGATGAAACTAATTTGTGGAACATTATTTTTGGATTGTTCTTATTCAGTTTAGCTTTGAATAAATTTCAAAAACAGAAAGAGAAGAGTTGTCTAGCTCATTGAAAAATGAGTAAAAAGTCGATTGTAAAATGTATATAGACAAATGACACGGATAAAAAACCAAACCACATTCGTACTGTACGTACGTATAAACACCTAACCTAATGTTTAGTTTTAATCTTTAACAGAATATAAAAGAAATGAATCAAGTGTGTAAATCATTAAAAATATGTAAGAAGTCACAATTGGTGCGTTACTTTTGAGAACATTTCCATTCCTATTAACTCTGACATTTAACCAGATACATTTAAATGAAATAAAATAGAGACCCAACAATTGATTCTGCAATAAATAAGTACTCATAAACAGAATTCACAGCTTGGTGTTGGTGAAGAAGCTGAGGCATTATTTTACCACGGTTACATATTTCCATTAAAGGCATAACTAACCGCTTCTAGTTTGTATGCAAAACGAAACGCATTCGATATTTCATACAACCAAATATAACATTTATTCATGCTAATATAACAAGCAAGTTTAATAGATTTATGAATGATTGTTCCTAGCGCTTTCAGAATTGAATCGATTTAAAAGAAACTTGGTTTGGAGATAGTTTGAACCTCGAAGACAAGGCTTCATCCCAGAAAAAACATAGCTGTAGAGGTAATAGCGATACCAAATTTCTAGTAGGTATAAATGTGTGGTTACCGGGTTAGAATAGTGCTATTCCATGTCTTCCCGCAGATGTCGTTGGCGAGTAAGGGAATAAAAGCTTGTAGTACTGTTAGGCGATGGGCTTGCAACAAGTTTTTAGAGTTGAAATTAATTCTCTTGCTCTACCTACCCTGGAAACGAAGGCGTGAGTTTATGTATGTATGTATACATTTTTCGTTTAGTTATTCTCCACAATACCAATTTATTTTGGAGCGTAATATAAAAACAACTTAAAAATGCTCTAGGGACTTAAAACAATAAAAGTAAGTTAAGTAGAAGTCTATTCAGGTATAATGGATAAAAAGCCTGACTGGTATAAGCAGTCGCTTGAAACCCAGGCACGCTAATCGGATTACGTAACAAAATGACGAGTCAAAAGGGAAAAATAACTCCCAGCTCGCCTAGTTACATGATCTGAAGTAATAAGAAACTGTATTTTGAAAAAAAAACTTAGTCGTTTTAATTATTGAACTGAAATCGTTAATTATCAACCAATGTTATAAATAGTCACCATAATGAACATTAACTTAATTACCTCGTGCAACCCAACGATCTGTTAATAATATCATATTTAATTCAAAATGCATTCAAATTACGCTCCGCTCTTCTCTTTGATTTAATACAATATCGGCCGAGTTAATGACGGTTACGTCGTTACTTTGTGACAATTTTTAGGGTTCCGTTCCTAAAAAGGAAAAACAGAACCCTTTTATATGATCACTTTGTTGTCCGTCTGTCTGTGTGTTAAGACCGTTTATCTCGGGAACGTGTAAAGTTAAAGAGTTGAAATAATAACCATAATATATTCCGGTCAACAGTCCCTTGGAACTGTGAAAAAATCAAACTTCTACATAACGTAAGAAAATATACGGCTGTTTATGCCGCAAAAAAGGTGTATTTCGACTCTCTCGAAGGAATCAACATGTAATTTGGCAAATAACACCGTCTTTTACTACAAGAATAGAGAAAAATCTGAAATCTGTTTAATTAAATCACAAAAAATACCAGGTCTTTATGCAAGGAACGGCGGTTCAAATTTTGAAATGAGTTAACCGTGTCATGTGCGGAACCGTCGGTGGGCGAGACCGACTCGCACTTGTCCGGTTTTTCATAAACAAGTTTGAAATGAACAAGTTATCGGCTCTATAATGTCTCTGAGTAAGACGTCACCATTTTAAAGATTCACTTAGCTCTCTGTACAACAAATGCACAACAATCTCATTTTGAATTAAGTAAAGTGAAACACAAAATATAGTCAACCTGAACTAAATATCAACATTCTACACCCAAAAATTAAATTTTCTTTCAGCTTTACTTTACCAAATGCATCCATTACCATTATGAATTTTATCGTCATCAAGCTAATGATTATGCGACGTTGACTTGCGCCGTCGTAACGAGCTGACTGCGCGTTTTATGCGCCTTTGTTAGAGGATAAACAATTTGCCAACGTCCCGCCTACTTGACTTGGCACTTCTTACTTCTATGACGGAATGTGTATTACAAAACGTTCCCAATTAAAATCCTATTTAGCAATACGAAATTTTGCTCAGGGAGTGAAGCTCTTTGCTGACAAAATAACCTTACAAAATCAAATTCGTAATTAAAACTAAACATAGGCGCACATTTGAGTCGTCGAGTTGCGGAAAAGAGCTCGTCACAACTTATATGACCTAAGAAAATAATCAAAGATTTACAAAAAAAACTAAAGAATCATCAAATAACCTTATAAAACAAGATAACAATGGTATATGTATATATATAAACAAAAGCACTGCCAAATAAAAAGCAGAAACTAAGTATAAACTGAAAACCCTCTTAGATGAATATCTTCTCGCAAACCATTTTGAATCTACTAAACCAAGATATAAAATACCCGCTGCATATTTGATCCAGCTGCAGTAAGGCTCTAGCTTGGCGTGGGTATCGATGCGGGCTTCGACTGACAACCCGAGCTATAAAATGGACGGCTCCGCTCCGAGCTGATTTCAGCTCAGACAAGGAATATGGAACGTAGCCACCCATCGGGATGTAAATTGATATATTGAGCTTGAGCGCTGTATCGTGTGTAACGCTAACTACATAGACGATTTTACGCTAACGTGAAAATCTGTGAAGATTGTAGAGAGATTTTTTTTTTTAAGTTCTCATCATTGTAAAATCTACATTCGAAACAGAATTTATGATGATTATCATATTTGGATTACCATTGTTATCACATTGTTTACACACACATGTTCAATTTTATTCCTTTTTTTTTCAAGGTAAATTATTGCCGAGCTTACAAAACTAGGGGACTACTTTTTTATCTTCTAACGTTTGTGTTTTTTTTTACCAAGTATTTGATGTTTTTTTCCAAATTACTATTTTTACACGCACTAAGTATAAGTTTGTGTCAAGATTAATATATGTCACGCTTGTTTCTGCCCGGGACTTAGTCCGGGTAGAATTCATAATCTTGCCATCGTACGAGATTGAAGGGTGCTTATGCGTAACATATCTCTGTGTTAAAAATCCAAATCCAAAATTTGGCATTTAAAAAACTAGTAAGTTAAGATAGTAAGATGACTTGTAACTAATAGATCATTTGACATACATACCTTCACGCCTGTAATCTCAGTGTGGTATAGGCAGAGCTACACAATTACCTACAACTTTAAAAACTTGTTGATAATTCTGTAACCAGATAATTTGAGTTTTAAAATATTTAATTATGTTTGGTCTCATTACCGTAAATACATTTGTTCTCTCGCGACCTACTTGAGGCTACTCGGCAACTTAGTATCAGTAATACGTTTTAATCATAAACAGCAGACTGCTATTAACTACCAAGCATTACGCATCAATAGAAAAATTACCGACTCTTTTGACTATCTGTATATGTTTACTTTAGCTTTAATAAACTACTTAAACTTCAACTACCTCTCTCTGCACTCCTTCAACTAACTACAACCTACAGGCAAGTGTAAAGGTTACCTATCCCATGCATTATCATTGAATGTTAGTCGCAATGGTGATGATGATGATGAAATCCATTTATCTTTCAACATTGACAATGATTCTAGTTATGGCTCTTGACGTAGAGACCTCGTCGTGTTGTTCTCAGAGTCATTATTTTTAGTTCAATGTTTATTGACCTTACATTTTTAATAATTTTATTATTGCGAAAATTTATTATTTATTACTTTATTACCTTATTATTACTTAATGTTACTTACTTTTAAGTCTCATAATGTATTTATAATTGAAAAAAATGACTTTCTGCCAGAGTTTCTTACGGCGCGTCTTCTCCGCAATGATGGTCTTGTCCGAAGCACTGGTACAATCACTGAACGTTACCGACGTGTAAAAGAGCCCCTATGCCAATTTACTCAATACATATTTTGAATTTTGAACTTCAATAGCATTACTAAATCATTAGTAATTACATTGACAACGTAAATTCACGAACCGTAGTAACTAACGATGATAAAATCGTCAGTGAACGGCTAACGCATTTCACCGCAAAGTAATTATACCAACGCTTGCGTCCTGGAGCACTGTTCTGCTCGGAAAACCATATTGCTTTTGACTTGTTATAGCAATGTAGACGTTATGATAGTTCCAATTTACTTGACAGTAACAGTGGCCGAGTTATAAACAAAAGGATAACATGTGGCTAAGGAATATGGTTTTCACAAGTAAAATACAGACTCTGATTGTAGTATGAGGACTCCCTTATTTATCACATACTCAGAATTAGGTCAAATTTGTACTAAAATTAGAGATCTTAGCATTCAACGTGTCAGTTAATGACATTTACTAAGGAGCCGCTTTATCGTCTTGTTGTAATAGTAATAAGTAAGCATGGATTTTAAATGTTTTTTCTGTAATAAATGTTATCCTTTATCATTAAGTGGTTAAAACGAACAGGACAAAAACCTCAAAAAAAGTATTCAACAATCGAAATTCTAAAATATAGAATCGGTAAAAACAATAATATTTTATAATATTAAGTATTTGTAAATTTATTACTGATTCTTTTTATGATCTTGATCACTTTTTAGAAAAATTAGAAAAAAAAACACAACAAACCTAGTTTATTGCCCAAAGTACAATAAAATAAATTTCAGTCAAAAAAAACCTGTGCTCGTTAACAAAACCAGATGTGTAGTCGAAACAAAATCCACTATGGCCCAGTGGCCTTGTATTAGTTAGAAGGTTTTAGTTGACACTTTTGCAGAGAATAAAGCGGAGTTTAATATATGAGAGACTGTTTAGCGAATTTAATGATAATTAGCGAGCTATGGCGATGTGAATAAATCATCCCGCTTTGTCGGAGGGACCGACAGATTGCCCCAGCCGCTTTACGGTGCGTAAATTATTACATTATTCCACCGTTAACAATATAAGTGTTTGAGAAGAAGAATTGTCAGATCGAGGAGGCTTTAGCGGTGCTTAAAATAGCTTCTTTATTAATGAGTGTGGAAATTAAAGACGCGGTGGATATTTCGTTTTTAGTACTGGTTCCTATACTCTGATAATTCTAAGATGTCACTTGTGACAGCTCATATAAACACTTATTATACTTATTCCTTTAACTTAACATACATTCTGCATAGGTACAAACCTAGTGACGCCGTTCAGGATTTTAAATATTTACATACGTAAGGTTTCTGTAGGAGAATGTATCGAAACTTTTTAAGTGGGTTGTCTTGCACCGTCATAGGTAAGTATAATTTCTAAAATTTGTATTTGATTTATTACTACTACTTAGTAGTTCTTGTGAGTTTTGACACATTTTCCTGCTTAACTACGTATGAATATATTTATTTTTTGTTTTATGTGAGATTCATTGTTTTATATAATGCTAGGTTAAGTTATATTATTATTTGTATGTCTTTACCATTCACGGGACTATGGGAGTCCCGGACCTTTGGAAGGCGTACATGGAGCCGAAGCCAACACGCAGAGGCCCTTTAGACAAGTTTAATTTAGTAAAGTGATGGGACACCAACCGGCGATTGTCCCTGAGTTCAAACTATAAAAGTATGCTCCCACGGACAACCAACGGTTAGTGTAGGACTATTTAAGAAGGATGGAAGTATTAACAATAGGCTCTATGAATGAACAGATATGGATTGGTGAACTAGGCTATTGATGAAACTACGGCGCCTGCCTGGCCAATGCTAATTACTTTGGTTGAAATGGCAGGCGGTGACTCGCCAACTCAAGAATGGGCCTCCCGAAATAGCCGCATATATATAGCAGCAGGGAGGTAACAGTTCCAGAGGGGCTAAGGGTGGAGAGGTGCTTCTGGACTTTAAACGACCATAAGGTGCCCACTCACCACTTATGCAACACATCCACCCTTCGAGCATATAGCTCTTGCGACTCCACTCTGACCGGCCAATAAAGGCAAGCCAGAGGTGAGGGTCTGTTCCTCGTCATTATACACTCCAGCCGGCCGGTGAAGGCAAGCGTGAGGTGAGGAACAGGACCTACCCTCGGGAGCATTCAGGTCCGTGGTGTCGCCACTCACCAACAGCTCGCCACTAGCTGCCCTGCGGCCAATTATATTATTATTATTATAAGCAATATTTTAAAAAACGACTGACTGCTGAGTTTCTTGTGGCGTTTCTTCTCAGCAGTGGTCTCTTGCGAAGCGCTGGTAGATTTTTGACGTGTAAAAGTGCCCGTGCGGCCTACTTACTGAGTAAACATCTTTTACCTGTTCATCTTTTAAAGGTCGCCGTCAATAGAACTTGTGAACGATGTAAACAAATTAGTACTGATTGACACATAACCTAAAATATTGCCAATCGTAATAAAAATTAAGTATGATGAATAGTTATTTCATCTTAAACTTAATATGGAAATAATGATCTATTGTATAAATTATTGCAAAGAACTCACCTGATCTTTAAAAGTACCTGGTTATCGAGTAATCATGGGGAATTCGTTCGTTTCGTTTTGTTTACATCTTTTGCAAGTTCTATTGACGGCGACTTTACATACTTCACGCCTAGAGCTATAAGTGAGGTATGAAAAGCTACAGAATTACGTAAAGCTCTTTGATAATTCTTTATCCACATTAAGCACAATTGGGATAGATCAAAAAAATAACTCACGGTTTTTACATTCTAATTCGAAAGAATAGGTAATTTTAAGAGACCAATTTCTTTAATTTTGTATTTGATCCAATAGTTTTGATTTAATATCTTTATTTATTTAGTAAACTTTTTATAGATGACATTATATTTTAAATTTGGGTTGGCATTTTCTAACAAAAAAAAAAATGTCTAATGATAGAAAGTCATTGTAATAATGTAATAAAACATACGATTTCAAGTGGTTTTCACCTAATCTGTAAGATGCTTCAAGGAGGGCTTCAAGCCAAAAATGAAAGTCAAACAAAGGTCAAATATACTTTTGTCGAAGTGTCCGAAATAGATAAGTATTTCAAAAACGTAATTATGCAGAACGGCTTTTAAACCCTATTCATCGTTTTTTTTTTCAAATTAGATTAATTTAAAAAATATGAACAATCCCAATTAGGGTAAGAGCCAGCGCATTAGTGACAGGTTGCAAGCCCATCGCCTAACAGTACTACAAGCCTTTATTCCGTTACTCACTTAGTATAAGTAGGTAGTAAATAACAATCAAAATTTACATAAGCGTTGTTGCGCATTTTTTTTATGTGCAGAGGCGACCGAGTGAACCGGCCACTTGCCTCCTATATCACGATCCTGACATTGACAGGCGACAGGTGACAGTTGAGTGTTCATGGCGCAGTTTATATGAATCTCACTGATTTGAATAGAAAATAAGAATAAAAAAGCAAACCGTACGTGTTATCTTTCGGTATTCACGTATGAGTTTTCATAGGGCATTCTTAAGAGTGAAAAAATACTAGTCCCGGAATCCCAAGTCTTATCCATTTTATGTACAATATTTAAGGTCATTCACCCGAAATGGCACTACCTATTCCGATCACTGCATATCAACGTTATGAAACTACAGGTTTAACAAATGATTCATAATTTAAATGATTGGTTTGACATATTTTTATTTAACAACATTTCAATTCCCAAATATATTAATAATAAAAGATATGAATTAACAACTTTTTATTTCATAGCGCATCATTTGTCAAAGTTAGGTACTCGTACTTACATTTTCCAAAGTGGAATACAAACAAAATCAAAATTGGCTGAGATATCGGGGCTCAAATAGGTTAGGTTAATTTTTTTATACCCCTGAAGGGCAAACCGCAAATAGGGGACCCGAGAAAAGAGGACCTTTCGATTCGAATGATAAAAGGAGATGTAATTTATGTTACTTTGTGTATGTAAAGTAAACCATTTGCCTATCGATGAGTTTTTAAAAGCCATGTTTTTTCCCAAAACGTTTTTTGAGTGTACTATTTGCTATATGATTAGTTGTAAAGGTGTATTTAAATCTGATACATTTTGTGAAACAATATATTTGTGAAATTAATAGTTATGAGACGTTGGTTATCAAATGATCATTAGTGAACCATATTTTTACCATCAGCAATGTTAATACGATCACAAATATTTTTAGCGTTAGTATGTAAAATATTATAGTATTTTCCGTTCAAATTAATGAAAAAATGAGTACATACCAATTATACTCGATGATAATAATCTATTTTCGAGAAAACTTTCAATTTATTACTACCGTTTCTAAATAAAAAACCGGGCAAGGTGTAGGGTTCCGATGCCGTTACTATACAAAAATCTCAAAAATAACAAGTAAGTATGACCTTATTCTCTACTTATTTAAATTCATTTGATGCTGGCTTAGGTGATTTTTTTATCTCAGGAATCAATCAAACCTTCTTAGTTGTGATAGTTTTCCTAAAACATTCGTTATATTATGTGCTTTCATTTAAGATATTTTTCCAATTTTT
This sequence comes from Acleris emargana, assembly GCA_927399475.2. Classification (NCBI taxonomy): domain Eukaryota; kingdom Metazoa; phylum Arthropoda; class Insecta; order Lepidoptera; family Tortricidae; genus Acleris; species Acleris emargana. The sequence continues at coordinate 1,897,322 of OV656836.1, read as the reverse complement.
AACATTTTGAAGTTTTGGCTGTTTGACTCTAACAAAAATTAGCGCTTTAAAGCTTAATATTTCATAAAAATATCCCTCAATCGAAAAACTATTTTCACCAACAGGCAATATTTTTTAAATACCTATCCAACTATACCTCACACTGTGGGGTAGATGAAAAAAAAAACGTCCCCAAGTTTTGCGTAGGGAAGTAACCACTTTGTTACCGTGTCACTAATATGTATATTCATGCCAAATTACAGCTTTCTAGTACTAAGAGTCTCTGAGTTAGGCTGCGGACGGACGGACGGACGGATGGACATAGCGGAACTATAAGGGGTCTTAGTTTGACTACGGAACCCTTGAAACCGCAAAAGTGCGTGTTTTTTCTTCAAAATTTTAGGCCCAGTAGTTTTGGAGATCAGTTGGGGAACGGTCAATTTTCGTCATCTTTCATGAATAAAATCGAAAAAAAATATTTTACAATAATAACTAAAAAATATTTGAGTTCGTCATAATGAGCCCTCTTATTTGATATGTGACAGAGTAAGGTTTGCAAAACTTTTTTTTTTATTACCTTATTTGTAATTTAGTTTGCAGGGGATTTCGGGGGTAATCAATCAATCTAGCTAGGTTATATTTTTAGAAAACATACCAAAAAAAAACATCCAGAACTTAAACTTTAAAGTGAGTACGATTAATATTCGCCATGTGACATAATATTTTCTCACCACAAAAGGGTCTATTCTTGCAATTAAGAATCATAAATAATCATGATGCATGCAAAAAACCTCTTTGTAAATAAATTGGGTATCTAACCTAATTAAAAGAATCATGAAGGTTTTATATTTAAATCAACCCATGTTAAAAAATACGATTTAAATTTAGAACACGTTGCCCAAATTCGTTACATTCTTGCCTGAAGCTAAAACGGGGAGTCAAGATTCTTACAAAATTAATCAGTTTATGTGAGCCAGGATAAGGAGAAAGTTTAAGTGCCCCTTGGGGAAATCAATATTTATTAAACAGGCACATTAAAAATTCACAATGCTTTGTCACGAGTCCCAGCAACATTTAAAAAATAAATTGATACTAGAAAAGGGTTTCTAATATGCCACTTCACCAAAGGTACAGTTTTTTTCTGTGTTTTTTTTTTTTTACATTCCATTTTTTGATAGTAGTTATTTAATTATTAAGACCAACCCATCCCTTACTTATAAAAATTAAGAGTCATTTGATTTGTTATTTTATTGCTTTTTATAAAGATTTATAAAAATTATACATTTTTTATTCTTGTAATTATATTTCCAGTAATCAAAGCTAATTTTACCAAAACGGTATCGTAAATTTAAAAATAATGTACATAAATTTACGATGCAAAAACTTACAAGAGGTAGAAAACCCAAGCTCTCAGCGAAGTGCAAATATTTTAAGTTTCAGTCGGACTTCCAGTTCAGTCCAAAGGGACCCTAATGTCAATGGGGAAATTATCGAAGCGCCACAACTCGGACCAACTCGAATTCAAAAGTAATCGATGAGGTGTAACTTTACCCTTCTCAATTCCTACTTTGTATTCAAATACAACTTTATTTTTGAGCAAAGAACCGAAGTCAAATTGTTATTTTACGTCCCTGTTTTCCATTTTCGAAGTACTACTTCATTAAAACGTAATTACGTATTTGTAATGTATAGTTACGTATTAGAAAGTGTCTCAACTGTCACCCCGACTGATAATTTATAATGTGTTAAGACCGAAGTATTGGACGGTATTTAAATGTGTTTCATATAAATTAATTATAGTACATTCAGAACATGGTTTTGGTGTTGAATCGAATAATGAACATGACCTTTTAAGGAGAATTCAAAGGATAGCTCGATATGTAAAAGCACGTGTAACAAAGGTCTATTTGGGCGGATTCCAGAGGCCGCCCTACTTATCAAAGCAGTCGAGGGCTGCGTGCTTAGCGGGCTTTGCAATAATGTAAGCTGCAAGCTTTCTTTTACTTGGAATGGCTCATTGCTTTTACGTCGAACACATTTTTAAAGCTTTGAATTTGTCTGTAAACGCTGTTTTAAATCGTTTCTCTTTGAGGTTGCACTTGAGTGAGCGCGTAAGCATTTTTTGTAAAAGTGGCGCCCAATGTGGGGTCAGTAAAATATATATATTTTGTAATGAAAACCTATATATAAATATTGTTTTTATGGACAAACTTGGAGGTTAATAACTTCTTAGTATAGAAGTTGCAACCTATGTTGAATGCGTGTTTGATCTAATGATGATTGAAATGAGATTTTCGTGGCTTTTTTTTCAAAGATTACAAATAAAATTATTTTTTATGTTTAATTGCTAATGAATCGTTTAAAACAAAAGTATAACACTAACATTTTAAATACATTTTTGGCGAATATGGGTAGATATTCCATTTAAATAAGGAACTTATATTATGCAACTGTTTAAAGATTACACATAAAATATGAATTAACCTTAATAACTAACCTGTACTCTCAAACTGCGTCATTCATAATTTTAACAGCATAAACACTGATTCAAGTACACCGCGGATTCAAAAACGAGTACTATTAGATCACTCAGCCCAAAATACCTGAAACGTTAATCCTCGCTTGTTGTTACACGTTATTCACATAACATATTACCACTGACACTGGCACTTTCACTGTAATTTGGTTTTCGAACACTGTTGTCACGTCGTAGGTCCCGTACGCGAGCGCGCGCGACGCGTGGTGTCGCCTCCGCGGTTCGGCCACTACTAGGCCGGAGCGCGCAAGACTCCACTCCGCTCATAGAGTATTTGCTTCTGGTTGGCAGAATTGTTAGGCGTTTGCGTCAATATTGAAATTTTGGAAAAGTGATTTGGAAGTTAATTTTCTTTGTTGTCTTCAAATTCAATTACGGTATTTTAAGTGTTTTTTTTTAAATACCAATAAAAACAGATGTTGTTGTTGATGAGACAGCGTCACTGTTATTAAGTTATGCAGCGTTTATAATGTAATTAAAAATCTAGAAATACTTTTTTATAGTTCCCGTTCTTTATAAGTATTGAGAGCGGGAAATTATAATCGTTCTTTGAACTCAAGTCCACTTTGTTTAAGGGCATCTTGCCATTAAATTGTAATTATACTTTTAATGTTACGGTAGTAAAGTTGTTCTTGAGTTGAAAATAAGGACTACTTTAACTACAGCAATTTGATTACGAGAAATTAACAAGTTAGAGTAAAATTAAGTGAATTTTTTTCTTATATATTTTAGTTTATGAAAGAGATTCGTGTCTGTGAATTAGACCACCTTTTTCATAGATAGAAAATCAACATTCAAATTTATTGCAAATCAATAGAAACCTAAAACCTCTCATGAAGTCGGCGTGGTTGTTATTTTTGTGTCGACCGGAAATTGCTTCCCAACAATTGGTTTCCGCCGATCCTAAATAAACTCAAATTAAGAAGGGCGGTGTCGTTTCCACAGCTGCCTACTCTTTGGGCCGTCGGGCATTTTCCGTCCATGTTTGAAGATTGACAAATGAAAACTTTATGACTGCACCCACGATTTACACTCTGTGCTAATGATGCTGTGTGCATTAAAACAAAGCGCCATCTCGCGGCGCTAGTCAACATAAGAACACACGTGCACACACACATGCGCCGTAGCCAATGGAACGGGAGTGTGACACTCACTCACGCGTTCTCAGAGCAAACGTGCAAATGGAGATAGGCGTTTCTTTCAGTCCTTTTAACTGTCCGGGGTAAGTCTAAATAGCAAACAAAGATAAGCCAACCTCTGGTGATGAATGGAGAATTAGTATATCTCTCCGCCGGCTTGGTCAGGAGGTGTTTTCAAAGGGATGTCAAGGGACTTTAAACTCAGCGAGTTTTCATGCAGATAGGCATTAACGATAAGCTTTAGCTTTCAAATTGGACACGTTATTATTTACTCTTATTATTATAGTTTTATTTTTCTAAATTATGTAATGCTGTTTTTTTTTGTTTTCAAATCAAAATTGTATTTACTTCAGAAGCGGTTACAATGGTTGTTTATGAAATACTTTATATAATTTGGTCAGCGCTCTCACCGGCGACACCAGCATGCTAATGTGAAAATCACATTTGTTGTATGGGAGCACCTGTTAACGATTTATTTTAGTAGGTTTTTAGGGTTCCGTAGTAAAACTAAGAACCCTTATAGTTTCGCCATGTTCGTCCGCTTGTCTTTCCGCAGCCATTCCGTCACAGAAATACATCATTCTTTCAAAATTTCAACTTTCTAGCTATCATGGTTCGTGAGATACAGCCTGGACAGACGGACAGACGGACAGACGGACAGCGGAGTCTTAATAATCGGGTCCCGTTTTTACCCTTTGGGTACGGAACCCTACAAAGTAGAGTCGGCAACAAAAGCATGTGCCAAATTTTAACAGAAACTTATAAGCAAATAGGTTGCTATCGACAATGCTATGGGCATTGTCTGTGTATGTAACTAGGGGCAACTGCCTTGTCTTCATGCATTTCGATGCATTAAGTTCCAAAATATTAACTGTGCAAACGAAACTTTCACTTCAAAAACCTCATTGTTTTTTTTTTACACACACACGTACGGGCGGGCATCTAGATACGCTTACAAGAGTTAAATATCATGTTTACATAGGTAGACAAAATATCAATCTACTAAAATCAAGATCAATGAAATTGGGTCACTTTCCATGGAAATACAATCGCTAAATTTTCGAACTGGGTTTTAAAATATTGTACAATATACACTAATCGGGTAAAAGGCAGGCGCGTACCTCACTTATCTTATCTAATATTCTCTTTAACAGATATGCCCTTTCTTATACACTTTGAATTCGAAGGACCTTTTGTATACCCTCCCTTACCTTTTTACACATTTAATTTAATATTTTAAAAGAAAATACGTCACCTTGAAAAAACTCATTGGTACACGGTGACCGCTGAGGGTTAGAACTTGGTACCTTACGATCACGAGTCGACACTCCAAGCCACTAGGCCGGGAGCACGTTGTGTTTTTTTTTGGTCATAATGTCTAGACATACATACATAAACTCACGCCTGCATTCCCAGAGTGGGGTAGGCAGAGCTAAATAATTACCAACAAGTCTTAAAACTTCTTGACAATTCTGTAACCACATAATGTCTGTATTAACATAATTGGGGTTGTTCATATTTTTTAAATTACTCTAATTAGAAAACCATTTTCGAGGAATAGAGTTTTAAAGCCGTTCTGCATTATTAAGTTTTTGAAATATTTATCTATTTCGGACATTTTGACAAAATATATTTGACCTTTGTATGACTTTAGTTTTTGGCTTAAAGCCCGCCTTGGTGTATCTTACGGGTTAGGCGAAAACCGCTTGAAATAGTATGTTTTATTACACTATAACAATCACTTTTTATCATTAGATATCATTTAATTGTTGTAATTTATTAGAAATATCCATAAAATTTCTGCTAAATAAATAAACTTATTAAAACAAAACTATTAGGTCGAATACAAAATTAATTAAATTGGTCTCTTACAATTACCTATTCTTTCAAATTATAATTTAAAAACCGTGAGTTATTGTTTGAGACCTATAATTTTTATATCACTGGAACTGTAATTTTTTCACAATTTATTAAATATCTAACGTGAAGATGGGTAGGTTAGGTAAGTTTCGATTAATGGAAATCCTGAGAAAGTCACAATTAGGAATAGGAGCACAATGCAGAATAGAGACCCTGGTGGTTGGCCCATTGACTGATCATCAACTCAGTCGATAAAGTTTTATTTTTTATGCCTTGGAAGGCAATCGAGCACACAGGCCACCTGATGGTAAGTGGAAACTGTGACCCAAAGACATTCGCATTCACAAGACTGCAAATGCACTGCCAACCCTGAGGACTAAGATGGAATGCCTGTATGCTAGTCATTTCACCGGCTGTCTTATCCCCAAACCGGAACACAGTAATGCGAACACTGCTGTTTGGTGTTAGGTTAATGGATAAGATGGTGGTACCAACCCGGACGGACCCCGCACAAGGTCCTCCCACAAGTACAAGATACCAAGATACAGTATGTTCTGATCTGACTTCGCCTTACTTTCGCGGAACCTTATTTCGGCTAAGAGTTGTGGCTGTCAACCGCAATATTTAACGGTCGGGTTCGACTTCAGGCCAGAATAACATATGAGCGGATGCCATTTTATAAAATAAATGGCATATGTGTTATTTCCTTGTTTAAAGAAATTTGAATCTTCTGCTTCGGTAATAAGGTTTAAATACCAATAACACTGTTAGAACGCATATATCGTTTTGAAGTTAGGTTCTAAGAAATGTATTGAGAATCTGGAACTTTATGACGCTGACAGAAGGAAGTATAAATATGTCTTTGTCTTGTGCCAACAATTGTTACAACATTCAGATAAATAATATAATTTTACATATTGCACAAAAATAACACCCGCAAAACATATTATTTGTAAACCGGAATTTCAAATCACTACCCACTGTTTTTACGCGGGCGTTCATGTAAACATATAGTCAAACCACTACGTTACCACACTGCTTTTTATTTTAAGGGCATGTTAAAATATATATAACCAGTTCAATATTATAGTTGAACGTTGTGAATTGAAAAATCCGCGTTAGGTGTGAACACATACATACATCAGCCCTTTGAGCGACGCCCGCCGAATCACCGGCGGCTATTTATCATGCAGTGGAATGATGCACCGCTCGGCTTTGATAGGGATACCACAATGTCGATAAAATGTTACAGCCTTCACATAACCTCTATAAGGGTAAACACCAAGATAAATGTAAGTACATAAAGACGCTATTTAAATGTCACTTAAATGATGTCTAACTTACAATTTCGTTACAAAAATGTATGTGTTTGACGTTAATCGACAGTTTCGTTACGGTAGCTAATTCTTCTTTAACTGGACATTTATTTTGGTTTATACCCATATAAGTACAGGATGTTCTGTGAAGACAAAAACTATTTAAACATAGGCATGTTTTTTTCGGATTATGTCTTTATTTAAGTCTTATGTTTTTTTTATTAATAAGAATAACTTGAAAATAGAAGCCCAAGAGGGCGAGCTTGGTAGATTCTACTTCATCATCATCATGTCCGCCGAAAGACGTCCACTGCTAGACGTAGGCCTCCACTCAGACCGGTCTTGTGCATTTCGCTTTCACCGCGTTCCCGCGATCCTTACAAGAACGATGGGGTCAGAAGGTTCTTGAGTGGCGTCCGCGGACCGGAAGACGAGCTGTAGGCAGGCCTCCAACAAGATGGAGTGACGACCTTGTAAGGATATTCTACTTAGTCATATCTAATCGAGTCCAAATCATAAGCTTTTATCTAAGTTATGACAGTCACTTTTAAAAGTTTTAAACTGCATCGTATTAAAAAAAGTAAAAAGAACACGGAAAAATGACGTAGAAGATTAATCAATACAATTTTTTTAAATCCGCTTTTGTAAGTATTTATCCAACAAGCCAATCAAAGTTTTCCAAACAGCGAAAATTTCACTGCGCTAAAACATCGACAAAAATCGATACTTTCCCGATATCAGAGCACACCCCTACTCCTGTGTTGCCTCGTCACGCTTACTCGCTTTCCCGGATATTTGCTATAAAAATCGTATTAGCAGCCGAAACGCGATATTGTTCGGACACAGCTGGGCACTGACGTACACATGTACACTTAATACTTACCCACATGAGGATTAAAATACACCGTGGAAATTTTGCTAACTATCAAGAATAGAACTTATTCATTCATTCATTAAATCACGCCTGTTTCCCAGTGGGGTAGGCAGAGACCACTTCTTTCCACTTGCTACGATCCTGACAAATTTCCTTCGCTTCTTCAACATTCATACATCGAGTCATGCACGCACGTCGGTTTCGGGTACTTAAGATTCGGCCCTTTTCCAGTATTTCTCCGATTTGATTCGAATAGAACTTAAAGCATGTTTTTTATGATTCTCTGACTTTAGGTTATTTTTGGATTCCTCGAAAGAAAAAAATGAAACCGTCACAGGATCACTTGTCCATCCGTCTGTCTGTCAAGACCCTTTATCTCAGGAACGGGTGGCGGTCTGGTCGCATAACAACTATTGTCATAATATCGATTGTCATAACACTTTACGCATAAAGTTGATGCTCATAATTGTTTTTGGCATAAATTATACTAGGCATAATTGTTCCTTGTCATAATTGTATGGAGTCATAATTGGTTTAATCATAATGTAGAAAGGCATACATTTATTAAGTCAAAATATTAATATAATATAAAGTTACTGCCAAAACCGACTCGAATCGCGGATAGGTTAGGGTTATTTTTTTATAAAAGAGCGGTAAAAGTTTATTTATAAAGCCATACCATTATAAAGTAAAGTAAGTTCTTAAACATTATGATTAAAAACTTTATGCGCATAAATGTATGACAATTTACAGTTATGCGCAATGATGAGTATGACGAATCCTTGTATGCCCATCAAAAATATGACTTTAAACTTTATGCAACCCGCCCCCTACCCCTCAGGAACGCTTGGAGGTATCGAGTTGAAATTAAAACTTTATACCTACTTACTCAAATTTGCAGTCCCTTGAAGTTGCGAAAAAAAAAACTACGTAAACTACGTAAACCCAAAAAAAAAACATTTTATGACGCAAAAAACGAATATTTCGACACTCAAGGGAATCAAAATGTATAGGGTATTTTCCGTTGACCTAAAACTAAGAAATTTGGCAAGTAATACCATAATTTATACCACAATTATATGTACCGGGACACGAGCTATGGGTAGGTCTCCTATAAGATAAAGTGACGACCTTGTAAGGATGCGAAAAGCACAAGACCGGTCTGAGTGGAGAGCCTTGGGGGAGCAGTGGACGTCTTTCGGCTGACATGAATGAATGAATGATACTACAAGTAAAACTAAGTGGTAGTAACTAGAACAGTACAATTTTTTGAAAATACAAGTATAGTCAAAAATCTGAAAGCTATACATTTAAAATTAAATCACAATAAAACAGGGTCTTTGTTGTATGTACTTCTATTTTGTACGGAATCCACGGTGGGTGAGTCCGACTCGCGCTTGTCTGGTTTTTATACATTAGATAACTTTAAATACACTCAAGGGCAAAAAAAACGGGTAAGAATGCGTTTTTCATACTAAAGCGGCTATTTCGAAACCTTGATTCCTCCCCAGGGGATGCCTTTAGTGAAATCTGATGATGGATACCCCGAGCATCGATACAGGACTTCCAGAGTTCCTAGGATACCCAATTAAATGAATCTGCGGTTAACGCCGAAATTGTGTATGTTTAGAAAAACATCTAAAATGGCAATAAAATGTAAGGAAATCCAAATGCTTACCCAAACTCTCTCGCTGTGGTGTTAACTAATTGTGCGATATGTTGGAATCTTAAGAACTTTTGACCTCCTCTATTGAAAGTCGGAGTAGTCACCATTAAACCTCACTCAAAACAACCCCTGCCTGGGGACCAAGGCTTCGAAATAGCCTCGTTTGTATGAAAAACGCAGTCTGACCCGTTATTTTTGCCCCTGAGTGTATATAAAAACCCTGGCAATCCTTACTTTCAGAGAAGACATCTTAAATGGGCCAACATTATTTCATTAAACCTAGCTAACCATCCAGTGGGGCTAGACAAGTTGCCATCGAAAACAAACGCCAGCGTTTGGTGACCACTGTCGCTTTGCGTTATTATAGAAAAATGGAATTGACGTAAGTCACGTGATATCGTCGGTGAAACTGCAAAACCGCGTAAGTAATTTTTTTCATAAGGAGCAAAATGCACTTTTTTCATAAGATAGTAAGGTTTATTTTGCTTATTCATAAATTTGTTAGTTATGCGATTTAGCACTATCACCGACGATATATCACTCTACCTAAATTCTCAAACATGAAAAATAGGCGTGATATTGTACTTCTTAGTATAAAATATCAGTAAATAAATATCAGGGGACAACCTCACACAAATTGACCTAGCCCCAAACTAAGCTCTAGGCTTGTACTATGGGTACTAGGTAACGATAAACTTACGTATAAAGATAAATACATACTTAAATACATAGAAAACACCCAAGACTCAGGAACAAATAATCATGCTCATCACACAAATATTTGCCCGTACGGGGGATCGAACCCGGGACCGCTAGCTTCGTAGGCAGGGTCACTACCGACTAGGCTACCGCGTGGACAAGAAAAACAATATCACGCCGGTCGTTGTTCAAAACAGTGATCCCAGAGGGAGTTAATTAAGTCAGTTGCAATTACACGATGTCAAAAGGAATATGGTTTGGCCGAGTCGAATAGGCATACCACTAAACAATAAAGTGACTCAATCGGTTTCATTGATAATTGAATAATTGTCTAACGAGATTCACACCCTGTTAATATCATTGACGAACTAATGAATGAGGAATAATACATACCACTGTTCGCAACTGATGGAAGGAATGTGATTAATCAGAGTAAATTACTTATTAATAATGGATTGAGTGCGTCACATTATGTGCGCTGGAGTTGATTGAGTATTTATAACGACACAGCCTAGTCGGTAACCTTGGCTAGGATGCTAGCGGTCCCGGGTTTGATTGTAAGGGCTAATATATGTGTTTACTTGTGGGAGGTCTTCCAGGGTCCGTCCGGGTTGGTACCACCATATTATCCATTAACCTACCGCCAAGCAGCTGTGTTTGCATTGTTGTGTTCCGGTTTGGGGATAAGACAGCCGGTGAAATGACTAGGATAGAGGCATTCCATCTTAGTCCTCAGGGTTGGCAACGCATTTGCAGTCTTAGAATTGCAGTCTTGTGAATGCGAATGGCTATGGGTCAAAGTTTCCACTTAGAATCAGGTGGCCTGTGTGCTCGTTTGCCTTCCTATGCCATAAAAAAAATATGTACCCAGTGCTAGTGATTCATTTAATATCGACTAAATTTATTGACAACTTTTGTCGTGACATGGACCTTACATTTCTTACAAAAGTAAGTTGTACCATAATCTTCTATATCTGAAAGATCAGCTTTCTATGAAGATCCCCAAACCAGAACACAACAATGCGAACACTGCTGTTTGGCGGTAGGTTAATGGATAAGATGGTGGTAGCGATCCGGACGGACCCTGCACAACTAACTATAAATATTTCAGGATTTATATCAGTACCATCGTGTATAAGTTAGGTTAGGTTATTTTTTTAAATTCTGAAATATTTACGACTTTCTTATGTTTCACCAAAACATAGGAAACCCCAAATCTAACCCTGAGAATAAGCAACAAAAAGCCACGCAATTCGAGTCATAACACTGCGAAATATATCTATGCAAATTCACCAGTTACTTTTTCCTACAGTATCACCGCATAAAAATACCACTATCACGAAGTACAATCAACGCTAAATCATCTGGCGTGTAAATTGATCGCGTACTAACTGGGTCCCTGTAACGCGGTCGCGAGGGTCCCCAGGGACGCATCCAAGAGGGCACAGCCCTGAATTCGTGAGGTCCCATTATGACGTCCTGTGTTGAAGAACGCGGCGTGTGAATTTCAAAGATTTAAAAAAGTTAAAAAATAAATTTTAACCAAGGTAGCGAGACGTCCAGGGGTTTGTTAATAAATGTTTGCGTTGTATTGTGGGGATTTGTTGGCCAAAAATTCTCTCGAATACTAGACGGTGGGAGCTGACCAATCAGAAATTTTATCTTGCTGAAGAAATAGCCTTGGATTGGTCACGTTCTGTAACATCCTGATAACCACCTCTCCAAACAAGCATTGATGTGGCATACTCAGGGGAAAAGAAGATCGGGAAGCTTTCTTAACTCCTGGAGGTTGTGGTGCTCTGGTGCAGGTGCTCTGTTGAAACAGAGGCAGTTTCCGTTGGACAGAATCCGGTAGCATGGTGTAATTTTACACATTTCAATGAAAAAAACATTGTTCACAGTTACAGACGAGATTTGTACTTAAAACATGTTCGTGTACAAAATTTGACACCGTAAAAATACATAACCAAGTTACTTTATATAGTTAATTGTAATTTAAAATTTGTATTAGTTACATCAAATCAATAATAAAATACTTACCCCCTTACTAATAAACGTTGAGTAACGGTGGTATAGCTATACAATGTTTTGCCCTTATCTGTCATTGTGACATTTAAATTTGACAGATAAGGACAAAACATTGTATAGCTATACCACCGTTACTCAACGTTTATTAGTAAGGGGGTTATTGTAAAAGAGTAATAAGATAACTTTTGCGAAAGTAATGCCCAGCTTCGAAACCTTCTCACTTAGAAATTATATAATTTTCTTCTCTCTATTCTATTCTATTCTATTCTATTCTATTATATTCTATTCTACTCTACTCTACTCTACTCTACTCTACTCTACTCTACTCTACTCTACTCTACTCTACTCTACTCTACTCTACTCTACTCTACTCTATTCTATTCTATTCTATTCTATTCTATTCTATTCTATTCTATTCTATTCTATTCTATTCTATTCTATTCTATTCTATTCTATTCTATTCTATTCTATTCTATTCTATTCTATTCTATTCTATTCTATTCTATTCTACTTACACTAGAGGCAGATTTGAAGCGGACAACACTCTGGCCTAGTTCGGGTTCAAATTCCGGTTTGGGCGGACATTTGTGTCATGAGCGCGAATATTTTGTTTCTGAGACATGGATGTTTTCTATGTATTTATATTTAAGTATATATTTCTCTATATAAGTATTTATATCGTTGTCTAGTACCCATAGTACAAGCCTAGAGCTTATTTTGGGACTAGGTCAACTGGTGTGACATTTATTTATTTTAATTTTAAATGAAAATATTAATTTCCCTCCACATAGTAAAACAGAAACAAAACAGTCTTCAAATTGAAATTATTTGATTAAAAATATACCCTAAACGTTAAAAAGAGAACGTTACTACAAACCGCCGATTGTCAGCGCAGTGCGTTCAAAAATTCTGACGTTGAGGCGATTTACAGTAATAGAAAATATAGAAATATGAGATATAAAATTCTTGCCTTCGGCTGCTCCATTATCTTTACGGTGCTGTTTGCTGTGATCTCAAGATAAAGATTTTATTGTTGCCCCGAGATGGGATAACGGCCATTTTGGAGCCCGTAATCTTGGATGTGTGAAATAAGCACTGTCTTACGGCCCGCGGGCTTTAGGAGATGACGTTATTAATAAAAATTATATTATTAGCTTTATAGTGGTACAGAAATGATTGGTTTTGTTAGATTGGTACTTTCTTTTTACTCGTTTGTCTAGCAGGTTCATGTTAAAGGTCTCTCAAGGCCGAGATTGTGTCGCGGCCCTAGGCTCTTACGGGAGATGCAGGGATCCTAGGGTGGTTTTCAGTGAATGATTTTGTTATATTGATTTTCCTTGATTGTAAGTTAAAGAATCCTTGTAGAACAAATATCAAATTTGAATCTTGCAACCGCCGCTAGGAATCGTATGGAATTTGTTCAAAAATGAACACATTCTTGGCTCCTGAAACGTTTTTTTCATTAAAATATTCCCATCAATTTAGCTACTGAAGTACGTATTTTGTCTTTTTGTGGGTCCAAATGAATTAATAGACAAACATCCCGTGACTTGGATGGTGGGGACGGGGTCCATACAAAATTACCCATCACCCTATATGCCATAACAGGGGGAACGTTTGTCTAAGCCAATTCCAATACGCCAACTCATACCATAGTCCCATCCTTGGGTAGGGGTCGGGTTGCATAAAGTTTGTAGTCATATTTTTGATTGGCATACGTGGATTCGCCATACTCATCGCTTCGCATAACTGTAAATAGTCATACATTTATGCGCATAACGCTTTTAATCATAATGTTTAAGAGCATATTACGTAACGCGCCTAAATTTGATGCGCATAATTTTTTTTAACCATACTTTATAATGGTACCTATGGCTTTATAAATAAACATTTCCCGCTCTTTTATAATAAAAGAACCCTAACCTATCCGCGATCCGAGTCGGTTTTGCCACTAACTTTATATTATATTTATAATAACTAAATAACATTATGTTTAAACCATTATGACTCCGTATAATTATGACAGGGAATAATTATGCCATAGTACAATTTATGCCAAAAATAATAGTAAGCATCAACTTTATGCGTAATGTGTTATGACAATCGAAATTATGACAATAGTTTTTATGCGACCAGACAGCCACCCCCCATCCTTTAATCTAAACAAAAAAAAACTCTGAAACAATTCTAGTGAACAAAACTTACTTACCTCAAATCTCCACACAGTGTAATTCCTTGAAGAACTTCAGCGAACTTGGGAAATGTTATTTTAATCAACAAGTCAAAAGCTCAAAAGGCTTTCTCGGCGGTTTTCTTTTATTAAGACAACTTGGAGACACCCTTAGCTGGGCAATGCGTGGGGTAAGGTTGGAGTCAAATCTGGGGCGACTGCCACATGTGATTTTGTTACAAAAGTACGTAATTATAAGGTTTATCCTTACATACCTACTTTGTATGCGGATTGATGCCATGTTGTTGCTTTGAAGCGTAGCATAAGGTGTAGGGCTAAAGAAATTTCAAGCAGTAAAACAACACAACTCACAAACAGGCTTATTATTACTTGTTTACATTCGTCGTCTAATCTTTGCTTTGGCGTTTGTCCGTCCTTCTATCCGTTTGTATATACTCGTATGTCACAAGCTTCTAGTTCATATTGCAAATTGAATCTGGGACCGCTAGCTTCGTAGGCAGGTCACTACCACCAACGGTTATTATCGTTAATTTAATTTCCATCACTTATCCATGCGCTCATAAGCTCTATGCGGCAGGCAGCGATTACACCTATGACATAGGTAGAGTTGCGTTAAAACAAACGACAATAATAATTGAGCAAAGTCGAAGACTCGCATAAGAAGGGGATACTAACTGTCGAGCCAATTGAAGCTGGCTGGAGGCTTGCTAACGATGTGAGTTTAAAGACTAAAACCGGGATTTCATTGCTGCACGCTATGCACGCAATCGCAACACACGTAAGCCACGTCAATTCTTCTATACTCCGTTTGTAAAAAACAACCATGTGATATAGTTCTTTAGCCAATAGAATCATAATAACGATACGGCAAAGTGCGATAAAACAGTTTTGATTGGCTGTTTAACAATGCCATGTGGTTTGGATTGTTGAGCTGAAAGAGTATCTCCGAGTACAAACATTTTGCTAAGGAGCGAATTTAAAGATAAATATAAAGATAAAGATAAAGACCTTTATTCAGTAAGTAGGCCGCACGGGCACTTTTACATGTCAAGAACCTACCAGCGCTTCACAGGAAGAGACCACTGCTGTGAAGAAACGCCGCAAGAAACTCAGTAGTCAGTAATTTTTTAATATATTAAATATTACAACGGTACTACTTAGTCTATCATTATATAAATCTATACATACATACATACATTAAATCACGCCTACTTCCCAGATGGGTAGGCAGAGACCACTTCTTTCCACTTGCTACGATCTTGACACATTTCTTTCGCTTTTTCCACATTCATACATCGAGTCATGCACGCACGTCGATTTCGGGTACTTAAGATTCGGCCTTTATCCAGTATTTCTCCGATTGTATTCAAAAAAGGACGCCTTAGGCGGCCCCTTCCGACCCTTCCACTCACTTTCGATCTGTATATCTGTTTCGTCAATCTTCTTTCATCCATCCTTTCCAAATGACTGAACCATCGAAGCATGCCCTTTTCAATCTTAGTCACTACATCTTCTTTTATTCACTATTTCTCTCTGACATTTTCATTTCGTACTCTATCAATCAATTAAAACACGATTAAAATATTTTTGGTTTAACCTGCATATCCCTCATCTTTAACCCAACCTATGATACATAACGAAGATTTATGAATTTTAAGATTCAGTATGGTTTTAAAGTAACCAGCAATTGATTAAATTTGATGCTGCCATCAAGGCGCGTGCTATCTCCATCTCACATTCATCGTGCAAAACCACATAAAGCCATCCTTTTTAATTATTACTGAGCGTAGCTCCACATATGACGTCTTAATCCGCCATCAAGAACACTGCAGCTTTATCTCCATACTTCTAACCGCAAGCTATGTTCCAAACTTTCTGATTGTTTAACAGACTTTTTGTATTTATTCTGGAAAGGCACTTTTGTCGTTTTGCTGTCTTTTCCTTTGCACGTGACCCGCCCTCCAAGTTCCGAATAAGCAGGTACCGTCAAAGGTGGTTGGCAAACATTGATACAAAAACCGTACGACTCAGGCCTCAACTAACTAAGGAGTTTGTTAGAAGTTCGCAGACTTCGTTTTATTTATCCTAATAATGGAGAACACCTTAAAATTGCCTGCAACGTGTGGTTGCCACTCCATGTCTTCCAAGAATTGTGCCACTCCATGTCTTCCCGTGGAAGTCGTAAGAGGCGACTAAGGGAATAAAGGCTTGTAGTACTGTTAGGCGATGGGCTTGCTACCTGTCACTAATATACACTATTAAACATCTTGGCCTAATTGTGCAAATTGTGGTTGCAGAGTTATCAACAAGTTTTTGGAGTTGTTGGTAATTCTGTGGCTCTGCCTACCCCACTCTGGGAATGAGGGCGTGAAGGTATGTATTTATGTACCTTAAAATTCCGAGTTACTTTTTTCCGAATATTGTTTTGGCCGAATTTGTTTTTTTCCGAAAGTAGCATTACATAAATGCTGGAGTTTTTTAAGATTAAATACATAATTCAATTGCTATACGTAGGTTAGGTTAAATTTATAAGCGAAAGCAAAAAACCGGGCTAGAGCATGCCTGACCATGCTCAGTGTAGGGTTTCGAAGCCTACTTAAAAAAAATATCTTAATATTATGTGTTCGATAAAGTTTAACCCAATGATTAAAATACAGAAAAAACCAGTAATAAATACAAAATCGAATATAAAAAAACAGGGGACAATCTTTCACAAATTGACCTAGCCCCAAACTAAGCGCTAGGCTTGTAGGTACTGTGGGTACTAGGCAAAGATAAACTTACTTATATAGATGAATACATGTTTAAATACATACAAAACATCCAAGACTAAGGAACAAACACTCGCCCTGATCACACACATATTTACCAGGGGTCGAACCCGGGACCTCTAGCTTCGCAGGCAGGGTCACTACCGACTAGGCTACCACGTCGTCAAATAACTATTGTTGGTTTAATTTATATAACTGGTTAAGTACCTACATTGATATAATTTTATTCCTAATTTAAACATCAGCCTTGAACAGGGTCCGTCCGGGTTGGTACCACCATCGTATCCATTAACCTACCGCCAAACAGCAGTGTTCGCATTGTTGTGTTCCGGTTTGGGGATAAGACAGCCGGTGAAATGAATAGCATAGAGGCATTTCATCTCAGGTTTGGCAGTGCATTTGCAGTCTTGTGAATGCGAATGTCTATGGGTCACAGTTTCCACTTACCATCAGGTGGTCTGTGTGCTCGATTGCCTTCCTATGCCATAAAATAAAATAAATAAATAATCAAAATATTAAATAAGGGTTTTTTTCATAGTTGCGTTTCTTTGTAGCGAAAGAGTGGCAAAAAAACATACATCCCACCTCATCGTGGGTTTGCTATGAACTTTTTGTCATTTTTCTAATCTCAAGGTGGTAGATAAAACATGCTTTGTCCCTATCTGTCAAATTCAAATGTCACAATGACAGATAAGGACAAAGCACTGTTTAGCTTCCTAAGGTTATTCCAGTAAGAATTAAAATAAATAATAATGGCTGCGTTTAATACGACTTCCCTATTTAGTCTGAAAATCTGAACAGCGAAATACAAAGAAGACAAGATAATTACAAATGCCTCCGAGCGTCAAAGTAAAATTATAACCTAGGAGTTGGTTGATTGTTCAAACTAGACTTCTCCAAATCCGTCGGCTCTTTGACTAGAAAACTAGGTTATTGTGCTGAATTACATTGCCAGGAGAAATAGTATTAAGTGCTGCTTCTCACTTGTAGAGAACTTTACGTTAAGGTAATAAAGATGAAAATTTGGATTCCAAATTGCACTTAAGCGGTTTTGGTTCTTGGAATTTGCAAGTTGAAACGTTATCATTTGCAAGAGGAAATGTCTTTATACTGGAGTTTTGTTATGAAAATAATTATCTGATGCTTTTTTACTATTTAATATTTCATCATCATCATCATCATCAGCCTATATTAGTCCACTGCTGGACATAGGCCTCTCCCATTGCACGCCAACGAGCACGATTCGTGGCCACTCTCATCCAGCATGGACAAGGTTTATAAGAAAGATAAAAAAAAAACCCCAACTAAAAACAGTCCGTAAAAAAACGTTTTCAGTCGGGGGCTTCTTAATTCTTTATTTAATTTTTATTTCACGCTTTTTAAACAGCGCCTAAAACTGGAAGTACTATCGTATTACATAAATAAATAAAAAAGTGGTGTTAAAATATTATACTTGTGACTGTTTGTCGTAGCTCCCAAACGGACGAACGGATTTAGACGCAAGTTTTTTTTTAATAAAGCTACATTAATAAAGATAGTTTCTAGTTTCTAGCGGTTTGTTTTGCGGGTGGTAGGACCTTGTGCAGGGTCCGTCCGGATCGCTACCACCATCTTATCCATTAACCTACCGCCAAACAGCAGTGTTCGCATTGTTGTGTTCCGGTTTGGGGGTAAGACAGCCGGTGAAATGACTAGCATAGAGGCATTCCATCTTAGTCCTCAGGGTTGGCAACGCATTTGCAGTCTTAGGATTGCATTGCACTCTTGTGAATGCGAATGTCTATGGGTCACAGTTTCCACTTACCATCAGGTGGCCTGTGTGCTCGTTTGTCTTCTCTATGCCATAAAAAAAAAAAAACATGAAAATTGGTTAAGTCGTTTAAGAGATATCAGCTCTGAAAGTAGGGGCCGCCGTTATTTTGGGGGCTTTAACCCTCTAAAAGCTCAATATCTCAAAAACAGCTACACCGATTTTGATAAAACATGTCTAAAAACCACCGCTGAAAAATCTGCTTTCAAATTAAAATAACCGCATCCAAATCACTTCATCCGTGAAAGAGCTACGGTGCCACAGACAGACACACACACACACACACACTTACACGTCAAACTTATAACACCCCTCTTTTTAAGTCGGGGGTTAAAAAATATACCCAGGCGACGCAGGGCACGAACAGCTAGTTAGTTATAAATACTAGAGAGAAACCGCTTTACTTTAAATGTTTTTATTGTTGTAAACGAACGTTGTATGTTTAGACCGGTGCTTCTGGAGCGTTCCATAATCTCAGCCAATCCCTATATAGGAGACAGGCGTGAAGGTATCTATGTATGTATGTGTATGTTTTCAATCGATATAAACACGTCCCGTCTCTCAAATTGACGTGGCACGGTTATAAATATTGCGTCAATGTAGATGACATACTGGAAGGTCGTGCAAAATGGCCACTTTAACCCATTATAGAATAGCGGTCTCGTTTGCGACTGCATGTCGTGTTTGAATGTGTGCTTTGTTGCTTTATACATTAAAATTCAAAATAAATTTAATCAAATAATTTCTATACCGGGGGCAAAACTTCGGCGTGGTGAAACACATCATAATTAAATCAGGATTTAAATTGTTATAAATATTGCGCTATAATAAATAGAGTCTATACGATAAAATCTCACTGTTTTTAACGTTTTATCGTTTTTAGGGTCCTCTATCCAATGAATAAAACCGGGACCCTATTACTAAGACTCCGCAAAAGAATATCCACTGATGTATTTGTGTTGCCTCTATAACACATGCTAAAAACCAGAAAATAAATGTTTATATGTTTTATAGCCGAGCCGTTTGGTTGCCGGCTTAGAATTGTACCACTCCATGTCTTCCTGTGGAAGTCGTAAGAGGCGGCTAAGGGAAAAAAGGCTTGTAGTATTGTTAGGCATAAACAACATCATCATCATCATTATCATCATCATGTCAGCCGAAAGACGTTCACTGCTGGACATAGGCCTCCCCCAAGGCGATCCTTACAAGGTCGTCACTCCATCTTGTTGGAGGCCTACCCACAGCTCGTGTCCCGGTCCGCGGACGCCACTCAAGACCCTTCTGACCCCATCGGCCATCAGTCCTGCGTGCGATGTGCCCCGCCCACTGCCACTGTGTAGCTATTCTTCGGGCTATGTCGGTAACCTTAGTTCTCCTGCGAATATCATCATTTTTGATTCTATCACGCAGAGATAGCCCTCTCCATAGCCCTCTGAGTGACCTTGAGCTTTCTAAACAACATCTGGTTACAGAATTACCAACAAGTCCTTAAGAGTTGTTGGTAATCCTGTAGCTCTGTTGTATGTATGTAATTTTTTATAGATAATGGTACCCTTTGTGCGCGAGTCTGACTCGCACCTGGCTGTTTTTAATAATAGTCTAAGATCCGAACCTAAATCGACCTTCACCGAGCTGATAATAGAACGAAACATATTTTATCATGAATTTAGTATATTAGAAAACATATTAAAAGTGGGTTCGCTAAAAAAATCCTGGGCAGACTATTTTTAATTATTTTTCAAAAAATGATTTTTAATTAAATGTTGCAACATCAGGATAATAAAAAAAAATTGTCCTGACTGAAAGTATAAAACATATAGAATGTGCAGCCGTTGGGTTGTCCACTATTTACCTGGGCGAACTACTGGGTTGTCAGGTATAAACAGGTATATCGATGCCAGTTACTTTCACTGGATTGGATAATTAAAAAAAAATTATATCATCATAAGCGCTGTTTTATTGCGAACACGTTGATATAGGGTTGTCTGCGAAAATTCCGGTCCTATTAGGGGTTTGCGAATTTTAAAGATTTTAATTTCAACGCGCGTGGAAATGTGTGACAGAGAGATCCGAGGTAAGTATACTGTGTAATAATAAAGGACCCCTAATAGGACCGGAATTTTCGCAGACAACCCTATATCAACGTGTTCGCAATTAAACAGCGCTTATGATGATATAATTTTTTTTTAATTATCCAATCCAGTGAAAGTAACTGGCATCGATATACCTGTTTATACCTGACAACCCAGTAGTTCGCCCAGGTAAATAGTGGACAACCCAACGGCTGCACATTCTATATGTTTTATACTTTCAGTCAGGACAATTTTTTTTTATTATCCTGATGTTGCAACATTTAATTAAAAATCATTTTTTGAAAAATAATTAAAAATAGTCTGCCCAGGATTTTTTTAGCGAACCCACTTTTAATATGTTTTCTAATATACTAAATTCATGATAAAATATGTTTCGTTCTATTATCAGCTCGGTGAAGGTCGATTTAGGTTCGGATCTTCCACTATAACTCTCATTTACATAACATCAAAGCGAGTTAAAAACAATACGATATCATGTCAAAGGCAATAAGGTTGTACAATGTAGAATAGAGACGTACAAATCGTCAGATACACTCCAACGTTGCAATCGCTCAGTTACAAAACAGAATCCAAACAGGCTCAACATTATTGTCCAGCAAACCTCTCTTTTCCAGCCTCGCGAGCAAAGGGAAATTTCCTTTCATCGGACGATACGAGGTGTGGGCGATCATCACTTCGGGCGATTGTGCTATTCGTGCCTTTGAGGGGCTCAGTGCAACGATCGATGCAGTGGCCACCTGCAGTGGAAATGGACGAATGGATAAACGTTTTTAGGGTTACGCAGGGGCTGAATATGTTTAGTGCAGCCATTTTCAAGTGTCGCAGATGAATGGACATTAGTTTTTAACGATTATATTTACAAACATAATTTGCTGGTGTATGTCTTATTTTGAATTCGGTACGTATTTCAAAAAAGACAAAAATGTTAATAAAGCATTGTTTTAAATTACAATGACCGAAGTCGATTGTCATTTTCTTTTTGTAATATTTAAAGTTTTTTACCCTTTATCACCTTTTCAAATGGAATTTGCTGTTTATAAAAAAATGTTGAGCATTTATTTGCAAGTTCTCTGGCCATAATTAGATATTTCTATATTTCATTCATACGTAGGTTTCATCCGTGTTTTTTTTTTAAATCCACACACACACACACACACTAAACATTCTAATCATGACACGTAACTAACATTATTAAAATACACCGTGTTTTATTTATTTACGACGACTTCGGCATATTTCTAGGTATGTACCTTCATCCATAGAAACTAAGTAGTAGATTAGATTTTTAATAATATATTTAAAAAAAAACTGTTTGGAACAAAGTAATCAAAATGTTGTATTTTTGGTTATTCTAAAAGGGCCTTTATAGTTAATTAATAGTCAGTGTCACATACATCAACGTTGGCGTGACATACACACACAATTAAGAGCCTTTTACACCAGTTCAACGTGATTAACTGATTAAATTTAAAAATCAAATATCTTTAAAACCGTAAGAGTTATCATTAGTCTTTCTTTGGGAAATTAACTTTATTTGACCTAAAGAACCTTCCCTGTTGCCGAGTGGTTGCCGGGTTAGAATAGTGCCACTCCATGTCTTCCCGTGGAAGTCGTAAGAGGCTACTGAGGGAATAAAGGCTTGTAGTAATGTTAGGCGATGGGCTTGCAACCTGTCACTAATATACAAACACTTAAACACACACAAACACGTTAAACATCTTAGCCTAATTGTGTTTATTGTGGTTACAGAGTTATCAACAAGTTATTGGAATAGTTGGTAATTCTGTAGCTCTGCCTAGCCCACTCTGAGAACGAAGGCGTGAAGGTATGTATGTATGTATGAACATTCCCTTAAAGTTATCGTAAATAAAAAAAAACACGGTGTATGTTACGTTATTAAAAAGACGAAGATTTATTAAAGTTTTTTTCAAAGAAATTCGGACAGACTGACAGAAAATAGCGACTATGTTTTATAGTAAGTATTAAGACATTTTTGACCTGACTATAAAACTTGGCAATTTTGTCTACGCTGCAAGCATTAAGTAGCCCCGGGACCCCAGAGTCCATCTCAGCACATTTGTCATACGTGACTGGCTTTCGTCTCGACAGTTGAAATGTTGTCGACCCCTGAAAAACGCTTCACAGAAAACTTCCAATAAATATCTCTAATGAGATTGCATTTTTTGTAAACGTCAAAAAATTTATTTGGACAAAAGCATCTAACAAAAAAAATAAAGTAAGTAATATTTTTAAGCCTTTTTTAGGGTTCCGTAGTCAAACTAGGAACCCTTATAGTTTCGCCATGTCCGTCCGTCCGTCCGTCCGCGTCCGTATGATATTTTGTTTGTTGTCGCACAGGAATCAGTGACGTCAGTGGTCAATACATAAACAAACTGACATTGGGTAATCATAGCAAAGCCAGAAAAACAAACAAACGTCAACTGTCTGTGGTAACCGCAAGAACCAATGAACGTAAGAACAGAACGACAACGACATGAACGACAGATGCAATATTTACAGACATCACAGATTACAGGATATACAGACATCCTATAATCTGTGATATCTACCGACCCTTGACGTCATCATGGATTCGGCGCCGTTTTCGATAAAATGGCTACAGATAAAAAAATATCAAGTTTTATCGTGGTTTTTTGGATAAAAGATCCATTTTTTTTAAGTAAGAATACCTTAAATCGATTTTAAAACTCATAATTTATTTGAATATACATAATTATTACGTTTTTTTTCACCTTGTCAAATAGCCTATTATATAATCATCATAATATGCATCGTAAGTATAAACCGAAACAATATTAAATATATGTATCCCTTTCACTCGTTCCAGTCATAACTGTAGAGTGAGGTATATAAAAGTGACAACCGTTGTTCATTTTTCAGGCTCAGTGGTAACGGTCGAAACATTACCACCCGTGGACTCCCTTTACCACATTCCATGCCACTGACACCTTAACGGGTCCATTCTTCACTCTTCTCAAGAAACTTGGGACTGCGATAAATAAGTGTTATTTATACAGCATGGTCCGGAAACTGACGATTTCAGCTAAATTACAAACGGCTAAGTGTGTATGGGTATGTAATGTTGTGGTTCAGTAGTATTTATAGAATTATTTTTGAGGATATATTTAGGTTCTTTTCAGTACGCCATGTAGGTATTTCTTTCACATTTTTATTTTTTGACGACGCGCTGGCCTTGTTGGTAGTGACCCTGCCTACGAAGCTAGCGGTTCTGGGTTCAAATCCCTGTAAGAGCAGATATTTGTGTGATGAGCGCGAATATTTGTTCCTGAGTCATGGATGTTTACTATTTATTTCAGTATATATTTCTCTATATGAGTATTTATATCATTGTCTAGTACCCATAATACAAGCCTAAAGCTTAAATTGGGACTAGGTCAATTAGCCCCTGTTTTTTTTTTTCTAACGTTTATATTTAATCTAAAGCATCAAGTGTACAATAACTTCAATTCCAGCTCCAATTGTTACGTCTTTCAATAGTTTCAAGAACCTGCGTGTCCGACGGAGCCCTAAAAAGCGTCCATCAGTCGAGCGTCGAGCGCTCACAGACGGCCCAAACTACTACAGTTGACGATAAACTTAGAAGCGTTTCCGTGTCGTTTTCTGGACGACCTGTATAATAAACTGATTATTGCGTGGGTATAGGTGCTTGAAAAATAAATAGTACTAATTAAAAATGTTTCAAGTTTGGCACTTTTTTGTATAATGTGTTACAATGTTTTTGTTAAAGTAATTATTTCTTTACAAGGGCAAATATAATATCATATATAATATTATATATTTAGTGACTGAATCTACTCCCTGTTAAAGCTAATTCTATAAAATACAGATTAAAGATTTTATGTTTAATTTTTAGGGCTTGGACCTTGGACAATTATTTTTAAATATGCTGTAAAAATTTATTTGAGCCTTAAATCCGATATATACAAAGTGGAATTTTTATTCCTTTTTTTCCCCCTAAATATCATAATAAGGTTAACCTTAAACCATACACTTCAAAACGCTATGATAAACAAATATTGAAATAAATCCATCACAATAAATATTTAAATCCCTATTTCAAACGGCAAGTCGCAAAAATAGCACGAATAAACTATAAACTAATCAAAAACAGTTGCTCAAGCAAACACGGTAGAACAATCAGGTCGAGCTAATTCAGTCTGGCTCCTGCCAGGCTTGGTACTGGCGATTGGCTCGGCAATCTTGAGAGCAATCTCAAGAGCAATCCCGGACTCCAACTCCGGGAATGAGAACTCGGGAATAGTTTTTTCTTCGAGTGTCCGGCTTTTTTGCAAAGTCCGAGGTGAAGAGATTGCCCTGGGTAGGAATTGGTGCTTAGTTTTTCGCAAGGGGTTTAGGTAATAATAGTCTACTGTTTTATAATTTGTATTGTTTATTTAGTATTGAAATTGGCCAACTTTAGTGTTAAGCAGTTATATAATAGTGGACTGTTATGTAATAGTAGATTATACACCGAGGGGATAAAGCACTGTTTTATGTCACGGGCGCGATATTGAATCCGCCGCTGGTTAGTCAATGGCTATAATGACTGACTTTAGGTGAGGTTTACAAGGGGCTATTTCGAACATGTGGTGTGAAAACGCATATTGCTTGTATCAGCGACGACCCCATTGTATACAAACTAAGGTTGAACAATAATACATTTCCACCTTCATTTTTCCAAATCTGAACTTTATCAGATAGTTACAAATCAAACCTAACTTAACCTAATATAACCTTCCGTAGGTGTATCTCCCCTATCATTTTGCATTCAACTGTTACAAGTATATATACACATGGTAAACATCTTAGCCTGTTTGTGCAACATGTGGTTACAGAATTACCAACAAGTCTTTAAGAGTTGTTGGTAATCCTGAAGCTCTGCCTAACCCACTCTGGGAATGAAGGCGTGAGTGTATGTATGTATGTATGTTACAAGTATATATTATTTTATGCGGGTTTTGAAGTAAAACACTAGTCCAAAACGACTTAATTTAGAAAAACTTCTTAAAACGAACACTGTCTTTTATTCCAAGCTGTGTGTCCTGTATTTAGGAGGTCTAAAATCGTCCTGTATATAGACGAGCCTTTGTTATATCTAAACATACTTTGTAATATTTGTTTGTTATAGCGCAACAACACCACTATCACATCAGCACTATCAATTCATAAATAATTTGTATCAAATCGTAAAAAAACCCAGAAATCGATATTTTTGTAAGTTGCTATTATCTCGAAAACCGTTACTCTTTTACAAGACCCGTGTTATGTTGTTTTAATTGAACAAAGGCTCATCTATACACAGGGTGATTTTGAACCTCTAAAAACAGGACACCCTGCATAAGGCCATTTAAAATGGTAAATATATCAACAGTCACAATAAAAGAAATAGGTAAAAGGATTCTATAACTTGTATGGGTAAACGGTAAGCAGTAAATACCCCCTAGATCATGTCGGTGAGCCCGCCCGGGCGCGGGCAACATAATACCAGCATTGGAGAAAGTCGATGAGCTAGAAAATAATAGAGGGTGTTTTTTTTTTTTTTTATCGCATAGGAAGGCAAACGAGCACACAGGCCACCTGATGGTAAGTGGAAACTGAGACCCATAGACATTCGCATTCACAAGACCGCAATCCTAAGACTGCAAATGCGTTGCCAACCCTGAGGACTAAGATGGAATGCCTCTATGCTAGTCATTTCCCCGGCTGTCTTATCCCCAAACCGGAACACAACAATGCGAACACTGCTGTTTGGCGGTAGGTTAATGGATAAGATGGTGGTACCAACCCGGACGGACCCTGCACAAGGTCCTCCCACAAGTACAAATATGACAAATTAGACCTAGATATAGAATATAACGATTTAGATTAACAAAGTCATCTTATGAGGGTTCCGTTTTTCAGTATTTAGTAAGGAACCCTAAAAAGTCATACCTTTTAATGAGACAAAAATAAAAAGCTATTTCATAAATAACTCATATTTATAATAACAGTTTCATATTTGTGTAATGTAATAGTTTTCGTACACTAAAGTATTTACATATACATATCGGCGGTGGAAAGGAAGAATCACTTAACACTTTGAGTGAAATTGAGTTATATTATATCGTTGAAATCAGCATTTTTATCTTAGCCTTATAAACTAATACAATTAGTTTTTGAGCTCAACGTTTGTTATGCATTTCTTAGGTATTCGTTTTTAAACTAGAGCGCATCACTGTTCAACAGCCAATCAGAGCTCTATTATCGAGTTTTGACGCATCGGTGATCAATCAGTTTCTATTTGCTGCGGACTATACCACGTGGTTTTTGTTTACATTTAATTTATTATCTCAACAAACGGAGTATAGCTTCAAATTCTTCGCAGCTCCTTGCCCAGTTCAGTAAGCGATCGCCCTTTAGTCCGAACACTTTGCATGCATCCACCTGCATATATTTTCGCGATGCAATCGATGTTCTTTGAAGATTTATGTGCTCTGAGCGGGACGAGCATTGTCCGGTGTAGAATGGATAATCTATACAAAAACTGCTATGAAAAATGAATGATGAATTAAATATCTTCTGTTTGGTTTTGATATACTGAGTGTTGTTTGGTTTCATTTGTTTTTGTTCTTTGTGTGTTTACTTAGTACAAAAAATTCACGCAGTCTGTCCGTCTGTATATACGCTTAGAACTATCAACTGGTGGAAGGTTTTGAGGGATCCGTAGTCAAGCTAGGAACCCTTATAGTTACGCCATGTCCGTCCGTCCGTCCGTCCGGAGCCTAGCTCAGAGACTCTTAGTACTAGAAAGCTTTAATTTGCCATGAATATACATATCAGTCACCCCAACAAACTGGTTACGGTAAACTGGGGTTTCTTTAGACCTAGGGGGTAACATTGACCACGCTTAAAACTATGACTATTTTAGTGGTAAACATCTTTAATTGTTAAAATAATTCTAGAACAAAATAAATACGTTGTTTCTGATGGAACATTTAAAGGAATAATTAAAATTACCCCGTGTGGTTGCCGGGTTAGAATAGTGCCACTCCATGTCTTCCCGTGGATGTCGTAAGAGGCGATTAAGGGACTATAGGATTGTAGTACTGTTAGGCGATGGGCTTGTAACCTGTCACTAATACGCTGGTAAACATCTTATCCTATTTGTGCAAATTGTGGTTACTGAATTGTCAACAACTTTTTGGAGTTGTGATTCCGTAGCTCTGCCCACCCCACTCTGGGATTGCAGGCGTGAAGGTATGTATGTATGTAAATTTTTAAGATGATTTTTGGGGTGGTCAATGTAACCCCCTAGGTCTAAAGTAACCCCAGTTTACGGTAATTAAAATCTTCAAAAAAACATACATGTAACGTGGGCATGTATTTGATTTTTTTCGTCTACCCCATAAAATTCAATTCAAAATTCAAAATTTTAGTTCTGTCTTTTCACGTGGAACCCTCTTCGCGTTATTGTCACCTGATATTTATTTGTATTTATAATATTATTATGTATTATTTATGTAGTAGTCGTGTTAGAAGTTAGCTTTTCAATAAAACTCTATATAATTACAACCAGTAAAATGAATACTTAAAACACGGTTCTCTAATTTATCGCAGATTTGTGCCGATTGTCATTTAGCAACTAATTATTCGCAGAATTTCATTTCGCCGAATGATCGAGTCTTACCTAACAAAAGATATCGTTTTATTTCGCATGATTACCAACTGTATATTTGGTTATGCCACCTTTCGAGTAGTAGAATGGTTCCTGGGTTCAAATCCCGGTAAGGCCAGATATTTGTGTCATGAGCGCGAATATTTGTTCCTGAGTCATGAATGTTTTCTGTGTATTTAAGTATATATTTCTCTATATAAGTATTTATATCGTTGTCTAATTGGGACTAGGGCAATTGGTGTGAGATTGTCCCCTGAAATTTGTTTTTATTTATTTATTTATTTATAGATTAATGAACATATCGTTATTTTTATAAAGCCACTTTTTAAAATACCGTCTTTTGAGCAGTAGAATGGTTAACAAAGATGTAATTTTGACTTCGGACAAACCATACACGTTCTTCTTTTTTTAATAGATTTTTTTTATCAATGGAGTTGCTCTTTGGAATGTCTTTTACGAAAGTTAAAAAAGCTGATTCTGGCACCCGCCGCCCGCTTCGTGCGCTGTTTGGTCGATGTTAACCTAACACGCTCCTCCTCGTTTCGCTCGCCGTTTCACCTAACTGGACCTGGACTGGCCTGTCATGCCATTTGGTATACCGCATTTTTTCCCTAAACTGTAAATATTTCAGTATTTTTATAAAACTAACCTAACCAAACCTAAATTTCATCAAATGAAACGTTGTCATACAAATAGTTGCCGAAGTTGTTTGTGTAGTTTAGAAGTTTATGAAGTTGGTTGGCAAATGAAATTCGGACAAAAAAGTTCGGCGAAAAGGGCAGACACCTTAAAAACATTTGATGATTCCGTTTGTTTAAAAACCTTTTAATTCTTCTTATATCTTTTCAGCTCAAGATCAACGTACCCTTTGAACAAGTTTTTTTTCTTGTTATATAGCTCCATATTGATGCGTCCTTTCCTGAAATGCAGCGGTGGAAGGTGATTTGCCGATACCGTCATGTTGTAGAAGTGATACGCGCCCTGTAAAAAAAATCTAGAAACAATCTTATACAAATTGACCTGGTCCTAAACTAGGTTTACTAATGTTTTACTAATGTTTTATGTTGTTAAATGTTTATTACAGAATTGGTTCTGAAATGAACATTTGTGAAACCATTTTCGGTTAAAAAAAACATATGCTATTAATTTCACAAATATATTGTTTTACAAATGTTATTAAAATTTAAGAACGTTTTGGTTAAAAACATGGCTATTAAAAATTCATCGTTAAGCAAACGTTTTACTTTACATACTGTTATTACAAAGTGACATAAATTACATCTACCTACTATTTGCATTTTAATCGACGGGTCCCCGCTACGCTGGACCCCTATATCTGGGTGGTTTGCCCTTTGGGCGTATACAAAAACGATCCTTACCTATTTGAGCATCTCAGCCAATTTGGGAAAACATATGAACCTAATTTCGACAAATGATGCGATATGAAATGAACAATTCTTACTTCATTATCTTTAATTTATAATATATTTGAGAATTGAAACGTTGTAAAATAAAAATATGTCAAATAACTCATTTAAATTATGGATCATTTGTTAAATCTGTAGATGGGTCAAACGCACACAAAAAACAAAAGTTGTCTCTCCTGTGGTCAATAGTTAAAGACATATGTTTTTATCTGATCGGGCCAAAGTAGATCTGATGCCGTATATGCGGATATGGGTTCAGCCAGAAAATTAAGACTTAGAAACGTTAACTTAGGGTATGTCCACAGGAAAGACGCGAATCTAACTCTGCGTATGACCCAGATGCATAACGTTGATATGCCATATCACACTTTTGCCGGTCATTGGTTGTGAAATGTAAATTTGCCAATCAATAAAATTATAGAATACCCATTTAATGGCATATAACTTTAGACTTCGCGATACTAATGATGCGAGCCTAAATACATACCAAAACACGGTGTCTCACATCAGGGTCTCTTTGCTACTTGGTAAAACCTTATTGCTTTTGAAATGTTATCGCATTGTTTATCACCAGGGGTCAGACAAAAAGTGCGGATGACATCAAACCTCTTATAGGATGATTTCAAATAGTATTTTGGATTTTCATAATAAATTATTATTACCTGTGTGGTCACCCGGTTAGAATAGTGCCACTCCATGTCTTGACAACAATGACTACAATAATAGACTTGTTGGAAAAATAGTCATTAATCTATGCATAATTTCCTTAATAATAAGTATAATAACATCAAATTATCTTTTTTTATCTTTACTAATCTTACCTACTGTTCCCACATTTGTGTATTAAACCTATTTATCTGAGGATGCCACAGATTGGCCTATTAATTTTAATTAATCGTAGGTACCTTATGGAAACAAGTTTCGTGAAATTTATTTAATGCACTAAATCGCCCTACCACCTGTATTATTAATTCCATGGATTTATTTACGATTATTTTGTTACTTCGTTACTACATGTCACATGGAAGTTTAAATACAAACATCATCCTGTGTGCAAGATTAGGTACGTCAATTTTCATCATTCAATGTCATCCGCACTTTTTGTCCG
The DNA here is from genome assembly GCA_927399475.2 of Acleris emargana. Classification (NCBI taxonomy): domain Eukaryota; kingdom Metazoa; phylum Arthropoda; class Insecta; order Lepidoptera; family Tortricidae; genus Acleris; species Acleris emargana. The sequence continues at coordinate 1,866,129 of OV656836.1, read as the reverse complement.
ACCCCTGTTTATCACTCACACTGAAAAAAAAAATTAGTCGTTTCTAACAAGATTGAGGTTATTGTGCAGAGGCATCTTGATGCCATACGAGCCTAACAAGACGTTTGATATTATTAATGCGCGTACAAATTATGCGCGGCTGCCGCGCGAGCCAGTGTTCGCGTGAACATTGGCTCGCGCGGCAAATGTTCGACGGAATTTAGGTAGACCGCGGCTGCCGCGCGCGGCAAGCGATCCAACTCGATCAGCGCATTCATGCCTGCGTGCCTTATTGTGGTGTAAAGGCGATTTACTATTCCACAGCAACACAGCGCTCGGATCGCCTCGCGGCACGTTTGAGCGCGGCAACATTCGAGTTGCCGTGCGCGGAAACCCCGTCTACATTATGCGCGGCCGCCGCGCGAGCCAATGTTCGAGTGTTTGCCGCGCATAAGACGACCTTCACCCAGCTGTTTATTCGATAAAAAGTATGTATGAATGTTGAAGAAGCGAAAGAAATATGTCAAGATCGTAGCAAGTGAAAAAAGGTAGTCTCTGACTACCCCTCTGGGAAACAGGCGTGATTTAATGTATGTATGTATGTATGTATTTAAGAAGAATAGCTAAACTGAAGTGGCAGTGGGCAGGGCACATCGCACGCAGGACTGATGGCCGATGGGGTCAGAAGGTTCTTGAGTGGCGTCCGCGGACCGGGACACGAGCTGTGGGTAGGCCTCCAACAAGATGGAGTGACGACCTTGTAAGGATCGCGGAAAAGCGGTGGATGCGAAAAGCACAAGACCGGTCTGAGTGGAGAGCCTTGGGGGAGGCCTATGTCCAGCAGTGGACGTCTTTCGGCTGACATGATAATGTATGTATTTTAGTATTTCATATCTATAACTATTGGGTCAGTAGGTAAGTCGGTATTAATATTTTTAAGAATAATATATTAATAAAAATAAAAAAACACGATTTTATTTTAACACTTGGTCTGCGTGACTAAATATGTAGGTATATTCATGCCCAATTACAGCTTTTTAGTACTAATAGTCTCTGAGCTAGGCTGCGGACAGACGGACAGACTTACGGACGGATATGGCGAAACTAAATGGGTTCCTAGTTTGAAAACGATGTTTCATGTTCGGCTGCATGTATATTTATGCATGGTTTACCAAAATTTCTTCGTTAATAGTGGACCGAATTTGTTTTTTTTTAAGCTATTGCATAGCTTCTATCGCGGGCCTTGAGCGCGGGGACCGAATCCAGAAATTCCGTAACGAAAAAACCTCACGCTCCCCACTCCGACGGGCAAGGAGGTGTGGCTTGAAGGCCGTGCATCGTCTAACGTCGTTTCAGTTCGGCAGTCTTCGAGTTCTTCGACACGGCGTTGTGTGCGTTTGTACGACATGCAATAGCTTTACCGCGGCAGTCCCCGAGTGCCACACGTCTTTTTTTTGTTTTACAGGGTATTCTATCGAGTCTGTTCCATTGTTAACAAATCAGTATCTAGGTGTGAACAAGTCTAGCGTTTGAATTCAGAAAGTATCATTTGGTGAAATGGAACTGATAATGAAGACCACAGCTCTGGCCGGCGGAACTCCTCAACGGTACGTATTTCAAGGGCGGCGATAAGATATCTCGATTAAGATAGTTGAGCGACTAGGACATTTAAATGGGTTAAATCGTATGACTATAACTTTCCCGCGGCGGTGCTTGCGCGGGTTTTATATGTTCTATATGGGATTATATTGTAACATGTAGTTGAAGTATTAAGTGGAATTCCAACGATATCCAAACAAGGAGTTTAACTCAAAGAATCCAAAATCAATTACCTTTGGGACAGGGCAACTTTTGAGTGCCAGTTGCTTGCGGACGGAGGCCGCGAAAATGTTATCTTTAAAGACAAAGTCACACAATTTCCAGTTCATCTTGATGAAACTGCGTTTATACTCGGTTTTAACTGCCTCGTAGAAGACCACTTGCATCTGTGAATAATAAGCGTCATGAAAGCAGAAAAAAAACGGTCAAGTAGGAGTCGCGCACCGTGGGTTCCATATTTAAGATAACATGCTTAGTAACCACAAAAGAAAATACTCGTTTTGTTATGAACTTTATTTTCTATGCAATAAGGCCCATTTCGACTAGCCTTAAATTTAATTACGATTTTCAAAGTATTTTATTTATTTATCAAAAACTGTAAATAATGAACGACGATTTTTTTTTCTGATTAGAAAGTGACGGACGCAGCCATTTTAGGCCCTACTTTGAAAATCGAAGTTCAAAGTTATCTCCATCCCTTTCTCTCGATTTAGTCTCGAATGACGAGTGACAGATATAACGGTAACGTTGAACTCGTTTGTTTTTTCCTACATAACTACATACATAAACTCACGCCTTCATTCCCAGAGTGGGGTAGGCAGAGCTAAAGAATTACCAACAAGTCTTAAAACTTCTTGATAATTCTGTAACCACATTTTGCACAAGTAGGCTAAGATGTTTCCCAGTGTATTAGTGACAGGTGGCAAGCCCATCGCCTAATAGTACTGCAAGCCTTTATTCCTTAGTCGCCTCTTACGACATCCACGGGAAGACATGGAGTGGTACTATTCTAACCCGGCAACCACACGGGAAAAAACAAACGAACAAACAAATGTTTTTTCCTTGCCGTAAAAAATAAAGTCCGTTTAAATTTAAAGTTTTTATTTTATTATGATTAATTTTATATTATTTTATTTTTAATATTAATCACCTAATGATGTCTATTAATGTGGTAACAGAATTATCAACCAATTTTTAGAGTTGTTGGTAATTCCGCAGCTCGGCCTACCCCACTCTGGGAATGAAGGCGTGAGTTTATGTCTATGTTTATGTATTAATCACCTGTTAGTTTAACTTCTTTACAGCAATTTACACTATAATTGTCTATTAAGTGGTTGGTGAAATTTTGTCACTAGCCTATTAAGGTTTATATGATACAGCCCGCTGAAGGATAGACGGACGGACAGATTTGGATGCCGAGTGCAAATACCTAGGCCTTACTTACCGTATAGTTGTTGTCCAATAATTTAGTTAATTCCATATGTAGATTGACGTAGTGCAGGTCACTGCGACGGCCGTAGCAGGTCAAAGTGAAGTTCATGGATCCAAAAACACTTGGGTCTGTAAAAATGACCACCGGCTTATCAGCTACCACGTAGAAAGACTGAAACTAAAATTTGACGTTTTAGTTTAGGTCAGCAAGACTAAACTGAGCGAAATTTTGAGCGAAGAGACTAAAAAAACCGGGCAAGAGCATGTCGGACCATGCTCAGTGTAGGATTCCGAAGCCGTTACTACAAACAAATAAGACTTCGCGACAAACTGAACTTTGCCGTTGGAAAACTGTTATCCCCATACATCGACATAGGTCGCGGTCAGTTTACCAACACCGCAAATAAGTTTCCGGTAAGTATAAACATTTAAACCGTTTGTAACTCAAGAACCACTGAAGTCTACTTAGTAGTAATAGTTTTCCTATTAAATTCATTATAATATGTATTCAATAAAGATTTTTTTTTTGATTTTTTGTATTTATAGTTTTGGCTGTAGGTTTGGGGGGGGGGGACACTTGACTAACAAAAATTAGCGCTGTAAAGCTTAATATTTCATAAACGGAAGACCTATCCAACGACATCCCACACTAAGGGGTAGACGAGAAAAAAAAAAATACGCCCCAACACGTAACGAGTAGGGGAGGTACACTAAAATTTAGTTTTTTCAAGTTTTTATTTTACCACATTGTTGGCGTGACTAATATGTATATGCTATGCATGCCAAATAACAGCTTTATAATACAAATAGTGTCTGAGCTAGGCTGAGGACGGACGGACATGGCGAAACTATAAGGGTCCCTAGTTTGACTACGGAACCCTAAAAAGTTGCCAACCTACTATCAACCCAACGGAACCCTGTCCTATCATAGAACTGGTAACACAATGACGTTATGATTCAAGTCATAAGAAGGTGTCAAACAAATTGTTTTATAATGTCACTGTGACCTGTTCTATGGTGAGTCAGGTTTCCATTTGGCTGATATTACCTAAGCGCGTCAACTATTCACCACTCCAACAAGCCAAATAGAGCAGCGCCACGCCAAAATCAACCAATGAATGTCAAAACTGTAGCGGTTAAAAGTACTTGGCGCGGTCGGTAAGATTTCCAAATGGACGGAAAGCCAGCGCGGTGCGCCAACGCACAATCCAAATGGAGTTATCGTGAATGGCGAAATTCACCACGCCAAGCCAAAGGCGTCGTCGTGAATTCGTTCTCTGGCTGCCATTTTCTAATAAGTCTGCTCCGTGATGTCACACCGTTGAGAATGTAAAGAAGTGGAACCTAAATGGCGTGGCGCGCATGAATGCATCTCCATCTGTCGCCGAGACAAACGACGCGTCCGTGAATGCCCAGCTCAATACACTATCACTGATAATAGACTCACTAGCAAAAGACCAGTCAAATGAGTCCAAACTTGACGGATCTGCTCTGACCGATTGAGGAGTTCCTATGACCACCTTCCGTCTCCATCATACTGGCCTAATGGTATCATATTATTATAGAATTGTCATTTAGAATTTTCAAAGTATGCCCAATTTCATGCCTGAAATCCTAGAGTGGGCTAGGCAGAGCTACAGAATTACCTACAACTTTAAAAACTTGTTGATAATTCTGTAACCACAATTTGCACAAGGCTAAGACGCTAGTGACAGGTTGCAGGTTGCAAGCCCATCGCCTAACAGTACTACAACCCTATATTCCTTTAGTCGCCTCTTACGACAGCCACGGGAAGACATGGAGTGGCACTATTCTAACCCGGCAACCACACGGGGAAATTTCAAAGTTATCCTACAATAAGAAGAAGGTTAAAGTTATGTTCCAAAAGATAATGCTGTTAATTAGTTACAAGTACCACAAGTAAAGCTAATAATAATAAGTGTCATTAAAATAATTATCTTCTCAACAAAATATGAAAATACCGGAATAGAGATCATCAAAATTGAAATTAAAATTAAAATTGGCCTTTTAATACTGATGATACAAATTGTCCTGGGTTCAAAGCCCGGTAAGGTCAGATACACTCGCGGTCAAATAATAAGGGTCAGAATGCGTTTTTCATACTAAAGAGGCTATTTGGAAGCCTTGGTTCCTCGCCAGGAGATGCTTTTAGTGAAATCTGATGATGGACACCCCGAGCATCGATACAGGACTACCAGATTGCCTAAGATACCCAACGGATTGAATCTGCGGTTAACGCCGGAATTGTGCATGTTCAGAAAAACATATAAAATGGCAATAAAATGTAAGGAAATCCAAATGCTGACCCATGCTCTCTCGCTGTGGTGTTAACTGATTGTGCGATCTGTTAGGTATCTTAAGCACTTTTGACCTCCACTGTTTAACCTCGGAGTATCCACCATTAAACCTCACTCAAAACATGCCTGTGTCCAGGAACCAAGGCTTCGAAATAGCCTCATCTGTATGAAAAACGCACTCTGACCCGTATTATTTGACCGAGAGTTTATTTGTGTGATGAGCGCGAATATTTGTTGCTGAGTCATAGATTTTTCCCATGTATTTAAGTGTGTATTTAAGTATTTATATCGTTGTCTAGTACCTATAATAAAAGCCTAGAGCTTAGCTTGGGACTAACTCGATTAAATTGGTGTGACGTGACATTGTCTCTTGGTATTTATTTACTATTTATAATTCTTACCTCCCAAGCTTCTAGTTTAGTTAAACACGATAATAACACTAGTATTTTTAAAGTGGTCATAGCAAGACTTCCCATCACGGTATATCGACACGAAATGACTAAATAATTGATGTCACGCACTATTGAACATAATTTAATGTAATAGAGACATAAATATTATTAAATCCATGTTTTCAAACAACAAAGAATAAATGATATGCCATTATAATGAAAATAGAATTTTTGGAATGATTAAATCAAGAAACAACAAAATTTTGAATAATCATTTATTTCAAAAGATATACAACATCATTATAAATAAATTATTATTTACTTCTACTTCTACTTAACTGTCCCATTAGAAGACCAGATCTCGCATTTATATGCCAAGATTTTGCAGCACTGGGTCCATTGTGTGTTATATCTTTTAGTATTGTGTTTTTTCAAGTCTTCTTCGATTTTCCTCTTCTTTCTAGTAGGATGCTGCATCGGGACTTCGGGACCTTCTTCTACTGCGGCATTGTCTACAGTTGAGCATCGGCCTCTCAAAACTTCAATTTACCCTTTTGAAATAAGTCTTGTCAAACGGACCAGCATATCGCTCTCTTATATCATCGAACTAACGCGCCTTTCCTTCAAAGGACTAAAAAAAAAAATTCAAAATATTTATTCAGTAAATTGACCTCATGAGGGCTCTTTTATACCTCGATAAATGACTATGAAGTGATTCTACTAGCGCTTCAGACAAGACTATCATTGCGAAGAAGAAGCTCCGCAACAAACTCCAGCAGAACGTATTTTTTTAAATGATAAAACGCAATAAACTCCGAATAGCTACTTAACTACTGTCTGTGGCCATCCCTACAAAGGTGACCTGCCTATGTCTTTGTGAGTCTATCGACACGATGTCTTACTGTTGCTTTGGGATAACTAGTATCAAGAGAAATCTGCATGAGGCACGCATGCTCACCTTCTTTCGACACGAGACTAGCCTATAGAACGTATGACTAACTGCTGAGTTTCTTGCTACGTTTCTTAGCAGTGGTCTCTTGTGAGGCGCTGGTAGATTCTTGACGTGTAAAAGTGCCCGTGCGGCCTACTTACTGAATAAATGTCTTTTATCTTTATGTTTATTGTGAAACAAGAAAAAAAATACCGCTCCAGGGTACGCGGTCATCCATAAACTGGACTGATCGAGTTTAATGTACACCATGGCATCTCCCCATGGGTGCACAGCGGATGCGGCTATCAGAGAAGAGTGGAAAGGATGGTGAAGCGAGCCACCAACCCTGACGTAACGACCACAATTACGCCCACTCTTCTTAGAGTATAACGATGAAGTATAAGTATCAGAGAGTTGAGGCACAGACCAAATATACGGCAATGTTAAGCATTGATCATTTTTGGATGTCTGATTATGTTCTATCTTTGCCTAATAAATGTAGGCAATTTTTTTTCTTTAAAGAGCCCTTCTGTGGCCAATATTCTGAATAAATCGGAATCGGAATGAATCGGAGGACCTTGTGCAGGGTCCGTCCGGGTTGGTACCACCATCTTATCCATTAACCTACCGCCAAGCAGTAGTGTTCGCAAAGTTGTGTTCCGGTTTGGGGATAAGAAAGCCGGTGAAATGACCAGCATAGAGGCATTCCATCTTAGTCCTCAGGGTTGGCAACGCATTTGCAGTCTTGTGAATACGAATGTCTATGGGTCACAGTTTCCACTTACCATCAGGTGGCCTGTGTGCTCGATTGCCTTCCCATGCTATAAAAAAAAAAAAAAAAACTATGTTTGAACGAGTAGAGCTTAGGTTGGGTCTAGGTCAATTTGAATTTATATTAATTATTTAATGTAATATGGGTACTACAGTTAAAAGTTAAAACTAAACATATTTAAATTAAAATTAAACTAAGCTGCTCAAGTATTAAAGATGTAAATAATAATCACCACTATAAAAATAACAACCCTTCTAGCAGGTCCGCTCGCAGCATGGTCCCTATGACACTGGCTGCATCACCTCTCTAAATAGCTAGCCCAATGCTTTGGGAGAGGTAAGCACCAGCTCTAGGATCTCCGGAGGTGTCTATGAGATATTATATTAATTAATTTTAGTACAGGTCGTTTTCAATAAAACTCTATTTAATTTCTAACAGTAAAAGAGAATATTAAAAAATATTGAATGCTTTTAACTATTCTACTTCCTATCAGAATTTTTTGTTGATTTCGTTTGTTAACAAAACGTTTTCAATTCTTCTTCTTCCTTTTCAGCTCAAGATCAATATATCCTTTGAACACGTTTTTTTTGTTGTAATCCAGGTCCATATTGATGCGACCTTTCTTAAAATGCAGCGGTGGAAGATGGTCTGCCGATGCCGTCATGTTGTAGAAGTGATACACTCCCTGTTAAATAAATAAATAAATGTCAGGAAAGGATAAGGAATCTCATACAAAATGGGATTGTTCTTATTTTTTAAATTATTCTAATTTGAAAACCAATTCGAGGAATAGGGTTTTAAAGCCGATCTGCATTATAAAGTTTTTGAAATATTTATCTATTTCGGACATTTCAACAAAAGTATATTTGACCTTTGTTTGACTTTCGTTTTTGGCTTGAAATAGTATGATTTATTACACTATTACAATCACTTTTTTATCATTAGTCATCCTTGAATAGTTGTAATTTATTAGACAATGCCAACCCAAATTTAAAATAATCATGTCATCCATAAAATGTCTGCTAAATAAATACATACATACATACCTTCACGCCTGTAATCCCAGAGTGGGCTAGGCAGAGCTACAGAATTACAACTTAAAAAAATATATTAAAACGAGACTATTGGGTCTCATACAATATTAATGAAATTGGTCTCTTAACATTACCTATTATTTCGAATAAGAATGTAAAAACCGTGAGTAATTTATTAGGTCCATCCCAATTCACCTAGTCCTAAACTAGGCTCTAGGCTTGCTATTGGTACTAGACAGGGATAAACATACTTATAATTATATATTGATAAATATTTTAGAGGGGGAGCGGTGGGGTGCTAATCAAATAAACTTTGAAATATTAAATATAATTAACCGACTTTTAGAAAAAGCAGGTTCTATGTTCAACTGTTTGTATACAACAAAACAAAATTCAGGTAAAAATTACGTCCATTGCTTATTTAGTTAGGTACCTATGTTTCAAAACGAATATATTTATGTGAACTTTTAGTTCTTTATGTCAATGATAAAGCGGTGCTCAACGACCTCAAAATTTGCATATCCGGAATGCGAATATTCAAAACCAACTAATCATATTTAAATATAAACAACTTCGAAATACTTTGTTCATAAAATAAACTTACTAATTTTAGCACTTTGGCACACTAGTAATAAAATTCTTAATCTTAGTCTAACGTTAAAAATGCTTATATATATATAAGGCTTTTTATTCAATATTCCTCTTTACGTTTGGAAAAATATTTTAACTCTAACATTATATTTTTGTTTTAAATGAAAATCCAATTTAAAAAAAAGACTGTTGTGTATCGTTTTGCACTTAAACTACAAAGCTATATTTCGGGCATCGTAATAAGATAGTAGGAAGTAATAAATTACCGAGGTGCCATGGTCAAAAAACAACAAAAATGATTTTTAGACCACCCTTAATGGCGGATTTACATTGGTCCAGCAAAAGCATGCCAGTAGGTGTACATTGCGTCGTTACAAAAGCTCTCGCCTCAAACGTCAATATCTATTCGTCAATGTACTTCTACTGGCATGCTTTTGCTGGTCCAATGTAAATCAGCCGTAAGGCTTAGCACGCACTACGATTTTTCACAAGCGGTTTCAGAAACGGAAAAAATGTAACGTACGGCATGCTTTATAAGCGCACGCACTTGCAATTTATTTTAGTGACTGATTTAAAAAACGTAACTTGTCACAATTCAATTTGCGGTTCGCAAACGCGCGTTTTTATGTATCCCATAATTTATGTATAGTGGCGCCCCCCTGCGGTTTGCAAACGCGCGTTTTTATGTATCCCATAATTTATGTATAGTGGCGCCCCCCTGCGGTTCGCAAACGCGCGTTTTTATGTATCCCATAATTTATGTATAGTGGCGCCCCCCTGCGGTTTGCAAACGCGCGTTTTTATGTATCCCATAATTTATGTATAGTGGCGCCCCCCTGCGGTTTGCAAACGCGCGTTTTTATGTATCCCATAATTTATGTATAGTGGCGCCCCCCTGCGGTTTGCAAACGCGCGTTTTTATGTATCCCATAATTTATGTATAGTGGCGCCCCCCTGCGGTTTGCAAACGCGCGTTTTTATGTATCCCATAATTTATGTATAGTGGCGCCCCCCTGCGGTTTGCAAACGCGCGTTTTTATGTATCCCATAATTTATGTATAGTGGCGCCCCCCTGCGGTTTGCAAACGCGCGTTTTTATGTATCCCATAATTTATGTATAGTGGCGCCCCCCTGCGGTTTGCAAACGCGCGTTTTTATGTATCCCATACTTTATGTATAGTGGCGCCCCCCTGCGGTTTGCAAACGCGCGTTTTTATGTATCCCATAATTTATGTATAGTGGCGCCCCCCTGCGGTTTGCAAACGCGCGTTTTTATGTATCCCATAATTTATGTATAGTGGCGCCCCCCTGCGGTTTGCAAACGCGCGTTTTTATGTATCCCATAATTTATGTATAGTGGCGCCCCCCTGCGGTTCGCAAACGCGGTTTTTTCGTCATTTCAGCTCCGAGAGCGGATCGGTGAGGTGTGTTGTAGTGCGCTGCATTATGTCATCGGAGTCAGATAGTATAGTACGTTGCCGGTAGTTAGCGAAAATGTGCCTAAAAATATTATTAATGAAGTTGCAAACGACCAGCTTTATACATATGACAAACCATTAAAACAATACAGCGATATAACAGCGATTTTTTTTATTTTTTTTATATCATAGGAAGGCAAACGATCACACAGGCCACCTGATGGTAAGTGGAAACTGTGACCCATAGACATTCGCATTCACAAGACCGCAATCCTAAGACTGCAAATGCGTTGCCAACCCTAAGGACGAAGATGGAATGCCTCTATGCTAGTAATTTCACCGGCTGTCTTATCCCCAAACCAGAACACAACAATGCGAACACTGCTGCTTGGCGGTAGGTTAATGGATAAGATGGTGGTACCAACCCGGACGGACCCTGCACAAGGTCCTCCCACAAGTAAAAAAGATATAAATGTTAAAGCTAAATTCTGGCTTGTATGTTGACGTTTTCTAAGTTTTCTATTTCTTATCACCAAGGCCACAATACATGCTACTCTGTGGAAATCCATTGTCATACTGAACGTGAAAATCGCGAAAAAACCAACCGCAGTGCGACTTCCTTCGCGGTTCGGCGGTTTCAGCAAGACTGAAACCGCAAGGAATTAATCGCAGTGCGTGCTAAGCTTAACAGGGAGTCTAAACCCCGTACTTATAAACGTTAAATAAGCTTGAAATAGTTTATGCCATGCTTTGTCCTTATCTGTAATGGTGACAATTGCATCTGTCAGAAAGTGACAAAGCATGGCATAAACTATTCCAAGCTTATTACACGTTTATAAGTAAGGGGGTAAGTCTAAGACACAAAAAACCATACCTTTGGGACAGGGCAACTCTTGACTTTGATTTGCTTGCGAATGGCGGCCCCGAAAATGGGATCTATAAAGATAAAGTTGCATAGTTTGTAGTGTACCTCGATGAAACTGCGTTTATACCCGGTACTAACTGACTCGTAGAAGACCACTTGCATCTGTAAATAATAATTATGATTAGAGTAGAAAAAATTAATGCCAAATAAGAGAGATATTCTTTTAGTTGTCAAAAAATGATTTAAGTGGTTATTATATTAGTCAGATTAACCAAAGCTGTGATTCCACTATCATCTTAGTTGATGAATTTTACATCTTGAATCAATACGCTTAGGCCTGGGTCATTCTCACCCGCCACCCGTCGATCTCCCGCCCGCTCGATCGCCCGCCGCGCCGTGTGCAACGTCCACCCACGGCGGGCGAGAACGACCACTCCCAAACATTAACGAACACAACACAGACGCCGCGGGTGGCGTGTGAGAACGACCGTGTGACACAGATCTCGTTTACCATCTGGTTATCATATTGTCAACGTTATGATAGCTCTTATTTATTTGACAGCAAAGGCAATTTAGTGATTAATAATGCGACAACGTGTCAAAAGCAATAAGGGTTTACCTAGTCGCAAAGAGAGCCTGCGGGCCAAGTACTTACGGTTGCAGTTATCGCGTGACAAAATGTGGATAGCATTCGCACACTCGTATTTATGTAAATGTCAGATAGTGACGGATGTTTTAGACACATTTTGTCACGCGATAAACACGGCCATATTTGGCTCCCTCCTTTACTTTTCTTTGCTACACAAAATAAAGAACTAAAAAATGAACATACAGTCAGCGTCAAAAGTAACTGATCACTTAAATACCTTGTCGCTTTACTGTCACATAAGCAATTTCAAACAAGATTGTCTAATGTGTTAGTGCGATAAAGTACAAAAGTAGCTTGAAGTGACCAGTTACTTTTGACGCTGACTGTACCGCACCAAAACATAGTGTCTTAAGGTGCGACCGCACCGCTGCTTAACGATGCGTAAATTATGGTGCGTCAAAAACGGCATCATGCTGCTACTATGACCCCGTCTTTTGTTTACGCAACGACACCGTATTTTACGCTGCGGTGGGGTCGCGCCTATATGGGGACCCAATAACATTTCAAATTGCTCGGAACCAGGTTTTTTTTTAATCAGCTCGTCTGAAACGCCACACATTTCAAATAGAGCATTTTCATTTCGACTCCTATTGAACTGCATCGATATTATTTCGTTTGCGATCACAGAGCAAAGTAAAACAGTTCCTGCTCGAAATAACGATTCATTTTGCTCACTAATTTGTTCGCACCGCCATTGTTCTCGTCTTTCTTCCCCTATTAGCTAGCTAGCTAGTAAGCTACATTTTAACGTGCTCAGCTTGAAGTCAAGCTGGCCTTATCATTTTAGTCCCCACACCATCCAACTGCAGGAAGAATCAAAAACGAAAAATACCAGGTTAATCCGAGTAATCATAACGCTTGCGAATCGATTTCGCTCCGAGCGAGCGCTTACGAAAAAACTGGTTTGAACCATAATTAACCGGTATTTTTCGGACCGTTCTCAAACCTCGGTGATATTTTGTTATGGCAGTATATCATAACTACTTTGAAAATACCTCGTATCTGATATTTGGAGATGTATGAGTTTGAACTTAATTTTATTGAAATTTAAGTTTAAAATCGTACGTCACGATTTATGACATACGAGGTTTTTTCAAAGCAATGACGATAATATTGTAGTTCTCACTCCGTAGAAAATCTACTGTATATAGTTACAGACATACATACATTAAATCACGCCTGTTTCCCAGAGGGGTAGGCAGAGACCACTTCTTTCCACTTGCTACGATCTTGACAAATTTATTTTGCTTCTTCTTCTTCTTCTTCTGTATATAGTTAATGACAGTTTTTAAGATACAGCCCCAAGAATCTAAAAACCTAGGCCTCACCGTATAGTTGTTGTCCAATATCTTAGCTAATTCCATATGAAGGCCGACGTAGTACAGTTCGCTACGACGGCCGTAGCGGGACGAAGTCAAGTTCATGAATACGAAAATACTTGGGTCCGTATAAATGATCACCGGCTTCTCAGTCACCATGTAGAAAGACTGTAACTTAAAATGTTGTGTTTTAATTTAGGTTAGCAAGACTAAACTGAGTGAAAATGTGAGCAACGAGACTGAAAATAAAAGTTTACAACCTACCTATTTGCATACACTATCACTGCTACTCTTGAAGATCTAGTGCGATGAGGACAACTGAACATTGTGACTAAAAAATATTGAAATTAACCGCATTCAAAAAGATTCCAAATACGCGTGTCCCTTTGTTTTGTATTTTAACATCAATTGTCGCTATGTGGCGAATTTGAGCATTATCGGGAGATGTTTTATTTATTTTACATACATACATTAATCACGCCTGTTTCCCAGACAGGTAGGCAGAGACCACTTCTTTCCACTTCCTACGATCTTGACAAATTTCTTTCGCTTTTTACATATTCATACAGCGAGTCATTCACGCACGTCTGTTTCGGGTAGGTACTTAAGATTCGGCCCTTTTCCAGTATTTCTCCGATTTGATTCGAAAAAGTCTAGGGCGGCCCCTTCCGACCCTTTCTTTCGATCTGTATATCTCTTTCGTCAATCTTCTTTCATCCATCCTTTCCAAATGACCGAACCATCGAAGCATGCCCTTTTCAATCTTAGTCACTACATCTTCTTTTATTCCACATTTCTCTCGAACTTTTTCATTTCTTACTCTATCAATCAGTATTCATTTAAAATGCATTTACACGACTTACATCCTTGTCCTGCATTATTTATTTTAAATACCCAAAAAAAAAAAAGTTCGTTATCTACATACTTTTTTGCTTGCTGTTTTTCTAACACTGAACAAAAATTCAGAATCAAACGCTTGTTGAAATCAGGCCATCCATTCAACCATACATATATGGATACATACATACATTAACCTCCTCCGGTCGGGTAAAAAGGCCGTGCATTCTATTAGTATGACTTCGCTCACTCCATTGACCATTGGACATGCTCTATGTCGTTTTGAAAAGAAAGTCACTTTGACAAAGTACTAGATATACTTACCTCTCCCGCCTCTAATACAATTAAACACGATAATAACACTAGTATTGTAAACGTTGTCATAGCAAGACTTCCCATCACGGTGTCTCGACACAAAATGACAAAATGATTGATGTGGCGCACTATTGAATATAATTTAATATAGTAGAGAAATACATTATTATAATGATGCATCAAACAAAAAGTAATAAATTTAATGATATGCCATCAGAATGCAAATGCACCTTGGATGGAATGTTTAAGTCAAGTAACACCAACATTTTGGTGAACCATCCAGTATGTTATTTTATAATCCTACGAGTGTGTTCCTAAAACCTTCACTTCACTCGATTGTCCCAGTGGAAGACCGGCTCTGGATTTTATGCCAACATTTTGCTGAACTGGGTCCATTCTGTGACATAATACCTTATATCTTTTTGTATTGTGACAAAAATGTAAGTCACGAATAAATGTTTTTATTTACCCTATTTAAAATCAGTCTGTTTAAACAGACCAACATTGCTCTCTTATATCATAGAACCAACAAGAAATTCCTTCAAGGGGCTACAACAAAAAAACTAAATTCGAAATATGTATTCAGTAAATTGACCACATGAGGGCTCTTTTACACGTCGATAAATATGGGGTGCATTTACTAGCGCTTTGGACAAATCCATCATTGCGGAGAAGAATCGCCGCAAAAAACTCAACAGCATATGGTTAAATTAGGTATTTCGACCTGAGGTATTTTGAAATTAGGCAAATTAATTTTAGGCGGTCTGATACGTAATCTGACGCGATGCATCTTGGTTAGGGCCTCAGAGTCACGTTTAGAATAGAAAAGGCAATTTGACGTATATGATTGTAATGTTTGCACGAGCTACTGATAGCATTATATAAATCGGGATAGGTCCAATTCCCAAAAAGCAGTTTTTTGTTGCGGAATTACCTCTATATAAAGCAATTACCTATATGAAAAATTAACCGTAGATCAAGGTAACAACGATCAAACTACATTATATTTACGTGATTACGGTAACATAATGAATTGTATGTTAAAATGATTTGCTGTAGAGTTCCGTAGTATTTTGATACAATGAGCATGCGCAGTCGTTTTTATAGTTTTAACCCGACTGCCGAAGAAGTATGGTTATTCTTTTGACTTGAATATGCATGCAAGTATCTGGGTATATATGAATGGTTTTTGTTTCCTCGTAGATGGCGGATGACCCTATTTTGACGAATGAAGTGTCGCATTTGCCGTGTGGTTGACGGGTTATAATAGTACCACTCCATATCTTCCCGTGGATGTCGTAAGAGGCGACTAAGGGAATAAAGGCTTGTAGTACTGTTAGGCGATGGGCTTGCCACCTGCCACCAATACACTGGGAAACATCTTAGCCTACTTGTGCAAAATGTGGTTACAGAATTAACAACAAGTTTTAAGACTTGTTGATAATTATTGAGCTCTGCCTACCCCACTCTGGGAATGAAGGCGTGAGTTTATGTATGTATATATGTAAAGTGTCGCGTCAATTATAATTTTCAAGTTAGCATTTTAGCAACGACCGCTAGACACACTAAGAAGGATTATTTGGGGCCACGCTGACGCCTCTTTAGGATGTGTGCGTACGAGTATTAAGCATCGAGTGACACGCATTGACGCAACCATAGCGCCATAACAGCAATAGGTAACATAAACTCCTTAAGGGCCGGAGACGAACTACTTATATATTTAAACTACGTCTAACGATGGACATCTTTGAAGTGATGATATTTTTATAACAAGGAAGGGGGGGGGGGAAGCAACTAGCATACGTGTTATCTATTGGGAAGTAATGGTGTCTTCAATAAAAGAGGTTAGAATACGGCATAAGGAAGTTAGTTCCGCAGATTCATTGTCAGCAAAAAGTGTTTAGTGAAACGCACAGTGTAAGAACGCCATTCATTTACGCTCTTCCATCCGGCCATCCAAATAAAAGAAAGAAAGAAAGAAAGAAAAGAAAGAAAAGAAAGAAAAACATTTATTCGTGACATACATAACAAAGAACCGATCAACAAATATAAAAATAAAGTAGCCACGGAATGGTCCCAACTCAGCGTAATGCTGGCATTAAAGTCAGCGCTAGTATTCCGTTGGAACCATCAGGTGAAAACCACGGAACGTTTAACACACATAATTATTTAGACCTAGTGCAAAAGAAGTAAAGTTCAATTTCTTTTGTTTTTACGACCAATGATCAAATTACAAAATTGCCTTTATTTCAATCGCAATAGATTCATATTCCACTGACGAATTTTGTTCTGTGGTGGGCTTTAGGAGGTTACGTCAAGTAGTTCAATGGGAATAAATGAACTGCCTTTGTTTTAAATGATATCGCGTTAGATATACAAACTTAACAAAGAAATAAAATGTAGTGTAATAATTTAAGAGAATGCACATTGTCCGTAAGACGCGGCAGAAGTTGGCCAACTCCTGCGCTACTGCGCGCCACAAATCAAAAGTTTGACTTAGTTTAGCATGTCTTAGGCACAGTGGGCTCTGCATATATTTTACTATTTTACTTTGAATGTACATAAAAAAAAGTTATGAGTGAATGTTAAAAAAAAAAAAAACTAAAAGATAAAGCTGTTTAGCTATATAGCTGTTTTTTGTTTTAAATTAAGCGAAATCTGAAACCCACACACACATCCTTTGAAGGAAACTGAATATTTTACCACTACCGTGCGTGTACATAAGAGACGTATGTGTGTTCGTCAACTCCCACCCAGAATATTTTATGAAACGGAGTCAAGTCATTAAAAGGCAGACACGAGTACGTATTATGTCTCTTTTGTACAAACCTCCCTGTCGCAAGGATATGTACAAACGAAATATATTTAATATGAGCATTGTAGTTTTTAATAATTTACCGGATGAATTAAGTATGTTGTCGGGGAAAATGTTTAAACGTAACTTGACAAAATGGCTGATGGAGAAATGTTTTACGGTGTCAAGGAATATTTAGACGCTTAATTTTGTATTATTTTATTATTGACTAGAATTTATATTGGAAATAGAATATTTATAATATTTGTACGCTTGCTTGCATGCTGAATACAAGTGCTTTAATTTTATAACTAAGACGGTGTATTACTGTATTCTGACAAATAAATGAATTTTGATTTGATTTGATTTTAAACACTTTATTTTCGAGTTTTTTTTTGTTGTTAATGTAGGTACTATAGGTAACAAATATTAACAAAAAAATTATTTATGGTAAGGTTGAGCATTTTTCTAAATGTAATACATATTTATTTATTTATGTTTAAAATTTATTGCACAAAATTAAAATAGTGCACATAAGGCTAACTTAACGCTTCAAGCATTATCTACCAGAAAACCTTAAGGTGACAGAGAAATCAAAAACTAAATTATTTAAATAAAAACAAAAAACCCGACTGCAGTAAAAAAAACAACTGTAAAGCAAGAAACAAGCTATATAATCGATAGGTAAATACTTATAATGTACCATGCAATGATTTTTTGTTTGATACCTCGTTAACAAGTAATGCAATTTATACCAATATACATACAACTTGAATTGTGGAAAAGGTTTTCCAGGCGGGGACAAGCTATTAATCCAAATGTTTTTTGTTTCAAGAAAATACTTAAGTACATTTTATAATTCATTGCTTGTCCCCGCCTGCAATACCTTTTCCACAATTCAAGTTGTATGTATATTGGTATAAATTGCATTACTTGTTAACGAGGTATCAAACAAAAAATCATTGCATGGTACATTATAACGTCACTGGAAAAGCAAAACTACTAACCTCCAAAAGGGTCATTTCGAGAAAAAGCATTTTTAATGGATTTTTTTGTCTTTACACTGTCATAACTTTTTTTCTTTGGAATGAAAACGGAAGCTGTAAAGAGTAACATATCATGTTCTTTTTTTATCTGCACGAATCATTTATCGTATTGTACATGTGTTCAATATTTACGGAGTTACGTATCGCTTTAGCATTAATGCTCTCAATCCTAAAAAAATGCTGGTAAGACAAAATTACTAACCTCCACATTAAAGTTAAGGAGTCAATAAATACGTACGATTTGTCTCATTTTACTTTCTCTTGTATCAAAAAATATGTTAATCATAAGCGGAAAATACTAAAAGTCAGAAATACTTTATAGAAATTTCAATGTCCGGGTGTACGCTGCTCGCGAGGTCGAGCCAGCTAGGTGAAACGCCGTTGGGGGAGGCCCAGCTAGCGACCTACGAGCTGAGCAGCGTCTTCATGGGTCTTCCGTGGGTGTCGACGTCGTCGCCTTGTCGAGATCGCGTGGGTAGGCCTTGCCGTCGGGGGGTCGCGCGTGCTGCGGTGCGATATCCCTCAGGTGGGGGAAGCGCGACTCGTCAGCTCGCGCGAACATCGACGTGGCAAGGCGTCCGATGAAGTCGTCCAGGCTCTCAATCTTGAGGTCCCTCTGGATCGTGGTATTCCTCACGTAGCGGCGGGCATTTGTGGCGGCTCGCAGGGACAGGTTTTGCTGAGAGTTCAGCTTTTTTCTGTGCCCTGCGGCCAGGAGGGCGTACCATGATGGTGCTGCGTACGTGAGGCGGGGGCGTATATATGTCTTGTAGACCCCGAGCTTCACACGCAGAGGGAGACTGGATTGGAGCACTGGACTTAGCAATGCTCTTGCTGTTCTCGCGGCGGCGACGACGGTCTTTGTGTTTGGACCCATGGTTAGTCTCTTGTCGATGGTGATCCCCAGGTATTTAACTACCGGGGACCACTGGATGTCAAGTCCGAGAAGAGTGAGTTGTGGAAGGCGGCGTATGCAGTTGCTCACGAAGATCGCTTGGGTTTTCGCAACGTTGACGGATAGCCTCCACCTGGAGAGCCAAGCTGGTAGGGCATCTAGTTGTCGCTGTAACTTGATGACGGCGTACTCTGGCTTGTAAGAGGAGGCATAGTACGCCGCGTCATCAGCGTACAGGGCCAGGTGGGATCCGTCAACAACCGGTATGTCATCGGTGTAAAGGCCGTAACATACCGGCGATAGGCAGCTGCCTTGGGGGACTCCGGCTGCGATGGGGCGATCTTCGGAGATGGCGTCTTCCACAACCACTCTGAAGGTGCGGTCCGTCAAAAACGACTGGACCACCTTCGTCAGTCTGCGGGGGGCCGAGGACAGTGACAGCTTGTAGACCAGGCCTGAGTGCCAGACCCGGTCGAAAGCCTTCTCCATGTCCAGGAGTACTGCGGCCGTGTGCTCGCGCTTGTTCGCGGCGACCGCGTGTGGTGCAGCACCCTGGACAACTGGAGCGTGGTGCTATGTTCCGAGCGGAACCCATATTGTTCTTGACGAGGCATGATGTGCGGGACCAGCTTCGTCAGCATCAGTTTTTCGAGCACCTTCGAGATGCACGGGAGGAGGGTGACGGGCCGATAGCTCTCAGGCTTCAGGATGTTTTTCCCCGGTTTGGGCAACATGATCACATGTCCGGATTTCCAGTTGGCTGGGAAATGGCCGGTGCGGAGGATGGCGTTAAAGAGGTGCGTTACCGCCGCGATCGCTCGAGGCGGTAAGTGGCGGAGGGTGGCGTTAGTGATGCCATCCGCACCGGGGGCCTTTCTAAGCTTTGTTTTCGCGATCATGTGCCTCACTTTGCCCGGGGAAAAGAAGATGGGGTCTTCTTCAGGAGCTATCGGCGCCTCGAAGTAAACTCGAAGGTGCTCTTCAACTGCGGCTATGTGGTCTGCCTCGTCGGATGGGTTGGGCTGGAACTGACGCTCCAGGCACTCGGCGAATATTTTGGCCCGGTCCTCGGCTCGGGGTACCATAGGTGTGTAGCAGGGGTCGGACAGGTGTGGGGGCTCCGCTAAGTCGGCGGCATAGACGACGGATGGAGTTCCAATCGTCCGCCGCGCCGGCTAGCGTTTCTTCCCATTGCTCTATCCTGTGGTCCTCTAGGGCTGCCTTGACCTTCGCTGTCAGGGCGTTCAGCTGGGTCTTCATCCCCGGACAGCGAATGATCTGCCAACGCTTTCGGAGACGCCTTTTGTCCCCTATCAATTTGGCGATGTGCGTTGGCAGTGAAGGCAGCCTGTTGGTCGTTTTCCTGGTGTGTGATGCAGCGGACAGAGCTTCTCGGATGCGACTGGTTAGGTCCATCGAGAATTTGTCGATGTCCGCTGCATCAGTGAGCTTCTGCTGAGGAACTGGGGCATCCATGCGCCTCGAGAACTCCTCCCAGTCTGTCACGGGTCTGGGAGTTCTCGGGGTAGAGACTGCGGGTGCCGCAGACAGGACGAGGAGTACCGGCTGGTGGTCGGACTGGACCTCATCGTCCAGGGTCTCCTGGAGGAGCTGTCCCTGGAGTCCGCGGTGCACGGCTATGTCCAGGACGTCCGGAGTAAACGCGTTGTTGTTGGGATAGTACGTCGGAGTCTCCGGACCGTCCACGTGGTAGCCGTGGGCCTCAGCGTCCAGGAGGAGTCGGCGTCCGTTCTGGTTGAACGTAGAGGAGTTCCAGGCCGGGTTTTTGCAGTTCCAGTCGCCGGCCGCTAGGGTAGGCAGCGGCGAGACCAGCAGAGCCCTGACCTCGTTTAGGTCGAGACGGGTGTGCGGGGGCATGTAGACGGCGTAGACTCGCATGCGGGCGGCGGCGACCAGGATCTCCACACCTAGGGCTTGTAAAGAGCCCAGGCGGATTTGCGGCAGCGGTTGGTGGATTACTCCTCTACGGACCAGGACGGCCAGTCCTCGGTAGGCCCTGTTTGGCCCTTCCTCGTCCTGTCGGTAGATGTGGTAGTGAAGCACCTTCAGCTTGATGGCCGGAGACAGCATGGTCTCCGAGATCAGGGCTATGTGTATCCTCTGATCTCGGAGGACTTCCATAAGGAGCGAAGTCTTCTTTTTTAGGCTCGCGGCGTTCCAGTGTATAATCCTCAGAGGGTCCATTAAACCAGCCGAGTGATCCCTCTGAGGACTATGGCGACAATGTCTGCGCCGGTATGGAGGGCCATCAGTACCTCCTGGAGAATCTCCAGGGCCACCTTGACCGTGTCCGCCTTCCCTGAGTTTGCACCACTCAGACCAGGCCCTTGTGCAGGGGCAATAGTGGCCTGGGGTGCGGCTTTAGTGGCAGCTGGACCGGCGGCAGTTGAGGTGGTGGTAGCAATTGCGGAGGAAGTTGAGGGAGCGTCGACCACAGGCGCGCTGTTTCCGCCTTTGGGGGGCTTTTTCCCCTGCTTCTTGCCTTGAAATTTAGCTTGAGAAATAGACTAAAGGTCGAATATGTAACAACTTTATGAATCGCATAACGCCTACCTATAGATTTCTAATTTATTTTATAACTTAATAATTACAAATATATCTTAATATTCTTAAAGTATATAGTGCAAAGTTTCTTAACAGTTGTAACAGATAGAGGTCCCGCATTGAAATTTACTAATATCCTTTTAATACTTTGTTTATTGAGTAAGGCAAAAATACTAAAGCGCCACAATTGTCGATTCCTGTTATAAGATTATTTACTAACAAGCATGACTTCATATGATTTCAATAGAGAAAAAATACTAAATTACTACAAATGACGGTTATTGTGTAAACGTTATTGACTAAGAGACATTACATTTAATATTTAATAGAAGCGAAATTTACATAATCACCACCGAGTATCCTCAGTTAAGTTATCTAAAATTACTAATAAAGCTTGAAATGGCTAGATACAGCAAGCACAATACTTAACCGCCATCTATTCAAAAATATATCTAAATGAGTCGGATGTTAGTAAAAAATCCTTAGAAATTATTGAAATTTTGTCCCAATTTTCACTACTAAAGCGCCAAAAACATGCTCCGATCGCCACGAGACCCAGACCAATCGATGCAGAAAAAAAAAAGCAGTCGAACTGTATGTATAACTCATTTTGACCATAATGGCGCTTTAGTAGTTTTGCCTTTCCAACGACGATAAGTATTTACCTATCGATTATATAGCTTGTTTCTTGCTTTACAGTTGTTTTTTTTACTGCAGTCGGGTTTTTTGTTTTTATTTAAATAATTTAGTTTATTTCACATTTTTTAGTTTTTATTAATAAAATAGTGGTTTTATTAATATAACCAAACGTTAAATGAGCTCTGGAGCTCGATTTTTTAATGTCACGAAGCTATAAGTAACAAATTACAAGCGGAACTCTCCTTTTAGCAAAAGAAGCATCGTGCATTCCAAAATCGATCCCCAGTAGTAACGTAAGATTAGTTCATTTGGTTAGATGGAGGCCGATCGAACAGATTGTAGATACCTACTTAGGCCGAGAAATTGAAGTAGGTATAAATCAACTAAACTTCTCTTAATCTCTAACAATTTAGTTCCTCAACGGTCAGTACGTCATACGTGTACCTGGGTACTAGACTAAGCACCTACATTGAGGTTACCTATTCCGTGTATCTTTACTTAAATAAACTGTCCATGCGTAGGCAGGATGGCGCATTAGGTAGGTATAGTATGAATCTTCTCAAATGAACTTTTCGCTTCGAGCCCTAATCTTCCAAACAAAGGCCATTGTTTCTATTATCGCAAAACCGCTAGCTACCGAGTTAGCACGTGCTACTACAACATTGATATTGAAAAACAAACGGTATCGTCATAGTATTAAGGTTCAAATTGAATGTCACTGACATTCTAGATGTTACGTTTTGGTAGTGTAGGACGATACCGCCCCGAGGCAATACGGCAAATACCAAAACGTAACATCTAGAATGTCAGTGACATTCAATTTGAACCTTAATACTATGACGATACCGTTTGTTTTTCAATATCAATGTTGTAGTAGCACGTGCTAACTCGGTAGCTAGCGGTTTTGCGATAATAGAAACAATGGCCTTTGTTTGGAAGATTAGGGCTCGAAGCGAAAAGTTCATTTGAGAAGATTCATACTATATTAGCCAGCAATTTATACTATAACATCAATGTGCATTAATCAAGTATGTAGTAGGTATTCGTGAATTATTAATTATTACACTACTTTCTTAATGGTTTATATTGTAGGCGTTTACAGCTCAACAAGAAATATTTATTACTTAACAATTAACGTCCTTTTTGATTTCCCTGTCTAAATGGTAGCATCAAAGTATTATAATGTATATATATTTGGAATGGGCTATTTACTAGCTTTCATTTGAGACCCATATTGCTATAATAAACAATTATTTTTTTTAAAACCCCCTCTTTGTTTTTACAGACGCCATTTTGAAATATTATATACCCTATGTCACTTCGGCAATTAAGACGAATCGAATGACACCTAGTATGTTAAAATCGGTCAAGCCGTTTAGGCTGCAGAGCGTGCCCAGAAATAGACATACATACATACATATATACATACATACATACACACATACATACATACATACATACGCTCGAAAAACATAACCCTCCTTCTGACGCAGTCGGGTAAAAATATGGAAATAAAATGACAAACATTTCCCTGAAATCATTGTTAATCAGCGATAAAAAGATATAAAAAAAATCTCCCTCCCGGTGTAAGCCAGCCCTCTCATACTCGTAGTGCAGGTAGCCATGCTGCAGGCAATCTTGCTTAACGTCGGTGATACTGGAATAAACGCGTAACTATCAAATTCAATAAGTTGCAATATGTACCTTATTGGTTTGCTTGCTAAGATGTATTATGCACGTTATTTAATTATATGATTAAACGAACTTACCTAAGTGAAGTTCTATCATAATTATACGTAGCTCCTTGTCCGAGACGGTTTACATGTAGTAACGCTGTATGTACCAGCGCCATAGTCACTCATTCAAAGCTAAAAAAAAAAACAAAAAACAAAAGACAACTCTCGCTTGACAACTATCTGACAGGACGTCATTACGTTTGAAGGTGTATGAACAACCCTATCCTATATCTGGGATAATACTAAAGTATTAGAGGGTGGGATTTTTGGGAATGCCGTCTCGGACAAGGAGAGAAGTATAATTTGTCAGTTACGCGGTATTGCAATATCACCGACTATGTACTAAACGATTGCTCCCAGTTTCATACAGTTTATGCGAATGTCATCCGTAATCCCTAATAAATTTAGTCTTGTTAATAATTCGGGAACCACATTTTGCACAATCAGGCTAAGATGTTTACCAGCGTATTAGTGACAGGATGCAAGCCCATCGCCTAACATCGCCTAAATAAAAAATAACTGTACTACCAGCCTTAATTCCCTTAGTCGCCTCTTACGACATCCACGGGAAGACACAAAACGGCACTATTCTAACCTGGCAACCACCAACAAACAAATCCATACAAATTAAAATAAAAACGGTGTGTTCCAGATCTCAATTAAGGTAAGGCAAAAAAAAGTTGCTAAAGTACCTGAGAAAATCAACAGTAATTTTTGACCAAATACCAATAATAAAAGTCAGTTGGCGTAATCTGCGTTAAAAGTAGATACGAATTTTAGTACCTTTTCGCTTTACAGTCACGTAAGCAATATCGAACAGGATTGTTTAATTGCGTTAATGCGATGAAGTATAAAAGTGATCAGTTAATTTCGGCGCTGACCGTAAGATCAGGCAAAGCTATTTCAACTGTGTGAGGTAAATACGCCTATATTTTTAAATAGATCGTTTTAAAACTAATTTCGTGCCCTTTTTTAGTAGTTCAAGAACAATTACTAAAGCATTACTCCACGCAGCCATCTTGTCAAATATACGTATACTTACACCATATTGTCAGTGGCATAGGGGAGTGTAGATATTTTTGGCGTCTTGAGTGAGAACGTGTATAAATTTATGACTTTGATTGTACTCGTACCTTACATTGTATGTAAGAGAGCAAAAACGGTTTGAAAAAGATTTATTCGTTTAATTTTTTAAAAGGCGTTTTTATGTTTAATGTGATGTTGGTCAGAGGCATTGTTTTCCGTTATCTTTTTCACTGAGCATTTTTCCTCATAGGCTCAGGGGATATATACCCCCATGCAAAGCCAGGACAAATGGCCCGCCAGAGGGGACTGATGGGTTCGATTCCCAGCCGTTGACAGCGTCAGACGGACGGACCCTTTATGTATTGACATCAATCACGCTGCGGTTTTAGCGGGAAATAAATAAAATATAGGAGCGTTTTTTAAGTTGGTGTTATTTATTCAGTACCAGCTGTATGCCTGCGGCTTTGTCGGCAAAGATATCGTTTATCACTATTCCATAATTATAAAAAGTGAAGCTTCTACTGATCCTGCGAGCTTTATCCTAGACTATCATTTACTATCAGGTGAGACAAGTCAATCGCTAGTCAGTTATAAAAAATGCGGCATCCCTGGGACACACAAGGAAAG
The DNA here is from genome assembly GCA_927399475.2 of Acleris emargana. NCBI lineage: Eukaryota > Metazoa > Arthropoda > Insecta > Lepidoptera > Tortricidae > Acleris > Acleris emargana. Next base: position 1,840,351 of record OV656836.1, on the reverse strand, counting down.
GTATCAAAAAAACACCCCTCAAGTTATATATTTTTCATAGTTGAAGATACACTTTGGTAAATTTTTTCAATATGAGTTTGAGTAATGTTCTCAAACATACGAGTATATACAAATTAATCAAACTAGATAACCAGCAATATGTTTGAACAAAACTGTCTACAGAAGTTAGTCACTTTTCATTACTTTGGAGGACAATTTAAAAAAAAAAAAAACGTGTCTTTTATTTTAGACTACTCTCTAACATACCTAAATCAAACCAAAGAACTACCTAAACTCTGCGGTCCTAAGCAATTAAGCAGCATCCTAAAATCAATAACCAAAGCAGTTTTAGTTCTCTTCTCTTAGTAATAAGGTTGATTAGGTAAGGGGGGCAGAACTACCCGAGCAGTAGCGTTCTCGTTGTTGTATTCCGGTATAGGGGAAAGACAACGGATGAAATTACAGTCATAGAGGCATTCCATCTTAGTCCTCAGGTTTGGCAACGTTTGGTCTTAGGATTACTGTCTTAAGATAAAAATCTTAAGAATGCAAATGATAATAGGGTACAAATCCCAACTACTACCACGTGGCCGGTCTGGCGGTCCCTTCTCCGTGACATAAATAAAACAATGTCGAATTAAGCGTTTAATTCTACGATTTAGCTGCAAGTGACACTAACTTAGGTATGATAAGTTTATTTAAAGTTACAAAACATTAATGACAGCTTTTACCATAAAATTGAGGTCATTATCGAATTTCCCGACACAAAAAATCAAAAAGAAACATCAGCTCATAGAAACTTGCGTCTTCTCGCCTTCTGCTCAGTGTGTCTTCTTCGATGTAGACTAGTCAGAAAAAGACGAATAGAGCGACAAAAACTTCGGTTGCAAAAGCTAGCGTTTTGGCCGAGCGTCGGCTAAATCACGCGGAATGGCTATTAATCGCTCCATTAGTTGCCGAGACAATGGCCGAACGCCGGACGCCGAAAGCCGACGATAGTTTAAAAGGCAAGTCGAATTAATTGCAAATTTAATGTGGGAATTACGTTTTTTTTTATTGCAGTGGCTGGTGGTTTAAGCGATGTATTAGATGCGTGGTCGTATAAGTGTTTTTTTTCTTTTGTGGTACAGAACCTTGCAAACCTGTATCCTAACTAAATTAAGTACCAAAGTCATTTCGTTACATAATATGTTATGTAATTACAAAATATTACATAATATACATACCTATTTATACAGGGTTATTGGTAAGTCGACCTATTCCCCTCTCGGGGTTATGGGGGAGATCATTTGCAATCATTTGTTTGTTTTTGTGTCCATTTATGTTGGATAAAGTGATAAAAAAAATATGTTTTTAAGCTATTGCATAGCTTCTATCGCGGGCCTTGAGCGCGGGGACCGAATCCAGAAATTCCGTAACGAAAAAACCTCACGCTCCCCACTCCGACGGGCAAGGAGGTGTGGCTTGAAGGCCGTGCATCGTCTAACGTCGTTTCAGTTCGGCAGTCTTCGACACGGCGTTGTGTGCGTTTGTACGACATGCAATAGCTTTACCGCGGCAGTCCCCGAGTGCCACACGTCTTTTTTTTTACTTTTTGGACTCGCATTCTTAAACGTTTACAGATCATTCTACTTTTAATATTGCATAACTTTTTATTTTTGTAAATTTTTGGAGATGCTTTCCAGACCTTTTTTAGGAAAAAACTTAAATTTAAATCATCTCAGAAATGGTTCACTTTTGCATAGGGTATTATGGGACCAACATAATTGCAAATGACCTCTCCCATAACCCCTAGAGGGGAATAGGTCGACTTACCAATAACCCTGTATAGGTATATTATATCTTCTTATCTTTAGTAACAATATTATAATAGCTATAAAAAAGTATTTTTCAAACAGTGAGCAAAATTCAATTTTGCTGCGAGCGAGAGGCAAAGTAGCTTTTTAATTATTTTTTTTAAATGCCGTGAGCAGTGCTGGGGCTACTCACAACATTCGAAAAAATTGAACTTCACTTTGTTCTGTCACTTTCACTTCGATTGGAAAAAAGCGAGAGATAGAAACAACTTGATTTGAAGTTCGATTTTCAAATTCCACACATAGTAGGTCCAAAAAGAAACGCACGTTCGGATGCACACATAACCGTAAAATTGCAAATAAAACTATCTGTTACAATTTGAAAAGTGTTTATTATAACTATTTTATACAGTAGGTACAATCATTTTTTTTATTTAATGTTTTGAAGACAAAATTAATGAAAAATAAGAAGTTTATCATATCTACATAATTTTGTTATCGCTTTAACAATCTTTAATTTCGTGACATAAACCGCGGGGGCAGTTTCAGAACGCATTTCAAAAATAGCGGGATTATTGTAGCCAATAGCCATAGACAAGGCCTAGTTAGGTTTTTTTTAAAGCCACAGACTACATAAAGCTGTATAAAGTTGTGTTTGTACTACGGCATTATCAAGTTGAGTGAAGGGTTTTATCTGTTTCATGTTTATTTTTTCCACTTTTTATTTTATTAGTATTTTGCAAAAATGCTTGTGATTGATGCATATGCGATCGTGTCGTTATTTAGTCTTGTATTCACCAAATGGTCACAACGGAAGACCTGCGTTGGCCCTACCAGCTTCACGCTGTGTTGTTCTCGCTGCTGAGGTGAAAAGTTGTATGTCTCACACGAGACCAAAGTTTTTTACGTCTCGTATCTTTGAATCCCTCGCTAAGGATTATAACCTAGAATCACTCGCTACGCTCGTGATTCAATAATAGAATCCTTCGCTTACTCGGGATTCAAAATCAACACTCGCAGCAAAAACCAACTTTGCTCTCTTGTTGCACAAATAACTATTGTTTCGTTTTTGCAGTACAAGTCCTTAAATGATTGACATGAAAAGTAAAGAGTTATCTATAGCCCGCAAACGAACATTATAGGATCTATAGTGGTTCAAAAAATACAGTTATATACGGTCGTCCTTATTAGTAGCTATATTTTAGTACTTGGTCACTTCGTTTGACAAGGTACAAAAGTATGCAAAACTGTAATAGTACATTCTTTAACAAATACAATTTCTATAAATTCTTTTACATTAGAGCAATGCTTTCAAATACGTTGCGAGAACAAGGTGCAAAATGTGCAAATGCACTTTGATTTATACCTGCTGCGCCCGCCACAGGATAATTTAAACTTATAATGCTATTTCCTTGCACATTATGATATCACCGTGTCCGCGACAACTGTTAGATAAGCATTATAAAGAAATATGCTAACTTAACGACGTTATTTAAGTTTATTGTAGATAAGAGTACATTTTATGCCAGTATAATGTATAATAAGAGTACACTGCGAGAAGCCAAAAAAAGGATAGGAGTTTAACAGTACCTGGGTCATTATTCGGCGTTTTAACCGCCGTCATTATTCTCTTCGCATATAATTCAAGACGAAACTAATAACTTTCTTGTTATTTTAAATTAAATGGATACCCGTGGGTTGCCGGGTTAGAAAAGTGCCACTCCATGTCTTCCCGTGGATGTCGTAAGAGGCGACTACGGGAATAAAGGCTTGTAGTACTGTTAGGCGATGGGCTCGCAACCTGTCACTAATACGCTGGTAAACATCTTAGCCTATTTGTGCAAATTGTCATCCACTTTTTGAAGTTGTAATTCTGTAGCTCTGCCTACCCCAATCTGGGATTACAGGCGTGAAGGTATGTATGTATGTATGTAATGTATACAATGCGAGAAGCCAAAAGAACGATTAGGAGTTTAACAGTACCTGGGTGATTATTTGGCGTTTTAACCGCCGTCATTAATCTCTTCGCATATTATGCTAGACGAAACTATTAACTTTCTTGTTCTTTTAAATGGAATGGATGCCACCTCCGGGTCCGCTGATTTTGACATCAAAAGTGGGTGGTGCTTATCATTATTTTCGTCAATATATTGAAGACAACAATGACTGCGGTTGAAACGCCCGAATATTCACCCACCTTTTTTTTATGTCAAGGCGAAGGCAAACGAGCACTCAGCCCACTGATAGTAAGTGTGATCTGAGAGCCATAGACATTTGTAATCTCAAGACTTCATTCGCCAAACTGCATTCACAAGACTCCAAATGCATTGCCAACCCTGAGGACTAAGCTGGAATGCCTATATGCTAGTCATTTCACCGGTTGTCTTATCCCCACACCAGAACACAGCAATGCGAACACTACTGCTTGGCGGTAGGTTAATGGTTAAGATGGTGGAAGCGATTCGGACGGACCCTGCACAAGGTCCTACCACCACTTTAGTGCAAGGGTTCCGTCTGACTCGCACTTGACCGGTTTTTACAAAAAAAAACTTGATTTAAAATAAAGGTGAATTATCGTTAGTAAGATAGAACCAAAACAGTGAAACTTTGAAAAAAAAATGTTCTAAATTCAGCTATTTTCTCACAGTATTCTGTTAAAATAACAGATCGAGAGCGTAATCTTAGTGACAGGGCAAAATAATATTATCATCGGCTGTTTTTAAACGCCTTTTAAATCGGTTGGTACCTTATGAGAAATCCTACCTACATTTCCACGACGTAGACAAATAGGTGACCTGCCAAATCAAAAACCCCAACGTGTTCTTACGCGATGTTTACAAACGCAGCGTCAAGGGTTACAAAATGTTTACTTCTCTCTTGCCTACGCACTTTTCCCCGGTTCTATTACAATGTATTACAGTTGAAAATAGCAAGTTTTAGGTGTGTTTGTGAAAAGCTAGAACTATAAAGGGTGATTTATTTCCGCGACCATGCCAGTGTATTCACGAGACGTAGCAACTTTTGATTTGTTGCAATAACCTTACCTCTTACGGTGAGAGTGGCCATGCGGAGTTTTGTTTGAGGAAATAACGAGGACTCTTTCTTTTCTATTATTTTGAAACTTGCGACAGAAATATGTCACACAACAATTAAGTCAGGTATCCCTTTGGAATGCTTAATTTTATACGCATATTTATAGGTATATTGGCATTTTTGTTTTCGCAACACGGTTTTAGGCTGATATTGCGTCAATTATGTAGATGACGTTAGTTGACGATAGGTGAGTTTTTTATAATAATTGAAACAAAATCGTTTTTATTGTAAAAATTATTGTATGCATAAAGAAACATTATGCGTAAAAAAAATGCGATACACCAGTGCAACCACGCAAGGACTCCTGGACTGATTTTGAGCTTATGCTTCTAAAAGTTTTATGAGTGTAAGGAAATTAGGTAAAAAATACGAAAGTGAGCAGAAATGTTTTATATATACTACTACACTTCACTTTATATTAAAACTAAGTGAGATTCCATAATTTTATTATCTTTGAACCTTTTGTTTCATCATTATCGTCTTAATTTCAGCCAAAAGACGTCCACTCCTGGACATGGAAATCCCCCAAGGATTGCCAAAAGACTGGACCCAAGCCGCTTGCCTCCATCAGTTGCACACGACTTTGGCCACGTTTAGGTCCATGTTTTTGGAGGTCTACCTAGCGTTTTTCCTAAGCCGTTACCTAAGCCGTCTGTCAACCTTAGGCATGAAATGCACAGAAGCGGCGCGGCGTAAGGCGCAGACGCGGCGCAGGAATGTGCCGCGCCCCAAACCTTTTTCATACAAAATGTAAGAAAGCGTCAAGTTGTTAAATACACACCAAAGGCGCTGAAAAGGTACCTATGCCTTAGCCTTGTTCTCGCCGCGCTTTTCCGCTCCCTCTCGCTCGCTCGCTCGCATCTTCTACATAATTTAGTATCGCGCCTGCGACTTTTCCACGCCTTAACGTGTCCTTACCCGCGTCCTTACCTTCAGTGTACTTACCTTTAAAGTACTTTTGATTAATTGTTATTTATATGAATTGCTTTGGATACCATGGTGTCCTTACGTTGTCCAGTAAAACACATGGTTACCAAAAACTCTTAATCTTAGGTATGCTTACATTAAAAACATTGTTAAAATATCATTGTCACCCGAAGTATAAATCGTAACATTTTATCCCGACCAAGTTAGGAAGTTGTAGAGCTGATACAGACTGGGCTTAGTTGCCCAACACCTTTATTTTGACGATAAAATGCTTTTGTTTTTGACACGTTGCTAACATGAGTGAGTTTACTCTAGAATTATCAAAATATTTGGTTTCAAATTTTTTTGGGCGCATTGTTGTCGGGGTGCGGGAGTCTGTACCGCTTTTACACTTCGCCTATTCTTTTGTTTTTTTTTATGGCATAGAGAAGACAAACGAGCACACAGGCAACCTGATGGTAAATGGAAACTGTGACCCATAGACATTCGCATTCACAAGACTGCAAATGCGTTGCCAACCCTGAGGACTAAGATGGAATGCCTCTATGCTAGTCATTTCACCGGCTGTCTTATCCCCAAACCGGAACACAACGATGCGAACACTGCTGCTTGGCGGTAGGTTAATGGAAAAAGATGGTAATGATGGTATGGTGGTAGATGGTGGTGGTGGTGGTGGTGATGGTAAAAAAAAACTGGGTTTATAAAAAGGTTAAAAGGATACCGCACCTAAAAGGTGAGACAGACGGACAAAGGACAGCCTAGAAATAACAACAGCGTGTGTGCTTTCCATATCACACAGTAAAAATGTCCTGTTTTAAATTAATATAAATATTTCTTGTGACGCATCCTCTTAATATAATATTGTCCTCAGTTTTCTAACACCCTTTAGAAGAGGAATTGTTGACGAGTATCTTCGCGGTGCATGCTGATGGCTTATGATTCATCATGGTCGTGAAAAATTGCTGAGGGTCCAGTGTGGAGCCGGCTGCCATACAATAGGGACAGGGGAAAAAGTTTTGAAGGAATGTCGGAAAATGAGTGACTGTTGAGTATTTGCAGTGTTTCTTCTCTTGGAAAGTTCTGGTAGATTTTGAAGTTTACAAGTACCCATGCGGCCTACTTACTGAATAAATATATGTTTTATGCAATTTAATATTACTATAAACAGAGAGAGAAACAGAAACTTAAATAGAAGGTAAAAAATACAGTGATGCAAAATAATAACAACAGTAGTTTAAGTTGTTCGATATTTTTATTGGTTTTGCAAGCAATAGGGAATATGCATTTTTTTTTTACAGCTTCAATTGAAGCTGATTCATGTAACAAACAGATCACAAAAATCATTTTTTGAATAACTATAAAAATAACCAAGATATAAGCCAACAAAGATTTGTTCCTATCTCTTTCTAGAAAAACGGAATTTTACATGGAGTTTATATGGCCGCAGTGCACAATGACGTCACGGTGCACATCGGATCTCTCTGTCTAATTAGAAGTTTGAAATGCTTATAACTTCCGTATTTCTTGACCGATTTTAATTTTAATTTCCGTTTTGGTGATCTCTTTTACGGTATTTTCATATTTTGATGAGAAATGCGATTTTTAAAATCCATGCATATTCCCTATTAATACATGACTTTTCTGTTATATTTTGTACGATATTTAAAGTAAAAAATAGAATTACTAAATACTTTATTCCTACTCCAGTTATCGTGAAAGTAAGTGAATCTCACTTATTTTTAAGATTTTTATAAAATTTCCGTAATTATTAATTAATTGAATATTTAAAGAAAGATGGATAGTACTACTGAAAGACTATCAGTGTCTCCAAATGGTCAAAATATCATATAAAAAACCGTTACCATTAAATTTTTTAAATCAACTCATTAATGGATCTTATCTAGCAATAAATCGAAAGAACAAAAAGGATATAGGTTATAGGTATACATATAATCGAATCACATACATTGCAAAAGTACACAAATAAAAAAAAATAAAAAAAAATTGTATGAGCCAGCTTTGAACAGCCTTGTTTAAAAACAGTGAGCTTTACCTGGCCTGATAAGGGCGTATTAATGGCTGCGTGTTGTTTACGCTTCCTGCTGTTCAACTTGTGGACATAGAAGTCAACACGTGTGGAGGAAAGATATGAAATTTAACAAAAAAAGTTTCTAGAGACAAGTCAGCATCAGGACTTCTTATACAGGGTGGAAAAAACGGGTAGGTTAGTGCACCTACCCGTTTTTTATTAGTTTATTATTTAGTCATAATTCCAAATTGATCAAAATTCCGATTTTGTATAATTCCGAAAGCATTTTTTTAATAGAAGGATTAACTTTTTGCTAACCTAACCTATGTATTCGGAAAAATGAAAATTCGGACAAATTAATATTATGTCAATCTTATATTAAAGAAGTCTTACATCATAACATGGGTCTTATATCATGGGTTCGGAATTACGAAAATTGAGAATTATTACTCTTCGGAATTATTGTACCCTTGAAGTGTATCCGAAAGGGCACATCTGTAAAATAAGATAAGATGATATTTCTTGGGTAATTACCAATCTAGCGATACCCCGTACTTTAAAATCCATCACGAGTTCACAAAATACATTACTCTCATATTTGGGTAATCGGGGAAGAATACACTTTTTTCCGCCTCGTAGGAAAAGCAAAGGCTATTCCCGGCTTAGTTAGCGATTTTGCAAACATGCATTTGAGATAGCTGATTGAATAGTGTAAGTACAGCACTGCTTATACAAATGGTGGTATCTCAAACAAAGCTCCTGTAGCAAATGCAACCTTATTTCTAACGTGAGAGGATTTAATCTGCTTTGGCTATTGAATTCGAGATATCACCTTTTGGTTTATGAGGACGAAGTAGCGGCGAGTACCTACCTAACGTTAATAATTATCTACTTCCCGACCAAGGCTGAAATATATTCGTGGAACATTGTGGAATCATAAAAAAAACTTTGAAAGATTCAACAGTCAATAGTCAAAATAATAAATTCAATTTATTCGTGTTCTCGGGTTAGTGTGATCTATAATAACTTTGTGTTTATATTTCAGATGCAAAAGTAAACCTTAATTAAATAACTATTTTCTAAAATTTAAAATATCAAGAATACTCCTCAAAAACCCATTTGTTTTTATTTCAGTTTGTCCGTCGTCGCGTTGGCTAATTGGAAATGGCGGCTCAAAATGGCTGACACAAAATGGCGGAGGTGTATTAAATATAATCTCTTGTTAGAGTAAAACCCAGTGAAAGAAATGAGTCCGTTGTCCTTTACAGACGCAGAACTCATTTCTCTTAAAATAATCACGTGATTAGAAATAAATGAAGGACGTACATAAATGAGGATTTATCCTCATTGTGTTATAAGAAGGACTTTTTTCGTGTTATGTTTTCTTGAGGACTGTTTATTATTTAAGGGAGGTTTGGAGTACACCTTATATTTATTACATAATTATATAAAATCGAGAGCCATCTGGAAAAATAGGCTGGCTGGTTTTTTTTTGTTCCTTTTAGGTAATTAGTTAGAGAAACGAGATTATTTTATGATTTAAGTCATGTATACACCACAAATATCATGACAAAAAAGAAAAAATATCGAAATCGCCTTGTTCTTCTAGTGTTGTGTTAATAGGGTTAACCCAATACTTTATTTTTCATTTAGAAGCTTCTAGACCACAAAAGCTTCTTAGGAAGATGAACTTTTCTGGCAGCATGTTACACGTAGAAAGACAAAAATAAAGATAAAGATAAATACATTTATTTAGTAAATAGGCCGCACGGCCACTTTTACACGTCAAGAATCTACCAGCGCTTCACAAGAGGAGACCACTTACACTGCTGAGAAGATACGCCGCAAGAAACTCAGCAGTCAGTCAGTCATTTTTTTAAATATATTTAATATTATAATGACACGAACGTAAATGGAACGTCAGAATTTGAACGCCACTTGTGTGCGTGGGAACTCTCGAGCGGGCAAAAAGCAGAACTCTGAACGCTGAACTCGGAACTCTGGAACGCTCTCTATCTGCACGGCCTCTAAAAGACGTACCCTGTAAAGTCTTATTTACATTGTGACAAGTGCGAAAAAGGTAGGTCTTTCAATTTCCCTATATATTTAATTTATTATCAGTAAACACTATTATGCACCAAATTTTCTTACAAATTGCAATAAGTCGCGTAATTTCGATAAGTATATTATACTCGACTGCGGCAAAGCCGAAAAGGAGGGTTATGTGTTTGATCTGTATGTATTTACGTCCGTTTCAATGATACGTCATTAGATTTGCTTTGATGGCGCGAGTGTCACAGGGTACATATAATTTGAACATTTTTCTTTAGGATTTTAAGAGTTGAAATGTTTTTAACATTTCGTCATTACTTTGAAAAACCCAGTATCTTATATTTCGTGATGTACGATTTTAAACGTGAACAGATTTAAGTTTAAACTCATACACCTCGAAATATCAGATACAAGTTTTTTCTACAGTAGTAACGATTTGTCGACGACATTATCGAAAAATGCAGTCGGTTTTTTAAAGCTTGCTCTTTCATTTCTTATTAATCTAATAGAAGATAATTCTGAAAATGGTCGCCAAGAATACTTAAAGGTGATGTCGAATAAAACTTAACGCTTTACAATTTTATTTTAACCGTTCAACTGCATAAAAAAAGCACCACGATTACTTAAATATAAAATCTTCTTAACAGCTCAACTGAAAGAATAAATACGGCTCCATTGTTTAATTTGAGCTTCATAATGAGACCTGGGTGGTGTTTGAGTTGCACGGACGGACGGCCGTGTCCCCGTAATTAGTACAAGTCCGTGGCGAGCCAATTACGCCTGATTCCGCGCCGTGTCGTGTTCGATTCCCGGTGTAACATCGATGGGCATAAATTATGAGTAAATCTCGAGAGGCACATGAGTATATAAGTGGTTGAAAAGGTGAAAAAATATATGCAGGGCGTGTATTTTAAAATTGTTTTCGGAGCCGAGTTTTTAGGATTCCGTAGTTGAAATAGGTTTTTTTTTTTATTTACCATTTCTGTTTGTCTATCTGTAAGTCACTGTTTCTTTGAAAAAAATATCAATGTAATAAAGTAGAAATTTCATTCACGTATAGATGCATATACCACAAACAAAGGGTAAAATAGAAACAAGCGTAACATATCGCCTTGCTAGATCAAGACAGTATCAACTCAAAATCATTGTAAGTTTTGTTTCAAGCTCATAGACATTGTATTAAAGTTGATTTTAAAATAAAGTTACATTTTGAGATATTACACTTTTGATCTGGCAGTGCGATATGTAAAACAAGGGTGTTTTTTTTTTCATCATCTAGTAAAGTATCTTTGGGTAGTTCCTTAAACAAATTATTTGTATTTCTATCAAATTGACCTTTAAAATAATATTGCGTTCCGAAAGTGACAAATTGACTGTCATCAAAGTGTCATTATATACAGCTAAAGCTATTTTGTGTTTAAATCTGGCAAATTTCTTAAAAAGGATTGTAAAATTTAAAATTTCCATGCAAAATGAGATAACGTCTCTCCCCTTAAATCTAGTCCAATCTTTACGAATTTAGAATATGTTGTAGATATTACGAAAAAGTAGGATTGCACTTTTTCTTTTTCAAGAAATTATTTCCTATAACGAATTAACAAATAAACGGAAAGGTACCTTTATCATAAAAACTACAACATATTTAAAACTCGTGCAAATCGGACTTGATTTAGGGGGTGAGCAACGTTATCTCCCGGAGCTAAATTTATATGGAAAAGAAAACGTCAGTTGCCCGATGCGTCGCTAGAAATCTTCTTAAATAAAAGCACCCATAATACAAGGCAAACTATCACCACTTTGCTATCATTAATTATCATTGACTAAATCTAACTTGACCATAATACAAGGCAAACTATCACCACTTTGCTATCATAAATTATCATTGACTAAATCTAACTTGACCATAATACAAGGCAAACTATCACCACTTTGCTATCATAAATTATCATTGACTAAATCTAACTTGACCTTAATACAAGGCAAACTATCACCACTTTGCTATCATAAATTATCATTGACTAAATCTAACTTGACCTTAATACAAGGCAAACTATCACCACTTTGCTATCATAAATTATCATTGACTAAATCTAACTTGACCTTAATACAAGGCAAACTATCACCACTTTGCTATCATAAATTATCATTGACTAAATCTAACTTGACCTTAATACAAGGCAAACTATCACCACTTTGCTATCATAAATTATCATTGACTAAATCTAACTTGACCTTAATACAAGGCAAACTATCACCACTTTGCTATCATAAATTATCATTGACTAAATCTAACTTGACCTTAATACAAGGAAAAGTATCACCGCTTTGCTATCATAAATTATCATTGACTAAATCTAACTTGACCTTAATACAAGGCAAACTATCACCACTTTGCTATCATAAATTATCATTGACTAAATCTAACTTGACCTTAATACAAGGCAAACTATCACCACTTTGCTATCATAAATTATCATTGACTAAATCTAACTTGACCTTAATACAAGGCAAACTATCACCACTTTGCTATCATACATTATCATTGACTAAATCTAACTTGACCTTCTTTGTTCAGTTTGAAATACATTATGACATGGGATGTACTAAAGCGTTCAATATTTTCTTTGGGATACTGTATTATGCTTTACTTACTGTAAACTCGCCCTTGAGTTATTCAGAGAATACGTAGGGTTATGTACAGGGGGAACCTCTTTGTAGCGTGTATTGTAAGGGTAACCCATAACTATACCACTGTTACTTATGGTAAATGTAGTAGCAAGGGTGTTTTGTGGTGACAGTGAAAAAACACAATTAGGGCTGAAAATACACTTTCACTTTTTACTTATTTTGACGGATGGTCCTAAAAAGTATTTCATATTAATATTTATGTTAAATCATTTCTTTACACGAGTATAGTACAGGGAGTTCAAAGTTAAGCCATGCAGCATTTTTACTGATGTTCTGAAATTGTATCCTATTTTAAATAATTTCGTCTTTGACGTCGAAAAATTCTTACAGCGCATAGAAGTTTTTGCAAAGTATTTTAGATAGTGTTCTTGTTAACCTCGTTTTAGGGTTCCGTACCCAAAGGGTAAAAACGGAACCCTATTACTATGACTCCGCTGTCCGTCTGTCCGTCTGTACGTCTGTCAGTCACCGGGCTGTATCTCACGAACCGTGATAGCTAGACAGTTGACATCTTCACAGATGATGTATTTCTTTTCCGCTATAACAACAAAAACTGAAACCAGAATAAATAAATATTATACAACAAACGTGATTTTTTAAAGATATTGGTACGGAACCCTTCGTGGGCGAGTCCGATTCGCAATTGCCCAGTTTTATTTTTTATATTTTTTGGATAGCTATTATAAACTTTTACGCCTCAGCTTCTTTTTTGTTCGTTGATAGACTGCTATTTTTATTCTATCTAACTGACGATTTTCTACTCACATTACATCCCATTTTCCAAAAATCTGTAGAAGACCACATATATAAGAGTCGAATTCATTGGACGTCCTGTATAAATTATCTCCGTCTGATCCACCCTAAGTTACACCCTGTATAATGTAAAGCAAAACACGTTTTAATTATTCGTAAATTTATAGTAGCTGCCATCTTGTTTAAAACTTATTTACCACTTAAACAAGCGATTACTGAAATAGAATAATAAATTCAGAACCTAAGCCCAAAAGTCATTAACTAAGTAACATCTAATAGTTTTAAAACTTATGGGCCCGCATTTATTACAAGGTATAACTTAAGGCAAAGACCCGCAATAATTCTACTTAAATTGCAAAGCCTAAGTTACAAAATATCAAGTTAATAGCAATCACTTGGTAAATTTAGACTTAGTTGGTATTTAACAATGACCCGTGGATTCATAGCGACTGTTTGTAAGTACAGGTCGAAATACACTGGCTTTATGTTTATGGAATAAACCAGTATATTTGTGTCTGAATTTGAATACGTTAAATATGACACGAAGAGTCAAGATAGTTTGGTTGTTTTGAATTAGTTTTTGGAAGCACGGTTGCGTTTGAGACCATTATTGATGTTCAACTTATAAGAGCTAGATTTAGGACACACTCTGTAACGTTAGCGTGTCATAATCAGGGGTCGGAATTTTCGTAGCACTTTTGAGCTGTCATAGGGACTTCTCGTTTATCGACTTCGGATATACATAAATTTTACCGATACATTATAGAACACAACATGTTAAAGAAGATTAAAAATATAGGTAAAGCACAGGCGGTATTATCGCTAAAGAGCGATTTCTTTCAAATAACTTTCGAGTAATTGAAAACGTGAAATCGTTCAGTCTGTTTTAGTGCAAACAAGACTAAGTGTTTCTTCATTCGTTTTTCTATAAAATAAATAGATTGTCATTATCTGAAAGAGATCGCTCTTTAGCGATAAGACCGCCTGTTGTTTACCTATACTTTTAATCTTCTTTACCATGTTGTGTTCTAAAATGTATCGATAAAATATGTATATCCGAAGTCGATAAACGAGAAGTCCCTATGACAGCTCAAAAGTGCTACGATAATTCCGACCCCTGGTCATAATTATATTTTTTTAATAATAAAACAACCGCCAAATGCGTCCGACTCGCTCACGAAGGGCTCCGTGTCATTTTACCGGAGAGATTTAATACTTTCAGCACTAAAACTGAAAGTCATATCGTCGGTGAGCTAAACCGCGTAACTAACAAATTTACCTAGTCGGTTACTAAGTTCTGTTACTGAGATTAATTACAATAAAAAAAAATTTAAAGCAGTTTTGCATAAACCTGTATATTAATCAAAACTTTGATTTATATAGAATAATAATAAAAATAATATATTCTAAACTATTGCAATTATTTGATGTACGAGCTTGAAGTATTCCCATTTCGGACGATAAAATCATAGTTAAAATCACGCACGACGATGATACTGATAACGGCCCCAACTTTTGTAAGAGTTCCTGTAGAGACTTCAAATTTGCGTGACATATTGAACAGACTTCTAGCTTTAAATTCTGATACGAATGTATTCAAGGCAACTTAAGATCCGCTTGGACACCGGTCAATCTTGATGACTCATTAAATCGACTTTACGATTTCACATGATTTTGCAGAAATACGAAAACACACCAAATCTCTTGCTTCATAAGTTGGAATTAAGTCATGTTGAGAAATATAATTTTGGTCTCTAAACATAAACAGAGATAGGATTATTTATAATATTATACAAAAAAAGTTCTTTGGTAAACAAAGACTAACTTTTAAACGATTTAAAAAAATGAAATTTACAGAAAAGTCATGCGTAATTTCATCGATGCCGGCTGTGAATGTTAAAAGATCGTATCTGGAATTGCGGAAACTAAGAAAAATGATTAATTGTTTTTCAAAATGTATATTAATTAAGCTTTTAATTTTTATACATATTGAAATTAAAAAATAAACATAAGTTAGTTTTATTTGCATCAACCTTAGTAACAGAACTTAGTAACCAACTAGGTATGATAGAGCGAAATAAATCTTGCGGCCTTATTGAATAGGTGCATTTTACTCCTTATTAAAAATGTTACTTACGCGGTTTTGCAGTTTTACCGATGATGATTTGACTTTTCTTTTTTTTTTTACACAGCGCATATATCGTAAATCATGTACAATTTTGACAATCGATACTTGTTTTAGTACCACAGTGTGATACTTCTATTGTTTTTTTTTTTATCTCGGGTACTTTATTATTATAATAACATACAAATACAACACTCAGGGACTCAGGATGTTGAAGCGGGTTTGGTTATTTTTTCTGAAACTGTCAATTTGACGTGGCATTGACTGCAGCGTTATGTGAATGTACCTACGTTAACTAAGTAGTGAGATGGGTTATCTTTGTTTTTGCGAAATACGTTTGTTAAATGTATCGTTCCGTGTCAACACTTCAGGATTTTATAAGAACAAACCTAACCTATAGAGTTCTGCACGATGGTACTGAAATACATACATACATACATACATACATTAAATCACGCCTGTTTCCCAGATTTATTTATTTATTTATTTATTTATTTATTTATTTATTCATAAAATTTGCAACATAACAGTAACATAACCAAATCGTTACAAACACAGTCATTAATATTAACTTAAAATAATTTGCATTTATAAATATAAATGTACAAATTTAGTCATTTCATTATTATTAGGTATAACAAAAATTAATTAATAACATTTAAATAAATATTATGTAAATAATAACAATGTCAATTTATTTATATTCCATTATCATAATGGCACACTAGTTTCTCTGGCATTCATCTCATACATTCTCTTACACTCATTCATCAGACACGCTATCCCACTCACGAACAAGTCACACTGTGGCGCTTGCGCGAGCACCGAGCCGAGCAGGTCGCGCGCGCGCTCCACCGGGCTCTGCCGGCGGTGCACCGTATGCCCCTCAGCAGGGGACAGCACGCACTGAGCGCGGGGACGAAGTCTGGATGTAGTGTATGCATTGGGTACAGATAGTCTTAGAAACACTTCCACAAGCGCTGTGCAGTCAATCTTATTCCTAATTATTCCTAGCGTAAATTTACTCAGCGCGAGAGACCTCCTAACTTCTAACGTTTGGTATCCTAATTGACCCTGAATGTACAAAGTAGGATACAGGTAGGGGTAGTACGCAAACATCTTCCTGTAAAGATTCCGTAAAAACTTCTTTTGGATCCGCTCCAGCATGAGAATATATTTATCCTCATGTGGGCTCCAGACTGCTGAGTTCGTTTCGAGGACGCTGCGCACGAGTGCGGCATACAGTGCTCGAGTCGCTGGTGCAGACAGCGGGGCCGCGTTGCGCAGCAGGAAGCCGAGCCGGCGGTGCGCCGCGTCTGTCACGCGCTGAGCATGCTCGCGCATCGTCAGCTCCGGGTCGAACCACACTCCCAGATCGCGCACGCGCTCCACGCGAGCCACAGGCGTGCCGCCCACTAGGTATTGGTGCTGTCGAGGGTTGTGGCCTCGCGTGTAGGTCATCGTCTCGCATTTACTGGGATTGAAATGGAGCCGGTTAGTCATACTCCACTCAAAGACAGCGTCAATGTCACGCTGAAGCGCGTCATGATCTGCAGGCGTATTGCAAGCCTTCACCAGTTTGACGTCATCAGCAAACATTAGAATTGTCGACTGAGAAACAACATCGGGCAGGTCGTTAATAAGAAGCACGAAGAGAAGAGGCCCAAGATTCGAACCCTGACTAACGCCCGAGCGGGTAGGATAATAATCGGATATATGCGTACCATACTTTACATATTGCTCCCTGTCAGATAGATAATTAGCAAAGAGTTTTAAAAGTTTAGGAGTAAAGCCCATATTACTTAACTTTATAAGTAGAATGTCATTATCGACCCTATCGAAAGCTTTTTGGAAATCGAGGTAAACAACGTCTACCTGATTCCCGGAGTCCATTTCGAGGGATATTCCATCTACCAGTGTCACCAAGTTTGTAGCAACAGAGCGCCGCGGCAAAAAAGCGTGCTGTGCACCTGTAATATACGGCAGGCACTGCGGTAGTAGGCGGCTGTGTAGGGCTGTCTCAAACACCTTAGCTAGTGCACACAATATTGCGATGGGGCGGTAATTTTCGACCTTAGACCTGGAGCCTGACTTAGGTATCGGCGTAACTCTTGATTTTTTCCACATTAACGGGTAATGACCAGTGTCAAGTATTAGGTTAAAAATATAAGTTATCGGTTCAGCTAGTTCATCGAGGCAACCTTTAATAATATAAGCCGGTAGACCGTCAGGCCCAGGTGACGTACCAGGTTTCAGCTTTCTGACCGCAGCGCGTAAATCGGCAGTACTGAGAGCATGTATGTGCACGCGACGGCAGTCGGCGGGCGGCGCGGCGGCAGCGGCGGCGGGATCCAGCGCGGGCTGGTGCGGCAAGAACACCGAGCACGCGTCCGCCATGTCGGACCCCGTGTATTCAACGTCTTCCCGTGTCACCTTGGATTCTAGCCCGCCTGTGCTTCGAAGACTGTTGACATATTGCCAGAACTCTTTAGGATTGTGACATAAGTTTTTAGAGACAAGTTTTGTATAGTTTGAATGGGCTAATTCTACATCCTCTTTTATTTTGCTTCGCAAACGTTTAAACTCATCCCGACATCTGCTATCACCGCTGGATTTCCAAGCACGATGGAATTCGGCCTTGCTTCGTATGTCATGAATTATACTTGAGGTATAGTAGACCGGGTAGGTACGACTACACGACGACTTTCGAATTTTTTTCGGTATACAACAGTCAAACATTTTATAAATTTCTTGATAGAAATAGCGTAACGCATCTTCTGCTTTCTTAAAGTTATTTATATGGTTCCAATCAAATTTTTTAATCATATTGTATAAGGTAAGAAAATCACCTTTAGCGAAATTCCAGTCATAATTTGACGGGATGTTAGAAGGGTCAAGTCTTGTTACCTGTTTAGAAAACCTGTACCCAATGCTCACAAGCAACGGGGGATGTTGATCATCCACATTGACAAGCTGCTCATCAGGCTCGGCAGCGCGCACGGACACGGACTCGCTCAGCTCCGCACTCGTCAGCACCACGTCTAGCATTCTACCATTCACGTTATCCACACAGTTGTATTGTTTCATATCACAAAGAGTACTGAAATATTTAAAATAATCATTAATGATACTACTAGCGCTATATAAATTTAAGTCACCGAATACTAATATTTTTGATGATGAGTGGACGGCACATACTTTTTCCACACTAGTAAACCAGTCCAAATAAACGTTATCACTCGAACTAGGCGGTATATACACGACGCACACGCATATAGTCTGTCCGTGGAATAGAAACTTCGCCCATAAATCTTCACCATTAGGAGTTTCGTAATTAGGTAGACGTTCAAGCCGCAGGGGCGCACGGGCAGCCAGCAGCACGCCGCCGCCGGTCCGCGCGCGCCGGTCCCGGCGGAGCACAGCCCAGTCTCCGCCCGCGCCGCATAGCTCGGCGTCACTCACCGACTCGTCCATATTGGTTTCCGTCGCTGATACAAGTTGTAGGTCATCGGAGGTTAAGAGGTTATTTCGCCATTGTAAGAGTTTCGTTTTCAACCACCTTACGTTTTGATAGTAAACTGTTAATGACAGCGTTTTACATAGTTGTTTAGGTTTACTTTGTTTCTGTCGATGTCGACGGTCGTTCGAGGCGAAAAAGCCAGCGCTCGGCATAGAATCCTTTAGGCCAAAACTGTGGTGTCACGCACTCGTCAAATATATTTTCGGGCACACCAACTTTAAACGATGCATAGTCAGATGGTCGCTTCGATAACATCTTAACGGCGGAGCAGGTAGTACACTTCGTTTTATCTTTGAGATAACTTATAACGTTGGCCTCCGTGGAGTCGGGATGTGCGTCCCATACGTGTAGGTACTTCGTAATATCAGCTGCGCATAATAAATCGCTCGATGCTCCGCTGCCGCGAACTACTCGCTTATGCAGGTTTTGGTAATTACGCCGCTTGCGCGATCCCACTGTTGACCACCCTTCGTTGTCGTCTTCATCACGCTTATTATTGTGTAACTCAGGTCGTGATTGAGCTTGTGCTAACGGCAGAACCGGTACCTTATTAACTGCCTTGGATTTGGATTTCCTCGACCGTCGTTTTTTTGGTGTCGATGTTTTAATTAACTCAGTTGATTTTGAATTTTGTCCTTTGTTCGCTTTATTTTTCCGGTTTCTAGTTTGTTTTCGTTTCGTCTCTGTCCCTCCAGACATGGTTAGGGTATCTTCCTTCTCGTTCGCACTCGCGAAGTTAGACTCGTCAATACTGCTAGCGTGACACTTGTCGCACTTGCTTTTACCCTCAAATAATAAAGTGACTAACGAGGTCAGCTCGGATATTTGCAGTTTTAGGGCACAAATCTCTTCATTTTGGGCACTAAGTTTGTTGTCCACACTAGTTAAGCTTCTTTTGATAATGGCACTATCGGTTTCACGCACTCCGGACGGCATTTTCTAACGAAAACTATTTTAAATCGCGGAGCGTATAAAAGCGTGCCTGTATCATTGACGGGTAGTTGTAAGCAGATGGGTAGGCAGAGACCACTTCTTTCCACTTGCTACAATCTTGACAAATTTCTTTCGCTTCTTCAATATTTCTACATCGAGTCATGCACGCACATCGGTTTCGGGTATTATGATTCGGCCCTTTTCCAGTATTTCTCCGATTTGATTCGAAAAAGTACGCCTAGAGCGGCCCCTTCCGACCCTTCCACTCACTTTCGATCTGTATATCTCTTTCGTCAATCTTCTTTCCTCCATCCTTTCCAAATGACCGAACCATCGAAGCATACCTTTTCAATCTTACTCACTACATCTTCTTCTAAATAAATAAATTCTGAAAAATTTATTGGGATGACAAATTATACATTTGGAAAATATATTCTTGTCAAACGGCAGGCTCCTAGTGAGACACCACTACTTGAAATGAAAAATTCATAATATAGCAATTAAAATTAGTTCTACAACAAAATTTATCTTAATCACAGCAACAACATCGCATCTTTTTTTTTTTCCTTGACCCGCACGAATGCTTAGCCATTAGCCAAGTATTTTCTGGCGCTTTTTTTTTATTTTATTGTTTCCTTAATTTTTATTAATAATAAAATTTATTAATAAAAATTAAGGAAACTAACGCGAAATATTTTACTACTAAACAACGTCGCATCGCTCTCGTTCCATCGCTGCTAAACAAACCTAACTATAAAGGGTGTTCGAGTTCCACATCGTACAGTTTAGAGTAATTAAAATTGGATCCGATGAACTAACGTCGGCCCCAAGCGCTAAGCTCTAGATAATTGGCCCAGATTATCTCCCAAAGCTATTGCCCAAGTTTAAAGAATCTACAGTTATCTCCATTCGAATTTGGCAAGGGTTAATGGTAATTAAAGTTGGTTATCCGGGGTTGAAACTGATCCCTTCGATCCCGGGATCTTTTTTAAATGACTTTTCGGCGTTCGGTTTGTATTCTCGGCTTTAGGAGGGTTGGGACTTGAGAGTCGAGATTAAAGTATGCTTGTAGATTAAATAGTGGGTGTTTCGTAACTACGTAGCGTTAGATTTGAAGGTATTTTGTATTCCTTAATTGTGTCGTTTTTTAGGATTTTGTAAAAAAAATGAAAAAACGGTCCCTTATAGGATCACTCGGGCGTCTGTCTGTCTGTCCGTCCATCTCAGCCAATTTGCTCCGAAAGTACTGGACCGATTGAGTTGAAATTTGGTGCATATTTGTAAATTGATGACACAGATGTGTAAATTAATTTTTTAAATTAATGTCATTTTCGTGTGACAATTTTTTTATTAAAGTTTTGCAAACCATACTAAATTAAATTATGAAAGGGCACGTTATGAGAATCTCAAATATATTTTTATTATTATTTTTAAATAAATAGTTTTGATTTTATTCATGAAAGAAGACAAAAATTGACCATTCTCCCCCTGATCTCTGAAACTACTGATCCTAACCTTTTGAAAAAAATACAAAATGTAGTTCATTGCTTGTAGATTGTAGGAAAACCAATATAAAATCTATCAAAAAAAAACCTATCAACGGATCCCTCTCCACGCGAGTTCAACTCGCACTTGGCCGGTTTTTCAGAAGACGCCTAGAGGATTAGTGATTAATTCGCAAGATTGCGTTGAATTAAAACAAAATATGTAATAACATTTTAATCCAAATATTTTTGTAACACTTACAATATAGTCGTATTTTTGTGTTGAAACTTATTTATAATTACAATTTAGGCAAATTTACAATTTAGATTTACTGCCATTTGTTGTGCTTTAGAGACATCAGTCAGTGGGGTTATAATGACATGGCTATACAGTTCAATTTACTATGAGCGTAAAAGGACAGAGCTATAGCAGTTATATAGCTATCCTTTTCTCTCACCGTAAATTAAACTTCATAGCTATGTCATAATAACACCCCAAACAATATTTTACTCAATTTTCACGTGCAAAAAATATGCCCAATCATTGTCCATATGTTACATTGACAAATAAAACAAAACAGCGCAGCAAATTGAATCAAATTCGCTAAGCAAACATAGTTGCAAGTAAATTTGACACCGACGCACACAGACCACTAAAATGTCGTGTGGGACAATCAAGCGGCAAATTTGCTGCCGCGGCAAAACAAATGCCATGCCCAAGGTAAATTATGGTAAGCGTCAAATCACATTTTTATCTAGGTAATTTTTTTTACATTTAAATCTTTTACTTTTAAATTTATATTTAAGTTATACCAGCACCTAAGCTAAATTGTAAGTCTCGACATGACGTGGAAGAGCGGTGTTCTTTTAGCACAAGTATCCAGTATACTTAAGAACAGGCACCACAGATAATGTAACCTAACTTAAGTTACTGCATAAACTATGTATTTTTTAATCATTATTTATTTATATCTTAAGTACCTATGATTTTTAAGCGTTAACTGTGGTGTTTTTTTTTACTCTAAATCTTTTATAAAATTTAAATGCATGCCATAATCTTGACATTATTTTGGTTGCGACTTAAAGAAAGAAATAAAAAAAATATTTAAAAAAAATCTATTTTCTTCAGATTCTGGGGTCTAAAGTCTGAAGTAAATTATAATAACTAGAACTTAAACAATATCATAATTTGCAAATGATAATACTTCTGAAAATGGTAACTGAAAATAAACAACCCGTATATGAACAATTTGTGAGTGATCCGTTCCGTTATATCTACATTTAGTTCTAATTCTCCTTTTCTCGGCTACTTTTCCTTTTTTTTTATGGCATGGGAAGGCAAACGAGCACACAGGCCACCTGATGGTAAGTGGAAACTGTGACCCATAGACATTCGCATTCACAAGAACGCAATCCTAAGACTGCTAATGCGTTGCCAACCCTGAGGACTGAGATGGAAAGTCTCTATGCGAGTCATTTCACCGGCTGTCTTATGCCCAAACCGAAACACAACAATGCAAACACTGCTGCCTGTTAGGTTGCGGTGGTAGGTTTATGGATAAGATGGTGGTACCAACCCGGAAACCCTGCACAAGGTCCTCCCACAAAAACCAACCAAAAAAAAATTAGCTAAACAAGCAGTTACCACAGTTCACTTCAGCTACTGAATGAATATATGTAAATGAACGAGTGATTAGTGAACGGTCGGTGATCGAGTTATTCGTAACGAGGGCACGCTGATTGCGCCGCGGTTAACAACACGCTGTATATGACATTTTAGGCTGTTAAAAATTACCTACAGGGTGCATTGCATTGTCAACGATTAATTGCTCAATCTCTTTCTAAGAGTCGTCATAATAAACCTGATTTTTGTGAGAACGTCGCTAGATATGTAAAAGTAAACGTTAAGACGTAGAAAACCGTCTTCTTGATCCGTTTGAGACAATAAAATACAAAAAATATTTCTATATCCCATTCTTCCATGGCCGAGAAAAGGAAGGTAAGAGAGGGACCAAGAGTTATTGAATTGGCCCTGTATAGGTAGCATAAATTGTATTTTTGTATTTCGATTAGCCCCTTAGCGTTCAGTGCGCAACGTTGCCTTAATGCAAAAGCGCCACAAAACAAAAACAAATACAGTTTGATTTCAAAATTTTAGTAAATAGCATTCCGAATTTAAATGCAACACAAACACATTTTGATTTGTGTCGCTTTTGTATTTAAGCAAGGAACTGTCCAGAGGGCCCTGCCAAGATGCATTAGCTTTCTATTCGGTTGGTTCTACACCAATCGCGTCACTGGTAGACCACGTGACTTTTCGTATCACGTGATCTACCAGTGACGCGATTGGTTTAGAACAAATCGAATAGACACGTTAGTTAGCGTAATGCAAATGGTGTGGAAAAGTTGTTTTATTCACCGGGAAACGGCCGTTTAAGCCAGAAACGATGCATTTTTAGGTTAAAAAACTGTTAACCGGTTAATTTAATGTCTGATTCACCTGAAAGTTGACTGGTATGCTTATAACTTTAAATCCTCCTTACTGTTTTAAATATATGAAAAATAGGAAAGAGACGCATACGAAGACCAAGAAGGAATTACTTTGAGCAAATAAAAGAGAAGGTTAAGGTTGGGTCGTACCAAAAAGACAAGCAGTTGACGGAGGACTGGAGCGCATGGTGATTATTCCACCGACAAGAGCATGGCTCTTAAATAAAGACAGAGAGAGAGAGGGAGAGAGAGAGAGAGAGAGAGTGGGGATTTAAAAAGGTAAATACCTACCTACAGGACGCTCAATTATAATTTTATTTCCAAAAGGCGTATTTTCAAGTATAAATAATTCATTTGGAAATAACGACGGCCGCATTCTCAGCCCCTAATTGCTCGCAAATTGCTTTTTTATCGATCAAGCTCTGTTCGTGTTAATTATGGTTGAATTAAGAAAATCGTCTTCAATTTAAGTCTTGGTAATTGATTTATGTGCGAAGTACAAGATTCAGTTTGATTTACATTCTAGGATCGCATTTAGTAAATTTCAAAGTTTCTTTTTTAAAGTACATCATTAGAAGCGAAGTAACTGGTTATGAGAAATATATTCAGTGTAAAGCTGGGAAGTTACGTAAGTGAGGAACTTCCCCTATCCTACGGAGTACCTCAGGGAAGCATTCTCGGTCCTAGTCTCTTTCTCGCTTATATAAATGACCTTCTAGACCTTGATATTCCTGGCAGACTTGTTTCTTATGCAGATGATACTGCTTTACTGTTTGGTGCAAATAGTTGGGAAGAGGTTATCAAGGTGGCACAGAGTGGGTTTGATGTGGTGAGAGAGTGGCTAAGAGATAACGTCTTGACTTTGAACAAGGATAAAACTCAATATATTGCATTTTCAATTCGAGACTCAGGTCAACCTGCAAAAGAACTCAAGGTTTATGCTCACGAATGTAATAATGTGTCAATTTGTACTTGTTCTGTTTTGCATCAGGTAAATACAGTCAAATATTTAGGCATATTAATAGACAAAAATCTTAATTTCAAAGATCAAATAATGGCTCTCAGCGGAAAAATTAGAAAACTCATCTACGTGTTTAAAAATCTGAGGCATTGTGTGGAACCAGTTTTAATGAAACAAATCTACTTAGCTCTCTGCCAGTCAGTAATTGCGTATTGTATATCCTGTTGGGGGGGCATTCCGAAGACAACCTTGCTACCTCTCGAAATTGCCCAGCGTGCTGTTCTCAAAGTGTCCACCTTCAAACCGATACTATTTCCTACCAATCTACTCTACAAGTACTGTGAAACTTTGACCGTCCGGCAGCTTTTCCTTCTTTCTATCATAATGAGGCAGCACAACTTAACTTCGTTTGAACCAGCAAATGTAGGGAGACGAAGAGATCGTATAGTGATTAACAAACATACACCACACACAGTGTTCATCAAAAGATTCTTTAATTTTCTGGGTCCCTATGTATACAATTAAATTAATAAAATAAAATACGTCTATCCACTAAAAAAGGAAATTTGCAAAAAGGTAATCAGTCTGTGGCTGCTAAACCTTAACTACAAGGAAACGGAGGAATTTCTTAAAATCCCAGAATAATCGAACACCCACACACACACACACACACACACACACACACACACACACCATATAATATACAATTATTATTATTATTATTTTTCACTTTTGTCTTTTATCCGTTCTAATTTTTAATTTATGGAAATTGTCATTTTTCATATTACTGCTAACTTAGCTTACTACTCGATATATAACTCTCATATGAACTCCCTGGGGAAGAGCGCTGTCTGCTGAAATACAGGTTACTACCTAGTTTGGCAGCGGTGGTCGAAAAATGTATTGTGAAATGATATAAGCTCTATTACCTAAGAAACTTGTAAGCATACTGTTTTATGAATAAATAATAATTATTATTAATTATTATTATTATTTAGAAAGGCAGTTACATAGAAATTAGTAGTTTATGTAACCGGTGCATAATGAGAGGCACACGAGTGTGGTTTTATGAAACGAGCTTTTATATTAAGATCACAGTGTTTTAATACCTAATTATATGTATATTAAGAGTTTTCTACAATATGGGAGAAACCTGTATTTGTGGTTGCCCTTATCAATAACCGATACTGTAATGACATGCAATACTTTAATGTTACCATTAAAATACAACCACAGATACATATTTTTCGAACCCCCCCCCCCCCCCCATAAAACAGAAAAACAGGACTTCAACTGATATCTTGATGGCAGTTAAATGTACATAGGCGAACTTATCCCTTTAAGGGCTAACCCTTGAATGATTGTGCATTGAGAAGGCAAGTTTACAATTTAATTTAGGAAAAGAGCGTACAAATTAAACTAGCAAATAAAACCTAACTTTTAAAAAATAATACATTCAAATATTTATAATATACACTACCACTACCTAGTCAATTGTTTGCATCGCGTTTTTTTAGTGCACGTCCGCTCGTATTTAAATGAAACAAAAACATCATTATAATTAAACAAATACAATCAGCATGCCATTGTTTCCGTAATCAGCACCTGTGAACGTAATAATTATAATTAACGACAATATACAATGCATTGTTATTAATAGCGTATAGTTTTGAAATGGTTTTATATTTGGCTCGGTCGCCCACGGCTGAGGTGTCCGAGTGGTTAAGGAGTTGGACTTGAAATCCAATGGGTTCTACCCGCGCAGGTTCGAATCCTGTCCTCAGCGGACTTTTTTTTAGCTACTCATTTACAAGACAAAACAGTACTCAATTTACCCCTACTACCCTTTGATGTACCCTACATTATTTGTCTTAGGTATGGTCGGGTATAATAAATTAGAGACAAGGCGGGACCTAGCGTTGGTCGTCTATATTTTGGAGCTGTTGCGAGGCAAGCATAGCAATCCAGACGTATTGCGACATGTCGCGCTGTGCGCCCCCGATAGGTACGTGGAGCGCAGGCGGCGGCCGCAGCTGCTGGCGCTGCCGCGCAGCCGCACCAAGCTGCTGGCCCGGGCGCCGTACACGCGCGCACTAGCTACTCTCGTATAGGGGTGCAGGCGGGGTGGGTACGCTCAGGTATGCGACGCTGAGCTATCAGGCACACTCCACCAAGTCCTTCATACACGTCCACGTCGTCTCAGGCTCTGCCGACGTAGCTACTCTCAACCGAATAGCCATAATAAATTGACTTGTTCCATTGCACTCTGAGCGAATTCAAAAAAGCGGCTTTACATGTAATATGCTTTTATAATTAAGGGGGTTTGATTGGCCTTTTCTGTCGCATTAGGTATTTAACCTGTAATGATAGAATAAGTTGATGAAAAATAAATAAATAAAATAAGACAAAATTATGCAAGATAATGATTTAGTAGACCATTCTACTATTGATCACAATCTGTCCTGACTACAATCTATTATTGACGGTATAAAGTAAATTTTCTAAATTGATCATTCATCATAAAAACAAAAGAAATACCATTTTACTTCCTTTGCACGAGATCTTTATTTCAATGGTCGTATTATAAACTAATATTAGTACAAGGAACCTCAGGACGTTAAAATACGAGTGTGGTTTATGAAACGAGCGTCAGCGAGGTTCATAATAGTATCACACGAGTGTTTTAAGGCCTAATTATGTACAGTTTCACACACTTTATGTACACACATATCATAAGTTTAGAATTATACTACATTTTTAACAGCAAAAACCAAACAAACAAATATGACAACAATATTGGCGGCAATTCAGTCAAGACATTTTTTTAAAATCATAGATAAACGAATGAAGTCCTTATTTTCAAGTCACTTAAATCAAATGTCGTAAGGTTTATATTTAAAAAACATACGGAATACATTTCGAGTCGATAACTGTTTAAATATCTATGAATACTAGAATAGAGACTGTCTTGAGTTGTGACAGCTGTTCTAAATTTAAACTCAAAACGTTACAAAAATCTACTGTTATAACAATATATTACAGATTTTACCTACTACCACAGACAAGAAAGTTCTCATAGTAAAATTGGTGGTATAATGCAGTTCATTTTCTACGGGTTTTGAACGCATAATAGAGGACTTATTATACGTGTGTAGATAAAAGTAATGACGTGATCAATAGAATGGAGCCCGTATTTTTGCCTTCTATAGAACGGAACAATAGTAGTTTAATGAGATCTTATAGTTCTAAAATGTATTGTATTTTTACTTGGTCCCTCATGGCTGAGGTGTCCGAGTGGTTAAGGAGTTGGACTTGAAATCCAATGGGTTCTACCCGCGCAGGTTCGAATCCTGTCCTCAGCGGGCTTTTTTTTAGCTGTTACAATGCTTTTTATTTGCTATTGTACGTACCTACCGTCAACTAATTTGATTACTAGACCGCGATGGATTTTGTCAACGTGACGTTGTAAAACGAATCATAGGAAGTCTCTTACGTTTGGTTGTCAACGTCACTTTAAAATAGTGGTCAAGAAATCAAATCAGTTGGGATTCTCCTGGGGTTTTTGACGAGATGGTGTTGATTTCTTAATTGTTTTTATTTTTTTGCATATTTTGTTGTTTAATGGATAGTCATGATGTATTAATATGGAGTAAATTAACATTCAAATGTGCAGTATAATGAAGAATTCAAGTTAGAACACGGAAGCCTTCGGAAGGATTGCTCCAAGAAAATTCCACCTAGTCTTCGTAAAGACCTACATCGCTTCACGGAGGCTAGAGGATCACAGTACAACGTTGCCTTATGATTTTATTTGATGTGTAAATGTAAAATATAAACTTGACATTGGCAGAAATTGTTGCTCGATATTGCGACTGGTTGCCATTAAATAAATAAATAAATAATAAATAATCAAATCGGTTGACTGTACGTTGGCTTAAATTACTATAATTTACAAGAAAAATTATATTATAAATTATACCGGAGGATAACCATTAAAGGTTGCAATAAAGTATTGAGTGTTAAGTTCTAGACTGGTACAGTCAGCTGCAGAGAAAAGGATACCCCCCCTCCTGGTAAGGATTGTTTTTTTTCAAAAACCTGTGGTTAGATTTAAATGATTTTGCGTTTATGTATAGACAATAGTAAAATCTTCAAGTCACCGAAAAATCATATAAATTTAAACACAGGTTTTTGAAAAAAATTGATCCTTACCAGGAGGGAGGGGTATCCTTTTCTCTGCAGCTGACTGTACTATGGAGACTAGGCAACATACAATAAACATAGATACTGTGGAGAAATACATCAATACATATTATGTTAAAAGAAAACACCTAAGACTCAGAAACAGATATTTCATAGACTATATTTTTGGTCAGCAGATGGTTTGTAAAAAAAAAACCAATGACTAAATTGAGAGAAAGACTAGCTGTCAAAACATCATATGAATGAATGAATACATACATACATACCTTCACGCCTCCATTCCCAGAGTGGGGTAGGCAGAGCTACAGAATTACCAACAACTCCAAAAACCCGTTGATGAATGAATGTGGGGCAGTAATCAATAATGGGCGAGCATTTAGCTAAAATAGTTTTTGAATATTATTGTAAAACGATATCATATCATTACCATATGATCCATGTACTGACAGTCGAGCCGTACCTACTAAGTGCTTTCGTCCGTACTTTTTTTTTTCTGTCTATAATTCGGTTATATTATTTGCTAACATTAGGCTAAGAAATTGTAACTAACTTAACTATGATCCTAGTTGGTCAAAATAAATGTTTTGAATTTGAATTTGAATTTGATACAATTATAATCCATTATTTTTCAACTTACACTCATAGTTGCCCTTAAAAGAAGCTGCACGCTGTAAGACCGTGTCGCTTTATCCCCATTGACAAATAAGAGCTGCAGTTCTAACATGACCATAAAGCGACACAGAGGTGTTATTCTCTTCAAAACGCCGTTCGGTTGGTCGAACGAGTGAACAAGTGAACACGAACCAGCTTAAATAAACCGGCGAGTTTAAATAGTCCCATCAGAGCGTACAAACACCCGTGAATCTCAATCAGGCAGCTTAAAACGTACGATCGTTTTTTTTTATGGCATAGGAAGGCAAACGAGCACACCGGCCACCTGATGGTAAGTGGAAACTGTGACCCATAGACATTCGCAATCACAGGACGTCAAATGCACTGCCAACCCCGAGGACTAAGATGGAATGCCTCTATGCTAGTTTCACCGGCTGTCTTATCCCCAAACCGGAACACAACAATACAAACACTGCTGCTTGGCGGTAGGTTAATGGATAAGATGGTGATACCAACCCGGACGGACCCTGTACAAGGTCCTCCCACAAGTAGTGTCGTTCGACAGAAGCCCTGCTGCTTAATTGAGAATGCACGTGCTGAAAGGAGTTTTGTATGCTCTGACAGGGCTTCCTCAACTCGCCGGTTTACCGCAGCACTAAATTGTGCAGATACGTCTAACTTCGCTTCATGGAGGCTAGAGGATCACTGTACAACGTTGCCTTATGATTTTCTTTTGATATGTATTTGTATTATATATATATAAACTTGACATTGGCAGTAATGGTTGCTCGATATTGCGACCGGGTGCCATTAAATAAATAAATATGGTATGGTATGGTTCTAACTTAGAAGTTCTAAGGCCGACAGTACAAATTTAATGACGATTCCATTGTATTAAAAATGAAACAAAAGAGCGTTAATTGTATACTATTGTATAGTTTTGAAATGGTTTTATTTTTGGCTCGGTCGCCCACGGCTGAGGTGTCCGAGTGGTTAAGGAGTTGGACTTGAAATCCAATGGGTTCTACCCGCGCAGGTTCGAATCCTGTCCTCAGCGGATTTTTTTTTATAGCTATGATTTATAATATGATCTTGTAGACCATTGTACAAGGTCTTAGATTTTTTTTTTAAATAAGTATTCAACTTCTTAACCACTCGGACTGTTAAAATTCATGGTCTTCCATTTATTTCTGACACTATGTTATGATCGGTGCCTTTCGATCGGTATGATAAAGCTACAGGGTAATTATTTTCTCGTGTAACGGGTTCGATTCCCGGTTCAACGATGTATTTATTTAAATATATATGATTGCAGTTTAAATTATTTTTGAAATTCAAATAATGTCTTCTTTCAGTAAAATGTTCCATCTAGGAAATAAATAGTACATTGTTGCAGAGGATAGAAAGTACGAGATTTTTGGACGAGTCATATAGAGGGCCGAAACGTAGTTGAGGCCCTCTAGTGTACGAGTCCATAAATTGCACTTTCTACCGAGGCAGACATAGTGCTTTTCACAACTACTGAGAGGAAATAAAATAAAAATTCATATTCAAAACTCAAATTTTAATTCATGTTACTTAATGTGAATAGTGTTAGTCAAATGGCGTCGGTTTTTCAAAAGTAGAATAGAAGCTGTATGTATTATCGCCAATTTTACCATAGATAACTTTTTTTTTTAATCTGGACCCCTATTCTCGTGGCTTTCGATATTAATAAACTAACATTCGAGATGAATATGTCAACTCCATATAAAATTGTATTTGTTTCGCCTTATCTCCCATGTAATTTTATCTCTAGTGGTTCGAGATTAGGGGCCAAGATTGAATTACATTAAAAAAAAGCAGTGACATAGTTTTTAGTTTGTGTATCTTTTAGCAAAAATACACCTAATATTTTACGAAACAAAATGGTGTGTTATGATTGGTCGATTCCAATTTTTCATTTTAAGGAGCTATGACACAAAAATTGATTGATTGATTTTCATTGGTTATTAAAGTTGGACAACAATGTTCTCGACCAATCAGCAAATGCCGACAAAAACATTCTTGGTCTGTCCTTATAAGTGACGTTTTGTGACCCCAAACAAGAGCA
Source organism: Acleris emargana (assembly GCA_927399475.2). Taxonomy (NCBI): domain Eukaryota; kingdom Metazoa; phylum Arthropoda; class Insecta; order Lepidoptera; family Tortricidae; genus Acleris; species Acleris emargana. Next base: position 1,808,614 of record OV656836.1, on the reverse strand, counting down.
TCTATGGCCGTATTTCCGAGCAGTGTTGTGAAAAGGTACTTTCCTTCCATGTGGGATAGCCGTGGGACGCCTTGTATATTATTTACCAACGGCAGCGGCCGCAAATATGTATGGAATTTCATGATACACCGCGTCTTTTTACTTTTTAAAACCATGTTTGGACGTTATACTAATTTTATACAGCCAAACACTCATACAATCATAGTTCTTCTATGTTAGTTTTACGTTTTAAAATGTCATTGACTATATTTTGAACAGCGTTTACAGCCTATTTATAAGTGTAAGTAATTCTATTTGTTGCTATATTTCAGTTTTATACCATTCCGGACCTGTTTGTCGATGATGCTGACGACAATGTTTTTTTAAGGCAAATTTTGCTTAGCGAATTCAATTCAATTTGCTGCTGTTTTTTTTTTTTGTTTTATTTGTCAATGAATATTATTTGTGCTATCGTGAAAATAGAATAAACCATTTTCTAGGGTATTATTATGACATAGCTATGCAGTTAAGTTAACGCTGAGAGAAAAGGACAAAGCTATGTAACTGCTATAGCTCTGTCCTTTACGCACGCCGTAAAATGAACTGCTTAGAAATGTCATAATAACCTCCATGTGCTTAGTAATATAAATAACAATTGTGTTGTATTTTCTTACATAATTGGGAAAAAGCACCTTAACAGCCTAGGCCAGGAAGGGCGATTGCTGGACTCTTATGATAACGCGATTTTGATTGCGTCTCACCCGCGCTAACTTATACTCGTCCCGCAACGGCGTTTTTTCCGGTCTCTGCAGTAATGTACAGTCAGCTGCAGAGAAAAGGATACCCCCCTCCTGGTAAGGATTGTTTTTTTTCGAAAACCTGTGGTTAGATTTCAATGATTTTGAGTTTATGTGTAGAAAATAGTAAAATCTTCAATTTACCGAAAAACCATATAAATTTAACCACAGGTTTTTGAAAAAAAACGATTTTTACCAGGAGGGGGGTATTCTTTTCTCTGCAGCTGACTGTACTCATGAAACCTAGGTAAGAACCATACAAGAAACACTAGCATTTCTTTTGGAAACCCGTTCAAATCTGTCCATCCTTTTGAGGGCCAGATATCAGTTCATTTACTATTCGATTGTGTAAATAATCAAACAAAGGAGTGTTAATTGTAAGCGTATATAGTTTTAAAATGGTTTGCAATTTGGCTCGGTTACCCATTGCTGAGGTGTCCGAGTGGTTAAGGAGTTGGACTTGAAATCCAATGGGTTCTACCCGCGCAGGTTCGAATCCTGTCCTCAGCGGACTTTTTTTTGATTCACTTCATCTTTGTTTTTTTTTCTTTATGGGTTGTCTGTTAATTTAAGCGTATTTAATCCTCTGTTTTTTTACACTCCGACACTGTTCTGTGATGGGTCAGGGCTCCATTGGGCCCATACGTATAATGGTAAGTACAGATGTAGTGCATAATTGTTTTCCTTCGTATTTTCACGGAAACGTACGAACGTGTATTGCTGTTTCAGTCGGTCACATTACAAAAAGTACTGACGTTGACTGAAAGTAGCATGACAAATACGAATGTTTCCGAGAAAATACGATGGTTTTCCATCCATTATGCACTACATCTGTAGACGTTGTTTGCTTCAAAATTTGCAATTAAATATCGAACCAGTTAATGGAACGGGCTGAAATTTGAAACGCGCTATGTAAACCCGATGACAATGCAATGATGACGACGCACTGGCCTAGTTGGTCTGTGGCCTAGTTCAAATCCCGGTAAGGGCAGATATTTGTGTGATGAACGCGAATATTTTGTTCCTGAGTCATGGATGTTTACTACGTATTTAAGTATATATTTCTCTATGTAAGTATTTATATCGTTATCTAGTACCCATAATACAAGCCTAGAGCTTAAATTGGGACTAGGTCAATTGGTGTGACATTGTCCCCTGATATTTATTTATTTATTATATTATAACTACGCAACAGATTTTAATGCGGGCATTAATAGATCGTACGAGTCAAGAAAAAGGTTTTTGTGTTTAATGCATTCTTGATTATGTACGGATGTGACAGTATATATAAATGAAGCGAAACGAGCGGTTTGTTAGATATTGGACCCGATTCTACGTGCACATAGCCTTAAACTGACTAAAACTAAATTGTCTAATTTTAAGACCATACATCGGGGTTTTCGGTGCGGGAATGATTTAAGAAAGAGTAGATATCAACAGATAGGTAATCTGAGAAAATATCATACTATGCCTAATGACTAACTACCTCTCTGCGAATTGCTTACATTACACTATGATACAAGTTTATTTTAACTCATGTAGTACTTTAGCTTTACTACCAAGGCTATAATGATATGAGCTAATAATAAAATTAACGTTAATTAATTACCTGCAGTAGGTAAATTTAGTAGTTGACACGATTTTCAAAATAAACTATTAATGTTTTTTCAATATTTGGAACAGTTCATCTGCGACGTCTTGCTGTAAATATTATCCATTTCAATGAACTGAACGATCTCTCTAAGTCGGCAGTTGTAATAGGAGCATATTTAATTTTTATCGATCGCATTTCTATTTCCTTGTACAAATTCGTTCATAGTTTCTCGACATTTCTTTTATAAAATACTTATTTTGTTCAATTAATTTTTCATTAGGTAGAAACCTAGAGTAAAATTCTGTTTTTTAATCTTTGGCTTATGTCAAACATTCCCGCACCGAAAACCCCGATGTATGTTTAAGACATAGTTTAGACGGCAGATTTAATCAGTGCTATTCCAGAATGTCAAGCTGACAATGTATAATTTTTTTTTTTTTTTGCCCCCGCGGCGACTTGACCAGCTACTACCGCAGGGATATTATGGCGTTTCCACGTGAAGTGATTTCGCCAGTGTCAAGGTTTATATGAGTATAAATCAATATAGCAATAAAACACAATCCAATCTTCTCTAGGAAGATTGGGGGCAACGTTGTACGGTGATTTGTAGGTCAGAGGTCAAGATAGTTTTAACCTCTGCACCACTGCGAGTCCACTTGAAACGAGAAGAAAGATGCCAGATACACGAAATAAGTCCAAGTCTTCAATCACTGTGCGACACAAAGGCATAAAAAGTTCAAATCACTATCAGAAAAGAACTTTGAACACCTAATTACCCAAAAATTAAAGTCTAAAACAAATTACACGTCCGCCATCTTTTAACGTTGCAAATGGCCCCCCGACAATGTATAAGACCGCCTAAAATAAGAAGCGTCAGATTCAAATTAGCGCTGTCATGGCGCTGTCATTTGATTATGACAGCGGCTCATAGAATAGCAAAATGTTAGCGACACCTAAATAAAATTAGGAAGTTTAGAGGCCACTGTAGAATCGGGCCCATTAATAAGTTAAGTTGCACCGTTGAGTGTCTGTAACGCTAAAAAACAAATGAATTAATCATTCCATATCGCAAAAATTAATCATTCAAGATCGGTAATCAAGCAGCGATTAATAATGTTGCTGTTTGATAATTAATTTGGTGAAGCGCTTATCCGTATTAATTATCGAGCGGTAATAAACGCGATTGCTTCGCATCAAGCTGGTTTGTTTTGGAATAATTATTATTTGACGGGATTAATGATTATCATGAGGGCCGGCCATTTTGAGAACGGAATCTCGAACAAAGGGTTCGTTGTGTACATAATGATTAAAATATTAACAAAATAATCGTAGATCAAATCATAAATCTACATTAAAATGGTTTACATTTAAAATGACAGTAATTAGTTAAAACTAATAATTTATTGAAAATACGTACATGTTTGCAAAAATGTGTTTTTTTAAATAAGATAAAAGCCCCGACCCGACAACGTTTGCTTCCATATTTCTGTGCGACCACCTGTATGTAGGCTACGTGCATTGATAGATTAAAGTGACGGATATCGGTTACATTGGTATTCACATAGGGAATGTTAAAGGCTCTATATTCAACTCTCGTATTTTAAAATATTTATTTATGTTACACTCATTAATCAAGGGTTTTACGGCACTGTCAAAAAAACAAACCAATTGGGGCTGTATTCTACTGAGTAAAACCATATTGCTTTTTTCACGTTATTGCATTATTTAATTTGGCCGCCCCTAAAGCACTGGTCCTACCAAGGGCTAGGAAGCGATAAGCTAGGTATTGACTATTTTCTCGCTAAAGAAACGTCCAAAAGATACAGATCCCGTGTCAATAAAAGAGACACAAATATTATTAGTTGATCGCGCTCATCGTCGGCGGTGGGAACAATGCCTTAATATAAAGTTAATACAGTAAGAGCTAAGACAACGTTGACAATACAATAACATATCAAAAGCAATACATACATACATACATACATAAACTCACGCCTTCATTCCCAGAGTGGGGTAGGCAGAGCTAAAGAATTACCAACAAGTCTTAAAACTTCTTGATAATTCTGTAACCACATTTTGCACAAGTAGGCTAAGATGTTTCCCAGTGTATTAGTGACAGGTGGCAAGCCCATCGCCTAACAGTACTACAAGCCCAAAAGCAATATATTTTTACTAAATGTAGTAGAACCCTTAAACATTTTTAAAGTGTACCAACAGGTTAGGTTTGAAAAATAAATTAACCAAAATAGTCCGCAGTCGGTAGGATTCGAACCTACGCTCCCAGAGGGAATCTGATTTCTAGTCAGACGCCTTAACCGCTCGGCCACGACTGCCACGTTAAGTTGATACGAATTTGTAAAAGTATTTGCAGTCGTAATTGCATTACACATTGCACAAAATGACTATCATGCATAAAAATTATGTAGCCATTTGCATTAATGAGATTTAAGACTGATATTTCCATACATCGCTTACTCATGCATTTTTCTACTTATAAACTTACATTTCACTTATTCCTGCACAATGCCCTTATTAAATACGTTTATGACTTGGTGAAGGCGTGAGTTTATGTATGTATGTATGTATGACTTGGTATTGCTTGAATTGGTATTGTTTTTCCACAGTCACAACTTTGACAATGGCTGATAAAATGAATGGATTTGCGATGTAATGAAGAAGCGCCAAATTAAAAATTACCAAAACTGACGTAAGTGTATGAAGAGGTCAAATATAGAGGAAGCGAAAGTTGTATGTTTGGGCCGGGTGCATCTGACGTTTCAAAGTCTCTGTCAAATGCATTGAGAGACAGGCGCGAAGGTATGTACAAAACGCACCGTAAAAAGTTGCACATAAATTGCTAAAAGTCTACTAGTATTTGATTGATTCCTCAGATATAGTTCCATTGTGACCAAGAAATCAATTTTGGTAGCTATACATTCTAGGATATAATTAATGCTGTACACGGGTGTTGAAAAAATTTAACATGGACAATATATTTTGGTAACAATATCTCGTTGAATTCCAACGTATATTATTAGAAAGAAATAAAGAAAGAAACAAAAAATATTAGTCGAGACAAATAGACAAACAAAAATAAATATTAACACGAATCATATCGCCACCCTTGAAATAGGTATCGTTGAGGAGTTCCGGTGGCTATCTGTGGTCTTCATAATCAGTTTCTCTTTACCAAATGATACTTTTAAATGCAAATGCTAGACTTGTTACTAAAAATACCAAAATCGCTACATTTTTGCCTACAATATTTGAGGAGTTCCTTCAGTTCCTCACTGATCCCCTCATCAGATTCAGATTTGGTGACAATGGGACCATTTCGGAACTATATTCTATCAAACCTAAAAAAATAGAAATAGGTCCACAATTGAGGAAGAAATCGGTGTACATACATTAAAAAAAATATAATCTCCTCCTTTTTTGAAGTCCGTTAAAAAGGCATGCTGTCACAAAATGGTTCCATCTCAGCTACGCTGGCATTAAAGGCAGCGCTGGTTTTCCATTGGAACCATTGAGTGAAACTACGGTACATTACATGCACACTAAACTAAACTTAACAAAACCAAAGGGGGGTAGGGGTCGGGTCGCATAAAGTTTGAAGTCATATTTTATTCGTCATATTCATCATTACGCATAACTGTAAATCGTCATACATTTATGCGCATAACGTTTTTAATCATAATGTTTAAGAACATTTTGTGTAACGCGCATAAATTTGATGCGCATAAAATTATTTAAGTAACCTTATTTTATAATGGTCATAAAGTTTTTTCGCTCTTTTATAAAAAAATAACCCTACCCTATCCGCCATTCAAGTCGGTTTTGCCACTAACTAAAATATTAATGTTAATATTATGACTAAATAAATGTATGACATTCTATATTATGGTTCAACCAATTATGACTCCGTATAATTATGACAGGGAACAATTTTGCCATAGTACAATTTATTCCAAAAAAAAACATTAGCATCAACTTTATCCGTAATGTGTTATGACAATCAAAATTATGACAATAGTTTTCATGCGACCAGACGGCCACCCACCCAAAGGATATCCGCAACATAAGTAAAGCAACCAGTAATTTATTGCAATATTATAATATTACAAAGGTCTTGGTTAATCAATGGCTACACTATTTCAACAGTTGATTATGACCCCTGATGGGTTGCAGTATTAGGGAGACGAGAACCCACTCTACCTAGTTACATTTGGAATTCATCTTTAAGGTATTCATTGAGTGAGTAACATTGATTAATCAGTATTTTCCGTTTATTTACGAATGTATAATTCGTTTCTTCTTATTACTAAACCTTCCAACCTGTTTGTTTCTATCGACAACCTGTACCTATCTCAAAATACAAAAAATACAAAATAATTTATAAGACAAAAAACAACATTTTACATAAGCGTAGATGGCGTCAGGGACCAAACTAGGCTGAGCCTGTATCTTGGCCGAGCTTGGCTTATCTTGCGAGGCCGGTTTACAAAATAGGTAGAGTAACAAATCTTTTTTTTTTTTTTTTTTTATAGTGTAGGAGGCAAACGAGCAGACGGATCGCCTGATGGAAAGCGATTACCGTCACCCATAGACACCTGCAGCACCAGAGGAGTCACAGGTGCGTTGCCGGCCTTTCAAATGAGAGTACGCTCTTTTCTTGAAGGTTTGAAGGTCGTAACGGTCCGGAAATACCGCAGGCGACAGACCATTCCACAGTTTAGTTGTGCGAGGCAGGAAATTCCGTGTGAAACGCACAGTTGTCGACTGCCAACCATCTAAATGATGGTGGTGGAATTTCTGTCGCGTAGGACGAAGGCGGAAGGATGCGGCAGGAATTAATCCGAACAGCTCCTCGGAGCACTCCCCGTTGTACAAGCGATAGAGAATGCAGAGTGAGGCTACATCTCTACGCAGCGCCAAGGAGTCAAGCCGATCAGAAGAAACTACGAGTTATTATTTTTGGTTATACATTAAATACGAGATATAGGTACAAATCCATACATGTATGTATGCTTATTTGTTTGTATGCATGTCCTTGTGTGTGTGTGTGTGTTCGAGTGTGAGTGTGTATGTGTATTTTTTACGAGTTGGGGTGAATTTTATCTTAGTGGCTTTAATGATGTCTTCAGTTTCACTAGCTCTGAGTGATTAACCACATATAAGGATTTACGTCTAAAATAGAGCTAGATTATCCAGATTCAGCCATTTTACCTCCTGTTTGATGTCAGAAAATCGAGAGCTCACAACGGTTAAATATTAAACAGCTGTGACAACAAGACAGACATTTGTACATACAATGATGGCTTAATTACAGTAACAGTGGCAGTAGACGTACAAACGATGTTATTGTTTGGTAGATTTAGTGATTATTATCATTGTACTCGCTTGGGTTATACGCTGTTTTTTAGGATCATAGTCAAACTAGCAAAGTCATCACTAGCAGCTAGGCTACGGTAGATATAGGGACCCAAGATCTTACAAAAGAATATCCAGAATGACAAAATAAGTTTATACTTTGTCGTATTTTTGTCACCGTATGATTAAGTTTACATTTCATTATAATATACAGGGTAAAACAACAGAATGACGAAGCGCTTGCCTAGTTGGTAGTGACCCTACCTACGAAGCTAGCGGTCCTGGGTTCAAATCCCGGTAAGGGCAGATATTTGTGTGATGAGCGCAAATATTTATTTCTGAGTCATGGATGTTTTCTATGTATCTGAGTATATATTTCTCTATACATATAAGTATTTATATCGTTGTCTAGTAGGTACCCATAGTACAAGTCTAGAGCTTACTTTGGGACGAGGTCAATGGGTGTGACATTGTCCCATTATATTTTTTTATATTTATTTATTAAATGATAAATGGAAATGAATTATGTACAGTCAAGGAAATTGATTCGTAGACCATTTTGGACTATGTCATAGTGACGTAATCAATCAAAACGTAGGAGACTGCTTATGATTTTATTTACAGTGTCACTTTGACATGGTTCAAAATGGTCTAGGAATCAATTTCCTTGACTGTACATTGATGTATGAAAATAGCATAATATGCTATTCGTGTTTTAATGTAATAAATTGATGTTGTGTATATGAATTTAATTTAATAAAGACTATGGTAGTTTAGTTCAGGAAATATGATTCGGCCGTCTGATCTACTTTGCGATCTTTTTTTATGCGTTAATACTTACGGGATCTAACCTTAACCTTAACCTTTTAATCCAATGTGCTGTTTGAAGAACGAGGGCAGGTTTACAATTACCTTTTGTTTGATATTAACAAAGAGAACTTAGTGAAGATTAAGTAGGTACAGACGGTCAATTCATATTACTAAATGTGTTCAGACACTGACCTAAATATGTTAAGTACCTAATCATTTTTTGTACGGCCTTTTTTTGTTATGATGTTGATAGAAAAAAGTCAACCTAGTTAATCATTTGCTTATTCTGTGCAATAAATATACAGGATGTCTTTTTCATCCCATTTTTTAATTCGGTTACTTACTTATTAATGCATTTATTAAGTTATCGAAAATCCATTAGCTGTTTGTTTTTTATAAGATTAATCATCACTCATTAAAAATAAGTTATCTTTAACAGTTGATATTTTTAATTTTTTGTGCAATAACAAACCTAACCCAACCCTACTAAATCCAGTGTTCCATTTGCATAGCCGCACATAATGCCATTTCCGGGAACACCATTTCCGTAAAACCAGCTGGTTGAGACCTGACCACTGGAAGCTAGAATTACCTTGTCTTTGACTCAGTGCTTACGAATGGGGCACAATTTGGTAGTCCACAGGGAAATTGGAGATTTGAACAGTTGGTTGCAAACATAATTGTAGTAAATACCAGTTTACGTTTGTAGTTTCGTTGAAACAGAACTCGTTACTGGATTTTCCATCTAAATAAAAAACGAAGTCTTCATAAAGTATCTCCTATTCGTTTTCCTGCTTTACAAAACCGCCATTCGAAAAAATACTTCGTGATTTAATGGAACGACTAAAGAAAGAACATTAAACGAGTGCTAATTCAAAATTCAAAATATTTATTCGGTAAATTGGCCACATGAGTGCTCTTTTTGGTATTATGGAGTGAATCTACAAGAAGCTCACAAAAGACTCCAGTAAGAAGGTCATTTTTTCAATTATAAAACAGACAGACGAGACAAGCCAATATGTGAGCTCTGAAGGCTATCATAGATACCTACTATGCAAACTTCAAATTGCATAAGTACATACATACATATCATCATGTCAGCCGAAAGACGTCCACTGCTGGACATAGGCCTCCCCCAAGGCTCTCCACTCAGACCGGTCTTGTGCTTTTCGCATCCACCGCGTTCCTGCGATCCTTACAGACCTTGTACACTTTGTCACTCCATCTTGTTGGAGGCCTACCTACAGCTCGTCTCCCGGTCCGCGGACGCCACTCAAGAACCTTCTGGCCCCATCATCAGGTGTTTACCAGCTCATTAGTGACAGGTGGCGAGCCCATAGCTGAACAGTACTGCAAGGCTTTATTTCTTTAGTCGCCTCTTACGAGATCTACGGGAAGACTTGGAGTGGCAATATTCTAACCCGGCAACAGCTCGGAAATTGCATATAATATCTTAAGCTACCGTTCCCGGATTCTGTTTTTAAGAGCTTATATAATAATATTTTGTGTGATGAGCATGATGTATATATTTCTGAGTTTTGGATAACAAGTATTTATTACTCTATATGAATCTTTATCTATAATCATAATATAGTAGGGGATTCGAATAGGAGACGACCTTCACCCAGCTGTTTATTCGATAAAAAGTATTTTATTTCAATATGGTAAGTAAAATATGGCGAATAGGTAGGTTGGCTGAAAACATTCAGTCGACGATATAATCAGTTAAAAAATTAAAAATCAACTTTGAACCAAAAATATGCAATTACTTGTTTAATAGACAAATTACATAGCAATCGATAGAATGATGCCTATAGAACATGCAAACGTTAGTTTAAAAAAAAAAACCATCTTAACTATTGGGTAGGTATGTATAAACAGGTAAGTCGGTACTAATAAGTTGCACTCAACCTAACGTTTGCATATTCTACCTACAGTACGTTATTTGTCTATTAAACAAGCATTTCGTCGGTAATACTGCAAAACCGGGTAACTAACAAATTGATGATAGAGCAAAAGAAACCTATTATCTCATTAAAAAGGTGCATTTTAGCGCCTTATTTAAAATGTTACTTACGCAGTTTTGCAGTTTCACCGACGATTTACAATTTATTTATTTTTAATTAGGTATATAAGAACTTTTTTGGCCAACCTAATCGCCATATATTACCATATTAAATTTGATACCTAATTAAAATGCTTTGTATCGAAAACACAGCTGGGTGAAGGTTGTCTCCTATTCGGATCTTAGACCATTAGTACAATCTTAGTCTGTAACTATGTCAATTTATGAAAGATTGTCCCAGATACCAAATTCTTAAGCTTACCCCGAAATACAACAATGTAAAAACCCAGGTAAATGGGCTACCTGAGCCTTGCATTAAAAAAACCCAACCAATACTCCGAAAACTTTCATTTATGAACTGGCCAGTGGTGGTCGGCACGGCGGCCATGTTTGCGATTGCTGATTGAGTGTTGTTTGCGCTCGCGCCGCCGCCGCGGGAGCGAGCGAGCAATCAAATAATGGGTAACTAATTTTAATGTTATGACTAGCGTGTGACAGTTTTATACTCTAAAACCTCCAGCTGGAGATTCAACAAGTAAAATTAATGAATCGCAGTTAATTCAGAACGTTATTTGTAATAGAAAGCGTGGGTTGGGTTTTTGTTATTTAGTAGCATAGCCGGTAGTGATCCCAAATTTCAACTGTCTAGCTATCATGGTTCGGGAGATACAGACAGACGGACAGCGGAGTCTTAGGGTGTCGTTTTAATCCTTTGGGTACCGTAAACCCGGGTTAATTTAGCCCTAGGGAGTAACATTCGCCCACGCTTAAAACTATAACTATTTAGTGGTTAATTGTTAAAATAATTTTAGAACAATATAAATAGGTTTCTGATGGAACATTTACAGGAATAATTAAATTTTTAAGATGATTTTTGGTGTGGTCAATGTTACCCTCTAGGTCTAAAGTAACCCCAGTTTACGGTATGGAATCCTTAAAACTAGTGACCCGTCCTCGCCCGTTTTCGAATACACGTACCATACATAAACTCACGCCTTCACTCCCAAAGTGGGGTAGGCAGAGCTACGGAATTATCAGCAACTCTAAAATCTTGTTGATAATTCAGTAACCACACCGTACCATAATGTATTATATTAAAATATTTTGTGAAAAATTAAGTGTCTAGCTCTCACGGTACATGAGATACAGCCTGGTGACAGACAGACAGACGGACAATGGAATCTTATTAGTCTTTAAAGACAAAAGATAAGAAGATAAATAGATAAAAGATGTTTATTCAGTAAGTAGGCCGCACGGGCAGTACGAGTATTACGCGTCAAAATTCTACCAGCGCGCTGGTACTGCTGAGAAGAAATGGCGCAAGAAAGTCAACAATCGGTCTTTGGGTATCGCAAACAAATTGATTTACTCTTAAACTAATTCCTTAATCATTATCATGTCAGCCGAAAGACGTCCACTGCTGGACATAGGCCTTCCTCGAAGATCTCCACGATGGCCGGTTTTGTGCTCCTCGCATCCATTGGCTTCCTACGATCTTCATCAGATCGTCGGTCCACCTTGGAAGGCCTGCCACCATTTCGCGCTTGGTTTGTTCTCCATATTAAAGAACAGTAGGTATACTACTTAAGTAGAGGAAGATATACTTTCATTCATAAAAAACATACAGGAATAAATATTTGTCAATACAGAGTATCGAACCTCGGAGCGCTAAGTAAATAAACGAATAAACAACATAACACCTTCATACAGAACCATACAAATGTTCTGAATAAAACTTTTGTTTTGACACATGATTAGGTACATTCTTTTTTAGGGTCCCGTACATTTTTTTTTAAAAGAAACCCTTATAGGATCACTTGTGCGTCTGTCTGTCTGTCAGTCGGTCACAGCCAATTTGCTCCGAAACTACTGGACCGATTGAGTTGAAATTTAGTACACATATTATGTAAATTGATGAACCAAACACAGATGTGCAAAGTATATATATGTTTTTTAAATTAGGAAATTAAACAAAAAAGTTTTTTTATCTTTACTGTGAAAATTAATCATGACGAAAATGGTCCATTCCCCCCCCCCCCCACTGATCTCTAAAACTACTGAACCTAAAATTTCAAAAAAACACAAAATATAGTTCATTGCTTATAGATTACAGGAAAACCTATAAGAATTCTTTAAAAAAAAAAAACTTATTTACGGAACCCTCTCCACGCCAGTTCAACTCGCACTTGGTCGCTTTTTATTTGAGGTTGAGTAATCTTAATAACTGCTGATTGTACTAAACCCGTCGACCTAGATTATAAGTATGTTCGTCAAGTCACGTTTTGATACAGTATGTGTTAAAGTGAAAGTAGTAGCGACGAATGACCGCAGATTTTGAAAGCTATCTGTGCAGCAGTCGTGGCCGAGCGGTTAAGGCGTCTGACTAGAAATCAGATTCCCTCTGGGAGCGTAGGTTCGAATCCTACCGACTGCGAACTATTTTTGTAAAATGCTTAGGTAATAATTAAAAAATATTAATTATCTTGACTAGACTTTTTAAACTTTACAGTAGGTTATTATTATTTTTACCCGACTGCGGCAAAGCCCTAAAGGACATGAATGCCTGCTCGTACTAAACGGCTGAACCGATTGTAATAAGTTATACGTGGTTAAATTCGTATTAAAAACTAGAGTGTATTGGCTATATTAAAATTATTTAAATGTGAAATTGACAAAATAAAAAATATATACATCATAATTAACATTACTTTGACGACATTATCCAAACAGCAGTTGGGTTTTTTTAAGCTTGCTTTTCGTTAGACTTGTTATCAGATGGAATTGGTAAGTTGGTTGAATTGATAGTCGACCTTGTATTATGTTATTCTAGTACTCATTACATTGCAAACGACACTATCAACGCAAAAGTTACACCTATGGAAATGAAATGTAAATGAATTGTATGTATGTATATAAATTTAACATAAAATTATGACATTTAGCTTACATACGTGATACTCAACAATAATGTTCTAATCATTCAGTTCTTAGCTATGTTGAAGTCTCGAGTTAATCAGGAATTTACTTTTAAATCAATTGAGTAAAGTGTACTGAACACAGATAAATAAAAAAGCGAGGTAAAAAAACTTATTAGTTATTATAATTAAAAGCGCTGTTTTTGTAATTAAAATCTAGAACAATACTTACAGAAAATACCGTAATTAAACATTCAATTTGTACTATGCAAACCTATTTTTTTTTACTTCACTTTATGATCTGTGTAAAAATCAGTCGATTTCGAAATCATCCTGTATTTGTTCTTTGAAATTAAGTCAAACTTGACTTTCTTACAAACTATGTTTGCCTTATAAACGAGTAATGTTTACTCTTTCCATCGCTAGCTGTTTTTGTCACAGATCAAAATAATACAAATTTCAAAAGCAATGGATGTGGCAGTCGTGGCCGAGCGGTTAAGGCGTCTGACTAGAAATCAGATTCCCTCTGGGAGCGTAGGTTCGAATCCTACCGACTGCGGACTATTTTTAACATTTTTCCCGACGCCATTTGCATGTTTGTACTGAACGAAAATAACTCGGCACTAAAGTGAATATTGAAATGTTTGCAAGAGAAAATACCGAAGAGAATTGAATGCGACAGAATTGTTGTGTTTCGATATTTATATATAAACATTTTAAAATAACATCGATGTCGGATTAGAGTATTAACCAACTTCAAAAAAAAAGGAGATTATACGTTCCACTGTATGTTTTTTTTTAAGTATGCTCACTGATATCTCTGTCAATTTATGGTCTGATTAAAAAAAATTGTTTGATTGAGTATACTTCCGAAGTAATCCATCGTCACCAAGTTGTAATCTGATGAAGAGTTCCATGAGGAATTGAGGAAACTCCTGCAATATTATTGGCATACATACAACAATTTTAGTATTTTTAGTAACAAATCCAGCATTTGCATTCAGAAAGTATCATTTGGTCAAGTGGAACAGAGGATGAAGACCATAGATGGCCAACGGAACTCCTCAATTGTATCTATTTCAAGGGTGGCGAAAAGATATGTCGATTAAGATAGTAGAGCGACTTATAACGTAGAATTTTTTATTGTTTAAATATGACTATGACTTTCCCGCGGCGTTACTAGCGGTGAACTTGAAATGTCATAAAGTTTCATATCAACTAAGAAGTGGGACTACATATTTAATTACAATATAATATTTAATACAATTTTATTAATAATTGAAAAGGAGTCTAGAATGGTGGGTTGAAAAATGATAGTGGTTTGACTATGGCAAACGGGGTGTCATATGAAAGGGCTCAATCTGCACCTTTTTAAACATTGATTTCTCAAAAATGACCGGAAAAGTTGACATTACTAACTCCATACTGAGACGCGAAGTACAGAGTTTACAGACAGTTCCCAAATTAAAAAAAAATACATTGCGTGCTCGCTACACAAGCCCGCAATGTTGCATACAAATTTCATTGTTATCTAGTTTGTAACTTTAAAAAAAGTGAAAACGGCCATAATAAAATGAGGGCACAAGTCTCATACATCCATATTTTATTCAAAACGTAACTTTTTTATCTGTGTCTGGAATAGCTTTAGTTTTTTTTTTTAAAAAAAGCTTGCGTTTCTCCTTGTCATAAAAATAAAGGCGGTAAAGAGTGATGTTATTTCACGTGAAGTTTCTGTTTATATGCGATTTGTATTTTTCGATTTTTGAGAAAAGCACTAAATATGCCTCGGCAGGAACGGCAATTGCGGGCCTCGTATTTTTTCCAATTCTCGGCCCGCAATTGCCTGCTTCACTGCCTAGGCAATAATGTACTATTTTTGTATTTTAATTAAATTACTTTTTAAATGAACAAAAAATGTCCGTTCCTCTCCTTATCACCGAAGTTTATTAATCAAAAAATCTGAAAAAATCGTGGCGTGAGTATAGATAATTTAATTACTTATATGTTATGGGAAAAAATAAAATGAAGGTTTATTTATTCACCATTTTTATAAGAAATAATATATGTTGTGTTTATCAAGCATGTTATCTTAAATATGGAACCCTCGGTGAAAGATCCCGACTCGCACTTGACGGTTTTTTTTAAATAGTCATAATCATACCTGGGATAACTCGGGGCAAGTTCTAGGGATTTGATATCGATAAAAAAGATGTCGATATAATTAAATTATGCATGTGAGCATTGAACATTCTCGATTACTGTAAAGAGGTTCGATGTCATATCTGAATGCCCCGTTAACCACCTGTGGACGTTAAAAGAACGTTTAGCAGTTTAAAGTGGATATTTTCATCTAGACGGCAATCATTAATACCGACTAATATGGAAAAGGTATAAAAATATATTATGAAAACTGTTATAAAATAAACAAAATATAAATATACGTGTTTATTTTTTTTACTAAAAATAACGAGAAAATAAGTATTATTTATTTATGTCGAATAACAATTAGATGTTGGCAGTAACATCGATATATTTTATGTCGATAAAATATTTTGCTACATCACTTTCGTACAGATGCCCCGGGTTATCCCAGGTATGGACTTATAATGGCATGGAGCAAGCAAATAATGAACTCACCACCCACCTGATAGTAAGAGGCCGTAAACGGTATTTTTCAATCTCAAGACTACTACATCAGTATCAATTTAATGCAATGCCTCGATTTGACCAGTCTCCATATTTAATGTACACGTAACAAAATTTTAATATTAGCAATGACGAATGTGAAACAATCTGAATCTAAAGTTTTATATTTTAGTAGGTCAGCGTCCATTGGTGATGCATGTTTTTAAGTAAGTACCTAGATTTATTCAAAATAAACATATTTTGTTTTGTAATGTAACACTCAAAAGTGCATCAGAGCCGAGATATTTACATATTGAAAAACATTACTAGATATTATTTAACGAATTTAATTTTATATAATATATATGTATTTAGAGGTAGAGGTCCTTAAAACCATTATAAAAAATCATACATAACCGCAGAAAAAATATAGCAATTAAGTTTATACAAACAACTAATGCTCTTTAATAAGATTTTCATTAATCTGCTCGAGCGTATGATAGTCTAACATCAGAACACCCGCTATAACACATTAAGGCCGAATTAAGGTCATATTAACCTCCACAACTCATTTAACAGCTTTATCTAATTCAAGTTTGGAACTAAATCCGTATTTCAGGGAACGCAGGGCGACAGGGCCGGGCCGGGGGGCTTACGGCCCGTTATTTATTGCCAGTGTCTTCCACGCAACACGCTCGGCCGGCGCAGCCGTGTATTGTTTATGCTTGACTCTGTCATGGTTATTAAATGCCGATGGCTCCGAAAGGGGACGGTTTTGTTTGGTGGTAGGGTTTTTGGCATTTGTTGTTCTATAAAGGGTGTTTCTGTTTATACTTTTGAAATTTTGTTTAAATTAGTTAGAGATGGAATTTTAGTTTCTGTGGTTTTTTATTTATTTTGGAATGCTTTGTTTTTTTTAATTAACTTTTGATACTTTTTTATGAATTAGTTTGTATTAGCTATATACTGATAATGATTTATCTCGATCAGACTTAAAAATATTTTATGACCACAATATGGACTAAATATAGGTTCACTAAAACGCTTTACCATATTATCAGCTGGCAAACCGAGTATATCATTTTTCATGTTGCAAAGAAGTACTTCCGTCCACATTGTTTAAATTTTTTGTGGTCAAAGTTCTAACCTAACCGCAGGTTTCCCGGCGTTAGTCTTAGTATTGGGAAGACTGAAAAGGTGTTTAGACCTCGTTGATCTAAGAGGAGCAAAAGACGATAATTCGTCGTAAAGGTATCGTAACCTTAAATCACTAATACATTCATTTTAATAATTAACTCATAAAAACCTTGCAAAAATAGTTGACTTTTAACAAGTTTTAGTCCCTAATAGGCAATGTTCAATTACCTATACAGGATGTCCCAGATTTCAGTGTGTATACATTACAGCAACACAAAGCAGCTTTATAAAGTTTTGGTATAAATAAATACCATCCAATACTTCCAATACTTTTCATAAACCAAATGTTATAATCGCGCTAATTCGCGATTCTTTAACCTCGAAACGGATTCCTAAATAACGCAGCAAAATATTTAAATTAAAATTTGTATCAAAAATGAGGGTTGTATAAAAGAAAGGATGGATGGAAGGGGAAATGGTTTTAAAAATGTATTAATCAAGACGCTGTATTTTTTTACACATTTCTCTACTAACGAACAAAAATAAATCCATATACAGATGTTTTTTTTAAATACTAATAATGCTTGTTAAAAATACGTTAGTACTTACCGTGTATAATAAGGTCACCTTTTATGCCAAAATGTCTAAACTAAAACAATAATAATAAATACACATAATAAAAGGTGCTATTGTGTCAGGGCCAGTAGAAAGGCGGAGTTTTAGAACCTATTTTATAGCATGAAAGTTTGGTATTTTATACATTTTACGGAAACTAATAATAGTAGCACGCAGGACTGATGCCCGATGGGGTCAGAAGGTTCTTGAGTGGCGTCCGCGGACCGGGAGACGAGGTGTAGGTAGGCCTCCAACAAGATGGAGTGACCACCTTGTAAGGATCGCGGGAACGCGGTGGATGCGAAAAGCACAAGACCGGTCTGACTGGAGGCCTATGTCCAGCAGTGGACGTCTTTCGGCTGACATGATGATGATGATGATGAATAATAGTTTATTAAGTTTAGTTTGATATCGATATTTTTTCAATACAGTTTTAATGTCATACCACTAAAAAAAGTGTTAAGTGACATTTCCCTGCACACCATATCACTCATTACAAGTCAAATACTTTTGTCAAATTGACGTCTTTATTTAAAATTCAAATCATTATTTCAATAAATTGACGACAGTCCTTTTTACGTCTGTAATATGAACTAAATCTCGCTTCGTCTTATTCTGATCGTTGCGCGTTGATTTAAACAAATGAAGGGTCCACGGAAAGAACAAGTCTAGTCACATTAGTCTGAACTTTTTGAGATATCGCGATTTGAAAGTTAGGAACCATGTCATTTTGTACGTAATTTTCGTGTACTTAGAGGGTTTTTTAAGTGTGAAAAGATATAAGTTATATGAAAATTTATATCTGAATCTGAGTGGTAGGTAATAGTTCATTTTGTCCTTCTGAGATTTAAAACTCATTCAAAAAAATAAAGTGACTAGACATGTTCTTTCTGTGGACCCTTCAAATGTTTATATCTAATTATATAAACGTTAAAATGACATTAATACTATCCCTGCTATTATAAAGCAGCATATTTGGTGGCCATAGCTCAGTGACGCGCGGGCTTAGGCCGCCCGCTCACTTTATTTACGGCTGCTGGGGGCGCCGTGGAGATTATTACTATTTTAACCTCGCGAATGCCCTAATGGCCACTTGAGACAAGCGTCTGTAATGGAAAGTTATTGGGCTCAATTAGTTTGTGGGAAAACTGCTGAGAGATGTAAAGATACAAAAAACACTACTCGTGTAAATGGGTATTTACAACCGGGAAATGTTTCCTATTCATCGGAAATATTCACTTTTTTTTGACGCGCTGGCCTAATTGGGTAGTGACCCTGCCTACGAAGCTAGCGGTCCTGGATTCAAATCCCGGTAAGGGCAGATATTTGTGTGTTGAGCGCGAATATTTGTTCCTGAGTTCCTGAGTAGCCACGAAATGGTCCCAACTCAGCGTTATGCTGGCGCTGGTCTTCCGTGGAAACCATCAGGTGAAAACCACGGAAAGTTACACACAAATAACTAGTATCTTCTAAACTAATTGGAAAATTCTACGCTCTAGACCTGTAAATAATACTGCTTTTTTATGCCCTTGTAATAACGTCAAGTGGGAGTACCTTGTGCAGGGTCCGTCCGGGTTGGTACCACCACCTTATCCATTAACCTACCGCCAAGCAGCAGTGTTCGCATTGTTGTGTTCCGGTTTGGGGTTAAGATAGCCGGTGAAATGACTAGCATAGAGGCATTCCATCTCAGTCCTCAGGGTTGGCAACGCATTTGCAGTCTTGTGAATGCGAATGTCTATGGGTCACAGTTTCCACTTACCATCAGGTGGCCTGTGTGCTCGTTTGCCTTCCCATGCAATAAAAAATAAAAAATAAGTTCTGGGAGCTGTACAGAAAGCATTCAGGACTTGAACAATTACGAACGCTCATCCATTACACAAATACTTTCCCTTACCAGGAATCGAATCCAGGACCGCTGGCTTCACAGGCAGGGTCACTACTAGGGAATGAAAATAACCGGTTATAACCGGTTATTTTCAAACAAAATCGGTTAATAACCGGTTAAATTGCATTCCCTAGTCACTACTAACTACGCTAATCGTGTCATCGAATATTCGGTTGATTGGGTGCACCAAGATACTTCCTAATCTGATCTACTTACATACATAAACTCACGCCTTCATTCCCAGAGTGGGGTAGGCAGAGCTAAATAATTACCAACAAGTCTTAAAACTTCTTGATAATTCTGTAACCACATTTTGCACAAGTAGGCTAAGATGTTTCCCAGTGTATTAGTGACAGGTGGCAAGCCCATCGCCTAACAGTACTACAAGCCTTTATTCCCTTAGTCGCCTCTTACGACATCCACGGGAAGACATGGAGTGGCACTATTCTAACCCGGTAACCACACGGCAAATCTGATCTAACCTCGTATATTCCTATAGGTATAAATCTAACGGATATACACCGGCTATCTCTATAAATAACACTGTCGCTAAATATTTTCTGCGTACAAGATTGTCAATAGTTGATATTTTTCCTTAACTATCAGTTAAACTAGTACTGGAGAGTTTACGCTGAGAGAAAAGGACAAAGTTATATAACTGCTATAGCTCTGTCCTTTACGCTCACCGTAAAATAATCTGCATAGTTACGTCATAATAACCCCTCTGAGCGTATTGAATCTAAATTTAAATCTGTCATAAAACAAAAACTAATTTCCCGAGCATATTAAAAAATATGATTTGCACTTATTAGCATCGTATATGTAATTTTTATTTTACAGTTGTGTTTTACAGTATCGCAGTTGTTTATCCCAGCTTTTATTGATTTAATATGTTATTTCTTACTTATATTATAAATGCGAAAGTTTGGATGTTTGTTGCTCAATCACGTCAAACGGCTGAACAGATCTGGATGAAATTTGGCACAAAGATAGAGAACATAGCACCGTATAGTCGGGTATAGCACAGAGGCTACTTTATATCACGGAAAATAGGGCAGTTTTCGAGGAAATAGCAATAAACGACTTCAACGCGGACGGAGTCGCGCGCATGTCAGTAGGTAAATAACAAAGTAAAATACATAACATTTATTTGGCCAACACATCAATGAGAAGAATGAAATTGCTACTACATGTAAGCAATTTTATATCTTAGAAGTAGTTTTGTGGTCGATTTCTCGGAACTGTGGTGAGTTTTCTTCTCTTAGGTTCCGTGAAATCTTCTTTAGGAATCACGGTCGTAGAGTGAGGTCAAATAGGACTCAGCGCAGCGTCATAGATATTTTTTTTCATTTTATTTTTACTATTTGTTTGTTCCTGAGTCTTGGGTGTTTTCTATGTATTTGAGTATGTATTTATCTATATAAGTAAGTTTACCGTTGCCTAGTACCCATAGTACAAGTCTAGAGCTTAGTTTGGGACTAGAGCAATTCTTGTGAGATTGTCCCCTGATATATATTTATTTATTTATTTATAAGGAATTCTCCCTTGGTTAGCTCTTTATTTAAATAGTTTATCTTTAGGTATTCCAACCACCAAAAAAAAAGTACAAATTCTAGGGTTTTCTGTTGCTATTTTTTTTAAGACTTTTGTATTCTATTCTATGCGATAAAGCAAGACACTAGTGCCTTTGACGTATCGTCGTATCAACAAGGTAATGATATCTCTTAATAACTTGGCGGTAATGGCGGCTAAGTTAAAAACGATACAATAACATGACAAAGGCAATATGGTATTACCCTATAGAATAGAGGCTAGTTCAAAATTAATATTCGTAATACTTGGGGATTACTCTAGCTTTGGTGATGCTGCGATACCGCAAGTAACAAATTTAATAAGTCACAAAATGCACCTTACTGACTTGCTTAATAAGGTGTACTTTGCATCTTATTTAATTGGAGTTACGCGGTATTACAGTATCACCGACGAAAGGCAAGTTGCATAAACAAAGGAAGTTTTAAAATGTTAAAGTTCACCTTTAATTCAAAACAGAATAACGCAAACGTGGTACTTATTTATTTGAACTGTTTCGTTAATTACCCCTGTTACAGAGTAAGTGGATAAACAAACAAACAGTCGTTCACATAGCCACCTAACTCCATGCTGTAATTAACGACTAAAACGATTTGCTTGTCTTTGCCGCTAATTGCTTTTATTCTGTTAGTTTTACTAGTTTTATGAAGGTAATTTCAGAAATTATAATGTATCATAATGGAAGATATTTCGGTTAAATTTGTTTAAATTTATCAGCTTACCATGATAACCTACTTGGGATTGATTGTATTATAACTATTGCAATTTTTCCAGAAACTTTCAAAGTCATAAACAGAGCAAGGAATAAACAGGGCGAAATTAAATGACAGCTAGGGATTGCCTATATCAATAAAAAAAGTATCGATGCTTTTCCCATATACTAGTGATCGCTCCAAATTTCGTTTGTACAACTTTTTTTTATTTAAAGTATGAAGTGGTTGCCGGCTTAGAATTGTGCCACTCCATGTTTTCCAGTGGAAGTCGTAAGAGGCGACTAAGGGAGTAAAGGCTTGTAGTACTGTTAGGCGATGGGCTTGCTACCTGTCACTAACAAACACTGTTATACATCTTAGCCTAATTATGCAAATGATGGTTACAGAGTTATCAACAAGTTTTTAGAGTTGTTGGTAATTCTGTAGCTCTGCCTACCCCACTCTGGGTATGAAGACGTGAAGGTATGTATGTGTACGTATGTATACATGTATGTAAGTATGAAAAAATCCGGTTATTCTTTATTTTAAATTAATTTTTGAACCTGTATTTCTGAATTACTGTCCCTTTACTATTGCTATGGTAAACGATCAGAATAAGTTCCAAATTTTCGGGCGATAATTTTTGCCGTCTCGACTGATGAATCCATTTCAGGTGGCTAAAAGACTTGTCAATTTCTGTGGAAGTGATAGGGCAAAACAAAATAAAAAATGTAAAATGTATACTTGTTTGACGACGCGCTGGCCTAGTTGGTAGTGACCCTGCCTACGAAGCTAGCGGTCCTGAGTTCAAATCCCGGTACGGGCAGATATTTGTGTGATGAGCGCGGATATTTGTTTCTGAGTCATGGATGTTTTCTATGTATTTAAGTATGTATTTCTCTCTATAAGTATTTATATCGTTGTCTAGTACCCATAGTACAAGCCTAGAGCTTAGTTTGGGACTAGGTCAATTGGTGTGACATTGTCCCCTGATATTTATTTATTTATTTTTATTTAAAAAATGAGCAAGTCGATGGCTAGTAGATGGGCAATGCATCGATAATTGAGTTCATGGATGCTTTTCGATCTAGCTGTCATTTAATTTTGCCCTGTTTATTCCTAGGTCTGGTCATAATGTTAATATCATTTTGTACACTTAAAGATGAAATAGTATATACTGCCCTCATACCTCATAAAGAATAAAGTAGTATTTACTGCCCTATATTAACTCTACTACTATTATAAATGCAAAAGTGTGTGTGTTAGTTTGTTACTCCTTTAAGCTGCAAGAATAGAGATATACAAGAATTTCGTAAAATAGCCAATATGTTAATTAATTATAATGAGATATAATGAAACCAGAAAACATCTTAATTTACACTTATCAGTTACTAGATATAAGGGAAAGTTAACGTTAATGATATTTCAAATGAGTACACATCAAATATAAGGAATTTAAAAATAAAGTATTATTCCTGAGATGACTTTATTATTTCTTGAGCTACAACGTACAACTTACAGTTACTTTATGGAGATAGTTTTTTTATGTCTGATTAAATGACGACAGAGCCATACCATTCAATACGTGCCTAATCTACCATTTTAATTCACGAAGGTACAAAGCAATTTTTAATCCCTCTAAAAAAAGCGCCCAAAAAATTATCAACTCTCTGTAGCAATATTTGATTAAAAAATTCCGTGTAAATTGTTGACGAAACGAACGAGCTTTTAATTAGTTGTCGTTGTTTGGCCCACGATAATAATAAATACTTTGCATCCGTTGAAATTTTAATGAAAGACCAAATTATTTTTGGATTAAAATGAACAAACTTGTACTTTGTCACGCTAATTAAGTATTGCATCATATATTTTTACAATACAGGGTGTGTCTAACAGATCTTCTTAGTCTATTTGGAGTATTATTTTTATAGGTTTCACATTTTTAATTAGTAACTATTAAACAATAAGGCGATCTTAGTCTATATTTTTATCTATATGATGCTTTCAACATCAGATAGAACATTTTCTACAAACAAACTACCAGGAAAGTGCGTCTGCAACAATATTTACTGACAATATCGAATACAAATCCGTCCATCTTAAACACACATCTGTCCCTCTAAGTAAAGTATCGGAATAAAAATATGATATTGAATTACTTTTAGATGATATAATGCCAGACATACATTTGCCTTATGGCCATTTTCAGTGATTGTGTACAGACAATTTTTAGAGCATGGAAATAACATCATCAGGATAACTGTGCAAAAATATAAAAAAAATGATTCAATTTCGTGAGACACGATTCAAATTAAAATCTACTTAATTATATTAAGCATGAATTCATTTTATTATGCATAATCCAATTAGTTTTAAAATATTTTTCAAGTGTGCGATAGTTACACATCTCATTTCATTATGGCTTGTTTTAGTCCCTTGTTTAACAATTTACTATTATATAGATGACCGTAGCCCAAACGTTCAAGATGGACAAATAAGATACTGTTTTCAGCTGTTCTTTCCAATCGCTCTCTATGCTAATACAGCCTTGTTGTATTTTTAACTGAATTTAGAGTGTCGCCTGTATTAGGCCGGCTTTCCTTGAAGAAAATGCGAAGCTCGTTTTCCTGTTTAGAATCGATTTGAGTCACGTCTGACGGTTGATTGCTTAGGGGAATTAAATTTGGAAAATCGATTTCCACTTCTTAGGGTTGCGTTCCACAACTCTTGTTACCCTGTGGGGGTGTCAACTGTCAACTTAAAGTATAAGTGACGGACCACAATTTACATTAAATAGATAAAAACACCCTGTATTATGACGATCTCTACTTTCAAGCTGCGGGCATAGTATGGTTGCGTTTTGCACCCGTCACTCTCGCACTTATATATGTGTCAGAAAGTGACAAACGCCAGGTTGCCTTCGTCAGGTCCACGTCCATGCGACACTCACACCCCACCTCGCGTAGCCGAATCTCGGGCACCGAGTGAGGTTGTGGGATACCGTCTCCTCCGAGCCATCGTCACAGGGACAAAGCGGGGAGTCTATCAGCTTAAACCTGTGAAGGTACTGCCTCAGACCCCCGTGCCCCGTGAACAGCTGGGCGACGGTGCTCCGGTTCCCCACTCTCAAGACCGACTTCGCCGTGTGAATGTCGCGGAAGAAAAGGCGTGTCACCGACGCAGTCTCCGCCTCCTGGTACCAGTTCTGCCACTCGTTCAGGGTACCCCTCCTGATTGTCCTATTAGACTCCCTGGGCCTGTATTATGGTCGCCTTTATCGCGGGGGATAAAGCTTCCGTCATTCTCACACTTACGTACTAGTCAAAAAGTGACAGATGCATGATTCACGTTTATCCACATCGATAACCGTGTCCATAATAGGCTTTTTTTTTAAAGTTCGGTCTTAATATAACCGTCTTGAGGTTGTTGTCTTGAGAATGCAAATATCTTTCCCACAGATCCCACTTACCATGTATCTGATCCATATAGGGAGCCTGTGTGCTCGTTTGCCAAATACTTAAAAAAAAACGATGTTGTCTTTTTACAATCGCTTTTGAAACTGCCGATACTACCATACCTACAACATTCTTAAACATGAGACATGACGAAATGAATGCCACGCAATATAAGCGGTCCTGGGTTCAAATCCCGGTAAGGGCAGATATATGTGTGAAGAGTGCGAATATTTGTTTCCGTTTTCTATGTAGTTAAGTGTCTGTTTTTCTATATAATTATTTATATCGTTGTCTGTACCCATAGTACAAGCCTAGAGAGCCTAGTTTGGAACTAGGTCAATTGTCCCCAGATAATTATTTACTTTTATTTCATTTAGAATAAGAATTCCGAGATGTCGGAATCTCGGAATCTCGGATGAATTTTTCAAATATAACATTTCCGAGATTAGACAGAGCAATACTGAAACACTTTCAATATCGAAATTGAATACCGATATTGGACCTTGAAACAAATGGAATTGATTTTAAATCGATGCGTAGTATTACCAGTATAGTATTTCCTAATTATCTATGGAGTTGCCTGGTTTAGTTTTAAGTTCCAAAACATAGATGACAGCGCCTTCTATGCATTACTACCAACCACCATTTATTAGCAATCTGCCATGTGTTTTACTTGTGGGAGGACCTTGTGCAGGGTCCGTCCGGGTTGGTACCACCATCTTATCCATTAACCTACCGCCAAGCAGCAGTGTTTGCATTGTTGTTTTCCGGTTTGGGGATAAGACAGCCGGTGAAATGACTAGCATAGAGGCATTCCATCTTAGTCCTCAGGGTTGGCAGTGGATTTGCAGTCTTGTGAATGCGAATGTCTATGGGTCACAGTTTCCACTTACCATCAGGTGGCCTGTGTGCTCGATTGCCATCCTATGCCATAAAAAAAAATAAAAAAATAAAAAATGTGTCGGATTTACCAGATGGATTTTGCAACAGTCATGGACAAACGTGTGTTTTTCTAATGGATTCCTAATTCCGATACTAGTATCGGAATTCGAAAATAGTAAGTTATTTATTTTGTGAAACACAGGAATACCATAATAGTTCTTAGATTAGTTTGAGTGCCCTCTATGCTCTGCATTGCGGCCTACAAAAAGAGAAAACAATTAAAATGAATAAATTTCAAAAAATTCAAAATTCAAAATGTTTATTCAGTAAATTGGCCACATGCGTATATTACTCAATGGATCCATTATACAAAGCACATTTTAAGTTCAATCTTATATTAAATAAACACATCAAATTGATAATCAACGCTTAGGCAAACGTAGTGTAGGACGCCCCCCGGCTAGATGGACCGATGAGCTGAAGAAGGCAGCCGGCAGTGACTGGATGCAAAGGGCGGGAGATCGTGCGTTGTGGCGCTCCTTGGGGGAGGCCTATGTCCAGCAGTGGACTGCAACAGGCTGATATGATGAAATTGTATTAAAAATAAATAAATCGTTTTCACAGAGAATAAGAATTAAGAACGTCACAAAATTAAGACACAATACAGAATTTCGATTCCGATATTGGAAATAGTTCAATTCCGAGATTCTGATATTGAGGTTCAATACCGATACTGTATTAGGGCATTCAGTATCGGTATTGAACCTCAATATCAGAATCTCGGAATTGAACTGCACTAAAAGGGTTAAAGCGACAAGACAAGATACAAAACTGTGCAGCTACTTATGAAACCAAGTGTACTCGTAGGTGTGCTCTTTACCATTGATAAGTTGTAAGGTGGGGACAACGACCAAACGGCTTTCACATTGGTGCATTTTGCATATTCGCTGCTGAAATACAAGCAGTCGTGGCCGAGTGGTTAAGGCGTCTGACTCGAAATCAGATTCCCTCTGGGAGCGTAGGTTCGAATCCTACCGGCTGCGAATATTTTGATAAAAAAGGGAAGAACTTGTTTAAATAGAAATGTATGTCAAGACTAAATTCGAGAGATCATTTGAAAAAGCTGTCACATTGTTTTTTTATTAATTATTCGTAATACCAAGTGAAATCAGTTTTTTTTGTAAAATCTATTTGTATGACGTCACAGTCATGACAGTCTTTGTGCTTAGCAGTCTTGATGGTTTCCATTTATTTTCTTCTTAATACTTTTATGTATTTGGGGGTTTCCAAATTGTGGCGCTCACAATTTATTACAATTACCACTTTTTCTCAGAATTGACAATTGAGAAGAGAGAGAGAGAGAATGGTGATTTTCAAAAGATCAATCACCATTTATAATTATGACACTATCGTGGTACAAGGTTAACGCAAAGTTTGGGATTAGGACAATTTATATGAGATTATCACCTGATACATTCTTTTTTTGCAACAAAGTACTATAAGTATTCCGTTTATACAAGTAATGAGTTTACAGACTTTCATTCGTAAAGAGAACCTGACTGTTCGCAAACAAAGGTATGCAAAAACCTACACAGCATCATACAAATGGCTCTTAAGTTGTCACCTTCCCTTGTGTGGCGAGCGAGGTGGCCCTAGGTGTTATTCTTTCAAATAATTTGTAGTCAGTGAGCTTCTCTGCCGGCCTAACTTGACCTGTCATCGCAAAGATTTATTTTCGCGTGTATTTTACTTTGGGCGTAATTCGAGGCCAAAGGAAGGCTTATTATTGGACCGTATATTGCAATGTTAAATATATTTTAAATATCATCTAAACATACATGCGGTCTAGTTTTGGTTAAAAAAAACAATATTTGCAGTGTTACATCTAGGGTTGAAATACGGGATTTTCGGAACCGATTTTGCACTAGTATGAACAGAGGGGTTATTATGACAAATATTCAGTTCACTTTACGCTGAGAGAAAAGGACAGAGCTATATAACTGCTATAGCTCTGTCCTTTACACTCACCGTAATAATAACCCCGTCTTGACAATCCCGGTAATCCCGGTTCTCCTTCATAAATTTCGTCTCGGAACTGCAAGTCATAAATAACAACATTGAAGAGATAAATATTTAACCGAAGCGGAAATTGTTCAAGAATTAACAATAATTGGGACTTATGATGCAATAGGACTTATAGAAAAACCGGACAAGAGCATGTCTGCATGCTCAGTGTAGGGTTCCGAAGCCGTTGCTTCACAAAAAATATCTAAAAAAAAAACAAGTATGGTTGCTGTCTTACGTGATTTTAGTAGGTATAAACATTTTAGTTGACTGTATCTGAGGAACCAATCATATCTACTTAGCCGTAATAGTTTTCCTTAACAATTCGTTATTTGCGTTTTCGTTGAAGATATTTTTCAATTTTTTTGTATTTTTCGTTTTGGCTGTAGGGGGGGTGGACTCTTACAAAAATTAGCACTTTATATCTTAATATTTCATAAACGGAGAACTAAATCGAAAAATGGCTGTTGACAAAAAAAAAAACAACCGTACGTTACAAATGTAGGGGAGGTAGGTCCACAAAAACAAAACATGATTTTATTTTACCACTTTGTTGGCGTGACTAATATGAATATTCATACCAAATTACAGCTTTCTAGTACTAAGAGTCTCTGAGCTAGGCTGCGGACGGACGGACGGACATGGCGAAACTATAAGGGTTCCTAGTTTGTCCACGGAACCCTAAAACCAGCCTAGTAGGTACAAGTCTGACACACATACGAAGGGTTTTGTAAATAACATTCGTGAATTTGCCTCCTGTAATTATATGTTTTTTTTGTGTGTGCCTGTGGTATCGTTGCTCTTAACGGGTGAACGAAGTTTTTTAACAGTGGATTTTATTTAGCTTCCATGAAAAACGGTCAAGTAATTTAAGAGATATCAGCTTTGAAAGAAGATTTCTCCCTTATTTTTTGGGTTTGTGTCTATCGAGTAGTTATTGTAACTTGTTTTATTGCGTTAATAGAAATAAAACTCCGCTAAAATAAAAACTGTCTATCTGTTACGCTTCATGAGATAGTTTGCTGACAGACGGACAGCGGAGGCGTAAAAATTGGCCCGTTGGAACCCTAAAAAAGGGCTTACATTCTTAAGGTCGTAAGTATCTAACAATAATGCCAATAAACGCGTCTCAATTTAGAATAGTCAGTTGAAAGAGCGACGAAGTTCGTTCAGACATTCCTAACACGGTCTATACCGTGTCGAAAATGCCTTTCTATTTCTTTCACTCGTTGCTGTCATCACTAATGAGTAAGAGAGAGGGTGGTTTTGAAAGGCGTTCACAGAGTA
Source organism: Acleris emargana (assembly GCA_927399475.2). Lineage (NCBI taxonomy): Eukaryota > Metazoa > Arthropoda > Insecta > Lepidoptera > Tortricidae > Acleris > Acleris emargana. The sequence continues at coordinate 1,778,849 of OV656836.1, read as the reverse complement.
AGCTCCTATGCAACAGCCCCTCATTTATTCATGACTGCTTCGAATGCAGCTGTCGAATTCAAGTCAGTACGGTGTTACCAAGTCATGTTTAAATGCATGAGGAATGGTAATGAAAAAAGTAGTCAACTTCAGGATGTTTTTTGAAAATACACGGATACAGAGATTTTGAGATGTCGTTTACTTTTAAATTAAGAATAAGGAACCATGTTTGTTTTTACACGATTGTCGAGGAAAGGATGTTTTTGGCCTGAGCTGTGTGTATACTCGTACGTATCGTTCTTTGTTCCTTCGTAGTGCCAGCACGGATCTCCATATTTTGACAAGCGTGATGTCGTTAGCTCCGTCTTAGCGTTCCGACTGTAATTGTGTATTTTTTTTTCATACGGATTAATATCTACAACATACATAAATTTAATACATACATACAGGCACGCCTTCATTCCCAGAGTGAGGTAGGCAGAGGAACAGAATTACTCACAACTTTAAAATCTTGGTGTTAATTTTGTAACCACATTTTTTACCAACACATGGACATATTTACCAATGTATTTATACACAATAATAATTAGAAATACGGGTTCTTAAGGTTCGGGGATGTTTGCAGTTGCTCTCACAAATGGATTTACTGATACACTGCGCAAAAGACTCGCATCTCTGATACACAGATTGCGGTGTACTGTAATACAATAGGGTTATAGCATCTAAAATAAACCTTATTGCTATGTATTGTTTTACGATACATCTCATTTGCTTTTAACTATTTAAATTTAAAAGCATATGATTCCATAGAACAGCGACTCATTGTTTGGTATAGTTTCAATAATTGTATTCTCATAAATCATAAATCATGAAAAAGTAAAAAAAAAGTATATTTATAATCAACATCATCAGCGATTATGTGCACCCTTCTCCACAGTACCCCGAACTGCATGCTGACTTCTTTTGCAGAGAGGTTTTATGGCTCCTTCGTGGCTTATTTGTACACACTCCACAGGTTTATTTTTCTGTTATTATTGTTAATTACTTTTTGTGTCATGTTTATATTGTCTCTGTGTTATGTCTGATGTGTAATAAGGAAAATTATTTTGTAAATGTGTTTTTTGTTAGAGTTGTTTACAAGATTGTTCGTAAGTATATTTATTTAATTGCACACAAAAGCGAGTTACAATTTAGTTCAAATTTGAGCTTTATGTGTAAACCCTATGACAATGCAATATTATCTCTATTGTCAACAAGACATCAGCTAAGTTTAACCCCTAAAGTTTAGACTCCGTAATTTGGTCTTAAAATAGAAGGTAGATGCAGTGCAAATAAAAATATAGTAGCTAACAAAGGTTTATTAAAAAAAATGTAGACTTTTTTCGTTCTCGTAAATCAAATAATTGCAGGATTTATTAAACAACAACCAAACACCGACACGAAAAGCCGAAGCGCTTGCTCACGATACGTCCTAATTTTAACGATAGCAAGCAGTGATAACAACTTAATCTACAGAAAACCGTCTAGCCTTTAAGCATTCAGCCATTTTCCCACGAAACCGTAGCCGCTATTATAAATAAAAAATCAGAGCAAAAACGGTCCCTTTAAAGTAATTTCTTTCGTGTTGGGGGCATTTATTTTCTGTCTGAGACATATTTCTCTAAGTGTAAAAAACAACAGGCGTTTCCTTACTTCCGTCCTTATCTCGCAAATGCTTGAAAACTCAAGTGTGAGAAGGAAAGCTCGCAGTTTGTTCTGACTATCTTTTTTTTTAACCACGGCCCAAAGGCAAGGACGTTAATTTCATCCACAAACAGGCATTTCGTAGAAGTGAAATGGTTTTCTTAAACGACATTTAATTTATGGTGAGTTTAGCGCAATGAAAGGGATTTGTTCTAATGGACTCCGGATGTGAGGAGAATTAAAATGGTGTTTCATTGAAAACGTTCATTGTTATAAACTAGCTCTAGACAAGATACATTGCGAGAACGTTGAAACTGTAATCTGAAACCTAAAGGGCCGTATAAATAAACTCTTCTTGACTGAGATGCTCGTCACGAGATTCGTCAAAGTAAACGTCAAGCTATAGAAAACTAACATTTTTGACGCATCTTGAGATGGAGATTACTGTCGAGATCAGTTTATTAATACGGCACTAAGTCTGAATGTTCTACTTATTATAAGGTAAGTATTATGAGGAGGCTGTGTAACACACTGCGAACTAACATAGTCTCCAGACCTCAATCGCTTAGTTCGGAACGTTTTTTTGCGATATCACTATCGTAAAAGTATAGGATTTAGGTAAACCGTCCGGTCGCATCAAGCGCTCATGTCAATAACATAGGTACATTTGGTCAGTTTTCGAAAATCATTAACGTTAGTGTGAATTATCTTGTCTAGGGCCTCTTTCGGGAACTTATAATTCGAAAAACCTCTTCGGAAAAAATAATATGTTGCTCTGCTGGTCATATAAAGATTATCGTGTGTAATTTTAGATTGGGCAGCTAAAAAATTTAAGTCTGTCATCTTAGAATACTATCTAACATATATCAAAATAACCAAAATCGGAGCCGGCCAGTTGGGTACCTTTCCTTGTAAGATGGATTATCTCTATGCTAGGTAATTCACTGGTCGTCTTATGATAGTGATAGCGATCTGGACGGACTCTGCATATAGTCTTACCACCACAAACTTTAGTTGTAGTAATAGTTACAACTAAACAAAATCCTTTAGATTGCTATAAGTACTAAGCCAATAAAGTAATTGGAAACATCCATAGTTCCGCCCGGCGGGACGGCTATCTCGGGATATCGGGTGAATTAGGGGGCTTAACCGACGATTAACTTGTTAGGGCAGCTTGCTGGGTTATCAGCGAGTTAATGATTTTTCAGAGCCTTTATTGTTTCTACATTTTCCTGTTCAACTATGAAATGAAAGAAATGTATTCGTGATAAACGGATGAACAATACAAAGGAACGAAATACAGACAAAAGGTCTGTTGTCACAAATGGTTCCAACGCAGTGTTATGCTGGCATTTGAGTCAGCGCTGGTCTTCCATTAAAACCATCCAGTTAAACTACATTAGATTACACACACACACTAAACTAAGCTAAATAAAACAAAAACAAAAACCGCAATACAAGTATATATAATTCAAGGTTCAATATTTTTAATGTCATAAGTATTATGAAAAAAAAAAATCCTGATTGATTTCGAAGCGTTGGTATATTTTTAATAGTAGTAATAGTAGATTGGCGGCATATTTACTAAAAACCATTTATTATTTAAGATTTTACATGAACAAAGGTTGTTTTTGTATTAGGACCTTTTTTTTACTTTTTGAAAAATATTACGAGTACCAACTTTAGTAAGAAACATAATTTTAATAATATTTTATTGCCGTGTGGTTGCCGGGTTAGAATTGTGCCACTCCGTGTCTTCCCATGGATGTCGTAAGAGGCGACTAAGGGAATAAAGGCTTGTAGTACGCGCTATTAGGCGATGGGCTTGCCACCTGTCACTAATACACTGGGAAACATCTTAGCCAAATTGTGCAAAATGTGGTTACAGAATTATCAAGAAGTTTTAAGACTTGTTGGTAATTCTTTAGCTCTGCCTACCCCACTCTGGGAATGAAGGCGTGAGTTTATGTTTGTATGTATGTATTTTATATGTTATTTTATACTGTTTCTTGTAATTTTTGGGACGATACTATGTCTATTATTATAGTCATAAACATTTGGTTAGTTTCCATCACATCATTCATAAACAATTGACAAAATGATTAATGCTAAGCGCTGTGAGCTAAATTATGCGTCAGAAAAATATTTTCAATTATTCGATCTCGCTTCAGATGCAAATTATGACATCAGTTTACTCCGTAATTATATTCAGAGCAATATGGGTCCTGGGGAAGCAGCCAGAGGTGGAAGAGGCGTAAATCGGGAATCAACATAAATCCCGGGATCCCGGGACCGCATTATCATTTCTCGTCACTGCCAGGAGTTCGATTCGTTCGGGTTTGGGCGTTATACAGCTATAGGTCGCAGTATAGCGCTAGGTTATTTTGTAAGACATTTTTTTTATTTAATACTAGTGTTTAGGCCCGACTCTGTCCGCTTAGAAGTCGTTTATTACTATTGCCTCAGGAACTGCCAAATTTTTCGGGACAAAAAATAGCTTATGTACAGTCAGCTGCAGAGAAAAGGATACCCCCCCCCCCCCCCTCCTGGTAAGGATCGTTTTTTTTCAAAAACCTGTGGTTAAATGTATATGATTTTTCGGTGAATTAAATATTTTAATATTTTACTATTGTCTACACATAAACTCAAAATCATTTAAATCTAACCATAGGTTTTCGGATAAAATCAATCCTTACCAGGAGGAGCTCTGCAGCTGACTGTACTATTTCAAACTATAATATCTCTTTATGACAAATTTCATCCAGATCCGTTTTGGTGTTTTGGCGTGATTGAGTAACAAACATCTAAACTTTCGCATTTAAAATTATGAAAATATTTTATGTAACTGTTACATAATAAAGCTTGTTAAGGTACGGCGAGCGCTCTTATTACAGGCACGAGAACCTTAAGAGGTAATTAAGACTTTTTCTACGGGCTACTAATGACAAAAATAAACAATCGCTAACTTTTCTCGTATACTTTACTCGATTTTCTGCTGGAACAAATTACTTGTCAGCAAAGTCACTTTCTTTATTCCGATTAGTGTTAATAGTTTGTGCTTTTTATTGTTAAGTAAATGTTAACAAATGCAAATTCATGCAAATTTTAATAGTTACAAAACATCTCTGACAATTTTATTTATCATTAAAGTTGGAATGCCAAACGAAGCACTATTTTGTTGATATCCATATTGAACGTAACCATGGTAACCAAATAACAAATCGATGGATATTAATCATCTATTTATAGTAAGTTATTAAAAATGAAATTTTAAAAAGATTATTATTCTCAAAATTATACAAATTCGTATGTCAAGGTGTTCACTAAAGGCCAACACAATGGTGATAACAATGCTATAATAATTATTATAAAACTCTTATTACCACGGCGACGCTCTTTATGGAATTGTTTTCCCGTTTTGGTTACGCTATAGGTGGTATGCTACGCGGTTAATACTGAGCGAGTATAAAAAGTATATTAGTTTCACTTTGATTTGCGCTTATAAAACTAATATTGTAGTGTACGCAATGTAAAAAATACTGTAATGTCGTTATAGCATGTCTTTTCTTACATTACCTTATTGTATTATACATACATACATAATAAAAAATGTATGAGTAAGATTAGTAAGATTTCATGGTAATAGGACCTTGTTCAGGGTCCGCCCGGGCTAAGCTGAGTGAATTTTAAGCTACCTAATTGAGAATGCACCTCCTAATATGGTGTTTGTAATTTGTTACGGGACAACTTAAACTTGACCGTTAATAATGCGCCCATCGACTTATAAAACCAGTTGGCTAGAAAATGAATTAGTTCTCACAAACTTATAAATAGTTTCCCTTCTGCGACTTTCCAAATATGGGCCGTTTATCCTCCAGAGACGCGCCAAGCTATAACCACCCGTATTTGCATTTGTATAGGGAGCCGTTTGCGAAATCCGTTGCGGTACACACCGTACGTATTGCGAGGGTGCATCTTTGAACCAGAAATCAAAATTAAATCTAGTCTGCTTTTTTTTAAATATTGTAGGACGCCGACTTCATTTAGACTGAGCTACCATTTTATTAAAAGAAGTTATTTTTTGCTTTTTGAAGGCGGTTGTATGTTTTTTTTTTAATTTATTTTATTTTATACTTTTCAGTGATCAAAATTATACTGTTATGTAGTCTCACTTCTCAATTAATAAAAAACTGTAGAACATTTCAATCTCGCCGCAATCAACGCCGTGGGAAACTCATAGTCATATAAACCTAAATATGCTTCGTCATAGTCGCTCAACGATCATAAACGAAATATCTTGTCGCGATCCTTGAAATATATATCGTTTAGGAGTTCCGGTGGCCATCCGTAGTCTTCATCATCAGTTCCACTTCACCAAATAGTGCTTTTCAAGAGCAAATACGCAGGTTACAATGAAAAATACCAAAATCGCTGTAGGTGTGCCTATAAATTTTGAAAAGTTCCTTCGATTCCTTAAAGATTCCATCATCAGATCTTCATTTTGATAAAAATAGGACCAAACGAAAAACACCAGCTTTCAAATAAAAAATAAATAAAAGAATACAGACGAATGCTTGTCGCAACGGTTCCGTAGTGAAAAAAATATTTTTTTTAGGATTTTATGTTACCACTTGGTCGGTATGACTAATTATGTATATTCTTGCCAAATAACAGCTATCTAGAACTAAGAGTCTCTGAACCAAGGTCCAGACTGACGGACAGACGGACGGACATGGCGAAACTATTTAATTATAAGGGTTCCTAGTATGACTACGGAACCCTAAAAAAGAGAGGTTTTTTTTTTTTTTTATAAATAAATATCAGGGGACTATGTCACACCAATTGACCTAGTCCCAAACTAAGCTCTAGGCTTGTACTATGGGTACTAGACAACGATATTAATACTTATATAGAGAAATGTATACATAGAAAACATCCATGACTCAGGAACAAATATTTGCGCTCATCACACAAATATCTGCACTTACCGGGATTTGAACCCAGGACCGCTAACTTCATAGGCAGGGTCACTACCAACCAGGCCAGCGCGTCGTCGTTCTCAATTCGTCGTAATGCTAATAAATTGTTATTCAATGTAATTGCAAAGGTTCTCAAAATGTTAGAGCCAAGAGTTGATATCCGATACTTATCCAAGTTAGCCAAGTTTATAAACTTGCACAAGTGTTGGTCGAGTGCAGTGCACCACCGATGCATCTGGCGCATGGCTGGTAACGAGGAGCATTGTGGCGACACCTGCCTGCGACTGCCGTCTCACGAGACTAGGTTCGAATCCCGCCCTCACTTGTTTGAGTTTGAATTACTACTGGGCTGGGATTCTACCTAGGTGGTAAAAACAATATCGTCTTTGGCCTGTAATTGTATTGTCCACATTTTGATAGCTTTTATTTACCGTAAAATGGGGTTAGATTGATTAATTTTAAAAATAAATATTCTGTAAGTCCCGCAATGAATCGTAAAATAAATTATTAAAAAATAAAATATCATATTAGCGACTACTTATTTGGAGTAACTTAAAGCAGCTTGAGGCTGACTACGGTGGACGGCTTAGAAGAAAAAAAAAATACGCAGCCTAAAATCTTGTTTCTTAAAATGGGGCGGGCTTCTTTGATTATCCCTGTGTTTATATGACAATATTAAAGTCACCCCTGAAGCATGCCAAAAATTTGTGGTTTTTTGTCTCGAAGTTTTTAAATCCAAATTGTCTGAAAATACTGTCTTCAACTAATTAATATTTTGCGCTCTCATATGAGACATATGAAAGTAATGTCGTGAAAAATCTAAATAATAACTTAAACATTGAACAAAATCGACGATTAAAAAAATTATCAAAGTTGCCCTGCGTTTCTAAAGTCACCCCATTTTACGGTACTTGACTATTTGAATAGCTGTACTTAGAACTATCGTGAGTTAAAATTTAATGTTCATATGAAACCACACACTGTATACTTATCATGAGATAATCTTGCACAAATTAACCTAGTCCCAAACTAACCTCTAGGCTTTTACTATGATTACTAGACTTCTATAACCGTCCTTGTTTAGATAAATACTGTGTAAATAGAAGCTTTATAAAAGTCAGGAACAAATACTCACGCACAAGTCACAACAATATGTCCGTACAGTCAACAGCATAAATAAGTGATCATTTATGTACCTTGTCACTTTAACGTTGTGTTTGGAATGTTATACGAAATGGTGAAACGATTGAAAGCGACAAGGTACAGAAATGATCACTTATTTGTGCTGTTGACTGTACCAAATCGAACCCGGGGCCGCCAGCACTACCACCTACTTCGTGGATAAGAACCAAATGATGACGATGATGGTGACGTATTTTCTTCATGAACCTTCCAACTTTTTAGAAAGATGTATTATGTATGTATGTTTGTTTGAATATCTCTATTGTTCCTGGCCTGAATTGGTCAAGCGAGATTTCTTTTCAGTAAATACTTAAATTTCATGCAAATTTTATTGGCTACTAAAATAGTTATGATAATTTATTATTAAACTTGGAACGCCAAACGAAACACTATTTGGTTTATATCCATATTGAACATAACCATGGTAACCAAATAAAAAATCTATGGATATTAGTCATTTATTTTTAGTAAGTAATTAAAAATTGAAATTTTAAACACATAATTAGTTTCAACATTTTATTTCTAATATTCGTAATTTTAATTAGTATTCAAGAGTGATTATCCGGAATGACTGAAACCGTGGTTATAACAATGCTTTAATAATTATTATAGAACTGTTATTACCATGGCAACTATAGAATGGTTTTCACGCTTCGGTTACGCTATACTCGTAGGTGGTATTCTGATACCATTAACGATATCAATATTAGTGGTTCATAGTCTGCGAGTAGAAGAATTTATCAAAGCGTGCTCCTGTGGTTTTAAAGCCTGCTTTTGGTAGACTTTTAAGTCTTCACGTTGACCTTTTACAAAGCCGGTCACCAGCCAGTCACCTTGTGGCTTCAAAACCGGGCAAGAGCATGTCGGACCATGCCCAGTGCAGGGTTCCGAAGCCGTTAAACAAACAAATTAGACCGCGCGACAAAATTAACTCTGCCGTTGGAAAACTGTTATCCCAATACATCGACATAGGTCGCGGTCAGTAAACCAACACCGCAAATAAGTTTTCGCTTGATAAAAAAAATTAAACCGTTTGTAACTCAAGAACTACTGAAGTCTTCTTAGATGTGATAATGTTCCTATTTAATTCATTATACATATGTGCTTTCATTTAAGATATTTTTCAGATTTTTAGTATTTGTGATTTTGGCTGTTGAGTTGAGACACTTGACTATAACAAAAACTAGCGCTTTAAAGGTTAATATTTCATAAACGGATACCGTAATCAAAAAATTGTTTGCATGAACCCGGAATATTTTTGAAAGACCGATCTAACAAAACCCCAAACAATGGCGTAGACGAAAAAAAAAATACATACACAAGTTACGTGTACGAGGTACTAAAAAAATGTTTTTTTCAAGTTTGTGACTAATATATGTATATTCATGCCAAATTACAGCTTTCTAGTACTAAGGGTCTCTGAACTAGGCTGGCTGGATGGACGGACGGACATGGCGAAACTATGAGGGTTCCTAGTTTGGCTAAGGATCCCTAAAAATGTTTCATTCGAATAAGTAATAAACGAATACCAACGAGTATCAAGTTCAGCTACTTATTATTTTTTCTTTTGTATCTTATGAATTGCTTTTGGTTCAAATGCCTGTAGGTAAGTCTTGTCTCATAATTTGTTTGTAAGTTGTGAAATATTTTCTGAAAAATATACTTTTATTTAATATCAATACGGTTTTATGTTTTATTAAAACTAGCGACCCGCCCTCGGTTCACTTCGGTTTATATGAGTTTTAGAATTTTTAATTTAACGCATTACAATGCGTTGCGTAGTTTGAAAGATCTGGGGGGTTATTATTACGTAGCTATGCAGTTCATTTTACGCTGAGAGAAAAGGACAGAGCTATATAACTGCTATAGCTCTGTCTTTTGCGCTCGCCGTTAAATATATATATATTATATATAATTATATATATTTGACAGATAACTTCAGCCCTTTTTCTTTCTTACACTTGAAATAAGCCAAGGAGAGAGATAACTTTAAAAGATAAAACATGTCGATTGTGAAACATGTTCTAGGTATCCCAGACTTTGTCTTTATTTATCCTCTGCGATAAACGCAACCAATGTTTAAATAAATATTAATATAGATGTAATGAAGTAGCAGTTGGAGCGTAGTATAAAATTTCTAGTATAGGCAAAAAGCTCTCAAAATAAGGAAATATTTTTAAGATCACGAAGCGAAGAAATCGTAATAATAAGGGCAAACAAAAAAAACGTAACCGAATTATGTATGAAAATTGACAGCAAACCAATTCGCTTCATATACAAGTCTAACGAAAGCTGTAACAAACCCTAACTGCAGGTTAAATAATGTCGTCAAAATAATGTTACTAATCATGTATATATTTTTTATTCCGCCAATTTCATATTAACATAATTTAAATGTAGCCTATGACACTCTAGTGGTTAAGACGAATCTAACCACGTATAATTTATTGAAATCGGTTAAGCCGATTAGTAGTTACGAGTGGACATTGAGTCGGACATAAGTCAAACACATAACTCTCCTTTTGGATTTTGCTGCAGTCGGGTAAAAAGTAACCTTTCTTACCCCCTAAATCAAGTCCAACGTCCGCTATTTAGATCATTATATCGTAGTTATTACGAAATAGTTTCTTGAAAAGAAAAACATTTCCTATAAATATACCTACAATTCAAGGGGCGAAAAACATCACCGCATTTAATATGTAAATAAGCTTTATAATCCTCTGAATATCAAAAATGAACACCGTAACAATTTAAACCGCTTAACAATCCCCCGCTTAGGCGTGGTTGCACGACTGACAAATGAACATGACGTAACTAAAACGATATCGCTCGCGTGTTTTGCAATCGCGCAATCGCGCGATATCATCAGATCGCGCGATCCATGGCTAATTATTAACGCGCCGGGTGCGCATCGAACGCTATCTCGATGGCAATGTCGGCGGGAACGATATAATTTATCACTTCAAAGTTTGTGGGGAAAATTTTAAAAACTTCCGACGTTGGTGACATGAAACCGCTATATTACATACATACATACACAACTTCACGCCTGTCTCCCAATGGGGAAGGCAGAGGCTATGGAACGCCAGGTGCACCGATCTTAACAAACAACTTTCGCTTCCTCTACTTTCCGCTATATTTGATGTTATTTAAGTAATATTGTAAACGAGTTTTGTATTCATAGTTTTTCTACACTCATGTTTTTGTTTCACTACCTATAATATTAAATTAAACGCCGACAAAAAGAAAAGAAAAACTATTATCTGTGCAAAACAATAATTAAATCTAGTTCATCTGTGAAAGTGCACTATAACACAAAATGGAATATTTATAAAAGATAAGATAAAAGATAAAGATAGAAAGAGAAAGAATTCAGTAAATAGGCCGCAAGGGCAGTTTTACTCGTCAAGAATCTACCAGCGCTTCACAAGGGGAGACTACTGCTGAGAAGAAATGCCGCAAGAAACTCAGCAGTCAGTCATTTTTAAATATATTTAATATTACAATGCTGCCGTGCAGATCTTAAAACGCAGTAAGTGGCATTTCGAGTGTTTTCTGTTTATTAGTGATTTAGAATCAGGGCGTCGAAACGCAAATAATTATGTAGACGGTTTTTTCCTCCGGAGCCTCCTTCGAAGCCTCTACGAGCAGTATGTTAAAGTGCTCCGACAATAGTACACTGTAGGACTAACTAAAACGCAGAATGTAATTAAAATCCTAAAAATCATAACACGACTTTGTATAACACCGAAAATAATGTAGATTATACCTAAATAAAGTGCAGTAATAATTGAAGTTTAAGTGTTTTATTAAGTATTTTACGGTTTATTAAACCTGGAAAACTAAATAAAACACCGTAAGAAATCAGTTACTTTATTTTAACTGTAAAGATACAATTTAATCTCATCTGTAATGGCCATTTAAAATGCAGAGTTTAGATAACTTACTCCTAATAAGTCGGTAATCATTGAAATATGCAAATGATATATTCTATTTAAATTGCAGTATACGTCTAGTTAACTGCGTTTTAGTTTGTAAATTAATGTTTTTTAAAACTTTGTACTACAATTTTCACAGTGGATAGAAGTTTTACTGCTCATTAGTCGGTAATTGCCGTATCGTACGAATATAAGATTACCATCTAAATCGCAGCTTACGTTGAGTTGCTGCGTTTTAATTAGTAGATTAAAATAAATTAATATTTGTACTGCGTTTTTTGCGTTGTTTGCTGTGTATTATTTAGTAATAGATTGGCCAGTGGGGTCTCGGACGTCGTACAAGAAGTATTAAGTCCATGGTGTTTTGTGGTAGGTGTGGTTGTGGCGAAGAATGCGTTCGAGGTAAGTAGTTCTATTTGAAATTCGGTTACTTACATACTTAATAATAAACGCGTTGAATTGCACTTGTGACAGGAATCTGTAATTTATTTAATTTACTCTTAATAAACAAATAATAGGGTATTTACTTGTAAAACTGTCGAAGATAATCAAGACTAATAGATAATCAAGGTTTATAATCGTTTAAATAACTTTTTTTGTTTTAGCTAGTACCAAAACATTGACTATACGTATTAATAAAATATGTTCAACTAATTTACTCACTAATTTGTTACATCAATAGGAGGCATAGTTCTCGTTAGTTTATTTGTTTGTTTGTTTGGTTCTGCAGGTATATTAGATACTTTCTGTATTTTATCTTTCCATCTCATTTTTCCTGCGGTAACTCTTTGACATCAGATTTCCTTTTTTTTACAGAAATAAGAAAATGAATTTTAGATCAAGAAAAATTCTAGCTTTTATAAATATTTTAAATGATTCCGAATGAGAACTCGGCCAAGTAGCTCAGAAGACATTAAAGAAAAATGATATTCGTGAAAAAAATAAAAACCCCAAACATACTACGTCAGGAAATCGCGTAAATGGTTCATTAATTTGGTCACTTCCTATTACATTACATAAACTGAAGGAAAGTGGAAGCGGGAATTTTGAATACTAAAATTCCCATTTTATTCAGGATTTCGATGTAACATAACTTGCTCAGGATTTATCTGGTACTCATCTTTACCTGAACCGAAAACAAACAACGATATAATACAAAAACGCACGGTCACAACCTTTACTACAATATAAATAAAAGTATTAACTGGGTAAATTGCAAAAATATTGTACATACTTAAGGGCTCAATTAAAAAATCCTTAACAATCCTTAACTTTTTCCTTTGTGTAACAAAGATTAGTCATAATATGATATTATGATCATATATATAATTTTCCTTCACGCCTGTAATCCCAGAGTGGGCTAGGCAGAGCTGCAGAATTACAACTTAAAAAGTTGTTGATAATTCAGCAACCACATTTTGCACAAGTAGGCTAAGATGTTTTCCAGTGTATTAGTGACAGGTGGCAAGCCCATCGCCTAACAGTACCACAAGCCTATATTCCCGTAGTCGCCTCTTACGACATCCACGGGAAGACATGGAGTGGCACTATTATAACCCGGCAACCACACGGGCTAATTTTCGTTTCACAAAGGAAAAACAATGGAAGACAGTTAACGTTATATCAATTAACTCCTTAAACTATGTATATTTTTGCAATTCACCCAACCAATTATTTTATAAAAGTGTTTTTGATCTCAGTAAGACTGATTATTTAGTATTGTTATTTTATTTTTATTTTATGTGTGTGATAACTAAATTGAAATTAAAAGAAATACAATTAAAGGTTGTGTATTATTTTGACTTTTTTGTTACTTAAGACAGATAATACCTTTGTGGTTTTAATAGTAATATTTAATTATTATACAACTGAAAACGTTAAACAATAGGTTTTATTTCAATAAAATGATGGTGACACTTATGATTCCAATTACAAAATATTGCAGAAAACGTAATTTTACACATTTTTACGTTCAATTTTCTTTGCAATAAGCAGTAAAAGAACTAGTAGCATTTTAAATAAATGCCACAGTCTAACTAAGATGCAGCAAATATGATGACATACTGTATTTAACTCTGCAAACTCGAATAAATCGTGGCAGTATCAAGCTTTTATACTGCATATTATTCGGTTTTCTGAAAGATTTTTAGTGAAAATATTATAGCAGTAACAGCTCAGGTTTCCTTTAAATCCTCCTCACATGCTTAATATAAGTATGAGGATTTACTTTTTCCTTGTAATCAATACTGTTTACCTATACCTTAAAGTTAAAGTCTAAATTCTGCAAGATTCATCAAAATTACAAAAGAAAATGAACTTTGAAGTAGTTTTTTGCGTTTTTCTCGAAACAGCATTTTTGCACATACTGCGTTTTAAGATCTGCACGGCAGAATGGTACTACTTGATCTAGCATTATATAAATCTAGAAATAGTAAATTAAAAAATATATCAAATAACCTGCGTAGTTTCTGCTGGTCACACTAGTCTTAAGAGAGAGATAGAGAGAGAAAAATAAAAAAGAACATCTACTTATGTGTAATTGTGTATATAAGACGGTGCAAGACGACCACGTAAGATTGTTTTATTACCTACGTTGATAAAATAAGTCGCTAAAACAAAACAACAACATGAAGCCTTTATCTTGGGTGAGCTTTAGTGGTATGAGGCAAGAAAAACCGGCCAAGTGCGAGTTGAACTCGCGTGGGCAGGATTCCGTACATACGTTTTTTTTTATTTGATATATTTTTATAGGTTTTTCTGTAATCTACAAGCAATTATTTACATTTATGCCCGGTTCCTATATTCAAGAAACGAATCGTTCTCTTTACGAGCGTTATGACATTTGCTACATACAAAATGTGTCAAATTTTAACGAGACTTCACAACTCTACCAACGGTTTTGAACATAGGAACGCACCACTAGTAATTTTTATTTTTATTTAAGGTGCAGTATTGTCGGAGGTCAGGTGGTGGTTCATTTTCATAACGAGGCCTTTCATTTGAAATATGACACAGTAAGCTTTTTTTTGTATTTCCTAATTTGTCCCCCAAAAGGCCAAAACCGACAATTATAAAAAAATATATATATATCGTTGCTTTTATGCAAGAGTTTAGCATCTCAAAATGAGTTGCTGTTGCATATAAATTCAGAACACTTTCTACTTAAAGTTTTCTATTAAACGTCATATTTTTTTGAGTTGTAGCAGTATTGTATAAAAGCAATATTATATATACTTATCTGTGTTTAGGTCATCAATTTAAATGTGTACCAAATTTCAATTAAATCGGTTCAGTAGTTACGGAGAAAATTGGCTGTGACAGACAGACAGACATACAGACGCACGAGTGATCCTAAAAAGGTACCGTTTTTTTTTTTTTGTACGGAACCCTAAAAAGGAGGGAAGTGGTCCTGAATGCAAATATTAGACTATTGTTACTGAAAATACAAAAATCATATTTGAGGAGTTTTACCAACGATTCTTCACAGATCCACTCATCAGATTTTGACTTGGTAACGGTGGGACCACCTCAAATAGTATACTTACTGTTTTAAACAAACAAACGGACGAACTGAGAACCTCCTCCTTTTGTTTGAAGTCGGTTAATAATAATCGTCATTATTCTATATCTACGGTTATATCTGGCGTCAGTTTCAGTACTTTAGGTACAAGAAACATATTTTTAAAAGGTTTTTTTAATCACAGCATAGATAATACTTACTAACGCAGCGAATACAAACCGTAAACCTTATAGTTTTTATTATGGCATAGGAAGGCAATCGAGCACACAGGCCACCTGATGGTAAGTGGAAACTGTGACCCATAGACATTCGCATTCACATGACTGCAAATGCACTGCCAACCCTGAGGACTACGATGGAATGCCTCTATGTTAGTCATTTCACCGGCTGTCTTATCCCCAAAACGGAACACAGCAATGCAAACTCTGCTGCTTAGCGGTAGATTAATGGATAAGATGGTGGCACCAACCCGGACGGACCCTGCACAAGGTCCTCCCACAAGTAAAGAAAAAAATCCTGTTATTTTAAATAATTCTCCTCGTTATTATCACGAGTAAAAACAGGGTATCATTTCAGTTTAATAAATATATTTTCACATTCGAATCAAATTAATCACCCCTGTCACGACACTTTGCCAATCAAATCGGACGACAAATCGGGCTATAATATACGATTATCGACAATAACAATTTCCGTGGCGGTAAATAGGCCCTTAACATTAAGGGCGCCATTGACGTCGCGACCGGCATTTTTCCCGCGCAAATTCATTTTCCTTATGAATATTATAAATTCCCGTCGTGTTTTCAGGCCGAAAATAACGAAGGCACAGCAATTTCACCGGCTAAGTATTTTAGTGCGGGCCAGCTTAGTCTTGCCGGGCCTGTGCGTCGGGATAAAACAAAATGTTTAATGCATTACAATTCATAATTTCTCCTTGAGTTTAGCAGCGGAGATTATTTTTAAAGATTTGTATTTTTTTCGTTTTTAACCCCCGACGCATAAAAGAGGGGTGTTATTTAGTTTGACGCGTGTGTCTGTCTTTAGCACCGTTAGATGAACCGATTTGGATGAGGCTTTTTAAATTTGAAATCAGGTTTTCTAGCGGTGGGTTTTAGACATGTTTTAATAGAATCGGTTCAGCCGTTTTTGAGATATTGAGCTTTTAAGGGGTTAAAAGCCCTCGATATAACGGCAAGACCTACATTCCGAGCTGATATCTCTTAAACAGCCCAATCAATTTGCTAAGTTGGTATGTAACGAGTCCGCTTTTATAAGCGATTTGACGATGGATTAGAACCCGAGGTGTTATTTTCAAATCGGCTCCCGGTCGAACGGTCGATTGAGGAGCTCGCTTACTCCACGAGTAAAGCAGGTAAGCTGAGAAACCACCTCTCAAATGTGATTTTTACGCCGTTTTGGAACAACTTCACCTCGCCGGTTAATATTGGGTGCGTCGAGCTTAAGAACGAGTTGTTTAAGATAATCTACCAACCAGCATTAACGTCAAATCAAATCAACTCAAAATCTTTATTGCATATCACATTACTTATATGAGGTGGAAAATAAACAATAGGTATCCATGTGACGCCCAACAAGGGCACAGCAATTTTAGAGGGTTAACTAGGTATTTTAATACAGATAACTTAATACTAAATGACTCTAGGATAAGATTCCAAGATAAAGTTCTCTACAAACAAAGCATCTTGTCCTACGCTCGTAACTCTGCCTCACGTCCTTCGAGCACGCGCTGCTACTTTAGTTTGCCGGTTAATACTTGGTGAATTTAAAAGTAAATCGTTTATGAGAATAATATGTATGTAAAGTGTGATGGGTACCTTTGGGACTG
This sequence comes from Acleris emargana, assembly GCA_927399475.2. Taxonomy (NCBI): domain Eukaryota; kingdom Metazoa; phylum Arthropoda; class Insecta; order Lepidoptera; family Tortricidae; genus Acleris; species Acleris emargana. The sequence goes on along the minus strand of OV656836.1, from coordinate 1,761,722 downwards.
GGACAACTCGGGGAGGACTTTTTGAGTAGGCTTAAGCTAGTCTTAAGTGAAGAGTTTTTATTGTACAGTCAAGTTCATAAATATGTGTACACTGTTGTACCTTGTGTACCTAAACATGACATTAAATAGACAAGGTAGATACTAAAGTGTACACATAATTATGAATTTGACTGTACAAACAAGAAAATAACAAACCATTATAATCGACAGAAATCTTAAAGGTTTCAAGGATTGTCAAATGTATGAAACATCAAATAACCAACAGTACGGGACCAGAATGTTCATGATTACGTTAATATTACATGATGAATTTAAATTACAAGCCCTTTTATTTACGGGTAAGTGACCCTACTGTAATTTAACCTTGACCTTTTGAAAGAGGAATAAGGTTAAGCGGACCCTGATTCACATTCAATTGCCGTAAGAGCATTGCCCCAAAAAATATGGAATTACTAAGTAACTTAGGTAGCACTTGAGTATCATAATTAGGGTTAGGATTTTGGTGGCATATCGTGGTTTTAGAATCCATGGAGTCGCTATTTCCTAATTATTATAATACATGACACTTTGATTTCGACCTTCAGTATGGATATGTTTCAAAATGAACTAAATAAATTTTTGATTCGGTTATTCAATACCTACTCATATTTGCTTTTTTTAATGCTTTCAAAGCAGAGATATCCTCCATACCAAAATATATTTAAATTGGTTTAGCGGTTTAATGAATAAATGAATTTAAATTATTAAAATACTGAAGGTCAAAATCAAAGTGGTATGTATTACAAAAAATAGGAAACAGCGACTCCATGGATTCTAGAACCACGATTTGCCACCAAAAGTCCTAACTCTAATCATAATTTATAAATTACAAACGATTTATATTAAACTATACAAAGTAGAAGAGGGACGGTGATGGGGCACCTGATACGGCAAGGAAATTTCTTAATTAATAATAATATTTTGGAGTGCTAAGTCGGGAGAACAAGTTTTTCACATGGCTTTTTTGAACTAGATTTTGTTGCCGACCGTTCTTTTTTGCAGTTATTTTCTGCTTAGAGAGACATTAATAATGACTCATACACGGTGGGTCTACGTTAAGTATAGCGGAGATCCTGTCGCCCCCTTCAGACTCAGATCAGATCAGCTCTTTGATACCATAATATTGCATTGTCATTGGGTTTACCTATGTGGTCCTAGTTTCAGTATTAGCTTTAAAATTTATATTGTGTTTTATGTTAGTCTATAAGGTATTAAATAAAAATAAATATCATGGGACATACATACATACCTTCACGCCTTCATTCCCAGAGTGGGGTATATATATATCATGGGAGATTATCTATTGTTTGCCCGAAATTCATTTGCTATAATTTTCACTTGCCCGAATTTCTTTTGCCCGAATTTTATATGCCCGAATGTTACATTTCCCAGAAAAGTTATCTTACATACTCTTGTTTTCCCGAAAGTTAGATGCCGTAATGATACTGATGCCATACGTAATGTTTTCCATATTATTAATTGCAATAATTTTATTTAATAGAATATTTAAACGCCATAATTATTTCCGAATCCATCCTGGCTATGCATTTGCTTAAAAATTTCTGTAGGCCCTTGTTTTTTTTTCCTATTTGTGGTGTGGGTATGTTTTTAATATTTAATACGTTGATGGCGGTGCATTGCAATTTCGATATTTATTATCAATTGTGTTCGGAGCTGTGGAATTGGTCTTTAAAATGAATGATCGAAACTAATGTCGACGTATTCCGCGTAGTTGAGGCGCTTCGCGCCTTGTTGCAACTCTAACCTAACCTAACCTATGTAGGTAAATTTTGCCTAATTCAAACATCACTTTTCACCATTTACACGGATGGCAAATGACATTATGGCATGTGACAAATATGGATTAAAATCATTATGAAAAATGAAATTATTGAAATTAATATTATGGGAAACAAAGATTCTGTTATTTGACTACTATGATAAACAATCAGTATATCATACGAAATTATAAGATGTAACATTATGCCATTTGTAAATTATGGCAAGTGATATTCGGGCATATGAAATTCTGGGAAGTAAAGGTATACCATCATGGGACAATGTTACTCTATTTGACCTAGTCCCAAAACTAAGATAACTATGGGCCTTGTTGCATGAAATAAAAATTATCTAAAGGTCCAAAATTGTCTTGTCAATTTTGAAGCAGTCACACTTACATCCTCGTCCATACGAACACATAATAGTAAGAAGGGAAAGAGATAGACCTAATCTTACGTACTTTAGCCAAATAAGACAGAAAGCCAATGTCGTGTCGTATGGAGGTGAAAGACCTGGTAGAGCATAGAGAAAAGTGGTAATTACTCCACCGTCAATAACATAGCTCTCAAGCTAAATGATAATTAAAAATCTCAGCTAGTTATGTACTTTATATTTAATTAAAAGAGTTTTAAAGGCTTTCGTTCATATACATGAACAAAACAAAATATTTTTAACTCAGTCTCTATTCTCGTAAATTTTTGTGCACAGACAAAAAACTTTTTTTTAGATTCTCCTAACTAAATGTAGTTTTACACTCGCGCATAAAGCCAAAGGTGCAAAAGGGGCGCCGACACAAAAAGCTGGCTTGATTTCAACTTGATAACAATAGGCGGGGTCGAGTTTCCACCAAAGCATCCAACACTGCACGAAAACTAAAAATAAACCGTGTTCATTGCTGTTTGGCTACCAGTTAAAACAAACATGAGTCAGGTAAAGCTAGTAATGGATCTGTTATAATTAAAGATATTACAATTATTTATCGTTTCGTAGTAAAACTAGAAGCGGAAGGCGAAAGGCAAACAACACCGTGTTGATTAATCATTGTGAAATAGTATCGTGGGCACAGATAACGCCGGCTCTGATTTTTTATGGTAAAAGGCTAATTTATAAAGGGCGAGGAAAACGAAAGGGATGTTTAGTTTGCTATTTACAGTGAAAACAAATATTAATCGGTGAACCGTTGTAGATGGCAGATAGGCTTTTGTTAGGATATCCGGTGTTGTTCCAGATCAGCCGTGATCAAGGAAGCCTTAGGTAAAACTTAGAATAATAAATAATACTTCCGAGTTTGAAAGTTGATATTTACTTAGAAAGTGCTTAGTGCGTGTTTTCATTTTTCGGCATTACGCTGAGTTGGGAGCATTTCATGACTAAATTAATCTTGGGCGTGTTTCTCTGTCCCTTTTTGTTTGTCATTAATACATGTTTTTCTTTCTTATAGCGACCTAAGAAAAAGTAGCGCAATCAGCAAAAAAGTAAAGCGCGTACTAAATCTCTTTGTCAAACATACACATTACAGACACAAATATTTAAACTTAGAACATCGTAATGATATGATAGTAGGTATAGTACAAGAGCTTGAATTCTGTTCGTACACTTTAAAAAAAAACATATTTACTATAAACAGAGATTATAATATCTTACATTAAGACCCGCTTCGGAAACCTGTGAGAGTAATTCTCCTCGCTCACATAATTATAAATTATTATATCACTAAAATTAATAGTTAGGTTAGGTTAGGTTATGTCACTTTAACTTCGATTAGTTTTACTTTTACAATGTTTGCAATGACACTCCATATCAGATTAGGTTTTTTTTTAAATTTAGTTTTATTGTTATTGTATTTTATGGCGAGTAAAGTATACTTTAATTAGTCAATAACATTATTTTGGAAGCTTGTCGGAAACCATAACCGGAAACACGTAGACATTGAAAGTGGTCAACCAGTTGCCTACCGGAAGTTGTCACCCGGAAGTCCTTTTGTTATTGGATAGGATATTGCTAAAGACGAGGGCCGGTATTCTATGCGGTAAAAACGATATCGTAGTTAACCTGTTATGGTATTGTTATGACGTCAGTCGCCATTACTGTCCAGTAAATAAGAGCTGTCAAAACGGTGACAACACGATAACAGGGGGGTTATTATGACGAAACAATGCAGTTAATTTTACGGTGAGCGTGAAGGACGGAGCTATATCAGTTATATAGCTCTGTCTTTTTCTCTCAGCGTAAAGTGAACTGCATAGTTATGTTATAATAACCCCACAGATCAATCACGATATTGGTTTTGGCGTCGGCAATAGAGGCCAAGGTGACATTCATTAATGAATTAAGTGATAACCTTATTTTTTTCCCTTAAGTTACCACCAAACAGCATTGTTTGCATGGTTGTGTTCCGGTGTAGTGCTAAAACAACACAGGGGTTATTATGACATAGCTGTGCAGTTCATTTTACGGCGAATGTAAAGGACAGAGCTATAGCAGTTATATAGCTCGGTCCTTTTCTCTCAGCGTAAACTTACTATTCGTCTTATTTATTACTAGCATAGCATAATGATAATCTCATAGAAATTTCTCTAAATCCAAACTAAGGTCTAGGCTTGTACAGTCAACAGCAAAAGAAACTGATGAAATAGGGTCTCAAAATAGTATATACAATAAATTAAGACAGATGTATCTGATTATTGTAGTTTAGCATTAGTAAATTAGCTCGTAATGTGTCATAAGTAAGTGACATGCCATTCAAACGGTTAAAGTCATTACTGAGTGTTTCAAATTAAACAGATTTTCTAAAATAGCAATACTCAGTAATACTACCAAACTATCACATGTAAGTGAATATAAATGTTTGAGCCTTCATGTCTTCTCAAGACCACCTCGGAATACAAGTCAGACGTTCGGTTAGTGTCGGTTATACTCGTAAGACAAACACGCGAAACAGCTATAACACCTCTCATTTCCATCAAGGGTTAAAATAAGTTCCTACTACTTCGCTTTGTTTTTTTTTGCAACATTTAAAATAAATCCTTTTTAACTGCCGTGATTACCCTAGTTTTCATTTGGAGATTTAGTCATTTTGACTTTATCTTTTTGGACACTTGACACACAGGTAGAAAACAAAATTATTCTTTATTGAAATTTTCTATAAAGAGACAGTTATGGCATCGTTTATGATCATTTTCTTTTGACTCATTAAATATTCAGTTGAAAATGACACTTTGTTATAATCTGTTTTATCTGGGGCGTCATGCTTGAACATGTTTTGAAATGTTAATTTTGATCACTTACTTTTGACGTTGACTGTACTATAGATACTTGACAATGAAAAAGATAATTAGATATAATTCTGTTAAGAAATGCATCAAAGTAGTCACGCCGCCTTCGGGGCTGCGTTAGCTTACAAGCAGTGGCAATGGGACAGAACAAGCTCCAATAAGAGCCATCATCATCATCATCATCATCATAATTATCAGCCCATATTAGTCCACTGCTGGACAAAAGCCTCTCCCAATGCACGCCACACTGCCCCCAATCTTCAGCTTCTCTCATCCAACCGGCCCTAATAATTTTAATAAAAGTCGTAATAATTATTTGTTTTTTCATTTGATATTAGGCATTGAATTATTTACCGGTTGACCTTTGAATAAAGTACCAACCAATAAATACGAGTATATAAGATATACATTATATTAAAGTAATAATAATATTCAGTGTAAGTAAAAATGGCGAGGAAACCTGCAATCTTGCGCAACACATATTACATATAACAATATACTTAACTTCAAAACATATTTATACAACGACGAAAAACCTTAAAACAAGATGCCAATATAACCACACTGGATTGACAGATTAAATAAATTAAATTACAAACTCTACACAACTAGTTTTAAACAAATCTAAAATTATCCACGAAAGAATAAAAGTAATAATCACAACTGAAAAATTATATTTTTAACAAGGCCCACTTTTTTACAAACTCATCGTTTAACTTTTCAACATGTTGGCCGACTTGTCTCTCAACAAACGCAGCGGTGGTATTCCTAAGACCTATACGAAACGTGTTTCGATCGAAATATACAGTCGATCTGTTACAATAAATGCAAATGCGCCTCTATACTTTTGAAATGTATTTCATTGTATTCAGACACCTGCATTATCTTAACATGTTCATCTTCAAAGCATAAAATTCAATCTTTATTTATCTAGTCTTAAACCTGACGCTTGCATCCCCTCGAAAGCAAGCTACATTATATGATTATCTTAAGCAATTTCTAATAAGACCCAATTTTTCTACCATTTTAATTTCAACCTTGTCGAATTAACTATAGGGTGTATTTTGTATTATGTTCTCAAGAGAAAACCTGGGGACTCAGCAGGCCAGACTCGAACTTGTTCCTCCTACAAAAAATAATAACCCCATAACGCCGCGGGCTGGGCTGAGTCAACTTGGCCCCTAACAAAATTCTAGGTAATTGAGACCTTGATAAGGGGCCGACGTAAAACTGACGTAGTTGTAGAAACCCTTTACATTATTTTCTTGCCTTTGCGGACCTGAATTTTAGGGCTGCGCAGCCCTGGGCGATTTAATTATGACTTACAAAAATTCCAAAGTGCTATTTGCGCAATTAAGTTTTGTTTCGTAAAAAAGGTAGTATTTTATGTAAGAATGATTTATTTCGAGTTATGGTAACGTGATATTAGGGATGGTAGATACAATAAAATAGTTAAAATAAAAATTAAGGATAATAAGTAGGGTTAGGACCTTTAGTGGCATATCGCGGTTTTAGAATTCATGGAATCGCTATTTCCTGATAATTATAATACATGCCACTTTGATTTTGGTCTTGACAGTCATATTTCAAAATTAACTAAATACATTTTTAGTTCAGTTTATCCATGACTACTAATATTGGTTTGCTTGTAACTCTTTTACTGCGGAGATATCATCCATATCAAAATTCATTGGAATTGGTTAAGATAAAGATAAAGATAAAAGATAAAGACATTTATTCAGTAAGTAGGCCGCACGGGCACTTTTACACGTCAAGAATCTACCAGCGCTTCACAAGAGGAGACCACTGCTGAGAAGAAGCGCCGCAAGAAACTCAGCAGTAAGAGGTATAATTAATAAATTAATTTTGAAATATGAAAATACTAAAGGTCAAAATCAAAGTGGTATGTATTAAAATAATTAGGAAATAGCGACTCCCTGGATTATTGGACCACACATGCCACCAAAAGTCCGGGCCCTAATAACAAGAATGATAAACGGGTACCTACCTACACTACGGGCACCCCCCCACCGTGTGGGTCTCCCGCTACTTGAATAAATTATAAAATTATGAATATTGGAATACCTAATCTCTAAATATTTTACGAGTATCCCTTAATAAACACGAATTTCAAAATTCCGATTCCGTAAACTCCGAATCATTGCTATTCAGAATTTGAGTTTCGATTGTTAAACTTCCGAATATTCAGCTTCATTTAGAAAAGCAATAGAGAGGCTTTCAGTTCTCACAAATTACATATTTTTCTTAAGTTGCTTATTTTACGTCGAAATAGAATCGAAATTGAATAATTTAATTGGAAAGAGGGAAAGTGAGAGTGATAATTTGTTCATTTAATTAAACTTATCATAACTGTTATAAACTTGACACCTATGTAGTATGTCGGTCCGTAACTTAAAAAAAGAGAAATACTTGCTGATACTTTTGTATAAGTATGATAAAACGATAAACGATAAAACGAATTCCGCGCGGTTTTTAGGGTCTCGTAGTTAAACTAGAAACCCGCACTTATAGTTTTACCATGGCAGTCCTTCTGTCTGTTTGAGTTAATACCAATTAGCGAGCAATAAGTCTATTTTCTCTTTCTATTGTGTGCCTTTTCTTTTATACACTGAGCCGGAGTCTTAGTGACAAAGTACGCAATTAGTATTTGGCATTAATTAGTAAATAACGTTCAAAGTATTTAACAATTATATTCATTAAAAGGACAAAATGTCTTGTCCCAGACACAAAAATCAACAATTCTAGTTTCAATATTGTTCTAATAAACAACAGTGATAGTGTAATTAAGGTCTTTGTAATTGTCCTTTTCAATGCCCAAGTTTTTTAAATTATTGTCAAAGCCCGGGTTCTAATTAGAATTTAAATTAAGTTTAAAACGGTGAACGGTTACAGATATATTTTTAAATTTATTTTCTTACTATATTTACCTTTACTTGAACTTCCATTAGGAATTTTAATTGTTAGTCTTTAATAGCACCCTGTATTAAGAATGTTACATAAATTCCCAAAAAGGTGCATACTGTAGATTTAGACTAAGACTATTTTTCCAGTAAAATTTCAGTTTTTTAGAAACGAATGTGTAAGTTCCATGCCGATGAACTGAAAAAAAAAGATTTTTAGACATATAACTAAACAATTTTAATTCATACTAATATTGCTAATGTGAAACTAACTTTGTCTGTCTGTCTACTTATCTGTTTGATATATTTACGTTTTGGATTGGATGGGTATATAAGTAAGACATATGCCAGTGTCATAGAGACCATGCCGCGAGTGGACCTGCTAGAGGGGGTGTTCTTTTTATAGTGGTGATTATTATTTACATCTTTAATATTTGAGTAGCTTGGTTTTATTTTAATTTAAATAAGCTTATTTTTAACCATTAATTTAAGTAATTTCGGACCAGTAATACTTATTATTTTTGAAGTAACTCAGAAAATCTTAATAAATTAAAATTAAATGAATTCTATTTTAGACTTCATCGTAACGTACTCATAAACAATTAATACTCTTAAGAAACTTCCCTCAAATCCTAAAACGCCTCAATACAATTTCCGAAACATTTAACACCCCAAATTCCGTCATAGCTTGACAAATACTAATCCCGGATGTTCGGAGGAACTGTATCCCGGCCGAGTTAAAAAGGCCCTCGCTAACCCGCCCTCAAAGAGACTGTCGTTAAATATTTACACGAGAGCCTTAATTAATGTCCCCAATGAAATATTAAACTGCGGCAGTGAAACGGTTAGAGATACAGCAGGTTTTGGAGTGTAGGTATTTATTAACACTGATTAACTGCACATGACTGAGGCATTTCATCAGGGTTGGCAACAGTTGTCTTAGGACCGTATTAATTAACTCATCTCGACTGTAAAGCTCGACTCAAGATGCGTCAAAAATGTCAGTTTTCTTCAACTCAAATCTTTCGGTCAAGATGAGTCTATTAATACGGCCCTTAGGATTGCAGTCTTGTGATCTTAGTCTTCAGATTTCTAAGGCTTCAGGCTAAGATTACACAGTTTTCTATAATTTGAAATTTACTATGAAGTCTTTTAAGCAACTTAGCCTAGTTGTGCAAAATGTGGTTACAGAATTACTAACATATTTTTCAACATATTTTTAAGCTATTGCATAGCTTCTATCGCGGGCCTTGAGCGCGGGGACCGAATCCAGAAATTCCGTAACGAAAAAACCTCACGCTCCCCACTCCGACGGGCAAGGAGGTGTGGCTTGAAGGTCGTGCATCGTCTAACGTCGTTTCAGTTCGGCAGTCTTCGACACGGCGTTGTGTGCGTTTGTACGACATGCAATAGCTTTACCGCGGCAGTCCCCGAGTGCCACACGTCTTTTTTTTGACATGTTGGTAATTCTGTAGCTCTGCCTTCCCCACTCTAGGAATGAAGGCGTGAGTTTATGTATATACTATGAAGTTTCTTGACATGGGCAGTTCAGTCATCATCATCATCATCATCATCATTATCAGCCGCATGACGTCCACTGCTGGACAAAAGCATTCCCCAAGGTTTTCCACAGGGATCAGTCCTCTGCAGCTGTCATGCATTCCCGCGATTGAAAACACTCATAAATCAATGATTAGAAAAATTCCATGTCAATCGTTCGTACTTTTGGAACCGTTTTCATACATACATACATACATTAAATCACGCCTGTTTCCCAGAGGGGTAGGCAGAGACCACTTCTTTCCACTTGCTACGATCTTGACAAATTTCTTTCGCTTCTTCAACATTCATACATCGAGTCATGCACGCACGTCGGTTTCGGGTACTTACCGTTTTCTTTGCCCGAAAATGCATAAGTTTTTTTTTTTTGTGAAACAATAAAAAATGAAAGAGATTGACTGCCGAACTCAGAGACGTCAATTAAATTTAATGCTTGATAAAGATGCTGCTGTCACTTTCTTTGCTATAGCAATAGAATAAGACAAAACATCACTAAACAAGCATTAAATTTAATTAACGTCTCTGAGTGCGGCAGTTACCTACATACTCGTAACTTTTACATTAGGTTAGATTAATTGTATAACTATCCAGGAAAGTTAAATTGTTACAGAAAAACTTTTTTTTCAATGAAAATTTGGACATACGAAACAGTAGTTAACTGAAATAAGACCTCGTAATAGGTAGCCGCCATTACGCAACTGCATAAAATGGAGGGTATCGTCTTTGGCCTTATTTTATGTATGTTCTTCAGGCTGAACGGAAGGCACGTTTTTGACAAACTTAGCATCGCAAGTGTCACACATTAACATTATTTTAGTGGTAACTAACAAAACATTCAATCAGGTTTTTAAATTTAGAATTTTGTGAGACTTGTTGATAGATATTTAGTTACTACTATCTGCTGTGCCTTGACCCACTGCGCTGCGGTCGGGAGGTCGAGACCCTGCTAATTAAGAATTCCCGATACCGCCGGCTCACCTTTGTGTTATTATATTATATTTGTTTCCATACCAACTTCCATTTGTATGAGTTTCGCAAGTTTACGGCTCGTCTAATTACTCGGAGGTAACGACTATTTGGGAGTTTATTTCATTCCCAGTTTTGACACTTATAAAATAGATAAACGAAGGTCCAATTTCGATCAGTGTTCCCTAAATTGAAATAGGCATCTTTAAACGTCAAAGATATCCTTTTTAGAAAAAGAAGCTTTAAAGGATCACTCGCGCATTTGTTTGTCCGTCCATCCATCTATCACAGCCAATTACGTTCAAGAACTTTGAAAACGTGGGAATAACCAAAAAACACTCATCACTTAACCAATAACCATGACATCTATTGCCCACAAGAGAATAACCATTAATATCAAAACTTCACCTCTCCACGTGGTCCTTAACAGACAACACTTACGCCGACACCAAACTGCGAAATCGCATCAACTTGTATCAATCGGCCGTAATGCCCCCTACTTAGCCGTAGGACAATTAAACTGGCGCTCGACAGAATCAACAGCACGAACTTACCCGAACTTGGCCGAAGTTGTCCGAACTTGCTCGATTTATCCGCCTTTATCCAGGGTGCTCAAGTTGCGATCGACTCGTAAGCTTAAGGAGTAATTTGATGACGAAAGATTCGGGAAACGCTGGACTTGAAACTAAGCGCCAGAGGTACTCGTTTCAATACCAAATTGACGCAACTTTGGAACGTGGTGGAAATTTTAGCACTGAATGAGTCAAATTCAGGCATTGTTTACACTTAAAATGTTAACTAAGCGTTTTATTTTACGCTTTTGTTTTACATTATATAGGGTTTTCTGTGAGAACTTTCTTAGCGCTCTTTGAAGTGGCGAGTAAACATTTTACTTGAGTTGAAAAGTTAAAAGAAATATTGCATTAGTTATTTGATAAAATGTGAAATTTTATAACTTCTAGTTTATTCCCTTGTTAGCATAATAAATTAACAAGTATAGCCACTAACGTGTTTTTTGCTTATAAAGGTGCGCTACACGGGCAAGGTTGTAAGTAATAATTGCCCAGCAGTATGGACGTCTCGTTCTTTTACACAAAATTAAAGTAAGACAACTATTGTTGCTGGCATAATCTGCCGTTAAAAATGCCCGTCTTAGGGCCGGTCTTATAAAAGTCCGTTAGTAAATATGTCAGATCAAATTTTAGTAACTTCATACAAGTTTTGACATTCCTGACCGAAATTTGATCTAACGGATCTTTATAAAACCCGGCTTAAGTATAACTATATTTTAGAGCATAAAAAAAAAAACATTAGAAGAACACACAATATGAGGAAAGTTAAGTACAAGTCGTCCCGGCTGATAGACACCTCCGGAGATCCTAGAACTGGTGCTTACCTCTCCGAAAGGATTGGGTTAGCTATCCAGAGAGGTAATGTAGCCAGTGTCATAGGGACCATGCCGCGAGCGGACCTGCTAGAGGGGGTGTTCTTATTATTGTGGTGATTATTATTTACATACATACATACATAACTTTGACGACGCGCTGGCCTAGTTGGTAGTGACCCTGCCTACGAAGCTAGCGGTCCTGGGTTCAAATCCCGGTAAGGGCAGATATTTGTGTGATGAGCGCGAATATTTGTTCCTGAGTCATGGATGTTTACTATGTATTTAAGTATATATTTCTCTATATAAGTATTTATATCGTTGTCTAGTACCCATAATACAAGCCTAGAGCTTAAATTGGGACTAGTTCAATTGGTGTTACATTGTCCCCTGATATTTATTTATTATTATTATTATAACTTCACGCCTATCTCCCAATGGGGTAGGCAGAGACTATGCAACGCCAGGTGCACCGATCTAAACATACCACTTTCGCTTCCTCTACATTCATCAATCTCTTCATGCACGTACGTCGGTTTCGGGTGCTTTTTATTTGGCCCTTATTCAGTACATCGCGAATCTGATCATCGACGTCCCCTACCGACATCTCCACTCACTCTCGCGCGCCATATACCTTTCGTACCCCTTCTTTCATCAATTTTATCATTTTCATCTTTTCTTGTTTTCTTTTATCATTTACATCTTTAATATTTGAGTAGCTTAGTTTAATTTTAATTCAAATAAGTTTAGTTTTAACTTTTAATTATTGTAGTACCTATATTATATTACCCGTGTGGTTGCCAGGTTAGAATAGTGCCACTCCATGTCTTCCCGTGGATGTCGTAAGAGGCGACTAAGGGAACAAGGGCTTGTAGTATTGTTGGGCGATGGGCTTGCAACCTGTCACTAATGCGCTGTTAAACACCTTAGCCTAATTATGCAAAATGTGGTTACGGAATTATCAACAAGATTTTAGAGTTGCTGATAATTCCGTAGCTCTGCCTACCCCACTTTGGGAATGAAGGCGTGAGTTTATGTATGTATGTATATTATATTAAATATTAAGTTACATATGGCATCCAATAATAATTTGAATGGTTTCGATACAATTTGTCTAAAACGTCGTTTGCTAGCGCAGTTAAGTTTTCATGCCTTCAAGTACGGAACAAACACTTAACAGCTACTGCATACTGAAATATACAAACCGGTCAGCTTCAAAAAGCATTCCCCAGAGGCAGTAAAAATTAATAGTTCCCAAGAATTTCCGTCGCGCGAGCCAAACTTGCCCGTCGAGGGAAGGAAGTTTAGAGTTGCCAGTGCAAGAATAAAACGGGCGGGAGCAAAGTTTGATCGAGCGGGAGCTGAAAACATATTGACTTGGGTATCAGCAGAAGGCTCTGGGAAAAATATTACGCATTTAAAAAAAGTTTTATTAGGGTTTATAACTAGACTATCCATTGATCTGACATACAGTTTTTTTTTCCACTATGATATCGAAAATTATAATGCATTGGACGAGTTTCAAAGGATTGGCAGGAGCATGTAATCAGTAGGGTAGAATGGCGAAAATAAATTTTTTTTAATCATTCGTTAACACTGTTTTATGATGAATAATTGGAATTTTCCAATAGTGTAAGAAAACTAAATAAATATACCTTTTTTTTAAAAAGCTGCCCTTTAACTTGTCATGAAATCAACATTCTCTTCTCTTTAATAATCGTAGATCGGTTTACCACTTTAGTTATTGAGCTATCATACAACCTTGTCATAATGACAGCGTCAAATCAAAGCGTCAGCGTGAATCAAAATCAATCGTTGGATTTGTGCAACAGGGTTCTACAGTGGTTCAACAAGTAAAGTTGATGTGTGTTATAGAGTAGTTTAAAATTGTAACGTATTCTAAATAACTAATAGAAAACATCCAACATTCAGCCACAGGTCTTTCTATGGTATTGAGAAAACAAAAGAGCACACAGACCACCTATATTACTACGACAGCAAATGCGTTGCTAACCCTGAGGACTAAAATGGAAGGCCTATATGCTAGTTATTTTACCGGTTGTCTTATTTACACGGAAACACAACAATAAGAACAGTGCTGTGACGGTTGTTGACCGGACTGACCCTGCACAAGATTTTAAGACAGCTCGAATCTTCACTCAATTATTCTTCTGTACACTGTTTATACAGGGTTATCGGTTTTCGACCTATTCCCGTTTAGGGGTTATGGGAGAGGTCATTTGCAATAATGTTGGTCCCATAATACCCTATGCAAAAGTGAACCATTTCTGAGATAATTTAAGTTTAAGCTTTTTGTAAAAAAAAACAAGGAACGCATCTTCAAAAAAAAAGGCCCTATAAATCATATTTATTTTCAATGGCTTTTGTACAAGGTAAAATTCCTGTTCTTATGCAATATTAAAAGTAGAATTATCTGTACACAGTTATGTCTGTTATATCAGTTTATCCAACATAAATGACACAAAAAACAGAAAAATTTACTAACTTTTGCGGTAGGGTATTATAGGACCAAAATGATTGCAAATGATCTCCCCCATAACCCCAAGAGGGGAATAGGTCAACTTACCAATAACCCTGTATATGTGCCCTTTCCCAATTAACGTTAGAAACTCTTGGAATTATTATAAGTATGACGATCAAAAGAAACTTTGTCTGTCCACAATTCACAGAATAATTGCCATCAAAACAGTTATGGCAGAATATCAGAATCGGTTGTAAGTTAGCCGCAAGCGCCCGGGGCTAGGTCCTCGTCTTTGATAATAATATTTCAATTCAACGTTGATTTTATACCCGAGTATTATGGACGCCTGTATCGCGGTAGGTACACGTGTATAAACCATCTGTCACTGTCACACTTACTCACTGGTCAGAAAGAGACAAATGTTTTATCCACGTTCATCAATAAACACGACCGTAATAAGCCACAGGATCCGGAAAGTCTGGGGATTCGTTAGAGGAGTCTAATAAGTCTCAAAAGCAACTGAAACAATTTGGTGCTTTGTTCAGTGCACAACTTGACAAGTGTAAAAGTTTACGAAATTTTGTGTTGTATATTTCTCCAATATTGTAATAATATGGTTTTTGTTTGTAGCTTACTATCAAATGAATAAGGGCTTTCATAGCGTTAATATTATGATTAAGATATTGAACCAAGATCGTCTTAAAAGTGGAATAAAGTGAATGGGGCTTCAATTAAAGCTTAGGTTTAATGTGAAATGAAAGCTTCTCGTCGAAAAAGACCCTACTTTTTACACAGAAACTTTCCATTGAATAAACATACATACATACATTAAATCACGCCCGTTTTCCAAAGGGGTACGCAGAGACCACTTTTTCCCACCTGCTAATATTTTGACAAATCTCTTTCACTTCTTCCACGTTCATATATCGAGTTATGCATGCGCGTCGGTTTCGGGTACTAACGATTCGGTCCTTTTCCAGTACTTCTCCGATTCGATTCGAAAAAGTACGCTTCAATTAAAAGGAAAAAAAGGAATAAAAAGGAAAATTAACATGGTAGGAAACGAGTTATATTTATTTAAATTTTTGATGACTACATTTTTATTTTTCTTATTCGTATTTAACATAGTTCCGATGCGTTACGCTCACAAGTTTACAAAAATATTTATGTCCAAGGCTCAAAGACAGAATAAATATCTCATTTAAACATTGCGTGTGGTTGCCAGGTTAGAATAGTGCCAGTCCATGTCTTCCCGTGGATGTCGTAAGAGGCGACTAAGGGAATAAGGGCTTGTAGTACTATTAGGCGATGGGCTTGCAACCTGTCACTAATGCGCTGTTAAACACCTTAGCCTAATTATGCAAAATGTGGTTACAGAATTATCAACAAGGTTTTAGAGTTGCTGATAATTCCGTAGCTCTGCCAACCCCACTTTGGGAATGAAGGCGTGAGTTTATGTATGTGTATGTATGTAACATTAAACATTACGTGAGCAATGCAGCATGCAGTGCGAATTAACGCAGGCACACAAATGTTGACCCAACTTCACGCTTTCTACGTTTTATTGATGTCATTAAAAAAGGTATTTATTTAAATGTATTACCGACGACTGTTCAAAGGCATTTCTGGAAAATTAAAGGGATTGTTGTTACGAGAACGCGTGCGGCCATGATTTATTTCAATAATTACGTCATTTTGAACTTAAAGTCATTGTATATTGGTTTCCAATATCCCGAACGCGGATAGATTAGGTTAAAGTTTTGGGGTAAAATTTGACATTTGACACTTATAATATCGGTAAAAAGATTATTTACAGTACGGAGATGGACATAGAGTTAAATAATTAAGTAATTTCCGATAAACGACTTCTATGCGGATGAAGTCTCACTCAAAAGCTAGTGATATCATTATCATAATCATCTATGGATT
This sequence comes from Acleris emargana, assembly GCA_927399475.2. Lineage (NCBI taxonomy): Eukaryota > Metazoa > Arthropoda > Insecta > Lepidoptera > Tortricidae > Acleris > Acleris emargana. The sequence goes on along the minus strand of OV656836.1, from coordinate 1,745,387 downwards.
CTAGTGTACGTAAAATTTGCTCGACTCCATTGATGGATCTGAAACCACAAAAGGTTCATTGGACTCCATTGATGGATCTGAATGCATAAAAGTTTCACTCGACTCCATTGATGGATCTGAATGCAGAAAAGGTTCACTCGACTCCGTTGATGGATCTGAATGCACACAAGGTTCGCTCGACTCCATTGATGGATCTGAATACATAGAAGGGTCATCCGACTCCATTGATGGATCTGAATGCACAAAGGGTTCGCTCGACTCCATTGATGGATCTGAATACATAGAGGGTCATCCGACTCCATTGATGGATCTGAATGCACAAAAGGTTCACTCGACTCCATTGATGGATCTGAATGCCGAGAAGGTTCACTCGACTCCATTGATGGATCTGAATGCCGAGAAGGTTCACTCGACTCCATTGATGGATCTGAATGCACAAAAGGTTCACTCGACTCCATTGATGGATCCGAATGCCGAGAAGGTTCACTGGACTCCATTGATGGATCTGAATGCTAAGAAGGTTCACTCGACTCCATTGATGGATCTGAATGCCGAGAAGGTTCACTCGACTCCATTGACGGATCTGAATGCACAAAAGGTTCACTCGACTCCATTGATGGATCTGAATGCCGAGAAGGTTCACTCGACTCCATTAATGGATCTGAATGCATAAAAGGTTCACTCGACTCCATTGATGGATCTGAATGCCGAAAAGGTTCACTCGACTCCATTGATGGATACTGCCAAAGGATCCGGAGTGCTGTGTCAAGAAGTGAGAAGTAGCTGGAGGGCTGTGTGTCTGTCTGTAGAATCATAACTCCCAAAGTGATGAACTGATCCGGAAGCAATTTTGCGCAAAAGAAAGCTGTTTAATACAGGATGGCTTAGCTAGACAATGAAAATCGGTTAGGCCGTTTTAGAAATATCAGCTCTGAAAGAAGAGGTCGCCATTATATATCGGGGGTTTCATATTGGTTATTGAAATATCTACAAAATTTGGACACTTGGATTTGAGTTTCTATGAAATCTGAGGTCGTCATAATATTAAGTTTAAGTTACATGATTTCGAGTTTGAAGTCTAGATTTTTTTTAACACTATTTGAATATGGAACATGCATGCATTTTTTAAATGACATTTTTCAACATAATATGAAAATACCGAAAAAAAGATCACCAATAGTGATATTAAAATTAAAACTGGCCAAGAAATATGGATGATAGAAGCATTTTAATCTGCTACTTAGACAGCGATTAGACGGAGAGATCCGATACGCCGTGTAACGTCATGAAACAGTTTGGCCATATAAATACCAGGTTTAATTCTGCTTTGCTAGAAAGAGAACAAATCTTTGTTGGCTTAAGTATATCTTGGTTATTTTTATAGCTATTAAAAAAAAATGTCTCGACATTGATATTCCATAATAATTTCACCGGACTGTATTTTTTTTAGTACATACCAACTGCAGTAGATGCTGCCCCGTGAACAGCTTCTCTCGTTTTATAGCGTTACTAATTAAGATTTTGTCGGTATTTAACAAAGGAATCGTTCTGTTTTAGACACCGGACGGTATTAAATCGCTTAAGTGAAGAAGAAAGGCAGAAGTTTTAGGCTGCCATACAAATGACGTTTTATGAAAAGTAGGACCGTGGATTTCAGCGACAAAATATTATACAAATGCAGAATAAGCATACAAAATATTAATACAATGTCTCAAAACATTAAAAAATAACTTATTTACTCGAACAATAACTTTTGAGTGAAAATTACTTATACGTAGTTAAAACAAAAAGGCCAATCAACCGTGACTTGCACTCAAGTGATTTGCAGTTTAAAGTTCACAGAGTATTAAAACAATACTTACACAATGGTAGATTGATTTAACACAAAATTATACGATTAAGAATATAACCGAAAAATGTTTTTTTTATGTATTTATAAAAATAATTCGCAGTTTTTCATTACTTTTCGAGATATTGGTTTTGTTTGACACTGGTTCTAGCTTGTTTTCAGCAGTAACGATCCAATTTTCCAGTATCCCAATCACGATCGGTTAACGCGCGCAAGGTCATGCGGTCATCATCCCAATGGAAAACTGACACACCATAGAAAGTTGTCACAGTGACATTATGAAACAATTTGTTTGACACTTCTTACGGCTTGAATCATAACGTCACTGTGACACAGTTCTATGGCGGGTCAAGGATCTATTGGGCTGATAGTACCTACTCGTTCTGCGGTACGCAACACTTTTCAACTTGCCGGGAATTTTCTAACTTGCTTATACGGGCCATTGAGACTTCGTCCCGGGGCCTGGAGTTGAGCAGTTATATTGACGACGTTATGGTCATACATCGTTATCGCGGGAGCAAAAACCAATCTATTAAAGAACACATATAACAGAATGTATATTTAGTATAAATTGAATATTCTGCCTAAACACTCTAAGCCTCTAAGAAGTTATTCATATCTAGCACGAAGTTTTCGCTGGAAACGGTCAATGAAACTTGTCTTGCACTGAGTAAACGCGTCCACTAGTCAAACTTATTTTTTATTTTTATTTATGTCAAATCCAGTATTTTTTTCCAAAAATTGTTTTAACTTTTTGAATATATGTTTTCTATTTGTACTTATATTTAATTTAGATATATTTTTGTATGTTCCTGTACATATCAAATCAATCAAGAATAACAAATGTCTAAAGTAGCAGGAAAAGTGACTGAGAGGTTGACGTTAAGATCTCGTTAAATAGGTATGTACTACTGATCAAGTCAAGTACCGAGGGAAGGTATTTGAAAGAAAATTTATACATTTTGAACTCGTAGGTATAAACGTTTCTCGACACGAGTGTCACTTCTGTTCTTGCCTATTTTTCATAATCTTTCACTACTGTCAAATCGTTTTTGCTCCCGCGATAATAGTTAGGGAGGCGAATAGGGGAATTTTCGGTAATACTCGAGCGCGGCAGTTTAAGATATGAGAGATACCTTAGACCTAATAGAACAACCTTGTAAAGTATTTAGCTCTTTATGTAGTGACGCGCGCCTAGGATAGACGATCAGATTAGTAAAAAAAAACCGATAGTCTGAAATACTCGAGCGCGTCAGATTAAGATATTGGGGGTTGATTTTAGTGTTTTAAGACTAAATTTAACTAATCTGACGATAAGTCCTTGATGCCGCCGAGTTATAGGGTCGCGAACTTGTAAAAAAAAACGTTAATCCGGCATTCTCGAGCGCGATTTTTATTTTTTTTATTTTGAAGAATATAATCTAAAACTTACTAAAAATACAAAATCTGCCGGTTTCCGCATGACCGGAAGTGTGGAGGAGCCATTTCGTCTTCCGAAAAACGCGTTGCGGCATATAAGTCGCGAACGATACATTTTACAAAAAAAAAGTTTAAATAAACAAAAAAGGGAATATCTATCGCTTTATTGTCATTCTTAAATTCCCCGTTTTATCAAGGAGAAAGAAAGGAAAAAAAAGAAACCAAAAAACCTTTTTCGGTCAGATTAAGAAAATATGCTTTCAGGATACCGAGATAAACCTCCCCTATGAAAATCTGACGCGCTCAAGTATTTCAAAATAACTTTTTTTTTTCCTTTTTTAAAAATTCATCGTAACTTATCGTCACGCCGAAATCGTCAGTTTTTTTTAAAGGAGCTTCCTTGGGGCCTACTTAACACCCCTTCCGAAAATCTGACGCGCTCGAGTAAATTTTTTTTTTGCATTTTTGACTAGTTTATATGCCTACCCCCACCACGCAAACCGGCAGATTAGTATACCGTTGTTATCAGAGGCACTTGGGGCATACGTAGTATGAATATCTGACGCGCTCGAGAATCCCCAAGTAACTGTTTTTTTTAACATTTTTGAAAAACCGTACACGCCAAACCCACCGCTAAAATGGTTTTTACCATACGAGCTTTTCTTTTCGAAATTATTTTATCTTTCGATTTTGATAGGTCTCGACGGCGCCGTTGAATTACGCCATTTAGCTACCTCGCCTCCCTAACTATAACGATGTATGGTTATGGTGGCTCTTATTCCCTTGAAAGTAATGGCAGCCAAGTTAAACAAAAATATGGTTTTACCGAGTAAAATAGAGCCCATCTTTAAATCCATCACAATGATTCATATCACTGAGAGCCAAAGCATATTGACGAAGTGAAAGTGTAGTGTAGGTGGCCCTGCCTACTAAAGTAGCGTTCCTGGGTTCGATGGGCAAATATTTGCGTGATGAACACGATTTGTTTCTGAGTCTTGGATGTTTTCTATATACAGGGTGTAAGGGACGGCTCACCGAAAACTGAAACCATAGCTTCAGACCATTGTACTGAACTGAAATCCAGTGGAAATTTTCCCGAGAAAACGAAAATTTTCTCGTATTTTTCGTGAAAATGCCGTTTTCTCAGTTTTTTTTACATAATGAGCTTCAGTATGTCATAACATGTTGTCCTAGATCGGTTTATATGCAAAAATATGGAAAAAAAAACGAGAACACTTTCGTTTTCCCGGGAAAATTTCCACTGAATTTCAGTTCAGTACAATGGTCTGAAGCTATGGTTTCAGTTTTTGGTGAGCCGTCCCTTACACCCTGTATTTAAGTGATTACTTCTCTATATAAGTATTTTTATCGTTGTACAGTACCTACCCATAGCACAAACCTAGAGCTTAGTTTGAGACTAGATCATCATCATGTCAGCCGAAAGACATCCACTGCTGGACATACGCCTCCCGCAAGGCTCTCCACTCAGACCGGTCTTGTGCTTTTTGCATCCACCGCGTTCCCGCGATCTTTACAAGGTCGTCACACCATGGCTAAAACCAATGTGTTATGTGTATATTATTGTTGATGGTATGTAAAAGGCAAACGAACACACAGACCACACTGATAGTAAATAGACTCTGACGCCCATAAACATTTACAACCTCAAGACTGTAATCCCATGACTGTTTAATCTTAGGGCGGATCCGACCAAACGAGAGTTAATTCTTAGAATAAATCGCTAATTCATTGCGAGTAAATCAGCTTTAAGTTTTACCAATAATAATTCTAAGAAAAGTCTATTCGGGAATAGTTACTAACTATACCACCGTTTTTCGTGAGTAATTTAAACCGTCCACATCTTAGTGCTGCTGCTAGTGCTGTCAAATCAACTTATCACTAAACTTATTTTCTAATGACGGTTATTTTCAGATCCTACATAATACTATTAAAGTAAGTAGACATGACCGAAACTTTGACATCATTCGGTTGTACCTACAGCAATATTTTTTTGCCGTGCAGTATTCACTAAAGTAACTAAAAATACCTTAAATTGCGTGGAAAAAAAGGCAATAAGGCTTCAAGGATAGTCATTTCACCGGTTGTCTTTCCTAACACCAGACGGGACGCCTTTCAAACGCATAATCTGTTTACACATAATGTATCATTTCGCATAAAATCATTTGGCATAACACCTTTTTAGGCTGATATTGCAGAATTTTAAAAACTTCTAATGTATAGATAAGGTTAGTTTTTAATAATAATTACAATAAAACCCTTTCTATTTGTGAAAACCATTCTAGGGCAAGCGATTTTAGGCGTAAAAAAAATGCCAGATGATATGGACCACAGCGGGACACATCAATGCACTACAGCGGCAGGTTAAAAGGGTAAAAAGGTTGTAGCAATTCGAACGTAAAATGCGTAACTTCTATTACCCAACTATTTACCCAAAAAAGAGGTTGTGTTTCAAAATTAGTCTTACGCGGTGGTGGTGGAAGACAAAATAGCTAAATATAAATATAATTATACATATAAAATACAAAAAAAACTGGTAAGGCGATGTGTTTAAACTCAGTTATAATTATAAGTCATTTGTAGGAGCCCGCGGTTAACGCAGCATTAACAATAAGCGCGGGTTAAAAGACAACTCAAACAGCGCCAAGCGTTTAATGAGCAATTAAACCGGTCGCGTTATACGGCGGAAGCTTCAATTGGGATTGATTACAGCTGTCTTACAATACTTGTCTTACAATGTTGTCATCTTTATAATAGTCAAAATATCTGGAACTCGTCAAATATCTTAACCACGGTAAGAACAGTAAGAACCCGTTTTATTAATTTCATGGGTTGAAGACCAATTCTAATAGAGCTTTAATTTACATATTGCTATAACCGCATTTATACCCACACACACACACACACGCACGCACGCACACACACACATACACACGGCTTTAAACTCAGTTATAAGTTATTTGTAGGAGCCAGAGGCAATTTTTTTTTATGGCATGGGAAGGCAAACGATCACACAGGCCACCTGATGGTAAGTGGAAACTGTGACCCATAGACATTCGCATTCACAAGACTGCAAATGCACTGCCAACCCTGAGGACTAAGATGAAATGCCTCTATGCTAGTCATTTCACCGGCTGTCTTATCCCCAAACCGGAACACAACAGCGCGAACACTGCTTGGCGGTAGGTTAATGGATAAGATGGTGGTACCAACCCGGACGGACCCTGCACAAGGTCCTCCAAGGCTATAACCGCATTTATACCCAGACACACACGCACGCACACACACACGGCTTTAAACTCAGTTATAAGTCATTTGTAGGAGCCAGCGGCTTACGCAGCTTTAACAATAAGCGCGGGTTAAAAGACAACTCAAACAACGCCAAGCGTTTAATGAGCAATTAAAACGGTCGCGTTATACGGCGGAAGCTTCAATTGGGTTTAATTACAGCTGAAATAAAAGCAAAAGACTTGTATTAAAATAGTAATGTGCATGATTCATGTATGCAAAGAAAGAAATACTAGTAGGTTTTTGCAGAGACCGGGAAATTGGCTGTTGCGGGACGAGTAGAGTTAGCGTGGCTGAGACCCAGCTGAAGCCGCGCTATATACGAATCCAGTAACCGCCCTTCCCGGCTGAGGCTTGTATGTATAGTGATTTTCTCCAACAATGCGAGAAAATTAAGGACAGAAACAGGTACGATTTAGTATGACACAGAACTAAAGCATTATAATATAATCACAAATTTAAACGTAATAAATAAAATAACGTTTAATACGTTTATGTTTTTTTTTTTTTACGAACGCAATTTCTATAAAAAAAGTCAAACTATTTGATACATGTTTAAATACCTACGTTGTAAAAGCTGTTTGAAACGGTTTTAACTTTTTAGTCTATGACTTTTAAAAAGTAAGATATACAAGGCAGAATTTTGATTGCACGAGTGTTTGGCTGTTTGGAGTTAGTTATCCTAGTCCAAACATGGTTTTAAAAAGTAAAACAGCAAGTATTTAATGAAGTTTCATACATTTCCGCGGCCTCTGCCGCTGGTAAATAATGTTTTTTTAATGTTTTATTTTGCCTGGACCTGGAACTCGGAACTTTGCGGGCTGATTTTACAACAGTACGGTTAACATTTCCGAGCATGTGTGAGAAAACATAGTTTAATTACTTATATAGAACATTTAATATACGTACTAAAATTAAAAGTTAAAACTAAATTTATCTAAAATAAAATAAAACTACTCAAATATCAAAGATTTAAATAACACCCCCTCTAGCAGGTCCGCTCGCGGCATGGTCCCTATGACACTGGCTGCATTACCTCTCTGAATAGCTAGCACAATCCTTTGCGAGAGTTAAGCACCAGCACTACTCAAATGTTAAAAATGTTAATAATAATCACCACTGTAACCAGAACACCCCTTTAGCAGGTCCGCTCGCAGCATGGTTTAAGTACTTTAGATTCATCATCGTTGTCATTATCAGCCCGTACTAGTCCACTGCTGGACAAAGGTCTCTCCCAATAGACGCCACTGCTCACGATCTTCAGCTTCTCTCATCCAACCTGCACCTGCCCATCTGCGCATATCATTGCTCCATCTTGCTCCAGGGCGTTCTTTACGACGCATGCCGAGACATTAGACACAATACGAGTATAAGTTAACAAAAATACAAAAACGCTAAATCAAATGCCAGGGAGCCACTTCATCATCACCATGTCATCCAAAAGACGTCCACTGCTGGACATAGGCCTCCCCCAAGGCCACTCAGACCAATGGTTTGATCTAGAACCGTTGGGGGGAAAAATGCCGTAGTCGCCACGCTTGGCAAGCGGGTTGGCGACCGCAGTTATACCACGTAGTCCGCGGAGGACGCTGCTGCCCATCCTCCAGTTTATCCCTTAGTCGCCTCTTACGACACCCACGGGAAGAGATGGGGTGGTGCTATTCTCAGCCGGCACACACACGACAAGAGAGCCACTTAGCATTGTACAAATACAATTACAAAACCTTTACTTCAGTTAACCAACCCCAACATATGTATGTACCTATACAGCAAAATAAATAGGAACGTATAAGCATCGAAGACACCCAAGACTCAGAAACAAATGCTCATCACACAAATATTTGGCCTGTGGGGTTATTATGACATGACTATGCAGTTCATTTTACGGTGAGCGTAAAGGACAGAGCTATACCAGTTATATAGCTCTGTCCTTTTCTCTCAGCGTAAACTGAACTACATAGCTACGTCATAATAACCTCCCTGGAATCAAACTGGGACCGCTAACTGTGTCATTTATTTATTTTTTGTTTGGTTATTATAGTTATCTAGTCTCCGGGTTATCCTCTCGTTTTCTTCTTTTGAAGAAAATGCTGAAACAGCATTAAAACCTCTCACCTATGCAGCTAAAGGCAGAGTTGTGACATATTTGAAATACTTGTATTTAAAATACAAATACAAAATACAAAATACGTATTTTGGATTTTGTACTTAAGTACTTTTTTTAAAAGTATTTTGTATTTTATTTGAAATACTATTCGAGACGTATTTTGTATTTGTAAAATGGTTTGTAAAATACAAAATACTTTTTTATTCTTAGCTTCATTTTTCTAAAGCATTCCGCGATTCAGTAAAAACAAAAAATGGCCACTAGTGGCGCAGCAGCTTTGAAAGTCTATGCGCAAAATGACAGATGAAACAAAACGCATATAAAACCTGACCAATAATATATGAGGGACCCCTCTTGACAATCCTCAAAGTCACTGTTACGTTTTGCAGTGTTGGCAGCTATTTCATTATTTCTGTGTTGTTCGCTCGAAATGTCTTTAAAAAAATGCCAAAACAAATTGTTCTTGAGATGCTCTTTTTGAAGAGCTTGTGGTTTTAAAATCTTTAATAAATAAAGAAAACCAGTAATTTTACCATAAAGTATTTTATTTCAATAAAGTATTTTGAAAATACATATTTTGTATTTAGTATTTAAATACAAAAGGCAAAAGTATTTTGTATCTTGCATTTGAAATACTATATTAAAAAAGTATTTGCATTTTGTATTTAAATACTTTTCGAAAAGTATTTTGTACATCTCTGGCTAAAGGACTTGGAATTTAAAATTTAATTACAGAAAACTTCATTTGTTTGCATTATTCGAAAAAACCACTCGCTGCTTCTCGTTACATTAAGTGCCAACTTTTGTAATTCCCATTGGAAAATGACGCTGTTCAGAGCTTTTTAGCTTTGAACGTGTTAAAGCTGGTGCCACACAAGTCCAACAAGTCTACCGCCAAGCAGCAGTGTTCGCATTGTTGTGTTCTGGTTTGGGGATAAGACAGCCGGTGAAATGACTGGCATAGAGGCATTCCATCTTAGTCCTCAGGGTTGGCAGTGCATTTGCAGTCTTGTGAATGCGAATGTCTATGGGTCACAGTTTCCACTTACCATCAGGTGGCCTGTGTGCTCGATTGCATTCCTATGCCATAAAATAAATAAATAAATAAGTCCAACAAATAGCAAACGTTAGTAGAAAAACCGACTGCATAATTTGATGTTGTCGTCAATATTTTGTTAAATTCCCGTGTTATATTAAATGCGCTATTTAGGCCACCGCCAAGCGGTCTGCTTTCACAAGGGAACAAAAAACCGGCCAAGTGCGAGTCGGAGTCACCCACGAAGGGTTCCGTACCATTATCAATAAAAAAATCACGTTTGAGGTGTTCAGAATTCGTCGATATAGCGGCAAAATACATGTTGTGTAAAAATTTCAAGTGTCTAGCTATCACGGTTCATGGGATACAGAGACAGGCAGACGGACAGCGGAGTCCTAGTAGGTAATAGGTTCCTGTTTTTACCCTTTGGGTGCGGAGTCCTAGAAACAACACAATTATACATACAGGCGAATAACATTACTTAAATTCTCTGACAGTGGGTTCAAATGTAAAACGTGATTTCAAAGCGTTCGCAAAAAAAAACTACAGGGTAAAATGTCACATCAATTGACCTAATCCCAAACTAAGCTCAAGGCTTGTGTGGTACTAGACAACGAAATAAATACTTATATAGAGAAATATATTTAAATACATAGGAAACATCCATGACTCAGGAACAAATATTCGCGCTCATCACACAAATATCTGCCCTTACCAGGATTTGGTCCCAGGACCGCTAGCTTCGGAGGCAGGGTCACTACCAACTAGGCCAGCGCGTCGTCAAATAGTAATAATATTACATCACCCCGATTGTCACAAAACTTCTTATATATAATATTTTATTTTGAAGCACCGAGTGTGTGTGTATGTGTGTGTCTGTGTATATGTGTGTATATCTGTGGCATATTAGCCCCCAAATGGATCAACCCATTCCGAAGCGTTTTCTTTTAAAGAAAGATAGTGTTATCGGAGTGGTTCTTAGCTAGTACCATTGGATGGGGCTTTAATTTACAGGGTGACTTTGATAGCAACTACCATTCTACATAAACATGTATTTTTTGAGGAGTTGGAATACGCCCCCATAATATTACTGGTAGCGGCGATAGCTGCTCCTTCCGAAAGTTAAAGTAGTGCGCATGTTACTGCCTATTTTCTTATAGAAAAAAATATGAACAATTATTCTGCTTTTTGTCTTGATTTTTGAGGCAAAAAAAACTTCAAATGTACCTATGTTATGCAAAAACGCACGTTATTTGAATGGTGTCATATGTTAAGCAAATCTAATTAGTGATATCGGAAAAGAACAACATCTATTCTATATTTCTTTAGATTTTACGTGATTTTCAGCGGGTTTACTTGAGATATTCACTCAAATATTTACTGTTTTCAAAGTAACCCCATTCGTAGTTTAACTTTGATCATAGTGTTTTTATTTTGTTTACGGGAAACTAAAGGCCCCATTTTTTTTCTAATTAGTCAAGTCAACAAAACAAGAAAAACCGATTATTGAATATTTTTATTTTATTATTTCGTCTTTTAGTTTCTTTAAAAACTCGTGTTAAACTTTGAATTTGATCAAAGTAACCTCGATACACGGTATTCATGACTCGATTGGGGCGTTAAAGAAATATCAGCTCTATAGACAGGAGTTGCCATAATTTTGATGGATTCCATAATCTATGGTTTTATTTTTCAAATATGACACCTTTTACCCATGTTCTTGGGTTGAATCTGCGAATCCCTACCATATTCAACGATGATTTATGATTTGGTAGCATAATAAAAGTAACTTCTCAATTTTGGTAAACCATTTTTGTAAATGTTTTGGCGTTTAAGTAAACAGCAATTATTTTAATGTGACGTTACCGAAGCGCGTAATCTGTCTTCACCTCAAGCTCTTAGCGCGGAAGCACATAAATCCATCCCTTTTTATTTGTGTGGTATTGGCAGCATGTCCTTTTAAATCTAATACTTTTAAGCTCTAATATTGTGTACCACAGCGTTGTAACATGTCCCAATATTAAACATGCACGAACTATCAACAAAACAAGTTTCACCATAAAAGTAGTTCGGATGAAAGTTTCAGTACAAGCTGCTACGTAGAAACATGGAAATTTAATCTGTATTGTTGTTGGAATACGGCTGTTGTAGGATGCATTTGTAAGCAAGTAGTGCACCGTGTATGGCGAGACGTAGCGGCCACTCAAATATGCAATAAACGCACCTCAGACCGCTGCATTCTTCGCTTACCGCACAACCTTTGCATTCAATTTCGTATTACTCCGTTCTTTTTGATTTGCGTTCGGGAAATATTGCAATGCCATAACGGTAATATCCTAAGAATAGATACGTTGAAGTTTACGTTGCATAAGTATCTGGAAATACTGAACGGCGTCCCTGGATTCGCGGAAAAAATATTACCACATTTGAAGAGAGATATATTTTCTTAACATTTTTTTGCCGACGACTCTGTTCGCGTAGAAGTTTATTGCTATTTGCCTTAGAAAAGGAGAGGCCAATGAGGAGACGCGATATGTCACCGGATAGGTAACTCTAAGTTGTAAAACCATTACTATGGCAGGTACAAAGACAGTGGTCATCATCATCATCATGTCAGCCGAAAGACGTCCACTGCTGGACATAAGCCTCCCCCAAGGCTCTCCACTCAGACCGGTCTTGTGCTTTTCGCATCCACCGCGTTCCCGCGATCCTTACAAGGTCGTCACTCCATCTTCTTGGAGGCCTACCTACCCGGACGGACGTCCGCTGCATTGGAGGATGCTTTTAAGGGTCTGGACTAGAAAGGCAGTGGTGTTTCAAATTAATTATGCTAACGACATCTATGTAGGCATCCATTTACAAGTAAAAAAGTATCCTTGGTCTTTACCCAGGGACTCAAGCTATCTGCATACCAAATTTCATCGAAATCAGTTCAGTGTTTTAACCGTGAAAGCGTAACAAACAGTCAGACACAAATACTTTGATATTTATAATAATAGCATTTGCGCCCTTCTGAGTCCGCATATAAGCTATTCTAACCATAATCTGTATGTGTGCCAAATTTCATCCAGATCCGTTCAGCTGTTTTCGCGTGATTTAGTAAGAAAACTCCAAAATTTCGCATTTATAATACTAATTAGTAAGATAATTAGTAAACTGAAATTAGTACTCAACTCCAAGTTACTTTAAAAGCTTGCAATAATTATAATGTAATGAAACCATACCATATTTATGAGGAAAGAAAAATAGGTACATAAATAAAACAAAGTTTACGCTCTAACATAACAGGAAACAGGAAAATGTAAATAATTTCCCGGCTTGCTCCCGATTCATATAAATTTCAAATGCTCTAAGCGTATGTTTTAAAAACATTTATTTTATTTGTAGGAAATGTAACTTTTATGTCTTTTTGTTTAGTATTTTATTCTATTACACCTTGTATTACACAAGAATACATTTACGTATTAAAGGAATATCTAAATAATTATACAATATTTTTTTGTTTCGTTCAAAACTAATTTATTAGCCAAGTTACATTATGTGGTTACAGAGTTATCAACAAGTTTTTAGAGTTGTTGGTAATTCTGTAGCTCTGCCTACCCCACTCTGGGAATGAAGGCGTGAAGGTATGTATGTATGTATGTATTACATTATGTTATGATGATATTATAATTGGAAATTATGGTCTGGAAGTGATTTAATTGATTTGCAAAATGTATTTTAAGAATAAATATAACAAACGATTGTTTAATGAGACTTAAGCGAGTATGTTGCAGTTACAACACAGTCCTTGATAGATAGGTGGTAAAAAACTTCGCCATTAAGTTAATTATACAGGGTTATTGGTAAGTCGACCTATTCCCCTCTAGGTGTTATAGAGGAGATCATTTTCAATCCCTTTGGTCCCATAATACCCTACTTTACTATTTTTCAGTTTTTGTGTCACTTATGTTGGATAAACTGATAAAAAAACATGTTTTTTTTACTTTTTGTCTCGCATTCTTAAACTTGTACAGATAATGCTACTTTTAATATTGCATAAGAATAGCAATTTTACGTTGTACAAAAGCCATTCAAAGAAAATGATTTAAAAATATTTTTTTTAGGAAAAGGTCGACTTACCAATAACCCTGTATATATTTGCAATGACGCAATTCAAAAGCCTCGCTGTAGACCACCAGTTAGCCAGAAACCGTTTTGTAAACGAAGCTCAAAGACGCCCTTTGTATATTTCTTCCTATTTACTCATCGTGAAAGAGTGAAAAGCTTTTAAAGTTTATTACTTTCTAAGGAACTTTCTAGGACATTACACAACTTGGTACATGTGGGTATAAATGAAGAAAGCGACATCGTCCATTTAAAAAAAAAACAGAACGTGGGTGTCGAAATCTCATAAAAAAAATGTGTTCTTATCTCGTACATCTTGAAATCAGTGAATTTTTAACAAACCTCGAGAAGTAACTTCTCAAATTCTGAAAGTTTCTTATGAGAAATTCTCGGAAATTTATAATAATTTTCTTAAATTTTGCATGGAAAGAGAATATTCTCAATGCAGACTGATGAGCATTTTAATCCTGCCTTCCTGCAGCTGCACGCGTTCCCACAACCCTTCGTGCAGCCGCAAGAAATCATCTGCAAGAGGTGTTGTGGGGCTGCATCTCTGGTCATCATTTTGGGGTTGAGGCCTTGTGGCGTGGATATCCACCCCCAGGAAAGAGGATTCAGTGTGACTCCCAACCATCCCGTCCCGCTAGAGTTGTTCGAGTGACATCTAAAATAATTAATGCAAAAAATTGCGAAGATCGAAAAAATTATAAACTTTGAAAGAGTTAATCTCGGAAACTATTGGGTCCACAGAGACAATTTTAGTATCATATTGTAGCAAATTTAGTCTTCTTTAAAAACGTTTAATTTTATTTTTTTTCAAAACGTAGTCCTTTAGGGTTATTGTCGCCAAAATTTGAAATAAAAACGCTTTTTTCGCAGTTTTTTTCAATTTTTGACAAAGTTGCGTTCGGCGCTCGAGGTCACAAACTTGGATAATTCATTAGGCCAACATCATAAACAAGTCTGCAAAAATTCAGAACTACCGGATTTGACGCATACTACCGATGTATAAAGTTACTGGACTACTAGCACAAGTTGTATTTGGTTACTTGTCGCTCAGTGCGTCTCTATCGTAACAGCCTAGTTAGAAAAGGAGATCCGACTGAAAAACAAGTCGCGGACAACATGTGGTAGCCCTCTTGTAAAACATCAAACCTTTTAAAGGGAACCAAGTCAAACGCACAATTACATACATACATACATAAACTCACGCCTTCATTCCCAGAGTGGGTAGGCAGAGCTAAAGAATTGCCAACAAGTCTTAAAACTTCTTGATAATTCTGTAACCACATTTTGCAAAAGTAGGCTAAGATTTTTCCCAATGTATTAGTGACAGGTGGCAAGCCCATTGCCTAACAGTACTGCAAGCCTTTATTCCCTTAGTCGCCTCTCACGACATCCACGGGAAGACATGGATGAAACGCCCAATTTAAGCACTAAAATCAAATTATAATTACACAATAAAGGAAAAACTCAACATTATCACCGGAATCGCCGAATCGCGATAATAAATTCTATTACGAGAGCAAATCGAGAAGGAAAAAAGAAATGATAAATCGTTAAAATTCTACAACCGTGTAACAATTTCGCGAGTCAATTTTTCCGATACGTTCGCAGACCTAAGGGAAATTATCAAGATGGAGATAGTCGCTAAGTTGTCCCGGAGTGGGGCTCGGTTCGCCTTTTCACTCATATTGTTCGTTTTTGGCAAGCTTTATCGGGCACTTTTAAAATTGAAAAATGTTTGACCTCTTCAATTGAGTTGGCAACGATTTTATGAAAAAATCACGGCTCCTTTCATATATTTCAGGTAGAGTTTTTTTTTACATTCTTAGTAAATAAGGCTTTCGACTTTTCGTCTGTTTTTAAAATTTATTTTATCACTTAGTGATGTTGAAATTAAAATTAATTTACCGCGATTTTGAATCTTATGTTCTACCTAATACTTGCTATATTACATAACGGTAACGTTGCCATGTTAAGTATTTTTTTATTAAAACAGGTAAAGGAAAAAAGTTTGTGAAAATCAAAGTTAAAACACTAATTTGAAGTTTAAGGTTAGTTGGCACCTATTATTACCCTGCCTACAAAGCTGTCCTGTGTTCGATATCACATAAAATAAAATATTGAATTTTCTATGTACCTATTGAGTATTTATTCCTCTACATTATGTATGTTAATATATCGTTACCTAGGTACCCATAGTACTAGCCTACACTGTCAATTGGGGTGTTATTGTCGCTATTATTTAACCTTATAACTTAACCTGCCTATACTTTTATCAAGCTTAATTAAAACCGGGTGACTGCTCTTATTATCTCCCTTTACCTAGCCTATAACGAATGAGACGCACTGAACGACAAGCAATAAAAACTGAAAAACAAATAGCGCCATAAAAACAGAATCCATCAAACTGACCATTTTGTTTTATCGTAAAACTATCACGTCTACTACCGATCAGCTGTCAACATTGACATTGACAGTTGACAGCGGTGACGTCACAGCGATTTGCCGCGATCTGCCCCGATGACTGGCCGACGCCCGAACTTTTTTAATTTCACTCAAAAACCCTGGCAGGTCGGGAGGGATCGTTAGAATTAACAATGAAATATTGGGGCTTGATTAATGGCTGGTTTCTTATTTTAATTTTGAATTTGGAACGCGCGATTGCGAATTGCGTACAAGCACGAGTTTGTGACTTTAATGTTATTAAATACTTGATTTTCCAACTTCGCGCGTGTAAGGACTTTATTTTCAGTTTGAAATCTGACGATATAATATAATATCATTTATAATGTTTAACGATACATTATCTTTACATAGTATATATACTAACCAAAGCAACAATTAATCTGATAGAATCCAGAGAAGAAAATAAATGTAACAAACAACAATACTCAATTTTAGACAAACAAGTTAAACGTAGCATCCGACGAGATATTCGAAACTTCAATACTAAACTAGTCGAAATAGCCTTAAAAAAACATACTTCTCTGAGGGCAGCCAAACATGGGACTACAACACAAAAGACCTGGATTACAAGCTTGCGAGACGAGGATGGGAATAAATATTGTAGCAGAGACAAAGTCAGCGAAATCTGCACTAAGTTTTATACATCACTCTATTCGGACCCTTCTCTGTCATCATCACCCTCTACCGAGCAGTACTCTTGTCCCGACACCATCTCTCCAATAACTGGGTACGAAACCAATATTGCCCTTAAAGATTTAAAATACCAAAAAAGTCCCGGAGAAGATGGTATTACAACCGAAGTCCTCAAAACAGGAAAACAAGTTCTATTGCCCCATATTACAAATCTGTTCAATTCCATTCTCCATACTGGCCAATTCCCTCGTGACTTCTGCCACTCAAATATAACACTTCTCCACAAAAAGGGCGACAAATCTGACATTGGGAATTACAGACCAATCAGTTTAATATCGCATATTTATAAATTATTTATTAAGGTCATCGAAAACCGTATTGCTCCACTGCTGGACAAACATCAACCTCAGGAACAAGCTGGATTTCGACCCAGTTTTTCTACTACAGACCACCTCCACACGATCAATCAAATAATTGAGAAGTCCAACGAGTTCAACAGACCACTCTACCTCGCATTCGTGGATTACAGCAAAGCGTTTGACAGCGTCAGGCACTCTGCTGTATTTTCCGCAATGCGTAATCAGAGCATCGATAACACCTATGTTGAACTCGTTCGTGCTATCTACCAGCACAGTACAGCCAGCATCAAGCTGCATGCTCCCGGCCCAAAATTCCGCATCGAAAAAGGCGTTAAACAGGGCGATCCGCTATCTCCAAAGTTGTTCACCAGTTGCCTTCAAGAAATTTTCAGACAGCTAGCGGTTTCGTGGGAGACTATGGGCATCGACGTCGACGGAAACAGGTTAACAAACCTCCGCTTTGCTGACGACGTCGTCCTATTCTCTCACACAGCAACCCAACTTGAACGAATGCTCCAAGAACTGAGCACGGCAAGTCTTGAAGTCGGACTCAAAATAAATAGGATGAAGACCCAGCTGATGACCAATGGCACGACACGTAGGGTCACGGTAGATGGGCAAGATATACAATACGTTGACGAGTATATCTACTTGGGCCAGATAGTATCCTTCGACAACAGGCAGGCTAAGGAAATTGATCGACGGATCCAAAACGCCTGGAAGAGCTTCTGGTCCATGAAGGCGCTAATGAAGGGCAACCTTCCACTTTCACTAAAGCGCAAACTCGTCGACGTTTGTATTCTTCCCATCCTAACCTACGGTGCCCAAACTTGGTCATTGACTGAAGCCCAAAAAACCCGACTCAAGATTTGCCAGCGAGCAATGGAGCGCAGCATACTCGGGGTTCGTAGAACTGACAAGATCAGAAACACCGAACTGCGCTCCAAAACTGGCATTGCTGATGTGGGTGACAAGACCGCTAGGCTTAAGTGGGACTGGGCTGGACACGTCTGCCGAATGCATCCGGAACGGTGGGCCAGGGTTGCCACCGAATGGACTCCGCAAGATGGCCACCGGAGCAGAGGCAGACCAAAAAGGAGATGGCGGGACGACTTGGACGCGTTTCAAAGCGAATGGCGGGAGCATGCACTCAACAGGGACGAATGGAGAAAAGGAGGGGAGGCCTTTGCCCAGCAGTGGGACACCAAAATGGGCTAAAAAAAAAAAAAAAAAAAAAAAAAAAAAAAAAAAAAAAAAAAAAAAAAAAAAAAAAAAAAAAGTATATATAAAAAGTAGAGTGATTCAAGACAAAGGTTTATATGTGTAATTCATTCTGGTTTATGTACGCGAGTTACAGAAACCTTTTTTTAAGGCATAGAGAAGGCTAACGAGCACGCAGGCCACCTGATGGTAAGTGGAAACTGTGACCCATAGACATTGGCATTCACAAGACCGCGATCCCAAGACTGCAAATGCAATGCCAACCCTGAAGACTAAGATGGAACGCCTCTATGGTAGTCATTTCACCGGCTGCCTTATCCCTAAACCGAACCGGGTGGTAGGACCTTGTGCAAACCCTGCACAAGGTCCTACCACCCGCAAAAAACTCACATAAACAGAAGCGAAGTGAGGGCGGGTCGTTAGTTATGTATAATGACTGCGTATTTTTACATTTTCATCTAAATTAGTATAATAATTATTATCTCGTATACTTTTAAATCTCTTAGTTTGGTAGGTTTCTTTACAAAGCATTACTTGCGACGCTAAGACGAATATAACGACACGTTTGTCAAAATCCGCCATCACTTCAGCCTCTACTAAGAACAAAGAACCATAGCTAAATATCACATAGGTTGCTTAATTGACAATAGTTTTTATTTGAAAAGTTATTCTTTTTAAATTATGTTCTTGTAAATGAACGATTTAGTTAGCAGGTTTTCTGGAAACCGTCGTATCACCCGTTTTAAACTACAATTTTTTGTAAAATTTTTTTATGGCATGGGATGGCAAACGAGCACACAGGCCACCTGATGGTAAGTGGAAACTGTGACCCATAGACATTCGCATTCACAAGACTGCAAATGCGTTGCCAACCCTGAGAACTAAGATGGAATGCCTCTATGCTAGTCATTTCACCGGTTGTCTTATCCCCAAACCGGAACACAACAATGCAAACACTGCTGCTTGGCAGTAGGTTAATGGATAACATGGTGGTACCAACCCGGACGGACCCTGCACAAGGTCCTCCCACAAGTGAAGAGAGAGTGAAAAAGAAGAATATTATAATGAGAAATCAAATCATCTTTTCTTCGAACAACGCCAGAATACAAAAACTGTACGTTTATTAAATATTTTACAGTGAATTCAAAGCTACAAACGTCTGCTCGCATATATTTCAATTCATTCTAAATTTGAAGTCTTCCAAATTCGTAACGACCACGCCATCCCATTTAAAATCGGTCTAAAACCGTTACCTTGTAAAAAACGACACAACTCAAACTGTATTTCTAAATTTAAAATTAGAGCTCTGCTACCATAAACTGTAAAACCGACTGTTATGTTTCACTTGCGTCCCTTTTGTATTTAAGCCAAATTGTCTGAAATAAATCGGAATCTTAACTAAATAAACTGTGAACAAAGCCGCAACCCACCTGCCCTAGCCCATTACGGATAACAAGTGTACTGCCCGTCCGTTTGTCTTTATTTATCAGTCGCAATCGCACAATTAAGCTTGATCCGAGTATTGGATTCCGAGGCTCGGACCGTCATTTGCGCAGACACCGTTCAAACTGAGCGGCCATTAGAGAGAAATGGAGAAAATCAGGGGAGCAAGCGGGTTAGGTAAAAGAGTTGTAGGGTAAGGCAGGACAGGCAGCGGATAAGGTTGGTAGGGTCAAAATCAGATTTTGCATCGTGTACTACTGATACAAGGATACAAATAATTAGTATGTTAAAATTACAGTAAGTTCATAAAATTAATAACACTTGGCGATATGCACACAATGGGTGTCTTAGCTAAGGACGGTATTAAAACGTATGTTACAAAAAATACAAATCGTTTGAGATCTAAAGAACTATTTTCATGATTTATTACTGATCCTAAAGAAAGTAAAAATAACACAAAAATCTTTTTTTTTAAAACATCTTCAGGAAGCGAATATTTATAAAATTACGGCCGTTTGCTGCAACGTGATTAATAACTTGCCCACCCTTTTGGTACAAGTACAACTCATTCAGGTTTACTTAAAACAACTGCGAAGTTATTTTACGGACACCACTTTGTTAATAATTAACAAAACACGGTTAAATTAATTGAATAAGGGCACATTAAAGAGATTAATTATTTGTTCTTTCAGTGATTGCTACAAAATCAAAAAACCGTCATTTAAATCAGGTAACTTCATGTCTGACTGACCTATTCATTTAGTGGAAGTTCTTTGCATTTTCTAGCTCTTAACAATCAATAAACAAGCTAAACTAAATTGCTAAACAAGTGAACGCGACAGGTAAACTAATTTACTTTTCACGTGGAATCTACCATCAAAACTGATTACATACTTTTATCAGCTTCATCTCATCATCAAAGTTGCAAAGCAAAACTCAATTTTGAAGTATTAAAATATACACGAGCAAAAAATTTAATTCTGTCCCTCAGTTTCATTTCTAGGGTAAAATAAACCCGACTCCATTTTTCAATACAAATTAATCGGGTCGCCCAGTGCGCGCAGAATATTGAACAGGCCGACTAAAATATAATCAAATAAACCGAGTCGATCTCTGACATCGACTCTTCGAATAACGATGACTGAACATGGTAACCTTCGGTTTTAAGGATGACAATCGAGTAGATTACAAACTATGTTTTTTATGCCAGAATTCGTACGTTTGGATTTTTCCAGTAGTTTTTTTATAAACGAAATTTTATTAATACTGGCTGGTGATAAAATTACGCTAAAAAAGAATTACATATACATACATACATATCTTCACGCCTGTAATCCCAAAGTGGGCTAGGCAGAGCTACTGAATTATAACTTTAGAAAGTTGTTGATAATTCAGTAACGACAATTTGCAGAAATAGGCTAAGATGTTTACCAGCATATAAGTGACAGGTTGCAAGCCCATCGCCTAACAGTATTACAATCCTATATTCCCTTAGTTGCCTCTTACGACATCCACGGGAAGACATGGAGTGGCACTATTCTAACCCGGCAACCACACGGATAATTAAAAATAATTAATTTTGAAAAAATAACTATGCTAAGTTGTCTATAAATATATCTCTGTATATTTCATATTCATCACTTCAGGCATTAACCCTGGAAGTAGAAACAAACAAACAAACATTTTATCATTTATATTATTAGTAGCTTTTACCTGCGACTCCGTTTACGCAAAAGCATGTGTTTTTTTTTTAGTTAAGATTAGATAAATTTCTATGTTTTAAGAGCTGAATGTCACTTCTACAATCAAGACAACTCATATTAAAAATCAAAGCCATTTAGGCTGCAGAGCGTACCAAAGAAACACATACATACACTCCAGAAACATAACCTTTCTTCTGAAACTATCAGATAAAAAGTAAAACATGCTCAGAATTCGGACTCAGATTGTTTTCAGCACCAGATAAACCTAACAGAGAAGCTTAAATCTCTCAACAAAATCCGAACTAACGACCTCCGGTACATTAAACAAAATAATTTATCACAGAACTGACGTGACATCATGTTCCTCTCATCAGTTTTTATTCAAACTGTTTTTATTTATTAAATAGAAATGAAATTTCAACCTTTAGAGTGCTTTCATACTCATAATTGAATTTATTTTGAAATGTATCTAAATTGGGGAATGGAGGCGTGGGAGCCCGCAGTATTATGTTTTACTTGCGCAAGGGGACATTTCCATTTTAAATAAGTAAAATCCCCCCTGCCTACGAAGCTAGAGGTGCTGGGTTCAAATCCCGGTAAGGGCAGATATTTGTGTGATGAGCGCGAATATTTGTTCCTGAGTCATGGATGTTTTCTATGTATTTAAGTATATATTTCTCTATATAAGTATTTATATCGTTGTCTAGTACCCATAGTACAAGCCTAGAGCTTAGTTTGTGGCTAGGATAATTGGTGTGACATTGTCCCCTAATTTTTTTTTTTTTTTTTTTATCCTGACAAAGAAATGAATTTGAATTTGAATTTAAAAATTACAATCCGCAATATTTTGCCCTTGGAAATTGTAGCAAATTACCTGCCTCCAGCAGCAGTGTTTGCATTGTTCTGTTAAGTTGAAGTGACTAGCATATCTCACACAAATTGACCTATTCCCAAATTAAATTCTAGGATTTTACCACGGTTTCTTGAGTTAGACCTAACTCAAGAACCTGCACTCGCACTCATCACACTAATAAATTGCTCTTAATTAGAAGTATTTCTACCGCCAGCTTCGTCAGAAGGTCAGCGCCAACTAAAGCTGGGTCCACATTTGTATCGTTTTGGCAATCACGATCGTGCGTATCGTATCGAGTACGCGTATCCTAAGTATAGACGCTCACTTTGGGCATTCCGTATCACTAGTATTATATAATTGCGCGAAAAAATACGTCCATACTAGCCGTAGCGTAGCACAGCATAGTATCAAAACGTCGTATCCCTTTTGTTGATCGGAGGAAAACCGACTCAATGTGGATCGCATTGTATCACCTATCAATTATAACTGCGTATCGATACAGTATCATACACGTCCATACTTTACCGATCTTGATACGCGAATATCTGATGGAGAGCGTGTGGGGTATTTAATAAACGCGTAGCAGCCGTAGCACCATGGATCGCGAACGGTCAGATACGGTGCGTAGCATGATCGCGATCTTTTTGCGTTCATACTAACGATCATGATAAGCGTCGGTGCTACGCAACGAAGATACGATACGGCAAAATGGTACAAATATGGACCCAGCATAAGCTGACTGCGCGACGCGTCGTCGTTGCGTTGATATTTTGACAGCAAAAGCGATTGTACCTACGCGTCAAAAATCTTCCAGCGCTGCCCATAAGAAAACACTGCTGAAAAGAAATGCCGCTAGAAACTCAACACAAAGCAGCTGTCAGTAATTTTTTAACATAATTATTTCTTATGACTTTGATAATACATTCAGGGGCAAAAATAAAGGGTCAGCGTTTTTCATACAAACGAGGCTATTTCGCAGCCTTGGTTCCTTGCAAGGGATTGTTTTGAGGTTTAATGGTGGATACTCCAATGTTCAATAGAGGACGTCAAAAGTTCCAAAGATACCTAACTTATCGCACAATCCGGTAACACCACAGCGAGATAGTTTGGGTTAGCATTTGGATTTCCTTACATTTTGCGCAATTCCGGCGTTAACCGCAGATTCAATAAAATAGGTATCCTAGGCACTCTGGATTCCTGTATCGATGCTCGGGGTATCCATCATCAGATTTCACTATAAGCATCCCCTGGCGCAAGGCTCGAAATAGCCTCTTTAGTATGAAAATCGCACTCTAACCCTTTTTTTTCCCTGAGTGTACTTAAAACGTCGCATTATTTCAAATTATGAATATAAAGTAAAATATCATGCGTAGTTGAACGAGACAGTGTTTCAAATCCCAGATTACAAGGTATGACAAGGAATAAGAATAATTCCGTGTGGTTGCCGGCTTAGAATTGTGCCACTCCATGTCTTCCCGTGGAAGTCGTAAGAGGCGACTAAGGGAATAAAGGCTTGTAGTACTGTTAGGAGATGGGCTTGCTACCTGTCACTAATATACATACACTGTTAAACATCTTAGCCTAATTGTGCAAATTGTGGTTACAGACAGAGTTATCAACAAATTTTTAGAGTTGTTGGTAATTCTGTAGCTCTGCCTACCGCACTCTGGGAATGAAGGCGTGAAGGTATGTATGTATGTAAAATGGTCTACACTAACATTATAAAGTTTAATTCTTTGTTTGCATTGAATAGGCTCCGAATCTACTGAAACGATTTTAAAACCTATTTCAACGTTGGATTGCTACATTATTCCTGAGTCACATAGGTTATGTTTTATTTTTTCTGCGCTGATGGAGTCGCGGACAATAGCTTTATAAAATAAAGTGGAATAGAGGCTGTGTGCTTTTGCTTTGATGATGTAAAACAAACTCAAATCCAAATTTAAAACCATTTATTTCACGTTTTTCCACTGTTTTTTAATTAACTGAACGTAAACTTTATGAAGTTATAAACTACTGCCGTCCATGTTTTCGCTTACCAAGGGCTTGCGGCAAAGCAAACGTTTGTGTGTCTTGCACAAACATTTGCGCAGGTCTGCCAACAATACCGTTACACGGAATCGGTTTTTGAATCGGAAAAGATAAATACTGGTTCTCGAAACTTGGGAAACGTTTGAGGTGAGTTTTGTTTAGTTTTCTAGAATAGGTAATATAATAGGTAATGGTAATACTTAAAGTGTTTTTGTAGCTAGGTTTATTAAGTTCTAAAGCAATTAGTTTAGACCGGCTGCAATGTATCTGTGTCCATAGATATTTCTCTTTCTAAGTTTGTCTGGAAGAGATAGAGAGACCTATAATTTAAATGCACTGTTCTGTATCATGTTTCTTTTGGTGTGTCAATAAGGAGTATTTTTATTGTATTTTAAACCTAAAGGTCAAGAGAAATAATAACATGTCGAAAAAATATGGTATAAGAATTGATGATTGTGGTTTACATTTTAACAAATATACTTGTGGGAGGACCTTGTGCAGGGTCCGTCCGGGTTGGTACCACCATCTTATCCATTAACCTACCGCCAAGCAGCAGTGTTCGCATTGTTGTGTTCCGGTTTGGGGATAAGACAGCCGGTGAAATTACTAGCATAGAGGCATTCCATCTTCGTCCTCAGGGTTGGCAACGCATTTGCAGTCTTAGGATTGCGGTCTTGTGAATGCGAATGTCTATGGGACACAGTTTCCACTTACCATCAGGTGGCCTGTGTGCACGTTTGCCTTCCTATGATATTAAAAAAATAAATATATATATCTATATATATACTATATTATATATATATATATATATAATAACAATAATAAAGCTACTAATTGTAAAAACTATTTATACTCGCTACTAATTTATCGACAGATCGTTTGTCAATAGCCACAGGTAAATAAAAAAAAAAAACAAGTACCAGACGGACGCGCACAAAAGGATTACATACGACCACCGTACAATTGACGACGCGGTAGCCTAGTCGGTAGTGATCCTGCCTACGAAGCTAGCGGTCCCGGGTTCGATCCCCGGCAAATATTTGTGTTATGAACAGAAGTGTATTTAAGTATGCATTTATCTATATAAGTAAGTTTATCGATGCCTAGTACCCATAGTACAAGCCTAGAGCTTAGTTTGGGGCTAGTTGGTCAATTTGTGTTTGATCGTCCCGTGATATTTATTTATTTTAATAATATTCTGTTACTGGTGGGAGAACCTTGTGCAAGGTCCGTCTGAACCGTTAAAACCATCTTATCATTTAACCTACCGCCAAGCAGAAGTGTTCTCATTGCTGTACTCCGGTATAGGGATAAGACAACCGGTAAAATTACTAGCATAGAGGCATTCCCTCGTAGTGAGAGTTACCAATGCATTGGCGGTCTTCAGGATTGCAGTCCTTAGATAGTAGGTTTTGAGAATAGGGCCCCACTTACCATCAAGTAACCTGGGCTGAGATTATAGGGAGTAAAACCATATTGCTTTGTTATGGTATTGTTTTTAACTTAGTCGCCATTACCGTCAAGTAAATAAGAGCCATCAAAACGTAGACAATAATCTCGGTTCTGTGTGCTCATTTACATTTTGCAAGCCATGAAAAACAATGTTTAACTAAACCATAAAGATTGCTTAACAAATAAATAAAATCAATAAATATCAGGGGACAATGTCACACGAATTGACCTAGTCCCAAACTAAGCTCTGGGCTTGTACTATGGGTACTAGACAACGATATAAATACTTATATAGAGAAATATATACTTAAATACATAGAAAACATCCAAGACTCAGGAACAAATACTCGCGCTCATCACACAAATCTGCCCTTACCGGGATTTGAACCCAGGACCGCTAGCTTCGTAGGCAGGGTCACTACCAACTAGGCCAGCGCGTCGTATAATATGCATTCTTTTAGCTAGAAACAAATGCAATGTTCCAGCGAGCAACAAATCCAAACAGCAACTGTAACAGTCGACTCTGTAGTTTTTCTCATGAATTTCATAAAAGCATTTCACTCACGTCGTGATGTTTGAGCCAGGTTTGCATTAGCCTATTTTTGCGGACACCATGACGGAAAGCAAACCAAACAGTGTTATTTCAAAGTATTTTCCGTTGAAATTAGTCTGAAACCGCTGCGGGCTTCAGGTAAATAGAGTGGGTAGTCCTTGTAAAACATGTACGTTTTTAAGGGCTTGTAATTGTTATATTTTTGAAAAAAAGTATAGTTTGCATACCGTCATACCGGACCTCACTATATGGAAACAGCATCTAGTAGGTAGGTAGGTTGACTTGTGGGAGGACCTTGTGCAGGGTGCGTCCGGGTTGGTACCACCATCTTATCCATTAAACTACCGCCAAGCAGCAGTGTTTGCATTGTGGTGTTCCGGTTTGGGAATAAGACAGCCGGTGAAATGACTAGCATAGGGGCATTCCATCTTAGTCCTCAGGGTTGCCAGTGCATATGCAGTCTTGCGAATGCGAATGTCTATGGGTCACAGTTTCCACTTACCATCAGGTGGCCTGTGCGCTCGTTTGCCTTCCTATGCCATAAAAAAAAACATATTGATATTCATAATGTTAACGTTTTATTTTTAACTCAACCGCTAAGTAAATAAGAGCTATCGTAACGTTGATAATACGTGTCAAAAGCAATAAGGTTTTACGGTCTAAAATCTCAGCCCAGAGTCTCTATTTTACTCTTCAAAATGATATTGCTTTTAAAGTGTTATTGTATTGTTTTTAACTGGGCCTCCATTACTGTAAAGGAAATAAGACCTAATCTCATCAAAACGTTGACATTACGGAAACAAGCCAAAAGCAAATAACAAGAACATTAAATAACAAAGCAAACAGCAAGCTTTATAATCCCGACTGTTGCTAATCAACTTTAAATCGTTATAAATCCTAAATGATCATTTAAAATGAAAAATGATGAATAAATTATACAAATTATTTTTAAATACCTATTCAACGATATCCCACTTGTAGTAATTCTTCGACTTGTTTTTCTTTTTTACAATATGGCGTCTGATTGCCGCGATTTGGATTTTTTATCACTGTCATTTATTTAGCGACACTCACAAGATTAAGAAAAATCAATTGACATAATCATCATCGAAATCCACGCGTTTAGTTTCTAGAGTGCCACAAAATAACAAACATACATGTATTGACTGATAAACAGACCCTACTCCTTCGGCAGTCGGATAGAAACAGGAGACGGGATTACACAAATTGATATAGTCCCAACTAAGCTCTAGGCTTTTACTTTTGGTACTACATACATAAACTCACGCCTTCATTCTCAGAGTGGGGTAGGCAGAGCTAAAGAATTACCAACAACTTTTAAAACTTGTTGATAATTCTGTAACCACAATTTGCACAAATAGGCTAAGATGTTTATCAGCGTATTAGTAACAAGTTGCAAGCCCATCGCCTAACAGTACTATAAGCCTATATTCCCTTAGTCGCCTCTTACGACATCCACGGGAAGACATGGAGTGGCACTATTCTAACCCGGCAACCACACTACTTTTGGTACTATACTCTGATTATTCTAAGATAATGCAACTGACAGCTCATTATACTTATTTTCTTATCTTTACATAAATACTACATCGGTACGAAGTCCGCGACGCCATTCGGAAATTTAAATAATAAATCGTCGTTTTTCTTAACACATCGCTTGTGAGTATAGTTAGTGATTAAAATAACGAAATACAGCTGTCATGGGCACCATCTTACCAATAATCAGAGTATACACAACGATAAACATGTTTATCTACACAAATATCATAAGTCCACTATTATGCGTTCAAAACCCGTAGGAAATGACCAGCATTATAACAACCAATTTTACTATGAGAAGTTTCTTGTGTGTGGTCGTAGGTAAAGCTGTACTGTAAAGTTATTATTGAATAGATTTTGGTAAGGTTATGAGTTTAAATTTGGAACAGCTGTCAAAACTAAAGAGAGTCTCTATTCTATTATTTAGTATGTTTATTTTTAATATAAACCGCACGACGTTTGATCTCGTGTGACTTGAGAATAGGGACTTCATTCGTTGGTCTATGATTTTTTTTTTAAACATTCGTCTTGACGGGGAATCGGATTGCCG
Source organism: Acleris emargana (assembly GCA_927399475.2). Lineage (NCBI taxonomy): Eukaryota > Metazoa > Arthropoda > Insecta > Lepidoptera > Tortricidae > Acleris > Acleris emargana. The sequence continues at coordinate 1,716,733 of OV656836.1, read as the reverse complement.
CCATTATTGTTTTCATTTGTTGGTTGGATTTTGCTGTTACGAAAGTAAAATAATTCTTAATTTATGATACGTGTACATATAAAGTTGTGTATGCAACTGTACATAATTAGGCCTTAAAACACTCGCGTGATCCTATTATGAAACTCGCTAACACTCGTATTTTAAGGCCTCTCATTATGCAACAGTTGCATAAACTACTTTTATATAGAGAAATATATACTTAAATACACAAAAATCCATTCAAAACTCTGGAACTATTTGTTCCAGACATCTTCACAAAAAAAAATTGCCCATACCGGGAATCGAACTTAGACCACTATCTTTGCAGGCAGTGACACTTCCAACACGTCTAAACGCCTTATCAAAACTTATGTAATACATTAGCTCTGAAACAACCTGTATTCAAATGAAATCCAATATGGCGACTACACAGGGCTACCAACACATCTAGCCACTGACCGTTTACAGCCAACAAGGCAAAAATGGCCACCCGCCAAGGCAGTTAGTAAGCAAATTCAAACCATTTTACGTAAACACTAACATGTGTTGCAAATCATAAGAAACATGCATGTTTTATATTCAGACAACAAAACATTGTGAATAAAAGCAGGCTGCAGTCGCTATTACCATCGTATTAGCATAACATTAATGTATATTACAGGAGTATTATACTGTATTATATAATAACTAGCTGACCCGGCAAACGTTGTTTTGCCATGTATATTATTTAAAGGACCACCCTTAACATTTAGGGGGATGATAGATGTTGTCCGATTCGCAAACCTAACAGATATGCACACAAAACTTCTTGAAAATCGGTCGACCCATTTCGGAGGAGTTTAATTACAAACACAGTGACACGAGAATTTTATATATTACTAGCTGTCCGCGCCCGGCGCCGCCCGGATTCATACAAACCTTATGAAAAATAGATAGTAGCCGATTCTCAGATCTACTGAATATGCATATAAAATTTCATAAGAATCGGTCAAGCCGTTTCGGAGGAGTACGGTAACTAACATTGTGACATGGAAATTTTATATATTAGAAGGAGAAGATAGAGAAGATATATCTCGCTTTGTTTAGCTGCAATAGTTTTGTATCCAAATCTAAAAATAAACTATCAGTATAGGGTTCTGAAATTCTAATAAGTTCTTATTGTCCTGAGCAATATTGGAAACTTGATGAACCATATATCTACATAAACGGGTATTTGACGAAAAATATTATAATGATTTTTGTTTGTGTGTTTTTAACCGACTTTAAAAATAAACGATTATTGTTTGATACAAACATACACACAAAGGGTCTCACACAGAACTTGTGAGAGTGCATTTGTTTTTAAGATAATCGCGAAGGTGTCCCTTTTCTCAATCTTTCAAGGGTTCGCTGGAAGTAATCATACAAACAAATGCAATACTTTCCAAAGTATGATCTTAATAATTCAGGAATGGTATGTATATACACTATGACTGCAATTATATCCTACCTAACTAATTTTGAAAAAACTAAATGTAAAATTTAAAAAACTGTTGCGTGAGATTTCCTCTTTTTCACGAATACCCAATAAATAATTTAAAAGTATGACCATTGCAAAAACCAACAACTTCCTAGACAACGCCAAATATAGGGCAAACAGAGAAAAGTCACCAGGTCTCAATAAAAACGTACCAACACCGAACTAAACTTTTTCCACTGAAACAAGTTAAGAAGACGGAGACAAAAGTACATTTCTCACCTCCCAAGAGATGATCATAAGAAATAGACGCAAGTTATAGCTTAGGTAACTTCAGTATATCTAAACGCGTATACACTGATTAAATTATGGTGAACTCAGAGCCCAGAGGCATCTTAGAAAAGATAGTGAGGCCCATACAAAATTACATTTCATAAGCTGCGATTAGTTTGCCAGTATCCAACCTTTTTTGCTAACTGGGGGGTTATTATGACATAGCTATGTAGTGTAAGGTCTAATTCTATGGAACTTGCTAACTATGTAAACAAACCGCCATTTTGAAATTGTCTCTGAATGATGAATTTACTAGTGATGGGCAATACTTCTTTATTTATGTCAAACCATATCGAATATTAAAATACCGAAATTAAAAAACGAGTAGTTACTTATTTCTAATTTGTTTAATCACGATCTGAAGAAAATTCGGTGCTTGAAGATGATATATCACCAGTATTTATTACAAAAGGTGCCGTTATATCATCTGTGACTATGATCAGCGTGAGTTAGGTAATGTGTAGGGGCCTTAATATATCGCCAACTTTAGCCACAACACTACCCATCATAGACAATTGTAGATTTTAAAAGAAACAAAAACGTCATCCCGTCATGTCCTAATAACCTAACTTATGAAAAAATTTAAACTTTGAATGAAATATCCAAGATAGAGTTACATATTTGGTGATTTTGTATTTTAAAGTAACGACCGTTTCAATAGGTTATGGTTTCAATGGTGTTTGATGAGGTGGTGTGAAAATTCAAGGAGAAACAGTGAAAAAACAAAGTTAAGTCTTTTGTTTACATAGTTAGCAAGTTCCATAGAAATACACTATAGTTCATTTTACGGCGAGGGTAAGGACAGAGCTGTGGTTATATATCTCTGTCCTTTTCTTTTAGCGTAAACTGAACTACATGGCTATGTCATGTCATAATAACCCCTCTGTTAAACCTCAGTTTGGCAATGAGTGAATTAATAGTACATTGTGTATTAAGGTCGGTAAGTAAGGAATTACGATCGAGGCTCTAGTAGAAGCCCGAAGTCGAAGACTGAGGGCTTTCTGAGTCGAGGTTCGTAATTTCTGTACCGACCGTGAAACATACAATGTTTTTCATCACATTTGCGAGTAAATAAATAAAATTATAGGACAGAAAACACTTATAATACTTACACAAGTCAGCACAACTATTATTACGAATTACTTGAACTTTTTTTAAGCGGATGACGGGCGGACTCCACAGATTATACAAATGTTTCGTTCAGAAACGTTAAGGGCAAATACTTACGTAGGTATACATACAGCCCTGAAGGAGTGTAAAAAAAAACGACGTTTTGACACAGAAAACTATTAAAATCGATTATTAAGAACATTAATTGAGTATTTATGTAACATGTAGCGAGATTGCAATGAAATTCCTGTTTAAATAACATTTTAAGACAATTTTTCAATTGCGTGTAAACTCTTTGCTTGAACTTGCATGACCTGTGTGCTGTGCTATAAATTAAAAAAAAATTACTTACCGACCTTGGGTTTCATGGTAAATAAAAAGGTCGAGGGTTTTATATGGGGCATTGCGGCCAAGTTAACCTGTATGTTTAGATACTGTTTACGTGCAAGTGTGATGAAAAAAACTGTACTATGTATATTGGAGGAAATAAATGGAAAAAAAACCCGACTACGAAACGTTTTTACTACCCTATTTCCGAAGGAGGAGAGTAATGTTATTGACCTGTATGTATGTGTTGTTAGATTCGTCTTACCATTGCAGGTTTCAACGCGGGTTATTCAAACAGCAGGTGGTTTTTAGAAGTCCTTGTAGAAGTTTGTTTGCGTTTTTGAAGGCGATTTTTTTATAAAAACCTTTATTTTTCTGACACGTTTCGTTTCTGTTGGGGTCGCAGTTCTAACCTAACCTGACCTTCTTTTATGCTAGCAGAAAAAAAAAACTATTCCATAATAGAAGTATGCTTCTAGGATTCTTATGCTACATACAATTATGCTAACCAAACTTCGGCAAAAGTAAGTTTCTGCTAAATAATAATTTCCTGTAAAATTTTATATTTCTGCCAATTAATCATTCGACTAAACGTGTTTCTGCGATACATGTTATTCGATGTGTATTTCGAACAATAATTATTCTATCAGGCGAATCCTGGGAAACAGGCGTGATTTAATGTAAATAATTATGTGTATGAACTTACGTTATAGCTTTTTTTTTGTCCGATTCTTAATATTCTATTTTTGCTTTTCCAAATATTACTATACCTTATATATTATGTTTAAAACCTAACGTTTATTTAACCTAACAACACAAAAACCAAACAACCATAATAAACGTTGACGGAGCTCCGTGGCGCGGAGTTCCTGTATTAGACATGTATTTGATTATGTTTATTACAAGTAAACATTAAGTTATTAACTTTAGGTTTATTGATCAATTAGGACACACAAGTTTAGCTGTCATGATATTAGGGCTAATGAAAATTATATCAATAGTTGGTATACCTAATGAAATTAGATTTTATGAAATTCAGTCTAGTGGAGGTGAACCGATCCATAGACATTCGCACTATCAAGACAATAATATTGAGACTGCAACCCTAAGACCGTGTACGTCACCAACCCTGAGGACTTAGGTGAAATGCGTCTTTGCTAGTTATTTCAGTGGAACATAACAATGCGAACACTGCTGCTTCGCGGTAGCTTCAAGGATAAGACTTGTGTCCTAATGTATTTATTTGTCAAAAGGGTAGCATTTTGTCCAAGCGCGATTTTTTCGGTCTGGATGAAAAAAAAACATTTTATTCACCAACCTGTCTTTTATTTATATAAAGATAATGATTTTTAAACAACGGTTCAAATTGCAACAGAAAGCACATTATGTTTGTCAAACCAAAATCAAAACTCTTTTTACTTTTGAACTCGAAAACATTATGACAACATTTTATAACCTTCATGGGTACTGAAAAGCACATTCATCTAGTAAGGCCCAGCGTACAAATAATATGTCTATTGCAATAGGATAATGTAGAATTTTCCTATAAAGACTGAAAATTAACATTAATTAACATCATTAATTAGCCCCGTGTGGTTGCCGGGTTAGAATAGAGCCACTCCATGTCTTCCCGTGGATGTCGTAAGAGGCAACTAAGGGAATATAGGCTTGTAGTACTGTTAGGCGATGGGCTTGCAACCTGTCACTAATACGCTGGTAAACATCTTAGCCTATTTGTGCAAATTGTGGTTACTGAATTGTCAACAACTTTTTGAAGTTGTAATTCTGTAGCTCTGCCTACCCCACTCTCTGGGATTACAGGCGTGAAGGTATGTATGTATGTATGTAATTATTAATTTTAGAAAATTGACTTTATTACACATTGGCACATTTTGTTATCTGGTGGGCGAGTAAGCTGTTTCTATTTGGGAGTAGACTCGCAGATGAAGGGATGAAAGATCTCCGCGCATCTCCCGTCGTTGAGCAGACCATCGCGCGTCATGGTTCCGCAGTTCTCGACGCCAGGGTAATTGGGCTCGCCCACATTCCACTTGTCGTACCCAGCCTCTGCCAGGGTCTCACCTTAAAAATAAACACGCAATTCAATGTGTGTGTTTTTGTGTGCTTGTCATTTAAAGCTTATGGCTAATAATTATTAGAGTATTTTTTAAATACAATTTGAAAGTATAGCAAATAATTGTATAGCATCTCAAACTTATAGTAACTAAAGGTTATGGAAACGAACTGTTATAGCATTTGAATGTATAGCATGTAACTGATTAAAGCAAATGAATTTAGAGAAAGTGATATTATAGTAACCAAGGGGATACCAATATTTTTATGGCAGCATTGTAGCGAATTTGTAATATGTTTAATACCTTCTAATAGGCTTTAAAATACACAGCTCTACATAAACTACCTACTCTTGAATAAGAGAGTTACACCACAGGTAGAATGCCTTATTTTAAATAATGGAACAATATAACTCACTCAGAGTGCTATGGAGAGAGCTATGCTCGGGGTTTCTCTGCGTGATAGAATCAGAAATGATGATATCCGCAGTAGAACTAAAGTTACCGACATAGCCTGAAAAAAGCTAAACTGAAGTGGCAGTGGGCGAGGCACATCGCTCGCAGGACTGACGGCCGATGGGGCCAGAAGGTTCTTGAGTGGCGTCCACGAACCGGGAGACGAGCTATAGGTAGGCCTCCAACAATGGAGTGACGACCTTGTAAGGATCGGGGGAACGCGGTGGATGCGAAGCACAAGACCGGTCTGAATGGAAAGCCTTGTGGGATGCCTATGTCCGGCAGTGATGATGATGATAACTCACCGAAAATGGTCAACCACTGACTTCGCTCATTCCAATCCAAGAAACCAAGATGAGCAAAATCTTTCCATATCGCCCCCTCGATGGTTTTGCTGGGGTTTTGGGCAAAGATGTTCTTGAGGACTTGGGATTCTAGGTCGCTGTTGATGACGGCGAGGTGCGCATGCTCCGCGGCGCAGACCATGGCGGCGCGGCGCCACTGGAGCGCCTGGCGGTGGAACTTGTAGCAGCTGCCCGTGCTCGGCTCGTGCTGGTACCCTGAAGATGAATACATGATACTATATGATGATGAATATATGATATTTAGATAGAATACAAAATGTATACCTACGATAGATATACCTGTGCAGTAAACTTTACCGGAGGAGATGTTAAAGGTTCGCCGTGTGGTTGCCGGCTTAGAATCGTGCCACTCCATGTCTTCCCGTGGGAGTCGTAAGAGGCGACTAAGGGATTAAAAGCTTGTAGTATTGTTAGGCGATGGGCTTGCTACCTGTCACTAATATACACTGTTAAACATCTTAGCCTGATTGTGCAAATTGTGGTACAGAGTTATCAACAAGTTTTTAGATTTGTTGGTAATTCTGTAGCTCTGCTTACCCCACTCTGGGAATGAAGGCGTGAAGGTATCAGTAGCGAAGCGTCCATACAACCCGATTCCCAGCGGCTTCCCTAAAAATTCCTATGCATAGAGTAGGTACCTACTAGGTATACAAACAACAAAACTTAAAACCGAAAGTAGCCCGGTGTACTATAGCTTTACCTTGCTTCATAATACGATGAATGAACACGCACTAACGCCGCAATTCAAATTTATTTATTTACCAAGCCGAAATCTATCACTCGCTCGCACCCATTCACTTACCTTTATTACTAGAAAGAAACAAGAACAATATTTTCGTATACACGCACACATGCTCAGTTACCTTTCACTACGCGCGCTCGAACTTACACACACAATTAAAACCGCCATACAAGCCGGTGACTCGGCGCCGGACCTCACTAACACATTCAAACCAAATGGTATAAAATTATAGCGCTACATTCGCTTTAAACTCGCACACAGACACAGCGGCACCTGTGTGAGCTGAGCAGTGTGAGCCACAAAGTAGTAGTAAAGTGGGAGAAGCACGCAAGTCCGGCCGGCGAACTACGGCTTATTGCATCCAATTTTGAACTTAAAGTGCATGCGTTAACTTTCTTTTCCCAAGGACACTCAACAACCGTCTCTCTCCCCCCTGTCCTCACGACCTTCAACTACTTTTTTCATTACGCCATTACTTTCGCGTCCTCGCGCTAAAATACGAGGTGTTTTGTTTTGATTTATAGTTTAATTTGTGTTATTACTTAACTTATTGTGTTTTATGAGACTCAACTAGTGAAATTTAGCTTGCTTAGTGTTCTGTGAATGTTTTTCTGTTTGGATTGTGTTATTTGCAGATTCGTGGCGACAACGGAGGTTTGTTTATATTTCGTTAAGTACCTAAATATTGTTATTTTTGCTTCGATCTAATTAGGTTATATTCGTGGTTTGGTTTTTAAATATTTTTGCCTGTACTCAAAGTACAAATGGCCGCATTGGTGCAAATTGAGTGTTGTCTTACAGATTACCTACTTAATGAACAAACATGTTTTTCAAAGTTATCCTTTGGAAATAAGAAACATGTCATTAAGTTAGGACGCGCTCGCCCAGACATAAAAATTGATTATAGGCGTAGAGATGGATTCTTCAAACATTTCCACAGCGAATTACCTAATAATTAATTAATTACCTAATATGATAAATACAATTGACTGACTGGCAGCTGCAAATTAAACAAATTATTTTGCTATTCATCTTTGCTGTTTTCCGATTCTAGCAGTGTTTGGAATCGAACAGGTTTTGCAGATATTCACAATTTATATAATTCAGTTAGGGGGACGCAGGACTTAAAAAAAAAATCGCCAAAATTGTATCATTATGACACCTAATTTAAATGATTTTATCGTATAGAACACGTTAAAATAAGCATGTTTTACTTAAAAAACTTTTCTCTAAAATCAAAATTGGCCGAGTTATAGGGGTTCAAATGTTGGTCATTTTCAAGGCGTCAGGGACTTTGTCAATATAAGGTCTATTTATGATGATTTAATTGTTTAGAATATACTAAAACGAGCATATTTTTTTAAATAAACTTTTCTCTAAAATCAATTATTACTGAAACATTACGGTTTGAATTAAAGTATGTAAAAAAAATAGGTTATGTTAGGTTAGTTTTTATATATTCCCGAAGGGCAAACCGCCCAGAAATAGGGAAATAAATTTGTATTTTTTCTAAGATTCAATCATAATAAGCACGAAAAAGGCAAGAAAAAAAAACTTATTCTATTTTCTATATTTTATTTTCTATAAGTAATTCAGCTAGAAAACATGCTCAAAGCGAGAAACATATACGGAGTTGTATATTATTACATGAGTTTGGTAACAGTAGAATTTAAACTTTTTTTGGTTATAATTTTGAGGCCCACAATCGTAAAGTGGAACGTAATCGAAATTTATTGAAACGTTTAATTGATACGGTCGTACTACTTGGAAAGCAAGAATTGCCTTTCCGCGCACTTTTAACGCACGCGACACTTCAGCACTGCTTTTTGAGAACTAGAAAGACGACATCCATTTTTTAAGGTATGTTTTTTTTATGTCACGGAAGGGGCAAACAAGCACACACGCCATACACCTTTTTTTGCTCCGGCTTGCCTATTTATTTACGTGACGCTTCGCCACTGGAAGGTATGTATGTATGTTAAAGGTAAGCCTACCTAAATTAACTTGGATTTTTACTAGGACCCCATTAAGTTTACTTATACCCCAGTAAATTGGTCCGTATGTATATTCGCAATGATCTCAAAAACGACTGAACGGTTTTTCATGCGGTTTTATTTACAAAAACCGAAGTGAAGCGAGGGTGGATCACTGGTATCTCTACCTATACATAGTATAAACAAAGTAGCATCCCGCAGTCTGTCCCCCTGTATGTATGCTTAGACCTTCCAACTACGCAACGGACTTGATTGTGGTTTTCATTAATAGATAGAGTAACTCAAAAGGATGGTTTTTATGTATAATAAATTCTGGTTTATGTACAGGTGTTACAGAAAACTCACACTAACCGAATAGCGAGGGCGGATCGCTAGTTGTATATAATATAGCATACATACATACCTTCACGGCTGTATTCCCAGAGTGGGGTAGGCAGAGCTACAGAATTACCTACAACTCTAAAAACCTGTTGATAATTCAGTAACCACAATCTGCACAGATAGGCTAAGATGTTTACCAGCGTATTAGTGACAGGTTGCAAGCCCATCGCCTAACAGTACTACAAGCCTTTATTCCCTTAGTCGCCTCTTACGACATCCACGGGATGACATGGAGTGGCACTATTCTAACCCGGCAACCACACGGGAATTTAGGGAATTAAAACTCCCAAATTGGCAACCCTTTTCGTTTACGTTTTACGGGGAATCCCTCGATGGTGTTGCGGATTAAAAATCTCTTGTTTTATTTAGTATGATTACCGCAAAAGCAATTAAAACTATACTAAGGACAAAAACTATAACATGACTTTTAGCGCCTTTAGGGTAAAAATGGTCACTTGAGTGTTACGTAATGTTTAGAGAGGGGGAGGGGGGGGGGGGGCGGGGTACAGAAAAACGTTACGGTGCGTTACAAGGGGGGGAGGAGGGAGTCTAAAATCTTCAAAAATTGCGTTACGTAATACTTGAACAGTTGTATTTTATAATATAAAGGTTTAATAACCAAATAAAATCACCTCTTGTGGTATCGCATTTCTTTTCAGGCATCTTTGCAAGGGACTTTATGCAGAAGTAGGGGTGCACGCTGGCGCAGCTCACGTCAGCCAGCTCGCCCGCGCCGGTCATCGCCAGGCAGTCCTCGTGGTTGTCCAGGTTATTGGGCTCCCCTTCGGCCCATTGCAGAGAGATATTTGACACGGACAACCCTGAAATATACGGGACATCGCTCATTTCTGAAGGATGACTTTCTGGGTTTTTACACGTGTGTAGTTAACATTAAACTGGGCCTTTTCACACGGCCAACATTGTAAAAATGACTGCAAAAAATTAGAACTACCGCATTTGACACAAACTACCCCGTACTTTCAAACGACAAGGTTACTGGAGTAATAATAACAATTAAAAAGTTACATCGTTTTTTGTGTCCTCATCAGAAACATGTCAAAAAACCGGGCAAGAGCATGTCGGACAACGGTCAGTGCAGGGTTCCGAAGCCGTGACTACAAACAAATTAGACCTCGCGATTAACTTAACTTTGCCGTTGGAGCTGGCACTTGACTCTAACAAAAACTAACTAACTAACCTAAATCAAAAAATTGTTTTACAAACCAGCTATATTTTTGAAAGACCTATCCAACGACATCCCAAACTATGAAGTGGACAAGAAAAAAAAAAACATCCCCACGTTACGGGTAGGGGAGGTACAAAATAAAATTTTCAAGATTTTATTTAACCACTTGGCGTGACTAATATATATATTTATATGTATATTTCTGCTTAATTACAGCTTTCTATTACTAAGAGTCTCTGAGCTAGGCTGCGGACTGACGGACATGGCGAAACTATAAAGGGTTCCTAGTTTGACCACGGAACCCTAAATAGGTTAACAATAAATTAACTATTACCGTCAATGGTTGTAAATTCGTCTTTGGGGTTGGTTTTGTGCTTGTGTATATCAGTAAACACTCTGCTCTCGGCTGGTTTGTAAGTCAGCATCGTTGTCCTCATCGCCTCAGCAATGGCGCTCGTCGTTGGAGAAGCCAAGGTGGCATCTGGAGGAATGATATGTATAGTGAACCATTCAATTCAGACTAAAACTTAAACTTGTAACATTAATCTGAAAAACACTGCTACAAAATAACTATGACATTGTTTTTTAAGGGCATGAAGAAAGCAACCGAGCGCACAGGCCGCCTGGCCCGGCATTCCAGGCGGTACAAACCATATCGTCTTTGCCCTGTTATCGTATTGGCAACGTTTTGATAGGTCATATTTACTTATGCACTGGGCCTCTAGTCTACGACAAACAATATTATTTTTGATGTGTTACAATACTGAAAGCCATTACTGTCAAGTAAATATGAGCTATCAATACTTTGATAATAAGATAAAAGCAATATTGTTTGTTGTCGAGGAACGGAGCCCTGGTGGGTTATTATGAGATAGCTATGCAGTTAATTTTACGACGAGCGTTAAGGACAGGGCTATGACAGTTATAGAGCTCTGCCCTTTTCTCTCAGCGTAAACTGAATTGCATAGCTATCTCATAATAACCCCACTGAGTTCTAACATAGAATTGACAGCATTATAAACAAGTTTAACGAAAAGCAAGCTTAATAAGACCCAACAGCTGCTGTTCGGATAATGTCATCAAAGTAATGATTTTATTATGTATATATTGTTTTTGAATTTCTGTGTTTTGAACGATAAAGTGTTTAAACATAAGTATACTTTTTACGTTTTAAAACCTTGTAAAAATGACAGTTAAAGAAGAAAAAATAACCTATATTTTGCTTAATTTTCTCTTCATCGTGCAAAGTTCATCTTACAGTCCGGCTCCTACGCTATAGTACGTTTTTATTCTATATTGAATTTTATTTACTAGCAACTTTTTATTTGACACTTTTTTCATGAATGACGTAAAATGTAACGTTCGTTCACGCGTAGCATACTAAGCCCAAAGCTAAGTATAAAAAAAAAATGTGACAATGTCACATCATTTGACCTAGTCCCAAACTAAGGTCTAGGCTTGTACTATGGATACTAGACAAAAATATAAATACTTATATCGAGAAATATAAACTGAAATACATAGAAAACATCCATGAATCAGAAATAAATATTCGCGCTCATCACACAATTAATATCCTTACCGGTATTTGAACCCAGGACCGCCGGCTTCGTAGGCAGGGTCACTACCAACTAAGCCAGCGCATAAAACTGCACCCAAATCAGTTCACCCATATAAGAGCGACGGTGTGACAGACAAACACATGTCTGTCAAAAACTTACACACACTACACACACACATGGCGGTCAAACTTAACACTTTTCTTTTTGCGTCACGTTTACTTGTGGGAGGACCTTGTGCAGGGTCCGTCCGGGTTGGTACCACCATCCTATCCATTAACCTACCGCCAAGCAGCAGTGTTCGCATCGTTGTGTTCCGGTTTGGGGATAAGACAGCCGGTGAAATGACTAGCATAGAGGCATTCCATCTTAGTCCTCAGGGTTGGCAACGCATTTGCAGACTTGTGAATGCGAATGTCTATGGGTCACAGTTTCCACTTACCATCAGGTGGCCTGTGTGCTCGTTTGCCTTCCCATGCTATAAAAAAAAAAAAAACGTTAAATTGCGTAAATAAGAGACCTTCAAGGTGGCAGCGCAGCCGCGCATCCAGCCAGGTTGCCGGCACGATGTGCAGGCGCAGCCAACCGACGTCCTGGTCGTACTCGTAGTCCGGTAAGTAGGCAGCCTCGCCTAAGCCTGGAGAAATCCCAGTATAGTACAGCCATTATCAACTGTCCATCGCAGCAATAAAACCCGCTGTCAGCAAGGATGTGCAACACACGATAAACACGGAAACGTGTTTATCGATAGTTTGTTACCTGCGTTGGAATTTTCGCTTGTTTTTTTTTATATAACTATGTATATGTTATAACTGTCTCTGTTTATAGTTGACAGTAATGAATGAGGGATTTAAGCAAAAGGGGATGAAAGTAAATGTTGCCAAGACCAAGGTCATGGTGATAGAGAAGGATGAAGAGATGACTGAGTGCGTGATAAATATAAATCGTGAATTAGTAGAACAAGTGAGCGAATTTGTGTACCTGGGAAGTGTGTTTACAAGAGATGGTAAGTGTGAGAAGGATATCGAGAGGAGGGTAAATGCGGGGAATCAATTTAATGGGGCCCTGTACTCCTTTGTGAGCAGACAGGGCGTTTCACAAAAAGCCCGGCTGGCTGTTCACAATGGAGTGCTGGCCCCTACCCTGATGTATGGTAGTGAATGTTGGGTGTGGTAGAACAAGCATGGAAGTCGTGTAAATGCAGTTGAAATGCGCTCTTTGCGTAGTATGTGTGGTGTGAAACTGATTGATAGAGTAAGAAATGAAAAAATCAGAGAGAAATGTGGAATAAAAGAAGATGTAGTGACTAAGATTGACAAGGGCATGCTTCGATGGTTCGGTCATTTAGAAAGGATGGATGAAAGAAGATTGACGAAAGAGATATACAGATCGAAAGTGAGTGGAAGGGTCGGAAGGGGCCGCCCTAGGCGTACTTTTTCGAATCAAATCGGAGAAATACTGGAAAAGGGCCGAATCTTAAGTACCCGAAACCGACGTGCGTGCATGACTCGATGTATGAATGTTGAAGAAGCGAAAGAAATTTGTCAAGATCGTAGCAAGTGGAAAGAAGTGGTGTCTGCCTACCCCTCTGGGAAACAGGCGTGATTTAATGTAATGTAATGTAATGTCTCTGTTTAACTATTTAGTATAAGTATTTTTCTATTTATATAGTGTTTAGAATAATTGACAACAATTCATTATGTGCTAAGGTAGTAAAATAAAATACCGTTTCTAGATTTTACACTGCTGATTACAGTAAAAATATTTTTGGAATTTTTTATGCAATACTTTTTTTTTATATTTAAGAAAACAGAAAAAAAGTTGGATTGTGAATGTTAGGAATACACTTATAGTGCCCTTAGTCCATTTATTACCAAAGGAATTGAAAAAAATATACAACTGTCATGTTCATTTTTCATCTGTCTGACGGATTACTTGATTCTAACGACACGCTTTCGATTCTACGCAAAATAGTTTATTTATTTTAATGGCGTCTACAAATTATGTAATTAATTAAATTACGCAAAATAACAAATTTGTGAACGAACGGCAGCGAATGATTGACAAGTGAGTGACATGACATGACGTCAGTTCTGTTTCTGTTTAAAGTTACTTTTTTATTTTATATCATGCTAAGATCACGACATCAGTATTCCTAACTTTGTATATATGGTCTTTTTAATGACTATTTCGTATTTTAGTTAAATAAAGAAAAACCAAGAAATACGGGTAGTCTAATTTTTAACCAGCTATTATAAACGCGAATAAACAATAATGTTTTTTTTTTAAATTGTCAAATTGTAATAATATTACAATTTGACAATTGTGTACAATTCATCATTTTATATATTATATAAAATGATGAATGAAAATGATAATTGTAATTTGTAAAAATATATTGTTCATAATTTTTAATATTGATTGTTATTATTTTTGTCCCTTTTATTCGTAGTTGTTTAAATGTGTTTTCTTTTGCCGGTATGCCGGTATGTATCTATAGTTTTATCAGTTATCAGGCTCGTATGAAATCAAGACGCTTATGCTTAATCACAATCTTGTTAGAAGCGACCAATTTTTTTTTAGTGTGCTTATCATAATTTATCATATTTTCGACACAGGCCTAAGCTGAGCTGCACCTATCCAGCCTTTTTATACCGGATCCGTTATATAGATTTGGCTACGTACGTCAAATATTCATTTCATTTCAGAAAACCTTGCTTGTTATTTGTTTTACCTATGCAGAAAATGCAACGAGCAAGACGAATCAGGGCAGAACCGACTCGGATAGGTTAGGTTATTTTTTTTAATCCGTCCAGAAAATGTAACATAACAATGTCGATTTTAAAATAGGTAAACTCTTAATAAACCGACCTATTACATTGGGCAAATGATACTAAGGTAAAATCAGTAATGGGAAATAGATAAATTATCACCACCGCACTCAGAATCGTCAATTAAATTTACATACATACATAATTTAATAATAATGTAATTGTTTCCTGTTAATAAGGAACGTTATTCCTACCGATATAAAAATATTCAAGCACTTTTAAAATTATCATCCATTGCCCATTCCCAGAGTGGGGTAGGCAGAGCTACAGCCATTACCAACAACTATAAAAATTGGTTGATAATTCTGTAACCACATTTTGCACAAGTAGGCTAAGATGTTTCCCAGTGTATTGGTGACAGGTTGCAAGCCCATCGCCTAACAATACTAGAAGCCTTTATTCCCTTAGTTGCCTCTTACGACATCCACGGGAAGACATGGAGTGGCGCTATTCTAACCCGGCAACCACACGGGAATTTAATGCTTGTTTAGTATCCCGTTGTCTTATTCTATTGCTGTAGCAGAGAAAGTGACAGCAGCAACAAAAGCGATTAAAATCAAGCATTAAATTGACATCTCAGAGTGCGGCATTCATAAAATTAGGTACACTGGATAATTAATTGTACTGCGAAGTCAGTAATAAGGAATAAATAATTTGTCAAATCGATAATAAAAAAAACAAGTAATGACTTAATGAATTTTCATTTTCTTATTCGAAGTCATCTTTCGGGCAAACGTAAAAAAAAACCATATTTATCAAAAAAAAATTGTGGAACCAAAAATCGGTCAAACATTTTTCGCAGTTCAGATAGTAACCAATTTAAATAAATTTATATCTTGATCAGTACCGTCACAATTTATTTGTGAGAATAATATATTTGTTTTTTGGCATCACAAAACTTCGTGTGCATACCAAAGGAATTAATCATCATGTCAGCCGAAAGACACAACATACATAGGACATAGGCCTCCCCCAAGGCTCTCCACTCAGACCGGTCTTGTGGTTTTCGCATCCACCGCGTGGATAAGGATATAAACACAAACAGGTTTTCCTGCTCTAGGCATGATATTTTTATTTTGGCATCATTTCCATAAGCAATATTTAAAAATAGAATGACTGTTGAGTTTCTTGCGGCGTTTCTTCTCAGCAGTGGTCTTCTCCTGGGAACCGCTGGTAGATTTTTTGATATATACCTGTGCAGCCTAGGTACTTAATAAACATACATACATACATACATAAACTCACGCCTTCATTCCCAGAGTGGGGTAGGCAGAGCTAAAGAATTACCAAAAAGTCTTAAAACTTCTTGATAATTCTGTAACCACGTTTTGCACAATCAGGCTAAGATGTTTACCAGTGTATTAGTGACAGGTTGCAAGCCCATCGCCTAAGAGTACTAGAAGCCTTTATTATTCCCTTAGTCGCCTCTTACGACATCCACGAGAAGACATGGAGTGGCACTATTCTAACCCGGTGACCACACACAGGTATATATATCGTTTTAACATTTTGTTATTTGATACTAGCACAAAGCGAGTTTGATACTTTTGAAAGTTGAACTTGATAAATATGAAATATTAAAACCTAATGGCGGAATACCCAAACTAAAATACAAGTTTAAAAAACCGGTTAGGTGCAAGTTGAACTAATTGAACTCCTTACAGTTTTTTTAGTATTTGCTCTACAATCACGACAATATTTTTTTTTTTAAAGATATAGTTATGTTTAATGAATAAAATAGACAGATGGACAACATGGACATGATGTTATGAACCCGTTTGTGGACGCAATCCTTAAAAAGCTAAACCCTTTTTAATTTTGGACAGGCAGACAGACAGTCGAAGAGTTAAATAAAACATTGAAATTCAATCAAGATTTTAATGTTTAAATACTCTGTCATTTCTGCGTGGAATCATGACGAAACATTAAAAAAAGGGCTCTATCACTCTTGGTAATTATAAAAATACTCACCCAAAACTAAGAGCACGTAGCCAATTAAGAGATGGCAGTGTTTTAACATCTCGTTTAACGTGGGAGTTCTTGTAGACGGAACGAGACGGCAGCGGCGTCTGAGCTTCGATATTGTGACGCCCGATTTTATATCATTATATTGAAGCAAACACGTTGTTTGTCGGCCAAGTTCTTTATAAATTTGGATTTTCGCTATTTATTATTTTTAATTAATTTAAGTCTGAATAATCATTTGTATTAAGTACTTACTTGCCTGCATTTAGTGAAATTAGAAAAGGGGTCTAGAATGGTTGATAAAGGAAAGTGATTAAATTATAGCAAAGGGCTTAATCTGCACATTTCTTTTTTTTATAATTTTCCATGACGTACTTTTTATTTGATTTATAGCCAAAAATTGACAAATGATGACCATTCCCTCCATTTGTCTTCAAAGTTTATGGACCAAAAATCTATAAAATTCCTGACTTATAAATATATATATTTTTTACGTGAAAAATAAAATAAATGCACAAAATACTTTCAAACTATTTTTAAATTTAGGTTAGCTAAAATTGACCTTATAGCATAAGAAAGAAAGTTCATAGAACAATGAGTATTTTCTCGAACCTCTTCCACTTCTTCTACCTACTTCTAATGAGAGTAAAAAAACAAAATATATTATGTACTATAACATATAGAGAATCTACGTTAGAGTCAAAATAGAACGTGGACGTCGGGGACTGATAGCAGACGCTTTAGGTGGCTACTTTTGGATTCCGTACCAGAATATACATGCGCTCTCCGTCCGTCCGTCTAACTGCTGTATTTTTTTAAAGAATATGTCATTGTGTTATAACGGCGGATTCACAAAAAAAAACGTATTTTTATCTTAGTTGTATCGCAAAAAACGGTCAAATATACAAGCGTCAAATGTGGTATGATTATAAAACAGAAGCAAAACAACAAAAATAATGGTCGTGTGAATTGGGATCGCGTTGATTCGAAATTGAAATCAAATCGGAATATAATTACCTACTGTGCACGGTATGATACTCTCTGTGCAAGTCCGACTCGAACTTGGCCGTTTCATTTTGCTTCCCGTCGTGTGACCTGCTGCTGGCCTGTCGTTCAAGTATTTAGTGACTTGGCCCTATTTAACAAAACTCTAAAATCGAATAACACATGTATCATTCCTCTCGTTATTGTCTTGTTCTTACGCGCATTGTAATCTGGATTTGTAACAGTAATTTAGCGTATACGTTTATCTTAGTTGTTAATACTATTACTAATTAACTGTAATCTTCAATATACTGGAATTAGCTGTGGTTACCTATAATTAGATAAGCATCATATATGTGACTAGCCTGAAATCCCATTATTTGTTATGATGTATTTATCTGCTGGTATTCCTCAAATAAAAAAATACGAGAACAAACGCTTTAAGTACTTTGCCTTTATGGTTTTCACTTTTGATAAATATAAAAAAAATACAAATACGATACCGTAACCTCGGGTTACTGTAGCCCTAGGGGGTAAAATTGCCCACCCCAAAAAGCATTGTTAAAGATTAATTATTCCATTAAATGTTACATCAAAACCAAGCTACTTACATAGTTCTAAAATTATTTTAACAATTTAAGATATTTACCACTGAAATACTTTTAAGGGTGTCACAGCGTTACCCCATAGGGCTAAAGTAACCCGAGTTTACGGTATCTTATCTATTATATGAAAAAGTGGTGTTAGAACTTTGTGCAAGATCTTATCCTTTTACCTACGGAGTCTTGAGGCCATGACCGTAAACTAATAGGATACCAGCATTTTTGCATTACGAAAAAATCCACCGACGTTATTATTTGGTAAAACCCATTCTTTATTGAGTCATCTTCAAGGTCACTATCAACTAATTTAGTCGGGCACGGACGTTAAATGTCAGTCCTTGCAGACACTTGCTGGGTCACTTAATAGCCCGCCTATTTGAATATTTTCTTCATATCATTTAATGACATTTAATACGACGAATTTAATGACGATGCGCTGGCCTAGTTGGTAGTGACCCTGCCTACGAAGCTAGCGGTCCTGGGTTCAAATCCCGGTAAGGGCAGATATTTGCGTGATGAGCGCAAATATTTGTTCCTGAGTCATCGAGGTTTTCTATGTATTTAAGTATATATTTCTCCATATAAGTATTTATATCGTTGTCTAGTACCCATAATACAAGCCTAGAGCTTAAATAGGGACTAATAGGTCAATTGGTGTGACATCGTCCCCAGATATTTATTATTATTATTTATTATTATAGATAAAACTAACTTTTATATAACGATTAAATAATTTCATAATGCTTACATTTCCTATAAATCAAAATATAAAAAATATATTACATATATAATAACGAAAAACGTAACAATGTACTTATTTCAGTTCTGAACATTATGCAATAACGATATTGTATAAATAAACAGTATACTCATATTAATAATTGAACTTCACCTGTGTGGTCACCGGGTTAGAATAGTGCCACTCCATGTCTTCTCGTGGAGGTCGTAAGAGGCGACTAAGGGAATAATAAAGGCTTCTAGTACTCTTAGGCGATGGGCTTGCAACCTGTCACTAATACACTGGTAAACATCTTAGCCTGTTTGTGCAAAACGTGGTTACAGAATTATCAACAACTTATTTAAGAGTGCTTGGTAATTCTGTAGCTCTGCCTACCCCACTCTGGGAATGAAGGCGTGAGCCTTTGTATGTGTATGTATGTATAATTGAACTTTATAAAAAAATAGTTTAATTTTCGTTGTTATAATCTAACTTAAGTTATATCTTGTGAGCGTTATTACCTTGCCATTATATCAAACGTTTTGAGACCAACAGTCACACCGTGAAACATTTTGAATTCGCTTCATTAAAAAATCCTCCCCGGTCCAACATAAAAAAATCTTTGAAGTACTCGTCCAAAGACAATAGGGTGGGAATTTCGGAGATTTTTATAGTTAAGAAAGCCTTTTCTTTTATCGTAATGCCATTTCAAATGAAGAGGGCCATCGTTAGGACAATTACCAAAACCCTAAGTTGTGAGATTTGGGAATTTGACTCTTATGCTGAAAGAGAGAAAGGTGGTGATAAATGCAGTTGTAAAATTGACTTGTTCTAGAAATCAATCGTCGCGGAAAGAGCGTTTTTTTAATCAAATCGAGAAGAAAGGATCGCAAAACGACCATTCTCTTTAACGAGGCACCTTTGTCATATTTTCTTTTTAGCTTTTCTTGTAATTGCAAAATGCAATTAACCTATCAGCCATTCAAGTTGAAAGTAAAACGGTGACTTGCAAATCGCGTAATTAATCAGGAACAAACTTTAAAAACCCGACGGCATCTTTTGATAGGTATAATAGTAATAATATTTCATTGGGTAACCTTTGATTCGTCAAAATATTTTTGGGTCAAATGCATCATTTCCCAAAAAGTGGTCTCCAATCGCAGTTGATTTATTTTTTATGTAGTCACAATTGAAACCTAACCTAACCTTACCTGTGTTTCGATATCCCGAAAATAAAATAATAACAATACAATAAACTTTTTGACAAATGAAAATTTGGGAAATGATACATTTGAGCAAAAATATTTTGACAAAATGGCAGGCTCCCTTTTTTCTGAGCAACGAATTTAATTGAAGTGCACGTAGCGAAGCCACCGCAGCTGGAACACCTTCGGACTGCATCCAACCTTCTCACAGAACGATATGGTCGTCTACAAAATAAGTCAACACCATTTCAGACTTTACTTCTAAGTTCGCTATTTAAGTTTTTTTATTTAATGCAATGTTTGTAGGTATCTCAGTTTATGTCAAAAATGGGCTGAAATTTGGACCACATACGGATACTCGATGACAATGCAATATTAAGTAATCTATAAGCTGATCTGATGATAGGAAGCTGATCTGTTGGAAGGTGGTGACAGGATCTCCATTATTAGGACTCATTACTTTGGTCTTGATAAGCAGTCTACTTGTGGGAGGACCTTGTGCAGGGTCCGTCCGGGTTGGTACTACTATCTTATCCATTAACCTACCGCCAAGCAGCAGTGTTTGCATTGTTGTGCTCCGGTTTGGGGATAAGCCAGCCGGTGAAATGACTAGCATAGAGGCATTCCATCTTAGTCCTCAGGGTTGGCAGTGCATACCCGGTCTTGTGAATGCGAATGTCTATGGGTCACAGTTTCCACTTACCATCAGGTGGCCTGCGTGCTCGTTTGCCTTCCTATGCCATAAAAAAAGCAGTTAATGACGAAAATTTTTTACAGTCGAAAGCAAAACCCTAAACAAATGAACATTATGGCAGAAACTTATTTTAAATACCCACCCAGTGAATCGCTTGTCATAATCCGCTGGCCTATTTTCTAACGTACTCGCAATCTCAATCGACTATAAAGTGTAACAATTGATTTCATTTTGTACGCAGACTCGTAAGGCAATAAGCCGACGGCTCACCTTCAGCCTCTACGAGAGAAAAAAGAACCATACCTACAACACACATACATACATACATAAACTCACGCCTTCATTCCCAGAGTGGGGTAGGCAGAGCTAAAGAATTACCAACAAGTCTTAAAACTTGTTGATAATTCTGTAACCACATTTTGCACAAGTAGGCTAAGATGTTTCCCAGTGTATTAGTGACAGGTGGCAAGCTTATCGCCTAACAGTACTACAAGCCTTTATTCCCTTAGTCGCCTCTTACGACATCCACGGAAAGATATGGAGTACCTACAATATACAAACATATAGACATTAGCAGTCGTATAAAATGGGTAAGTTTCTATATTTGTTTGTTCCGTCCCCATGGTTACAATCGACGTTTTGGAATCGGGATACATGATAGCCCGGACATTATGACTAGTGATCGGCGATCGCAAGCATTTTATGTCAAATTGTTGACGAAATTATTACATGGACGACAAGACTATTTAATTTCTTGTAAAAAAAAATACCTACTAAAAATTTATGTTTTTTTATTGAGTTACTATCAAAGTTTAAACATTTCTATTACCTATGATAAGGAACTAGATGAGGTAAGGCTGTGTGTAATAATGACGTCCTCGAATTCATTAAGTAACAAAATGGAGTCAGTAATCGATAGAATCCCTGATTACGAATTTGTTAGAAACTTGAGTGATAATGATAACATCGAAATATCAGTTTACGACTATGCATCTCTCACATCTGTTGATCTCGAACGGTCGTTCTCTTTATATAAATGGATCCTCAATGTTAAAAAGAATCGATTGACAATATTAAACATGGAAAAAATAATGATTATTTACAAATTAAATTCAGTACACTTTTTAAGAATGTGTGGTTTTATTTTGAACAACACCGACTTATCCATATTAGTCATTACTATTCATGACGTAGGACGTCAAAGTGACATAAAATGCTTCCGATCGCCGATCACTGATTATGACACATTTCATCCCGGAAAATTGAGTACTCCCCAAAAGAATAGTGATAACTGAATTCTACGCGAATGAAGCCGCGGGAAATAGCGAATGGATTCAATATTTATTTCAAAACTAATTTTTTCTTGTGGATGTTGACGAGCAAACACACAAACCACATGGGCCTCTATTGTCTTTGATCTGCCAAGGTATTTTGTTAACTCAGCTGCTATTATTTTCATGTAAATAAGAGCTATCAAACCGTTGACAAAACGATAACAGGTCAAAGACGATATAAATATAAATATCAGGGGACAATGTCACACCAATTGACCTAGCCCCGAACTCAGCTCCGGGCTTGTACTATGGATACTAGACAACGATATAAATACTTATATAGAGAAATATATACTTAAATAGATAAGAAACATCCATGACTCAGAAACGAATATATTCGCGCTTATCACACAAATATCTGCCCTTACCGTAATTTGAATCCAGGCCCGCTAACTTCGGGGACAGGGTCACTCCCAACTAGAAAGGGAGCGCGTGAATGTGAGCGCGGTTTCTACCGCCTAGAACCGCCCTGATGATAAGGAGGACCTGACACCCAAAGTCATTTGCATTCTCAAGACTGGAAAATAAACTGCATCTATGCAAGTAATTTCACCGGTAGGCTTTTGTCATACCGGGACACAATGATGTGAACACTGCTTGGCGGTAGATTAGAGAACGTTATAGAATTTGACGACGCGTTGGCCTAGTTGGTAGTGAACCTGCCTACAAAGCTAGGGGTCCTGGGTTCAAATTCCGGTTAGGGCAGATATTTATGTGATGAGCGCGAATATTTTGTTCCCTAGTCATGGATATTTTTTATGTATTACGTATATATTTCTATATATAAGTATTTATATCGTTGCCTAGTACAAGCCTAGAGGTTAGTTTGGGACTAGGTCAATTATTGGTGTGACATTGTCCAAAATTTATTTATTAAGGTTTTAGGCCTCTATATTTATTATTAAAGAAAAACTTCTGGACCCTTGAACTCGACTTTTATTAGAAATAGAAAAAAAATCGACAAGCACAAGGAAAACAAACAGAACAAAGCTTATAAAACATGGCATCACAGAAATCAAAATTAAGCAAATAGGAAAGAAATAAAAAATACAACTGTAGCATAATGTTGCAATGAAAAAACGTTACAAACTTAAAACATAAAATGAAACAATATTTACTAAATATCCAATTGGCCAACACTTAGCCTTTTTCTTTGTCAAACAAATTATGTAGGTAATTACTATTTAAACAATATTTAAACATACAAACTCACTAGCGGGCACGCTCACAGACACACAAACACACACACGTAATAATTCAGAAGTCTCTGGTTCTGAAAAATGTACAATAATTTAGTTTAAGCATTACTCTTAATAATTAGAAGCGAGGTGAATTTGGAGCGCTCTCCTCTCTCTTCAATCCGGGGGCCCTGAAAACCAGCGTCAAGGTTAGTAAGCCTGACACACCATGCTGAGTGGCAACCCTTTCGGTGTTTATTTTAGATTAAGTTTTTTTTTTATGCCATAGGAAGGCGAACGAGCACACAGGCCACCTGATGGTAAGTGGAAACTGTGACCCATAAACATTCGCATTCACAAGACTGCAAATGCACTGCCAACCCTGAGGACTAAGATGGAATGCCTCTATGCTAGTAATTTCACCGGCTGTCTTATCCCCAAACCGGAACACAACAATGCAAACACTGCTGCGTGGCCGGTAGGTTAATGGATAAGGATGGTGGTACCAACCCGGACGGACCCTGCACAAGGTCCTCCCACAAGTAAAAGTACTCTATGTTTGTATTACTCTACTTTTTAAAATGTTTTTGTTGTTATTTTTATTCTATTCTATTCAAAGGACGATTAGTCAATAACTCTATATTGCCAAACAAGTTTGAAACCTTTAAACAAATTACAATAAAACATGAATCCCATTCCATCCAAGCATTTTTTTCACATACAACAATAAGACTAAGGGATTGCGCACGCTTGCCCCGTTATTCCCAAGAGGGAGATGGCAACACAATATTACACAGAGCCGTTAACCGTAGGGCTGCCACAGAGAATGATAATCACAGGCCCTAGCCAAGATGCAAACGTTTCTATAGATATTCTTTTCTATTCTACTCAAAATGTATATAAAGATAAAGATAAAGAGACATTTATTCGCAACAATACAAAACCACAGGTACATAGATACAAAAAGAACAAGACAGAGAAACAGTTGCGAAACGGTCCCAACTCAGCATTCGCTAGCCGTAAAGCCAGCACTGGTCTTCCGTTGAAACCGCTTGGTGAAGTGACGGATAGTGACACACTTAACACAAAATAACGTAGAATTATAAACATGAAAGATCATGAAAGGTCGAGATTATCTCAAACGACCATAAGAATAGCACCCTGTTAAGGTTGGCAACACTAAGGAAACAGAATACCATCAGAATACAAAAACTAGTCTATAATCTATGGTGACATACGTGGACCACTGTCATCCTATTCATTATAATATTAGTTGTTAAAACTTGTCAAGCTCCATTCAGAGGGGTTATCATGACATAGCTATACAGTTCTGTCTACGCTGAGAAAAAAAGACAGGGGCGTTAGTAGTAGTAGTAGTAGTCATTTATTTCATATTGGAAATTACATTATAATAATGTCGCATATTTATAATAAATTCACAATAAGATCGTCAGTGTAAAAAAAAAAAAAAAAAAAAGTAAAAATCAAATAATGTCAATGTGTATAATAATGAACCAAAAATAAATTAAAATTACCTACCTTTGTAGTTTAGTTTACGGTGAGGGAAAAGGACAGAGCCATATACCTGCTATAGCTCTGTCTTTTTCTCTCAGCGTAAACTGAACGGCATAGCTGTGTCATAATAACCCCACATAGTTATATAACTCCCATAGGTTTGTCCTTTACACTCACGGTAAAATGAAATGCATAGCTATGTCATAATAACCCCTAATAGATTCAGTCCTAGCTGTTGCCCGCGACACCGTCCGCGCAGAAAAATAAAACATAGCCAATGTTACTCAGGGATAATGAAGCATTGTAATGGTTTATTTGTTTCGAACACAAGTACAAAAATACAAATCTTTCCTCATTAAAACATAATCCCTTTCATTCCTTGAACTAGAAGGTTATTATGACATAACTATGCAGTACAGTTTACGCTGAGAAAAAAAGACAGAGCTATGTAACTGATAGCTCTGTCCTTTTCACTCACCTAGTTGAGGGTCTAGTGGACCACGTGTTTCTCAATCATGAACAAAGTATTAACCGGCGAATGTATCACCTGGCTAGGTACTGCTTTGGCAGAGGTTTTTAACGGCAAAACCATCGTCCAAAATAAATACACGCCATTAAAAAGGTCACATTTTGAATCAGACACAATAGAAGCACTTTTCACGTTCTCTGTTACATTACAACACCATCTATGTTTTCCTAACGGAAAACATTATTTATTTAAAAATTAATATTTATTTCAAGAGATACAAATTAGAGTACAAAAGATTTGAGCGCATAATGGCATTCTTTACGAGTTGTCGATATCGTATGTTAGTTCGAGTTCCATTATCGTATTATAGAATAGAGTTCATTAGCTTAGTTTTAACTTCGACTGCAACAAAAAAAACTCTATATGAAAATTATCGTGTGAGTTTTGCGGCCTACCCGCCTTGGCCTTATTTTTCTTTATTTGGAATGTCATCATATTAAAAAGATAAAAGATAAAAAAATAAAAGATGTTAATTCAGTAAATAGGCCGAACGGGCACTTTTACACGTCGAAAATCTACCAGCGCTTCGCAAGAGACCACTGCTGAGAAGAAACGCCGCAAGAAACTCAACAGCCAGTCGTTTTTTAAAAATTGCTTATGATATTATACAATAATAAACTTAACCTAGCATTATATAAAACAATGATCTCTCATAAAACCAAAAATTAATATATTCATGCGTAGTTCAGCAGGAAAATGTGTCAAAACTCAGAATTGACACAAAACTAATAAGTAATGGTAATTAAAAAAAAAATTATACAAGTTAAATTTACCTGTGACGGTGCAAGACAACCTGCATAAAAGTTTCGATACATTCTCCTACAGAAACCGTGTCCCCTAGACAATATACAATGTTTACATATTTTTTATGACTAAGTTATTATTTAGGTGTTTAGTTTAGGCCAAGCATTTTTATCTGTTAGATAGTCCTCCTCCTATTGACACACAACATCCAACGATAGGGTGAAACCTAAGCACTCTTTCGTAACGTACCGCATATTGACACAATACTCAGTTTACATTTTCCAAATATTTATGTTCGTAATACAAAATATTTCCTCGTTTACACGCGTTAATATTCTTGGCAAGGAGCTCCGCCGCACCGGGCTTTTGAGATCAGTTCCGGGTAAGAACCCGCGTGTCATCGGTCCCACATACTACGAGCGTCTACCCGCTAAACTTAAAAAGGTACAATCCAACGAAGCATTTAAGCATCAGCTAAGAAACCTTTTATTGGATAATCCATTATACTCCTTGGATGAATATATGGAGCCGGAAATGTAAATTTATTATTGTGTTGAAATTTATTAATCATTGTACGAGTATGTATTGACATCGGACGAGTGACCATTATTCGATATTGAATTGTTGTTGTTTTAATTAATTATTATTAATTGTTCTTGTATGTTTTGATTATTAGTATTTATGTTTTGACAATCTCAATGTAATTTCGTGTTTTTTGACATGCATGGGATTGTTCATATTTTTTTAAATACTCTAATTTGAAAATCATTTCCAGGAATAGGGTTTTAAAGCCGTCTGCATTATTAAGTTTTTGAAATATTTGTCTATTTCGGACCTTTCGACAAAAGTATATTTGACCTTTGTTTGACTTTCGTTTTTGGCTTGAAGCCCTCCTAGGTTTATCTTACGGGTTAGGCGAAAACCGGTAGAAAGAGTATGTTTTATTACACTATTACTATCTCTATTTATCATAAGATATCATGTAATTGTTGTAATTTGCTATAAAATGCCAACCGAAATTTGAAATAATCATTACATGTCATCCATAAAATGTCTGCTAAATAAATAAAGATATGAAAACAAAACTATTGGGTCAAATACAAAATTAATGAAATTGGTCTCTTAAAATTACCTATACTTTCGAATTAGAATGTAAAAACCGTGAGTTATTTTTTTGGTCTATTCCAATTTACATTGTAATATTACATTGTTTCATCGCTCATACCGCAAAGTCTAAAGACGAAAGTCTTTAACGAGTGTGTCCTGCCAGTAATGACATACGGAGCCGAGACGTGGACACTGACAGCGCGATTGGTCCACCAATTTAAGGTCGTTCAGCGGGCTATGGAGAGGGCTATGCTGGGAATATCTCTGAAGGATCGAATCCGAAACGAAGTGATTCGACAGAGAACCAAGCTGAAATGGCAGTGGGCCGGTCACATCTGTCGCAGAACCGACAATCGTTGGGGAAGACGTGTTCTTGAGTGGAGACCACGGCTTGGCAAACGTAGTGTGGGACGCCCTCCAGCTAGATGGAGCGATGACATAAAAAAAGTGGCTGGCAGTGGTTGGAAACAAAAAACTCAGGACCGAGCTCAGTGGCGTGCCATGGGAGAGGCCTATGTCCAGCAGTGGACGGAAATGGGCTGATGATGATGATGATTACATTGATGAATAAATAAACTAAACTAAACTAAACTTAACTAGTGGAAACTTACCCTGAATATCGCCTTTAAGGGCTTCAGAAATAAAAACAATCATCATTCCCTTCTTGAACAGTCTCGGGAAAAAATGCCCTATTTTGTGACAACCCTTTTCCCCGTAATAAGCAATACGACCCGCTATCACCACTTGTACAATACTCACCTGTTATTACCTTGTAAGGAAGTAATGTATCCTTTTTGTGTACGATAGGTCTCTTTCCGAGGCAAAAATAATACGTTTCAACCCTTTATTACATGTACGTGTGTACATAAAAGAAAAAAGATGAAAAAATATTCAGCATATTCGTAAAAAACATTTTTATTACTTCAATAAAACTGGGATTTTATTGAAAATAAAAGACATGTAGCCTTATTTAGTTCTCTCTCATTTATGTCCGGGGGTTAAAACTCCAACCAAGCCAAACGCAAGAGTGTTAATACTTCGCATCAATAATCTGTGAAGGAGCGGTACCAACACGTACCAGCCTATCTTGGAACCTGAAGGCCGATGACGGATTGCAACTTACGTATTGAATAATTGGTGTAATTGAAATGAGTTGCTTCCGCGTTCAGAGGTCAAACAAGGCTGGTTTATCGCATAACTCGTCTTCAAAGACACTGCGATGTTATTTGTGTTATAGAGTAACACCACTAAATATTGTTTAAGTAAATTACCGTACAACTGCTCAGTTATCATATCATCCTATTTCGCAACTTTTATATCATACTTAACAGTCTTATGTCCCACAAAATTCACACAGACATACGACATTTTGTACTCCACTAAGGCTGCACACTGCCAAACTAAACCGTAATAAGAAGTGCAATATTCACATGGACTTATGTCGTTTTGATAATTTGTGTTAGCTTGTGCAAATTAAATTTAACTTTTGTGTGTATTGCGAACTGGTGCAAAGTTTGAATGGTGTAGCCAATATTTGGAGCAATGAATATTTAGTTATTAATAATTTATCGCTGGGGAAAGGGGATTTGAACTATTATTATTGGGTCACGATGGCGCTTCGAGGAGTATGCTAGTTTAGGAGGTATAGGAACACGAACGTAAATAGTAAAAAACATGTGTTACCATGCCAGTTTAGGCTTCCGAAGCCGTTACTACAAATAAATTAGACCTCACGAAAAACTTAATGCGAGGGTTCCGTAGTCAAACTAGGAACCCTTATAGTTTCGCCATGTCCGTCCGTCCGTCCACAGCCTAGCTCAGAGACTCTTATTGGAGAGCTGTTATTTGGCATAAGTAAATATATATATATACGAGGGGAGGTCCAAAAGTTCGCGGAATGGAGGGGATGGGGGTGGGGATGACTATATTTTTTAGTATAGTACTAATGGCCAACTCATTAAGAGTATATATACCAACTTTCAGCCTGAAGAGCTCATTACTTTACAAAATATCGTCGAGCAAGCAAGTCTATCTGGAAAAATCCTGGAAGTATGGAGCAAATTGAGTATCGAGCCATCATCAAGTTCCTGACTAAGCAAGGAAAAACTCCTCAGACCATCATGAGTGAGATGTCAGTAGTTTACTGTGATCATTGCCCTGGAAAAACAATGATTTACAAATGGCACGGTCTTTTTAAAATTGGCAGAGAGTCCATTGAAGACGACCCTCGCCCAGGACGGCCTGTCGAGGTCACCACATCAGATACCGACGGAAAAGTTGAAAAATTAGTATTAGAAGATGCTCGTCTGAAGAAGAAACAGATTTCTGCATTAGTTGGAGTATCTGAAACCACTATTTTGCGGATTCTACATGAACACCTCGGCATGATTAAAGTGAGTGCAAGATGGGTGCCGAGAATGCTTACGCCGCATCAGCGACAGCAGCGAATCGACGCGTGTAGCAGTTTTTTAGAACGGTGTGGAGAAGAAAGTACGTCGATTTTGAAGCGGATTGTTACTGGAGATGAAACTTGGGTTCATCATTTTGAACCTGACTCTAAACAGGAGTCGATGCAATGGCACAAGAAGGGTACCCCCCCACCTAAGAAATTTAAGGTGTCAGAATCGGCCGGAAAGTTGATGGCTACGATTTTCTGGGACTGCCAAGGAATTTTGATGATCGATTACAAAAGCAAAGATGTCACAATTACTGGAGAGTACTACTCTAGGCTACTGGAGCAGTTGCGGGAAGCTATCAAAGAAAAAAGGCGAGGAAAGCTGGCTAAGGGTGTGCTGTTACTTCAGGATAATGCTCCAGTTCACAAGAGTCGTATTGCGATGGCTGCCCTGAACAAATGTGGCTTCGAAGAATTGGTTCATCCCCCCTACAGCCCGAACCTGGCCCCCAGTGATTATTATTTATTCCCAAATTTGAAGAAAGAGTTGCGGGGAAGAAAATTTCACACCGATGATGAAGTAAAGGACGCAATTTTGGCTCATTTTGACAGCAAAGAAGAAAATTATTTTTATGTGGGTTTAGAAAAATTAATATCACGATCTTACAAATGTATTAACCTTAAGGGAGATTATATTGAAAAGGAAAAATAGTAACGTCTTTTTATTTAATTATTTAGCCCTCCATTCCGCGAACTTTTGGACCTCCCCTCGTAGTCACGTCAACAAAGTGTTAAAATAAAATTACGAAAAAAAAGCTCATGCTGCTGTTTTGGCTCATGTATTGTCCATATTATTTTATATATTTTTTAATATTTAAGCTGTTTGTTTTCTTATAAATAAATAATTTAAAAAAAAACTCCTACACGTAATGTAGGAATGTATTTTTTTTTCTCGTCCGCCACATAGTGTGGGGTGTCAATGGATCTCAAAAATATTGCGAGTTTGCGATACCAAACAATACTGACACTAAATTTCAAGTTCCAACTACTTAGTACTAATGCTGGGTCTGTATTCTAGGCGGTAAAACGATATCGTAGTTAATCTGTTATGGTATTGTTATGACGTCAGCTGCCATTACTGTCAAGTAAATAAGAGCTATCAAAACGGTGACAATAGGATACGGCTCAAACACGATAATGGTTTGTTTTATCCTGAGACGCAAAGTACATAGTTTACAGACAGTTCCCAAATTAAAAAATAGTACATTACTTCAGACGCCGGGAAGTAGGCGGTTGCAGGCCGAGTTCATATAGACGGCCGAGCGAAGCGAGGTCGGATAGTTACGAGGCTGGCAACCCCTTTTCACGGCGAGGTATGTATAGTGCTTTTCTCAAACATGTGCAATGAAATAAAAAAAAAAACATCCCTCAAAAAACATTTGTGTAAATAGGCATTAACGCGGATATTTTTGGTCCAAACCACACAGATACAAAAAAAAAACGATTTTCAGCTATTCAGCCTGTTCATAAACCCAGCTGTCGTGGCCATATTAAAATTAAAAAAAAATTACTTCCCGGCCAAGGCCTTCAATTTTGTATGAAATTCCTTTACAGTTCTCTCGAGTTGTTCCGACGGGAACGTGGCACTTTGAAGCCTAAAATAACTAACATAACGCCGACATTACATAGCATGTTTGAGAAAAACTACATTGCGTGCTCGCTACACAACCCCGCAATGTTGCATACAAATTTCATTGTTATCTAGTTTGTAACTTTTAAAAAAGTGAAAAAAGCCATAATAAAATGAGGGCACAAGTCTTATACATCCTTATTTTATTCGAAACGTAACTTTTTTATCTGTGTCTGGAATAGCTTGAATTTTTTTCTAAAAAAAGCTTGCGTTTCTCCTTGTCATAAACATAAAGGCGGTAAAGAGTAATAGTTTTTTCATGTGAAGATTTTGTTTGTTTGCAATTTTTTTCTTGCGATTTTTGAGAAAAGCACTATTATATGCCTCGGCAGGAACGGCAATTGCGGACCTCGTATTTTTAAAAGGCCCGCAATTGCCTGCTTCACTGCCTAGGCAATAATGTACTATTACCGCGTTGAATAGAGGCCCTGCAAAAGGCAAAATCCAAAATGTAAATATGCAGTCGAGGTTCAAAGCTTGCTTTTTATAATACTGGTTATTCTATTTTCTATTCACAAGTATTCGCTTAAAGTATTTTCACTGGCCAAGGACTCCATCAAGTGTCAATTTTATATGAAGTGTGTGAGGCTGGCACCGAACATTCTAGAACTGTAAAAGAATTCTCTTCGCTAATAAATATTTTCTCATTGGCGACAGTCTTATTGAGAGCCACTTAATTAGTTTAATTAAGATCTGAATGCTGGCTTCCTAAAGGAAGGTTACATATACAACTAAGTCGTTAAAGCAATTTCAACTGTTTTTCTTTATAATTAGGATCGCATTTACAATGTCAATTTTATAACAGTTACAACTTTTTTCTAGGTAAGCATAATGTCGTATATTCAATCTCCTTTGCCGCCGTTGCCTTTTTTGTTTGTATTTTAAATGGAAAGAAAAGGCACAGGTATTTTTGCCACGTTAAAGGAATAATAGGGACTGAATGTTTTATAGCATTAATAAAAAAAACCGATGAAATATGTCGAACTCGCACACGAAGAGTGCCGCACCCCCCCCCCCCCCCCCCCCCCTCCTTTTATTTAACTTTATTCAATTCTTTTTTTGTTAGCAGCTATAATGATGCACACTGTAAAAATTATAAATGTCTAGTAATTACAGTTCATGAGATACAGACCACTCACAGACAGATGAAAAAACAAAACAGCGGAGGCTTAGCTAGGGTTCCGTCAGCCCCTTTCGATACGGTACCCTGAAAGTGACTGATTGACTTGTTTCTACATTTGTTTCTTTATTACCATATCAGATTATAATGAGGTATTTTTAATTACACAACCTTGTTATAATTATATCACAACTTTAACAGAAAACAAGGTTTAAAAACTAGCTCTGTTTCGATAATATTTTCTATATAATATGTTACTTATTAAACATGTTGATATTTTTAAATAAATAAATAAAATAAATATCAGGGGACAATGTGACACCAATTGACCTAGTCCCAAACTAAGGTCTAGGCTTGTACTAGGTACGAGACGACGATATAAATACTTATATTGAGAAATATATACTTAAATACATAGAAAACATCCATGACTCAGGAACAAATATTCGCGCTTACCGGGATTTGAACCCTGGACCACTAGCTTCGTAAGCACTACCTACCAACTAGGTCAGCGCGCCAAATCAAAACCTGCGAAATGAAACTAGGAACCACTATAGTTTCAGCATGTCCGTCTGTCAGTAATTTCTGTCTGTATGACACACTCACTTTTTCTGTGAAATATAAAATTAGTCGGTGCTTGTTGTTTTTTGACATAGTTTTTTTGTGTTTGTTACGTAGGAACCTAACAAAGAATGTCACAACTAGCCCTTGCCAGGTGTTTTCAATTAAAACGCGACGCTTGTAGGAATCTAACGGCATCTGTTAAGCACCAACAGAGCCAAAATCGAATCATCGATCGAATCTACCCACATACAAATTACTTTGTGAGATTCATAACCCTCCTTCTTCTGTAATCGGAAAAGCACACATTCATTTTACTCAAGCGTCGAGTAAATTAATTCGTATTATTAATAAAAAAAGTATTTAAAGCGGAAAAAGGAAAATTCAAATCAGATTTGCTGTTAACAGCGCTAAAATTACCCCAGGGCTCGAGCTAGAGCTATAAATCGCTACAACACTATTATAACTCAAGTTAAACTCTGCTCTAATAATTCGCTTTCATATTTTAAAATAGAGAATATTACCGACGATTTAGCGCGATAGTATCCGAACGTATATACAGAAGGTCCACTGTGGCTGATACCGATTATAATTACCTACTTGGATAGGAACGGTGGGTCTTATTATTAGCTGCACATTTTAGGGCTTTGTCAGTTTAACGTCAAGCTTGAACTGCTACACTAATCTTTCAAACGTATTAAAACGACAAGGTACAAAAGTGTACAAATATTTATACACAGTCTTTTTACATACATGTCTTATTCACATGTGACAAGAGCGAAAAAGGTACATATTTCAGTTTGCCTTGCTGTACGGTACGTATTACAAAAAGAATCACGTGTAATGTTAATTTTTCTCAAAAATGACCGGAAAAGTTGACATTACTAAATCTATACTGAGACGTGAAGTACATAGTTTACAGACAGTTCCCAAATTAAAAAAGAAACATTGCGTGCTCGCTACACAAGCCCGCAATGTTGCATACAAATTTCATTGTTATCTAGTATGTAACTTTTTAATAAGTGAAAACGGCCATAGTAAAATGAAGGCACAAGTCTTATACATCCATATTTTATTCGAAGCGTAACTTTTTTATCTGTGTCTGGAATAGCTTTAGTTTTTTTTTCTAAAAAAAGCTTGTGTTTCTCCTTGTCATAAACAAAGGCGGTAAAGAGTGATGTTAATTCACGTGAAGTTTCTGTTTATATGAGATTTGTATCTTACGATTTTTGAGAAAAGCACTATATGTATATGCCTCGGCAGGAACGGCAATTGCGGGCCTCGTATTTATTTAATTATTTAATAAAATAACTACGAATTTTAAATAGGTAATAATCCCATAAAATGGCAACTCCTACTTTCAAAGCTTATAACTCTTAAACGCCTGAAGCGAATTTCATCAAATTTAACTAAGAACCAAAGTGTACAAACAAGCTTTTCTAAAAAAATGCGTCTGGATCTGTCCATCTGTTGAGGAGCTGCAATCCTACAGACCAACACACAGATACATGTTAAATTTATATAAAACCCATAAATGTTATATCGTCAGCGCTATTAACACTGATTTTAATAAATACTCAATTTATTACCGACTACATTGCTTTATTTCCTTTTTTTATAAAAATGAAAACATTTACATACATAAACTCACGCCTTCATTCCCAGAGTGGGGTAGGCAGAGCTACAGAATTACCAAGCACTCTTAAACACCTAAATCCCT
The DNA here is from genome assembly GCA_927399475.2 of Acleris emargana. Lineage (NCBI taxonomy): Eukaryota > Metazoa > Arthropoda > Insecta > Lepidoptera > Tortricidae > Acleris > Acleris emargana. Next base: position 1,681,860 of record OV656836.1, on the reverse strand, counting down.
AATCATCATTTGTCCTGATGCATGATTTCTCCGAATTTTCATTCATCCTAAAGTCAAAATGTAATTTATGCATTTTGTTTTTTTGTGTTGTTAATGTTCAAAATGTGGTAACGGAATTGTCAAAAAGGTTTTAGAGTTTTAGATAATTCTGTAGCTCTGTCTGTCTGCTCTGGGAACGAAGGCGTGAGTTTATGTATATTACAATACAACCCTAAACTAACCGCAGGTATTTTTGAAAAACTTAAATAGGTAACTAACTCAGCTGAAAATCAGTTTATGCCAAACAATAATTTGGACAGAAGCGTTTTTATGTAAGCAATTTACTTATTATGTAACTAATATTTAAAACAACGCGTCCCCACCAATCGCATACGAGTCAAGACCGAGTGCTCCAAATCCTTCCGCGTGTCTCTCACGTCGCCAATGTATATGTGAGTATGAAATCACTTCTATATTCTTATTCTTCATTACTCGAAGCGAACCTTCTGTACGTATTTATTTACTAGTGGCGCGTGTGATTCTTATCGGTCGCTGTATAATTTTATGTCGGCTCTTATTGACTCTGTCGCGCTAACTGTAGCCATAACAGTTAGAGTAGCAGTTCCAATACTTGCAATATCGCTACAGTATTGTTTGAGTTAGGCACGTGCGTGGCAATTCCGCGAAATTGTGAGCGAATATTGCGCAGTTTTTGCGTGTTATTGTAGCCACTGCGAACACCTATCTGATTTTTTTCAGGTGCAGTGCTTTCGATATTGGAAAAAGATAACGTGGAATGTAGCGTTTGCCATTTTCAGTTGATAGTCTACGAAGACGTTAGAGAACGCTCTAAGTGGGACCTGCTTGAGCTCTGTATTAAGGAAGTTGGTAGTTTCAGTGCTTTTGGTCTCTAAGGGTCCAAGTCAGGAGAATATGGATAGAACTGCAACGTAGACTACCAGGTTAAAGTGGTTTAGACTTAATGTAACTGTTGTTACCTAAACTAAAAGTGGCATATACATAAATTGTGTAATGTAGGTACTTGTTGATAAAAACTACAAACTTTTTTAAATCGGTATAGTTCAATTGTATTTGTTACTATATTATTGGAGTTGTAACCTGTTCTGAATATATTTAAAGTTTCAACGTGTGTGCAAATAAAACGTGGTAAAAATACTTACAGTTTTCATTAAAGTATGCCTGTATGTTATCGAATCTTGGAAGTCGATTTTAACCTTACTCTTAGTGTCGTATTTCAAAACACAAACAATTCACAATTCAATTCAAATACGAACAAATGCAAAAAAAATAACCCCTGCCCTAATTTTAGGCTCCAGAAGTATACAATGTACGGTCAGCTGCAAAATTGCATGGACACCTTAATGTCTATAATCCTGTGAACACGTCAGGTGACGTTCGTAAGAAACCACCTAGATGGCGTTGTTATCTGAGCTAGTTCATTTGTTGTTTGCTACAACTTTATGACGTTTTAGTATTACAATCGATAATTTCGCCAGTTAATTTAAAGGATCGTTGGCCGAGTTAGTTGACAACTTGCTTAGAAACGGGGCTACTCCGTAGGTCGGGAGATCGGGTCTGGCTATTGACACCTGTTTCTTTTTTTAATTAATTTTGTTTCACATAATATATTAATGTATTATCTTTTTAAATAATTAAATTATCATTTTCAAGAAATGAAACAACTTTTGTTATTTGAAATGAAAAAACTTTATTACTCATAATAACATTTTAATTTAGTCTACCTAACATATTATTGAGGTAATAACTTAAGTATTCGTTTCCGAAATCGGAAAGAGATTGAAGTTTCACCACAATAACAAAGTAATTAGGTATTAACAAATAAAAATTAAACTAGCGATTGGGTTACCTTAACAGTCAAACGCATTATGTTAACTATGTTTTACAGTTTTGATATCTTAGGGCCTGTTAAACAATCGACAAGTAAATTTATCCGCCATTAAAAGTTGTCTCTCCTTGTCTATTTAAAGTGCAAGAAAGAGAAAGGGCTAAATTTATGTGTCTAATATGCTTTACTTGCCGATTGTGAAAAAGGCGGTTATGGTGTAATTTGTTTGACCGTAAATATTTAAAATAAGACAATTATGTATGGTCACAAAATAGTATAGACACGCAAAAAGAGCGAAAATAATATTCAATTTTGTAATAATTACTTACGTTAACCCGATCTCCAGTCGTCCACTCGAATTACTTATAATACTAAACTTTAATAACGAGTATATCCCCCACTCTGTTCGATTACAGTTTGCATTCGAGCACGCATTGAATCGATAATATTCTGACACAGATTGGAACCACGAATATTATCCCAAATGTTTAAACAGTGGTCTTCTAAGGCTTTCGGAGTTCGCTCATTCTGGTGGTCCCAACGTTGGACAATAATACCCCATAAATTTTCGATTGGATTTAAATCCGGTGACCTTGAAGGCCAGGGAATAACCCTAATATTATTGTGCTGACCAAACCACTCCCTCACACTTCGTGAACGGTGTATGGGACAGTTATCTTGCACAAACGTTATCACCGGTAACTCCTCCTCTGGATACACATTGCGAACGGTGGGCAACATGGTGTCCTCCAGCATTTCTACATAATGAACACTGTTCGCTCGACTGGGAAGTCTAACCAGTTCTCCTGGGTCAGCCACACTCATCCATCCCCACATATTTACGGTTATACGATCAGATTCCATGTTGGGCACTACATGATTGTCATTATACCGAGTATTATTTTGGCGCCACAAGCTTAGTCGTCCGTGTTGGCTCGATTTAAAAGTCTTTTCATCTGTAAAGATGACATTACTCCAGTCAAAATTTAAATACTCCAAAGCGAACCTTGCTCTTTTATGGCTTTCTGTTAGCAAGGGTTTGACAGCATGCCTACGATACGATGAAGCAGACCCTCACTGTGAAGAACACGACGAATAGTATCCGCACTCGTATTGAATAAACCAGCGTAGTGGGTTGTTGGTTTAAATCCATCTTCCTCATACTCCCTCACCATGCCATGGCTTGACGCTGGGGTGTGCTTATGAGTCGTGGTCAACCCGTTCTTTGCCGGGGTAGCAAAGATCCCTCCTCTTCAAACCGCCGTACCCATAAAACAACAGTTTTCCTCTAAAAAAAAACAGACATTTATAAAAACAATTAAAGATATAAAATAAAATGAATAAAGACTAAATCGAAATAATTTTATAAAAAGTTTACTAAAAAAATTACTACTTACGTTAACACCGCCGGTTTCTCTAGCGATTTCTGACTTTCTGCCTTCACTGTGCAAAGCAATTATTTGCGATCTTTTGACTAGGTCAATATAGCAACGAGAAGTAATTTTTTAAGGAAATTTCAACGAAAGTAAATCTACACAACAAAGGCAATTGATTAAGCAGCTAACGAACGAACGAGCGTAAGTCTTTGTAATAATCAGTCTGGTATTTATAAATCTTTAGTCTACCCTCCTAGTAGTAATACTTAACGTGTTTCTGTGTCATGCGAAAATAAGCAAATCATAATAAACTGGTAATTAATTTCGACCCAATAATAAATGGTTTGATGGCCCGATGGCATAAGGCCGCCAACGTTCAGAACCCCGAGTGTCCCGGGTTCGATTCCACATCGTGGATGAAATGTTTTTGATAAATTTAACCTCTTAGTTTGGAATTGACAAATACCTACTTTGAATCTACTTAAATCATCTATTATACTAAAATATAAAATCTATGAAATAAAGAAAAAATGGTTAGTTGATGTATGCGGTTTTTTTTCTTCATATTTTTAGATCATTATCTGCAATAACGCCATCTAGTAAGATCTTGTTGAACTACTACGAGCAGATAGATAGCGTCAGTTTGCCTCAGAGCATTATCTTTCCGAATTGTCCATGCACTTTTGCAGCCCACTGTACCATAATAAACATGCCTATATAAAGGGGATATTGTCTAACGCACTCACAATCACAATCACTTTCATTTTTAAAATCGAAGGCGTGTCTGCATACAAAATGAAAACAATTGCTCCACTTTCAAGCTGGTTGCGATTGCGAGTGCGTTAGACAATAGCCCCTCTGTATGCACTCAGTTACTCATTCCCCTCACCATGGGACTGGTGATGGGATATGTGGGACTCACCCATCCGCCCCCTCTACTAATGAGAGGGGGCAAAAGACCCTAAAGAACCTAACCTAACCTAACCTTACCTAACCACGTCAATAAATCACTAAGCATAAGGGTTGCAACACTCTTAGATCTTTAAATTCACAGTTGAGGAATCCCGACTGAGGTTATAAGTCAAGCAGGGTGCCGGAGCTAGTCGGACGCAATCTGGCGCGATGCAGGTCTTACAGGTGGGTTATGTGTCTAGTAATTTAGCCCGCTGCCGACCCTCTCGCTCGCAGCTCGGGGCACTATGAGAGAAAGGAAAGTAAAATAATTAGAAAAACACTACTACGAGTATTTTCAGCTTAATATTGTTCTTGAAAGACTACGCTTCAAACATAACTCTTTTCAAAGTTTTAGCAGATCGAATCCGTCTTTCCACCTTTCCTAAAATTGACAACTGACATGTATGCATAACGGTCCACAGGTTTATATACCTAACAATTTACTTATTTAATATTTAAAAAGGCAAACGAGCCGGCGAGTTACCTAATGGAGAGAAACCAGCGCCAACCATGGACAAATTACTAAAAGTTGAAGAGAGCGCTTTAAGGAACAGGTTTGCCTTTCTTTATCCCTTTGTGTTTTTGTTTATGATGTCGTTTGTTATTTTCCTGTTTGTACAAAAATAGCCTTTTTGTGCAAAATGTTGTTACAGAATTATCAAGAAGCTTTAAGACTTGTTGGTAATTCTTTAGCTCTGCCTAACCCACTCTGGGAATGAAGGCGTGAGTTTATGTATGTATGTACAAAAATACACAGTTTATATAAGTCACTGTGCTGTTATTTACTATCTTTATTCAATATTATACTTTTGTATACATTAACCAATAGATTTTTATACGACCTTGCTAAGAACCATCCCGGTTGAACCGCGTTGAAATTGGTCCATCCATTTGGGTGCTATGATGACACTCATACCTACGTGTGTACAAATATACAGGCACATATATACACAAACTCACACATATTTTTACCTGACTGCGTCAAAAGGATGGTTATTGTGATAGAGGTTACAAAATAATAAAAATAACAATAATTGGGATAGACCAAAAAAAAATACTCACGGTTTTTACATTCTAATTCGAAAGAATAGATAGTTTATTAGACCAATTTCTTTAATTTTGTATTTGACCCAATAGTTTTGTTTTAATATCTTTATTTATTTAGCAGACATTTTATGGATGACATGATTATTTCTATAAAAAGTACTGAGGTTGGCAGAAGCAGCATGACAAATACGAACGTTGCCGAGAAAATACGATGGAAAACCAATTATGTACTACATCTGTACAACACTTACGGCCAAACCCTATATTCAATCCGCGGACAGATAGGCTTACTTCGGATTAAAATTTGACACATTTTGTATGGGCAAATGTCAAATTTTAACCAGATGTAAGCCTTATCTATCCTCGGTTTGAATATAGGGTTCGGCCGTTAAACGATATCTGATGATAAGTAGTGATTGTATTAGTGTAATAAAATGTGACATCTGGAGACTCTTTACATCTCCAAAATTGACCGTGGAGACTTTCTACATCTCCCTTGTTTGTGTTTGTTGTTTTGTTTTTTTGTTTAATTACCTACTTACCTATATTTAATTTTAATTTGACATTTGGAGACTCTTTACATCTCCGGAATTGTATTATTATTTTAACCTGACATTTTTATTAATTTCATTATTATTACTACTGGGACCTGTACATCCCTGTGACATTTAAATTAGATAGCTTATGTTTAGTATTGTAATAAGTTCTTTATTTAAAAAAATGGCTTACTGTTGAGTTTCTTGCGGTGCTTCTTCTCAACAATAGTCTCTTGAAGCGCTGGTAGATGGTAGATTCAGACTTGTAAAAGTGCCTACAGGGCCTACTTACAGAATAAATGTTTTTTTTTTTTTTTTTTTAAACATACTATTTCAAGCGGTTTTCGCCTAACCCATAAGATACACCTAGGAGGGCTTCAACCCAAAAACGAAAGTCAAACAAAGGAAATATACTTTTGCCGAAATGTCCGAAATATATTAATATTTTAAAAAAATCTTAATGCAGAACGGCTTTCAAACCCTATTCTTCGAAATGGTTTTCAAACCAGAGTAATTTAAAATATATGATCAATCCCAATTGTTGCTCCAAGTACACTAAGACCTTTACAGCGACACTAGACTTATAAAATAAGATGGGACCCGCTTCCTCGGAATGCTTCCCACTTTTAACCACTTCTCAAACACAAACAAGTGCACTTGATTCACAGAACTATTTCAATTTGACTCTTACAGTAGCTAGACAAAGATGAAAATAAATTGAGACAGATTGTCTCTTACGTTCGTTTTACTCCGCGGCGCGTACGTGTTCCGAGTATGTTCGTGTAATTGAAACGAGTTAGTTATTTTATTTTTATAAATGACTTAAAAGCGAATTTACCTCTGCGTGTTTTTTCTTAATACCGTAAATTGGGGTAACTTTAGAATCACGAGGCGACTTTGATAATTTTTTGAATCATCGATTTTGTGCAATGTCAGAGTTATTAGGTCTTTCGCGACATTATTTTCATATGTTTCATATGCGAGCGAATATTATAGTTGAAGTATTTTCAGACAAATTGAATTTAAAAACAACGAAACAAAAAACCTCAAATTTTTGACATGCTTCAGGGGTGACTTTGATATTGTGATATAAACACAGAGATAATCAAAGTAGCCCCCTTTTAAGACACGAGATTTTAAACCACGTATTATTACATACATACCTTCACGCCGTCACTCCCAGAGTGGGGTAGGCAGAGCTACAGAATTACCAACAACTCCAAAGACTTGTTGATAACTCTGCAACCACAATTTGCACAATTATTATTTTTATTTTTCTACAAAGCCGTCTATCGTGGTCTGCCTCTAGTTGCTTTAATTTACTCCAAATGATTAGTCGCCAATATACAGAGTGGGAGTTACAGGAGATTTATTTTTAAATTTAATCAAACTAAACCCATTTTACCTATTAAAACATTTGAATAAAAACGAAACAATGGCGACCCTTTCCTTCACAGCTCATATATACTAAACGGCTCAACCGATTATCATGAAATCGAGCTAAGAACCATCCTGATCAAACCAGCTTTCCATGCCAAAACCCGCGTCCAAAGTGGCTATCTGTTTAGGAGTTATGATACTACAAACAGACACAAAAAAAATATTGACGGAGGGGTTAGTATAGTTGGTCGTAGACTCGTAGTTAAGCGAAAAGGCGTCAATCCACCGTGACTTGCACTCAAGTAATTTGCAGTTTAAAGTTCTGAGTATTTAAACAACACTTAAAAAATTACAGATTGATTTTACACAAAAATATACTATGGATAAATTGAGCGATTTTTTTTTCTGTAGGTATTTATAAAAATAATTCGCAGTTTTTCATTAATTTTCGAGATATTAACTTAAGTGGATTGAATCCGTTTTGAGAAAAAATGGTTTTGTATGACACTGGTTCTAGCTTGTTTTAAGCAGTAACGATCCAATAATGGATTGGACCTTTTTTCCGCTTTCCAAATATATTTTTTTGCATTGCTATAAAACCTCTTAAATTACGTGATAGGAAACACAAACTCTCAAAACGCATATCGCAAAAAGTTAACAAGGTCAAACATTTCCCGCCAAAACTTACGGCTTAATACAATTCTTATTCTCCCAATGCAAACTGCAAATAAAACAACCTTCACGGCACACCTGGGCTCAGAAATATTACGACTCTGTGGCAGCAATTGAAAACCTTTTCATATTCGGAAAATTGTCTTCGAATTTGTTGGGGCGTAACGTTTACCTCGACAATGGGCGACAGGGGAGCGATGTGGGCTAATACCACAATACGAACGACCAGGACAAAAAGGTAGTATACGCTTTAGGGGTTTATACTCTTATAAGGCGTTTTATGGGTGGTGGAATAGTGACGATACCTTGGCAGTCACACGGTCTTCTTAATTTGTATTCGGGTTGTGTTTTGGGAACAAATTGGCGTGTTTGTATTGTTTTATTTTTACAAGCTTTTTTGATTTGTGGGGTTCGGTACGTTTGGAGACATTTTACGCTTACACACTAATTTATACACCATGCTTACTAACGCTAGGCTTTATTTAATTGAATTCTCTGTAATGAACTCCTAATTGTTGTAAAATATCGTTTCACTGTTACCGTGTTTTTAATTATTTACCAAATAAAATTATCAATTGCTTTCTTGTCTAGGGGACACCGTTGACGTAGGAAAACATCAATCTTATGTGGTCGTCTTGCTCCGTCTTATAAACACATAAGTAAGTATTCTTTTTTTCTTTTCTCCCTCTAGCTCTCTCGTAAGGTTATCTGATATATTTTTTAATTTAATATTAATAGTTTTATATGATGCTAGACTAAGTAATATTAAATATAAATGACTGACTGCTGAGTGTCTTGCATTTCTTGGCAGTGGTCTCCTCTTGTAAAGCGCTGGTAGATTCTTGACGTGTAAAAGTGCCCGTGCGGCCTACTTACAGAATAAATGTTTTTTATCTTTATATTTATCTTTATTTATTAAGCTTAAACTATTTTTTTTTATGCTAGAAGGTGCAAAGTTGTCAGGTGACCTGATGTGAAGTGATCACCGCTGCCCATGGACACCTGCAACACCAGAAGAAGTATTGCAGCTACGTTGCCAGCCTTTGAAGGGAGCATGCTCGTCTCTTGAAGGTCCCCAAGTCGTGGCGGTTTGGGAATACCGCCGCAGTAAGCTAATTCCATAACACTGTCGAGCGCGGAAAAAAGTTATTTTTAAAACGCACTGCCATCCTTCGAGATATTGCTTGAAGTGTCTATTTGTTGTGTAAAGCATAGTAACTGCGAAATAAATATAACCATTTTCTTCCATTTTTTTTTTGTTATGTTACTGTTATGTTGCAAATTTTATGAATAAATAAATCTAATCTAATCTAATTCACAACCTATGTCCCCGATATTGTTACCTAAAACTATAATAAAAATAGATACTAAAGTAAGCATGCTACTCCTTCCAACAAGATAAAACTAGAGGCAAAACGCCTAACACGAATGGTATGAATATCCGTAAACATAACATGTATACTGAGTAACCCTTGAGCAAGTCGAGATGATCGTACAATGTATACTGCTGTATAACGGCGTTATAAAGGTCATAATTAAGAAGTATCCTTATCGGTGACGCGCTGTGGAGACGCCATTAATACGCGTCGCATCGAGCGAGCAGGGAGCAGCCAGCAATGAGGGCGCAGGCACGTAGGCAGAAAAGGTTAATAAAATAATATTTAAGTATTCATTTCTGAACTTTGAGCCTTTATTTATGAAATGTGGGTTTGCGTTTGACTTCAGTCTCACTTGATATGATGCTAAATACCTACTACATTGTTTATGGAGATGAAAAATGGCATGCCTAATTCTTTTATTTGTAGTCCAACAATAAATTACGTATTAAAGCAAACCAATTAAAAGTAGAAGCTAATAAGCATTTTGTTCTACGCGAATACTATAAATCGCTAATATTGATAATATCGGTTAATGCTATCAGAATAGCCATGAATAGCAGGAAGCGTGAAAACAATTTGATAATGAGCGTTGCCATGGTAATAACGGTTCTATAAATTATTACTATAGTATTGTTATTATCATGGTTACGGTCATTCCGGATATTAGCCAGGCGTTTAGTGAACACCTGAATTCTAGCTTGAAGATGAAGGGAATTTAAATACTTACAAGCTTGATAAGTCACTCTTAGTTCACGTTCCTAGTTCATAATCTACCGTCATTAGCGATTTTACGATCCCTTAAAGCCACTTTGATGTTACGTAAACAAATTGAGTTTAAACTCGTATAGTAGCGCTATTAGGCTATCTGCGCTACGCACTCTTTGCGTCTCGTGTTTTCCTCTAATTGTTTTACGGGTGGCAGTAAAGGCAACGGCATCGTTCGCTTATCTCGCTGTCATCTCGCGATCGCGCCGGAATGCCGAGTGGGCTGGCGGAGGCGGGATTAGGGCGGTTTAGGGCTGCAATTATACAACTCTGCATAGCTACTATACAGCTACTCTCAGAGATATCTGTAAGCTTCAAATGTGTCAATGTGTTAAAAACTTACCAAATAAAAATACGATACAGTATTATAACTACCGCCAATTAGCAGTGTTTGTATTGTTTATTTTTTTGGCATAGGACGGCGAACGACCACACAGGCCACCTGATGGTAAGTGGAAACTGTGACCATAGACATTCGCATTCACAAGACTGCAAATTCACTGCCAACCCTGAGGACTAAGATGGAATGCCTCTATGCTAGTAATTTCACCGGCTGTGTTATCCCCAAACCGGAACACAACAATGCGCACACTGCTGTTTGGCGGTAGGTTAATGGATAAGATTGTGGTAGCGATCCGGACGGACCCTGCACAAGGTTCGACCACCCGCAACTCGTAAATTTACTAACATGCATAGAGGCATTCCATATTAGTCTTCAAGGCTGGCAATAGATTAGCAGTCTTAGGATTGCAGTCTTAAAATTATATTTTGAGAACGCTGCTGTCTTTACCATCAGGTGGCCTGTGTGCTTACCTTCTCTATACTAAAAAAATGACAATATATCAATAACAAAAGTCAGAGACAGAGGCCCTTGCCAAGATGCACTACGCTAACTAGCGTTTCTATTCATTCAGTTTTTAGACCAATCGCGTCACTGGTAGATGACGTGATACGAAAAGTCACGTGATCACGAACCAGTGACGCGATTGGCTTAAAAACGAAATGAATAGAAACATGCCACTTAAAATTATTGATAAAATATGATCAAATTGATTTTGTTCTAAACTTCAACCAAAAAGTATTCAATAAAACGACGTTACGAGCAACGCAATATTAAATAAATACATGAAAATCCTTGGACCTCAGTCGACTTTAATTTTAAATCTCTTTTAGTTATAACGCCGCTCCCACTTCAAACCGTCAGCTCCCTGATAAATATTTAATGGCAATATTTTAAAACGCGGGTCTGAGTTTCAGACGAGTACTAACCTCGGCTGTTTTAAATCCATTAGGTATATTATGTAAACATCCCCTCCCTTCGCTGTAATCCCTTCACGACTACACAGTGCTGGCTGGACAGAAGAGGGGGATTAGGTATTTTACTGACAATTCTCCGTTTTTTTTTCTGTAATTAAATGAGACTGTGTATAAATGACTCGAAATTAGCAAAATGATTTAAACAGGGGTGAAAGCCATTCATTGAAATAAGAATTGTGGAGTTATTAGAATAAGCATGAATACACCGTAATTTTATACCTGGTTTTTATGACGTAGCAATGCAGTTCTGTTTACGCTGAGAGAAAAGGACAGAGCTCTATAACTGCTATAGCTCTGTCTTTTACGCTCAACGTAAAATGAACTGCATAGCTATGTCATGTCTCTAATGTGTTTGTTCACGAGAACATAAGATGTATATATCCTCCTTGTGACCTCCTGTGTCTAAGAGCTGATCTGCCGATGAAGTCTGATGATGGCGACAGGATCTCCGCTAGTACTTAGGGCCGTATTAATAAACTCATCTTGGTTGAGATGCCCGTCCCAAGATACTTGTACGACAACGTAAACGTCAAGTCATAGAACAAGGTAATTATTGACGCATCTTGAGACGAGCGTCGAGATCAGTTTATTAATGTTGGGTCTCGTTAGTTTTGCCATGAAAACTAATCATGACTGCAAAAAAAGTATAATCAGCATCAAAATGTCATGTAAATAAGGCTAAGGGACTGTTGCCCTTTCCGCCAATTAACGCATGAAAAAGTTTTTGCGAAACTCAGAACTTTGCGTTTTTTTTATTTTCTCGTTTTATTACTCCTGTTTTGTGTGTAACCTTCCGTGGTTTCACCTGATGGTTCCAACGGAAGACCAGCGCTGACTGTAATGCCAGCGTAACGCTGAGATGGGACCACTTCGTGGCTACTTTCTTCTTGTATTTGTCAATCTGTTCTTTGTTATGCATGCCACGAATAAATGATTTTCTTATACGACGCGTTGGCCTAGTTGGTAGTGACCCTGCCTACGATGATTATGCCTACGTCCTGGATTAAATCCCGGTAAGGGCAGATATTGGTGTGATGAGCGCGAATATTTGTTCCCGAGTCATGGGTGTTTTCTATGTATTTAAGTATATATTTCTCTATATAAGTATATTTATCGTTGTCTAGTACCCATAGTACAAGCCTAGAGCTTAGTTTGGGACTAGGTCAATTTACTTGTGGGAAGACCTTGTGCAGGGTCCGTCCGGGTTGGTACCACCATCTTATCCATTAACCTACCGCCAAGCAGCAGTGTTCGCATTGTTGTGTTCCGGTTTGGGGATAAGACAGCCGGTGAAATGACTAGTATAGAGGCATTCCATCTTAGTCCTCAGGCTTGGCAACGCATTTTTGCAGTCTTGTGAATGCGAATGTCTATGGGTCACAGTTTCCACTTACCATCAGGTGGCTTGTGTGCTGGTTTGCCTTCCCATGCCATAAAAATGAAAATGAAATGTGTGAGATTGTTTCCTGATATTTTGTATTTACTTATTTATTTCTTTCTATTTTTCATTTTTTTTTTTCAAAAATATTGTAAAGAAAACATTTTATGAAAGAAATTTATTTAGGTTTAATTGTGTCCCTACTGCATGGCATGCGCCTGCGGCGCGCTATTAACGTTTTACTCCTGTCGCGTAAACTTCCACTCAGCTGATAAGGATTTGTGTGCCCCATACGAATTTTAAGCAACTCCGCTTCATCCAACTTTCAGCTGATTTGTCATTTAAATTATTAAAATTTGTATCTGCGTATGAAGTCTAGACGTTAGAGGTTTATTATTTAATACTTACAATTCCATTTTCATGTAATTATACTTACCTCATTCACGAACGGTTATCAGTCGAGGCTGTATAGGTGCCTTGGAATAAAAGCTACGTAGGGTAAAGTCACCAGTGGTCAGCCAAAGACCAGAAGTCGACCTTATATGAGTGCGAAGAGTTGGAAATATGTCATTCGTTCTCTTCCCACTGAACCAAAGTATAGGCAGAGGCCGACTATAGGTCTCTGGCTGACGACTGGTGACTTTACCCTACTTAACCTACCGCCAAGCAGTTGTGTTCCGGTTTAAGGATAAGATTGCCGGTGAAATGACTAGCATAGAGGCATTCCATCTTAGTCCTCAGGGTTGGCAGTGCATTTGCAATCTTGTGAATGCCAATGTCTGTGGGTCACAGTTTCCACTTACTATCAGGTGGCCTGTGTGCTCTTTGCCTTCCTATGCCATAAAAATAAAAAAAAACATTTAATATGAAGACTCTATAATCGTCAAAGGCGTTAAAGCGTGTTTAGATATATTTCCAATATAATTGATGGCAAGTAACGATGGTAAAAATATCCAAAAGCTAAAAAAAGATTATCTACCATAGAACTGTGTCACAGTGATAGTATAAATTTAATCGTAAGAATTTTCATACAAATGCCACTGTGACACAGTTCTATGGTGGGTTAGAGATCCAATTTGCTAACTGTTTTTCGAAGTTTATAAATTAATCTTCATTTTGGTGGACGTACTTTTTTATCTCGGTTTCATTGCTAATTACTGGTATCATTGAATTACTAATTTAAAGCTTTATCCCAACAAATTACCATTTTTACTGAAATAATTAAAAGTCCCGTGTGGTTGCCGGATTAGAATAGTGCCACTCCGTGTCGTAAGAGGCAACTAAGGGAATAAAAGCTTGTAGTACTGTTAAGCAATGGGCTACAAATACACTCTTAAACATCTTAGCCTGATTGTGCAAAATGCGGTTACAGAATTAGCAGAATTCTATAGCTCTGCCTACCCCACTGGAATAGAGGCGTGAAGATATGTATGTATGTAATAAAAAATCCTTCATAATCAAATAGAAACCTTTTAAAAAGCACTCTTTTCATGAAAAAAAGCTACAACCGACAGAAAACAAGCTGTCAAATAAACAAACCATGTTGAACTAATTTCACCTGTTTGAGCCCCAGGGCGATAAAAAACAAACGAACGCACCGACGGATAAACTTTATATTTTAAACCGTGAGGGATCATAATAGAGATCATAATAAATTACAAGAAGTAACATTACAAAGCCTACACTTAACACTTAAGCCTCAAATAATGGATATGCATAATTTACACGATAATTCATATGCCTGACGTACATATTTAAGTACACACTTACGCGAAAGCGCGTGTCATCACGGTTTAAGATATTTGGCTCACTCTCATATTTCTAAGTGTGTTATTACCTTAACACGATCCTATAATGGCACCCATATTAACACAGTATAATAAGTGTCAGCTTTCTATAGAATATTACTCCATATCCCTGTGCTTACTCACATTATAAATGCGATTGAGTATCCATTTTTTTTTTCATCTTCACCTTTTAATGATAGCCTTAAATTAACGGCAGATTAACCTCCTTATTTATAAATCAATTATACTGAAAAATGATCATTAAAAAAATTATTCATTTTTTTTTAAGTATACTTAATTTGATACCAATATTAGGACACCGCTCTTCACATGAGAAATTTAGTGCCAACCAAGATACATTTTCTTTTGAATTGAACAAAATAGTTACAATAGTTTTTGTATCAAAAAGCATAGTTGATGTATGTAACGTCTTGTTAGACCCTTATGGAAACAATGCACAACAATCAAAATGTTGTTAGAAACGACAAAGTATTTTGTCAGCGTATGCAAAACTTATTGGGTGACTGTACATACATATACCAAACATTACCTTATTTTCCTTAAATAGTAGAAAATCCCTGGCTCAGTTTTAATGGTCAAAAAAACAAAAAAAAAACAAAAAACATTTATTCTGTAAGTAGGCCCTGTAGGCACTTTTACAAGTCTGAATCTACCATCTACCAGCGTTTTAAGAGACCATTGTTGAGAAGAAGCACCGCAAGAAACTCAACAGTAAGCCATTTTTTTAAATAAATAACTTATTACAATACTAAACTTAAGCTATCTAATTTAAATGTCACAGGGATGTACAGGTCCCAGTAGTAATAATAATTAAATTAATAAAAATGTCAGGTTAAAATAATAATACAATTCCGGAGATGTAAAGAGTCTCCAAATGTCAAATTAAAATGAAATATAGGTAAGTAAGTAATTAAACAAAAAAAAAAAACAAAAAAAAAACAACAAACACAAACAAGGGAGATGTAGAAAGTCTCCACGGGCAATTTTGGAGATGTAAAGAGTCTCCAGATGTCAAATTAAAATAATAAGCATACAAGGAGATGTATATAGTCTCCACGGTCATTAATAATTGTAATACAAACAATTCAGTCCCAAGCATTGTCATCATTCATATAATCTTTAATACTATAATACGCTTTAGAAATTAGTTGACGTTTAACGTAACTCTTAAATTTATTTACTGATAAATGAGTAACACTACTTGGGAGCTTATTATAGAACCTTATACAATTACCCATGAATGAGTTTTTTATTTTGTGAAGCCGTGTAAAGGGCACTGCGAGCTTATGTTTATTCCTGGTATTAACATTATGTATGTCACAGTTCTTTCTAAAACTACCGATGTGTTTATGAACATGCATAATATTTTCATAAATATATTGACTGTATACGGTTAATATATTCGTTTCTTTGAACTTATCTCTAAGCGAGTCTCTATGACCCATCTTGTAAACAGCACGAATAGCCCTCTTCTGTAGAACAAAGATGCTGTTTACGTCAGCACCACTACCCCATAGTAAAATACCATATGACATAATACTTTGGAAGTAACTAAAATAAACTAATCGAGCGGTTTTCAAGTCTATTATATTCCGAATTTTATTAACTGCAAAAACTGCAGAACTTAGTCTATTCGCTAATTTAGCCAGATGAGGACCCCATTGGAGTTTGGAGTCTAACGTTATTCCAAGAAATACTGTATCATTAACTAGGTCTAATCTATCATTTTTTATAGTTACAGTAGTTTGTCTATTTTTCACATTTGTAGTCATAAATTTAATACATTTAGTCTTTTTCTCATTCAGTAATAAATTATTAACACTGAACCAATCTACTACGTTTGATATAGCATTGTTTACATCGATATTAAACTCCTGTTGTCGTTTGACTTTAAATACGAGTGAGGTATCATCAGCAAACAATACTTTATCATGTTTGTCCTTTATAAGGTATGGTAAATCATTTATGTAAATGAGGAATAAAAAAGGACCCAAAATTGAGCCCTGTGGTACGCCCATTTTGACCAAAGACCCAGGTGATCGTTTTCTATTCACGTCTACCCTTTGTCAATAGGTCGATTGCTTTTCGTGTTACATTGCATCGCTACAATAGCTCCCAGCTCAATAATATTAAAACAACTCATCAATGGATTGCTACAAGCATGCGGGCACATGAAACTGACCCCTTAACCTGAAGCCATCCCACGATACTTATTAACGTTTGGTTAATAACAAGAACGTCACAGGACAAAACAACAAAAGGAACAAAGGCATTTTATTTCCCATTAACAAAACAAAAGAGCCATTATAAATTAAAATCCTCCAAAACGTGTCCTTCCCCGTCAGTATGAAACGCATAATTTTTACTTAGACCGAGTTACAACGCGCTATAAATCTAGGGTGTTTTCACGAAATTAACGTCTTAAGAAATCCTTCTTATATTCGGGCCTTGATTTTCTTAAGCAGATCCAAAAAGGGCGGGGCTCGGTTTTAGAGCCATTACAAAGATAAAGTACTGGTTGTTTCTTGCTAGGGTAATCCCCTCAAGGTGAACTTGGGGAAAAATGGCGAACAAAGTTTTTCCTTTGCGATTGGTACGTTTTTATACAGTTTGGAGATATCGTTTAGATGTAATGATTTTGTTGCGATGTCAATGCTGACGTTGGTTATAGTCAAATAAGAACGCGACTAAATGTTACTGAATTTAAAGTGCCGTTACGGTTTTTCAAGGTTTTAATATTGGTATTTTATCTACACACATATCATAAGCATACCTGTGCTAACGGAGCACGCTTTAAGGACTTGATCCGATGAAAAAAAATGACGATATACATGTGCTCATTTAAAATTGTCAATAACTAAAAAAAGGTTTGATTAACCACACTTTTATCACTCGTATTTTAAGGTCTCTTATTAAAAGATAAAGATAAAAGATAAAAGATGTTTATTCAGTAAGTAGGCCGCACGGGCACTTTTACACGTCATTATGCAACAGTTGCATAAACTGCTATTAAAATATCGCCTTTTCATGGCATTTTCAGGATAACAATTGCTCTCTTATAGTTGCCCGCTACTCTGCCGTTAAACATTGCCCTTTTAGAAACCTCTTCAAAACTAAAACGTGTAATTACACATGGTAAACAAATCTAACGAAAAAGAAGCTTTAAAAAAGTCAACTGCTGTTTGGATAATGTCGTCAAAGTAATGTCACTTATCATGTATATATTTTTATTTCGCCAATTTCACATTTAAATCATTTTAATATAGCCTTTGACACTCTAGTGGTTAATACGAAACTAACCACGTATAACTTATTGCAATGGGTTTAGCCGTTTAGTAGTTACAAGCGGACATTGAGTCGGACATAATTAGTATATACATTTCAAACACATAACCCTCCTTTTGGATTTTGCAGCAGTCGGGTAAAAAATAATAAAACGGAAATTATGCTTCGGTATAGTCTAGAATTCTATAAAACCATAATATTTATTTGACGTGACCGACGTCACGTGTCGTGTCGAGCGACGTTTGGTAATTTAAAATCACTGCCAACACAAATTAATATCTACAAACAAGTTACAAAATAGATAGAAACTAACGATAAGGACATGCCTAACAAAATTGAGGCAATAATCTTCATGAAAATTACTTACTTCGCTGTATTTGTAAATTAAGCCACAAGGTAATTGATTTAAACTTTACCATAAACATTGAACTCTAAACAACTCCTTTTAATCAAAGCCAAAGTTTTCAATCCTAGCCTTAACCAGCTAAACGAATTAATTGCTAAGCCAAAGCCAAGATCAAATTATCTTACCCAATACTCGAAAAGTTCTTGAAAAACTAGTTACAAAGTAACAAATCCTTGTATCAGAATAAGAGAAGCAAATTAATTTGCAACAAGAAAGTTAGTTAAGGCAAGTGGCTTGTAAGAGTTGTAGCTAAATCATATTGATACGGGCCGGCTTAGCAAACCTCGCTCGCGCCAGTAGTGGGGCAAGCTACTGGCTGCTAGCGGGACTTGTAATACTATGGTCTGCCAACATATATCTTTTTCTCAAACATGCTCGGAAAGAACGTTTTTCCGATTGAAACACAAGGACGGAAAGTACCTCATTTTACTCCTAGAAGTACAAAAAAAACATATGAAATCACTTTCCGTCCATGTCCATATTGTTTTTCAAAAGTGCTGTCTATTGCGTATTAAATCGAAAGAACCATGAAAAAAATCCCGTACGCCCAACTGATGATTAACTTAAAGATGAAATACAAAAATATGTTTGTAATTTCATATGCTTCAAATATTAGATAAAATTTAGTGGCTAAAAACGGTGTAAAGATGGCCAAAATCGGTACTTCTAACCTAAGGAAGGAAGTACAGATAGCCTGGTCAAGATCCATAACGCTAAGTCAGCGATTTTTAAAATTCGTCAAAATGTATAAGTTTGATTGTCACCGCTTATATCAACTCCGTACATTTCGAGTCAATAGAATACAGAAATTTTAGCAGCATATGCATCTTGGCTACTTGATTTGTAATCGTTAATACAACACTGTTGTTACTTGACTAACCGCATTTTATAGTAAAAAGGAACTATAGTAAAATACTATGGTATCCAAGGACAGTCTCCTTGAACCTTGACATTGGCGGAATCATCGATGGTTTCGATGGCGCTATAAAATCAAATTGATTGATTGATATCCAAGGACTGTCAAGTAGCTAAGGACCCATCTCCGCTGCAGCGCGTGCATTCCACCAAACACTGAGAGATGTCTCTTCATTTTACACCAAAAATAAAATCTTTATCCGGGATTACTGCGGCGGGCCTCACAATAATTTACTGCTAATGGCCAGTGTGCCCTCGGAGGGAAATCGAGGGAATCATGAACCTCTGACTCCTTGGGGACAGAATGCATTAATGCCGTTATGAGACCGTTTTGTTTTAAGCCAGATTAATGGTTAAATTCGAATATGAGGTTTCGAATGAACGCGAAAAAAAAACAAGGATTTTTTTAATTCGTTTTTTTTTTCATTAAATCAGTACCAGCTCTGCAGATTTCAACTTGTCAACGTATATCATCACTCTAAAAAGGTGGCTTTTTTGCATAGAGAAAGGAAGTTATCTCTAATAGTTTTAAAAAAGGCTACACAGGCCACTTGTATCCTTACCATGAGTTACAATTAAGGTACTCGCACTCGTGTGACAGTATTATTTTCGAGTGCGAGGGACGTACTCATGGTAAGTTGCGTTTGAGACCCATCAATTTACGCAATTTGAAGATTACAAATGCGTTAACAGTTCTAAGGACTAAGAAGGGGTTTAATGCAATCCAATAAATTGAATAATGAATATGAATATGAATTAATGTTAGTAATGTCGGCTGTCTTATCTCCATAACGAAGCATAATGGATACGGTGCCAGCAGCCAAACTAAAAACCCGGTTCTTGGTTTTGAAACCAATTATTGCAAACACATCAAAGTATCTTGAGTTTCATCGTAATACCTATGCAAAAAACAATACTATTTCCCCATCATTTTTTTCTTTTGCGATTGTAAAGCATCAGACAAGTTCCCAGGCAGGTCAACTTAATAATAGTACATTGTACAACAAGGGCATAAAACAAAGCATTTTTTCCAAGACTTATGGTATCCATCCGAGCCGGTAGGCGAGGTTGGATAATTACATTGAGGATATAATGGATTTTAAGACCGAGTTATACACTTTGCTTTTCACTTCGATTACGAGGAAATTAAACAGTGATTATGTAAAAAAACTTACATGAATGAGAATGTACTGACTGGTTTGCCGCTTCTCCAAACTTTAAAGTTTTCATACGTTATAAAATGTTTTTCTTTGATTTAGGCGGCAATGTCTCTTATGTTCTTTTGCATTTTTTTCTATTAGTGTGTTGAGTGTTAGCATTATTTCCTCTTCACTAAATTCCGTGACACTACAAATTTGGCAAATAAAACAACTACCTAATTAATAGTCAAAAACTATAGACAAAACCCTCTTTCCCGGCAGTTTTTTTTTTTAATTTTCTGAATGAATTTTTAATTAAGTTCGAACGCAATACTGCCAAGTCATACGTTGATTTTGTAATGTTTATGTTAAGAATGCTTGTTTTTAATGAAAGGCAAATAAATTAAAGTAAATGTATTCAAATAACAAGTTTATTTAATGCACTTATCTCGCCTGTCTGGCTGTAGGGCTTTATTGTCTTAGCCTAGATGACGAAAACACTTTATGCACTAGTGCATAAAATGCGATTTTATGCAGCCTATATCCAGCATAAAGAAGGACTTTACGAGCGTGATATATTCCTAAAAACTAATTGAATAGCAATATTTCGATTTAAAACACGCACGGCACGACCTAACGTGCGGGAAATCGGAAAAGCAATTAGGATGCCATTGAAAAGTTACCAATCCAAGCTTCTAAACTACTTTGCAAGAGCGCTTTTGTTGAATCGAACTCAGACCTGGACCCGGCTTAAGAGAACCAAATCAGTGGAGACTAGGAAGTAATATACTTCAACGCTAAGCTGGCGAAGTCATTGAACTCGGCCCAAGTTAAACTACTAATCTTGAGAGCCAGACTTGAGAGCGTACTTACAGGCATCCTTTGTAAGTAAGAACAGCACATCAGCAATTTAAAATTATAAACATTTTACACTCTCTAAAGTTTCGCATACGTTTGCATATGTATTACGATTTTTAAGACAGATGCGTCCTGTTAAAGAGTATAGAGGGGACGATCGAACTGAGCTGTTTGACTTGCCAAATTAGAAATGATAGACGAGCATTACTATCATTGTCTCTTTTGCACTTATATTGACTAAAATTGGTAATCTATCACTTTACAGAAAATCGATTCATCGAATATCTGTTCCCAGAACACTATTCGCAGAATGTCGTTATGACTTAGGAATCATTCATCGAACTTCAGTTGATCGCTGTTACATTTCTTCGAATTACCTGTTACACCGGAATCGAATCATCGAATTTTACTTCACTATTTTATTTGTTTATCACAATAGTTGTTCATCGAATCACGTTTGCTATAATTTTGATTTAACGTAAAAAAAAAAAAAAAAGATAAAAGATGTTTATTCAGTAAGTAGGCCGCACGGGCACTTTTACACGTCAAAAATCTACCAGCGCTTCGGAAGAGACCACTGCTGAGAAGAAACGCCGCAAGAAACTCAACAGTAAGTCGTTTTTTAAATATTGCTAATGATATTATACAATAATAAACTTAACCTAGCATTATATAAAACAATGAATCTCACATAACACCAAAAATGTATTCATGCGTAGTTGAGCAGGAAAACGTGTCAAAACTCAGAATTGTCACAAAACTAATAAGCAACAGTAATATAAAAAATATATATATATAGAAAGTATACAAGTTATACTTACCTGTGACGGTGCAAGACCACATGCATAAAAGTTTCGATACATTCTCCTACAGAAACCGTGTCCCAGTCGTGTCGTGTTTCAGTTCCCAAATTTCATATTACACAGAAAATCATTTCATCAGTGTTACTATACATTGTAATCACAACGCGCTCACGTAGTCCGAGGTAGGTAAGGGTTATTTTTTTTTATGTCCTGGAAGCCCGACACGCTCACGGAGTCCGAGGTAGGTTAGGGTTATTTTTTTTTATGACCTGGAAGCCCGACACGCTCACGGAGTCCGAGGTAGGTTAGGGTTATTTTTTTTTTATGTCCTGGAAGCCCGACACGCTCACGGAACGAAACGTTACTACGATGATACGTTGTTCGAGGTAGTTATAAAATATGAATGGTACCATTATTGAATCATGTTTCGATAAAAGGTAAATTCGATGAATCGTTACTGCGATGATTCTAGACATATTCGAAACAATTTATGATGAAAAGTTGTTCGACTATTTGAAAATCGATGAATTTAAAATTATATGTATAGAAAATAAAACGTAATTACATTCGTGGAATAGTTTTCGTCGATATGAAATTCGATGACAGGAATTTCGATAAAATGATAGACACCCGCTAAAATTACATACATACATAAATTGACGCCTTCATTCCCAGAGTGGGGTAGGCAGAGCTAAATAATTACCAACAAGTCTTAAAACTTCTTCATAATTCTGTAACCACATTTTGCACAAGTAGGCTAAGATGTTTCCCAGTGTATTAGTGACAGGTGCAAGCCCATCGCCTAACAGTACTACAAGCCTTTATTCCCTTAGTCGCCTCTGACGACATCCACGGGAAGACATGGAGTGGCGCTATCCTACCCGGCAACCACGGCTAAAATTAAAATATGTTAATTTAGAAATTGCTAAGTCACTTGTGGCTTTTTATTTTGACGACGCGATGGCCTAGTTGGTAATGAACCTGCGTACGAAGCTCCTGGAGGTCCTGGGTTCAAATCCTGGTAAGGGCAAATATTTGTCTGATGAGCGTGAGCATTTGTTCGTGAGTCATGGATATTTTCTATGTATTTAATTATATATTTTTCTATATGTATAAGTATTTATATCGTTGTCTAGTACTCGTAGTATAAGCCTAGAGCTGAGTTAGGGACTACGTCGATTGGTGTGACATTGTCCCCTGTTATTTATTATTTATACAGGGTGACTGGATATTCGATACAAATTCTTATATATTCAAAGTCGTTTATTTACATAGCAGGTTATTTCTGACATGAATAAAGAATCATCACAACGGTTGCTATACAGCAGTCACGTCTATGACACAAACCTTTTAAGGAGGCATAGTAGAGCTCATTTGGAGCCAATAAGGTCATGTAGTACCCTGGCCGAAAATTATTCGTTTCTGAGATATTTGAGATTTAAGTTTTTTCGAAATTGCGGAACGAAGCTCAAAAAAAATATTTAAAAAAAGACATTTTTTAATGGGTACTAAAAATGAGTGACAAAGCAAGATAAATACAAACTTTTTAGACTAGTAGTGAGGGTAGATTAAATGCATAACGCTAAAGATTTTCGAAAACTGACATAGCGCTCGAGGCTCTATTGAACACTGTAAAACGATATTGCTTTTGACTTGTTATCGATGTTTTAACTGGGCCACCATTACTGTCAAATAAATAAGAGCTATCGTAACGTTGACGATATGACAACACGTCAAAATCAATATTTTTTCAAGGCCACGGCGTGTTTCCTTGACATGACTAAGCAATTCAGTTTACGGTAAGAAAAAGAGATAGAGCCGTGTAACTGCTATAACTCTGTCTCTTACACTCGTCCTAAATTGAGTTGCTGAGCCATGTCATTGTAACTCCCCTGACCGACCGGCAGCTTATGTCAACCTTATTTATTAATTTTATTTATTTGGGGCATCAACAGCAATACATTTTATAAAAACAAGTTAAACATGATACAAAACAGTAAGCCAATAAAAGATGTCCACAAAAATACAGCTAAGTGATACATAAGCAACCATTTTAACAACTTGCATAATATGAGATGACAAAAATACAAAAACAACAAAACTTAGCACAAGGATATGTGGTGTGTCTGAGTGTGTGCGTGTATATGGTGTGTATGTGATGTGTGTGTGTGTAATATGCATGTGTGAGTGTGTGTGCGTGTATGTGTCTATACACCTAATGAATCCCCATAAGTAGAGTGACACGTTTCTTAAGTACAAGGTTACTACAGTCAAATAGGTCTACGTTATGAAATCGTTTATTATAATCTCTAAAAATACTACTACTATTATTATAACGATCTCTAAAAGCATCTTGTCTACATCTTATCTAGGGCCACAATTTGTATTGATTGTATTATCCACCATAATTCCAAACAGATCTAATACTACAAATTCATTCCAAACATATTTCTCATCACTACAATCCCCAAATATAACTCCATTTGTATTCCCGAGACCACCGTTAAACCCAAGCCCAAGCTTAATCCTCAAATAATAATACAAACTTGCGTATTAAAATGTGCGGAGTTTTGGAGTCATCAAACCAGTAATCCATTCAGGGAGTTTCGGAGGGATTAGTACGATCGCAGAACACGCCCGCCGCTGATAAGGGACTATGCTGCGGGACGTTTCCAAGGGTCGTTTGATGAGCTAAATGAGAACGCAGTTAGTCGATGCAGTAATCAATAATAACTATGTTGATGGTGCACGTGCTTACTTTGTGGGAAAGCTTTTGACACAAAAGGTTGGCTACGTTAGCCACATGCGAGCACACCGTCGACACTCACGGAGTTGAAGCAGTCGCTTTGATCGAAATTGGCTGGATAGCATCATCATCATCATCATCATCATCATCATCATCATCAATATAATTATTATTATCATCATTATCTTCATAATTATCTTTATCATCATCCTCATCATCACCACCATCAACATCATTGTCATTATCTTTATCATCATTCTCATCAACATCATTGTCATTATCTTTATCATCATTCTCATCATCATCATCATCAACATCATCGTCATCATCATAATCATCATCATCATCATCATCATCATCAATATAATTATTATTGTCATCATTATCTTCATAATTATCTTCACCATCATCAACATCATCGTCATTATCTTTATCATCATTAACATCACCATCATCATCATTATCACCTTCACCTTCATCGTCATCGTCATAATCATCATTATCAACATCACCGTCATCATCATCATCGTCTTCTTCAATATCATCATCATTATCCGTTTTTTTATGGCATAGAGATGGCTAATATATATTCAGACCAGTTCAGTTAAGTCCAATCTTATTTCTGCAGGTTCGGCTCATTCTCATGCACCCTTCATTTTATATTTTATTCGTTTTTTTTAGCTTAGCAGTACTCAGTATTTTTTTTGCTTATCAGTTTGGGCTGTACCTAGTTTAGGATGGATGCATAGCTTCATTGTTGCATTGACCCATGTGTCCCATTTGCACTCGCTGTGTGTAGCTCTCATTTTGTAAATTTAGCAAAATCTAAGGCTAGCGTGTTTTAGTTAAATAAAGAATGATGATGGCAAAATTTCAATTATCTTGCGTCTTCAGTGGAAATGGTTTTAATTCCGTATTTATTAATTAACTTGACAAAATACATTATGTTACTCGTAACACAACAACATAACATAAGTGTTCAATATTAAACTTTATACTATATACGTAGAGTACTTATTCAATCTGCGTCAGAAACAATTCCCGAGATGCCGCCCACGCGTATTATTTCCCGTTAATCCCAAGAGATTAACAGATTAACAAGGAGCCTTAGTCCCGATGTGCAGAGACTAAAATAACATTTTAAGAGCATGCGACTTTAAAATAATAACATTTTTGATAAATAGCTGTAAACAGATACATAAGCACAAAGACATACACAGATACTCATAACATCTCTCTTTAGCGTCAGTTAAAAACAACTTTCATTTGAATTACATCTTTTTCATTTAAACAAAAGAACTCGCAGCAACCTCAATGGCACCTACCGCAATCCCTATTCCAGTTCTTTATTTTACATTCTCTTATAAACGAACAGCAGAATCCTATTAAACTAACAGTTGTTTAGTATTTGTGCCTCATTAGTCCCACTGGCTTTTGCGAAACCTTTTATCTCTACAAATAAATCTACAGTGCCTAGAATACTATATATTTTTGGAGTGGTAGAGCCACACTGTATTCAACTGTTAGGTTGAGTACAGTATGAATGGGCCGGCTCGACCGGGGTAGTACCACCCTCCCACAGAATACCGGCGTGAAGTAGTAGTACCTCTGCTGCGTTTCGTCTGGTCAAGTGAGAGTGCCGGTGGCCCAATTCCCCCTCTCACCTTTCCCAAATCCCCCTTCCCCTTTCCCATCCCCTAACTTAATCAATTATGACAGCGGTTTTTCAAAATATAATACCCCAGGGGGGTACCAACACTCTTCGTGTAGGAGAATCCCTTCCTGAGCACTCTTGCTCAGGCTGCCCTGCGTATTCTGGGGTGGGCAAAATTCCGCTCGTTATACCCGCAAGAGGCAACAGGAAGCAGCGTCCCGGAGCATCCCCACTCTTGCTCCGTGTGGACTTCTGCAACATCAGAGGTATAAACTCTAACGTCAATGCCGTCCACTACCATCTCGAGACTGAGAAGCCGGCCTTGCTCTTTCTTACAGAGACGCAGATATCCTCCCCACTTGATATTTCATACTTAAGGTATCCAGGCTATACTATCGAGCACACCTTTGTGCCGCGTGCTGGTGTGTGTGTGTATATCAGGGAGGATATGTGCGTCCGCCGTCTCCACGAACTTGAAGGTAAGGACCTTTCCACCCTTTGGCTTCGCGTAGATTGCGGAGACCACCCTCGCGTCTATGCGTGCCTTTACAGGTCCCATAGCGGGAATACAGAGTCGGACCGACTTCTTGAGAGTGTTCAAGTGGCGACGGACTCGGTGCTCCAACGGACACCAACCGCAGAAATCGTGGTTTTGGGAGATTTTAACGCCCACCACAGCGATTGGTTGGGGTCTCGTACAACTGACCATACGGGGAGATCCATCCACGACTTTGCCTTGGCCTATTGTCTTTCACAGCTGGTCACCTCACCTACGCGAGTTCCAGATGTGGAGGACCACACTCCATCTTTATTGGATCTTTTGCTGACCTCTCATCCAGACGCATATGAAGTCTCAGTTGGCGCCCCTCTTGGCTCGTCTGACCATTGCCTGGTCCGGAGCACTGTGCCTCTGTTGAGACCACTGCGTCAGCGATCTGTGAACTGCCGTCGTGTCTGGCACTACAAATCAGCAGATTGGGACGGGATGCGGACTTTCTTTTCATCCTACCCTTGGAGGCAGGTTTGTTTCTCGCTGGACGATCCTGACACATGTGCAAACTCTGTCGCTGATGTTATACTCCAGGGATTGGAACTTTTCGTTCCAAACTCTGTTGTACCCATCGGTGGCAAGTCAAAACCTTGGTTCGGTCGCTCTTGCAAATTGGCGTCTCGCCAGAAGCAGAAGTGTTACCGAGACTGGGCTATGGCGGAGTTGTCGAGGGACTCCAACACCAGCGATCTGAAAAAAAAATTAAACCATGCCTCCAGATCCTTGAAGAAGAATATCGCCTTAGCAAAGTCTAAGCACATAGGCAGAATTGGCGAGAAGCTAGTACGTCTGCCTTCGGGCACTAGGGCATTCTGGTCTCTCGCCAAAGCTGTCCTAGGAAACTTCTGTCGACCATCTCTTTCTCCATTGCACATGAAGGATGGCTCTTTGGCCCACAGTGCAAAGGAGAAAGCTGAGCTTCTAAGTGCTCTTTTTGCATCCAACTCGACTCTGGATGACAGGGGATACTCACCGCCGACCATCTCGCGGTGCACAAACTCTATGCCGGATATCAAATTCCGGCAAAGTTCTGTACGCAAATTGCTTCTTTCCCTTGACATTCACAAGTCGTGTGGGCCCGATGGAATTCCTCCAGTAGTGCTTCGCACGTGCGCTCCGGAGTTGGCACCGATTCTTACGCGCCTTTTTCGGCTCTCGTACTCTTCAGGCTTGGTGCCAGGCTTGTGGAAGACGGCACTTGTCCACCCGATCCCTAAAAAGGGTAATAGTTCTGACCCGTCCAACTACAGGCCGATCGCTATTACCTCCCTACTCTCCAAGATAATGGAGTCCATTATCAACAGCCAGCTATTGGGGTATCTTGAGGAACACCAGCTACTTAGTGACCGACAGTACGGCTTTCGTCGAGGTCGTTCGGCTGGTGATCTTCTTGTTTTCCTAACTCATCGCTGGGCACAGGCAATTGAGAGCAAGGGAGAGGCCCTGGCAGTGGGTCTGGATATAGCGAAAGCCTTCGATCGGGTTTGGCACAGGGCGCTTCTTTCAAAGCTTGATTCATACGGGCTTCCTGGGAATTTGTGCAAATGGGTTACTAGCTTCCTGGCCGAGCGGAGCATAACTGTCGTAGTCGACGGTGTCCGCTCTGACTCTAAGCCTGTGAATGCTGGTGTCCCACAAGGCTGTGTTTTATCCCCCACTTTGTTTCTTCTGCACATCAATGATTTGTTGCAGAATAGCAACCTTCATTGTTATGCGGATGACAGTACGGGGGATGCACTTTATAACGGTCGTGCAAACATTTCTCGGGAGCAGGTCAATGAGAGTCGAAATGCACTTGTGTCTGAAGTCGAGACATTATTGGAGCAAGTCTCGAACTGGGGTCACCTTAACTTGGTCCAATTTAACCCTCAGAAGACACAAGTCTGCGCCTTTACCGCTAAAAAACAACCTTTTAGCCTTTCTCCTCGTTTTGAGGGTACTCCCCTTAATGCAGCGTCCAGTATTGGGATTCTTGGTGTTGATATATCGAGCAATGTTCAGTTCCGATGTCATCTGGAAGGTAAAGCTAAGTTAGCCTCAAAGAAGCTTGGTGTGCTCTGGAGAGCGGGGCGGTATTTCACGCCGGCTCATCGCCTTCAACTTTACAAGGCACAAATACGGCCTCACATGGAATATTGCTCCCATATTTGGGCCGGAGCACCCCAATATCAACTTCTTCCTCTTGACCAAATTCAGAACAGAGCTGCTCGATGTATCAACAACCGGGGGCTTCTCAAAAATCTGGATCCACTGGCCCTGCGGAGGGATGTTGCTTCCCTCTGTGTCTTTTACCGCATCTATCACGGAGAGTGCTCTGAGGAATTGTTCGAATTGATACCAGCCGCTGGTTTCCACCATCGTACAACTCGTACCAAACTATCATTTCATCAACACCATCTTGATAGTTGGAAATCCACTACCGCGCGTTTTTCAAGGGCCTTCCTGCCACGCACCTTATCTATGTGGAATCAGCTTTCGGCGTCTGTATTTCCGACTCAATACGACTTGGGAGCCTTTAAAAAACGAGCCTACTCTTTTCTCAAAGGCCGGCAGCGCACCTGCGATTCTTCTGGTGTTGCGGGTGTTTATGGGTCGCGATGATCACTTACCATCAGGTGGCTCGCTTGCTCGTCTGCCCCCTTTTTCAAATAAAAAAAAAAAAAAAAAAAAAAAATAAAAAAAATACAACATGGCATTTGTAGAGAAATGAGAGAGATGTAGATTTATAAAATAACGTCGTATAATTTTCTGCGACATGGTTGCTGTTTTTGTGGTTCGTTTCTTGGTAAACGTGTAAGAACTTTTCGCGTCCTGTTTTTCTGAGAAAATACATAAATAAACTGATATTTTTATTTTTTTTACACATTTTTTACACATTTTCAAAGCATATACAGTGCAACCATTTTCTTAATAGGGGTGCGCCAAAGTTGAACTAATTATTTTTAGTCCGAATGTAATTTTATTCCTAATCATCGCAACTCCTAAAGTGTTTTTTACTGAAACCGTTATTATTTCAGGATTTTTAAAGTATCTAACTTGTAGATAAGGTTAGGTTAGGTTAATTTTGTTTTATAAAAACCCTGAAATATAAACCGTTTCAGTAAAAAACACTATAGGAGGTTGCGATGATTAGAAATAAAATTACGTTTGGATTAAAAAAAAATAGGTGAGCCAATATAGACCCTCTTAATAGCTATCGGCACTCTTCGTTTTTCTATGACAAACATAGTGTCTGTAGCGAGTGCAAGCGTGATAGCGATAGCCAGCCAAAACCTATTAACAAGCTGGAAATACTGTACATTGTTTTGTGATGACGCAAAGAACGTAAAGAAGGCTTTAAAAAAACCTCACTGCTGATTGGATAATGTCGTCAAAGTAATGTTACTTATTATGTATATTTTTTTTTCGCCAATTTCAAATTAAAATAATTTTAGTAGCCTATGACACTCTAGTCGTTAATACGAATCTAACCACGTATAACTTATTAAAATCTGTTTCCGTTTAGTAGTTACGAGCGGACACATAAACCTCCTTTTGGGCTTTGCCGCAGTTGGGTAAAAAGGTCAAGGTATACGTTTATAAAATCACTTTTCCAGATGAAGGATTTCATTGTATATTTTACATAAATAAATAAATAATAATAAAATTAAAGCCGAAAAAATTCACTGCTGGACATAGATCCTCCCCAAGGTTTGCCACAGGGTTTGGTAACTACGCCATTTGCATCCATCAGTTTCCCAAAATTCTAGCCCCGTCTATAGCACACCTTGTTGGAGATCTGCCCATGCTGCACGTATCGGAGCGTCGACGCAACTTGAAAAGTCTTCGACCCCATTAAAGATAAAGATAAAGACATTTATTCAGTAAGTAGGCCGCGCAGGCACTTTTACACGTCATGAATCTACCAGCGCTTCACAAGAGGAGACCACTGCTGAGAAGAAACGCCGCAAGAAACTCAGCAGTCAGTATTTTTTTTTAAATATATTTAATATTACAATGGTACCTACTACTTAGTCTACCATTATATAAATCTATTAATAGTAAATGAAAAAAAACAAATAACCTGCATAGTTTCTGCAGGAAAACACACCTTAAAATCTGAAGAGAGAGATACAGAGAGAAAAGTGAGAGATAGAGAGAGAAACATTGGACACTTAAGTCTCCACTCAATTCTTAGCGTTTTAGGGGGACTTTAGTTTTAGTGCGAAGCTCCTCATTTCTCAGTCCATTGAAACCTTATCATAATAATAAGTAAATAAATATCAGGGGACAATGTCACACCAATTGACCTTGTCCCAATTTAAGCTCTAGGCTTGTATTATGGGTACTAGAAAATGAAAATGAAAATGAAAATGAAAATATTTATTCAGTAAATTGGCCACATGAGGGCTCTTTTACACGTCGGTAACATGGAGTGAATCTACTAGACAACGATATAAATACTTGTATAGATAAATATATACTTAAATACATAGTAAACATCCATGACTCAGGAACAAATCGCTCATCCAATAGAATAATGACATAATTGCAAAAAAATCGGGTTTTGAGATTTTACCGTCATAAGTGTTCTAAAGGTCAGGTCTATCGCGTGGAACAATGACATAACATGCATGCTAAAAATGCAATTATGTCATTATTCTATTGGATGAGTGAAATATTCGCGCTCATCACACAAATATCTGCCCTTACCGGGATTTGAACCCAGGACCGCTAGCTTCGTAGGCAAAGTCACTACCAACTAGGCCAGCGCGTCGTCGTTATTGTGATGTATGAATTATTATTGTGACCTCAAATAATTCCACAATGATTGCAATACCTCCTTTCTCTTCACAAATATTACAGGAATAACAACCGTTCGTTTCCCGCCGGTATATTTTATGCATTTGCGTCGGGAACAAGTCCGCAATAAAATGGCGTAAAGCTCACGATGTCGGAGCATGCATTTTTCTGCACCGCCACATTCCAACGGCTTTGTTTGAGTGGAGACATCTGCGGGCTTGAAGCCAGCGGGGAACTTGTTATCCGATTCAATTTCTAATATAAATAATACTATCGATATTCCTAGGTTTGTGATTAGAAAAACATTTTATGTTCCATTGCGTGACTAAAAATGGGTGGCGTGGCTAATTTTTGTTACGCATTCGAGAAATTTAACTTTGTCTTGATTACTAAAACTAAGAATAATATTTTCCAAATTTTAACTTTAATATCCCTATGTTCAGGTTGCGCGACATAGCGACTTAGAGTGAGCGTTGACATTATCAGTCAAGACTCTTATGACACGAGTGCTCAACTAAGGTCACGAGTAGGGAATTCAAACAACCAGTTATTACCGGTTATAACCGGTTTTAACCGGTTATTTTCATACAAAAACGGCTAATTTCCGTATAAATTACATTCCCTGGTCATGAGGGAAACTCATATAAACATTTTCATTGTAATTTGTAGATATAGGTACAGGACGTAACATAGAATTAATGTAGGGCCTGACCTACCATAGAACTATGTCACAGTGACTTTATAAGTCAAATCGTATAAGGATAAAAGATCCTGATAAAAGTTCAAGGATGGATCAGTTTCATTAAGCCAATTGTACTAATAGCAGGTACAAA
The DNA here is from genome assembly GCA_927399475.2 of Acleris emargana. NCBI lineage: Eukaryota > Metazoa > Arthropoda > Insecta > Lepidoptera > Tortricidae > Acleris > Acleris emargana. The sequence continues at coordinate 1,649,431 of OV656836.1, read as the reverse complement.
TAAGTCAAATACCAAGTATAGAATGTGATGGAAGCGCCGCACAGTGGGGCAACGGCGGAATTAATTCAATTTTGGGATGGTCAGCAATAGTCACATTTTTTATCTGATATGTATATAAAACATTTCAAATACCTCTGATCTAATAAAATATTGCGTATATATATTATTTTTATAAAGAAATTAGGCCGCCAAACCCGTATAAATGAACTCGCATGAAATAAACCTTAAAATACCTTGCATTTGCAAAGGGTATATTCCTCTCAAGCTTTTGATTTTGTTTAACATGTTTTATTTATATACAAGAAACATTATTCCTGCTATTGTAAATGAAATAATATTTATGGTTTCTCTTAAATTATGTGTAATTTTAGGGCTGTAAGAAATTGATCGTATTTCTCGCCTAAATATTACATTTCATTGGCTATAACTTTTTAGCTACAACGACCCTCAAGCTCTAATATAACAATATTGACACATTATTTAATCTAGATCATTATTTAATTGGTTCTAGCTGCAATAATCTGCAAACTTTTTATTAGTACCCCATTAAGTTAATGAGCTTATTTTTCTCAGAAAAATACTTACGTGCGTTATCGATGGTAATGAGGGTAATTACAGAGACTATTAAATTTTAAATAATATAAATAGTGTATTTATATTATGGTGCATCATTTACTTTTGTAAATTCAATAAAGCAACACCTAATTCAATAATTATGGCAACTTTCAACATTTCTTACTTAGAATTGGTTGATATAATTATATCGAGTAATCGGGAAGTGCATAAGTGTATCAAAAACTTGAAAAATAAATATCCAGACCTTTCAGAGACAGTGTTACAAAACATTTATGAAATTTTAAGTAAACATTTTTTACCATTTTTTTGGTCTCTGCCTACCCCTCTGGGAAACAGGCGTGATTTAATGTATGTATGTATGTATTTTTTACCAAATTTCACAAAAAGTTGGCATGCAGCATCAAGAACAAAGAAGTATTTTATTTCTAAAAATAAAGAGTGGTTAGCTGGGACATTTTCGGTAGTTGTTAAGGATACACAGATAGATATTCATGATACAGAACCAGGGCCTTCAAAACGATCTCGAAGCGGGCGTCCAGAAAAATCTTTTGAAGATTGTTGTGAACGTGCTAAACGAAACAAAGTAAAAAACCTGTGTGAGAGTGTTTCTAAGGAGTTGCTAGAGGAGGCTGCGGATAAGGTTCAAGACCAATCGGTAAGACCAAAGTTTATTCCAGAAAAGGCTTTAGCACTGGTGCTTCACTTTCAAAACATCAATATGAAGTTCTAAGTTGACAGAAAAAGCACAAGAAGCACGGAACAAATATTATCGTCGGTACAGATTATTTCATTCCAGGAAGTGTTCACGTGAATCGACCAATGAGGACGTTTTGCATATGCTGTTGACTTCTTCCGATCCTTACATTAATGGTCTTAGAGCTAAATATTCCAAAATAGATTTACACTTAAACGACGAAGTTAAATCTTTACTAATACAGACTTGTAATAACGAATAATTGTTTTTTTAGTTGGATTGATTATATTAAAAGCTATTTTTTATTATTTATTTACCTTTATATTAATCTCTGTGATAAATATAATTTGTTTAATCATTAATGTTACATTGGTTACGTTTGTTATGTTGTGACTTGAATATATTTCATGTATATTTTATTTTAAGTTCATTCAATGTAGGTATTATTTTAAATATTAGTGGGAATGATTTTATTATACTAATAAATATATTTAAAATGTGTTTTTTATCCATTAACCTAAAAAAAACAATTAATTCCGCGGCTCCATACAACGTGCACCACTGTGCGCCGCAAATATGCATCATTATTAAATAATTACGAATTTGTGGCACTTGCGGTGGAAACCATGATACCTTGGTCAGCCGATATGAAAAGCTTTATTAAGGCCCTGTCATCCCGGTTCATAGACACATCCGGAGATCCTAGAGCTGGAGCTTACCTCTCGCAAAGGATTGGGCTAGCTATCCAGAGAGGTAATGCAGCCAGTGTCATAGGGACCATGCCGCGAGCGGACCTGCTACAGGGGGTGTTCTTTTATAGTGGTGATTATTATTTACATCTTTAATATTTGAGTAGCTTAGTTTTATTACGTACCTATTTATACACTCAAGGACAAAAAAACGGGTCAGAGTGCGTTTGTCATACTAAAGAGGCTATTTCGAAGCCTCGGTTCCTCGCCGGGGGATGCTTTTAGTGAAATCTGATGATGGATACACCGAGCATCGATACACGACTTCCAGAGTGCCTAGGATACTCAACTGATTGAATCTGCGGTTAACACTGGAATTGATCATGTTCAGAAAATCATCTAAAACTCTCTCGCTTAACTAATTTTGTGATAAGAAAGGTATCTTAAGAACATTTGACCTCCCCTATTGAACCTCGGACTATCCACTATTAAACCGCACTCAAAACCACCCGTGGCAAGGAACCAAGGCGTCGAAATAGCCTCGTTTGTATGGAAAAACATTCTGACCCGTTTTTTTTGTCCCTGAGTATATTAAACATATGTATTAAATAGTCCATAATCCAACGTTACCTATGTTTTCGGGGCCACAAAAGCCGCGTCGCCAAGCGCGTTTTGCCGCGCGTTCGTTACTTGAAGTGACGCCCACTGGGAACTGTATCGAGTTGGTTCAGGTGTACGAGCATTTGGAAAATTGAGCAGGTTATCGAAACAATAGCTGTGTTTCTCTGAACGTTTTTGCCAAAGGCAAGCGCTGACTTGGAGCGAATTATAAAAAAACATGATCCATATTACCAACTGAAGCGTACATAGAAATAACACAATTGAGATATCGACATTTAAAAGTTAGGAACGCAAAAGCATTTTAAAGGATAGGTTAGAAATTTCCTATTCTTCCGAATTAGAATGTAAAAACTTAGAGTATTTTTTTTGGTCTATCCTAATTATGTAGCAATATTTTGCACAAACAGGCTTAGATGTTTAGGTAGCATTGTGTATTAGTGACAGGTAGCAAGCCCATCGCCTAACAGTATTACAAGCCTTTATTCCCTTAGTCCACGGGAAGACGTCGAGTAGCATAATTCCAAGCCGGCCACCAAACGGCATACATCTAACATACATACATTAAATCACGCCCGTTTCCCAGAGGGGTAGGCAGAAACCACTTCTTTCCACCTGCTACCTAAATACATACATACATACAGAGACCACTACTTTCCACCTGCTACAATCCTGACAAATGTCTTTTGCTTCTTGTTACACATTCATTTGAATTCACGTTTAATTGCGAACATAGTTTTTTCTTATTGCTCGCGTGAAGTCTTCACCACCTACTGTATAAGATATATTCATTTGACACCCTGTCCGTACTAAGGTTTTCTGGAAGAGATCGCTAATCAGCGATAAGACCGCCTGTTGTTGACCAATATTATTCTTAATTGTTTTTCTCTATTATGTTTTTGTTTAGTGTACAATAAAGTGTTTTGTATTGTATTGTATTCCACGTATGCACGTCGGTTTCGGGTACTTAAGATTCGACCTTTTTCCAGTATATCTACGATTTGATGCACATCTTAATTAATGTAAATACAAACCCGATCATTAAAAATGCAGGGCTTTTATTCAACATGGTAAATTAATTGATTTTGATGTGTTATGGTTAGACCTAGAGATTTTCCTAGCACGAACGACGTGTTGTTAGGGCTTGACACAATAAAAACATCGACAATCCGGTTATCGATAAGTACCACTTCAAAGTCATAGAGCCATTTTCACTGAAGTATGTAAAATGTTAATAAATTGATAGTTTTGTTAGTAACTTATTATTCGTATTTTAATTTTTAAAAGCTCCGCATTGTTTCATGATTCATATGACATATGATTGTAATTTTTTTCCTTGATGAAATGATTTAGCTATTTTCTTATTAGGTATTAAATACTACTCAAAACTAAATAGGGGCCACGGCATATTCTGCATACAAAAGAACTGTTTTCGGAGAAGGATTATTATAACATATATAATTGAATGTATGTTTAACTTACATGCTAGGTTTTTAATTTTTTTATCAATTGTTTTGTTTTTAAAAAAGTTGCATTTTTTTTGCTCATTTTGTATGAAATTTGAAAATTGATTTTAAAAACCAGACGCATGGTAAAAACAAAACAATTGACAAACAAAATAAAAACACAACTTGTAAGTTGAACATTGCAGCTTTCGAATGATACTAAATTCAAAACTTACAGGTTAAAATTTGTTATAATAATCCTTCTCCGAAAACAGTTCTTTTGTATGCAGAATATACTGTGGCCCCTATTTTGTTTTGAGTAGCATATAATGATGTACAATTATTTCCTCTGTGACGTTGAAGTGGTGGTTATCGATAACAGGATTGTCTTTGTTTTTATTGTGTCAAGCACTATCTACACGTCGTTCGCGCTAGGGAAATCTCTAGGTCTAGTTATAGTATTGTCTTTAACTCCGCCGCCATTACTGTCAAGTAAATAAGAACTATCGTAACGTTGACACTACGATAACGCCAAAAGCAATATTGTTTTACCGTGTTGAATAAAATCTATTGCTTATGTAACCTTCAATATTGCGTAGGTATATAGGTACCTACCTTTTTTTTTTTTATTAATCCTCGTTACTATTTTTTCCCAGAAACAAAACACCGGACGACGACAAAAGTATTAAAACAAAAATCTCAGTCGCACATCCAAATCCAAAATGGCCGAAACGCAACTTTAACGCAAGCATATCAAAGTCCTTTTAGCAAACTAAAAAACCTACAACAAAAGGTTCGTTGTACGCAAATGACAATTAAAAAATTTCAACTTTAGCTGTGCGGGGCTGTCTGCGAAAATATTACGTGTAGGATGCAAAAAATATAAAAATCGCTCGGACGGTCCGCGGCGGTTATAAATGGCTGGTAATTAGGGCACACACCGCGCTGGCGGGGGTCTACAGCGCGGGTGCTTTTGTTACTATTATTCGGGAGTATTCTCTTAAAAAAGGCGTTCGGTCGGTCGGACAAGTGAACGCGGCGAACCGGCTAGTTTAAGTAGTCCCGTCAGTGCGTACAAATCACATTTTAGCGCGTGCAAAAGGCTGCCTATTGCGAATGTAATGCGCAAAAATGTACTCAAACTCGGTGGTTTGCCGCGTTGACTCGTTCACTCGTTCGACCGACCAGACTCTGTTTTTAAGATAATAACACCCTTTTTTTAAATAGACATTTTTAAACCAATCGCGTCACGGTAGATCACGTGACTTTTCGTATCGCGTTAACTATGAGTAACGCGATTGGTTTAAAAAGTATCGAATAGAAACGGTTGTTAGCGTAATGCATCTTGGTAGGGGCCTCTCTCCATCCTGGCTAACGAGTGCGCGGTGCTCGTTGCATAGAGATAAGTGGCAGAATTATAGTACACAGGGTGTAAGGGACGGCTCACCGAAAACTGAAACCATAGCTTCAGACCATTGTACTGAACTGAAATTCAGTGGAAATTTTCCCGGGAAAACGAAAATTTTCTCGTTTTTTTTTCCATGTTTTTGCATATAAACCGATCTAGGACAACATATTATGACATACTGAAGCTCATTATGTAAAAAAAACTGTTGAAACGGCATTTTCACGTAAAAAACGAGAAAATTTTCGTTTTCCCGGGGAAATTTCCACTGGATTTCAGTTCAGTGCAATGGTCTGAAGCAATGGTTTCAGTTTTCGGTGAGCCGTCCCTTACACCCTGTATTTATACCTATACAGGGTGTAAGGGCCGGCTCACCGAAAACTGAAACCAACGAGAAAATTTTCGTTTTCCCGGGAAATTTTCCACTGGATTTCAGTTCAGTACAATGGTCTGAAGCTATGGTTTCAGTTTTCGGTGAGCCGTCCCTTACACCCTGTATTTATACCTATACAGGGTGTAAGGGCCGGCTCACCGAAAACTGAAACCAACGAGAAAATTTTCGTTTTCCCGGGAAATTTTCCACTGGATTTCAGTTCAGTACAATGGTCTGAAGCTATGGTTTCAGTTTTCGGTGAGCCGTCCCTTACACCCTTGTATATGCATGTAAGTAAATACTTTATTGTACTAAATCAATTACATTTAATAAGAGAAATATAAAAACTTCAGAAATAAAAGGAGTACAAAGGCGAACTCATCCCTTAGTGGTAGTAACTAGTAGAAGAAAAATGGTTATAATTAGGAAATGCAAATAACCGGTTATAACTGGTTTTAACCGGTTATAACTGGTTTTAACCGGTTAAATTCATACGAAAACGGTTAATAACCGGTTAAATTGCATTCCTTAGTTATAATGGTAGTATTTTGACTGCTAATTAATGGGGCCCTGCACTCCTTTGTGAGCAGACAGGGCGTTTCACAAAAAGCCCGGCTGGCTGTTCACAATGGAGTGCTAGCCCCTACCCTGATGTATGGTAGTGAATGTTGGGTGTGGCAGGACAAGCATGTTAGTCGTGTAAATGCAGTTGAAATGCGTTCTTTGCGTAGTATGTGTGGTGTGAAACTGATTGATAGAGTTAGAAATGAAAAAATCAGAGAGAAATGTGGAATGAAAGAAGACGTAGTGACTAAGATTGAAAAGGGCATGCTTCGATGGTTCGGTCATTTGGAAAGGATGGATGAAAGAAGATTGACGAAAGAGATATACAGATCGAAAGTGAGTGGAAGGGTCGGAAGGGGCCGCCCTAGGCGTACTTTTTCGAATCAAATCGGAGAAATACTGGGAAAGGGCCGAAACCGGCACCCGAAACCGACGTGCGTGCATGACTCGATGTATGAATGTTGAAGAAGCGAAAGAAATTTGTCAAGATCGTAGCAAGTGGAAAGAAGTGGTCTCTGCCTACCCCTCTGGGAAACAGGCGTGATTTAATGTATGTATGTATGTAATGAATAGAACGAGCATGGATGATAATGCCTATGAAACAGGATTAAAAATATATTTTTAACAGCGTTCGAAAGTCTTTTTTTTTTTTTTACAAATGATGTTTAAACCGGTATTATTACCAAACTTTTTTTTTTTTACATATAAACTTCAAACTAAAGCAAATTTACAGAAAACTCAACATTATACATATTCTCATATCGCATTAACTTGAAACTGTTGAAACATATCCAACTCGCATTAGCATATTATTCTGCTTACATTTACAAATATTCGGAATTGAAATAATATCTGAAACTTCTATATTTTCTGAGGAAATGTCTAAATACCTATAATATTGTATTGCAAAAATATTTTCTTTTCATTTACGTCTCCGCTCTCTCGGTTAAACATTTTAATGCAATTTATTGTACGGAGAAATCACTGAATTTTATTTCCAATGTAATAAGGACAGTTGTATATTTTAAGAAATAAAATAAGTGAATTCTTTAGAATCACGAATGATACCCAATCTTATTAAAATAACAAACAACACGTACATCGAACCCAGCTCATTGCTCGCGTATAAAATAAAATGCAAATATTTAGAAATTTCTACAAGAAAACTAAACCCTTAAGCCCAGGAATAAAGTTCATTTTATACGTTATAAATTCTGAAATAATATTTTAACTCGTTTGAAATAAGTGAGGTTTCTGCTCTGTTTTCCAATAACAGAAATGTTTTCATTTAATATAACATTTTGGTATTCCGAATGTTAGCCTAATATACCTTCACATGTCTTTCACATGGCCACCCGCGCTTCTGGGTTTGTTTTGGGTTCAAGGAATTTGTGTTGAAATTTAGACAATACTAATAAAACGAGTTATTGCCGTGTGGTTGCTGGCTTAGAATTGTGCCACTCCATGTATTCCCGTTGAAGTCGTAAGAGGCGACTAAGGGAATAAAGGCTTGTAGTACTGTTAGGCGATGGGCTTACTACCTGTCACTAATATACACTGTTAAACATTTTAGCCTAATTGTGCAAATTGTGGTTACAGAGTTATCAACAAGTTTTTAGAGTTGTCGGTAATTCTGTAGCTCTGCCTACCCCACTCTCGGAATGAAGGCGTGAAGGTATGTATGTATGTATGTATGTATGTGTACTAATAAAACGAGTTATTTCCGTACCGAGATAACAGGAAATGCTATTCAAGTTTGAGAAATATTGGAGCGCGTGAAAGTTTGATATGAATCAGAAGTTTCGCAGAAACTGTGAACATAGTTTGTCGCTTACAATTAATAAGTTGGCAACAGACGTGCCGAGTGCGGATGTGTGATAAATTAATTTAATTTGAATACGCTTATCCGTCGATGTAAGCTTAATGCACTAACTATAGTAAGTACAAATAATGGACTTGATGCATTGTCTACCAGTCGAGTAAGCAACCGATAAGAAACGTAAAACATGAAAAGTTTGCCAAATGCAAAAGTACTGTTATAACGGGATTTAATCGAGTAAAAAATATTGTTATATACCTCCACGCTGCGACAGTGTGTCTGAAAATCGGTAAAGATGAAAACAAACGAATGCAAAACTAATTAAATACTAGCTTTTATCTATTAACGTAGAAGTACTGTCCTAATTTCCGGGTAAAATATACCCTGTGTCCTTCTCCGGGGTAAAAACTATAAATAATAATCATTAATATTCATCAATAGCCTAGTTCACCAATCCATATCTGTTCATTCATAGAGCCTATTTTTAATGTTTTCATCCTTCTTAAATAGTCCTATTATACTAACTGTTTTGTTGTCCGTGGGAGCATTCTTCTATAGTTTCTCAGGGACAATCGCCGGTTGGTGTCCCATCACCTCTGCGTGTTGGCTTCGGCTCTATGTACGCCTTCCAAAGCTCCGGGACTCCCATAGTCCCTTGATTGGTAAAGACATAATAAATATTATGGGACAATGTCACACCAATTGACCTAGTCCCAAACTATATGTTAACTACGTCTATTGTTTTTTTGCGGTGACAGTAAATACAGAACCAACAAAGAGACATACTTTTGCAGTCACAATATTATAGGTCTGCGTCCGTAGACCTTTTTGTCGGGTCATAAATATCAGGCTGAAACTTTCTAGATCGCTTCATTTCAGTGAGTCGGACAAACTTTATATTTGACGTAAATCTCGGTAGTGGGGACTAATTTTGCTAGAGGCCTTGAAACATGTCGATAAGTCCGGGTGCCAAAAATTTACTAATACCAAGCCGATTCTTATTGAAATTTAAAGATTAATTTATGAGAAAGTCAAAAAGTAGATTGTCCGACAAAATTAATGGGGACTATGCGCCAGTCGGACATACTGAAAATGTTGGAAATTCCAACTCAATAAGGTGATTAATATCAGGCTAAAATTTTTTTATGGGTTAATTAAAATTAATATAATACAACCGTAACGTTGTCCGACAAAATTTATGGGGATATGCGCCAGTCCGACACTCTAAAAATGTCGAAAATACCAGCACAAAAAAGTGATTGTGTGAAGTGGACTTATCGACATGTTTCAAGGCCTCTAGCAAAATTAGTCCCCACTACCGAGATTTTTGTCAAATAAAGTTTGTCCGACTCACTGAAATGAAGCGATCTAGAAAGTTTCAGCCTGATATTTATGACCCGACAAAAAGGTCTACGGACGCAGACCTATTAGAATCAATACGGATATGTTTTAGGGAAGCATAATTTAATAAATTGGTACCTCTCCACTGTGCTTTGTGCAACTAGAGTTGCCAGTGATGGCCCTTATTTACTTATAAATAAGGTCAAACAAATTTGCACGAGCATTCAAGTTACTAATGATATCATTGTCGCTGCTGAGTAAGATGTAGAAAATACATATACACATACAAAAAAACAAACCTTCATTCCCAGAGTGGGGTAGGCAGAGAATTACCAACAAGTCTTAAAACTTCTTGATTTTCTGTAACCACTGATGTTTATTAATGTAGAAAATTAATTTAAATAATAGAAAGAGAAACAGCAACGCGAAACATAATTTCTATATTTTGAAAAAAATACTACATTAAATATAAATTGAATATAACGAGAGCGCTCAGTGCTCCTTCAACCTTCATTTTACACTTTTTCCTAGCCGCCGTTATATGGCTATAACGGCGGCTAGGCGGACTTTTTGCGAATATTATCCTTTTAGCACCGTGTATTATAAACGCTTGAAAAAGTCAGAAGCTCTTTAAATTACAATCTTTTTGCTGCAGTATACGGTTCGAAGAACCTTTAGTTTCAGACCGTTCCTGGAAACTTCTTGGAAAATTTGTCTCATCCCATTGTCAGTCTCAGCTGAAACTTGTGCTATTAAGAACAAAGATACTAAGCCAGAATTCTAAGTCCTCAATAATTTAACTGCAACTAAGAGAGCCAATCGCGATTCAATTAACCTAAACTCCGAGCAAGTTGGAGAGACATAACTCAAAATCCGCCGCCGCATACAAATGCTATTAAACCAAGCAATGAGCTGGCACCCAAATGTCTTGTTCGCGGGGATAAATATAAATGCGGATCCGACTTTACTCGCGTTATGAATATTGCAAGTCGAAGCAAGAAATGCCGCTGGAGGACCCAAAATTCACCGGAATGAAAATTTAATCTGGAATGATCGCGCGAACGCCGACGCTCGCTTGGAATTTATTCATATGGCCACTGCAGCGATGTGGTAATAAGTAAAAACTAACAAAGAACAGAGAGAAATATGAGTGGAGTACGCCATCGCCATTAAAACAATAAATGTCGAGACAAAAAGGCACCGGCGCGCCGCTTGTTGGACCTTGATTCACTATTTTCGCTGCACGTTGCTGCGCTTAAATATTTGCCAGAGGTCGTGGCTTAACGGTTGGAAAAATTTACAATGTTTAATATAATGACAATGCACTTATAGGTTAAGATTTATTGATGTTTACAATTTAAATTTTAAAACTAAACTTATTTTAATAAAAATAAAAGATAAAAGATGTTTATTCAGTAAGTAGGCCGCACGGGCACTTTTACACGTCAAAAATCTACCAGCGCTTCACAAGAGACCACTGCTGAGAAGAAACGCCGCAAGAAACTCAACAGTCAGGTCGTTTTTTAAATATTGCTTATGTAATAATAAACTTAACCTAGCATTATAGAAAACAATGAATCTCACATAAAACAAAAAATAAATACATTCATGCGCAGTTGAGCAGGAAAATATGTCAAAAATAAAACTAAGCTACTCAAATATTAAAGATGTAAATAATAATCACCACTATAAAAAGAACACCCTCTCTAGCAGGTCCACTCGCGGCATGGTCCCTGTGACACTGGCTACATTACCTCTCTGGATAGCTAGCTCAATCCTTTGGGAGAGGTAAGCACCAGCTCTAGGATCTCCGGAGGTGTCTATGAGCCGGGATGACAGAGCCTTATTAAAGCTTTTGATATCGGCTGACCTAGGTCCTAGGTCCTATGGTCTCCACTGCAAGTGCCAGAAATTCGTAATTATTTAATAATGATGAATATTTGCGGCGCTTGATGGTTTGGGCCTGATCAGCTGCTGCACCAGCCAGTCTATAACGACATCCAACATCGCAAACGCGCATGTAACTACGATTTTTTAATATGTTGTTAGGTCCCTTGAGAGTAGTTAACACACACAGCTGTATCTCCGAAACCAATAAACATAGTGTACTTAAGTTACGTTCAAATGGTAGCAAATTTAGTTTTCTTTATTAAAGTATAGCACAAAGATACTTGAAAAACACTTCCTTAGGGTAGTTTTTTAGAAAAAACTGAAACAAGTGCCAAAATTTTCGCAGTTTTTCGAGCGTAATCGCGGTAGCACAGGGTTTTTAGGGTTGCAAACTTGGGAGTTAACTACTCTCAAGAGACCTAACCACATATAATAAAATCGAAGTTACATACGATTTGCGAAGTTTGCCTTTTTTGGGTTGATATACACTGGCCTATTACAAATAAACAGTGTAATGTTGAATTCTAAGTGACCTTACACAACATTAGTATCAGATTTACTGACTTTTGGGTTTAAATAAAAAAAAAAATAGAATTTATAATCGATACATCGACAAAAAAAAATAACAACCTTAATAACATCCTAAAATGGAATCATGACCCATAATAATATGGTCCAATGTGATCCTAGTTCGAAAGAAATATTATTACTTCAATTTGTATTTATTTGCTCCGTCCTGAAATAAACCTAATCATAAAAACGGCACTTTGCAGTTGCAAACGTTTTGATCTTAATTTGAATTAATTAATTAATTATGGACAAAATTTAGATTGGGCTTAATTATTAAGAAACGAAAAAAATGGCTATAAATATCTAAGCCCGATTTTATTTTGACCTAATTTACTTTGGACACTATTTTTACTCTTGATCCAATTTCAGAATAATGGTCATTTCAAGTAAACTATTTCCCTTTTGACCTAAATGACAGTAAATTGTATATACCAAGTTATTGAGAGGGTCTCTGTCGTTAGGGCAAAATATTTTTGGTCGAAATTACCTAAAATTTTCCATCATCAATCGATGGTTTTAGCGGTTTTAGAATCTTGGAATGAAAACTTTATGACAAATTAAAATTTGGTAAATGCGACATTTGATGAAAAATACTTTGCCTAAATGGCTGGTTCCCCTCATTAACTGATCGTTTAAATAATCTAAAGGGTCGCCATTGTTAAATGCACAGTTAAAAATGTTTTTATATTTCATGCTCATTACTCAATTATTGATTGCTTACAATGACATATGTTATATCTCTATACACATACAGGTATTAGGTTAATAAATGTATGTCTAACTTAATCATGATATCTGTATTGACCCTAAGTAAATAACTAAGTTGCTTTGCCCTAAAGCAACTTACTAAAAAAGATGTTGTTTTATAACAATATAAATACTTAATGTCGTATGTAGTATGTCACAGCAGTTTTTCTCAGCAACTACAAATGCTATCAGGGCCATTCTACTTTTCGTTGTACATAAATTTTTAGTCACATTTGCACTAAACAATTTTTTTTTCAAAAACTGTGAATTGCACCGTTTTCTAACTTGAAACTCGAAGAGGGACGTAAATAAGCTTGTATTTAGAATTATCCTAATACATGAAAAGTTATTTGTAATAACTATAATGTCAGTAACGCAGTGGATGTTGATGTCCCCGCCTTTTCTATGGAAAGAGTGCAATTTACCACTGAGTTACCAAGATTTTTTAACGATAATTGAGTAATTTAAGAGTTGTTTTTTTGAAAACCGTCAAACTTAAACATTCTAAGTTTATGTTATTTATTTAGACGCGGATTCATAATTTGGTATACTTTTTATCGGACTATAACCAAAAATGTACACTGAAAAGTAGAATGACCCATCAACTTGAAATTTGGCATTGTTGTACAACTTGCTTGCCCGCATCTGTTTTTAGTAAAAAAAGAATGAAATTAGATTTATAAATAATTGAAAAGACATCTAGAATTGGGGGTTGAAAACAAACGAATGCAAAACTATTGCTTTTATCTAATAAATATCAGGGGAAAATGTCACACAAATTTACCTTCTCCCAAACTAAGCTCTAGGCTTGTACTACGGGTAGGTACTAACGGGGTAACGATAAACTTGCTTATATAAAGCAATACATAGAAAATATCACAAATATCACACAGACCACCTGATGGTAAGTGAAAACTGTGACTCATAGACATTCTCATTCACAAGACCGCAATCCTAAGACTGCAAATGCACTGCCAACCCTGAGTACTAAGATGAAATGCCTCCATGCTAGTCATTTCACCGGTTGTCTTATCCCCAAACCGGAACCCAACAATGCGAACACTGCTGTTTGGCGGTAGGTTAATGGATAAGATGATGGTAGCGATCCGGACGAACCCTGCAATAGATCCTACCACCCGCAAAATTATTCGTAAAGACAACTATTCCAAAAATAATACAAGTCGTATAAAGTAAAAAAGAAGGTAACTAAATTTAATTTTCACTTCACTATATTTATGCGAAAATAAAACATTAATTTCTAATATGTTGCCACAAAATCTTGAAACAATTCTTTCTCTATTTCATCAGCATCTGTCTCGAGAAATTTTATTAAACGGCATTTACAATTGTAAAACATAAATTCTACACAAATAAAACGTTTTCTATTCCATTTTAACTTTGCAATTCAAAGTCGGAGTCACGAAATTTCTGAGAGAATCTGGCTTAGACGCAAAATGGTTGTCATTCTTGGATCCATATTTATCATGCTTACAATTACACAATGTATCAAGCGTGACCTTAAAGGTTTACTGGAATAAACGTTAATAATAGAGCAGACAAGCAAATTGATTGACAGCGCATGTCTCGAAGTAACTATAGGACTATAGAATTACCCCTTGCATTGGATACATGACGTTTCTTAGTAGAATTTCTGATTGTTTAAACTGTAATATACCCAAGACGCAAACAACTAACATAATTAATAACTTGGTAAGTGGTGGTGGTTTAATATTCGTACAATGAGCGAGAATATTTGAAGGGTACACGGAAAAAAAGCATGCCCAGTCACTTTTATTTTAAAATATTATGTACAGTTTGCAATCTGTCAGTTACCCGAAATATTTTTAATAAGGTACTTACCATTCAGTTGATGACACTTTTATAAAGAACTCTACAAGAAAATTACGTACGAGAATCTAAATGAAAGTTTTAGGAATTGAAAAAATATGCAGTTAAATTAGTAAACAGTATTGTTATTGTTTTTCAAAGTATTCTCCATTATATTTTTTGCACTTTTGTCTGCGTTGAGACCAGTCGTTAAAGCACTTATTGAAGTCTGAAATTGGGGTCTATGGCCATTTTAAAAGCCTCCACTGCTGCTTCCGGCGTCTGAAACCGCTGCACAACTTATCCTTATTTTTGGGGAATGTGAAAAAGTTATTGGGGGTTAAGTCGGGGCTGTATGGAGGATGGTCCAGTAATTCGACTTTTTCACTGTCCAGATACTCAGTGGTTTTCCGAGCTGTGTGAGGGCTGGCATTGTCGTGGTGAAGGATGATGCAGCGACTAGGGTTTTTTTTTCGGAGTTTAGTAAAGATACTCGGCAAAAAAATAGTGGTGTACCAATCGGCATTGACGGTTTTACGATCTTCAAGAGGAATAGTTGCCACGCGATCCGACTTAGAGACAAACGTACCCTCCATCTTTTTGGCCGTGCTTTGAAAACGAATATGGGTCGATTTCAACATTTCTGTTTTTTGTCTCATTTCGATGCAATTTTTAAGTTTTGTGTATTTTTGAACGTTTATCATTTTAAACTATGCATTGTTATATATTCTAGACGTGGTGTTAAGGGACACTCAAAATCATAAATAGTTTATGAGATATACGAGATAGAATATTTGGTTAAACTATGGAATGATAAATACACACCGAAATGATAAAAAGTATCCACCGAAGTGATAAATACCCACTGGAATGATAGAAACGACCACGTAAATGAAATCTTATCCACCGGAATGAAAATAAATGAAAAAAGTCAATAATTATTATAATTATCACGGTTTACTTGAGTAAAAATGACATTAATGTTATTATTAACTAACATAATTAGAAGTCTTTATTTGAGTAAAAATTTGATTAATTTTATTAATAATTATCATAATTATAAGTCTTTGTTTGAGTAAAAATGACATTTATATTAATGTTTTGAAAGAATTCGCTTATAAAATAAACATATTTTTTAATTAAAAAAAAATACTATACTTTTTTTATAATATACGTCATACACTACCATACTTATGTACCTACATACACATATGTAAATACCTACTCGGAATTTTCGAATTACCAAAATATCACTTTTTATGCAGTTGGGAAAACCTTATCTTACCATCACACCCATACAACTCCCATACATTTACTCGCCACAACACATTTTATCAACCGCAAATAAACAGTTAGCCAGAACCAGCAAACACATTCGTAAAATACCTACTCTGAAATTTTGAATTACCAAAATATCGCTTTTTATGCAGTTGGGAAAACCTTATCTTACCATCACACCCATACAACTCCCATACATTTACTCACCACAACACATTTTACCAACCGCAAATCAACAGTGAGCCAGAACCGCCATTACGTCATACGTAAATACCTACTCTGAAATTTTGAATTACCAAAATATGGCTTTTTATGCAGTTGGGAAAACCTTATCTTACCATCACACCCATACAACTCCCATAAATTTACTCACCACTACACAGTTTACCAACCGCAAATAAACAGTGGTCCAGAACCGGCAATACACATTCGTAAAATACCTACTCTGAAATTTTGAATTACCAAAATATGGCTTTTTATGCAGTTGGGAAAACCTTATCTTACTACCACTCCCACTCCCAGTGGCAATTATATCATTTATCACTGACTTTAGATCACTTAATGCTTAATAATTAGTGCATCATAAGGACGGCCTCAAAAATATAATATGAAATACCTAAAAAACTCAGTCAAAAATGTAACATTATCAAATTATGATAACGTGCAAGACTAGATGTGAATTTACATTTCCCACATCTTAAAAAAAACGTAATACTAATATAAATTTAAACCTTTTAATGTTTTTTAAACTGAATATCACGTCCAATCTTAGCACTAAGTATTGCCCTTTATAATTGTAATTAAATTGAAAAAAAAAACTGTAACAAATCTTTTTTTTCATCTGTGAGAACTTTCTTCATTATAATATTATATAACAAGTTGTTAGAGTTGTTGGTGATTCTATAGCTCTGCCTATCCCACACTGGGATGAAGGCGTGACGCTATGTATGTATGTATACAATATTTTTAGTAGTATTCTAGAAATAATCAAAACACGATGTCGTCGGTCAACGGGTTGTTGACTAAACAAACAAATTTAACGTAAATACTGTAACAGTTAAAATGCAGTCGCATATGTGTACTTGCACATTTTTCAGTCTTAATGTCTAGAGACCAAGGAGCATCTTATAAAAAAATCAAAAACATCCTAAAAAGAATTAAAATTAAAACCTTTTAGAGATTTTTAAACTGAATATCACATCTAATCTTAACACTTGGCATTGCCCTTTGTAATTATAATTAAATTGAAAAATAAATCTGTAACAAATCTTTTTTTTCATCGGTGAGAACGTTCTTTATTGATATTTGAAACTTGAACAGTATGAATATTTGAATTGCAAATAAAATCGAAAATAAGTTCTAAATTGTTACTAATAATAACAAGTATTAAATTGACAAGTCTACGGAAAAAATACATTGAAATTTCATAATGAGTACAATTAAGCTTTATTTAATGCTGTATTTCTATTTACTCCGCGTCGCTTTATTTACCTTATTTACTCGGTATTCATTTGTAAACATAACTGCATAAAAAAAACCACAATTATTCGTAAAGAAAAGTTTTATGCCTGATTTGACCCCTCGATTCTGTCGCTTCAAAGTCGTCTATATTATTTACATTTTATTTTTAATTACTCGGTTTTTTTTGGTCTCGCTCGAATAGGATAATCGAAAAACAAAACTATAAAACATGCAAGGGTCGGTATGCAACTTGTTGCATTAAAATAATTATCTGTCTGCATTTTAATGTTATACCTGGGTCAATCAACTTTTCTTTGTAGCTCGTTGCCATGGTGACGTCTCCTGGGTCACTTTTTAAAACTGTGATTTCAAAGGATATAAGTCCACTAAAAAACTGTTTTATTGGCAATTACACACCCATTCTTTTATGGCCTTTCTCCTGAGTGTGCTGGAAGTATATATTATAACATTTTTTCTAAGAAACTCTATCACTGTTGTCTCCTGGCTTACGGGACAGAATAACAACAAGAAAAAGTTGATCCACCCACCTACATAAGAATAAAATAGGTAAAGAAAATACACAACCAATAAATTCAAAGAAAGTGCATAAATTTCCGACTCTTACATCGATAAAATTATGCATAAAATAACTGACATTTGGCTATCGTGAAATGCTTAATTATTTACGTCTAAACGCTTATAATATTTATACATTTACTTGACTTCATAAAATTAAATAATTAAATTTGATAATTATTTGGATAACTAAGTGAAGCTACTTTTGTATCATGCCGGTGTTGCTTATCATTTCTGTGGGTATTTCATACACCGGAAACATCGGAATGAGAACCACGGAATGATAAAACCTGCACAAAAATATTTTTAAAGAAACGACGGAGTCTGGTTTCTTTAAACTAACGTTACTCCAGAATTAAGAAATATGACGTACGTGTTATACATAAATCTTAAACGAAACACACAAAAACTACAAAAAATAAATCAACCGTCGGAATGAGGATTTTTTTGTCCCCACCCCACCGGAAGCAAGAATTTACCTTTATATTTTATCGCCAGAAACGCGCACAACACAACCGCTAGCACCAAACTCTTGCGCGTGAATAACTCTACGAGTGCGCGGGAGGTGGGGGGCGTACATATTGAAGCTTAGCAGATATAAGGCACAGAATATTTGACGGTGGTAATGATAACGTTTCTGCGGACAAACGTATTTCCTCGTACCGGACGGTATGTGTGATAGTAAAAAAAAAAGTCAGGGCTTCTTTTTGTACACTAACTATCTAGTATTTTAAAAAAGGTAAATGTTTTTCATAATCATTAATAGTTTTTGATTTATTCCAAGTTTTGCAATCAAAACTGGGTTGCGGACAGCCCACTACTGTGATGAGAAATGAGGTCTTAATTATTATTTTTAAATTATTATTTCCATTAATATTTTAATTCTACTTATTTCCCAAAATAGGCAACTGCGTGAAGTATTCAGAAAAAAATAACAGTTTAATTTTTAACCATAGTTCACCCCGGTTTTCAGCGCCGCCAGCTTAAAATATTGCTTGGGAAATTGACCCATATGTAACTTTGGTCGGCTTGAGCTCGTCTTCGTAGACCCATACTCGAGATGGTTTTTTTTTTCAGCCTCATATGCATATATCCAACACTCGTCACCTGATGCAATGCTAAAAACTGTATTTTAGCTTCCTCCGTTGAATTTATTCAAAGTTCTGCGACACCAATTGACGCAAGTCGTTTTCTGCTCGTCAGACAATAAGTGAGGGAGGGATCCAGCGGGAAAACAACTTTCGCACGCCTTATTATTCCTGTAAAATAATTTGTATCTGACTCATTCAAATGCCCAAACACTCTTGAATCTCCCGATATGACACATGTCGGCCTTCCTTTATCAGCTGACACACAACATCGTTTTCTTGCGTGACTGCCCATTTTGGTCGACCTTCACACACGTCGTCCGTGAGGAATAGATACACCGCCCCATTGTAATTCTGAATACCACCTGTATATTATTATTATTGTCGTCTTTGAAGGTGCGTCATTACTACAAGCAGCAATCATCCGGTCTCCACATTGTTTTTGTGTTAATCCACTTTTAAAGATCAATTGAAATCGAATCATCAGTTCGGCGGGCGACGCTAGTTAAAAGAAGTCACGTACTCGTAAGCTCTGTGAAAATAAATCTAAATTTGCATTGAAAGTGTTCAGAAGTTTATCATAACTTAATATAAAGGATTATTATAGTCGAGGATTGTTTGTAGTTAAAAAAACTAGTGTAAATACGTCTAAAATAGTGGTAATAATCATTTCAAGTTTTTAAAGTGCGGTCGTTCGTGGTTTAAAATTTTAAGTACACCCACACAAAAACAGTAAAGTGCTGATAAGTAGTGCTAATTACCCGGCACGAAAGTGCGCGCCATTACGTCACAGCTGATTAAGATTGTGAATTTCGCGTCGCGACTTAGCAGCCGCTGTGGCTCTGGGTGCAAGTGTAAGGCCGTCGATCCGAACATCCGAAGTTCGAATCCAACTTGAAGCCTGGATTAAAATATTTGTTATTTTTTATTATTTCTTTTTTTTTATTATTGGCACTTGTTTATGAAAGGAAATTGTGTGGGAGGATTATTTTAGTGTATCATAACAAGTAAAGGCCTTTAACGCAGCTATTTACTAAAAATTGTAGTCAACCTACCTGGTTTGGAATCTTTACAAGTATGGCGCCTACATCCGAGGAAAAATCATGTGCGGGGTGCTTGCAAACTATAGCTACCATGGAGTATTTGCAATGCCAATTGTGTTCAAAGTACTACGACCTACTATGTGCAAACGTATCAAATGCACGATTTCTCAATGCTATGTCTACAGAACAACAGGACAGCTGGGTTTGCGAAGAGTGCAAGGAATTTCAGCCAAAAAATGATGATACACCGGCCCGTGGGACGAGGCAGCCAATCTCTACAGGTAGCAGCCCTAAAGAGGAGGAAACAACTTCGAATCAAGACAATATTACTATCCGGAAAACTACAAAACCTAAGCGTACTCCTGCTCTGATCCCGTCAGCGGGGGAGTCAGTGACTGAAAAGTTGACGGAAGAACTAAGATTGTTCAGGGTAGAGCTGCGTGATGTCAGGTCAGAATTTAAAGAACTCAGGAACGCATTGACGAGCCTTACTGCCGCAATGAGTCTTTGCGACCAGCGTGTTGAAGCCCTTTCAACGAGGGTAGAAACTCTTGAGCGGGAACAGAACCTTGCGTCAGACTTAAATGTTTCTCACCTGGAGAAGGTAATTGAAGACCTAAGGCTCGAAGTAAATGATCGTGAGCAAGAATCACTAGCTAACGACATTGAGATTTCCTGCATCCCCGAAGAGCGGGAGGAAAGGTTGACCCACCTGGTGCTTTCCATAGCGAACAAAATTGGAGTCACGTTGGAAGAACGCGACATCGTCAGCGCGGAACGTGCCGGGCCAGTCCGGTCTCCTGTGGAAGGGACCTCTGCTCAGCGCCCACGGCCTGTAGTCGTACGGCTCGCTCGCCGCTCCCTGCGGGATCGACTCTTGAAGGAAGTGAGAGTGCGACGCGGCCTCACTACTGCTGATATGGGCCTAACTGTACCGTCGAAGCCCTTCTACGTTAATGAGAGATTGACACGACTCAACAGACAACTGTTTTATCGAGCGCGAGAAGCGTCAGTCAAAGCCAGATGGAGGTATGTGTGGACCCGTGATGGAAAGATTTATGCTCGTCGGGGACCTGGAGAAACTGGGCATCGGCTGCGCTCTGACGTCGATTTGGATAAAGTTTTTGGTCGTTGTTAATGTTTGTTCTTAATGTTAAACAAATGTGTGTTGTAGTTCTGGACCGTTTTAATCATAACATCGGCACAAATGGGATAAGTGTCACCAATCCTTATATAGTGTGGTGGAAAGTTGAACATTTCTTAATCTGTTGTAATCTTATTGCCTGTTCATGTGTGTATTTCTATAAGTATAGTATTCCGCTGCAGAGGTTTTTAACATCGCCTGTCACAGTTTCAATTTTAAGTTTACCTTGTGGTTATAGTTGTTGTCCCAGTATAAGTTGTATCAATGTTTATGGCTGCTGTATAATCTTGAATGGTTTGTTATCGGTAAAATATCAAAATGGTTAAGCCAAAAAATCTTAAAATTGGGTTTTTTAATGCAGGATCACTTAGTACAAAGCATAATGAGTTTATCGTGGCAATAGAACAGCATTTACCGGATATACTTGCTATTAATGAGACTTGGTTGCAGCGCGGGGAAGAGGCTAGAGCTCCTTATCTTGATAATTATAAGTTCGTACATATTCCACGAATACTTGGCACACGGCAAGCCGGTGGAGGGGTAGCATTCTACATAAGTCGCGCAATCAAATTTCAAAATTGCCCCTTTTCACCGATTCCCGATATAGAACAGATGTGGATTAAACTTACTATAAATTCTGTTAAGTTTATTATTGGAACAGCCTACAGACCACCGTGGCAAAATCTGGAGATATTTCTGGATAGCTTAACTGATACGTTAACCTCTTTCTCACATTATGATCAGATTATACTAACTGGTGATTTTAATGTCAATTTACTTGAAAGTAGTGATCCTAAAACAAGACAACTTAACTTATTTTTTAATTCAATTAACTTAAAGAACTATGTTACGACTGCCACTCATTTTACTGCTCACAGTGAAACCCTTATAGACTTGATTTGCTCTAATGGTGGCCTCACAAACGTCTCCACAAACTATATTGCCGACCTAAATAGTCACGCTCTCGTCCTAGCTAATGTAAAAGTTAAAAAGCCTGAGTCCCGTCCTAGGTCACTGTTGACTAGGTCATTAAAGGGAATGGATATCGCGGATTTTTCTCATAGTTTGATGCAGTTGGATTGGAATTTAATTTATGATTTGAAGACGGTTAGCGAGAAGGTTCAGCATTTCAACAACCTTTTATTACACATATTTGATTCCTATGCTCCGATCCGTAAAACTACCATTAAGTCTAGATCTAAGCCATGGCTCACTCCTAACTTACGATATATGATGAGTCTGCGTAATGCAGCGCAGGATAAATATCGTAACACTAAACAAGATAACGACAAAAGCGAGTACAAGTTGTTAAAGAGCTTGGTGATTTCGTGCATGTTCCAGGAACAAAAGGCTTATTTTGATAAGAGCATAAACTCTAACATTACAAATCCGAAGACTCTGTGGAAGCAGTTGAAACAAAATGTGTTGACAGATCTTAGGCAAACAAATGATATACCAGCTCATCTGAAAGATCCTGATGAACTTAACGTACACTTTTTAAATGTACCGGGGGAGAAAGGCGCAAATTCATCGGCATTAAATTATTTTGAGGAAAACAGTTATGGTCTTTCTACATTTAAGCTAGTTCCTGTTGATGAGCAAACCATCTCAAAAATCATTTTAAATTTGCGATCCAATGCACAGGGTTGCGATGGGATCTCCGCTGATATGATTCTTTTGACACTTCCTTTCACTTTAGATTTTATAGTTGAGCTGATTAATTCATCCATTTTGACTTCCAACTTCCCACAATTATGGAAAACAGCGATCGTAAGTCCGATCCCAAAGAATAGTAACCCTCAAGAACTAAAAGACCTAAGGCCTATTAGTTTATTGC
Organism: Acleris emargana; assembly: GCA_927399475.2. NCBI lineage: Eukaryota > Metazoa > Arthropoda > Insecta > Lepidoptera > Tortricidae > Acleris > Acleris emargana. The sequence goes on along the minus strand of OV656836.1, from coordinate 1,626,446 downwards.
CTTATATGTCGAAAATTCTTGAAAAAGTCGTCTATAACCAACTGGTCAAGTATCTCGAAGATAATAACATACTCCCAATTATGCAATCCGGTTTTAGACGGGGCCGCAGTACCAATACCGCGTTGCATGACGTCTTTGACGAAATCTTGTCTGCCCAAGACGCTGGTATGGTTACTGCATTGACGCTTTTGGACTTTTCGAGGGCATTTGATACGTTAAATGTGTCTCTCTTGCTGTCCAAGTTAAGATATTACGGTTTTACTGATTCATCCTTGGAGTGGTTTCGAAGCTATCTTACAGATCGTTGGCAGAAGGTAAAAGTTGTAAAGTCTGATGGCTCATGTGTGTTTTCAGATTTGAGACCAGTGAATAGAGGAGTCCCTCAGGGGTCAATTTTGGGACCTTTGCTATTTATTATCTATTCTTCCGATATTTGCAGTAGGATTAAACACTGTAAATACCATTTATATGCAGATGATTTACAGGTCTACATATCCTTTAGACACACTGAGACTGACACCGCGATTAGGCTTTTAAATGAAGATTTACAACACATTGCCGGCTGGTCATCTGAGAATTGCCTGGTTTTAAATCCTAGTAAATCAAAATTTATGCTTTTAGGATCTCGACATCAACAGCAAAAAGTTAAAACTCTGAATCCCACGATTTCTGTGTTGGGTAATCAGGTAGAGGAGGTGCAAGAGGCACGAAATCTCGGTGTCCTTATGGACTCAAGCCTCCGTTTTGAAAATCACGTCGCTGATCTGGTGCGCAACTGTTTCTATAGGTTAAGAATTTTATACAGAGTTAGGCATTATTTGGATATTGATTTGCGCATTCGACTTTGCGAAGCGCTGATTCTTTCAAAGTTAAATTACTGTTTAACTTCGTTTGGTTCTTGCCTATTTGCTAAAACTCATAAACTTTTGCAGCGTGTTCAAAATGCTTGTATTAGGTACTGCTTTCCCGTCCCTCCTCGTTCGCATATAACTCCTTTTCTGAATAAAGCAAACACTTTGAATATGGCACACAGAAAGGAGTTATTATTTGCAAGTTTATTATTTGGGATTGTGAAGACCGGTACACCTGTTTACTTGCATGACAAACTAAATTGGTCGTCCAAGGCAGCTAAGCACCGATCGGCGAGATCTTGCGTCTTGGTTCCGTACAGACACAAGACCGCTGCTTTTAGGGGAAGCTTTAGGTATCTGGCCTCGAGGTGCTGGAACAACATTCCTCCGCTTATTATAGATGCTCGTTCAAAATTAGCTTTTAAAAGTAAATATAAACTGCATTTGCTGAATCTGCAGAAAGTTCAGGCCAATACCTAACTTTTCCGGTTGGATAATACTTCAGTAGTAACTTAATAATTAAGTAGATTTTAAAATTAGATTTTATTTTGGTATTAAGGTTGTGGTGTTATTCAAATTAAAAATATGTCTGTATGTCCCAATTTTTGAGTGAGTGACTTTCTAAGGGCGTCACCTGCCGCACCCATGGTTTCCGGCAGAATATCAGCGCTGCAGCAGCAATGCTGCAGCACATGCTGAGCCGGCGCCCTTTCACGGATATGCCGTGGCATTGAATTATTGTTAATTATTTATATTAAGTACTTAAGAACTTTCACAATATTATTTTACATTGTTTTAAATTTTGTTTCGTATTTTTTGTAATTCTATGGTATTTGCATGTCCATGGCATACTTATTAAGGTGAATAAAGTTTTTTCTATTCTATTCTATTCTATTCTATAATCATCGCTTTTTTTTCTATGTGGCCAGTGTGTCAAGATAATGAAACTTTTGAGATTATAAAATATGTTTGTAAGTATTGGATTCTCGAAACTTTCAGTGCAGCCCTCGTATAAAACTACATGGTTCCTACCTTACAAATCGTGATATCACAAAAAGGTCCCAATTTGACTCCATATGAAGTTTCCACGGAAAGAACATGTCTAGTCACATTAGTAACTTTTTGAGATATCGCGATTTGAAAGTTAGGAAGCATGTCATTTTGTACGTAATTTTTGTGTAGAGGTGGTTTTAAGAGTGAAAAGATACAAGTTATATGAAGATTTATATCTGAATCTGAGTGGTAGGTAATTCTTCATTTCGACCTCACATTTCGAGATTCAAAACTCATTTTCAAAAAAAGTGACTAGACAACATGTTCTTTCCGTGGACCCTTCATATATTATGTTCATTCTGTGTACCCGTCATTTGGTCCTGAGTCTTGGGAACAAGCCTAAAGCTTAGTTTAGGACTAGGTCAATTAACGTGAGATTGTCCTACTTACTTATTTCTATAACGTATTTAATCAACTTTGATCATGTGTTAGTTTCTTTATTCAAAAAGTTCAGTCAGGAGACAAACACAGGTACTTTATTCCCGAAAAAATGGACACCAAGTGAGAGATTAGCGAGTCAGTTACATACAGCGAAATTAAATTTAACTTCGTTAGCTTTGCTAGGTGCGCCAGAAACCTACTTGTATGTCACAGTATGACAAGCTTTACACAAATAGCAAGCTCTAAAAAACCTGACTGTTGCTAATCATCTTTAAATCGTTATTAATCCTAAATGATCATCCAAAATTAAAAAATATGAACAAAGTTAAATATGTTTTTTAAATACCTATTCAATTTTATCCCACTTGTCATACTTAGCTTGTCGTCTGGTTGCCGCCATATTGAATTTTGAATCATTTCATATCTTTAGTGGTACTTACAAGAATAAGACAAATAAATTGACATAAGAATTAATAAAATCGGTTCATGGGTTAAGTTTCGAGAGCCCCACAAGGAACTTACATACATACATACAAACACATAGGCTGATAGACAGATTCTCCTTCTTTGACAGTCGGGTAAAAAGTACCACGACCGTAAACCATGAGCAACCACAAGCAAACTCAACAGGACGCACCAAGCCAGTTTAGTCGGAGAACGTTTGGTTGCGTGCGTAAAGTATAGAGCGAAGCACATTGACGCAACCCTGTCACTCGAGTAGCAATAGGTAACAGGAACTCCTAAAGGGTAAGCGAGCTACTTTTTTATTTACACTATGCCTATAGTCAAATAAAAATATAACTTCACGGTTCTAAAATGACGTAAGCCCGCCATGCAAACGAGGCGAGCACACTCGGCAATATTACTCACCCTATTGCTGAGTCACGAACAACAAGATTGGTTTTTCTCGGCTTTGTAGGCACGTGCCAAAATATCTGCGATAGCATTTTATTATTTAGCTATGCCGTTTTGCTTTGATGTGTTTTTTCGAATAATTTTTCGTTTATGGTTTGGATGTCGGTATCGTTTTTAGGGTTCCGTAGTCAAACTAGGAACCCTTATAGTTTCGCCATGTCCGTCCGTCCGTCCGCAGCCTAGCTCAGAGACTCTTAGTACTAGAAAGGTGTAATTTGGCATGAATATACATATTAACTAGTAACGCCAACAATTTTTTTTACTGTCCCTCCCCTACACTTATCTTGGGGATGTATATTTTTTGTCTGCCCCATAGTGTGTGGTGTTGTTGGATAGGTCTTTCAAAAATATTGCGGGTTTGTCAGAACACATTTTTTGATTGAGATATCTGTTTATGAAATATTAAGCTTTAAAGCGCTAATTTTTGTTACAATCAAGTTAGGTAAAGTACTTAACATTAATAATTTAATGTACTTTGTTGTTTTATCTAATAAATGTCTGGACTTTTTTTATAATCACCGATTATATAAAGAAACTGTTCTTATTTAGCTGTACAAAGTGCGTGAAAGTAAAATAGGATTTAACAGGCATTTACTAGTAAGAAAGCTGATTTTAACGTTGAAGATGTTGGTGCCATGGCTTGGGAAGAAACATGAGTGAACACGTTAGCTCCGTCTCACGTCGAGAGATCAGCTCGTAAGCCTGGGTCCGCGGCTGAGCGTGGCCAGACCTGGAAGTGCCACAAATACGCTTCCCTAAATGAAACTTACTCTTATGCGGCATTTGTAATGGAAACATTAGGTCCGTCTTCCGACACCAAAAAGGTTGTAAAAGAGGTGTCGGAGAGACATTCTAGCCGCGGATGATGCCAGAGTGAGCTCGTTCTTTGCGCAGCAGCAGCTCAATCTGGCTGTGCAAAGGAGGAACACGGTCAGCATTTTAACCTGCAAGGGTTATTTTATTTATACTTAGTTAGTATTTTTAAATAATTTGTAATTTTTATGTGTAATATGAAATCAAAATATGTATAATGAAAGACAAAACAAAATATCGGTGTGATGAACGCGAATATAAGGTTCTGACTCATGGATGTTTTCTATGTATTTAAGTATATATTTCTCTGCATTAGTATTTATATAGTTGTCTAGTCCCCAAACTACAATTCTAGAGCTTAGTTTGGGACTAGGTTAATAGGTGTGACATTGCCCCTTGTTTTTATCTTAATTAACATGGTATATTTTTGTGCGATTTAAAATGTTACCAGCCTGTTTTAAGGGAATCTCTTACTAAAGTCAATGGCTGGTAACCTTTTGAATTATTTCAGATGTTCAAAGGTACCTAACAATGATCGCTTACAATCATTGTAACCTGTTTCCTAGTTTACACTTCTTTCATTAAAAATCATCATCATGTCAGTCGAAAGACCTCCACTGCTGGACATAGGCCTCCCCCAAGGCTCTTCACTCAGACCGGTCTTGTGCTTTAAGCATCCACCGCGTTCCCGCGATCTTCACAAAGTCGTCACTTCATCTTGTTGGAGGCCTACCTACAGCTCGTCTCCTGGTCCGCGGACGCCACTCAAGAACTTTTTGACCCCATCGGCCATCAGTCCTGCGAGCGATGTGCCCCGCCCACTGCCACTTAAGTTTAGCTATTCTCCGCGCTATGTCGGTAATTTCTACTACGGATATCATCATTTCTGATTATATCACGCAGAGAAACCCCGAGCATAGCCCTCTCCATAGCCCTCTGCCTTTGAGCTTCCTTATGAGGCCCATTGTTAGCGCCCACGTCTCAGATCCGTAGGTCATCACTGGCAACACACACTGGTCCAAGACTTTTGATTTCAAACACTGCGGTAATGCGGACGAAAAGGTGCTGCGAAGCTTCCCAAACGCTGCCTGCTACTCGTTAAAAATACATACAAACATACATACCTTCACGCCATCATTCCCAGAGTGGGGTAGGCAGAGCTACAGAATTACCAACAACTCTGAAAACTGGTTCATAACTCTGTAACCACAATTTGCACAATTTGGCTGAGAGGTTTAACAGTGTATATTAGTGACAGGTTGCAAGCCCATCGCCTAACAGTACTACAAGCCTATATTCCCTTAGTCGCCTCTTACGACTTCCACGGGAAGACATGGAGTGGCACAATTCTAAGCCGGCAACCACACGGCAAAATACATATTTAAAATATTTCAATCTCACAAACGCAACAGCGTATTGGAGCATATGAAACCTACAAATTGGAATGAACACGGTCAAAGGCGCGAGTTTTAATAAGGCGCCGAAAGAAGGTCGCATTATGGAGCCGACGGATATCGGCGGGATCGGCCCGGAAGCCATCAGCCGCCATTACCTGGGAGGACTCCCGCTACTTGGAATAGCTTTAACTCGGACGGTGGTTTAAAGTTATACGTTATATCTAATACCATCTTAGTCATAAATGGGTCTGGGCATCTTAAATGGTTTACCATGTCATCTAGTAAGTAAACTTGTAAATGCAACATGTAAACAGGTAAAGAACACACTAAAGCGATATTAACTTAATAAAAAAAATTAGAAAGATAATGAATGATATAATGTTAATAAATAAAAAAATGTATTTATATAAAACGTAGAACTCTAAAATCTTTGATTAATTTAAGATTATAAAACAAGATAAATTAATAATGTATTTGTTTGTTTTTTATATATATACAGGCATTATACATACATACATACATAAACTCACGCCTTCATTCCCAGAGTGGGATAGGCAGAGCTAAAGAATTACCAACAAGTCTTTAAACTTTTTGATAATTCTGTAACCACATTTTGCACAAGTAGGCTAAGATGTTTCCCAGTGTATTAGTGACAGGGCAAGCCCATCGCCTAACAGTATTACAAGCCTTTATTCCCTTAGTCGCCTCTTACGACATCCACAGGAAGACATGGAGTGGCACTATTCTAACCCGGCAACCACACGCATTATAAACCTGTTTTATTTTAGTTAAAGAATGCTTTGTCAGTTTCTTTCACATGTAAAGTCTTCAGTATGCTAAATGTCATAATATACGGTATTAAAGGCACTGTAGAAGTCTAATAAGACAAGGACAGTAAGTTTTCGGTTTGTCATCAGACGAATGTCATTGTTGACTTTGACCAAAGTAGAGAGTGCTATGCCCGGAGCAAAAGCCGAATTAGAAAGGGTTGAATGCTTTGTTATAGTTGAGAAAGCGGGACAGCCTTCGATTTGTGAAGTGTTCAATAACTTTGGAAAAGGCAGGAAGAATAGACATTGCTTGAAAAAGGAAAAAAGGTAAGTAAGAAGAATTTCATTTCATCGAAAACTAATTTCTGCTGAAACCTTGTAGTATCCAGGTTATCTTAAATTAAATTAATCTTCATTCATTACGTAGGTTAGGTTAGGTTAGACTTGTGACAATAACAAAAATAAAGCTCCAGCATGTGGAAATGCCTGTCGATGAAATGAAAATTCGGCGAAGTGAGTCGTTCTATGAAATGAGTTTCGATTTTTTTTTCAAGGGTAAACCGGGCACATTGCTCGTAGAACCGATGGCCGTTAGAGCGGGAAAGTTCTGGAGTGGCGACCCCGCACCGGGAGACGAACTTCCACAAGGTGGACTGACGACCTGATGAAGGTCGCGGGAAACCGCTGGATGACAGCAGCATAGGATTTTGACGACGCGCCGGCCTAGTTGGTAGTGACCCTGCCTACGAAACTAGCGATCCTGGGTTCAAATCCCGGTAAAGGCAGACATTTGTGTGATGAGCGCGAATATTTGTTCCTGAGTCATGGATGTTTACTATGTATTTAAGTATATATTTCTCTATATAAGTATTTATATCGTTGTCTAGTACCCATAGTATAAGCCTAGAGCTTAGTTTGGGACTAGGAAAATTGGTGTGTCATTGTCCCCTGATATTTATTTATTTAGTGCATAACCCGAATAAATAATTTTGACGTAATTTAGTTCTTATGATTTCACGCTGTCATTACGACATGGATCTATGGAGGCTCAACACTTCGATCAACAATACAACTAGATAACGGGTCAGAGAACAAAACACGGCCCAGCGAATATATACCCACTTCAAATTGGGAGCTTACTTCAATTTAGTTCGTTGTCAACTACGCCAACAGTGACACGTGTCACAATGCCTCAATGCGTTTTCAGAAACTGCAAAAATAATCACCTTTACAAAAATCTTTCAGACGGAATGTCATACTTTCGGCATATAAATGTCGATTCGTAATATTAATTGATAAATAGCTAAGTCTTTCTAATAAAAAAAATATTTTAGTTTCGGACCAACAATTGTCAATATTTGGATGTTGGAGAACAGTATGTCAATGGAGTAGTTTTATACTTTAGGTATATTATTGCAGTAATAAATTAAATATTAGTTTGTGGATTCCTCGTGATCCATTTTACTGTGCGATATAGAGTTATATTGGTCGCGAGTGAACGGCAGGAGTTTTTTAACTGATGAAGACCAAAGATGAACACCGGAAATCATTAATCATAATTGTTTAACGGGCAGTGATGAGATTTCTCTATTAAGAATATGAAATTACTTTTATTCACGTAATGCATGTAGTGAAGTGCAATTGATGGTGAAGTACCGGGAGAACTCTTTAATAATTAACGGCCCTGCATATTGGATAGCGAAATATTGTTAAGGCTGATTGGAAATTGTTATTAGACTATAAGGTTTTTTAATGTAATGAACGAGTATAATTGTACTGTAGAAAATCTCAATGATATGAGAAATATCACTAAAAAGCGATTTTTCTTTTTAAAAATAAAACCGTCTTCAAAAATTCACTAAACATACCTATACCTCGCTTCACATTTGTTCCCCTGTGGTGTCGGCAGAGACTACGGAATGCCAGGTGCACCGGTCTAAGCATACAAGTATAACTTTCGCTTCCTCTACATTCATAATTTTGACCCACTGAACAAGGTGAAATAAATGACCGGTCTCCTAGAAATTCCCTATCGTTGCCTAACAGGTATATCAAATATATGATATTTTATAATTATATCCAAGCCAGTGTCAAGTAGGTATACTTACACAAATAGCAATGCCACATGATTTTTGCCACCGAAATAATAAGTCAGTCGATATAAGTTTTTCAAGTAGCTATAAGGGTTTTTGAAGACGCTTTTACTTTTTGTTGCTAAAAAATATTATGATGGGTTACGAGCCCACAATATTATTTATATTGTCTTAAATAATAAAAATAGCGTTGAGTTTTTGTTTAAATGAAACCCACCTGAGACGTCAAAACAGAAATAATATTAAGTATAAAGCTACTCCATTTGTACTCTGTTCGCGGTGACATTGGCACTCCGCTAGTAGAAGCTGCATAAGGTAAAAAAACGAGCCTCTAGTCGAAGCGACATAAGATGATAAATTGTTTCATGCAAAATTAAGCATTGCGTTAATGATATACCATTTAAATTAGGATGTTTTATTTTGACAATGATTTTATACAAGTATGAAGTTTGTATAGGTCGCCCTAGGACACTTTTGGGAGAGAATTCTGTATGGAACCCGGTGTCTATTGGTTGGTATGTCGATGGCTCAACACTAACAACTACGACTTTTTGGTAAATTGCCGGTGAGGCGATATCGCGCTCCAAATAACTATATATCGGCCCTGTATTTATATCGTTGTCTAGTACCCATAATACAAGCCTAGAGCTTAAATTGGGACTAGGTCAATTGGTGTGACATTGTCCTCTGATATTTATTTATTTGTACTCCTTAATGGTTATTATAAATTCTGATCAAATTCGGCATTATAACACTTCGGAATTATGTAATGTACGCCCCTTGAGTTAACATTACAATATGTATTCTAAGTGCAAGCACATCCCAACGGGAGCTAGTTCAAAATACATGGCCAGAATCGAAAACAAGATGGAATACTTTACTAATAATTCCACCGTCTGTCTGTTTCACTGGCATCGGACGTTGCCTCCCAGATGAAAAAATAAATTATTTATTTAAGCGTAGAATGCACTAGATCAACAGCGATTGCGGCCCGGCGGAAATAGAAGTGCATCGGTGCAAGCACGCTGCATCTTTGAGAGAAATATTCCGTGTCTATAGCAGAAATATAATAACTATCGTCGGCCGTTGACGTTGTCCGGGTGGGGCCACACTTCTGGCGGATCCTTATTTATTCGTTAAAAACAAATGCCAGTCGGGATCGCGGTTTGATTTTGCGGTAGGTCAAGGGAAATATTCGTGTGATGGGCCCGAGTATTGGTTTTCGACTTTTCGATGTAAGTAATTATGTATAATTGTACAGTAAAGGAAAATGATTCCTCGACCACTTTGAACTACGTCAAAGGGACATAATTAATGAAAACGTGAGAGACTTCATATGATTTCGTTGATTATGTCTTTATATTATTTACAGACTCACTTTGACATAGTAGTAGAATTTCCTTGACTGTATGTACCCATCATTTTACCGATACCAAAAAAAAAAACACTCATGCGGCAAGAAAAGCCTTTCAATAAAATTTAAATTCTGCTCAACGTTACGCTCGTTGAAACGTGTTTTGATAAAATAATAGATACCCAACAAAATGTATGTACGTATTTCTCTCTATAATAATGTTTATTGTTGCCGAGTTTCATTGAGCACTTAGATCTCAGCCGAGCTTTCTCAGCCGAGCATCCACGTATAAGCTAATTGAGAAACCAAGATAAATACGAACTTATCCGACAAAACACGATGTCGTATGACCATTCATTGCATGTCCTTCTCTATTCAATTCCGTAAAACCTAGACAGCATTGGCATCAGAGTTAAAAACAATACAATAATATATCAATGGTAAGTTTTTATCAGTAAATTAGAGACTTTGTATGTATGTCTTCGTCGAATCCAACTCGGATGGCCAGCGTTCGGTAAGCTACGCACTATCTTCTCGTCCCAAATACCACAGTGCCTCAAGACAAAAGTCTTTGATCAGTGTGTGTTGCCAGTGATGTCGTATGGATCCGAGACATGGTCGCTTACAATGGGCCTCATAAGAAGGCTCAAGGTCACTCAAAGGGCGATGGAAAGAGCTATGCTGGGTGTCTCCTTGCGAGGTCGAATCAGGAATGAGGAGATTCGCAGGAGAACTAAAGTAACTGATATAGCTCACCGGATTGCAAACCTTAAGTGGCAGTGGGCGGGGCACATTGCTCGTAGAACTGATGGCCGTTGGAGCGAAAAGGTTCTAGAGTGGCGACCGCGAACCGGGAGACGAAGTGTTGGCAGACCTTCCACAAGGTGGACTGACGATCTGATAAAGGTCGCGGGAAACCGCTGGATGACAGCAGCAGAGGACCGGTCGTTGTGGAAAACCTTGGGGAAGGCCTTTGTCCAGCAGTGGACGTCTTGCGGCTGATAATAATGATGATGATGATGTATGTCTTTTTTTAATGTTTGCGTCACCCGTATCTTACCGCTCGCAGTGGGCTACACCGTAAAGACAAACTGAGCATTGTTGCATTGTGTATACTTCAATTTGCAAAAGGCGATGGTTTTATAAAGGGCCCTGTATACACTAGAGGGTTGAACTCTTTGTGATTTTATTTAGCTGTGACATTCAAATCAGTCGTATTCCTAATAGGGCTGGGTAACGATCAACTTTTTACGGGAAAAGCAATGGCGGTAACTATTACTGGCCTCCGCGGTCACCATGTACAGTCAACAGCATAAATAAGTGATCATTTATGTACCTTGTCACTTAAACGTTGTTTTTGAAATGTTGTACAAAATTGTGAAACGATTGAAAGCGACAAGGTACAGAATTGATCACTTATTTATGCTGCTGACTGTACCAATGAGGGCTAACTAATGTTTTACCGAAAATTGTTTTACAAATGTTCATTTCACAACTAACGTTTCATATACTATTATATACACACATACATACCTACACGCCTGTAATCCCAGAGCAGGGTAGGCAGAGCCACAGAATTACCTACAACTTCAAAAAGTTAAATATCAACTGGAAAGTATACTATTGTGCCGTGTGGTGCCGGTAGAGTAGAATAGCACCACCCCTTATCCTCCCGTGGGTATCGTAGAAGGCGATTAAGGGATTAAGGGATTATTATACTGGTAAAATCTCCTCCGGCGGGATAGGCGTCGTTAGCATTGGGCTGCTACCTATCTAGGAGAAGGAAAACTCCGAATTCAAACCCGGCGGGATAGGCGTCGTTAGCATTGGGCTGCTACCTATCTAGGAGAAGGAAAACTCCGAATTCAAACCCGGCGGGATAGGCGTCGTCAGCATTGGGCTGCTACCTATCTAGGAGAAGGAAAACTCCGAATTCAAACCCGACCCTGCATAATGGACCATGCGAGCACGATTTAAAAGGTTTATACCCCAGGAGGGTACTGGCAATGCCAGAGAATCCCTCCCCAGGCCTAGCCTGGGCAGCCCTTCGTACTCTGGGGGGGGCAAAATAGTGCACGTATGTTCGGATTCCTCCGGGGATCGGAACGGCGGCGATGCCGTTTGCCACGTGTCACGCCGTGTTCGCAGGGGGGTTGGCAAAAAGCGGGCCGCTGAAAGCCGCCTTGCTACGATGAATGTTTGTGGAGGGATGGAACATAAATTAGATGAGGTATGTATGATGATGAAAGAGAGAAAGCTGGATGTTCTTTGTGTGACTGAGACGAAGAAAAAAGGGGTGAGTACGTCCACACACGGAACCTTGACGGCTTTGTGGTCCGGAGTTCCGGTATCCGAGCACGGTCGTCAGGGAGTTGGCATCGTACTCACAGAGCGAATGGCTGAATGTATGCAAGAGCATGAATGTGTGAGCCCAAGACTTCTCTGGGTGAGACTCAAGGTAGGTCTCACCCGTTTATTCGTAATTGGGGCTTATGCCCCAGATACGAATAAATCGAAAAAAGAAAGGGAGGAGTTTTGGGAAAGTTTGCATGAGGTTTCAACAAAATGCAAGGAGAATGAGAGGATTATTTTGTTAGGCGATTTTAATGGTTGGACAGGCGTGCAAAGGGATGGTTTTGAATCGGTACTGGGTAAGTATGGTGATGAGCGAGTGAACGAGAATGGCAAATGTCTTCTCAATGTATGTTTGGCCAAGAATCTCTGCGTGACAAACACTTTGATTGATCACAAAGAGATTCATCAGTATACGTGGAGACGGCAGAATGAGAAGTCTATGATAGACTTGATGATTGTGGATGAACGGTTGCGTAACAAAGTTGTAGATACCAGAGCATTTCGAGGAGTTAGCGTAGGTTCAGATCACTACTTAGTGGTAACACGAGTAAGGGGTCTGTTCACACGTTGGCGCCATCGTGTTCCCGTACCTACCACTGCGTTAGAGAGGATAAAAGTAGAGAAACTGAATGACGAAGTTATACAAGATGAGTACGTAAGAAAGCTGAAAGATTGTTTTGAATGTGTTAATAAGATGAAAGACAGTGAAGTTGAGAATAATGTAAATAATGTATGGGAGATTATGAAGAATGGAATGGTCAAATCGGCCACTGAAGTATGTGGTGTAGTAAAAAGAAGGAAACGCAAGAATGAACGACCGGAATGGTGGGATAGAGAGGTAGATGATGTAGTGAAAGAGAAGAAAAAGTGTTGGTTGGATTTTGTAGCTGTAGATCCAGGACAAGATCTAAGCGACAGAAAGAAAAAAGAGTATAATAGATCAAAGAAAAGAGTGAAAGACGTTGTGGCTAGAAAGAAAGATTTACTGAATGAAAAGTATGACAGGAGTTTCTCTGACAACTTCCAGTCGAATATTAAACTCTTTTGGAGCTTGATTAATTCGGCTCGGGGGAAATCGGAGAAAACTAAATTAAACGCGGTGAGGGATGAGTCTGGAGACTTAATATGTGAGGAAGAAAAAATGCTTGATAGATGGAAAACTTATTTTGAAAGCTTGTTTGAATGCGAAGATATTTGTCGTGAGCCAGAAAGCATGAGTAAAGATGCAAGTAGCGAAGATGAAAGTGTGATTAGTATGAGTGAAATAATGAAGGCTTTAAAAAGTATGAAAGCGGGAAAGTCAGCAGGTTGTGATAGAGTGTCGATAGAAATGCTGAGGAGAGGAGATGGCGTGGTGGGTAGTCTGTTGTACCGTCTTTTCAATGCATGTTGGAGTAGCGGCCGAGTCCCGGAAGATTGGGTCAAGGCCGTTATCGTCCCTCTGTATAAAGGAAAGGGATCACAGCAAGACTGCAAAAACTACCGCGGTATCAGCCTCCTTAGTGTTGTCGGCAAAGTATATGCGAAGATTTTAATTGAAAGGGTATTGAATGTTACGAATGACAAAATCTGGGATGTACAAGCGGGATTTCGAAAGGGAATGGGATGTACGGATCAGGTCTTTTCACTACGGTCCATCACAGAAAAGTTCTTGGCGGTGAACCAAAAGGTTTTCTGTGCTTTTGTGGACCTGGAAAAGGCCTATGATAGGGTAGATAGAAAGGAGTTGTGGACGGTGCTGTCTATGTATGGAGTGAGCAGCAACCTGGTGCAGGCTTTGAGGTCCCTTTATGAGGGTTCCAAAGCCTGTGTCAGAATCAATGGCGCATACTCGGCCTGGTTTAATATCTCTAAAGATGTTAGACAGGGCTGTGTTGCCTCACCATGGCTGTTCAATCTATTCATGGACAGTTGTATGTGGGATTTGAAAGGGTATGATAAGGGTTTGCGTGTGCAAGAGTTGCTAATCAAATGCCTCTTATATGCCGATGATCAAGTTATACTTGCCCCATCGGTACTTGAGTTGCAGGAGATGGTGACAGTGATGAATGAGGGATTTAAGCAAAAGGGGATGAAAGTAAATGTTACCAAGACCAAGGTCATGGTGATAGAGAAGGATGAGGAGATGACTGAGTGCGTGATAAATATAAATGGTGAATTAGTAGAACAAGTGAGCGAATTTGTGTACCTGGGAAGTATGTTTACAAGAGATGGTAAGTGTGAGAAGGATATCGAGAGGAGGGTGAATGCGGGCAATCAAATTAATGGGGCCCTGTACTCCTTTGTAAGCAGACAGGGTGTTTCACAAAAAGCTCGGCTGGCTGTTCACAATGGAGTGCTGGCACCTACCCTGATGTATGGTAGTGAATGTTGGGTGTGGCAGGACAAGCATGTAAGTCGTGTAAATGCAGTTGAAATGCGCTCTTTGCGTAGTATGTGTGGTGTGAAACTGATTGATAGAGTAAGAAATGAAAAAATCAGAGAGAAATGTGGAATAAAAGAAGATGTAGTGACTAAGATTGAAAAGGGCATGCTTCGATGGTTCGGTCATTTGGAAAGGATGGTTGAAAGAAGATTGACGAAAGAGATATACAGATCGAAAGTGAGTGGAAGGGTCGGAAGGGGCCGCCCTAGGCGTACTTTTTCGAATCAAATCGGAGAAATACTGGAAAAGGGCAGAATCTTAAGTACCCGAAACCGACGTGCGTGCATGACTCGATGTATGAATGTTGAAGAAGCGAAAGAAATTTGTCAAGATCGTAGCAAGTGGAAAGAAGTGGTCTCTGCCTACCCCTCTGGGAAACAGGCGTGATTTAATGTATGTATGTATGTAAGTATACTATTAATTCCACAAATATATTGTTTCACAAATGTAGATTAAATACGCCGTTTAACAACTAAACCTAAAACTAAAACTCGAATATAAGAAAAGGTATTGCAGGCGGGGACCAGCAATAAATTAAAAAAATATATTTTGAAAAAATTAATAGCTAGCATAGCTAGGTCTGGGGGTTATTATGACCTAGCTTTGCAGTTCAGTTGACGCTGAGCAAACAGGACAGAGCTATAGCAGTCATATAGCTCTGTCCTTTTTGCTCAGTGTTGTGCCTTGTTGCTCCACCAAAAAACATTGTAAAACCAATATTATTACAATTTTCTGTACATTTTAGAGCTTATTTTTCGATGTCCAGATGATATTTATTGTAAATTAATTAATTTGATAACACCCCTGCTTATGTAATCAAAGTCATGCGATAACGCATTACCATAATTTGACAATCTTGTTTAGACATTACTTACGTGGCTGTAAAACGACAAGGTACAGAAGTAGGTATGTACGGTCACGGTCAAAATGGCTTTCCATCCAAAATGGTACGAGTTCGAATCCATGCAAAAGTTTAGTGTTTTTGGATGTTTAAATTTTAATTGTGTTGGGAGTTTTATATTATAAGTTTAAGACAATAAATAATAAAGAAACATGTCATGCGGTTTCGGCAGAAAAGTAAAGATGCCGAAGAATGTATTTTTCACAGTATGTGGTGATACAGCGCCATCTAGCATGATCACATTGAAATGAGAAGCCTCATAGGTAAGTAAAAACACGAAACGAGCACAAAAATGGCGTCGATTTCTCTTCATAGGATTTGGTTTGACAGCTATCCATGCAAATAAGGCCTCGACTGTACTGCCATGCCAACCTTGCACAAAATCGTACAAAGTAACAATACCGGGCAAGAGCATGTCGGAGCATGCGCAGTGCAGGGTTCCGAAGCCGTTACCACAAACAAATTAGACCTCGCGACAAACTTAACTTTGCCGTTGGAAAACTGTTATCCCCATACATCGACATAGGTCGCGGTCAGTTTACCAACACCGCAAATAAGTTTTCGATAGGTAAAAACATTTAACCCTTAATTTGGCAATGTGCGTCACAGTGAACATACTATAATGTTCACTTTTAATGTTTGGAATGTTTTTTTATTTTTTTGCTGATTCAAAATCAAAAAGGCTTTGAATTCCCGACTTTTTTTATTTTTGCCAAATTAAGGGTTAAATCGTTTGTAACTAAGGAACCACTGAAGTCTTTTTAGTAGTTATAGATATCCTATTAAATTCATTATATGTGCTTTATAGTACATTGTTGCAGAGGATAGAAAGTACGAGATTTTTGGACGAGTCATATAGAGGGCCGAAACTTAGTTGAGGCCCTCTAGTGTACGAGTCCATAAATTGCACTTTCTACCGAGGCAGACATAGTGCTTTTCACAACTACTGAGAGGAAATAAAATAAAAATTCATATTCAAAACTCAAATTTTAATTCATGTTAATGTGAATAGTGTTAGTCAAATGGCGTCGGTTTTTCAAAAGTAGAATAGAAGCTGTATGTATTATCGCCAATTTTACCATAGATAACTTTTTTTTAATCTGGACCCCTATTCTCGTGGCTGTTGAGATTATTAAACTAACATTCGAGATGAATATGTCAACTCCATATAAAATTGTATTTGTTTCGCCTTATCTCCCATGTAATTTTATCTCTAGTGGTTCGAGATTAGGGGCCAAGTAAGCCAAGTTTGAATTACATAAAAAAAAAGCAGTGACATAGTTTTTAGTCTGTGTATCTTTTAGCAATTTGACTCTAACAAAAATTAGCGCTTTAAAGCTTAATATTTCATAAACGAATACCTTAACCGACAAATTGTTTTACAAACCCGCAATATTTTTAAAAGACCTATCTAACGACCCCCACTCTATGGGGTAGATTAGGAAAAAAAAAATACATCACTACGTCACGTGTATGGTACACTAAATATTATTGTTTTCAAGATTTTATTTTACCACTTTGTTGACGTGACTAATATGTATATTCACGCCAAATTACAGCTTTCTAGTACTAAGAGTCTCTGAGCTAGGCTGCGAACAGACGGACGGACAATGCGAAACTATAAGGGATCCTAGTATGACTACAGAACGCTAAAAACAACATACAAACTCGACATGTTTTCCCAAAACCTTCACATTCTTATCAAAAGTGACTCTTGATGAAATAACATCCAACGTCCTAAATTCCTTACATAAATGGAGTATCGGTTGCACCAGTCTTGAGCATCGCTGGCAGGCGGGACGTGTGCTGATGCATTATGACGGAGAGTGTTGGTATCTCTGCAGTTGGTTTATGCACTGGTTTATAATTCTTGATATATCTAATATTAAATAGCTATGTATTCATAAAAGGCAGGTATTCAAAAACCTGCTGTACGTTTTGATTCTGTCGTTTATTCTTATTATGTTAAAGATCCCTTAAAGGGATAAGTTCCCCTTTGTCGTGGTTTTTCTTTAGTACAATAAAGTGTTAACGTACATACATAACTTTTATTTACAATAAGACAGCGTTAAAAAACACTATGGTAATTCTAGTTGTGATTCAATTATGGTGTAATTTTTTTACATAATTTAAGAAAATGATACTAATTTTTTAATCAATAAAATAAAAATAATACTGTTTATTCCGAATGAGCCATTTAAAATATTACTTATTTTATTACCAATAAACTTATCATATCATAACCATGTATGTACTCGTATTTTTAAATTCCGCCGATTTGGCATATTTAATTTAATTTTAGTTGTGACATCCGCAACACTTAGCTAATCTAATTACACTCGATTATCAGAATTGGTCCTTAACCTTGGCATAAAGATACTACACATACATACAGATCAAATACATTACCGTTTGCCATCGCATGCCATAAAGACTACTATAAAGGGCTGTGGAAACGAATGAAATCAGTCTTATTTTATCACGGTGTAGGGGAGAGTAATGTTACCGCACGAAACAATAACTCTACGGAAAATGTAGGCAACTACAACTACCTAGCATGGCCGGTGAATATTGTGGTTAATAATACACATAAACTCACGCCTTCATTCCCAGAGTGGGGTAGGCAGAGCTAAAGAATTACCAACGTCTTTAAACTTCTTGACAATTCTGTAACCACATTTGGGCTTGCCACCTGTCACTAATTCACTGGGAAACATCTTAGCCTACTTGTGCAAAACTTGGTTAATAATAGTTCATTAAGATTATACCTAGTCCGTCAAATATACAGATACTGCGTGTTTAACTCCTCAAGTATTTCTTAATTTGCAATAAAACCGGTAACGCAGGGGAAAATGCACGGTTTTCATACAAACTGACAACAAAACCATCCCCTGCGTTACCTATTGTTAATATTAGGGAATGCAATTTATACGGTTACTAACCGGTTTTGTATGAAAATAACCGGTCAAAACCGGTTAAACCCGGTTATTTGCATTCCCTAGTTAATATCAAATATTGATTAATTTTTCAAGAAAAAAATGCTTAGTGGTCGGATTGCTAAACATGTCGACAAATAGGGAGAATTTACTTTAAAGCGGGGTAAAAAAACTAAAATAAAATAATACTTTTTATTATTGTCCACTGTTAAAATAAATCACAATACTTGTCTATGAATATCCACTATAAATCGGTCGTTAAGTGCGTAAATCGCGCACTTCACGCCACACCCTATCAACCATCAGCATAAAACCAGCGCCATCTATCAATTAATAACAGCATTTAACCCGTTAAACGCCGCAGCCCTAAGCCGCGCATTTAGTCGGGTTCGCTTTAGTCGGCCATTTTTGTCGGATCAGCGACGTCGACAAATGTACCGGAAAGATAAGCGCGACCCGCCACTATGCTGACAATATGTTAGCTATATAATTATAGGGTATATATTTTGTAAAACGATAATGGAGAATCATTGATTTGGAGAAATCCATTATGTGGTGTTGGCGCGGGGAGACTTAAGGTTTTATAGAGGTTTTTTAACACAGCGATATAAAATGAGATTTGGAACTATATTGTAATGGAAACGATCTTTTTTAAAGCAGTGGAATGGAACTCTTGCGTTCCTATAGATGATTTACGGTTTGAAGGAGTAAGATAAAGAAGATTTATATTTAAACTAGTTGACCCGGCAAACGTTGTTTTGCCTTATAAAGACAAATAATTTACAATAAAATAATATTGCGACTATAAATTGAAATGTAAGCTATCCTATCTTTCAAGTTGGGTCGAATTGCACACGGTGTGCAAATCAAATTTAAAATCGGTTCAGTAGTTTAGGAGTTCATCGCGGACAAACAACGTGACACGTAATTTTTATATATATAGATTACAATAAAATAATATTGCGACTATAAATTGAAATGTAAGCTATCCTATCTTTCAAGTTGGGTCGAATTGCACACGGTGTGCAAATCAAATTTAAAATCGGTTCAGTAGTTTAGGAGTTCATCGCGGACAAACAACGTGACACGTAATTTTTATATATATAGATATCATTTGCCCGTAATGAAGCGGTCAGTAGGTTTTAAAAACGCCGTAAGTAATTTAACTTTAAAATATTAATAAATTTGTATCCCTTTAATAAACAGATCAAAATTAAACCTAAAAGTAATTCCAAATATGTTGGACAGAAATCCAATTTAGAGACTCGTCTAAGTATTATTTGTTGACCTTTCTCCGAATTACCATCCAAAGGCCGATATAGCTGCAACTTTCCTTGAAACAAGAAAATAACTCTCAGATATATAAAATTTGAGTTAAACAGCTTGTTTGCCAGTTTATATAAAGGGTGCTTTGACGTCTATAAGAGGCTCTTATTAATTTCTGAGAGGGCTTGGAAATTAATTAATTAAATGAAAGTGAAGTGCGCTAGTTGCGCGATCAGTGCGAGCTCCTAACTTTGTTATAACATTAAAGGAATATTTGCTCGCATCATAATTTAATAAAGACTTTCATATCGTAATATATTTAATATAAGTTAGTATAGTTTATTTTTAATATAATTTTAACATGATGGTAATAATTTCATTGAGTCCAACGAAAATTGTATTACTCCAAAGTTACATTAAATATTCTAAATATAAACTTTGCAGTTTGTGAAACATATGAATAACAATTAATGTGCACTATTACTTATTGGAGTGTCAATGCATGAAATCTAGAATTGTATTAATGATTTTTAAGATTTATTAGTAGTGGTATTTTTTGTATATATACGAGTATATACTTATACATATTTGCATGCTGGTGTCGCTAGAGCGCTGTACTTTTCTATGTTAAAAAAAACCATTGTAACCGCTTCTCAAGTGAATAAATTTTATTTGATTTGATTTTGTTATTTGAACGAATAATTATTAAAACTGTCGAATAATTTATGCTTATTGATGAGACAGAATTAATAAGTCTAACGTATGTATTCACGAACCTTACAAAAGCTACCTTTTATATTAGTTCGAAGACTGAATGAAACCAATAGGCAATATATTTACCCTTAAAGTCATATTAACCACACCTGGCGGGGTTTCATCCGCTGAACTGCCAAATGTCTTATAACATCTCTGATTTTCATATAAATTTCAACTCTAAACTTCAAATTCAAGGTTGGATTTTCTACAAAAGAATTGTGACAGATACGGGTTTGAGGGCCTAATTTGCAACAGCCATGGACAGGTTTGTCTGAATGCCTCCACTTTGCATATTCTATTCATTACTGCCACATCCCGGAATGAATATCACTTAGGGTTCCTCATTTCAGTGTACTTACTGCTTATGTATTAAAATTCATAATTTTATAGTGAATCCTACGTATAATAGCAAAGATTTAATTTTAAAAATAAATCTACTAGAGGTTTAAGAACTTTAAATTCTTAATCCACGAACTAATAAGTTCTCAAAATGTTTCATGAAAGTTTGTACAGTCGACTTCAGAGAGATGTATCCACTTTGGACCTTATTACAATGCAATAAGATGAAAAAGTAGATACATCTGTTTGTAGTTGACTGTACCATATAACAATACACCAAGAATTTTGCATGGAGTGTTTTTTCGAGTGCTTTTTAATCTTTTTTTTCTAATATTCAACATTTTTCTTTCTAAACGTCTTTCGCCTCAGAACCATTATTAACGTTCTTTGAAAAAGGTACAGCCACCAATAGTGTCAAGTAATAAACGAATACTATTTTTGGCTAACGATTCTTTTTTGTTACAAATAAAACACATTCCTATTAAAATACTACGTCAATTCGTCTACAGAAATCCAAATAAAAAAATTACACAAGGCGCTAATTTTCCTACATAACTCTTGCCTTACACGCTTTATATTGTCACTTTAGAAAAATCTTCTTTATAAAAGCTCCTCGCCACTTCATAAGTAACCTAATAAACCAACCATGAACAAAATGGAGTCACGGCATAGACAAACTAGAGCTGTAATAAGGCGCCGGATGTGATTATCTGCCGGATGCGGGGAGCAATGCACTTCCGCTTCCGCCCGCGCTTCAACTAACTTGTGTTGTAATTAAAAGGTGATACTTGAAAGTTTATTTTTGCCCGGAGGCACAGGCAGGGTTAAGTTTTAGTTTATAACTAAAGGGTGTTCGTTTTGCACTGATTAAAACACGAAATGAATTTAATGAAAAAGGGGACTAAGATGGAAGAATACCGAAGGAGTCATTTTTTTTAGGTTGGTTTTGCTGTAATGTCTTTTTTTGCCAAGCAAGGGAAAAATAAAAACCAGGTAAGAGCATGTCTGAGCAATGTGCAGGCGAGAAGTTCCCAAAGTTGCGAAACTTTACAAGTGAGAATTCCTCGGTAATTTCTGAGAATGTTCTCGAGAACGAGAATTTATTAATTTGGCACGAAGGGCCACAGCTCCCAGAAACAGGAGCTCCGCAATAGCTGCTAAAATGTCCAGGTGGACTACGATAGGTGGACGGTGGGAAAGAATATTATAATATATAATATATATACGAGTATATATATTATATAGAAAATAGATATATATAGGTCCTGGTACTGGTGCTGAGAACATATCTGTTTGCAACTTTCTCTGAAATGTATACGAAGATTTAATGAGAATTTAAGCAACTTATTGGAAACTTAACACTTATCAACAAAATAATTAACTGTAACAAACTAAAACATGTGCATAATATTTTTTTATTTAAAATTATGATCATTTAAACTTTATTGTAAAAACATTTTCTTATTTAAACAATAAGTTTCATGTTGCAAGAATGTTCTAAGAACATTCTCGAGAATGTTTTCGCGTTTTGGGAATGTTCTGCAACTTGCACATTGCTATGTCTGACCATGCTCAGTGTAGGGTTCCAAATCTTGTATGAACTATCTCTCTATTTAAAGTTATTTGGTGCTGTCTTAGGTGATCTTAGTGGGTATAAACACTTTAGTCGCCTATATCTCAAGAATTAATCAAGTACACATCCACACGTTACGTTTAGGGGAAGTACACAATTATAATTTTTTATAAACATTTTATTTTACCACTTTGTTGGCGTGACTAATATTTATATTCAGGCCAAATTACAGCTTTCTAGTACTAAGAGTCTCTGAGCTAGGCTGCGGACGGACGGACGGACATGGCGAAACTATAAGGGTTCCTAGTTTGACTACGGAACTCTAAAAACTTGCTCTGCTTCACTTCGTCTAGCGATATATTGCCGTATGGCAATTCTTTTTTTTTTTTTTTTTTAACAGTATTATTTTTTATCAGGTTAGGAAATTGTTATGTTCCTATTATTATTTTTGTAGACTGAACGGTTTTGATCAAAAAATATATACTTAAAGAAAAAGAAAAAAAAAGTTTTTTTTTTAAATAAATGCTACACAAAAATACTTATTATAATATACTTACAGATAGAATCAACAAAAAGAACATGCAAGCACTTAAAAGGCGACCAGCGCAGCAAGACGCTGCGACTTGTATAGTCACAGCGCTGATTTTCAGCTGGACCGATAATATCATATAATGATATAGCAGTATAGGTTATATAAGTTATAGGTTATAGCGGGCTATTTTCCGCAACTCGACGACTCAATGTATGCGCCTTTCTTGCGTGCTGGGTTACAGGTTTACTATTTATAGATTTATATAATAAGACTAGAATAAGACTAAGTAGTACCATTGTAATATTAAATATATTTAAAAAATGACTGACTGCTTAGTTTCTTGCGGCGTTTCTTCTCAGCAGTGGTCTCCTCTTGTGAAGCGCTGGTAGATTCTTGACGTGTAAAAGTGCCCGTGCCTATTTACTGAATAAATGTCTTTATCTTTATCTTTTACTCTTGCCAACCTAGTTCTACCAGGAAGCCTAGCAGACCCTTGATGTTGCCGATGGCTTCTGGTAGCGACCTCGGTGTTATGATATAGCATTATTATCTACTGTTAAATTGTAGACCCCATCTTGTGCGGATGGCATATTAAATTAGATTAACGCAAAGACTTGACAATCCCACTTCGATAAGTTCCCGAGATTTGCATCCGAGATCAGGCATTATGGACGGCTTTTAATTATTACGGGATCAAGTGCACGTTCCTTGCATAATATATTTTAATTTTATACAGAGAATGCATTAAGGCTGGAGTTTTAAAAAGTTAATTGATTCGCGCTCTTTGCTCTGGATTCAAAATGACCTACACTTTGTGAATTTCAATACTGAATGTGGATTCTAGATTTCCATTTGCATGAATTCAAATAATTAACTATTTTTTCCAGTAAAGAAACAAAAAAAATTGAAAAAAAAAGAGCATTTTTTTATAGAAATGAGATCGAAGGCATTGTAAGTATGGAAACTTTGTTTTTTTATGGTAAGTAATAATAGTACATCAGTGTACATTATGATAAGTAACGCGTAATACTCACATTTGATAATAGCAATAATTAAAAAATTCAATGCACTTACCTTAAGTAAAGCTCTATCTTTATAACACACTGCCAGTTCGACACACGCGTTAAGTATAGTCAAATAATTCCAAAGCTAAATAAATAAAAACCTCGTACAGCAACACTTCTTATGGACATTTAATTAAATTTAATTTAATAAAAAACCTGTGTCTGGTATAATACTTCGTATTAGTGGGAGCGTTTTGTGGGAGTCCGTATGATTAATATAGGACTTTACTTGTGATAAGTTTACATGTCAAAGAAAAAAAGGAGATAGCTACTCAATATTAGGGCAGATTTTTTAACTTTAACTTTTATAGTAAAAACTGCTGTTCACGCCTGGCGCCGCACGGGTGTAATTTTTTTCATACAAACCTTATGACATACATGTCATACCTACCAAATATTCAAAAAAACATGAAACTCGCTCGAGCCGGTTCGGAGGAGTTATACCAAAAACAACGCCCAACGCCCGTGTGGATTTTTTTTTCATACAAACCTTATGAAGTATACTTTATGTCCTATTCCCAGACCTACTGAATATTTATACACACAAGACTTCATACGAATCGGTCAAGCCGTTTCGGAGGAGTGTTGTTACAAACATTGTAACACGAGAATTTTATATATTAGATAGATAATCCCACTCAAAACATAAATACAAAAAATTGGCCAAGTTCTTAATGTGTTACCAAAAGTAGTGGTACCTTTTTTTCTTAAACAATGGCTTTCACTCCCGTTAAGGTAGTTCGCCAATGTCGAGTTATTTATAGACGCTCCCGTGGACTACTAAGATAAATAAGTCCATAGATATCACATGCGAGGACAAATTGCTCGGTTAGTTCTATTGATATCCAAAAAGGTCAAGGTTTAGATTTTTGATAGTCAGACAAATGTATTGACTTTAAATGCATTTTGAACCCCAGCTTACAAATACAGTTGATACAATATTATAATTTAATCTGTTGTTTTTTTTTTTGTTAATGGTGTAGGAGGCAAACGAGCAGATGGATCGTCTGATGGTAAGCGATTACCGTCACCCAATAGACACCTGCAGCACCAGAGGAGTCACAGGTGAGTTGCCGGCCTTTCAGATGAGAGTACGCTCTTTTCTTGAAAGTTTGAAGGTCGTAATGGTCTGGAAATACCGCAGGCGACAGACCATTCCACACTTGGGTCGTGCGATTTAAGATAACTGACAAGTATAGGGTCAAAAAGCGGTTCACTAATGTTTGACCAAAAAAAAATGACAAATGGTAACAACGTTTCACCAAATGGTAAACGAGACATTTGACAAAAGTATCATCTTACAAAAACTCCCTTAGCAATTGATCAATTAGCAATTAGTTTACCTATTTCTGGGCAGAAAAAAAAACAACCTCGACAACTTCTAACCTAACCTATCCGAGTTGGTTCTGCCCTGATTCGTCTTGCTCGTAAAATGTAAGTTTAACTGTTGATCATTTGGAAAAGTAAGTCATTTGAAAAATGGCTAGTAGTAAAATGATCAATTGACCAAACATTTTTTTGCAAAACGATGTTTGTCAAGTGTAAATTTGCCAAATGACTTTTGGTCTAACGGCAGGACACCTTAAAGAGCATTCAGTGGCCATCAATAAATCGTTGCTTAAATACGAAAGCGACACAAATCAAAATGTGTTTGTGATGCATTTAAATTCGGAATGCTATTTACTTTAAGTTTCAAATCAAACTATATTTATTTTTGATTTGTGGCGCTATTGTATTTAAGAAGCGAAATGCTAAAACTGTAATAAAAAGTTATAAAACTTAATTTGAAATACTAAGTCGTTATTTTATTAAAGATAAACAAAGACAATAATAAATCACACGGACGCGGGCAAATGCAAATTCTCCAAGAATTAATTATTCTGCTAATACGGAAGCAGGAAAAGAAAAAATAATGCATACGCCAAGCAGAAGGCAAATACTGCAGTATTGAAATGCTTTTATCTACCATTATTATTCTTATTTTAACTAATGGCTTTTACTTCTTTTAAGTTATATTTCATAAGGTATACCTGTGTGGTCACCGGGTTAGAATAGTGCCACTCCATGTCTTCTCGTGGATGTCGTAAGAGGCGACTAAGGGAATAATAAGGGCTTCTAGTACTCTTAGGCGATGGGCTTGCAACTTGTCACTCATACACTGGTAAACATCTTAGCGTGATTGTGCAAAACGTGGTTACAGAATTATCAACAACTTATTTAAGAGTGCTTGGTATTTCTGTAGCTCTGCCTACCCTACTCTGGGAATGAAGGCGTGAGTTTATGTATGTCATATGTATGTAAGGTATATTTAACCCGTCGAGTTATTTGTAGATACTCCTATGGAGTTATAAGATAAATATGTCCATGGATATCACACGTGAGGACAATTGTTAGGTGAAAGAGTGTTTCTCTTGAGGTCTAACTAGAAGCACATGGGATTAGCTTCATACGCTTCTGCCAAAATTAAGTGTATTATAAAGGGGATGTTTGCAGAATTTAGAAGTATATTTTCTACTGAGTAATTGTCAAAATGAATATTCGTAAAGTTTTCATTACTTAATGGTGAAGTCAGTGACAAATCGAATAAAATGTCTTATTTTATTTTTTGACAGTTTTTTTTTAGATTGCTTATACTTTTGCATCTAACCATACATAGTGCAAAGTAAGTAAATAATGCGTTTCAAATTAAAATCTCTAGCATAATAAAGCGTTCCGGAAAGAAATAATTTCGAAAAATAAAATATTAAACTTTGTGCAAAGATTAAAATTTAAACGAGCTTTTTACCCTTCTAAATAACTTCCAGTGAAAATTAAGTCTTCTACATAGCCAAAGTCACGGGCTAAAGCCAGTTAATATGATTAGTAGGAATCGTAGCAAGAAAACTCATTTTACACATTAAAACCGCGGTAAAAGCCAATGTTATAAACGGCGACAAAATGTCCAATAAATCCCCGCAGACTTTAATTAATTTTATTGCAAAAAGCCGAAGATATTTTTAATTAGCAGTATTTTGTTATTGCCGGGCAAGCTGCCAGCTGAGTTTTCTCTTTTAAAAGAAAAAGTAAGAAAGTTTGGGATACATTTTGTTTTATCGTGCTAGATTGTTACTTTTTCTATGCGTTTGCTTAATTGCATCCGCAGTACCATTTTTTTTTTAATTATTATTTAATTTGCGAATGACCACGAAATATAAATGCCAAATCGTTGTTATTCCACGCGAAGTTTTGTATTAAAATGCAGTATTTATCAAACTTAAGAGTATCTAAATATTTTATTTAATATAATTTAGGTACTACAATTAAAAGTTAAAGCTAAACTTATTTAAATTAAAATAAAGCAATGCTACTCAAATATTAAATATGTAAATAATAATCACCACTATAAAAATAACACCCCCTCTAGCAGGTCTGCTCGCGGCATGGTCCCTATGACACTGGCTGCATTACCTCTCCGGGTAGCTAGCCCAATTCTTTGGGAGAGGTAAGCACCAGCTCTAGGATCTCCGGAGGCATCTAGTATCTAAATATCTACAAAACAAACAATTACAATTGTTTTGTAGATATTTCTAGTCGTAGGCCTCAGCATTTTGTGATAATTAAAAGTCTTACCTAGTCTAACCTTGTAATTAATATTTAAGATAAACTAACAAGTCTAACGGAAAGCGTTTAGGGCTTATAACTACTAAATTGCATTTTACCTCTTTATCAATATTCCCATATGTCAAACCATTCCCAACATTCCCATAGCAGGGTCCATGTATGTACTTAAAACTTTAAGACCACCTGTAATGCAAACCTTAATGTGTCGTATATCTAATAAAAGGGCTCGTTATGACAATCTCAAATATGTTTTTGTTATTATTGTAAAATAAATATTAATATTAAATATACCTTATGAATTTTTCTAATTGGTGTCCCTAACTAAATAAATCTTCTCGCCAGGGAGAAGAAATTAGTAACAATGGCAATATTGAAATGAGCATTTCTCGATAAATTAGGTAGGTACCTACCTATTAACAATTCGTCAGCCAATTAAAAAGTGGTACGGATCAGCTAGCAGTGTATCTTCGTCGACGTCAGGTGTGAATTGTCGGAGGACAACAAGTCTGCTTCCAGCACGCCGGTCAACTCCCAGCCGCAAGTCGGCGACTAATCGGCTAGGCACGTAATTTAGTGTGCCTGATTGTGGCTCAGCAAACCGATATTGTGCTGCGTTTCGGGTGAATCCATTGTTGACGGATAAACATTTAGGCCCGTAGTAATAAACAGGGAGCGAAACTTTGGTGCCGATGACAGGCGTATGACGTCAAGCAACATACAGAGTGTTTTTTATCTAGATTGAACATCATCACTAACAAATTATTAGCCTCTTTACTGTACCAATATTGACACTTGAGTTGAGACGGCCGGTACTTATAAAAAAGATAATTTATTCATCATATTTTATTTTATTATTATTGGGGGGGTTGAGGTGGGCCTTGTGAGCCACTTCGACCATTGCTGATCATTTGTAGCAGCCCTTTATTTTAGAGCTCACCGCAAAGGCCCGTTGCGTCCAGGAATTTCCAGATGCTTTGGGCAGTGAGAAGTTGTATCTCTTGTGGGTCCATTATATGTCGCCCTAGGTAGATACTTCTGTTGCGCATTAGTGGTCCGCAGGAACAGAGGATGTGCATTGCTGTCTCCTCTGTCTCTTGACAGAACCTGCATATCGCGTCTTGTTTCATACCCATTAGAAACAGATGTCTGTTCAGTTTGCAGTGGCCAGTTAGGATCCTAGTCACTGCGCAAGACTTTTCTCTTTGGAGTTGTAAAATCTCTTTGGAGAGATATTATCATATATTCATCATAACAAACTACTTATAAAACTTACTTATAAAAAGAAGATTTTTGAAGACAATAACAAATTTATATTGAATTATTTATTTATTTGTAAATTGTAAATATAACCGAAACATTATTCTTTCGCTTGAACAAAGTCACCATTTAGTCTATAGGTACAGCCTATTTGCAGAAGTTTCCTTTTCTGATTGTAAATAATGAAAAAATGTTTTAACAGCAAAATTAAGCAATTAAAAAAAATTAAATTTACCAAGCACATGGGATGTTATGTTTGAATTTTAAGCGTTCTGCATACTTCGAAATTTCATTTAATTAATGTTTTTCATTTACTTGTGGAAATAATATTTTTCGTTACAATTACATGGTCCAACAAAATATTTTATTCGTATCGTCTTTGTAATTATTTACATTATTATAGCATTATTAAGAATCAGTGCGGTGTCGCAATATTGTTTGTATAAAAGCATCCAATATGTGGATTTGCGTCAGAATGACGTCACCGGCACCAAAGTTTCGCTCCCTAGTAATAAACTTATCTCGACTTTAATGCCAGTCTCAAGATGCGTCAAAATGACAGTTTTCTATGGCTTGTCGTTTACTCTGACGCATCTTGTGACGGACATCTCAGTCAAGATGAGTTTATTAATACAGTCCTTAGTCTTTAGGGTGAGGTTTTAAATGGCCCATGGATTTTTTCTGGAAAAATCCGTAGTTCTACGATTTTAGTTCAAGTCGGACAACTAAATTGATAATCTAGACTCATTAATCGTTCCAGAGAGAGAGTCTCAGTGAGCCAGTCTTCTTTACATAGCATAAAACAAGCCAGAAACAGTTTTAAGGACGCCCTTTGTATATTTCTTCCTATTTACTCATCGTGAAAGAGTGAAACGGTTAGAGCTTTTAAAGTTTATTACGTTCTAAGGAACTTTCTAGGACATAACACAACTTGGTACAAATGTGGGTATAAATGATGAAAGCGATCTCGTCCATTACAAAAAAACTGTAAATGGGTGTCGAACTCTCATTAAAATTTTGTGTTCGTCTCACGTACAAAGATACTTCTAAACGAAGAGTAACTTCTCAAACTGTAAAAGTTTCTTATGAGGAATTTTCAGAAATTTCTAAGAACACTCTTAAATTTTGTATGGAAAGAGAACATTCTCAATGCTCTCAAATGTTTCCGACAATATTCTCTGTAATTTCTTGAGAAGATTTTTTTACTTCTGAGAATGTTCTGCAACGTGAACATTGCTAGCACGAGTTAGTTTTACAGGTTTGTGCTACGGATAGATTTCGTAAAACATTGTAGACGTTTTCGAATATTCAAGGCTATTTGAAAACGTGACGTGACTAATGATTATAATTGTGCTAGGAACATTTATCATAAATCATCTATTGCAGAAACGATAAGAAAATTACCGAATTTCTTTAGGAGTCACTTTTAACTTTGCGAATATCAACAATTATGGAGAAGTCAAATTACGACTTGGTATATTAACAGATCAATCAACTACTTATCATGCTAAGGATGTTCGTTCGCATGTGAATGCTAAGCGAAACAGAGAATAGTGGATGGACATAGGAATGTTGAGACGAACATTACAAGGATAATTTAATGTACAATACAATACAAATACTCTTTATTGAACACCAAAAAAAAACAAAACACGAAACAGTACATTTTAACTATAGGTATACAACAGGTGGTCTTACCGCTAAATAGCGATCTCTTCCAGATAACCTTGGACAGAAAAATAATAAAGACAAAAATACATGGCATGTAACTTTTTTATACTGAACCAGTTAACACTTTCATGTTCATTATTTAATTTTCAACTTGTATACCTATCTCAAAGTTGGCCACCCCGTATTTATTTACTTCGGTGCCGCGTTGACTATGCCTATCATAATTTAATCACGCTTCCAAGGACACCCGGCGATGTCAAGTATTTTATAGTTCCGTAGCGGCGTAAAATTGAAATTGTTGCCGATATCAGAAATCACCGGAGCCCAATAAGGGCCACATTAGAATACAAAATTTAGAGTACATTCAATTTTAAAACGAATTTCAACTATGCGGCGTCCCAAGACGGGGAACTATTTAATTATATAGCCCGAGTCGCTTCCGCTCGCTGCCCCGGGATCCCAGTTAAACGGATGGACTATTTTGTTCTGCGACCAAATTGGATTGTTCTTGAAGATGGACTGGAACTGACTTGCAGGTGAAGTGAAATTCTTTGTGTATTTTATCTATTTCATTGCCGAAGAATTGCTTTTGAATGAAGCTCTTGGAATTTTAATTTGAAATTGGAATTCGAAAGGGCCGGAGTAGCTATTCGTCTATGTTTAGTTAGCTTAGTTTTTAGCTTCGATGGTTCGGTCATTTGGAAAGGATGGATGAAAGAAGATTGAAGAAATTTCTATATGTCTATATACAGATGGAAAGTGAGTGGAAGGGTCAGAAGGGGCCGCCCCGGGCGTACTTTTTTGAATCAAATCGGAGAAATACTAGAAAAGGGCTGAATCTTAAGTACCCAAAAGCGACGTGCGTCCATGACTCAATGTATGAATTGAATGTTGAAGAAGCTAAAGAAATTTGTCACGATCGTAGCAAGTGGAAAGAAGTGGTCTCTGCCTACCCCTCTGGGAAACAGGCGTGATTTAATGTATGTATGTATGTAGTTTTTAGTGGCTTGGGTAATTATTTATGTAATGAGCAGGAGTAATGTGTTTCTGAAACTTTAATTTCTCATATTTCTGTAAGTATTTTATATTTGTATTTTATGTTTACAGTTGTCTAATATTTTTTTATTATTCTGGTCCCAAGAAACATACACTATACAAATAGGTACTCTTTATTGAACACCAACAAACCAAGCACGGAACAACTCATTTTAGTTACAGGTGTACTATAGGCGGTTTTACCCCTTAATGGAGATGTCTTCTAGCTACCTTGGATAGTCAACGGAAAATTAAACAGTAACCGAGGGAATAGCAATAACCACCGGCGACAACAATGTACGTAGTATGTAAAAATAGGAATAAGGAAATTGCAAATTGTGGTTACAGAGTTATCAACAAGTTTTTGGAGTTGTTGGTAATTCTGTAACTCTGCCTACCCCACTCTGGGAATGAAGGCGTAAAGGTATGTATGTATGTATGTAGGAATAAGGAAATTTTGTTTTTTCAATATCGACTCTACACTCCAATACAATGTCTTTTACCTTCGAGAAATTCAGATAATTTCTTCAACTGATTAGCATATTGAAAATTCAAAGATAATTAATTACTTGTGGGAGTACCTTGTGCAGGGTCCATCCGTGTTGGTACCACAATCTTATCCATTAACCTACCGCCAAGCAGCAGTGTTCACGTTGTTGTGTTCCGGTTTGGGGATAAGACAGCCGGTGAAATTACTAGCATAGAGGCATTCCATCTTAGTCCTCAGGGTTGGCAGTGCATTTGCAGTCTTGTGAATGCGAATGTCCATGGGTCACAGTTTCCACTTACCATCAGGTGGCCTGTGTGCTCGTTTGCCTTCGTATGCCATAAAAAAGAACTGGACCAGTTTAAAAGCAAACTTTTCAAAATATCGATTTAAACAGCACACCCACACCGTGGTAACACATCTCCTGCATTATGAGTTGTCAAACTGGTTTACCTAAATAAAAACTACTTTCAAATGATAAAGAATGTAAGAGTAGACGATGCAGAATTTCCCATGAATTCCCTTTGGATTTCTCAGCAATCGCACTAGAGAACTCAGCAACAAATGAAGACTGGTAGGCCCACAGCAGGCGAGATATACGGGGCACAGTACACGCGGCGATACAGTAGTGCTGCCGCATTAATAATGCGCACTGCGTCCGGTACACGCGACGTGTACCGTGCTCCTTTTGTGTCCTGTGTGTTACACCCTTCCTTACTAATATGTGATCACCTGTGACTAAAGTGTTTAATCTTTATGTGTTTGAATGTATCGAAGCATGACGAATGTCCCAATCCAAGTGAACTTAAATGAAAAAATATGCCAAAATGGCAGTATTAAAACCTAATAGCACTATACAATAATCTTTATTGCGCACCAGATAGAGTTGTAATTGAAACATTTACCAAAACAACAAGCGGATTATATGTATATATAGCAATACGAGTTTTACGTGAATAAAGCTATTCTAATATATACCTGATTCGGTAGCTCTAGCGCTCAGCCATCTTCAAAACTTTTGCATAAACTACCATAAAGAAATAGTTGATTTATTCACAATTCATGTAGCAGAAGTTTACAAAGTACGAGAAACTTCAAGTTTTAGGAACGATCCAGTGAAGCTAGCGTATGGCAATAAAAGAAAGAGATTAACTTTCGGAATAGTTAAGATCAGAGTTGGGATGCTGACTTGAATCCCGCAGGAGCATCTACCCCGAAAGCCGATCCCGACTTAATTAATGAATTAAGAATTCATATTTTTACTCCGCCGGTTTTAATGGGAATTATACAAATTAGGATCAAGAATTTAAATAACATAAATTATTGAATGAAACTTTTATTTTACGTCCGTTTTTTGGTACGCGATAAATTTGTATTCGTAGACTGTCGAGGGTGCAGCTTTGATGAGAAAAACTAAAATTCAACTTAAATAGAAACCGGTTCCGTACGTGTTGGACCTAATTTAATGCTGTATGTTTTACTGTTTTACTATTTAGGTAAGGAATACTACAAAGACCAACGTTAATAAAAAATACCACGGTACAAGCGTGTACCACAAGTACGCAAGCCTCTTCGTTTCGCTCGTTGTATAATTAACATACATACGGATTCGGCCCTTTTCCAGTATTTCTCCGATTTGATTCGAAAAAGTACGCCTAGGGCGGGCCCTTCCGTCCCTTCCACTCACTTTCGATCTGTATATCTCTTTCGTCAATCTTCTTTCATCCATCCTTTCAAAAAAAAAGGATTTATTCTATATTATTGGTGGCATTTAACGAGAGCCAAGTGGCACACACCGCACCTCCGGCGCAACACAACACCTGTTTCAGTTGCCGCCCGGAATTATTGCGACGTCGTCGGTGCATTCCTGTCTCTCCACTTAAGGAACGTTTCCACGCGCAGCTAGACTACTTGATGACCACTACAAATAAACTGAGAAAGGGGCGGATAATTATTAAGAAAATAAACAGATAGATAGGTAAGTATATAGATAAATAGAAAAATGGAAATATTTAATATACATACATACATAAACTCACCCCTTCATTCCCAGAGTGGGGTAGGCAGAGCTAAAGAATTACCAACAAGTCTTGAAACTTCTTGATAATTCTGTAACCACATTTTGCACAAGTAGGCTAAGATGTTTCCCAGTGTATTAGTGACAGGGCAAGCCCATCGCCTAACAGTACTACACGCCTTTATTCCCTTAGTCGACATACGACATCCACGGGAAGACATGGAGTGGCACTATTCTAACCCGGCAACCACACGGCAAATATTTAATATTGCTTGATTATTAATTGGATAGTCCTCCTCTCTCTTATATTGCTGCGCCCAACAGGGTCCATAGAGTACGAATATCACCTATATAAGTGTATTATTATGTATTATTATGAGTGCAATAAATAATTGAATTGAATTGATAATACGTGTGAATGTATATGTAAACACTATATTTAAAAAACACGTATATAAAGGTCAATTTACAGAAAAGTCGTTGACCTTAACGTCACAAATAGAGTGAAAAAAGTACTAATATGTCAAAGGCGTTAAAGCGACAAGGCACAAAAGTGTGCACCTGATAAGGACCATTGATGGACAAGATGCAGACGGCCGAAACTTTTTTTTTATGGCATAGGAATGCAAACGAGCACACCGGCCACCTGATGGTAAGTGGAAACTGTGACCCATAGACATTCGCATTCACAAGACCGCAATCCTAAGACTGCAAATGCGTTGCCAACCCTGAGGACTAAGGTAAAATGCCTCTATGCTAGTCATTTCACCGGCTGTCTTATCCCGAAACCGGAACACAACAATGCAAACACTGCTGCTGGTTAATGGATAAGATGGTGGTACCAACCCGGACGGAACCTGCACAAGGTCCTCCCACAACTGGGACCGCGATCTGATTGATGGGAAGTGGTCACCGCCGCCTATGACCTCTGCGAATATGTCTTTAGTCTCGCTCTCAGTGGCGTCAATGCCTTACTCCGAACAACGCCGAGTGGTGGCTCTTAACGAATAAGTATAAAGTATACTCGAGCGAGTCTTAGTTATTTAGTTTTGGCTGCGACTGAGACATTTTTGCGGTCTCACAAAATATATTCGTACTTAACTATTTTAATATTGAATATAACAAGTGTTTTAGGTTATTTTTACAATATTTTAGTACCTTCACTGTTTACTTTACTTTAATAATAAGATTACTAATTCCTCGGAAACCGTTCAATTTTCTAGAATCAAAAGTATCCTCTGACTTTTTCCGGGACTCAAGCTACCTTTTTGTCAAGCTGCTGTGAAAACTTAACAAACAGACAGTGTTACTTTCACATTAATTATATATTAAGTGTGAATATTACAAATACCTATATTGTTTTTGTATAAACGAAGTAATTTATATATTTATAACTGTTTGACGTGGTTCTAAATCCTTGATACGGAAATGATAGATGTCATGTGTTTCAAACAGCATTGAGACTTTGTATATCTGTCTTTCCTCGCCTAGGTATTCCTTCAAAAAGGGTTATTATCTCTTATTGGGATTGTTCATATATTTAAGATTACTCTAATTCGAAACCATTTCGAGAAATAGGGTTTTAAAGCCGTTCTGCATTATTACATTTTTGAGATATTTATATATTTCGGATATTTCAACAAAAGTATATTTAACCTTTGTTTGACTTTCGTTTTCGACTTGAAGCCCTCCTAGGTGCATCATACAGATTAGGCGAAAACCGCTTGTAGTAATTTATTAGAAAATGGACCCGATTCTACCATGGCCTCTAAACTTCCTAATTTTATTTAGGTGTCCCTAAAACTCTTTGCTATTCTATGACCAGCTGTCATAATCAAATGACATCACCATGACAGCGCTAATTTGACTCTGACGCTTTTTATTTTAGGCGGTGTTGTACATTGTCAGCTTTACATTCTGGAATAGCACTGATTAAATCTGCCGTCTAAACAATGTCTTAAAATTAGACAATTTAGTTTTAGTTAGTTTTAGGCTATTTAAGCGATGTGCACGTAGAATCGGGTCCAATGCCAACCCAAATTTTAAATAATCATGTCATCCATAAAATGTCTGCTAAATAAATAAGGATTATTAAAATAAAACTGTTGGATTAAATACAAAATGAATGAAATTGGTCTCTTAAAATTACCTATTCTTTCGAACTACAGTGTAAAAACCGTGAGTTAATTTTTGTGGTCTATCCCAATTCGAACTGTTTAGTGAGTCTTAAACAACGACTATCAATTATCATTTTACTTTGGTGTTTAGTTATGTTTAGAGAGCATTCAGTAGTGTTCTATCTCAAAGAGCCCGGCATCGAATATAGGAATGAATAATAAAATTCTACGCGGGTTAATTTATTCAAAATACTAAGAAGTTTGCTAAGCTGTAAACAAAACCCGAATAAATATCCTTTAACGTAAAAAAACACAGAGTTTTCTAAAATAAAACTCTTGAAAACCCAAGGCATTCGAATAAAACTGCAACCTCCAGAATTTGAGCGACAGCTCAGCATTCCGTTCAAAACTATTACATCTTTCAAGTCAATAAACGAGACCGCTTTTCATTTACATTCGGCCAATGTCCGCCGTCGTACGAGCAATAAATTGGCCCTGCTACTCCATTTTGAAACCTTCACCAAGCAATCCCACGAACAAATCAGTTGACACAACATCAAATACTGCCCCGACATCTTAGCATGGTTGTGTTGTTCAAACGCAAGCAGTAGTGGTTGTTACAAATGGAAGTTGGGGAAGTTCTCGTCGCATATTCGTGAATCCACACGATAAATTCGACCCTTCCATTTTATCGCTGATCAGAAAGAAACAATATGAAGAGAGAATCCTGCTTATGGCCGCCCCGCTCAGATTTGTAGGGAATTGCGATCTACTCTCGATGTATTGATAAGGAATGTTTAGTTGATTCAGAATGGATTGGCGGTTGAAGATAAGTCTTTTTGGGCAGTGGATTTCTTGAAATTTGCCTATGCTACCCTAATATATTGGGGTTGCGTAATTTTTTACCGACGAGGGGTTGTTTAAATAGGGGTGTTGTAAGTTTATCTCTGTGGTAATAGTAGTAGTAGTCATTTATTTCATTTTGGAAATTTTACTATTCACAATAAGATCATCAGTCATGAAGGTCATGTTGATAGAGAAGGATAAGGAGATGACTGAGTGCGTGATAAATATAAATGGTGAATTAGTAGAACAAGTGAGCGAATTTGTGTACCTGGGAAGTGTGTTTACAAGAGATGGTAAGTGTGAGAAGGATATCGAGAGGAGGGTGAATGCGGGGAATCAAGTTAATGGGGCCCTGCACTCCTTTGTGAGCAGACAGGGCGTTTCACAAAAAGCTCGGCTGGCTGTTCACAATGGAGTGCTAGCCCCTAACCTGATGTATGGTAGTGAATGTTGGGTGTGGCAGGACAAGCATGTTAGTCGTGTAAATGCAGTTGAAATGCGCTCTTTGCGTAGTGTGTGTGGTGTGAAACTGATTGAATTGAGAGTTAGAAATGAAAAAATCCGAGAGAAATGTGGAATGAAAGAAGATGTAGTGACTAAGATTGAAAAGGGCATGCTCCGATGGTTCGGTCATTTGGAAAGGATGGATGAAAGAAGATTGACGAAAGAGATATACAGATCGAAAGTGAGTGGAAGGGTCGGAAGGGGCCGCCCTAGGCGTACTTTTTCGAATCAAATCGGAGAAATACTGGAAAAGGGCCGAATCTTAAGTACCCGAAACCGACGTGCGTGCATGACTCGATGTATGAATGTTGAAGAAGCGAAAGAAATTTGTCAAGATCGCAAGTGGAAAGAAGTGGTCTCTGCCTACCCCTCTGGGAAACAGGCGTGATTTAATGTATGTATGTAGATCATCAGTGTATAAAAAATAAAAATAAACAATAAAATATTAACAATGTGTTCAAAAGAAATAATAATAATGAAACGAAATCAAATCAGTACAAAAACCAAATTAATATAGCTCAAATGCTACAGTCATAAAATGTCAAAAATACAATAATATTTGAAAATATGCAAAAATAACAACTCAATAAAGGTACATATCTAATTGTCACTATATTCTTTAACCAAATATAATTAATTCCTTAGACTTTTAAGTCGGCGACGAAATTCACCTGTCCCATGACGTAGCTTTGCAGTTCTGTTTACGCTGAGAGAAAAGGACAGAGCTAGATAACTGGTATAGCTCCGTCCTTTGCGCTCACTGTAAAATGAACTGCATTGCCATGTCATAATAACTACACTGAAGATTCATTTTTTATAGCGTGTAGTGTGTCTGCACAGCACGAGACAATTGACAACATAAAAAAAAAGCATTATTGTTTTTTCGCGTTAAAAGTTAGACTACCCGTATTTCTTGGTTTTTCTTTATTTAACTTAAATTCTTCGTTATTAATTTATTAAAGAAATAGTCATTAAAAAGAC
The DNA here is from genome assembly GCA_927399475.2 of Acleris emargana. NCBI lineage: Eukaryota > Metazoa > Arthropoda > Insecta > Lepidoptera > Tortricidae > Acleris > Acleris emargana. Next base: position 1,588,157 of record OV656836.1, on the reverse strand, counting down.
CGTATATACAAAGTTAGGAATACTGATGTCGTGATCTTAGCCTGATATAAAATAAAAATAAAGTAACTTTAAACATAAACAGAACTGTCATGTCATGTCACTCACTTGTCAATCATTCGCTGCCGTTCGTTCACAAATTTGTTATTTTGCGTAATTTAATTAATTACGTAATTTGTAGACGCCATTAAAATAAATAAACTGTTTTGTGTAGAATCGAAAGCGTGTCGTTAGAATCAAGTAATCCGTCAGACAACATAACAGTTGTATATTTTTTTGAATTCCTTTGGTAATAAATGGACTAAGGGCACTATAAGTGTATTCCTAACATTCACAATCCAACTTTTTTTACTGTTTTCTCTAAATATAAAAAAAACTACTGCATAAAAAAATCCAAAGATATTTTTACTGTAATCATCAGTGTAAAATCTAGAAACGGTATTTTATTTTACTACCTTAGCACAAAATGAATTGTTGTCAATTAATATGGCGCGCGTCAAAGCGCTTACGCTGTTTGCAGAGAGTCTATTTTTGCTTAATCCGCGCGCCATGCTAATCGTGTCGTGTTGTATCTGTCTGTCTATAGCAACGTAACTCCCAAACTGACAGACTAATTTGGATGCGTTTTGTTTTAAGGAAGCTTATAGTTCTTAGCTAGGGTTCATGAATATCGGTTGAGCCGTTTTAGAGATATCCGCTCTGAAAGAAGGGATCGCTATTATACCGGGGGTTTTATCTTAATTATACCTAGTCGGTTACTAAGTTCTGTTACTGAGATTAATTACAATTAAAAAAAAAAAAAAAAATTAAAGCAGTTTTGCATAAACCTGTATATTAATCAAAACTTTGATTTAAATAGAATAATAATAAAAATAATGTATTCTAAACTATTGCAATTATTTGATGTACGAGCTTGAAGTATTCCCATTTCGGACGATAAAATCATAGTTAAAATCACGCACGACGATGATACTGATAACGGCCCCAACTTTTGTAAGAGTTCCTGTAGAGAGTTCAAATTGGCGTGACATATTGAACAGACTTCTAGCTTTAAATTCTGATACGAATGTATTCAGAGCAACTAAAGATCCGCTTGGACACCGGTCAATCTTGATGACTCATTAAATCGACTTTAAGATTTCACATGATTTTGCAGAAATACGAAAACACACCAAATCTCTTGCTTCATAAGTTGGAATTAAGTCGTTGAGAAATATAATTTTGGTCTCTAAACATATACAGAGATAGGATTTTTAATAATATTATACAAAAAAAGTTCTTTGGTAAACAAAGACTAACTTTTAAGCGATTTCAAAAAATGAAATTTACAGAAAAGTCAAAAAAAAAAAAAAAAAAAAAAGATCGTATCGAGAATTGCGGAAACTAAGAAAAATGATTAATTACATACATACATAAACTCACGCCTTAATTCCCAGAGTGGGGTAGGCAGAGCTACAGAATTACCAAGCACTCTTAAATAAGTTGTTGATAATTCTGTAACCACGTTTTGCACGAATCAGGCGCAGATATTACCAGCGTATTAGTGACAGGTTGCAGGCCCATCGCCTAAGAGTACTGGAAGCCTTTATTATTCCCTTAGTCGCCTCTTACGACATCCACGAGAAGACATGGAGTGGCACTATTCTATTCTAACCCGGTGACCACACAGGTTTTTCAAAATGTATATTAATTAAGCTTTTAATTTTTATACATATTGAAATTAAAAAATAAACATAAGTTAGTTTTATTTGCATCAACCTTAGTAACAGAACTTAGTAACCAACTAGGTAAGGTCAGATTTTTATTTCCACAGAAAAAATGTAAACAAAGATGAAATATCGGCCCTTTTCCCATTGAAAGTCTATAGGAACATATTTTCGGTGATTATTCCTCCGTAGTATGTCCGATTTTCAATGTCGTGTTACGGGCTAAATTTGATCCTGATATCTCTAATAGTTTGGGAGGAGTATGCGGACAAATGAAAATCCGAATCGGAGAAGAATGCAGCTTCTATCACTTCGATTGCTTTGCTCCAGTTATTTGAATTAAATAAATACTAGGTACTCAGAAAGAATGGCAAACTACATACATACATACATACCTTCACGCCTTCATTCCTAGAGTGGGGTAGGCAGAGCTACAGAATTACCAACAGCTCTAAAAACTTGTTGATAACTCTGTAACCACAATTTGCACAATAAGGCTAAGATGTTTAACAGTGTACATTAGTGACAGGTAGCAAGCCCATCGCCTAACAGTGTAGTACAAGTCTTTATTCCCTTACTCGCCTCTTATGACTTCCACGGGAAGACATGGAGTGGTGCAATTCTAAGCCGGCAACCACACGGCAAAATGGCAAACTAAACTTGTAAATAAGAGAAATAAATATTTCTAGAAAATGAATTCCGTCGCAACATCATGGCACATGCGATCCTGTCCCGTTTGTACAAACCAACTGACATCGGTCATAAATACTCGGTATTATAATAATAATTCATCGTACGTTGTCTTTGGGACATTTCCTGCGGAAACAGGTACAAATAACGTAACGAACGGGACGATGTCTCTTATTTTTATATGAAAGCCTTCCACTTTTGTTACTATTTAACTAGGGTATTTGGAGAATGTAGAATCATTTGATTATCTTACGGGATCTTTAAAGTCGATAGTTTCAATATTATAGTATTTCGTTTTTATTTACCTTAGTTTTAATATCGCAAAACAAAGAAGAAGAAGTATTAAGAACCAGCCCGTTTGACATTCCCATGGTAACCTTAAAACGTACCATTAATTATCTTTTTACAAAAACACGATTTTAAAGGGAGCGCCTTGTTTCATATAAAAAATTGTAGTCCGAATGTATTGATACCTACTCATAATCATCGCAAGTCATAAAGTGTTTTTGTACCTGAAACAGTTTTTATTTCAGGAATTTTGAAATATAAAAACCGTTTCAGAATAAAACACTTTATGACTTATATATATAATTATGAGTAACAATACGTTCGGACTACTTTTTATATAAGCCAATATGGACTCGATTTTAAGCAGTGTGCTGTTTGCATTGGCACTGAAGTAATTATTTGGGCATAGTTACCACGGTTCCGCTGCCAATTGCATCCAAAATTAATTTTCCACCCTCAAAAGAAGCATTCCACAACTCTGCACCGTTCCCGTAAGCATTCATTCGGCGCATTGTATAATTCGATCTGAAATTCAGCGAGATTCTGTGAATAAGTCGGCACCGCTATCGGGCTTGTTTTCTCAATAGGGGCAGTCTACACGAATGTTATAATATTAGGATGCATAAATTTATTTATATTTTTTAAGCGGGACAATCTCAAACAAAGGATCATGGGCAAATTGTGTGTGCCACCAACATAATTGAAACCTATTAAAAAGGTAAGTAAAAAGTTAAAGCATCATTTATTTTCTTTTCTAAATATCTAGCTCACCGGAGAACAACAATTTGGGCACATGAAAACAAGATATATCGTCCATAGAAACTTCGGCTAATTAATGTATAATTTGCAATTGCATGTAAGGTATTCGATGTACAAATACTCGTATATGTAAACTGTAGTATTAGTGCTTCTCCAGAACTTGTCTAAAAAAGTATATTTTAAAATATTCGTAACAACAATTTCGTAATAAAAATACAATTTAGTAATTCAGACTCATCAGTCTGAGTCCACCTTTACACGAATAACCTATAAATTGCGTATCACCTGGCGAGCCCCATTATACGTAACATACGATCAGACGATAAAATTTAATAATACCCACTTACATTAAATACGTTTTTGGTTTGTCTTTTTAGGGTTCCGTAGTCAAATTAGGAACCCTTATACTTTCGCCGTGTCCGTCCGTCCGTCCGTCCGCAGCCAAGCTCAGAGACTCTTAGTACTAGAAAGCTCTAATTTGGCATGAATATACATATATAACTCACGCCAACAAACTGGTAAAATAACTCTTGAAAAAAATCTGTATCTTGAAAGATACGGGCGACTTAAGTGTTTATACCTACTAAAATCGCCTAAAACATCACCAAATAACTTTAAATAGAGAATAAGTGGCACACACCGTAGGATCATCGGATTATGTACTTAAGTTAGAGAAACTCATTGATACATGGGATGACTGGGGTTCGAATTTGGAACCGTACGATCACGAGTCGACCCCCTGAGCCACTGGGCCACAGCACGGTAAGATTGATAAACTTTGCCCAATTGTATAAAACCCGCTTATCAGCTACGGGTATTCCCAAGTAGCAAGTTGAATCGGAATCATTGACCTCTGACATCTGTACTTTGTGTATCAATAGACGATAAGAAAAGGTCATATGTACGCTAATAACAAGCCGAGGTGAAATGACTAGCATAGAGGCATTCCATCTTCGGCCTCAGGGTTGGCAACGCATTTGCAGTCTTAGGATTGCGGTCTTGTGAATGCGAATGTCTATGGGTCACAGTTTCCACTTACCATCAGGTGGCCTGTGTGCACGTTTGCCTTCCTATGATATAAAAAAAAAAAAAAAAAAATTATTATCAACGAATTAATTTATATTAAATAAAATCTTTGATTCAAACGCTAATTTAAACACCACATAGGGTGGTGGAACCAGTAATGGACAAGGCAATAATAATTTAATAATGGACACTTGATTCTTATTTTACGAAAGATAAGGGCTATTCATTTGTTTAGCAACATCAATTTAGGATCGTATAAAATTTTAATGTACGAGTAAGAGTCAAGTTGCCGTCACCCGTGATGGAACCAATAATGGACATTGATTCTTGTTTTAAAGAACATAAGGGTTATTCATTTGTTTTGCAACAATCAATTTAGGACCGTATTTAACTTTAATTAAGAGCAAATTTTAGCTAAAAAAAAGTAGTAATTATTTTCTTGCTCTGGAGCAAGGCAAAATCATCAAAAAATTAGTTTTTGCAATAAAATTTTTGTTACTAATTGGTATAAATTTGGTATCAATGTTTTGTTACAGAATTAAGCATCCCATTATTTTTTATGTGAAATAATCAGTTTTATATTACAACATTATGTGAGGTACCTACCTATGGTTAAATAATCCTTAAAAATATAATGTAAATGTCATTTAAAAAATACGTTTTCTGGGTTTGTTTAGGAAAATCTGTAAAAGCATCATTTTCGCTGGAGATTTATGTCGCAGCCCGTACAGTTAAAACAGTAACTACAAACGCTAAAGTATGAACAATTAATTGAATTAAACACAAAGGTATTACGAATTTAAAAGGTTAACCTATCACGTCCAGTAAGTAGACTTTATTGGTTCCTGAGTAACAAGCGACATTTTTTTTATGCTCACTGGAAACCATCTTTATAAAAAAAACATCAGCTCACATCTAACTGTGGATTTTGGATAAGTTTTTTTTTATTTGTACGGTCACGGACTTTAATTAATTGATGAACCACTATAGAACCTTCTCGCATAAAATAAACGATTAATTCCTATGTCATTTCTATCTCGTCACTTGATGCCGTCGTTGTGACAAGGTTCTTTGATGGATCAACATTTACCCGTGATGGTCATTTTGTAGTAACGGCGACGGAATCCCCCACTAGGGTGAGATTCTACACTGTTAAACCTTATTGCTTTTGACTTGTTTGTTGACGATACGCATCAACGTTTTGATAGCTCTTATTTACATGACATTAAAAACGATACGAATTACAACATTGAATAGATTCACTGAGCAAGTTCCAACATGCTCTTACCTAACTTAAAAAAAAAAACTTAGTACATGAAAATAAAACTAAAACTAACTGTAACCATATGATAAAAGGTACACTGAACCATAAAATATGTGTTGAAACAGGAAATTTGCATAACAAAGCTCAGAAAAACCGTACATAAAAACTACATCTATTAACAACACTAATGCTTCGCGACGTCGAGCCAACGCGTACATTTTAATGTTTTAAAACAACCATTCGTCTTCTGAACACCCTTTGTGCTTTTGTTATGTTTAAAATATAAGGAAAATCACCCGTCGTACGCGGGGCACATTCGTACAGTAAGTATAACAGAAACACTAAACGACCCACAAATACGCCTTTGCTTGTGTGCATAGGCATACAGAGTCTCTATTCAACACAGAAAAAACCATATAGTGTGTGCTGTATTGTCATCGTTTAATAGCTCTTATTTACTTGTCAGTAATGCCGGCGGATGTCATAACAATACCATAACAGATTAACTACCTACGAGGTCGATTTTACCCCCTAGCATACCGGTCCAGAGGGGCTATTGTCTAACGCACTCGCAATCGCAACCAGCTTCAAAGTGGGGCAATTATTGTTTTCATTTTGTATGCAGACAAGCCTCCGATAATAAGCCCTGGTCACTATGTTGCTAACAGAATTTCACGCCACGCCACGTCATGCCAGTCACGCCACGTGTGAGGTGTCAATAAGTACGTTACGAATGTTTTCTTGTTGGGTGGCAAGTAATTTTTTTACTGAAGTTTGAAATTGTCAAGCACAGATTTCATGTTTTTGACCAAATATTGCTGATGGAATAATTGTTTATTAATTTAAGGTTTATTTTGTAAGGTATATTTTTATTTTGTTCAAAGCTTGGGGCACGTTTGGAAAGTAATACAGGGGGCACAACTTCATTGCCTGCTGTACGAAAGTACCCCCAAAGTGGGGTACCTACGTACAAATATCGTATCGTAGAAAGATGGCTATAACTTTTTAATATTTTTGACATAATATTTTTAGACTTTTTTGTAACTAACTACGATATTTTTGATAGATTTAGGTGCATAAAATATAATATATTGAATTAATCATAGTTTAAAAAAAATAAAAAGTGTAGGAAGGGTGACCAGTTTTACCCTATTTTTATTAAGAAAAAACCAACCAACCCCAACCAACCAATACCAACATGTCTTAAAAGATATAGGAAAATGATCCTAAACTACAATTGACACCATGTCCCTACTAAGGTAGTCTTGAAGAGATCGCTAATCATTGATAAGATCTCCTCATTTTTACCCATATTATATTATTTTTTGTTTTGTACAATCCCAAAACTACAACTCTTGTAAAATGGAATAGTTACACAAAAATATCGAAATCCGTGCAATCGAAATCCGTGCAGTGACATTCTTACAGCTGGATTTTTGTTAGACATGTTATTTAAAAATAGTGGGTAGGGCGTGGGTTCCGCGAAGCGTCGAAGCAAGGTTTTTTTGGACAGTCATTGTTACTTCGCCGGGGGTATTTACTGCCTTTGTTATATTGTTATGACACTGCGCGTAGCTAATAATAAATCTAGTTCTTTGTATTGCGAATATTTTGTTTTGCTTTGGCTTCCAGTTTTTTAGTGTTTTTAATTTTATTTAGTTATCTTTGTGCTTTGAATGCGACATCAAAGAGGGTTTGTTTTGTGTTATTAACGCGGCGGTCTGTTTGTTTTTTTGTTTCAAGCTTATTTTGTTCATTTTATTAGCGTATTAAAAATAAAACTTTGTTTTGCCTTAACGGTTCATCCAACTTCACCCATGTTGATATACTCGTAGATAGTATATTGCCAATATCCATCTGGATTAAAGTTAACTGGAACAAGAATAGTAAACAAACTTACAAAATCCGCTCTCTCTCTTTTTTTTGTATAGTATGGCCATGAAAGGCAAACGAGCATACGGGCCACGTGATGGTGAGCAGTCACAGTCGCCCATCATCATGTCAGCCGAAAGACGTCCACTGCTGGACATAGGCCACCGCCAAGGCTCTCCAATCAGACCGGTCTTGTGCTTTTTCCATCCGTCACCCATAAACAAAAGCAATGTCAGGACCACGGCGAAGTGGTTCCCTTTCAGTGAATTACTCTTTTAAAGCCGCGTTTAAAGGAGGATATAATGAAGGGTCCACGGAAAACACATGTCTAGTCACTTTTTTTTGAAAATGAGTTTTGAGTCTCGAAATGTAGAGGACGAAATAAACTATTACCTACCTCTCAGATTCAGATATAAATCTTCATATAATTTGTAATTTTTACTATTAAAAAAACCTCTACACGAAAATTACGTACAAAATGACATGGTTCCTAACTTTCAAATCGCGATATCTCGAAAAGTTACTCATGTGACTAGACATGTTCTTTCCGTGGACCCTTCATATCATAGTGCGCAGGAAACACCGTGGTTATTGTATAGTAATCACATAGTATAATGATATATATCCTTATTTAAAATGAAGGTTTTTATTATAAATCCAATCCGTATTGAAAGCTTTATGAAGGCTCTGAAATCCCGGCTCATAGACACCTCCGGAGATCCTAGTGCTGGTGCTTACCTCTCCCAAAGGATTGCAGCCAGTGTCATAGGGACCATGCCGCGAGCGGGCCTGTTAGAGAGGGTGTTCTTTTTATAGTGGTGATTATTATTTACATCTTTAATATTTGAGTAGCTTAGGTTTACTTTAATTTGAGTAGCTTAGTTTAATTTTAATTTTAATAAGTTTAGTATTAACTTTTAATTGTAGTACCTATATTTATTAAAGTAAATAATCCGTATTTAAAGTTAAAAATGCTTTAGGGTAGACCGAGGCGAATCGGATCAGTGGGTGAATCGGATCAAATTAAGCATTTCTGTCAAATTTGAAAATACGCGGCTAGCCGAGCTAGAGTGGTTCATTTAAATGTATCGTAAATTTGCAGCTGATGTAAAAAACGTGGTTTCAAACTGTGGTGTTAATATTATAAGGAATTGATTGAAGGTAACTATTTTATTTTTCTTATTGCGTATGTTTATGGTAAAATTGAGAATCGATTTCATTTAAACTCTACTTAAAAGTATATTTACGTTAGGTTTAAATATTTTAAAACTTGTCGAGGCTATTCGGATCATTTTTTTTGGGGCGATTGGGATCATTAATTTGGACAGTTTTTTCATTGGTTTACACCTTATATATCTTTTGCTGCCATTTTCTAGATGGTTCGCACATACAAAAGAAAGATGGTATCGCCGAACGTTCTACAGCAGGTCAACCGGTTGACGATGCGATTAGATCAACAAGTACACAAGCACCAGATGCCAACGTACAATTGTTACCACTACCGCTAATTGAGTCTTCCCCAGACCCGAGCACGCAGTTAGTTGACGATATTCTTCCACCTTCAAGCATACAGCCACCGGATGTCAACATCGTATCAATTCTACCGCCACCGCCAATAGAGCTTTCCACAAACCCAGACACGCATGTAGGTGATGATGTTATCCCATCAACAATGCATCAACCAGTTGTGAATACAGTTGAACAAACCCTGCAACCACCGTTAATGCAAAAGCCCAAAAAGGTACCTGGGAAATCAAAAACACAACAGATAAAGGACGTCCTTCCAACCACGAATTCAAAACCGCCGCAAAATGTCATAAAGGAGATTCTACCGTCACCTAATAAACCCATGGACCCGCCTAAAAAACCTCGTAACATTAATAGACCAATTTTACATTTGACATCACCGCAAAATAAATCGAATTTACTTTGAAGAGAAACGAAAAAAAAAAGAAAATATGGAGAAGAAAATGTCGCAAGCTGACAAAAAAGCAAACCAACAGGCAAGCAAAAAAAAACTCTCGTATAAATAAGCAGACACAAGGCAAAGAAATCGTGACAATAAAAAAAATCCAAAGTTAAAAGTAAAGGGTACTAGTTCATCTAGAGATTGGCATTGCATTTATTGTTTAGAAAAGTTTGTACATCCACCGGTAGAGGATTGGATCCAATGTCATACTTGTGAGGAATGGTGCCATGAGAACTGTGCTGACCGGGGTGGTGTCAAAGGACTCTACAAATGTGAACTTTGTAAAAGCAATGAAAATTGATCTCATTCACGTTCGCAGCCGCTGGGGTCGATGGGTTTCATACCACCATGCGCAAGCGGGCCGCATCCCTGGTGCGCCGCGTGCGGGCCAGCCCCAACATCATCCTCAGCATGATAGGGAGTAGGGTAGACTGCCCCTATTTGCGTCACTGCTGTGGGCTACATGCTCCATGTAGTCCATGTAGTTAATTATAGGTTTAAGTGTATTTTATTAACACATAGGATTAAGCAGAAACTAACAATATGAGTTGTAACTATTTTTACTCGAAATAATTCATTATTATTATTATTTAGATATTCATTTAATTTTCTATAAATTAGGTTTTTTACATATTCAAATATAAAGGTAAAATAACAATACCGATACAAAAAATAAACATTATAAAAAACCTAATCTACGGGTGCCGCCAGCAGCGGGGCAGGGCTCAAGCTACCGGTGGTTAGGGCTGCAGAGAGAGGAACCTCCTCACAATGCGTGCCGTGTCGAGGAGTACTGCCTTCTGTATCTGGCCCTTGATCCAGCCATCTAGCGAGAGTCTCTTGAGGTGTTGGTCGAGACTCTTCGCTATAAGACCGTTTGCCGAAACAACTATCGGGACAATGATCGTCGAGTCAACATCCCACATGGTGGTCACCTCGTGAGCCAAGTCAAGGTACTTGCTGAGCTTATCCTTCTCGGCCTTCACGAGGTTCTCATCATGCGGGATGGTGACGTCGACGAGCACTGCCCGGCGTTGAGATCGATCTGTCAACACGATGTCAGGTTTATTGGCGACAATAGTCCTGTCTGTGATAACAGATCGATCCCAATAGAGCGTAGCACGACCATTTTCGAGAACTGGCGCCGGTGTGTACTTATAGTACGGCACTTCAGACTCAACAAGACCGTATTGAAGAGCAAGCTGCTGATGAATGATCCTGGCTACGAGGTTATGTCTGTGCAAGTACTCGCCGTTGGCCAAATGCGAACAACCGGAAATTATATGTCTGAGGGATTCGCCGGGACAACGGCACGCTCGACAAATGTCGACCGTGCCATCCCTCAGAATATATTTCCGGTAATTGTTCGTCATTATGACCTCGTCAGCAATTGCACAGGCAAAACCTTCGGTTTCCCCAAAGAGGTCACCAAACCGTAGCCAGTTCACGGACGCTAAAAAGTCTACGTCGGGCCTTGTTAGGGCCCGGTAGAAGCGTCCGTGTAGCTCCTTGCTCTTCCATACGTTCTTGCGGTCTTCAGTGCTCAACACTGTTGGTCTACGCCAGTTTTCGTTTGCCAAGGAGAGAGGCGTGAGGCTCCTGTCTACTGCAACCACATCACGATGCATCCCACACTCATTGCCAAGGAAATAATCCCTGAGATTGCACACCTCGCGGTTATGGAGATTCTTAGCATTTAAAATGCCTCGACCTCCACATTTCCTCGGGATGTACAATCTCATGACAGATGAGCGTGGGTGCAACATGCGATGTGATTTGAGCAGTAGGCGGACCTTCCTATCCAGGGCGTCCAGCTCAGTCTGAGTCCATCTTAGTATGCCAAAGGAGTATGTGAGCAGCGGCATCACCCAGCCATTGAAGGCACGCACCTTATTGCCACCCGACAAAAGACTGTTAAGAACTTTTGTCAAGCGGCAAAAGAAGCGCTCCTTCACTGACTGCTTGACATCGCCGTCCATAATACCCAAAGACTGTGACATACCAAGATATTTGTAGGTTTCAACTTCGGAGAGAGATCTGAGGGTCATTGTCTCCGAAAGCTGCAAATTAGATGAATTTACAACTTTCCCTCTTTGAACATGCATGACCGCACACTTATCTACACCGAATTCCATCTTGATCGCACTACTGAACTCTTGTGTGATTTTCAATAGTGCGATAAGATCTTGGCACCCCGATGCAAACAATTTGAGGTCATCCATGAACAATAAGTGAGAAATGACTTCAGCCTCTCTACGAAGTCGATAGCCAAGCCCGGAATCCTTCAGCAAAGAGCTGAGAGGATTCATGGCTAGGCAAAACCACAAAGGACTCAGACTGTCACCCTGGAAGATGCCTCTTTCAATCCTTATCAAGTTAGGCGAATCAGAGGGGATGTCTCGACCACCTGGTTGACGAAGGACTGTGACCCACTGCCTCATACACACACCTAAAAAGGACCTCAAAGTTGTATCAACTTTATACAACTCTAAGATCCTTTCAAGCCATGAGTGAGGCACCGAGTCATAAGCCTTCTTGTAGTCAATCCAAGCAGCCGAGAGGGCCGCCTTGTTTCGCCTAACTTGCTGACAAATGGTCATGTCTATGAGGAGGAGCTCCTTAGTACCACGGGACCCAACCTTACATCCATTTTGAGCAGAGGCCAAAATATTGTTTGCAATAAAATGTGCATTTAATTTTGTACTCAAAATGGATGTAAGGAGCTTGTAGATGGTAGGCAAGCATGTAATGGGTCGGTAATTCTTTGGATCCGCGGTACTACCGGACTTGTGGAGCATGGAGGTGACACCAGTTGTTAATAAAGGTGGCAAGGAACCGATTTCAAGGGCATTTTGGAGTTGTGCTGCCAAACACTCATGTGAGGCTTTGAACCATTTAATCCAGAAATTGTGCAATCCGTCCGGCCCAGGACTTTTCCAGTTCTGAGCCATTCGAATTGCACAACTTACATCTTCGGGACAGATGGTAATAGGCCCCATTGGTTCAATAGCCTCACACGTGCGCTCAACAGCACGTATCCAATCTCCTTCAGTGTGCACGACCGGCACCGACCAGATATTGCGCCAGAAATTAATCATAGCAGCAGGATCTGGTAGGTGTCCGTCGCTCACACCTTGATCAGTTCCTTCCCACTTTCGGTACACCTTCCTCTGATCACTTTGGAAGAGGCGATTTTGCTGGTATCTATTCACACGTTCTCCATAGCGACGAATACGGCTTGCCCACGCGTAAACCTTCTGCTTCAGGAAGTCGATACGTTCCGTGACACAAGCCATATAATGTTGGGACCTTATTATTATTATTATTATTAATAGGACACTATACACTACACTATATTATAGTGCTATACTTTATTTGATTTAAAGCTTATCTTTACTCAATATTATAAGAAAACATACATTTATTACTAGATGCGATTTGTCTCCACAAATGGGGCGAATCGGATATTTGTTTGATTTTAAACTTTAACTTTAGTTTTAACAATATTATTTTATTATTTAGAGGCTGTTAATATTCACAAAATTTATTGTTTAGAAAAGTGCAGTATTATAACGCTGATTTTATCGTTATATATTTTAACTATTATTCTTCGTTAATGTTGCTACCGAGGAGGTATCATAATCACTACATAGTATAAAACAAAGTCGCTTGCGCTGTCTGTCCCTATGTATGCTTAAATCTTTAAAACTACGCAACAGATTTTGATGCGGTTTTTTTTAATAGATAGAGTGATTCTTAAGGAAGGTTTATATGTATAATACATTCCACGCGGGCGAAGCCGCGGGCGGGTCGCTAGTAGTATACAAATTCAACTTTTGTTACACCAATGATAGTCGATCTCATTAATATGGCTTAGTTTGTTTCAAATAATATTTTTGGGTTTGTTATTCATACAAATACTATATTTTAAAACATGTTTTTGTTTGATCCGATTCCCCTCGAAAAATGGGGCGAATCGGATTTTTGGAATGATTTTGTTTTTATTTTTAAACATTTGATTTTAATTTTAATTTTTTATGTCAAACCTTTGGATTTCGTTAATCGATAACTGGTGTATCCAGTAAAATATAAATAAACAATGTAACTGTTTACTAAGTTGTATTTACTTAACTCCAAGCAAAAATTGATCCTATTCGCCTCGGTCTACCCTATATTTAAAGGCTGATTTCGATGATATTGGAGACCATTTCGCCCATTCTATAGAATTCCCATCTGCAGTGGTGAGATTGCAGCAATTTCTTTGTCCTCTTCATTCAATAAAAACGTGAAGCAAAATACAGCATCGATTTTTGAGAAATTCGACGTATTTACTCGAAATAACTCAATAACCTCAGGCAGTTGGTGTGAGCTTCATAAATGAAGGCTCAACTCGCAATTGCCATTTTGAATTCCGTCAGCGTCATCCGCACAAAAGCGGAAATCCTAATTAGTTGGGAAATTTAATTCGTTCATCTTTCCGGCGTCGCTTCCTGAGTTACGGGAGCAAACGTGTGTCGATTCTTGAAATATAAATTGAAATGGTTGATACAGACGTGATCCAGTGACTGTATAGGAATCAGAATCTTAATTTTATTTTGCATGGAACCTTATTACAGGGTTTCCCAGAACTTGACGTATTCGTGCATATTTAAGGGATGATTAGGGTTGGTGGCCTAGTCACTCGTGATTGTAAGTTACGGAGTTCGAACCCCCGCGGTCACCATGTAACAATGAGTTTTTCTAACTTAAGTATATGGTAATAAACTTACCCATCGTAAGAGCGTAGGGTACGAAGGAAAATAATTGTTGGGAAAATTGCATATTCGAACAGCTGAGTGTATAAGAGGGCAGAAATGATCCTAAATGGTCGACGTGTATTCAAAAGAGCCAATCTGTAAAATATGATAAGGCATAAGAAAGCCCTTTTTAGGGTCCCGTAGTCAAACTAGGAACCTTTATAGTTTCGCAAGGTCCGTCTGTCCGTCCGTCCGTCCGCAGCCTAGCTCAGGTACTAGAAAACTGTAATTTGACATGAATACCCATATTAGTCACGCCAACAAAGTGAAAAAATAAAAACTTGTTTTTTTTAGGGTACCTCTCCTACACGTAACTTGGAGATGTATTTTATTTTCTCGTCTTCCCCAGTCTCGTCTAGTGTGGGATATCGTTGGGTGGTTTTAAAAATATTGCGGGATTTTCGATTAAGTGATTTGTTTATGAAAAAGTAAGCTTTAAAGCGTTAATTTTTGTTAGCTAAGTAGATACATTTAGTACGCGATCGGGCCCGAATGCGGTTACTAAACGCCACTAGAAAAAAATACAGAATTAACAATTTACCATTAACCAAACAATAATTAATGAAACGCGTATTTGTTTCCGCAAACAAAACAGTCAAGTTGATGCAATAACATTGTTATTGGCTTACTAAGTCCAACAAGCGGGCAGGAGTGGCCGCGCAAGTGAGACAAGTTTCAACAAGTTCCGGCTCGGGGGTATCGGGATAATCGACCTGTGATATATAGCAGTAGGGGAAGGTTTTTGTTTTATATGTTTACACACAAAAAGGACGGGAAAGTTTATGAAAGCGGGGCAAAAATGGCTGCGTTTGCCATGTGGCCAATTGTAGAATAAACATCCGTCACTTTCTGATATATATATATGTGTATATATATATTTTTTTTATGGCAAAGGAAGGCAAACGAGCACACAGGCCACGTGATGGTAAGTGGAAACTGTGACCCATAGACACATTCGCATTCACAAGACCGCATTCCTATAACTGCAAATGTGTTGCCAACCCTGAGGACTAAGATGGAATGCCTCTATGCTAGTCATGTCACCGGCTGTCTTATCCCCAAAACGGAACACAACAATGAGAACACTGCTGTATGGCGATAGGTTAATGGATAAGATGGTGGTAGCGATCCGGACGGACCCTGCACAAGGTCCTCCCACAAGTCCTCCCACGGTGTCCACGGGTAAGTTTGAGGTTCCCCGTGTCTCCAACTATTTTGGAGACAGAACGTTAAAAAAAAGACTGCCTTACCTCCTAAATAGCCTACCTGTGAACATCCGTCATGAACCAAATATTTTTAAGTTTAAGAAAGAGCTCAAAAAATATTTACTACAGACACTTGAGTGACAACTGCTTTCATTAGCAATTGTCACTCAGGTGTGTATCATATTTATAACCTTATGTACCTGTACTCACTTACCTTATTTGTTACTTACTTAGCTAAATAGAGACTCCTGCCTGCAGACAAACTGTAAAAACAGTTTTGCGGGAATATTGTTATATATTTACTTTTGTACCGTGCCTAACAATTAAATAAATAAAATAAAAAAAGTAAAAGTAATATGTAGGACGACATAAAATAATACATCAACCATAACACAATAACTGAAAAATTAAAGTAAAATAATATGTAGGTATATTTATTTTTTAAATAAGGGTCATTTTCGGAATAATTAGGAAATTTCAAAAAAAAATTGCAAACCTTATTGTGTCATATATTAAATGAAAGGGCATGAATGTCATATATTAAATATAATTATGAGAATCTCAAATTTTTTTTTTTTAATTTTGAAAATTGACTATTCTCACCCCCTCCCCCCTGATTACCGAAACTAGTGAACCGAAAATTTTGAAAAACATAATGTAGCTCCATCAAAAAAAAAACGTATGTTCCGTACATACGTTTTATACCCACTCCACGCAATTATAACTCGCACTTGGCCGGTTTTTAGGGATAAGCTTTGATTGTTAACGTCGTCTTAATTCAAAATGTTTATTCAGTAAATTGGATACTTGAGAGCTCTTTTACACGTCGTTAATATGGATTGGATCAACTAGTGCTTCGGAGAACACCATCATTGCGGAGAAAAAGCGCCGCAAGAAACTCCAGCGGATGCTAGATTTTTTTCTGGTTACCTTAACCGGAATACAGCAACGCAAATAAATAATAAATAAATATCAGGGGACAATGTCACACCCATTGACCTAGTCCCAATTTAAGCTCTAGGCTTGTATTATGGGTACTAGACAACGATATAAATACTTATATAGAGAAATATATACTTAAATACATAGTAAACATCCATGACTCAGGAACAAATATTCGCGCTCATCACACAAATATCTGCCCTTACCGGGATTTGAACCCAGGACCGCTAGCTTCGTAGGCAGGGTCACTACCAACTAGGCCAGCGCGTCGTCTATTACTACTACGTCGTATATTGCTACTTTGTGATGCAACGGTAAAAACGTTATAATGATGACTATACTCAAACTGTTTAGGTAATAAATAAATGTAAACAAACCAAACCACGTGGCTCTGATCATCAGCCAATCAAAACTGTTCCATCGAGCTTTGACGTATCAATGTTCGGCTCCTATTGGCTGACCAACTGCACCGTCACACCGTCATAGGTGAGTGTAATTTCTAAAATTTCTATATTTTTATATTTTTTATTACTACTACTTATTAGTTCTTGTGAGTTTTGACACATTTTCCTGCTCAACTGCGCATGAATGTATTTATTGTTTGTTTTATGTGAGTTTCATTGTTTTATATAAAGCTAGTTTAAGTTTATTATTATATAAGCAATATTTAAAAAACGACTGACGGTTGAGTTTCTTGCGGCTTTTCTTCTCAGCAGTGGTTTCTTGTGAAGCACTGGTAGATTTTTGACATGTAAAAGTGCCCGTGCGGCCTACTTACTGAATAAACATCTTTTATCTTATCTTATAATGTGGTTACTGAATTATTAACAACTTTTGAAGTTGTAATTCTGTAGCTCTGCCTAGCCCACTCTGGGATTACAGGCGTGATGATATGTATGTATGTATCTTATCTTTTTAACTATGTCACGTGATTTTTTTGTTTACATTTATTTAAGTACCTAAACAGTTTGAGTATAAGTAATATTACCATTACGTGAGCATTTAAAGCACTTTGATAATCCTACTCACGTTCCCCGTTCAGTCATCAGATTAAACTCGGTCAGCAAAATTAAGGGATCCTTGAAATTAAACATTTAGGCTACTAAATTACTTTTCACGAACTTTGCGCTGCAAAACTTCAAAAGCCATGGATACACAGAATAAAATATGATTGGGTCGCTTCAAAAATTAACCGTAACTTTTAGAAATGTTTAAACGTTAGCAAATTTGATTAGTTTTGCTTTTGGTAAAGTCTTTTAGAAATAAATGTTTAAAATATATAAATTAGTTTTATGAGATTAGCGCGACTCGAAATTGAAATCACTTAGGTAAGTAGGCACTTAAAAAAGACAACTACTTGGCCTCTATTTCTACTGGTTAAAAACATATTGCCTTTCCAAGTTTGAATTTACTGTAGCTCCATCTCTTTTCTCGATTTAGTTTCGAATGACGAGTGACAGGATTGGAGCTAATGTAAATCCAAACTTCGATTTGCAATGTGTAACGTTACATAGAAAACATCTAAGATTCAGAATAAATCCTTGCGCTCATCCATACATCGGGGTTTTCGGTGCGGGAATGTTTGACATAAGCCAAAGATTAAAAAACAGAATTTTAGTCTAGGTTTCTACCTAATGAAAAATTAATTGAACAAAAAAAAGTATTTTATAAAATAAATGTCGAGAAACTATGAACGAATTTTTACAAGGAAATAGAAATAGGATCGAAAAAAATTAAATATGCTCCTATTACAACTGCCGACTTAGAGAGATCGTTCAGTTAATTGAAATGGATAATATTTACAGCAAGACGTCGCAGATGAACTGTTCCAAATATTGAAAAAACATTAATAGTTTATTTTGAAAATCGTGTCAACTACTAAATTTACCTACTGCAGGTAATTAATTAACGTTAATTTTATTATTATCTCATATCATTATAGCCTTGGTAGTAAAGCTAAAGTACTACATGAGTTATTATAAACTTGTATCATAGTGTAAGCAATTCGCAGAGAGGTAGTTAGTCATTAGGCATAATATGATATATTCTCAGATTACCTATCTGTTGATATCTATTCTTTCTTAAATCATTCCCGCACCGAAAACCCCGATGTATGCTCATCACACAAATATTTTGCCCATACCGGATTCGAACCCAGGACGCTAGCTTCGTAGGCAGTGTCGCTACAAACTAGGTTTAACGCGCCGTCGTATGATATACTATATGTCATTATTATTATATATACATATATCGTCGGTGAAACTGCAAAACCGCGTAAGTAACATTTTAAATAAGGAGCAAATTGCACTTTTTTTATTAAGAGAGTAAGGTTTATTTCGTTCTATCATAAATTTGTTAGTTTTACAGTATCACCGACGATATAGTATGTTGCTCATAAAGAGTCGTTGCCTTTATGATCTGCTGCAAAGCACACATTCTTTTGGCACATTGTCTTTTTTTTGTGTCATTAACCGTATTTTTGTTACCTAACTGCTCCGCGTAAAAGAGAGTAAAGTGTTTATCAGCCTTTATTTATATGTTATTTTTAATCGCATAGGAAGGCAAACGAGCACACAGGCCACCTGATGGTAAGTGGAAACTGTGACCCATAGACATTCGCATTCCAAGACCGCAATCCTAAGACTGCTAATGCACTGCCCAACCTGAGGACCAAGATGGAATGCCTCTATGCTAGTCATTTCACCGGCTGTCTTATCCCCAAACCGGAACAGAACAATGCGAACACTGCTGCTTGGCGGTAGGTTAATGGATAAGAAGTGGTACCAACCCGGACGGACCCTGCACAAGGTCCTCCCTCAAGTATATGTAGGGTAAAGTCTCCAGTGGTCAGCCAGAGACCAGTAGTCGACCTTGTATGAGTGCGAATAGTGGGAAATATATATTTCGTACTCTTCCCACTAATACAAAGTATAGGCAGAGGCCGACTACAGGTCTCTGGCCGACCACTGGTGACTTTACCCTATGTATGCTTCCTTTGTGACGCTCTAGAAGCTAAATGCGTGGGCCGACTTAGGGATTCTTTTTTTTTTTTTTTTGCCCCCGCGGCGACTTAAACAGCTACTACCGCAGGGATATTATGGCGTTTCCACGTGAAGTGATTTCGCCAGTGTCAAGGTTTATATAAGTATAAATAAATATAGCAATAAAACACAATCCAATCTTCTCTAGGAAGATTGGGGGCAACGTTGTACGGTGATTTGTAGGTCAGAGGTCAAGATAGTTTTAACCTCTGCACCACTGCGAGTCCACTTGAAACGAGAAGAAAGATGCCAGATACACGAAATAAGTCCAAGTCTTCAATCACTGTGCGACACAAAGGCATAAAAAGTACAAATCACTATCAGAAAAGAACTTTGAACACCTAATTACCCAAAAATTAAAGTCTAAAACAAATTACACGTCCGCCATCTTTTAACGTTGCAAATGGCCCCTAGGGATTCTTATGTCAATCGATTTTTCTAAATCTTGTGAGTGTCACTAAACATATGACAGTAATCTAAATTCAACATGGCGGCAACCTATTGTGATAAAGAAAAGAAATCAAGTCGGCGAACTATGACAAGTGGGGTATCATTTTTAGGATTCTTTTATTATTTTCATTTCGAATGATCATTTAGTATTTGTAACGATTTACAGGTCTTGATACGAGTATCGTATTAGGGTGTTACATAAGTTACACAGTTTTTACACAGACTGGTTTTTTGATTTCGTAAATTTATCATGTCAATTGTACGTGTGATCTGTAGTGCGCAAATAATTATTCCATCTACAGAGTGACATAACGCCGCGTGAAAGTATCTTCTGTTTTGGTACTAAAAAAATTGTAAACAATCCAAACCAAGTGGCATTGTTAAACAGCCAATCAAAACTATTTTATCGCACTTTGACGTGTCAGTGTTCTGCTTCTATTGACTGACGAACTATATCACGTGGTTGCTTTGTTTACATTTTTTAAGTACCTAAACTAACGGAGTATAGAGCCCCTGTTCCCTTGATTGTAAGCAAATACTAGTTGCTACGAGTTCAAAGGCGGTCACGTTAGAATAGCTGCGTCTCGCTCGTGCGGCGCGGCGTGAGCGCAGATTAAAGTATGCATTGTTAACGGGTTACCTCGCGAAGATAACGCAGCCGCTTGGAGGCTAGGGTTGTCACTTTGTGATATAAACATCCATTTAACAAGGCTTTGAGTCATTATTATTTAGTTCCAGTGTGGTGCTACTCGCGTCGGCTAGACTGGATTATAGCTTTGACCAGCTTTGAACAAAAATCAAGCTTTTAAAACACAACTGTTGCTAACCAATTTTAATACAATATATTAATTCTAAATGACAATTCAAAATGAAAAAATATAATAGAAACCTAAAAACGATTTATAAAAAAATGAAAAAATAATCGTGACAAACATTAATTAGCACATCAAAAAAAATTAAAACATGCACAGTTGGTCACGAAATGGTCACAACTCAGCGTAACGGAGCGTAAGTACCAATTCAATGATAACTCGCTTATGTATGTATGTATGTAAACTCTTTATTGCACTAAACAATTACAAGACATGTTTGCATCATTATAAATAATGTACATAGGCGAACTTATCCCCTTTGGGATCTCTTCCAGTTAACCTTGGAGTAGAATAAGCAAGGACAATGCCGAAGGATAGACCAATTAACAAAATTTCAGGACATAACAAATAGTACATAACTACAACAGAGAAATAGGAAGAAAATAAAATATCTTCCTTAATAAGATACATACCTAAACAGCAGTTAAAACCTACAACAGAAGGCTCATCCTGTTTATTTAGCCACAACTTCTTTAATCTTTCCTTCAATGAACCGACAGATTTAGATTGCCATAGTTCGTTGACTTTTTTTTCTTTTTAATCTAATTTACTTAGTCTGGTGGCCGTTATATTGAATTTAAATTACTGTGATATCTTTACTGACCGTTACAAGATTAAGATAATTCGAATGATTTAAAATCATCAAAATCGTCCCACGCGTTTAGTTTCTAGAGTCCTACAAAGGAACCTAATTTAACACAAATGTAACAAACATATCAACTGCCAGGAAAATACCCACAAATCCGAGTAATATCAAAATGGAAATACATTTTCACCGAAAATACAAAATATTTTAAAACGTGTTTTAAATCCGTGCAACCCTAGAGGCAGAATCACGGTCATCCGTCGAGTCGGACTGTATGAATTATTCAAGAAGTAAGACTCGCCGATTCTATTTATTTTTAACTGTACTGCGCATAAGAAACGGAAAAAGGCACATCTACTATATGAATTGTATTCACTTCCAATTCCAACCTTATTATTTACAACACTTGAGAGTTTTAGGCGATGGGCTTGCCACCTGTCACTAATACACTGGGAAACATCTTAGCCTGCCTCTGCAAAATGTGGTTACAGAATTATCAAGAAGTTTTAGGACTTGTTGGTAATTCTTTAGCGCTGCCTACCCCACTCTGGGAATGAAGGCGTGAGTTTATGTATGTATGTACTTGAGAGTTTAATATGCTTCTATTAATTAATTGCACTTATGTCTTTTCTCCGTGCTAGGCCAGTGTACGCTACAGGCGTAGCGTGTTGCGAGCTACGCCGTAGACGTTCGGAGCTGCTACGAGCTTAACGGATTATGTGACAGGAATTTGATATGGAGTCCATTTTGTTAGGAAATCAGAAACTGAATATTTTGTTTATACTTTTATCTACTCTGATATCGTAAAGTTCGAATTATAAACTTCAAAACAAATTTATATTGGCATACTTTATAAACCTTCAAACCTTCAAGAAAAGAGCGTACTCTCATTTGAAAGGCCGGCAACGCACCTGTGACTCCTCTGGTGCTGCAGGTGTCTATGGGTGACGGTAATCGCTTTCCATCAGGCGATCCGTCTGCTCGTTTACCTACTATACCATAAAAAAAAAAAAAAAACACAATACCGAAATAAAAAAAAAAAAACACTTTCTGACCATTATTAATTTTTTTACCATTACGATACAAGTTGATCCAAAAAGTTAATGTAGCCAACGAGGTTCCATATCATTTTTTTTTATATAATGGAACGCACATGCGGTTCGCGTCATTTTTACAAAATTACAAAAAGTTTTCATTCCAATTTTTACTTGTCTGTGACAGCGTCCGCTTTAACGCATGCGCGGTGATGTGTAAGATTTTGGCGCCATTCATTGAAAACGTTTTGCTGTAGTTACTTTATCAACTTTGATCTTTTATTTAGTATGTTGAATCGCAATGTATGAGAGTAGATAAAGTAGTGTATGAAACTGCACATAACTGGTGTTTTAATACCCCTCTTTATGCAACAATTTCATAAACTACTATTATTATTACGTTTATAATTATTACCTTTGTTTGACGACGCGTTTAGCACATGTTTAGCCTTTTTTTTGGTAGTGACTTAGTGACCTTGCCTACAAAGCTAGCGGTTCCGCGATCGATTCCCGGTATAGACAAATATTAATATGATGATCGCGAGTATTTTTATTTAAGTATTAATTTCTACTTAAGTGGCAGTGGGCGGGGCATATCGCTCGCAGGACTGATGGTCGATGGGGTCGAAAGGTTCTTGAGTGGCGTCCGCGAACCGGGAGACGAGCTGTAGGTAGGCCTCCAACAAGATGGAGCGACGAGTGAAGATCGCGGGAACGCGGTGGATGCGAAAAGCACAGGTCTGAGTGGAAAGCCTTGGGGGAGTCCTATGTCCAGCAGTGGACGTCTTTCGGCTGACATGATGATGATGATGATGTTTTTTTTTTTAAATATAACTATATCACCTAGTATCCATAGTACACAGGCCTGGACTTAGCTAGTTTGGTACGAGATAGGTCAGTTCCAATTCATGTTTGATCTAGCCCTTGTTGCTTTATTGAGGTTACGTAGCTGATTATGCAACTCCATGATCGCTCAAAGTCGATGAGTGGCACTAGCCCCCTAGAAGCCGCAGAGCAATTACCGATGGGTTTCTAGATGGCATTCAGTTGGCAAGTCCCATAGAACCACCCCGGGTCCCTCAGGCCTAGTCATGGTGCATAATGCTGATTGAATAAACTGATGACAGATCGGGTCGACTATTACTATGGAAAAAACTCGTATCTGATATTTTGAGATGTACGAGTTTGAACTTAATTTTCTTCAACTTTAAGTTTAAAATCGGGCGTCACGAAATATGAGATACGAGGTTTTTCAAAACAATGACGATTTGCATCTTGTATGTATAGGCTAATAGACATGGGTGGGTGACACATTTTCCCTGTGACGAAAAGAAACTCCATCCTGTTTGGGTATTTTAATGACACTACTGACGTTGTGACAGAAATATCTGTCAACAAAGCTTTTGGCTTAGATGTTTACCAGTGTATTAGTGACAGGTTGCAAGCCCATCGCCTTATAGTACTACCAGCGTTTAATCCCTTAGTCGCCTCTTACGTCATCCACGGGAAGACCTGGAGTGGCACTATTCTCATCCGACAACCACACGGGTTAAAGTATTTAAAATAAATAAATGCTAACCAGGAATTGCCACTAAGCTCCAATGGAAATCGTTTTTTATCACGTCAAACTATCAATTACAGAAAAAAAAACATATGTGTGTCATTTTTGGACACAGCTACTTGTTTCGAGTACAGGATAGTACTTAAGCTTTTTTTATTTTTAAAGACAGTTATTTCATAGTCGTATCTGCTTTCTAAATGAACTAATAAAACATAGTAGGTAAGGTCTTATAAGGAAATTGATTTTCAGTTACGTCGTTTTTAAACCAAGTCACGTATAAGTATCAATAGCTGGTAACTACAAACTTTATTACGATATGTGTTTGTATTACCGTTTTACTGTCTCAAAGGAAATAAATATAACTATTCCAACCACGTTTAGTACAGAAAGTGAAACGATTGAGGTATATTTTATTCTGCCTTCGATGCTTTTTTTGAGATGCTATGTGATGTTAAGAAAAGCTATTTAATAGATAACTATGGTTAATGTAATTTCAGTATTATTACCAGTTCTCATTTTATTTTTGTTTTAAAATAAGGATGGAATAACGGTCAGTTAATATGTAATAAATCTAAAACGGGATTTAATCGAGTAACATATACCTCGACGTTTCGGTCGTGGTGCCACGGTTGTGGTCATTATCAGACCGAGACGGGGCGCCACACAAGCGTTTTTTTTTTATGGCATAGTAAGGTAAACGAGCACACAGGCCACCTGATGGTAAGTGGTTACTGTGACCCAATAGACATTCGCATTTACAAGACTGCAAATGCACTGCCAACCCTGTGGACTACGATGGAATGCCTCTATGCTAGTCATTTCACCGGCTGTCTTATCCCCCAACCGGAACACAACAATGCAAACACTGCTGCTTGGCGGTAGGTTAATTGATAAGATGGTGGTACCAACCCGGACGGACCCTGCACAAGGTCCTCCCACAAGTTAAAGTTGTATAGGACAAACCAGTGTTTTTTAAAGTATTTTCGGTGTCAATGTATATTTATAACTATTCCAAATTACAACTATTGTAATACACAGAGTCTCTGATTTAAACCGCGGACAGACGGACAGACAGACATACCGAAACTATTTAAGGGTCCTTGTTGATTACGGAACCCTAAAAATAGTAATGACATTAATTCTAACAAGCAAAGTGACGGAAAAACCTTTCAAATGTCTTTTACAATTCATAACTCTAGCTTCAAAACGACGTATGCCCTCGCGCTCCCTGACCACATACGCTCTTTTAATAAATTCACAGCGAAGGCCAGAGGGAGCAGCAAATGTCCTGGAAAGATAAAAAGTAAAAAGAAAGTGTCTGTCCCTAAATCATCCTGTATCAAACGCCGGGTTGCCTTCGGAGACCCGAGGCGGACCAACTGCTCCCTTGCTCGGGTTTTTTTACCCGACTATAAAGGGTGATCGCACATGAGCATTTGCATACAAATTAAGCAGATAAAAAAGGCTTTATTAATAACAGAAGTTGTGTTACTAGGAAATGTTAAATCAATGGTAAAAGAGGTCACTAAAAAAAAACAAAATTAGATTCAGCGCTAGCCGTAAGTGCGGAATTAAATAGAAGTAAGGAGGTCTAGCTTGCATAAAATCATTTAAAACGTCTAATTCTGTACAAAAAAACACCTAAAGGTTAGCTGGAATAGACTTATTATAAGGATAAGATGCTAAAGGAAATGTTATGATTGGTTCCAAAATATGATATTATGTTAAAATCTTAATTTATAAAGTGTTAATACAATGCCTGAAAACATTTTGTGAACGGAAATAAAAAAAGTTTCAACAAAGGTTTAATTACATACATACATAAACTCACGCCTTCGTTCCAAGAGAGGGGTAGGCAGAGCTACAGAATTACCTACAACTCTAAAAACTTGTAAATAATTCTGTAACCACATTTTGCACAATTAGGCTAAGATGTTTACCAGCGTATTAGTGACGGGTTGCAAGCCCATCGCCTAACAGTACTACAAGCCTTTATTCCCTTAATCGCCTCTTACGAAATCTACGGGAAGTTAGAAGTGGAGTTAAAATTGTTATACAAACATAGGTCCAATTCACCTTTTTTAACTTTTCATTTTTTTTCATGCAAGTTATATGGAATATTTTCGCTTCTTCAGGAAACAAAGCCTAAGGACGAGCTGGCAACGCTTTTCTTGTAATTAGCACTTGTTTACGGGAAATCCTCTTAAAATTTATAAATGTGACGAAGTAATTTGTCCCTTTCGCACTTGTAATGTTAAAAGAGTTACGTGAAAGAAAGAGAAAAACTATGACATAAATAAGAAAAATAACGTCGCAATTATACAATATAATACAATACAAAACACTTTATTGTACACCAAACAGAAACATAACAGAAATGGAGCACAATTAAAAATAATACAGGTAAACAATAGGCGGTCTTATCGCTGATTAGCGATCTCTTCTAGACAACCTTAGTAGGGACAAGGTGTCAAATTAATATATTTCATACAGTACAGTAATAAAGGCTTGTTGCACCGGAGATTTCGTAACCAGTTAAGTTGATAGAAATAGATATATCTCAAAGACGGTGTCCCCTTATTTTACAGACAGAAATTTCACAGAATATTGTTTCACAGAAAATATTTCTTATACTATTTGGTTCTTGTATTTTTGCTTCGAATATTTTTTTTCTAAAACTATTTACTTGAATGAAACATATTCCTACGAAAATCAATTCAATTAATTTTATAATATTTTTTTTTCATTTATCAAACTTATCAAAGAATATAATTATTTTTTAAAGAATATTGCTTGGTCAATTTATTTTTTCATAGTATTTTAATTCAATGAAAGTAGTATTAAAACTCGTGGGAAACTATATGTTCTGTGATTAGTTTTTGTGAAACAAAACGAAATTACTGTCTGCAAAAAATAAGGGTACACCAATAATAACAATATCAATACAACATAATTATCTTTTAGTATAAGGATTATATGATGAATAATATGGTATGATTCGTCCGTTCGACCGACGTTGTTGAGAGAATCACTACCCTGAACCGACTCGAATAGGTTAGGTTAGAAGGCTATGGCTGGAGCGAAGCGAAGCAAGCTCCCGCCTTAGCCTTCGAGCTTA
Source organism: Acleris emargana (assembly GCA_927399475.2). Taxonomy (NCBI): domain Eukaryota; kingdom Metazoa; phylum Arthropoda; class Insecta; order Lepidoptera; family Tortricidae; genus Acleris; species Acleris emargana. Next base: position 1,560,981 of record OV656836.1, on the reverse strand, counting down.
TTTTTTTTACATCCCTTGAATAAACTATTATAGGTTAATTGAACTACTGTATAAGATGATTTTATTGTTATTAAGTCATATATGAACTAAATAACATGAGAACTAATAATATTTAATTTGAAATTATAAGATATGAAAAAAGTAACATTGAAATTCATTTAATTTAAAATTCGATGATTTAAATGTCTTCAACGTAATTCTTCTACAAATTGATTATTCTATGAAATGATAATACGAGAAAAAAATTACGAGAAATGAAATTCTAAACAACTTCTGTCTGTAAAATAACGTACAACCCTCAAAAACTAGTCCGATTGGAACAAACTTGATACAACCTTATTTAACGCGAATTAAGTTCAGGAATACGCTGTTAAAAACTTTCGGGTTACTTTGGTTCTAGCAAAACGCGATTTTGAATACCCATATTTGCAATCTTGGCCTTAGATTTCTACCTGTAAACATGTCTAGATTTAAAGGAACAAAGGTATACCTAGCTAATTGCTTATGAGTTATGACATGTGTGTATGTGTATGTGAGTATGTAAAAACAACTGACTTTCAATCACAAAATAATCTTAAAGAAAAAAATAAGAAAATACTATTAAACTTCATAGCATCTTCATAGTTATTTATGTAACTGGTACATAATAAAGCTTCTTAAGGAACGAGTCGACTACATAGAGATGTATCTACTTTTGGCCTTATTGCAATGCAATACAGTACAGTAAAATGTTAAGCACTTTAGTGCAATGTCATAATAAACTTCAAACTGTACATCAAATCAAAACTATGACAATAACAATGACAGTCACAATGACAAGGTTCTAAGTATGTTGACTAGGCCTCTAGGTATCCAGAGACCCGACTTGATTTTTCTTAATTTAAATAACATATGTTTCAGTTATTTTTGGTATCGTGGCTCAATTTCGTTACAAGAAGTATCAATGTTATTTTCAACTACTCTAAAGTCAGTGTGTGGCGCTTCAAAAGTGCATGTGGTATGTTCGGGGATCCATCGATTCACAGTAGCGTCAGCCGAGTCGTAGAATACTATGTTATCATTCTTGTCGAAAATGAGTTTCCCCACTTTGCCAGTTTTGTAAACGACATAAGGGTCTAGTTGCTTATTAGTAGTGTTTACTTTATAAATGATATTTACTTCAAGGTCCCCGAAGTAAATCTCGCCAGTTTTATCAACCGACAATGCGTACTTTTTGTTCGCAAATTTGACATTATCCCTATAAACAGATTCATTAGCAACGGCGTACAAGCCGTTCTTATGACTACGTACAAAGTCAGTGATTTTCAAGTCAAATAGTTGGCTAAAGTCGAAGTAGCCGTTATTTTGATAATTGCTGAGACCCTTGCAACATTGCTCGGTGTATAGCAGAATGTTATCGTCGAACGCTAGCACTTCTGCGTGTTTGTAGAATTGAGGGTCAGTGTTTATCCTGGTGACGTTAGAGCCGAGCTGAAACGTGTACCAGGACCTGGCACCAGCTGTGAACATAACCTGAGTGTTCTGGTTGACTGCTACTCCAATTGAGTCAGGAGTTTCAATTAGCTGAATCTTAGCGTCTTCGAGGAAATATGCTGCGATTATGTTTGGGTTGACGTGGACGTAGAGAACGCTGTTGTTTCTGTCGATGTCCATCGCGGGGGCGTCGTGGAGACCCTGCAGGAGGGTCTTCCTGGAGTAGCACCAGCCTTCCACGCAGGCTTCGCAGTCAGCTCGGGCTGCCGCCAGCAGTGACGCTAGCACGACCAGGATCAAGTTCATCTTGATAGCTGGAAGTCGAGAAAGAGAATATTTTTAGTCATTGTCATATACTTTATTGCCTCATCCAACTATGACATGCAATTTATGCCAATTTAATTTTGTTTTATCCTAATTAACTTCTTTTTTTTTTGCAATGCAGCCATTGTCATAGGGATCATGCCACGAGCGGACCTGCTAGAGGGGGCGTTCCTTTTATAGTGGTGATTATTATTTACATCTTTAATATTGGAGTAGCTTAGTTTTATTTTGATTTAAATAAGTTTAGTTTTTACTTTTAATTGTAGTACCTATATTATATTAAATGATTCTTGTTTACTTATAACAGATACAAAAAAAATATATAGCTCTCGGAGAATTCTTAGTAATTATAACAAGAGTGTAATATATAACTGATAAGCGTGCTTAGTGGGTCGGGCATGTTATGAATGTTCACAGTTCTTTTAAGTTATATTGAGTCTTACGTATGTGTGCATTGTTTTATTGTTTTAATTCTATTTGGTTGTGGCACTGTTGTGCTTGTCACTAAGGTGTATGTATCTTAAATTATATCTATTTGTGAGTACTTGTAATTTTCTCTGAACGTCTATTTAAGTTAATATAACAATTGTTAAAGCTGTTGGTTCTCCTAAAATAAATAAATAGGAAGAATATATATTTAACTCATTCATAAACATTGACTCTTTTTCTATGTTTTATATTGAGTAAATCTTTATCGCTATAAGGCACTTGAGCCAGCAAGGAACTATTAATATTTGTGTTGATGTTATTGAAGCGTGATCTATATCTTTTGTTTCGTCAAACTAGTGGAGAGAGTCCTCGCCGGCAGTGTGAACAGCCAGCGATCAACTATTAATATACGTGTCTCTTTTATTGACACGGGATCTATATCTTTTGTTCGTTTCTTGGGCGAGAAAATAGTCCATAGTTAAGGCGGTGGGACTAGTGATGGGCGGCTTGTAAGTTTCAAAAGTGAAACTTTCAATTCAATTTCTGAAATATTGTGCAAGTTTCATAATTGAAAGTTCGGCCTAAAATTTCATTCAATATTCTGAAAGTTACTATAGTTTTTACATGTAACGTAATTAACGGAAACTTTCATGAAATTTAAATGAAATTTACTTGTGTCAAAATCATTTCGTATCTAATTAAATAAGTTTTAGACGCTGTAATTTTCGCAGTTAAGGAAATTCAGTGGGGTTATTTTGAAATAACTATGCAGTACAGTGTATACTGAGAGAAAAGGACAGAGGTATATAGTTGATATAGCTCCGTCCTTTACGCTCGCCGTAAAATGACCATAGCTATGTCATAATAACCCCCCAGTGCCTAAAGGGCCGCTCTCACCAATATAAAAGCCAACTAGATTATTTCTCTTCTTCATATTAGGTCGAACATGATCATATATGTCTATGTCTATCCAAACAGGCGGAAAAGGAAAGACACTAACGTTTTAAATAAATTCGTTAGGTATTCGCATTATTTTAAGAATTACACAAATAAAAAATTATCTATGCCGCACGTTAGGTGTTTTGTTTTAAGCGATAACCTGTACATAAGTAAACTTAATGGATACATGATAACATTGATAACAGCTACCTAGTCTCATCCGTTATTACGATGTGTTATTTAATTTAAAAACTCTCTCTTATATGGTATAACATCTGTGCCGGCCCAGTGCCGCCCTTTTTGTGACACTGTAGAATTCCTTGCTTGCTTAACCTCTTCTCAATATTTTTTTAGGTCAACAAGAGAATGTCTTAAAGAAAAGAAACAATATTCTAGAAAAAAAGTAGAGAAGAGGTTTTTAAATAACCATTTTCGCGACATTATAACACCTGCCTGGCACAGGAGGATCCAATTTGGCACCAATTGTCTATGTAGTAATCCTAGTGTAAACCTAGAACGTAGACATACACAAAGACATTATTTCTGAGACCAGTGCACCTATTGCAGCGGGGTTATTAAGTTACGAGGCAGTACTCCGGTCAACAGCATAAATAAGTGATAATTTCTGTACCTTGTCGCTTTCAATCGTTTCACCATTTCGTACAACATTGCAAGCACAACGTTAAAGTGACAAGGTACATAAATGATCACTTATTTATGCTGTTAACTGCCAACTGCTCTGTTCAACCGACCAAAATTAGTATCATAAATATGAGGTAGGATTAGGTTATGTTAGTTCTTCAGCTGGCCCGGAGGGCCAAACCACCCAGAAATAGGAGCTCCGCGACAGCGTAGCTCCGTCGAGCCTGTTAATTTGATAGTATTCAAATGGAAATTTTTGGTCAGTTGGATAAAGTAGTTGGATTACTGTCCCGAAAGGGGACATTATGACATAGCTATGCAGTTCATTTTTCACTGAGAGAAAAGGACAGAGCTTTATTACTACATTAGCTCTGTCCTTTACGCTCGCCTAAATGGTTATTATAGTCTTTATTATTTCTACTGAGCCGATCTTCTACACAAAGGCCATTGTTTGTAAACAATACCATTGTCTTTCTTTGTGTCCGTAACACCAAGCCGATTACATAAAAAAAAGTTAGAACTACATTGAATGTACATTGAATTATCAACCCTACTCTCTTAGTCAGTAGGTTTAAAATGTAAAGTGTCAGGATACAGATATAAGTCTTTATTATTTGAACTGTGCTTATTCTTTACACAATACTATCATCTACACAAAACTTATATCTGTATCCTGACACTTTACATTTTAAACCTACTGACTAAGAGGGTAGGGTTGATAATTCAATGTACATTCAATGTAGTTCTAACTTTTTTGTATGTAATAGGCTTGGTGTTACGGACACAAAGAAAGACAATGGTATTGTTTACAAACAATGGCCTTTGTGTAGAAGATCAGCTCAGTTCAAATAGTAAAGACTATACCATGGCAACGCTCATTATAGAATTGTTTTCACGGTTCTGCTACGCAATTGGGGGTCTTCTAATACCATTAACGATATCAATATTAACGGTTTATAGAACGCGAGTAGAAAAACTAATCAATGTAACAAAAATACGGTTGTAAAAATGATTGAAATAAAGACCAAAACGTATCCTCAACGTTAATTAAATAATTTACAAATTAAGTTAACACACAATAATTATTGTACTCACGGTTAACTTGGGTAAGACAAACTAACTTTGCACTGACAGGGTGAATTGTATCGTCTGACGGTATACCGACGTGTTCAACTTATTTATACTGTAGCTTGATATCAGTAGGTTGTCTCCCGTATCAGCTGGCAGGCCGACAGGTCAAGCTACTTCTTAAAATATATAGATATAATAAACGTATTGTTTTGTTGTATAAAACTTATCTCCGACGTCATCAACACGAAAAAAAACGGAATAAAATGTAATTAGGGTTTTGGCATGACGCACGGCGATGGTGGTGGAGACAAGCAGCAGACGGTAAAAAAACCGGTCAAGTGCGAGACTGACTCGCGCGCCGAGGTTCAAAGAGCGGAATTGTTCATAGCAAAAATCAAACTGTCAGAGGGATTGACCTAACTGTTTTATCGACTTATCGATGTTACGGAATAATATCGCATTAGGTATCCATAATCAACTTAAAAGATTATTCTGTAACATTTGACCTGATATGCTGATTTTATAGAAAAAAGTGATTACAGCCAAAACACCGTTATCGAGTACTACAAATATGCTCCTGTTACTTCAACTGAGGTAGAACGCTCATTTTCATCTTATAAATGGATCTACAATGAAAAAAGGAGTAATTTGAAAGGTGACAATGTTGAAAAAATAATGACTATTTTCTTTTACTACAGGGAAGATGAAGAAAACATATTTAGTACAGATTTAGATTTCGACTTTGTTATCTTGAATGAAGATTAGTTACCTACTCTTAGCAATATTTGTTTTTAATTTTTAGTGATAAGTTTCATAAAGAAAATTAAAAAAAAAAGTATTTTCTGTTTTATTCTTTACTATTATACTAAAATACAGTGGCGGTCAGCTAATTAGGGACACCGTTAATTTGTTTGTATGTATATCCAAAAGCCTGATTTCATTATTTTAACTTTGTTTCGTTAAGTGACAAATATTTATCGATAAGTCGATAAAACAGTTAGGTCAATCCCTCTGACAGTTTGATTTTTGCTATGAAGAATTCCGCTCTTTGGTTATGTTCTACCGCATGCTAGGAATTGAAATCGATGTCGAATCGAATCAGCACGAGACCAACTCACGCTTGACGATATTTTTGTTTTATTATATATGTTTATTTTTCAGCGATTGTACTACAATCATACCAAATTTGAAGCTTGTACGTTTTGCCGTGTGGTTGCCGGCTTAGAATTGTGCCACTCCATGTCTTCCCGTGGAAGTCGTAAGAGGCGACTAAGGGAATAAAGGCTTGTAGTACTGTTAGGCGATGGGCTTGCTACCTGTCACTAATATACACTGTTAAACATCTTAGCCTAATTGTGCAAATTGTGGTTACAGAGTTATCAACAAGTTTTTAGAGTTGTTGGTAATTCTGTAACTCTGCTGATGTATGTGTATGTATGTTTTAGTATATTTACGATACAAAAAATAAAAAATAGAGCCAGAGCCAAGCTCCCGCCTTGACCTTCTAACCTAACCTATCCGAGTCGGTTCTGCCATGATTAGACTTGCTCGTTGCAATTTCTGGATTCAGAGTCAAAACACCATGTGTGAGTGATGATTAGAGATTTCGAAGGTTAAAGTAAATAAATCTTATGTCATTTTAAGCTTATGGCTAATAATTATAAGAGTTTTTTATTTTATAGAATTTGAAAGTATAGCACATAATTTTATAGCATCTAAAACTTATAGTAACTGAATTATAGTAACGGAAAAATAACATACTGCCTTCCACCGCTAGACTCTGTAACCATATTATGCAACATTAAAAAAAAACTATGGTAGGTACTATATTTATGTGCAGTTTTGAGATTGCCGTCGTAAGATTGCACAGTCTTGAGATTGCCATCGTAAGATTGCCCATTATGTAACCAAAACTCGTCCTTAAATCCCTGACTTCACGGCCTCTGCAGTAATGTACGGTCACGAGCGTTAATTTGGGACCCATTTCAAGAAAAATATGCTTGAAGTTGTCAATGTGATTAGAGATGTCAAGTCATTTGTAACTTTAAGGAAATTCAACCTTATTGTTGTAGAATGTCAGATTGACTTTGGACCTAAGGTGGGTACTAAATTTAATCTCGTGACTGTACTATTATTTTAGTACATATTTAGTTATAGTTTGGGTGATGGAACCAATAATTATCAAGAACTAATAATGGACACTTGATTCTTGTGTTACAGAAGGAAAGGGTTATTCATTTATTTTGATACCTGCAATCAATTTGTGATCGTTAAATTAAGACTTTTGTGGCCAACATTGGTGCCGCCGACTTTATATGATAGTTTCGGCTACGTACTCTCGGAATATCATGCTATCGAATGTTCGTTGGCTGGACTGTTATCGGATCGAATATTCGCTAGATCGAAATACTTGTGGCCCAAATAGGTACAATCGACAAAACGTATTTTAGAATTGTATGGTTTCGATCAGTGGTGTATCGAAAGCTCATTAACTCGACTGTTATTATAACGCATATTCGCTAGATCGAAATACTTGTGGCCGAAATATGTACAATCCACAAATCGTAACCTAGAATTATATGGTATCGACCAGTCATGTATAAAATTTTCAGTAGTCACATCAATACTGAGTCCATCACCTGCAGGATCGACATTCGTTGAGTCTTTTTAAGTCTGATATGTGATATCTTTTGAAAATTCGTCCGTTCTTCTTCTGTGAGATGACAATGGAACCTCAATTTCGATTTGACGATTTATTGCTGCTACGGTTTTCGACCCATTGAATATTCGATCCAGTAACAGTCGAGCCAATGAACATTCGTTGCTGAGATCTTCTGTGAGATGACAATCGGAACCTCAATTTCGAATTGACGATTTATTGGCCCAACACTTTTCGACCCATCGAATATTCGATCCAGTAACAGTCGAGCCAATGAACATTCGTTGCTGATATCTTCTGTGAGATGACAATCGGAACCTCAATTTCGAATTGACGATTTATTGTTCCTACACTTTTCGAGCCATCGAATATTCGATCCAGTAACAGTCGAGCCAATGAACATTCGATAGTATGATATTCCGAGAGTACGTAGTTGAAACTATGAGAAACAGTCGGTGTCGCCACACATTTTTATTTTTTTTCTGTATATTTTTTGTCTTGATAAAATTAACTTTATATGTCCAAACATAATTATTAGTTATTATTAGTTTGATTTCCTTTACATTCATTGTTACAAATTACAGATATATTATTTTATTTCTTATTGTACCAACGCTAGTTTAAAGTTCAATATCAGACTCGTTTACTTGTTTCATCTGGAGGCATAATATCCTCGATAGCCAGAACTAGCGTTACAATATTCAGTTTATTCTATCTTTTGTTGGGAAACGCTCCGAACTCAGCATCAGTTGCTAAGCAAACTTCGCAGTCGAACAACTACAGAACAAATACTTAACCCTCTCATTGCCGCTGAAGATTTCCCGCAGGGCCGATATATAGTTATTTGGAGCGCGATATCGCCTCACCGGCAATTTACCAAAATCCATGTCGTAATGACAGCGTGAAATCATAAGAACTAAATTACGTCAACATTATTTTTTCGGGTTCTGCACTAAATAAATAAATATCAGGGGACAATGACACACCAATTTTCCTAGTCCCAAACTAAGCTCTAGGCTTATACTATGGGTACTAGACAACGATATAAATACTTATATAGAGAAATATGTACTTAAATACATAGAAAACATCCATGACTCAGGAACAAATAGTCGCGCTCATCACACAAATATCTGCCCTTACCGGGATTTGAACCCAGGACCACTAGCTTCGTAGGCAGGGTCACTACCAACTAGACCAACGCGTCATCAAATAGACAAGGGTTAATATTTTTCTATTGTGTCAGTCAACAACATTGCGTGATTAGGTTTTGCATCACCGGCATTTATTTATTCAAAAGTAGGTACTAAACACAGTCATTCTACACCGAATTCTATAAATATTAAATTTAAATTATCTATACAAAGTATGTCAATATGTTATGTATGTCATTCAATACGTATATAAATATATAGAAGAATCGCGTCATATAGAAGTTCTATCTGACGCGATATTGTGTCTTAAACATCGAAAGGGTTAACATATTCTATACCCCACCCTCCGATCTCGGTACAAAATCAACCCCCATAAAGTTCTTAGCGCTAGAAGTAGAAGTAGTAGTTGTAGTTACGTAATACAAGTTAAGCTGACGATTAGAATAAATTGCTTTTTTACCCGACTGCGGCAAAGCCAAAAAGGAGGGTTATATGTTTGACCTTAAACACCTTAGCCTAATTATGCAAAGTGTGGTTACAGAATTATCAACAAGATTTTAGAGTTGCTGATAATTCCGTAGCTCTGCCTACCCCACTTTGGGAGTGAAGGCGTGAGTTTATGTATGTATGTATGTATGTATGTATATTTGACCTGTATAATCCCGACTCTATTTCCCCTCTTAATTAGTAAACGGCTAAACCGATTTTAATCAATTATACGTGGTTAGAGTACGATAGGCAATATTAAAATTATTTAAATGTGAAATTGGCGAAATAAAATTTGTACATGACAGTAACATTACTTGCACGACATTATCTAAAAAGCGGATGAGTATTTCTAAAGCTTGATTTTCGTTAGACTTGTTTCATTTGTATTGAACACATTTTAATAAATATAGATGGTTACAAAAGAAGAGACTTAAAAATATCTAGATATTATAAAACCTGACATACATCATCATACATTCATTAGTACATATGTCATTCAATCGTTCAAGTAATCGAGAAATTAAAATTAGAGGGAAATCACAGCTAAATAAAAGTGAAACTAAAATTATTATTATTAAATTAAATTATAACAAGCACAAACACAATAAGTTTAACATGACAATTTTGCTCTTTAATCTATAGTCCATTTGTTATTGCCGACTTATACTTCTAATACTGATAATTACTCACTATCAAAAGACGAGTCGAATGAGTCCAACCTCGACGGTCTACTGTGAGACTTTCAGGAGTTCCTGCGGCCACCTTCCGTCTCCATCATCATACCAGCTCAATGGTACCATATTATTGTATTGTCATCATTGGACTATACTGCCCTCCTACGGAAAAAGGCACATCTACTATATGAATAGTATTGCACTTTCAACCTTATCATAACCATTGAGAGTTTATTATACTTCTATGAAATAATTGCACTTGCGCCATTTCTCCGTAGTAGGGCAGTATATCAGCCCTTTGTTGGACGTAGGCCTCCCCTAACGTGCGCCATTCTACCCTGTCCTTGGTCTGTCGCATCCAATATTACCAACAGCGTTTCGCAAATCATCACAAAGGTTAAAGTTGCATAAATATGCCGAATTTAAGCAAAATTGACAATAAAAAAGCCTAACTTAAAATTGGCTTCGAAAAGGATCATGGGCATTTTTGTATGGAAATTGGGTGTGACACCAACAGAATTGAAACCTTTATATTTAAAATGAACTTAGTGAAAACATCATTTCTTATTATGGCCGCAAATACCTAGCTCACCGGAGAATAAAAATATGATCACTTGAAAACAAGACAGTCCATATAAATTTTAGGTAATATACATTAACAAACTGAAGTATGTTCTTGAAATCGAGAGTTTATTCGTCGTACCGATAAATACACCATTTATATGATACATTAAATATGTACATATAAAAATAATTCGTGTATTTTTTTTCAGTTAAGTAACTTAATCGAAGGTTATGTTGATGATAGAGTTCTACGAGTATTTTTACATATACTTTTTTAGACAAGTTCTGGAGAAGCACAAACACTACAGTTTACATATTTTTGTACATCATATACCCTACACGCAGTTCTATAATAAACTGTAACAATTATACATTAATTAGCCGAAGTTTCTACGGACGATATATCTGGTTTTCAAGTGCCCATATTTTTGTTCTCCGGTGAGCTAGATATTTGCGGTTATATTAAGAAATTATGCTTTAACTAAAACCTTTTTAATGATATAGGTTTCAATTCTGTTGGTGGCACACCCAATTTGCCCATGATCCTTTGATTAAGTACATTGTTTGTTAGTTACTTTACTCCGTTAGTTAAGGTACTTAATAAAATGTAAACAAAACGACCACGTGATATAGTTCTGTCTGCCATTAGAAGCAGAATACTGATACGTTAAAGATCGATAAAACAGTTTTCCCCGGCGTTTAAAAATGCCACGTGGTTTGTGGTTTTTGTTTACACTTTTTCAAGTACCTAAACAAACAAAGCATAGTGAGGCGCTAGTATAAGTGTGTTAGAAACCACCGTTCATTACTTTTTTCGCTGAAATCTGAAATATATCCGACGAAGAATCATTTCCTGCGATGAAATATTTATCAAGTCCCACCTTGGCTTCACGTTTCATTTGAAAATATCAAACGGTTTATTTTTCGCAATCTCATATTACACGAACATAAAAGTTGAAAAATATGCTTTAATTTTATTAATCCCAGGATCGAATTACGAGGCAACGTGGCTAGCGAGATACGGCAATGGGAAAATAAGGGAGAAATATATTAAATTCTACATGCGATTTGATTTCAATCGGATTACATCGGGAAACGAAGTATTCACGGGTTTTGCTTTATTTCTGAAATTAAAGATCGATGAATGTTGATGTTCAATGTTTATTCAGATATAGTAAAAGATTATTAAAAAAAACACATTAATTTACCAGTTTCCGTGTGACCTATAGACTTCATTTAGTGAACCAAAGCATTTTACATTACAGGTTAATATATAAATTTGTGTTTAACGTGACACTTATAACACCTCGCTCTATTTACGTCAGAGATTAGAAATGACGCAGATCGGTGTCATCTGCATTGAATGGGCTAAATACTTAGCCTTAAGCTTCAAGCACTTTCTTAGTCCTTCGAACTTCCAAAGTCATACAAAGTAAAACGCATAAACCTAGTTTTAATAATACAAAGCCCGTATCGCCATAACGACGCAATAAACATAAGTATAGTGTTCCAGCAACTTTGTGACGCGGCCATGGATCCGGCACTCCGCTATGAGAACAATGTTTAAGACCTCTAAAATGCAAAGGTCTTAATGTTACTTGGCATAGTGTGCTTGACTTACAGGAATAATGTTTGGTACGACACTGTTGAAGAGAAAGGAAATACTAAATAAATATTAGAGGATAATCTACAGGGATTGAGCTAGTCCCAAACTTGGCTCTTAGCTTGACGGGTAATAGAACGATAATAGTAGATTGTTTAACAAGGGAGTAAAACAATCCATAATGACACGAGATGTTTAACCACCCAAGCGGTGTGCAAAAATACTGTGATGTAAACTGTTTTGAAAAAAAAATATCTTGCCTTGGTTCTTACGCCGGTTCTTGTCGGGGCAACGTTTTATTTTTCGAACCCGTGGTGATGCTTTTTGACATTGATAGGTGCATTATGTTATTATCATACCTGGGATAACTCGGGGCAAGTTCTAGGGATTTGATATCGATAAAAAATATGTCGATATAATTAAATTAATACATGTGCACATTGCACATTCTCGATTAGTGTAAAGAGGTTCGATGTCATATCTGATATCGAGCCTCTTAAGATAATAAAAGTATGCGGATGTCATTTCAATAAAAATGACAATATCAGTCATCAGTACCAATCATATTCGTAAGTATAGCAGTTTAAAGTAGATATTTTCAACTAGACGGCAATCATTAATACCGACGAATATGGAAAAAATATTGATTGTATATTATGTAAACTGTTGTAAAATAAACCAATAAAAATATACGTGTTAATTTGTTTATTTTTTATCTAAAAATGAGGAGAAAATAAGTAATATTTATTTATGTCGAATAACTTTTAGATGTTGGCAGTAACATCGATTACCTATATGTATTTTATTTCGATAAAATATTTTGCTACATCAGTTTCGTACAGATGCCCCGAGTTATCCCAGGTATGGTTATTATGTCTAAATTGAAGAATGAAGTTCTTCATTCTTCAATTTGACTTTGACATACAAATACTTGCTCTTATCAGGAATCAAACCCAAGACCGCTAGATTCATAGGCAGGGTCACTACCAACTGAGCTAATAGCGCCATCAAACTAAGAAGAAAATCAGATTTATTTGGATCACTAATCCACTGTTCATTATTTTTAACGGCATTTCGACCGCGTATCCGTTACATAAAATTATTGATACTGAATATAATTGTTTATTCTATTAACATTTAAAAAATGAATTGAAAGATTAAATATTGTAAGTGCTTATCTGAGTGCTTATCTAAGTGCTATCGATGCTTACAAATGAAACATGTGTGAATTTGACCATTATTGTAATTCAATAAAAGCAAAGTGTATAAAGGTAAACGCGGCCTAAATACCTTGGAAATAAAGTCTAAGAACAAAACTTAGAAATAACGATCCTTGTGTGTGTGTGAATGTCAGTTGCAAGCGCCATCTACTGGCGTATTCATATAAAAACATATGCCAACGCAAAGATTAAATGATGAAGCTAGAACAGTTTCGGGTTTAAAAGCAATTCATCGCTCAAATATAATATGGTAAATCTTACATTCAATACACCAGCGGGGTTAAAATTTAGTGCATCTCCGCAGAGTTCAGGCAATATTTTAAAATAAGTCCGTTATGATAATGATCCTACAGTTAACGCTAACTAGAAGATGAACAGGGCTGTGTACCCGCGTTAATACACAGCCGGTCGACCAATGAATTATTTATACAACTCGACAACCCTAAAAGATACTCTGCCACACAAAAAGCGAACTTCGCCCGACAGAATAAGGCCATCGACACGACAATGCAAGGGTGTATTTGCAAGGAAAATATTAAGTGGGGTTGTGGAATATATATCTTTTTAGACGCAATAAATGTTAAGCGAAATCTGCAGATTTGTGTAAAGCCTTTCGCGATTATTCAACGTGGCGAAAGGTCTGAGGTTTTAGACGTCTATTAATACTCCCTTGGGCAAAAATATCATTGCATTTTTGCTCAAAAAATGGCTTTAGTAGGATTTCAGATAAGTTTAGAGGTAAAGCAAACTAATTAGTCAATTTTCATGACTAGAGTTAGGACATTTGGTGGCAAATCGTGGTTCTAGAATACATTGAGTCGCTATTTCCTATTAATTATAATAGAAACTATTTTGACTTTGACCTTCAGTATTTTAACATTTCAAAATTAATTTATTCATTAAACCGCTAAACCAATTTAAACGAAATTTGGTATGGAGGATATCTCTGTTGTGAAAGCGTTACAAACAATCAAATATTAGTTGGTATGCAAAAACCGAACTAAAAATGTATTTAGTTCATTTTGAAATTATACTGAACTGTAGGTCAAAATCAAAGTGTCATCTATTATAGGTAATTATTAGGAAAAAGCGACTCCATGGATCCTAAAACCACGATATGCCACCAAAATCCTTACCCTAGTCATGACAATAATTATGAAACAAGTAAACCATAACTATTTATTTTTTTAAATGTTACAAGTTATAACTTCAATATTCCATGGTTTTTTATTGGAATGGTATTGCTATGGTATAACCTCACTCGACGCTTGGGATCGAAGATACTGAGGTGTCCTAGAAGAACAGTAAATTAAAACGATTTAATGTAAAAAATGCAAAAAATATGAGTTTTTTTATGGCATAGAGAAGGCAAACGAACACACAGGCCACCTGATGGTAAGTGGAAACTGTGACCCATAGACATTCGCAATCCTAAGACTGCAAATGCACTGCAGACCCTAAAGACTATGATCTGACGGTAGGTTAATAGATAAGATGGTGGTAGCGATCCGGACGGACCCTGCACAAGGTCCTACCACCCGCAAATTTATTTGTCGTTTGATATCTTTTTGACCTTTACGATATACCTTTCTACCTATTGTAAACTTGTAAAATAGCAATAAAGGCTTTTTTATTATCTTTTTGACCAATATAGAGAAGCTAAAAAATAGTCTCTACTTTTGTGACACCCTTTATAGATTATGGAAGTGATACCTCGCATAAAACATGGCTATTTAATCCTACATTAAGCAGATAAAAGAAAATATGAACAGAAGGATGTCAATGTCCACCATGTTTGCGTAAAGTCTCACTTTAGTTAGTTTATCTAAAATAAACCCCTGGATTTTTCCATTGAGTTCACATACCTATGATAAAAACCCCCATATCATTCAATCTCCTAAAGCTACACATAAAGTGGAATAGTTCTAAATAGATGAGTGGTAGTATTATTTATCGTTTGAGTCCATTTTCTCTTCAGGTTAATGTCGAACCAGTCTGGCTTGATCTCTAAATATGTAAGAAAGGCCTAGCTAGATAGCTCAATCAAATAACCAGCCACACTTTTCCAGATACTTTATTATTCTTTGTTTTTACGTATATTATTGTCACCGTGTTGTTTTCAAGATTGTATAGCTAAAAAATCCATTCAAAATGCAATAACGTTTTTGGGTAAGGACCAAATTTTTGTCACCGTTGCACAACGGAAATCACACTGGAATGTGTCACACTGGAAAAATTCATTCAAGTCATTCGTCGCACAACGGAACGAAAATTGTTCACTACATAACCTAACAAGCGGTGCAGCTCATTAAATATAACCACAATGTCGGCTATTTCAAGATAAGTTTAACTCTTAATATATAATAGTTCGTATTTACCTTTCGTTTTCAGAAAACTTGGCCAAGAAACACCTTTTTTTCCACTTTAAACACACAAAAATTTTATGACGCACACTGCCGAAACTAACGAATGCTCAGGTAACAGCCAAAAAAACATGGTGGTCCTGTCCACATTCTGATTGCCAGCTAGGACCCAAAGTTGGCATGCTAAAAAAATAAGAAATGGGTGTTTTGCGTTGCAGGCTTGGAAATTATAACGTCGCACAACCACTGTGTCACAACGGAAATATTTTTTGGGACATTCTTTGTTTTCAAAATTAAAGTAGAAAATAGCGATGCTTTGAAATTTAAAGTATAAAATCATTTGTGTTGTTTATTGGAGAGTTTATTAACTTTTAATTGGAAACGCTAACCATTCAGAATAAAAAGAAAAAAATATATATGTCCAGAAAGTTGGAGGTGGGACATCCTTAGTTTGTATGGGGTACAAAAATACGATAAAGTTTGTTAATTCTTTACGGAAAAAGTAAGCAAGGTCATCATTCAATAATTGAGTAATATCTTGTTAATAGGTCATAATTTTATTTGGAACTTTCAAAAACAGTTTTCAAATGTTTGAATACGAAATATTCAGTCACCAATAAGGTGGACAACACCTAACATCTGGACCGGTCCAAAAATTTGGTCCTTACCCTTTTCTCATTTCAAACCTAGTCCGATTCTTCCGATTTTTGAATCTCTTGCAGATATTATGAAAAACTGGGTTTGTACATTTTCTTTCCAAGAATTGTAAAAACCTAGTTTTTGATAATAACTACAACATATCCGAAAATTGTGGAAATCAAATTAGATTTAGGGAGTTGGTGGATTTGGGTAGGAATTTAGTCTTTAAGTTTCCAGTTTTCATATGTAGACAGTAAACTGTACTCTCTTTTAAAGTGTTACTCCGATTCCGGTTACCATATGACAGGCATGGCCTGAACTTTGTTTTTTTTTTATTATTTATATAGAAACCTTATCGCCCGGAGCTAAATTTGTATGGACTTTTATAACAGAAATGCGATTTAAACATCTCGTTTTACCATTCTCTGAACTCGGACGCGTATCGCAACGTTGACAACGAGCTAGCCTAGTTGGTAGTGACTACAAAGCTAGCGGTCCTGGGTTCAAATCCCGGTAAGGGCAAACGTTTGTGTGACGAGGGTCCGACTCGCACTTGGCCGTTTTTTTAATTTTCAAGGCTCATATAGGATTTATATAGTTTTAAATTTGGATTTTTTTAAGTTTGCTCTTTTGTTACAGTTCTTTCACATAGAGCCTTACTTCGATATAGTCTTTGTTGAGTCAGAATAACTACAGGGTGGCCACAAAACGCCACAATAAAGACTGCCGTGAAATACTAGGAGTGTTCACTTTTATCGACGCCGTATCGCATCGCGCCGGTTTATGGCGCACGTGGCGATGCATTCCGATGCATTTAACTTTGACAAGGGAAATGGTATGGCATCATTTTTGTTCAGCGAAGTGTTTAGTCATCTGTATCTACACATGGTATAAAACAAAGTCATTTTCGGTGTCTTTGTGTGTGTAGGTATGATTAAGTATGAATTTATTGTATGCATGTATAAGGTATCAATTTTTTTAAACATTTAATTGTATTAATATGATATTTTTGCATGCCAGATACTGGCAAAATGTGTGACTTTGACCAACTGTAACATCTTTTGTACCACATTTTAGGCAAAATAAAGAGATTTGATTTGATTTTGATTTGATTTGTATCTCACGATTCTCACGCTACGGATTTTGATGCGGTGTTCATTACCAGTTAAATTTTTTTTTGCGGAAACTTTTGATTAATAGCTAATTCTGGTTTATGTACGGGGTATTTACCGGAGCGAAACGACCGCAGGTCACTAGCTAAGTATGAAAAATAAAAATAAAAAATAATTCTAATTCCTTATCGCAAAAATATCATAACATATATATCACATATATTCAGAGCATATCACGCGCGAATGCCCTCTGCGGTCCTATCCTGGTCACCCTGACGACTTCTCCTCACCACCGACGCCGCAAAATGGCTAAGAAACCTGGATATCTGCATATGACATGACATGACATAAACGAAAATATTTTCTTATCTGTGTAATCGCCGTCCGAATAAATAAATAAATCGCAAAAATCAGTGTAAAGTAGTTTAATGCAAAAACAAACGTTTTGAGTTTCAACGTTTCATTTAAAAAACATAGAAAAGACGTAATAAACGATTAATTAATAAAAAAGCAGGGCCAATATCATACAAATTAACCTCTTCCCTTACTTAGTTCTTGGGTTTTTAATATAGGTACACACAACATCACACCTAAATAACCATTTGTATTATGTCAACTTCTATGCATTCTGGTGCGACTCTCTTTCATTCAATATTTCAGATTTCTGAAGTGTATAGCTAGATGTGTTGCTGTGTGTACAGTGCAGTGATAAACATGAATAAACTTACTCAAGAGCAAATACTGACCATCATCACACAAATGTTTGTCCAAAAAGAATCGAACCCAAACTGCTAGGTTCGCAGGCAGCGTCACTAAAAACTAGCCTAAGCACGTCGTCAAATTATACGCTAACGCACCTACAATAGAGGCACTGATCATCAATGATAACATAGTGCATGAGTTAATATTATATTTTTTAAGTTCATATTTCCTTTGCCCAGCAATGGGACACAAAAAAAAAAAAAACTTTGTAAGGATAATTATTATTCTTCCGTTCCATTATGTTTCCATTATGTTCCATTATGTTTCCGGTGAGGACTGAGGAGCTAACCAAGACGGGCATTCGTTGATAAAAGTGAACGGTGCTAAGTATTTTGGAGGCAGTTATCCTCCTAGAGAAAGTACAGGTCAGTGTGTATCATTATTACCTTATACTTAATTGCTGAATTTATAGCTCATGTTTGGATTACGCCTAAGAATATCTGTATTACTATGTATCATTATTAAGTATTTACATTTGATTTAATAATTATATTCCCTTTTATATTGTACACCCTAAGCGGGTCACCGTTGGAACTATTATGTACCTAATTTGTCTATCTTAATGTTACATGGTTATACAATAAATATATTCTTATGCTTAAGTATTCTTATTCTTCTCTAACAAAACTAGTTATGGCTTTATTTCATTTAGAAAGCAACTTTTATTATACAACTCTAAATATAAGACCCGGTTACATCCGGTTTACGGTTACGATTGCGGTATTTTGGGTGTCACACTCAAACTTAGGTCCAAGTAATACACTCAGCGTCGCACGAATAAAACTATTTACACAACCCTTAATATAATACAGTTTGTATTGTATGAAGGGTTCCGCAACATGGAACTCGTAAATTACGTTATAAATGCATATGACGTTGGCTTTTAAACATAAAAAAGTTTTTTTTTGTTACTACGGATACAACTTATAAAATGCAAAAAAAACGTATTTATTTACATTTAAATATGCAGCAACAACATTTTTGATCCCATTATTTTCTTATATTATCAAGGTTGTCTGGAAGAGATTGCTATGCACAGATAAAACCGCGTGTAGTTCACCAGGTAAATATTTCTTTTATTACTTGTTTCAAATTGTAATTCTGTGATGTGTAATAAAGAGAATTGTATTGTTTTTTTATTGTTTACATTATTTAATAAACCGAATGGAGTGAAATAAAAAAAAAAGTTCTGTAACTGTAACATAGCATTAGAATGAAATTTTGTAAATAAATATTTATGTAAATACCACATGCAGCCGTCCTATTTTAATACTTAAATAAATAAATTACAGGG
The DNA here is from genome assembly GCA_927399475.2 of Acleris emargana. Taxonomy (NCBI): domain Eukaryota; kingdom Metazoa; phylum Arthropoda; class Insecta; order Lepidoptera; family Tortricidae; genus Acleris; species Acleris emargana. The sequence continues at coordinate 1,541,570 of OV656836.1, read as the reverse complement.
AAGTTTTTAACACTGTTACTAACTGTAAGTAAACGCGTGTTATTTTTGAAAATCAGAAGCACCATCGATATAAATCTAGAAAAAACAGTCATAAAATTCGAAAATATTTCTACCAAGTTACGGGCCCCGAAAAATATATTTCACATTCGATTACTGCACTCGAAACTCGGCCGTGGACAGGCGTGTTTATCGTATACTATAAAACATGGCTGCCGGTGGCAGAACGGCGCGTTTTACGATGATTTGCGCCGACGCGCCGACGCGCCGCGTGGACGGAAACCGGTTTTAATAAAATCGGAATTCCGGTTTGAACCAGATTTTTTTAATTATTTTTTTGTTTAATAAACTTGGTTTCTTATTTCACGATTTCTCATTTTGGGTATCGAACATCATTACAAGTCATTAATTATAATGAGTAATCATAATATTCAGTCATAAATTTCCAGTTTAACTGTATCATAAGAATAAATTTATTCCAACAAATTACATATCAATCATTTTTTTTTGTACTTTTACACAAGCCGATCTTTATTCACTTCGGATATAATCCAAGTTATTAATCTGTAGTTCATATCTGCACTAATACTAAGGCTGCCTACACAAAAACCGGATCACCTATAAATCCGAAAAATAACTCGGTTTTGAAATAACGGTTTAGCATTCTCTGCCGCAGCGTCGCGGCAAACGGCCAGCGCCATCTATTGTCTATGCTTGTCACTAGCCGCGGAAGCCATATTTTTCGCTCGACGTTTATTTGCGGTTTTTCCCCACCGCGTTGCGGCTGAACCTACCCGTCGTGCGCTTAATGGCGTTAATAATGGCGTTGAGTTATTTCCGTCTCAGATTTTATTATACAAATTTGAATAATATAGTTTTTATTTGGGGATTTGTTTTAAAATACCAATTGCTAAAACACTGAGGATTCTTTATGATGTCATAAAAATAACCTCATAATCGTGTGATCTTATTTAAGTTATTTAGTGATGCAACTAGCCTACCGCGTTGAAAATTTTTTTACTCCGCTCAAACTACTTTCTATACTTTCCATCTTAAAATAGAACATAACCACTAAATTTAAGCTCAAACAATTAAGTTTCTGGAATCTTTTAGTGGGACACATACCTACCAACATGGATTAATACATATTTTGTAGAAGTTTTTCACAAATATTCACTCGCAAAATCCAAAACCATATTAATTATCCTCAAATATGGGGTGACCTTGACCTTCAAGCTGAATATTCAGAACCTTGTATCAGAATTTAATCACAATCAAATATGATAATTGATAAAGTAATATTATTTTATACAAAAGATTTTTACATATAAACACTTACAATTCAAATGTATTTTAATAAATTTCCAAAAACCCCAAAATTACAGTGACCGTGACCTTGAAATATTTAACATAACTAAGCACCAATAACTTCTAATCGAAATAATCAAACACCAACATTTCCGACAAATTAAACAATGTTCTGTAGGTATTCAGCGTTTGCTTAGGACGATGTTCTCTTAAGCTAATCAAACAGGACAGAGCGAAATGGCTTAAGTCAAGGGTACCGGAAGACTTAGTCGCATCCTACAAAAGCTAACGATCCAAAAAAAATACCGGTCATGAACTTGCTGGACGTGCACATGAAGGGTTCCGCTCCATTATTTTACGGAGCTCACTTTAATTTCATGTCTGTATTCGTACATTCAACAGCATAAATAAGTGATCATTTATGTACCTTGTCACTTTAACGTTGTGTTTGTAATGGTATACAAAATTGTGAAACGACTGAAAGCGACAAGGTACACTTATTACTTATTACTTATTTACACCTATTACTTATTTACTTATTTACTGGTCACTTATTTCTGTGCCTCCTGTGACAAGTGATACAACTCGAGTTATAGGAGTTTTCGTTTTCTTACATGAAACACCTTAAAAAAAATAAAGCATCGTTTGCTCCAACTCCCGTGTTCCTAGGCCTTCTAGTTTCGAAGATACTTTCGTGTAAAATGATACAATTTACCCTTTTTTTCTGATTTTCCGTGTTTAATGCTATTTCTCTAGTTAAACCACGTCAAAAAACCATGAGATATTTTTTTTCTCGTGCCAGATGATATATCTCAAAATGTATCATAAATCACGGTTCTTATACCTTTAAATTTTTCTGTGTCTTTTGATATAACTTGAGTTATATCATTTATCACCAGAGTTTTGCGTATTTCGAAAGTTACAACTTGAGTTAGATCAAAAATTAAACCTGTTTTTGCTTCTTTTGGTTTGTGTTAATTGATACAACTCGATTTATATCAAATGTTTTCAAATATTTCCTAATCTTTGCAAATGTATAAGTCAGTTGTATCAAAAATGTGAGAATATTACGACCATTTAGAACTTGTAAAGTTTGGTGCATAGTGATACAATTACTATAAAATAAAAATAAAAATATCAGGGGAGAATCCCACACAAATTGGCCTAGTCCCAAACTAAGCTCTAGGCTTGTACTTTGGTTATAGTATTTATATCGTTGTCTAGTACAACGATATAAATACTTATATAGAAAAATATAAACATATTGTACATATTTTTATATTAATTGTATTGCAATGGTTTTTCTGTTGTACAATAGTGTTTACATACATATATACATACAAATCTTAAAAATATATCTAAACAAATTTATTGATACTTACCATAGAACCGTGGCATAATACAGTGTAATATTTAAATCGACAGGTCTACTAATATTACCTTGTGACTGAGTTTTTATAGGTTGAGAATAAAATGGTTTATCTCTAATAGTTACGCAAAAGAGACCAATAATAAAAAATCGGTATCGAGATACAGCCGTTTTTAGGAAAAAAATATATTTATTACTTCCTAGTATGTTTTCTTATAAAAACCCTAATTGTTAGAACTAAGTATAATGCAGTGTATTAAGCACATTTTAAACAAATTAACTGGAGTATTCGTAGGTTTTTTAAAAAACAATGTAGTTGGATGTTTTATATACAACTAATTATAATATTTGCTATCCTCCTTTCAATCGTAATTTTACGAAAGTGACAATTTCTTTAGCCAATTTATACCGATTACAATATTAAATTCTTACATACATACATAACTTCACGTCTGTCTCCCAATGGGGTAGGCAAAGACTACGGAACGCCAGGTGCACCGATCTAAACATACAACTTTCGCTTCCTCTACATTCATCAATCTCTTCATGCACGTACGTCAGTTTCGGGTGCTTTTTATTTGGCCCTTATTCAGTACATCGCGAATCTGATCACCGTACGTCCGTGTAGGACGTCCCCTACCGACATATCCACTCACTCTCGCTCGCCATATATCTTTCGTAACCCTTCTTTCATCCATCCTTTCTAAATGACCAAACCATCTTAGCATACCCTTTTCGATTTTAGTCACTACATCTTCTTTCAATCCACATCGTTCTCGGATCTCGCTATTTCTTTCTCTATCTATCATCCTAACACCACACATACTTCTTAGAGCTCTAATTTCAACTGCATTAATCCGGCTTGCGTTCTTCTTCTGCCATTCCCAAGATTCACTACCATACATTAATTGAATTCTTGTATTGTTATAAAAAGTGCTATATGCTATTACCCTAGTTGTCTCATGCTAATTACAAATAGTAGATTATAGTATTTATATAGAAATATTGTATAATCCGACTAATTGACGATTGGCTGTGTTCTGCAGATCAAAAGTATCATCTTTTAACGGAAAAAATAGACTAAATCAAGTACTTTGGCTGCGTTCGACATTATAGAACGCACATTTCGTTATTGGCGGTTTTATACATAAGTTTATGTATAATTTAGTGAATTGACGTGCTAAAATAGGTCGCTTTCAACATAACATAGTTTAAAAAATCTAGTTTTCGATGGCATAGCTAACTCATGTTCCGAAAAATGAGTCTGGTCTCTTTCTTCATAGCTATGGTCACTCTGTCATCGAGGGTGGGAGCACACGCTCGCTGTGGCCTGAACCGACGCGTAAGCATGATTTCTATTGTAGGTAACTTAATGTTAATATCCTTTTATGGCTGCGATACAATATTATGATCTACATGTGTATGGAACTAGTTATTTGTGTAAAATATTATGACAGAAGATAAAAACGGTAAAAATCTCGCGACGGAAAGAAATAGTTATTTACCAACCAACTCGTTTTATTTTGTGAAGTGGCAGGTTAGTAAATGCTACCGTTCTGTGGTGACTTAAATTATTGTATCAAATTCAGTAAGATGAAATTCAGGTGGACCATGCGCTATGTCACTTAACTACCTATTCGTACTTACTACTTCGACTGACGGCAAGCTTAATTTAACTTTCTTCATATCTTACCTACCTGAGATTTAGTTATCATTATTTTCATGTTTTGTAGGTGATTAGATTATGCTGATGATTGAGAATTGTTATTTGTTTTTTTGTGTAGGTGCCTATTTAGTTTTTGTTTTGGATGGCAATATGCACTGGTTAATTTACCTACTAAATATTTTATGTGATATTAATTACCTAGTTAGCCCTTTAAAATCTCTGTGTTTTCTGCAATAAAGATTTTGAATTTGAATCTCTAGGCGTGTACTACGCGTATGAGAAAACAAACATATTTTTATAGAGAAGCAAATACCTAAATAAATAACAAAACCACCCAAGACAGAAACAAATACCCGTGCTCATCCCACAAATGTTTACCCTGATCGGGAGTCGAACCCGTCACCGCTAGCTTCGCAGGTGTAAATGAAACTCTACTTACCCCTATATGGTGATATTTTACGCCGCACCATTGCACCACCCTGTAGCGACTATCTACTCCCTACTAAAGTAACAAAATCTCTTCCAAATCAAGGCACATTAACTTTTCTAACTATAAAGTACTTGGGCAAGAAAAACGAATCCACCCCTACATGGGTCGCAGAAAGCAGAAAGTTTCTTAAAATCTTGAATTATTTTTCTTCCTACCATTAACTTACTTTACTTGTATGGTGCTAGGAGGAGATGTGTACAATTTTAGATAGGTCAAATGTCAAAGTTCTAGGTATTATAAATATAGGTAAGTACAATAAATGCAGTAGAAATTAGAGCGTTGAGAAGTATGTGTCGAGGCTTTTTATGTGTGTTGTCTTGCACCGTCCTAGGTGAGTGTAATTTCTAAAATTTCTATATTTTTACATTTATTACTACTACTTATTAGTTCTTGTGAGTTTTGACACATTTTCCTGCTCAACTGCGCATGAATGTATTTATATTTTGTTTTATGTGAGATTCATTGATTTATTATAATGGTAGGTAGGTTAAGTTTAATATTATATAAGAATATTTAAAAAACGACTGACTGTTGAGTTTCTTGCGGCGTTTCTTCTCAGCAGTGGTCTCTTGTGAAGCGCTGGTAGATTTTTGGCGTGTAAAAGTGCCCGTGCGGCCTACTTACTGAATAAACATCATTTTTTTTAAATCTTTTATGGTATGGTTGGTTGGGGTGAACTTGTGAAATAAGAGAACGTTTCTCTGTATCTTGTTCTTTTTGTATCTATTTAATGTAATTTTGTATTGTTGCGAATATATATCTTATAATAATATTTATCTTCATCTTTAATCGTTTGTGTAACGTTGGGTTGCAAACGGTTGTCTGTTTGAATAATGCACCTGCGAATCAAACAATGTCTGCGGATAGATAATCTGGAAATTATTTTATCAGCGACTCAATGGGTACCTTGTAGTTATGTTACTAAAAAAACCTTAATTTTGTTACCTTTTGAAATAAACTCTTGCTGAAATGAAGTAAAATTTTTTTTTACCCTTTGGGTACTGAACCCTAATAAAAAGGGACTTGACAGAAGCGTTTGGAGCTATCCCCATGAGCTGCTGTTTAGTCCATTAGAGAAAATACTGTTTTAACGAACAATTGTCTTTACGAGAGATATTCATGGACTTATTTCTGTAAGTCGACACTGGCGAAAATAACCTTAACAGGAGAGAAAGCCATTAATTTGTTCAAGCTTTACATTTAATACTAACTTATTTAAAGTAAAATTAAACTAAGCTACTCAAATTAAAATAAAACTAAGCTACTCAAATATTAAAGATGTAAATAATAATCACCACTATAAAAAGAACACCCCCTCTAGCAGGTCCGCTCGCGACATGGTCCCTATGACACTGGCTGCATTACCTCTCTGGATAGCTAGCCCAATCCTTTGGGAGAAGTAAGCACCAGCTCTAGGATCTCCGGGGGTGTCTATGAGCCGGGATGACAGAGCCTTCATAAAACTTTTCATGTCAGCTGACCAAGGACCCATGGTCTCCATTGCAAGTGCCATTAATTAAAATTAGAACTAGAATCTTAAAAAGATTGACAAACAAGATTAACAAATGCTATTTGGTATACATTGCTAATTCGATGAGTTCCTACACCCGTTGTCATCTAAGCTACGCAATGTACAACGAATGATACTTGTCAGCTGTCACTTTCAGCTTTGTAAGATAGGGAGCTGGTATCGACGAGTTCTGTCTTTACTACAGGGCTTGACATAAAGACAGACAACAAAACCCGGCTTTGTGGAGCACTAACGGGCAGAACAAAGAGCTATTCAGGACACCCGAACTAAAGCATAAACGGTGAAGTGTGAGTCAGACTCACGCAGCAACACGGTTCTGTAACGCCTGACTTATTTACTTATACTAACTAAATAAATATCATAGCACAAATGTCACACAAATTGACCTAGTCCCAAACTAAGCTCTAGGCATGTAATATGTTCTATACCTGTAGTTAAAATGTACTATTCCATTTTTAGTTTTTTTGGGTATGGGGAAATACATACTTAAATACATAGAAAACATCCAAGACTCAGGAACAAATAATCGTGCTCATCGCACTAATTAAAAAAAAAAATTAAAAAAATAGTTATTTATTTAGGCATTAATCCCATTAAGTTTACAAAATAAAAAATAAAAAACAGCAAAGACAAAACAATTAAATAACGTAAAAATAATAAATATAAATTAGTTAGGTCAAAAGTAATCTAATCTGCACTTACCGGGATTTGAATCCGAAACCGCTAGCTTCGTAGGCAGGTTCACTACCAACTAGGCCAGCGCAGCGAGTCAAATCTATTCTTGTTGTACTAGAATCGAGTTTGACGATTATAAATTAAGGAATACAGATGTTCAAAATTACAGAACATGATCCAATTTGGCACTAATTGTCTATGTATATAATCCAAGTATAAACCTAGAAAGACAAATAAATTATTTCTGAGACCGGTGCCTATTGCCTAAAGCACTCGAATTCAAAGTGGAACAGTTGTTTTCATTTTGTATCGAAAACATGTCGAAACTTTTATGTGATCTTGACTTTTTCCTTTTCCCTTTTTTATGACAAGCCTTCGATTTTCAAAATGAAAACAAATGCGATTGCGAGTGCCAACGCGTCTATACCCCATAAAAACTACTTAAAGGTAGGACAGATAGGAGGATGGACGGACGGACAGCGTTGGCTAAGTTAGAATAGGGTCCGGGTTGGCATCTTGTAGGTAGGGAACCCTAAAAAGCAAGTCACGATTCTAAAATTGTACTAAATCTAAAGTCGAAAGTAAAAACGCTAAGAAAGTGGCTGGGTAGGTATGTTATGAAATGTAGATGATATTAAAATGCCGCGATGGGGGGAAATATGGAAATCGTATCGCCTTCGAGGGGGAGGTTATCCGCCGACTTCCCTAATATTCATCCCCCCAGTTTAATATAGTTACGGATTTTGAAATTGTATGTGTGGATTGGTGTGGATTTACATACGAGAGAAGAATTTCGGTACATTACATGCAAAGTTTGTAAGCGTTGGCAATGCCGTGCAGCCATTCCAAGACATGGATTAACTTAACCGTAAATGTAAGGATTGGGATAATCTTTATTGGTTGTTAAAGGTTGCTTTTCTCTGCGGGGTTTTAGATGAAAATGTTTTTTTTGATCGGCAAAAATACGCTGTTGATAAATGACTTGACGTTGGAATTGTGATTTTTTATTTCGATCCATTTATTTTACAAGCTTTTAATTATCTTGCTATGTATTGTAGAAGTACCGGCTTTGGCCACCTTAAGACCGTTTTTGCCCACTTTAAATTTTAACTAATATCTAAAGCATTATGAAAATTACAAAACTATTTTTATATTTTATCTTAATATTAATGATCAGTGTTAACTATTTATGAATATTATTTTTAATTATACAGTATTTTTGATACTAATTTCAACCTTAAGTGGCCAAAAAGGGTACAGTGGCCTGTTGTATACCTATAGTTAAAATGTACTGTTCCGTGTTTTGTTTTCTTTTGGTGTTCAATAAAGAGTATTTGTATTGTATTGTATTGTATGTAAGGGTCAAATTTTGCAGTTTAAATTTGACCCATTTCGCGTCAACGGATTGGACTGAAATTTGGACCACATGTAAACTCGATGACAATGCAATATTATGGTATGTAAGAGCTGATGATGATAAAGTCGGAAGGTGGCGACAGGATCTCCGCTATTCTAACCGTAGACCCATCGTGTTAGGACAATAGTTTGGTCTTGACAAGCAGGCAAATATTTTGCGAAAACAAAGTAAAGGCAACACAAGCTTGTCCCAAAAGTGATTTTTTTTGAAAGAAACTATTTTTTATCTAAAAAAAAGATAACTGAGTATCATGATGTTCTTGCCCTTATCACAATCATTTGTAGAGGGTGCAGCATAATCTTACTTCTATTATATACGAAAGTTTGAATTGGCCACATGAGGGCTCTTTTACACGTCGGTAACATGGAGTGAATCTACTAGCGCTTCGGACAAGACCATCATTGCAGAGAAGAAGCGCCGCAAGAAACTCCAGTTACTCAATCATGCCTATACGACTAAACAGATCTGGATAAAATTTGGCACATAGATAGATTACAGTTTGGAGTGGAGAGGTTGCGCCGAAATAAATCATGGCAAAATTACGAGTTCTACGCGGAGGGAGTCGCGGCATAAGTTTAAAGTACCTGGATGACCTGGTTTTTTTTGGTAAGTTTTCTAAAAAAGATACCTAGCTAGATCGATTTATCGCCCCCGAAACCTGCAAACTAAATTTCATGAAAATCGTTGGAGCCGTTTCCGAGATTGAGATTATTTTTTTATACAAAAATTGCTCGTTTAAAGGTAATTAGATTTGTTAATCACACTAATTATGAATGCGATAGTTTGTGAGTGTGTTTGTTTGTTACTCCTTTAGGCCGAAATGGCTAAAATTTTGATAAAAATTAAAATGGAGCTTACATTATTATAACAAAAATCACTATTCCTGTTAGAGGGTCATCGCAGACGAATTCGTGGGCAAAGTCTAGTAACTAATAACTTATACCTCTATAGTAAAATCTTGATCTAGTTTTGGTCCAGAAAATAGCTGTTTAAATAGGTATATTCCTCCGAACGGGTTTTTAATCATCATATTACCCTACTTACCAATTAATTATTAATGAAACGACGTAAATATGGCTTGTATGAAATGATTTTTATGACATTCTAATACCTAACTAATTAATTTAATAAATGTGATAAACTCGAATCGTACAGTCAGCGTTACGATAGCTCTAAATTTACTTGACAAGAAAAGCGGCCGACTTAAAAACGATACGATAACATGTCAAAAGCAATTTGGTATTACCGAGTGGAATGGAGCCCCAGGAAACTTATTTTTCCACATGGGTTTATATTTTCATTATTGTAATGTATTTTCAAGATTTATTCATCGATACACACACGTACGTAGCGTTTAACCAATTTACCTACGAACTAGTCGTTATTTACTGTATGATAAAGACCCTAAAAGTTATTTTTCCGTGAAAGAAACACGACTATCAAACAGAATTCCATATGTTACAACTGACACTTCTCATGTTTCATAACCTGCTGGGCAAAAACAAACCTTACAGGTTACTATTTTATAAAAACAAAGCGCCTAAATTCCAGTTGATCTAGTCAGGCTATTCACCCTGAGGCTCCTAGATCAAACATCGAAATCCGAAGTCACTAATAGCCCTGTCCTTTTTTATCAATCGCATATTATCTGAAGAGTAAAAATGATAGGTCTTTCGATCCATCGTTTTTAGTAACCTACAGCCCGGTCTTTATTGTCTATAGGTCGTTTTCGAGGCGTATTTTTCTCCGGGGAACTGTGGCCGTTATGGAACTCCGCCAGCGATGGCTGCCATACACAATGTATGATATTCACTCGTTTATAACCATTTTGTGCTCTATGAATTTCTATGATATCCCCTTGGACTCAAACTTAGGTGGTAGAGGCATCCAAAGTTTTAGTTTTTGGTCTCAAGTTGTGAGACAGTTGCATAAGCATCGGCCGAAGTGCGTTTAAATATTTACCATTATTTTGCATATAAATAAATAAATATCAGGGGACAATGTCACACCAATTGACCTAGTCCCAATTGACAACAATTCATTTTGTGCTAAGGTAGTAAAATAAAATACAGTTTCTAGATTTTACACTGCTGATTACAGTAAAAATATCTTTGGATTTTTTTATGCAGTAGTTTTTTTATATTTAGGAAAAACAGTAAAAAAGTTAGATTGTGAATGTTAGGAATACACTTATAGTGCCCTTAGTCCATTTATTACCAAAGGAATTCAAAAAAAATATACAACTGTCATGTTCATTGTTTATCTGTCTGACGGATTACTTGATTCTGACGACACGCTTTCAATTCTACGCAAAATAGTTTATTTATTTTAATGGCGTCTACAAATTACGTAATTAATTAAATTACGCAAAATAGCAAATTTGTGAACGAACGGCAGCGAATGATTGACATGACATGACAGTCAGTTTTGTTTACTGTTTAAAGTTACTTTTTTAAATTTTATATCAGGCTAAGATCACGACATCAGTATTCCTAACTTTGTATATACGGTCTTTTTAATGACTATTTCTTTAATAAATTATTAACGACGAATTTAAGTTAAATAAAGAAAAACCAAGAAATACGGGTAGTCTAATTTTTAACCAGCTATTATAAACGCGAAAAAACAATAATGCTTTTTTTTGAAATGTTGTCAATTGAAGCTCTAGGCTTGTATTATGGGTACTAGACAATGATATAAATACTTATGTAGAGAAATATATACTTAAATACATAGCTCAACACACAAATATCTGCCCTTACCGGGATTTGAACCCAGGACCGCTAGCTTCGTAGGCAGGGTCACTACCAACTAGGCCAGCGCGTCGTCGTCGTCGTGATTTTGCATATAATATGAGTATTAACTTATTTTAATACCTAGAACTAGATCGAGGAGTTGTAACTTTTATTCAAATTGTAAATATTGTTGCCATCATTATAATTGTTTTGACATTTAATTGTGTTTTAATATTAGACTGTTTATTAATGTTGCTCCAATCATTTAAGGTTATTTTTTTGTATTCTGCTTAATTGTATGTTGACGATCTCAATGTAATTTCGTATGATTTGACTTTTAATGCAATGTGAAGTTTTTAAAAAGGTGTTCTGAATAAAATCAAGCTTATAAGTTTGTATCAACGTTTTTTTTAAATTATTGTTATTTTTTACTGTAAATAAATTAAACTGATGGCTAAACAGCTTAAACGCCACATGGTTTCTACACTAGTGCTAGTGCTAAACTTAAAGAAACAAAACGCGGCTACAAACAAAATGACGTCATTCCGCTCACTTTTAAAATCCAAAAAAAAAACAGTTAAAATTTTTAAGCTTTTGAAACCAACTTCTATACTTTAAGCATATTTTAATCAGAACATATTTAAAAAAAAACTTGTGATCAATTACATTATAATTACATTGCCTTCTTTTAAATACAAGTTATAAACTCAAATATAAACGCAATAACTACTTAAAGCGGCGAAACCGTACTAAGCGGTTGCTCAGAAGTCTTAATGACGCCTCTGAGAATTGTAATACGTTCTGGCAACATTGTGGAATCAATTGTAAGTTATTTATCGTTCAGGAATTGTGGATTCGCTGTCTGTTGGGATATTACGTATAGTAAAAAGTATTACTAATACACTGGGAAACATCTTAGCCTACTTGTGCAAGAAGAAGTTTTAAGACTTGTTGGTAATTCTTTAGCTCTGCCTACCCTGCTCTGGGAATGAAGGCGTGAGTTTAAGTATGTATGTATGTAAAAAGTATTAACGGCCTCTTTCTCATTCTCTAGTTCGTCAATGAAGTATTTACCGGTAGTGTAAAACCATATGTGGATGAACCATCCGTCAGTCGTCAGAAAGTGACGGATGTTTTATCGGATATTTTGGTACTACTCAAGAGATCCCATAGGGTCAAAGTGTATCCTTAAGGACCCCGCAAATAAGATAACATTTATCGAGTCAGTAAGTGTATATGGGGGGAAATAAAAAATAAAAGAAGAAGAAGAAGAAGATTATCAAGAAGTTTTAAGATTTGTTGGTAATTCTTTAGCTCTGCCTCTCCCACTCTGGGAATGAAGGCGTGAGTTTATGTATGTATGTATAATAAAAAAAAAAAGTAGGTATTATTTTTATAAATATTCAGCGTTATATATTGTATCGAAATATACAAAACGACTTCTATTATATTAGTGCATTATGCACCTAGTTATTATGCACACCCATAAGTATGATTCAAGACATTACCAATTTTGTGTTTAAGCATTTTAATATACCAACAAATTAGAAAATTAGACCATTTTTTTTATACTTAACATTACACACCCCTTTGCATAACCGTGTGACGATTATCGGTTGTTGGTATAATGTTTATGATAAGGGCAATACAAATTCGTAAAATCAGCTTAGACCATTCGAGATCAATATTAAAGAGCTTATCGTCGGTGAAACTGCCAAAACCGTGTAAGTAACATTTTAAATAAGGAGCAAAATGCACCTTTTTAATAAGTCTGTAAGGTTTATTTTGCTCTATTATAAATTTGTTACTTACGAGATTTTGCAGTATCACCGGCGTTATAGCTTAGGTTAACTATCTCTTAGCTTACCATTCCTATCTAAGTCTCAAAGGCAGTGTTGAGTTTCAAACGGCCACGGACAGCCACTCGCATCTTGACTAAAGCACGATCTGTATTCAGAAAGGGCTAGAGATGCTTTAATCGTCCAAATTACGACGTGTGTTTCGGTTGACGTTATTCGTAATACCAATTTAACTGCCAGTATACTGCTGTTCTGCCCTCAGCTAATACGCAGTAAGTCAGATAGAACTCCCGTAGCAATATCAACCTTATTATTATTGGGTGGTTAACTGCTTGCCCCGGTCAAAATTTTCCTGTTAACCTAAAATCGCAGAGGTGTTGGGATGACATAGTATGTAAATTGACTGTTGATTCCCTTCTTAGCCAGTGCTGCGCAGCGGATCGTGCTAGAATTTTAGCAGTCGGTACTGTAACAGATACAAACTTTGGGGTTGTATCTGTAAATAATAAGAACTGGTTTTGCTAGTTTGAAGTATATCTTTTATTCAGTTTTCCGTTAACTTTAATAATACATAGCCGTGCGCACTCGGCGCCAGGTAACATGCGAATCCCAAAAATTATACAAAATAAACAGTCGCTGTTCTATCGAACCATTTGCTTTTCAAATTGAATAATTAAAAGCAAATGAGACATTGCATACAATGAACAATACAATAAGGTTTATTTTAAGGGTTACAACCTTATTGTATTACATCCCTCGTCCCTCTGGGAACAAGGAATGAATTCTACCTATCCCTAATTCCTACCTATACGGGGAAAAGTTACAGGGCATATGCCAGCCCCTTTGTTAGGAGTAGCTTGCCGTGAGATTCATTTGTTTAAATTTAATTTATTAATCATTTATCGGTGAACTCACAGCGAGCTTCCGCCCACCAAAAACCCCGCGAAACGTGGGGCGGCTGGCACGAAAAAGCATTCTACCTGCCTAACCCTACAAACCAATTTATGACAATCCCTGCATTGAAGATGCGGGGTTGCCTTACATTCTCAATGTTTACCACGGAAACTAAGAAAATGCGGGCCTGGGTGATTTGACATACACCTGTCAAGTCACACTCAGAATTTTCCGCTGAAGCTAATGAAAATTTTGGACCTATGACCCCTTTCATCCGTCAGCGATTTGACCTTTGTCACGTCACTCTCGGACTCAAGTAGCTGTAAATTAAACTTTATTAATCCTACCTAATTTTTTTTCTGATTAACTCTTAATACTAAAAAGACAAATTATAATTCATTCAAATTCATTTGCTTCAGTCGAGACTGTCACATATCTCGGCCTGAGATATGGACACATCGTCTTCGCTGAATGATGATGAACTGCATTTCTTCCTGATCATCCATCAGGTGATCGCAGCATCATCGAATTGCCTGGCACAATCTTAGATTGCGCAGACTTCTGACTTCACAGCTCAGCATCGTTCATGAAATATAAGAAAATCACACAATAAAACAAGTTACAGACAGTCAATACAACCTGCAATTAATAAGCATGAACAAGCATCCAACTATCCCAACTATCACGCCTTAACATGGAATGCATGACACATCTGCCATGAAGGTACCCGTGCACCATGGGATATGTGAGGTGAAACCAAACAAGTTTCTTCCAACCTTACAGGCTTAAAGGAAATCTCACAACCCCAGGCACCCTGGACCCATAGAGATATGACCACATCATGTTCTTTTGCCAATTTTCTTTCCATGGTTGTTCATGCTTGTCCACAACTTCCTAAAACAGAAAACAAATTATTATCACATCTGTTATTTGCAATACCTAGCAAGGACAATTGTAACTCATACACCAAACAACAACTTTACTAGGACAATTGTAACTCATACACCAAATAACAACTTTATTACTTTTCACAGTTTTTCCAATAGAGCAAGGAATAATATTCCCAATACATTAACTAAGTTACTCATCCATATGTCCTTCATGTCTGCTTAACCATTTATCATTCGTAAAGCCTTCGATCCTAACGCCGAACGACCCTATACATATAAAACATAATCCCCAACGATTCGTACAGCTATAAGTGAACAAGGCATCAAACCATTGTTATAACCCGAGTTTACTATGAACTCATATGGGCCCACCTACACTATAAAAAATCATAACTAACCCCGTGTAAACCGTTTGTCGTTGTAAATGATGAAAGACAATGCATCTTTCCCCTGAATTACTATGTAATATTTAGGGTTTCCATTCACAGTTAACACCCAATTTACACTTTCATAAATAAATCCCGGTCAGGTCGTTCATGCTAACATTCTATAAAACAATACCTCTCCTATTCCTAATCCTGCTCACTAACTTCTCGCGACAACACATCCTGGATGAATAACAAATTAAATCATGGTATAAATATGCCTTTCAACATTATCTATATTGTTTACAAAACATTTCCAATGATTGACACGCAAAACGCAGTGTTGCCAACTCTGAATTTCATTTTGTGCTAAAACGATGCTGGAAAAAGTGCTAAAATTGTGCTAAAACCTAAAAAAATGTGCTTAAAAATGGGCTAAATAAAAAAATGCGTCAATCATCCGAATAAAATGTTTTAATAATTATTACACTAAACCAAAATAACTTACAATACAATCAAAAATAGCTAAATTATGCATGTATGTTAAAGATCAAACGCGTAAAAAAACGTTATAAAAAATATATATACTTTTATTAAGAAATTACGATACAGTTATATCATTCGTCATCAATGTTACTTGCTAACATTATGCTTAAAATACAGGGTGTTTGGCAGAGGGTTGGACAAAAAAAAACAGCAGAGAGGTGGGGCCATGTGATACTTACTTAGCCCTATAAATCTAATCTAGGCCCCAAGGTTAAGGAAAAAATTTTTTTTTATTAAACTTTCATAAAAATGCTGAAATGCATCACTTAAAGTCAAATAACTTATAAAAATGCGGATGTAAGTATCATTTTTTTTTATTATTCTTATCTTGAGTGTTGTTATGTTGAGTTAAAATGGATATTTGGTGTAAATTACTGTGAAAAAAAAAACTGCTGCCCTTTAAAGTTTGTGCAAGATGTAAAAAAATCCCTAATGCTCAACTTTGAATTGTATTAAAAAAAAAACTAAAAGTCATCGAGCAGTTCTAATTTCAGGAAAACATCCTCAGTTTGTGCCCTTTCCAACGATATGTTACATGCATACATTTTTATTCAATAACGAGATTTATTGCCATCTCTAGCTGAACACTCGCAAAAAATCTACATACGCACTACTTAAAGTAACACGGTTTATCTTCCGTAAACCCAAAGTAGGTAAAATTGCTGTCTCACTCTTACGAACTTAAAACGTCTAACTTTCTCTTTCACTCGTGTACCTGCTAGGCAGGCATGGTATCTCTCCTGATCCCTTTGTAGTCGAGACTTAACTGCCTCTGCGATCTTACGTGTCCGTTACGCTACCGTTTGCTTCCGTTCGTTCTGTTTTGTTTTCTGTTTATTGTTTTTCCATTAAGTTTGTTTCTTCGTTAAGTTTGTTAATACTGGTTATTGTTGTTATGGCTGCATTTACCAACGAAGAGTACGCCGATGTATTGTTGGCCTATGGACGCGCTAACTCCAACGGGCGTGAGGCGCAAAGGATCTATCGAGAGCTGTATCCAAATAGACGTTTACCTACCCACCAAACGTTTGGAAATACTTACCGGCGTTTGCGAGAGACCGGTAATTTAAATTTACGCGAGCCTCGTGTAAATGGCATACAAAATAATGTTGCTATTGATGTAGAGATTCTTCAAATGTTTGAAGAGGATCCTACCAGGAGTATTAGAGATGTGGCTGCGATACTTGGATTAAGCATCTGGAAGGTGTGGTCAGTTCTCCGGGCAGATGGAAAGCATGCTTTTCACTACACCCCAGTTCAAGGTAATTTTTTTGTACCATTTTGTTTTATCATCTTTTACTCCTTCTGTTCTTATTACAACAGAGCCATCAACTTATGATTCCAATTTTCCAATTGATGCCATTTTAAATGTCACTAAGAATGAATGATATGAGCCAACTGAACTCGATTGCAGCGCATTTATCAGACGCATTTCACTACTAATTTACCGCTCTCACATTTTGCAAATTACCGGTATGGCCTTTTGTTTGTTCCAGGTCTAGAGGAAACGGATTATGGGAACCGTATCCAATTTTGCCGCTTACTACTACACACCGATGTAGAAGATGGCAATTTTTTGCGGAGTATTCTGTGGACGGACGAGTCCAAATTCGACAGAGAAGGGATCGTGAACTATCACAATGCACACCACTGGGCGCCGAAAGAGCAAAATCCGCACCAAAAAAGACCACGAGCTTTTCAGCGAAGGTTTAGTGCGAATGTTTGGGCAGGAGTTATAGGAAATAGGTTAATCGGACCGCACTTCTTACCCGATAACCTCAACGGGGACAATTACTTGGCATTCCTCCAAGATGATTTGCCGGAATTGTTAGCTGAGGTGTTTGACGAAGACAGACCCATTGTTTTTCAACAAGACGGTTGCCCTGCACATTGGCGATTAACTGTCAGGGACCATTTAAATAATGCCTTCCCAAACTCATGGATTGGTCGGGGTGGCCCCATTCCGTGGCCCCCACGATCCCCCGACCTTACACCGCTCGACTTTTACGTCTGGGGACGGGCCAAGGAGTTAGTGTACGCCGTGGAAATTCCTAATAGGGAAGTTTTAGTGGAGCGCATCAATACGGCTTTCTCCACAATGAGAGAGGAGATGCTGCTGAGCACTACGACAGTGGAGATACGAAAACGATGCCGGGCATGCATACGGGCTGGTGGGCAGCAGTTCGAACATCTTTAATAAAATGAATGAATTAATTAGCTCTTTTCATTTTTACCATCTTTGCACCTGTTAATTTTACAAAATTAAGTTTTTGACAAAAGTCTCCGGATAGACAAAATTAGCAAATAAATCTCGTTATTGAATAAAAATGTATGCATGTAGCATGTCGTTGGAAAGGGCACAAACTGAGGATGTTTTCCTGAAATTAGAACTGCTCGATGTCTTTTAGTTTTTTTTTTAATACAATTCAAAGTTGAGCATTAAGGATTTTTTTACATCTTGCACAAACTTTAAAGGGCTGCAGTTTTTTTTTCACCGTAATTTACACCACATATTTAATTTTAACTCAACATAACAACACTCAAGATAAGAATAATAATAAAAAATGATACTTACATCCGCATTTTTATAAGTTATTTGACTTTAAGTGATGCATTTCAGCATTTTTATGAAAGTTTAATAAAAAAAAATTTTTTCCTTAACCTTGAGGCCTAGGCCAGATTTATAAGGCTAAGTGAGTAGCATATGGCCCCACCTCTAGCTCTGCTGTTTTTTTTTGTTCAACCCTCTGCCAAACACCCTGTATAATTATATACATGTATTTATATAATCAACATTATTAAAATAGATACACAAAATAGACAATCAACAGCAGCTTCTCAACAAATTATAGGATAATTACAAAAAAATATCTTTTAAATCAGCAAAATCATACTAAGTATTCATAAACAACATAAAAACATAGATGACACGTTTTGTCAAATTATAATACTTTAGCAAAAAAATAATTTAATTAGGTAGGTACTTTTTAAAATGAACAATATTGAAAAAGTGCTAAAAATTGTGCTAAGTGCTAAATGTTAAAATTTAAGGCCAAACCGGTCCTAATTGTGCTAAATTTAGCCCTAAAAGTGCTAAATTGGCAACACTGCGCAAAAGTCAAGAATTTTCTGACAGCCCATAGCTAAGGTAACGAAAAATCAAAAAGCTAAGTATTTTGGCTTCGTTCACACCATAGATATTGGTAATGTAACGCTAAATGCCATTAAATATTTATGTCATATTCAACGTCACGTCATGATATGAAACAATAAATGAAATACGTTGTATTTCAATCTAAGTTGAAAATATTTATTCATCCAAAATAGAAATGCTACAAGATAAATTACACGTAATATAAAAAATAATTCCTAACAATCCCGGATTATAAAACCTATCACGCCTAACATTTTCACGCCCGCCTATGCATAATTTCGCTATGAATTCCCACGAAGAAATAAATATAAAAGATCCGACTTCATGATAAGCATCCTCCTGGCGGTGTCTCCTGGTAGTCATCATGATGCATCCTTCAGTGATTGCGTCGTGGTTTACTTCTCGAGCAGGGATCCATCTTCAACGAACGCTGCCGAACTTGAACTTGCTGCTGGCTGCGCTTCGTCTTGCCGCAACGTAGAGCGGTGCTGAAATATTACTGACCCGTGCTATGGGTCTAAATTAAAATAGTGCGACTTTAGTCCCATTTTTTTTTCCCGATGCAGTGAAGTGGATAGAACAAGCGTCGCTGTTGAACATGGCGTAGACTCCAGAATCACTTCCATTTCGTTCATATGCCGTATACAATAGCGCTATCGGCGATGAAATATAATAAATTTATAAAAGGTCATTGCGTTATTATTTTTAATTATACTCGCAACTGGTACGTAACTTTCATTCCCGGGGCGGGTCTTGAAAACGATGAGGCATGAGGCACTGCGTCGACTCATCCTCCTTATATGATTCTCTTCATTCACTCATTATGCCGGTTGAGCATACGTTTCTTCCTTAGGATCTGCCTTACGCTAGGCTTATCCCCGTCTCTCGTGTTCGAGCACTCGCTAGCTTGCGATATAAATTAGCGGAACCCCCGCTTACTCCACCATGTAACAAATACAAACTTTGGGGTTGTATCTGTAAATAATAAGAACTGGTTTTGCTAGTTTGAAGTATATCTTTTATTCAGTTTTCCGTTAACTTTAATAATACATAGCCGTGCGCACTCGGCGCCAGGTAACATGCGACTCCCAAAAATTATACAAAATAAACAGTCGCTGTTCTATCGAACCATTTGCTTTTCAAATTGAATAATTAAAAGCAAATGAGACATTGCATACAATGAACAATACAATAAGGTTTATTTTAAGGGTTACAACCTTATTGTATTACAGTACAAAGGAGGCTGGATACTGGCTTCAAGCTCATCCCTCGCCAAGCACTGGTACTTTCCTTGAGCCTAACATACTCCGACTTTCAGTTTGCCTTCGCCTTGGGGTCCCGGTCTGCGCTCCACATCGGTGCCCCTGCGGAAGTGACGTAGATCGGCTAGGACATCACGGACTTTCTTGCCAGAGAAGTGCTGGCCGCTTTTCCAGACACGCCGCACTAAACGACATCATTCGTCGGTCTCTTGCCTCAATAAAGGTCCCGGCTCTTTTAGAGCCGACCGGCATTTCTAGAAATGATGGCAAGAGACCTGACGGAATGATCTTGGTGCTAGTGTGGGATGCAACCTGTGTAGATACGCTAGCCCCATCACATCTCCATCGGACCTCTAATAGGGCTGGTGCGGCAGCTGAAGCGGCCGAAACATGAAGGTAGGAAAATAGAATGGTCTCGGCCCAGAATATAAATGTTTATTCCATTCGGCGTCGAGACCCTTGGTCCGTGGGTTCCTAGCGCTCGAAGCCTCTTCAAATAAATTTCGAAGAGGCTCATTGACGTCACGGGAGACCGAAGAGCTGGCAGTTTCCTCGCTCAACGTATAAGTTTAACCATCCAGCGAGAAAATGCTGCCAGCATCTTTGGTACAATGCCGCAGGGGCCATTCTTAGATTTAATGTTTTACTTAATTTATATATTTAGAGTTAGTCTTATTTAATTTTAGTCATATTTAGTTATGATTATGATTGTTGTATTATTTTATGTCGTATTACTAAGAGAAGAGAACTAAAAGTGCTTTGGTTATTGATTCGGGGATACTACTTATTTGCTTAGTAGGGCAGTATTACAGTGGAGAGCAGAACTAAAGAGCATCATAGAATGACAGTCCGTTTGTTCATAATATGGTATATATTTGACGACGCGCTGGCCTAGTTGGTAGTGACCCTGCCTACGAAGCTAGCGGTCTTGGGTTCAAATCCCGGTAAGGGCAGATATTTGTGTGATGAACGCGAATATTTGTTCCTGAGTCATGGATGTTTACTATGTATTTAAGTATATATTTCTCTATATAAGTATTTATATCGTTGTCTAGTACCCATAGTACAAGCCTAGAGCTTAATTTGGGACTAGGTCAATTGGTGTGACATTGTCCCCTGATATTTCTTTATTTATTTATATCCGCGTATCAGTTTCATCGTATTGGAACACGGATAGTTCCCCTTCTCTTTCGGTTTCATACAATTCACAGATTTTAGTCTCTTTCGCGGCCTTTAATTTTATATTCCTGAAAACTGTTATCCCCATACATCGACATAGGTCGCGGTCAGTTTACCAACACCGTAAATAGGTTTTCGGTAGGTTTATATCAAATAGGTAGGTTTAAAACGTTTGTAACTCAAAAACTACTGAAGTCTACTCAGTAATGATAGCTTTCCTATTAAATTCATTATATGTGCTTTCATTTGAGATATTTTTTTGATTTTTAGTATTTGTAGTTTTGGCTGTAGGGGAGGGGGGGGGGAGACTGTAACAAAAAAAAACAAGATTTTATTTTACCGCTTTGTTAGCGTGACTTAAATGTATATTTAAATGCCAAATTACAGTTTTCTAGTACTAAGAGTCTCTGAGCTGGGCTGCGGACGGACGGACGGACGGACATGGCGAAACTATAAGTGTCCCTAGTTTGACTACGGAACCCTAAAAACACGCCAACAGTGCCGACGTGCAAAACACTATTTTTTATTTAAAGAAAAACATTTCCCCATAACAATCAAAATAATTCTGTGTGTATTTGTGCAGTGCCGCAGCAGGATGCATAAAAATAATTTATAGTCCGGCGTGCCGCGTGCAGACGGGACGGCGGACGGGTCGGGCGGGAGTGATACCAAGTATGCCCTATTATTTATTTCACGAAGACACGGCATCAGGCAGGGAGACCATCGTTTCTCCTAATATTATTTGTCCTAATTCACGAATCGTAATTATTATTTGTTACACTCTCGAGTCTCAGTCGAGTCTCGGTCACACAATACGGGTCAGAGTGCGTTTTTCATACAAACGAGGCTATTTCGAAGCATTGGTTCCTGGCCAGGGGTAGTTTTGAGTGAGTTTTAATGGTGGATACTTCAAGGTTAAATAGAGTAGGTCAAAAGTGATTAAGATACATAACTAATCGCACAATCAGTTAACACCACAGCGAGAGAGTTTGGGTCAGCATTTGGATTTGCTTACATTTTATTGCCATTTTAGATGTTTTTCTGAATATGCACAATTGCGGCGTTAACCGCGGATTCAATCAGTTGGGTATCCTAGGAATTTTGGAAGTCCTGTACCGTTGCTCGGGGTGTCTATCGTCAGATTTCACTCAAAGCGTCCCCTGTCGAGGAACCAAGGCTGCGAAATAGCCTCTGTAGTATGAAAAACGCACTCTGACCAGTATTATTTGACCGCGAGTGTATAAACAAATTTTTATAGTTGTAGGTAATTCTGTAGCTCCGCCGACCCCACTCTGGGATTAAAGGCGTGAAGGTATGTATGTATGTATAAACTGGTTTTCAGCTGCGGCTAGCTTAATAAGTTACGATTGAATTATGACAACACTTTTATTTCTATTTTAGAGCATTGTGAAGCGCCGGTAAAATAGAGTAGCTGTCAAAAAAAACACAAATTATGCTCCAGGTGATAACGTTTCTCACCCCTAAATAAAGTCCGATTTCCACGATGTTCATTGTAGTTATTATAAAGAACTACCTCTGTCAGTTTCTTTTTTTTTCATTTGTATCATT
Organism: Acleris emargana; assembly: GCA_927399475.2. Classification (NCBI taxonomy): domain Eukaryota; kingdom Metazoa; phylum Arthropoda; class Insecta; order Lepidoptera; family Tortricidae; genus Acleris; species Acleris emargana. The sequence continues at coordinate 1,518,724 of OV656836.1, read as the reverse complement.
CTAAGTAATATTTTCTTGTGTAGACTTCCTTGTGTTCCTATACAGTCGAGTTCATAAATATATGTACACTTTGGTACCTTGTCACTTTAATCACAGTGACAATTGATTTACTTATATAGTTTGTGAATTTTATTGTTAAATGTTATTGATAAATTTCATTTCAAAAAAATAGTTGCTAAAAACAGAAATGACAGGGTATAGGTGTAGGGTACTTGTAAAATATCATGGTAGGAATAGTAATTATAAGTCATAAGAATACCCCATGTGTTTACATTTGTAATGTGCTCCCCTGAAAACCAGCCCGGTTGTCATCCCAATGCCAACCATTTTGCTGAGTGGAGATCATTTCGGCACACATCAACCTCATTGTACTTTTTAGTATTACGTTATTGTATCTTTTCTATGATGTACCCCTGTGTTGGTGTTTGTTTGAATAAACGTTTTTCTATTCTATTCTAATTATATTTGAATTTCAGCGTGTATAAGAAAAGAAAAAGTCATCTGCATTAATGACGATAATATCACTAAATCAGTAGTACCATATTTGGGTCAATTTCAACATTTCTGGTTTTTGTCTCATTTCGGTGCAATTTTTCAGTTTTGTGTATTTTTGAACGTTTATCATTTTAAACTATGCATTGTTATATATTGTAGACGTGGTGTTAAGGGACACTCAAAATCATAAATGGTTTATGAGATATACGAGATAGAATATTTGATAAAACTATGGAATGATAAATACACACCGAAATGATAAAAAGTATCCACCGAAGTGATAAATACCCTCAGGAATGATAGAAACGACCCACGTAAATGAAATCTTATCCATCGGAATGAAAATAAATGAAAAAAGTCAATAATTATCATAATAATTATCACTGTTTATTTGAGTAAAAATGACATTAAAGTTATTATTAACTAATATAATTAGAGGGTCAATCAACTTTTCTTTGTAGCTCGTTGCCATGGTGACGTCTCCTGGGTCACTCTTTAAATTAAGATTTCAAAGGATATAAGTCCACTAAAAAACTGTTATATTGGCAGTTACACACCCATTCTTTTATGGCCTTTCTCCTGAGTGTGCTGGAAGTATATATTATAACATTTTTTCTAAGAAACTCTATCACTGTTGTCTCCTGGCTTACGGGACAGAATAACAACAACAAAAAGTTGATCCACCCTAGAAGTCTTTATTTGAGTAAAAAATTAGATTAATGTTATTAATAATCATCATAATTATAAGTCTTTGTTTGAGTAAAAATGACATTTATATTAATGTTTTGAAACAATTCGCTTATAAAATAAACATATTTTTTAAGTGAAAAAAAAATACTTTACATTTTTTTTATAATGTACCGGATTGATTAATTACTTATTTCTTTAATATGGTTTTCAAAAATGTTCTAAATATTGTGATTTATTTATGATAATAAACTAGTTATAAATAAAAAAAAAATAACAATCTTCTATGTATATCTAATAGGAACAGTTCGCTGACCAAGTAAAATATAACTCAATAATTCTAATACTACAAATATCCCAGTGACAATTATATCATTCTCATTCAATTTTATCTATTATGTGATGTTGATATGTTCTCCTGCTCCCGTACCCGGTTTAGAGCCGCTGTCACTACTTAATATACGTAATAAAAAAAATAGGTAAAAAAAAAATTGCATGTACAGTCAACAGCATAAATAAGTGATCATTTATGTACCTTGTCACTTTAACGTTGTGTTTGGAATGTTAAACAAAATTGTGAAACGATTGAAAGCGACAAGGTACAGAAATGATCACTTATTTATGCTATTGACTGTACACGTGGTTTTTTAGGCTTTTCTTTTTCTTTTGAGTATTAAAAATAAAATTGTTTTGTTTCCTAGAACGTAAACAAAACCCTGTAGGTATTGTCGCATGTTGCCAACTATATATTTTTTATGTCCTCTTTGAGATATGCTTAAGGAAACAACTGTATCTAAATAACTTTGTAAATTAGTTCATAAGTAATGCATTGTTTGTTTCTGTTTTATCTCCAATAAAGTAAATAAATAATTAAATTTATCACTGACTTTAGATCACTTAATGCTTAATAATTAGTGCGTCATAAGGACGGCCTCAAAAATATAATATTATGAAATACCTAAAAAAATCAGTCAAAAATGTAACTATGAAATTATGATAACGTACAAGACTAGATGTGAATTTGCATATCCCAGATCTTTAAAAAAAACGTAATACTCATATAAATTTAAACCTTTTAATGTTTTTTAAACTGAATATAACGTCCAATCTTAACACTAAGCATTGTCCTTTATAATTATAATTAAAATGAAAAAAAAAACTGTAACAAATCTTTTTTTCCATCTGTGAGAACTTTCTTCATTATAATATTATATATATAACAAGTTGTTAGAGTTGTTGGTGATTCTATAGCTCTGCCAATCCGACTCTGGGATGAAGGCGTGACGCTATGTAATGTATGTATGTATACAATATTCTTAGTAGCATTCTAGAAATAATCAAAACACGATGTCGTCGGTCAACGGGTTGTTGACTAAACAAACAAATTTAACGTAAATACTGTAACATTTAAAATGCAGTCGCATATGTGTACTTGCACATTTTTCAGCATCTTATAAAAAAATCAAAAACATCCTAAAACTAATTCACGTCCAATCTTAACACTTGGCATTGCCCTTTATAATTATAATTAAATTGAAAAATAAATCAAGTTGTTAGAGTTATTGGTAATAGCTCTGCCTACCCCACTCTGGGATGAAGGCGTGACGCTATGTATTTATGCATATATGCTTAGTAGTACAAAATAACTGACTTTTGGTTATCGTTAAACGCTTAATTATTTACGTTTAAACGCTTATAATATTTATACATTTGCTTTGACTTCATAAAATTAAATAATTAAATATGATAATTATTTGGATAACTAAGTGAAGCTACTTTTGTATCATGCCGGTGTTGCTTATCATTTCTGTGGGTATTTCATACACCGGAAACATCGGAATGAGAACCACGGAATGATAAAACCTGTACAAAAATATTTAAAAAAAAACAACGGAGTCTGGTTTCTTTAAACTAACGTTACTCCAGAATTAAGAAATATGACGTACGTGTTATACCTAAATCTTAAACTAAACACACAAAAACTACAAAAAATAAATCAACCGTCGGAATGAGGATTTTTTTGTTCCCACCCCACCGGAAGCAAGAACTTACCTTTATATTTTATCGCCAGAAACGCGCACAACACAACCGCTAGCACCAAACTCTTGCGCGTGACTAACTCTACGAGTGCGCGGGAGGTGGGGGGCGTGCATATTGAAGCTTAGCAGATATAAGGCACAGAATATTTGACGGTGGTAATGATAACGTTTCTCCGGACAAACGTATTTCCTCTTACCGGACGGTATGTGTGATAGTTAAAAAAAAAGTCAGGGCTTCTTTTTGTACACTACCTATCTAGTATTTTTAAAAAGGTAAATGTTTTACATAATCATTAATAGTTTTTGATTTATTCCACGTTTTGCAATCAAAACTGGGTTGCGGGTTGCGGACAGCCCACTGTGATGAGAAATGAGGTCTTAATTATTATTTTTTAATTATTATTTCCATTAATATTTTAATTTTACTTATTGCCCAAATTAGGCAACTGCGTGAAGTATTCAGAAAAAAATGACAGTTTAATTTTTAACCATAGTTCACCCCGGTTTTCATCGCCGCCAGTTTAAAATATACATACATACATACCTTCACGCCTGTAATCCCAGAGAGGGGTAGGCAGAGCTACAGAGTTACCTAGAACTTTAAAAACTTGTTGATAATTCTGTAACCTGTTTAAAATATTACTTGGGAAATTGACCCATTTATGTATTCGCCAGTCAAAATAGCATAAGTATGCAAAACTTTAGGTTAATTTAACAATTAGAAATACGAGTAAGTATATTAAAATCTACTTCGAAGATTTTTCATTACTTAGTTAACGTTGAAGCTAATATAAACGTAATTAATTATATTAAAGCGAAGCGGCCACTTGAATTGCAGTTAATTACACAGACAGACATCTTCATTCCGGATGCAAAGGCATAACTGTGCCAAGAAATTAAATGCAGCTATTTACTGAGGGTAAACAATGTGTTACCGGCCTGACGGAGAAATACAGAAACTAACTGAGTATTTACGCGTTTGATACAAACTTGCCTTTATGATTATTTAGCTTTATACAAAGTGTCCAGGACCCTTACAAGAGTCAATAGCTCAGCACAAAAGTGTCGAAAACATGCAATACAATACAATACAATACAAATACTATTTATTGAACACCAAAAAAAAACAAAACATGGAACAGTACATTTTAACTATAGGTATACAACAGGCGGTCTTACCGCTAAATAGCGTTTTTTTTGTATAGCATGGGAAGGCAAACGAGCACACAGGCCACCTGATGGTAAGTGGAAACTGTGACCCATAGACATTCGCATTCACAAGACTGAAAATGCGTTGCCAACCCTGAGGACTAAGATGGAATGCCTCTATGCTAGTCATTTCACCGGCTGTCTTATCCCCAAACCGGAACACAACGATGCGAACACTGCTGCTTGGCGGTAGGTTAATGGATAAGATGGTGGTACCAACCCGGACGGACCATGCACAAGGTCCTCCCACAAGTAAATCTCTTCCAGACATCCTAGCAAAAGTTGCGGGGAAAACGAGATATGTCTACTTTTCAAAATTATGGAGATTCGGTGCTCTGGTTCACCATTTTCGATACGACGACCACATTTATTAGAATTCTTCAGTTTCGTTTTCTGTGAAAGAAAGCTAATTAAAATTGCTTGAAGACCCTTCTAACGAAATTAATTAAAAAATTGCAGTGGAAATTTTTACAATTTAATATTATGTGAAGGAATCTGAGTTTTTCTTACTACTACTCGCAAGCTCGTCCGTTTAAAACCAATACTCCACCCGCAATTGCCTACTTCCCTGCCTAGGCAATAATGTACTATTATTTATTCTCAGCTTTCAAATTTAGAAGCACCATTATTTCTGGTTTCATCCGGTTTTTTTTGTTACATTAAACCACTAATTCAAAATATTAACCAGGTACATCTCCTCTCGGATCATTAACACCAATATCTCCCGCCACGAGCCCCTAGTTTTTATTTATCCCATAAAAGTTCATTAGGACCCAAACCCAATTAGATACGTACCCATTACACCCTTTGGAATCCTAATACGTATTTAAATTGAGTCCCTTAGGCTGTGTTTTCACCAAAACTGTGCGAAACAACAGAGCGCTTCACGGAAACCGGCCACCAATAGGCAAACTCCGCTGTATGATGCTAAGAGAATAAAGGAGTCCTCTTCTTCTATTTTATGGCAGGGAGTATCGTGATATTAGACCTAAAACCTAATAGACATACATATTATGCATTGATAAGACTACAATAGTAAAACTACCATTGCTGTCAAGTAATGTAGTTACGTCAACTGTATCAGGACTGCCCTGGAACTGCCATTTTGCAGTTGGATTGCAGTTCAAATGCTGTCCGTTTGCCGTTGGAGCAACGGCAATACGACGGCAATAGAACTCTGAAAACTGCAAACCTACCGCGTATCTAGCTTGCAGTCGGTGTGCGGTCAACACGGCGGCTCTGCACGGCTGTAATGCAGTTTTGATGCAGTTATGTCAACAGCATCAGAACTGTCCATCTGAACCAGCCCTTAACGCACCTGACAGTGACATAATAAAATGACAAGTGACAACAGAGAATTATTTGTAGCCATTATAAAGCTTTAAAGTTATTCCAAATATTCACTTGAGAGGCCTGGTGAGAACGCAGCCTTACAACGGATGACCAGCTACAAAGGGAGTCAGGAACAAAGGTTACATTAGTGGTATCTGGGGTACCTGATGCAGTTCATTGTGCGCAAGCGATGACGGAAGTCGAAGCATATGGGATTTTAAGGGACGTGCAAGTCTCTTCAAAACTAAAATAAGATAGAAAATAACCATAAAAAATCCTAACAAGAGACTTTATAACACATTGTATTGTATAGCTATGTTATTGTTGAAGTTATGATAGCTCTTATTTATTTGACAGTAAGAGTAACTATAACATCAAAAATGTAATATTAAAGCCCTACGACGCACTCTAATACTGACCAGTGCGGCTAGCCAAGTTGCCCTCTACTTGGTTGTCGCTCGGATCTCCCTTTCTATCTAATCAGTAACGATAGAGACAACGTGTGCTACCCGTGCTGCTAAGAGAAATGGTAGTATCTCAAACAAAATTCCTGGAGCAAGTGCAACCTTATTACAAACGGGAGAGGGTTGAATCTGCTTTGACTACTGAATTAGAGATACCACAGAATACTTTTTTAATGCCGTAAAAAGCAAACGAGCAGACAGCCACCTGTTGGGAAGCAGTGACCGTCGCCAATATACATCAACAATGCCAGGGGCACAGAAAAGTTGTTCCTTTTCAGTGAATACTTTTTTTAAGCCGCGATTAAAGGAGAAATTAATCTTATAATCATCTGGCGTTTGCCTGACTTTATCTGCGAAGAAGCTATGTATTGCTTTTTCCTTAGGATACATACATACATACCTTCACGCCCGTAATCCCAGAGCGGGGTAGGCAGAGCCACAGAATTACCTACAACTTCAAAAAGGTGTTGATAATGCAGCAACCACACTTTGCACAAACAGGCCAAGATTTTTACCAGCGTATTAGTGACAGGATCTTTCAAATTATCCAGGGTAATTATCAAATACTCCAGACTATAAGCAAACGCTTTACCCTAACACGCAAGCCACCCTTTTCAACTTCACGGGTTGTTTATTCATAAAGAAATGAAAAAGGTTGGCCGTGAACCTAATGTCACTCTCCATTCCCTGCCACTACAAAACACTCCCATATCCCACTAAACGACTCCTTTTCAGTTCCATCGCAAAAAATACTCAATAGTTTGGCCAACCCTACGTAATGAGCATATTATAAGGGGCTCCATTCATGGAAATAAATTAGAATCCCGGGACAATGGCGGCCAGGTCGGTCGTAATTATTGCGTCCGAAACATTCGGTTTTTCCGAGATTGAATGACTATTGTCAACTGTAATGAGAGTGTATTTACTGTTCGTTGGAGAACTATAGTTTTGGGAACACAATTGCTGCGTGTGGGATTCGATTTATTGGACATGTAGCCTAAATCTATTTCAAGAATAAGCTTTATCTGTAAAATACCTTGAAATAGCAGGTTGGACAATGATGTGTGGGATTCGATTTATCTGCCCAAGTAGCTTAAATCTATTTCAAGAATAAGGTTTATCTATGAAATACCTTGCAAGTGCAGGTTGGACAATGATGGGTGGCATTCGATTTATCTGCACAAGTAGCCTAAATGTTATTCAAGAATAAGGTTTATCTATGAAATACCTTGCAAGAGCAGGTCGGACAATGATTGGTGGGATTCTATTTATCCACACTTGTAGCCTAAATCTATTCCAAGAATAAGGTTTACCTGTAAAATGCCTTGCAAGAGCAGGTCGGACAATGATGGGAGTAGGGTTCACAAAAAACTATCTCGTAATGAAAAAGTATGAATGAATTTTCCATTTACTTATCTTGTCCTTTCCTAGTGGATTTTTAGTAGGTATTAAAAGGGGATTAATTCAGAATGCACAAACGAGTCTAATGAAATATATTAACAACCGAAGCAATAGGTAACAATATAAATAACAAAATATCACACGCGACTGCACTCGATACGATCGGTAAGTACGGGGCGTTCTTCGCGGCGGCGTAGCTCCAACTGGGGCGCCGGCATAGGCAAGCGCGGTGATGGCGGCGATCCAAAGTCCCCGCGAGACTTGTAGGTTCTTCCCCGGCATACCGCTCGCGCAGCTCTCTCTGTCTCTCGTTAGCTTACAGTCGGCCGTCCTGATGCTACTGTGAGTCCCGCACAGCTCTGCAGCCGCTTAGGCAGAATAATAAAGAATGGCACACTTCTTAAAGTGATACAGATGGTCCGCTTATTAAAGCCTTCATCAAATCGTCATAACAAGCTTCTGAAAGCATACGTCAACTAATGTCAAGGAATTCCGAGTGTTGACGTTATGAACCGCCTCCCAAGGCTTGCATACTTAAATGTTTCAATAGAGGTTGTCCCTCTCAAACGTCTTATGACAATCGTGTACACATCAGAAGTAAAATGCACTTTGTTCTGAACAACATACAACTTCACCACTTCATGTGGTATAAGCCAATCCAAATAAGATGACAAATACTTCTCAACGACACATCACCTCTTAAAGTGATGACAAGCCAATCTGAATATGGCAAATACGTTTCAGCAACACATCACCTCTTAAAGTGATGCCAAGCCAATCTGAATATGGCAAATACGTTTCAACAACACATCACCTCTTAAAGTGATGACAAGTCAATCTGGATATGGCAAAGACTTTTCAACAACACATCACCTCTTAAAGTGATGACAAGTCAATTTAAATATTTATGGCAAAGACTTTTCAACAACACATCACCTCTTAAAGTGATGACAAGCCAATCTGAATATGGCAAATACGTTTCAGCAACACATCACCTCTTAAAGTGATGCCAAGCCAATCTGAATATGGCAAATACGTTTCAACAACACATCACCTCTTAAAGTGATGCCAAGCCAATCTGAATATGGCAAATACGTTTCAACAACACATCACCTCTTAAAGTGATGACAAGTCTATCTGGATATGGCAAAGACTTTTCAACAACACATCACCTCTTAAAGTGATGACAAGTCTATCTGGATATGGCAAAGACTTTTCAACAACACATCACCTCTTAAAGTGATGACAAGTCAATTTAAATATTTATGGCAAAAACTTTTCAACAACACATCACCTCTTAAAGTGATGACAAGTCAATTTAAATATGGCAAAGACTTTCAACAAGACATCACCTCTTAAAGTGATGCCAAGCCAATCTGAATATGACAGACTCTCCATTTGTGATCAATGTGATCATAATATAAGTGTCGAGCAGATAAAACAAATTAAACAATGAATACATAATAAAATCAATGTATTATACTCGTACAGTACGCCTATACCTTCTAATGTATGACATAGATATCAGAAAGGAACATAAAAGTTTGGTTCCTAAACCAAACATCATAACATCTCTTCATACAGTCAGTTCTTAATCTGACCCATGTTCTTGTTTTAACGAATAATCAATCAGTATAGTTATTACGACACATACATAACAACCATTATGGCATAGTTTCAATAGACAACATAATTGTCATAACAATATCACAAACAAAATTTCAATTTCTAATTTTAAACATTGATCAAACCTGAGATACTTCAGACATGTGATAATTTCACAAAAATTAATCGCTAATTCGACTCAGAGTCTGAACAAGTATTTGTATTAAAGGGTTTTAGCTTATCCCTCGCGAGAACATTTTCATAAGTACGACCACGTGTACTAGAACTCTTAATAACATATCTATCATGGGGTAGAAGTTTAACGACAACATAAGGACCATCATAGCGAGGCATGAGTTTGCCACTTCGCAAACCCTTCTTAATAATTTTACGCTGTGCCAGTACAAGTTGCCCTGGCTTAAAAGAAGGTTCAGAACGTCTTTTTTTGTCAAACGTGATTTTATTACGTTGTGCTATATTCTTAGAGCGAGTGGCAGCAGACTCACGCATCTCGTCAAAATTAGTTGAACGTATTGGCACTATTAAGTCACCAGCTAGACGCGGACGAAAACCATATAATAACTCTAACGGAGCCTTACCAGTTGAACTGTTAGTATTGGAATTTAACCCCAACTGTACCTTCGGAATGTACTGCTCCCAATGATTCTGTTCGTCCCCAACGTAAGCGACGAGTGCATCGAGTATGGTGCGATTAAAACGCTCAATCTGTCCGTTAGCCCTTGGGCTAGCCACAGCGTTCATTACATGTTTAATTTGACGTTCCAAGCAATAGTTTTTGAACATGTGACAGTCGAATGCCTTACCTCTATCGCTAATAATGCGACTTGGCAGCCCAAATGTTTTAATAAATTGATCTAAAGCCTTTAGAGAGTTTACACATCCAGTGTCCCGTACCGCTTCTATCCATATAAAGCGCGTGAAAGCATCTATGATGGCAAAGATGTACATTTTACCTGATGGACTCTTACAGAACGGGCCAAGATGGTCTATATGGATGGTATGAAATGGCAAAGCTACCTTTTCTATCGGATGTAATAAACCGACCTTGCGTCCTGTTGGTTTTTTGGCATATTGGCAAGGTATACAACTGCGAACATATTTTTGAATAAAGCGGCGCATGTTGCTAAACCAATATTTAGTCTTAATAGCGTCATAAGTTTTGTTGAAATTGACATGGCCGTTATCGTCATGAAAAGTTTGAATGAGAGACCACCGTGATTGTCGTGGTACTACAACTTTATTTTCTCCGTGAACTCTCCTAAACAGAATATCTTTCTCCAAACAATAATCACTACCTAAACCCTGCGTATTATTTTTAGAGAGTTCATCTTTTAACTGCGATACAATCGCTTTAATGGAATCGTCACCACGTTGCATGCTTTCGATCAAGTCACTTCCAGCTGTACACCGCATCACCGTGTGGATAGGATTTCGACTCAGGGCGTCAACGTGCGCCATCGATTTCCCAGCACGATACTCAACATCAAAATTGAAACCCTGAACTTCCAACCACCAGCGAGCTATTCGTGGATTCAAATCCCGTTTAGTCCAGGTCCAACGAAGAGCATTACAATCAGTAACGATAACAAATTTAATACCGCTGACGTACACCCTAAACTTTTGCAAGCTCATCACCACCGCTAGTGTCTCGAGTTCAAAACTATGGTAGTTTTGTTCAGCTAAATTAGTCTGTCGACTCGCGTATGCTACAGGTTTCCACGCACCATCAGATTGTTTTTGAACTAATATTCCACCTAACCCGATTTTGGAAGCGTCGGTGTGGATTTGAGTTTCTAACTCGGGGTTAAATAGAGCAAGAACTGGTTGACTAATTAAAATTGATTTCAGTAATTCAAATGCCCTTATTTGTTCCTCGCCCCAAACCCAGGAATGATTCTTTTTTGTAAGTAAAGTGATTGGACGTGCAATAGTAGCAAAGTTACGGACATACTTTCGGAAATAGTTAGCTAGTCCTAAGAACTGCCTAACTTGATGCACATTTTCTGGTGTCGGAAAATTACGTACAGCATCTAGTTTGTGTTGCGCTGGTTTCACTTCTCCGCTACGAACCTCATGGCCCAAATATTCCACGGTTGGTACCAGAAAAGAACACTTATCTAACCGGAGTGTCATACCAGCCTCACGTATCCGTTCTAAAACAGCTCTAAGACGCTCTAAAGCATCATTGTATGTCTCAGCATAAATTAAAATGTCATCCAAGTATGCTGTTGCAAAGTTGAATTTCAGCGGTCCTAAAATGTCATCCATCGCACGCTGAAAGACAGCGGGTGCGTTGGCTAAGCCGAAACTCATACGCGTATACTGGTAATGACCATCAGGTGTAATGAACGCAGTCAATGGTTTACTAGTTTCATCCAATTGAATACAAAAATACGCGGACATAACGTCGAGGCATGAGAACACACGTTGTTTCGATAGTCGATCAAGTTGATCCTGAATGAGTGGCAATGGGTACCGTTCTTTCTTAGTAATTTTATTTAAAGCACGGTAATCCACACACATGCGCTTTTCTCCTGTTTTCTTAGCGACCAATAAAACGGGACTAGCATATGAAGAATTAGCCACCTCAATTATACCTTTACGTAATAAGTCAGACACAATAGAACGTACTAGCTCCCTATCCTCTGCAGACATTCGGTAAGGACGATAGTATATAGGTTTAGTATCCATCAATTCAATTTTCATCTTAACCTCACATTTACCTACTTTTTCTCCGTCATTCGAAAAACAATTAGAATATTCTTTCAGAATACCTTCTAATTGCGCAAGGACAGAAGGTTCTATATCTGCACCTATTTTATAACTTTTTCGATCATCGGTAGTAACCGTAGCACGTGCGACACAGGTATTAGGTGGTAGAGTTATCACCTCTTTACTTAGATTAACCACATTTACCACAGCCTGACCTTCCACGATTTCAGTAATGTGTTCAGGAATCAGAATTTCATTCCTAGGTTTTAAATGTTCCGTATTCTGTAGTGATATGGGACCTTCAACGTTGGCACAAGACAGCACAATTTTATTGACACCGGGTTGCAAGTTTATATCGCTAAGTGAATTTAATTTAACGCGGTCATTGTCTTCAGGAAGTTCAGGAACACACGGTAACGCGGACAAATAATTGGCGTTGTACAATCTCAAAGCATTAGGTGTTTTTATAACATATACGTTAGGGTATTCTGTGAACGGTTGGCCTATAATTATACCTATGTCTTGCGCACTATCAGGCACTATATAAGCTCTTAACGCATCACAGGTGGCCTCATCAGCTGATATGTTCACTAAGGCCTCCCCATATGGTATTATTTTTGATCCGCCGAAACCCTTTATAACACTACCACTAGTACACGGCTGAATTTCAAGTTGTAATTGGTTTACCACTGACTTCGTTATAGTGACGCAAGTACTGCCGAAATCTATGAAACCTAATACAGAGAGGTCATTGACCTTGACAGTCATATAGTACTTCAGGTTACCCGAGACGTCCTGTATAGCGCGTACTGTCGGAGCGCCGCCTGTGGTTGTGCTATTGTTATGCGTATTACGACTTTTAAGTTTCATACACTCGTCTTTTACATGACCTATTTTATTACAGTAGGTACATTTACGCATTTTTTGATAACACTTATCGTCATTATGACCAATTTTCCCACAAAACGAGCATATTTTTGACAATTTATTCTGTGCATTCGACGGGCAACGGAAAGCAACATGACCGCGCTTTTTACACGAGTGGCATCTAATGCCATAAGTATTTTTATCTTTTGTGCCGAATCGTGTTTGGTTAGTACTACGCACTGAAATACTGTTATGGGTAGTGTGCAAGGATGATAAATAATTTAAAAGCGAGAGCGGATCTCGGCAACCAGCCGATATCGCACCTACTTCGATAAGCTCACTCCCGATCGTACCTATTATTGCCTCTGTAATAAGAGCGGGAGGTATATCACACGCGTTGCCAAGCGCTAACTTATCATAATAAAACTGTAGGTAACTGACACCGGGCTGTCTAACAACATTAACCAAATCACGCAACATACTTAGTTTACTTTTATGGGATGGAAAAGCACTCAACAATTTGTTTTTAAACTCAGACCATGATGAATCAAAATCATTACGTTGATCATACCATCGACGCGCGTAACCTTTTAACTTTGAAGCGCAATTAAACATGACTGTTTTTTCATCCCAGTTATACATATTAGCCATGCCTTCCACTTTGCGTATCCATATCTCCGTCGTTATTAACGACGTCTGAGGGTCAAAATCTGGAACCGGATCATTGCGTCCAACATACCTGATAGGCGGGTACAACGTATCACCCACCGTAGGTACCGATGCCGGGATAACGACACTCGCCGTTTCCGTGACCTCGCGCGGCGCCTGTGGCGGCGCGCTTTCAAAGATCAAAGGCGCCGACAGCGGCGCGCGTGTAGGTTTCAAAGGCGGCACATTTACCGCCACTGAGGACAAAGATGGGATGACCACAGACTTAACGGTGGCAGCCGACACTGACTCTCCCTGCAGGATGGCTGACTCCGAAGTCACCGGAGTGTAAGTAGGTAGCGGCGGTGTGAGAGTACCACCTTCCGACAAAAGGTCGCATTCGCGCGCTTCTTCGGACGGCTGCGACTGTGGCACAGGTGCCAGCGCTGGACGTATTGTCTGCGATTTATCAAACATGACTTCTTCTAATAATCGCACTCTCTCTTTCAGTCTTCGTGTTTGAATCTCGTCTATCAAGCGCTGACGTAATCGGTTTTCCTTCTCTTCGCTGCTTCGTCGTTCTCGGTTCTTTTTGTGTCGACCCATTATCGTAACACAAAGTTCACAAAAAGAGAAGATGCACAATAATCACAAAAGAAAACCACTCAACACGTAAATTTAGAGAAAATCAAGTCCCGACACGAAAACGGGCAGCCGGCCGTTGTAGTTGTAGGTATAGTCTTCGCGGGCGCGTATTTGTCCCACTTCTGAGCTAAAAGGGGATTAATTCAGAATGCACAAACGAGTCTAATGAAATATATTAACAACCGAAGCAATAGGTAACAATATAAATAACAAAATATCACACGCGACTGCACTCGATACGATCGGTAAGTACGGGGCGTTCTTCGCGGCGGCGTAGCTCCAACTGGGGCGCCGGCATAGGCAAGCGCGGTGATGGCGGCGATCCAAAGTCCCCGCGAGACTTGTAGGTTCTTCCCCGGCATACCGCTCGCGCAGCTCTCTCTGTCTCTCGTTAGCTTACAGTATGAACACTTTAATCGTCTGTACCCTAAGAACCAATCAAGTCTTCTTAATTGTGATAGTTTTATTTATTTATTGCAATACATCGCAGTCGCATCGCATCGCTTGGTCGCAGAACGGATAACCGCTGGAGTAAGCGTGTTCTGGAGTAGAGACCGCGTCTTGACAAACGTAGCGTGGGACGCCCTCTGGCCAGAATAGATGGCGGGATGACTTGCATAAGAGGGCCGGCAGCAACTGGATGCATAAAGTATTAAACCGGGCTCTGTGGCGTTCCTTGGGAGAGGCCCATGTCCAGCAGTGGACTGCAACGGGCTGATGATGATGAATACATAATTATTATTTTTTCCTTTTAAAGTTATGTGCTTTTTAAGTACTTTTTTAGTTTTGGCTGTTTTGTTTTATTTTATTAAACCACTTGGTCGGCGTTACTTAAACGTATAACTTTACCAAATTACAGCTTTGTAATAATATGAATAGTGTTTAATCGCCGGAATGTGTATGTATGTTATACACGTTACACAGGTTAAACTTATAACCTCCCCCACCTTTTTTCGTAGGGGGTTAAAGGTACACAGACTCACACTAAAAATATAGCAACTTTTTTTTTGTCAAAAATTATATAGCTTTTTTTTAATAACATCTACGCCATTTTATTTAATTCAATAAACCCATTAAGATATTGGAAACCGCTAATTTCCCTAAATCCCCCCAAACGTTATCAAATTAATAATTTATCCCATTAATCAAGTGTTAAAAAACCGGAAGGATATTTTGTCAAATTCCGTTGTCCATTAAATTAAATCTATCTGCACCAGGTTTTGATTGATCCGCGGGATGATAGATGAAGTAAAATTGAGGAAGCTTTGTGTAACGCCAACCGATTAATTTTGTCTGGAAGAGAGCGCTGTGCGGTGATAAAGCTGTTCTACTTTGTCTGTGGCAACTTTAAACGTGTTATATCTTGTTCTATTTTTTTCGTTATCATAAATCATATCATTATAATATTGTCAATCTATCCTACATGGGCTTATCCATGCTATTGATGGTATACGTTTTTCTTTTATTATTTTCTTGTCAACGTTTTTCTTTTATTATTTTGACAGTAAATGTCGGCTGAGTTAAAAACAATACAACGTACGTTGACGACGCGCTGACCTAGTTGGTAGTGACCCTGCCTACGAAGCTAGCGATCCTGGATTAGAATCCCGGTAAGGGTAGATATATTTTGTACGATGAGTGCGAATTTTTGTTCTTGAGTCATGGATGTTTTTTATCTATTTAAGTATATATTTCTCTATATCGTTGTCTAGTACCCTTAGTAGAGCTTAGTTTGGGACTAGGTCAAAGGTCAATTGTGTGACATTGTCCCGTGATAGTATGTTATACATATTTATACGATTAAATTTAAAAGGTAATATGGTTGTACTGAGTAAAATATAGCTTCTTATTCACTTGACAAAAAACGTATCGTAAAATAACAATATGGGTTTAAAAGCGAGATGAGTTCAAGCTATGTGGCCCAGAGACTGTATTACATACATACATCTCTTCACGCCTGTAATCCCAGAGTGGGCTAGGCAGAGCTACAGAATTACAACCTTAGAAAGTTGTTGATAATTCAGGAACCACAATTTGCACAAATAGGCTAAGATGTTTACCACTTTTACCAGCATATTAGTGACAGGTTGCAAGTCCATCGCCTAACAATACTACAAGCCTATATTCCCTTAGTCGCCTCTTACGACATCCACGGGAAGACATGGAGTGGCACTATTCTAACCCGGCAACCACATGCTTAGACTGTATTATGAGCTATGAAAACCTAAAAAGTTCCTTCTGTGCATAAACTCACGCCTTCGTTCCCAGAGAGGGGTAGGCAGAGCTACAGAATTACCTACAACTCTAAAAACTTAACTAAATAGGTGAAATGTTTTTAAAATGTGATTCCGAACGAAACGGTATCCTAGCTCAGGTATTAGGTACGACTTTTCTCAGGATTGCGGCCGGATTTGGCAAATCTCATGAAATCTCAGGATTTTCAATAAAACACAGCTTACATTTTAAACATCTCTTTAATTAAAAGTTAAACAAACTAAAACTAATCTTCCTTTGGTAATAATGGCACAGTTAAAATCTCAAACTGTATAAAATCTGAGGACTTTTCCATGGAAATCAGGCCTTTTCTCCGGACTTTTGATTTTTTCATCTGGTAACCCTAACCTCAGGATGTATACAATAAACTTTTTCAATTTAATTTCGTATAACTTTTATAGCTCTATCCCTCTCCTTTCCATGACTTTGGCTGAGCCAGCAATGACGATGTGCTTTTATTTATAAAAAATATATATATTTACAGGACTTTTTATTTAGACAGCAGAAAACGAGGCAGACTTACGCCATAACTTGAAGGGATTAGGTCCCGGAGCTACAAATAAACTAACCCGAAAGATTCCAAACGCAATTAGCATGGAAAGCCCGAAATTAACACTAGTTATCATTTGTATGCTAATTTTAACATTCGTAGCTTCATGTCTGTTGCAAGAGATAGTACAGAAAGTCCACTAGGTTGGGAAAACGTTTGATGGCAATGACTTTGCGTTACGGTAGTATAGGCGGGGACTAGCGTCGAGCGTCAAGCGTCAACGACCAAATGTATAGAGACATATCGTTGGATACTGCAACGGCAAAACCGCGTAACTAACAAGTTTATAGTAGAGCATAATAAACCTTACTTTATTATTAAAAAGGTGCATTTTGCTCCTTATTAAAAATGTTACTTACTTACGCGGTTTTGCAGTTTCACCGACGATATGAAGAGTGCCGCCGCAGTTTCCGCGATACGCGCTTAATAGTGGGTATAATTGCTTAGTACTTAATTCTAAATTTACTAGCAAGATAACAATTAAATTGTCATACGTTGTTGCAATTTCATATTGTCATTCGGTGTTGACCTATGGGGCGACGCCGCTGACAGACTGAGACACTTTAGACTACAAAAACGGGCAGTCCGTTGTATAACTTATTATTGAGTGGCCTGTGAGCTTATAGTGTTTGGTAAGCAATCAACGTTTTTTTATTGTGTCGTATTGTATAAACAACGAAACGCTCAAAATAAATCAATAACCCTTATCTTCTGTACCGTAAGAATCAAGGGTCCATTATTGGTCCTTGTTCGTTTTTGGTTCCATCATCCTAGTTAGCATTACGAACGGTTCAAAGCAAGTGAACTATCTTGTCCATGGTTTTTCTATGGTTGAATAAAACTTAAGGCGATTATGGCTACGGCTGCTGACCTGGACCAAAAAGCGGCATCTCCTGCGAAACATCTGGAGCTCTATTCCACTCGTAAAACGGCACTGTCACAGGGATGTGACAGCATAGCAATATAATTTAACAAGGGACTAAAGTGAGCCACAATTATACGAGATATTCAGCCACGTGAGCTGAGTGAGGGTGGCTATAGTTTAGTCTCGCGTTAAACACTATACCTACTATTCACTTTGAATGCGAGGAAAAAAACGACGTTTTATGAAAAATTGTATACTTACCTATAACAAAGTTTCTTACAAACATATTTTTTGTAAAGTGACGCTTTTTTTAAATGCTTATATATTTAGTCAACAGATTCAAACTTGAAAACTATTTAAAAGTAAGTAATTGGACCATGCATTATAAAATTATTTGATCCTTAATAGAATGAAATCGATTCATATTTGTGTTTCACGAAATGAAATGGTTTTTTTAATGTTTTTTCCGAGTTGTCGTTTTGAGGTTATTTCCACGCCCTATAAATGGTCCATACACAATCACTGAAAATGGTGATAATCCTCCATTCACAAACACCGTGATCGGTTGTTCAGGGGTTTCCAAAGTTAAAAAAAAAACTTTCGTCCCTAGAGACTAATAAGGAGTTTTACTCCCGATATGCAGAGACTGAAATAAAATTTTAACAACATGAGAAGTAAACAAAACATTAAAAAGACCATTTAATTACGTGAAACACAATTAATAATTCCAATAATTATTTGATTGGGTCCACGTCTTGTTTTGTGCCCTCAATGCTGTCATATCGACCTGGCACATATTTTCTAATGTAAGTTATTTTTCAATCCTATACTATACAATATTATGATTTATAAAAGTAAGTTGAAAGAAGCAGCCATTGCGCCAAATATATAAATACATACAATCATAGACCCTATTGTTAGTGGCACACGCCCCGTGTAGATATTTTTGGCGTCTTGGAAACGGGTACAATTTACATATTTACAATATTTTTTTGCCGCGTAATATATTTGTTCATCATTCACTCTACTTTTCTAATTTAGTTATACCAAGTATTACCTTAGATTGTGTAGAAAAACGACCACTGGTTTACTCAAGAATAAATCTCAAGTACCTAAAGTACTTAAAGTTTGGTCAAATCCACCCTTATTAACCCCCTTAAATAATAAATTACGTGATTGCAAGCGCTGTTGCATCTGCATTCAGGGCCGTTCCAACCTATTATTTATTAAAGGATTACGAGTAAAAAATAACTAATACCTTGAGCTTATAATTTTTTATTATTCAAGAATTTTCTGCTACCCTTTTGAATATTATATTAAATACTTAATAATAGGGCACGAGTTACTACGATTACAATTATAATATTCAGTTTATTTTATTGCCTTGTCTGAAACGGTTCACTTAATAAGTGTATATCAGTTTACACAATCGTGGTCGAGAGACTAACTGTATTGTAAACTAGGTACAGATGTAGTGCATAATTGTTTTCGATCGTTTTTTCACGGAAACGTACGAACGTGTCTTGCTATTTCAGTCGGTCACAGTACAAGAAGTACTGAGGTTGACTGAAGTAGCATGACTACACGAACGCCTTTACTCCAATATGTTCAACTATCTGTACAACCAGTTGAACATATTGGATGACTTTTCTCCAATTTTTTCAACTTCAAAATGTAGTTTATTTTATTTTATTTTATTTATTGGGGAAAAAAACAGATATAGACATTACAAAATATTATAAAACAAAGGATCTCTTAAAGTTAGGTTTAGTCTACCTCCTGAAACAAATCCCACTAAGAGTTAAGTTCTAGATCGGGCGGAGACTGTGGTGCAATTTTGAGCTTATAACTAGTCTAATGAATTAAGACATAATAAATTAAAGTTGAGTATATAAAAATATGGTAAACACAACTAAAACTAATAACAGTTAATTAACAATAAAATAAACGGCCCTGTAAATAAATGAATGACTCCATTAACACACAAACTTCAGCAATACAACAAATTAACATCAACATTAGCCTACGTTTACACTAGCATCTAAGACCTTAATGACGCTGCGTTTATAATTATTTTTGGCACAGTTAAACATGTCAACCGAGGACAATTGCTTGTTGTAGGCATTGCACATTCTACAGAGCGGCGCGCGGACACCAGCATTTGTTTTTGTTTTGAAATCATTGGACTGAAAATTATAATAAGTTCAATCTCACACACTCTTATTTCAATAAGAGCGTGTCGACGGAGCTCCGCTGACGCGGAGCTCCTATTTCTAGGTGGTTTGGCCCTCCGGGCCTGCTGCAAAACTAACATAACCTAAACCTACCTAGGTTTTGGTTAATAAAAATATTATGATTGAACTTGTTGTAATCCAAGTAGTTCAACTAATATTTAAAGTTGAAAAAATGGAGGAAAGTTGTCCAATATGTTCAACTGGTTGAACATATAGTTGAACATATTGGAGTAAACTAAACGAACGTTCCGAGAAAATACGATGGAAAACAATTATGCACTACATCTGTATCAGAGACATTCAGAGACAATTAACTCGTTTCTGCGTCTGTCCTTCACAGTGAAGCATTATACACTTTTGACGTTTAACCTTATCGATCGCCATTACTGTCAAGTAAATAAGAGCTAGCGTAACGTTGACTATGGGAGCCATTTGCAACGTTAAAAGATGGCGGACGTGTAATTTGTTTTAGACTTTAATTTTTGGGTAATTAGGTATTCAAAGTTCTTTTCTGATAGTGATTTGTACTTTTTATGCCTTTGTGTCTCACAGTGATTGAAGACTTGGACTTATTTCGTGTATCTGGCATCTTTCTTCTCGTTTCAAGTGGACTCGCAGTGGTGCAGAGGTTAAAACTATCTTGACCTCTGACCTACAAATCACCGTACAACGTTGCCCCCAATCTTCCTAGAGAAGATTGGATTGTGTTTTATTGCTATATTGATTTATACTTATATATATACTTGACACTGGCGAAATCACTTGACGTGGAAACGCCATATCCCCGCGGTAGTATCTGTTCAAGTCGCCGCGGGGGCAAAGAAAGAAGAAGAACGTTGACTATACGTTAACACGTCAAAACCAATATTGCTTTACCATTGAAATTGAAATTGAAAATTGAAATTGAAATTAATTGAAATTATTAATTTTGCAAGAACATACACAGGTGTTTTAAATATGTATACATGTCAGTAGGATTTCAGTACATGAAGGTATGCTCTGCCACATTTGGCATGCAAAATCTTAATCTAACTTAAAACTATTATATTATTTATTCATACAATTTATCAAAATATTCATTTATCTTATCCATCTCGAATAATGGCCCTGGGCCATTCTAGGGTGTAAAAACCATATTGTCTTAGACGTGTTAACGTGTTGTTTTTAACTCTTCTTCTTTTATATTAATGGCGGTCCACCGCGGTTCCGCAGTAATTTCGCCAATGTCGTAGTAAAAGTACCAAAAGTAAAAGCCGGAGATTTTTCAATCGGCCATCTCCCCGAAGGTTACCAAAGCCTCTGTTTTTAACTCAACCGACATTACTGTCAAGTAAATAAGAGCTATCAAAACGTAGACAATACGTTAACAAGTGAAGGACATTATGGTTTTTACCGTCTAGAATAGAAGCCCAAGGGCCCTAATATAGCTGCGTTTATCGCAAGACAAATTAATAAGGCACCCGTCACCGTCTGAGATTTGTTAGATGACTTTCCCAAACGCATTTTTTCTTTGAAGATAATTTTATTTTCGCGTTTTTTCCCGAAAGTGATAATTAATAGTCGCTTTTTTTCCGGCGGTTTATTTTCACATTCGTGTTTTTACCCTTGCGAGTTTTATCCAGTCGCGTCATTTCCTAGCATTATATATTCACAGTAGTGTGTTACCCACTCCAAAAATTAAATTAGACAAAGTAACTAACATAACCTATACCTACCTATATTACGATGTAATTACTTTTGGGAAAGAGAGAGACTGGGATAGAAATCATCGGGAAAAAATGCGACTGGGAAATAAGTCGACCGTGAACAAAAGCGACGGTAGTAAAATTGACCGGGGAAAAACAAAATTGGGTAAAATAAATAAAAGGGAAAAAATGCGAAAATAAATATTGCTTCACAGAAATAATGATTATGTAAAATTTATCTAACAAGTCCCGTCTGACACGTAAATACGAAGATGTGAACGAGAGTGACGGATGCTTTGTCCACATTTGACGCGCGATATAGACGCAGCCATACTAGGGCCGCAGGTGTGTGAAAGTGTGTCCTAAAAAAAAGGCTTATACGTCATTTACTGACTCTAATTAATTATTCTCTCTGTACTGTGTGTTTCACCCGGAATTTCCTGGCTCGCACAACTAAACTGTGGAAAAGTCTGTCACCTGCAGTATTTCCGGACCGTTACGACCTTCAAACCTTCAAGAAAAGAGCGTACTCTCATCTGAAAGGCCGGCAACGCACCTGTGACTCCTCTGGTGCTGCAGGTCTCTATGGGTGACGGTACATAATCGCTTACCATCAGGCGATCCGTCTGCTCGTTTGCCTCATATACCATTAAAAAAAAACTATCAGCTCTTCTCAGCAGTGCTCTCTTTGGAAAATGCTTGTTGATTTTTGACGTGTTCCCGTGCTTTCTTAAAGGATAACTATCCTTTTTTTTACAAGTTCTTTTATAACTTTACATGTTTGTTTGTTTCTAATATGTTACGATAACCCTTCGTAAGGTTATCAAATCATACAAGTTTAATTTGACCTGATCTTCACTCCTCGTGTGTCGAATATCCATTCCAGCCATCCGATCAGCCTATACGAGGGAAAAACCCAAACATATGTCATCCATTTCCACAGATAACTACAGGTCACTAACTACCCTCGGCCTGACGAAATTGTTGCAGCAGCAGGCATTCAGGGTTACCAGCAAAAATGGAAGCATTTCGCAGCTTCGGTGAGCGTCACCAAGACCTGCCTTCACTGGTGGGACTTCTGGCGAGGCTGCTGAGGGTGGTAGCGCTGGACATAGACCAACGACACAGCGCTGGTTAGTTCATTATTATTATCACGTCCGGATTTACCCCGCTAATAGGAAGCACTTCGCAACTAGGGTGAGCGTTACCAAGACCTGCCTACACTGGTGGGACTCCTGGCGAGGCTGCTGAGGGTGGTAGCGCTGGACATAGACCAACGACACAGCGCTGGTTAGTTCATTATTATTATCACGTCCGGATTTACCCCGCTAATAGGAAGCACTTTGCAACTAGGGTGAGCGTTACCAAGACCTGCCTACACTGGTGGGACTCCTGGCGAGGCTGCTGAGGGTGGTAGCGCTGGACATAGACCAACGACACAGCGCTGGTTAGTTCATGATTCATCACGTCCGGATTTACCCCGCTAATAGGAAGCACTTCGCAACTAGGGTGAGCGTCATCAAGACCTACCTTCACTTATGGAAGTTCTTGTGAGGCTGCTGATAGTGGTAGGGCTGGACATGCACCAACGATACAGCGCTGGTTAGTCCGTTATTATCATCAAGTCCGGATTTACCCCGCTAAAAGGCAGTGGCGACGCCGTTGGCTCAGTCTTTTTTAAAGTATAGACAAGAGAAACTAGTATACAGCCACCTTATTTCATTCTTTCAGAGATCCATTATTCACCACCACCCCCGCCACTTATATTTTTTTCTGTTCTGGTTGATGTTCCAGTTTGTATTCTGAATTCCTGCTCGTATCTACACCAAAATTTTTCAGCCAATCTATTCGCCGTATATTACTTACCATATTAAATTTGATATAAAAATCGAATAAACAGCTGGGTGAAGGTCTCCGCCTATTCGGATCCCCTACTATTAGGTTACGTGTTTGCCTCTCGAGTGACCTGTTACTATAATTTGCACTAATTTTAATTTCATTTTTCCCCAGGCATCCCTCTCATTTTCTACGTGACCATAGCCGTCGGCATCACCTCCTTCGTCTACGTTTACCTGATTTCCGCGTACTACTACATATTCTGGCGCGATGCCGACCTGCTCACCAAGATTGTACTCTTCTCGATAGGCATCAGCAGCCTCCTTGGGGTTATCAAACTGATGTTCCTGTATGTTTACAGGTAAGAAATTAATAATAATAATGATAATAATTTATTTCAAAATAATTCCCATATAATATACAATACATACATACATACCTTCACGCCTGTAATCCCAGAGTGGGGTAGGCAGAGCTACAGAATTACCTACCACATTTTGCACAAATAGGCTAAGATGTTTACCAGTGTATTAGTGACAGGTAGCAAGCCCATCGCCTAACAGTTCTACAAGCCTTTATTCCCTTAGTCGCCTCTTACGACATCCACGGGAAGACATGGAGTGGCACTATTCTAAGCCGGCAACCACACGAGAAATATAACCATATAATATGTCAGTAACAATGAGACTTAAACTAGGTTAGGTAGTGTAACGTTACTAATGGGTACATCTTATCAGTTAGACGCCCCGTGCAAGTTGTCCCAATGGAACAGGAAGGGTCCATCTAGGCGCGCCGCCCCGGTCTGCAGGAGGCTGTTCGGGCTGCCGCGCCTGCGCGGAGACGCGACGCGTTTGCGCATGATGGCATGGAAACCATCCGTCCGCGCCTCGCAAAACATCCCTGATGAGCTACAGCCACAACGACATCCTAAAAGCATTATTATATTGTACGCGTAGGGCGCTGTAAGTTTTTCGCGTATAGTTGATCCATAGGCTGCAGGTGTAAAATGTTTGACAGAACGCCTTTAAATGGGTAATTTTACCGTATTACTACACCTTGCAAACCTACGCAATGCATCAACATGTTTCTCCTGTCTGCCAGTGCCCGAAACTCCCTCTCTATGTCGACGTTGTCGCTGAGTCTCCCAGTAATAAAATAATAAATAAAATAAAATCGGTTTATTGCAGACAGTGTCCATATTCTGTTAGTAAGTACATTAGGCTTAGAAAAATATGTTAGTTTAAGATGTTAATTTAAAAACCTGCCACCCTATGGGACCCCGGGCACATGCATATTATTATGTGCTTGTACCCAGTGTCGTTGGATAGGACAGTCTGGCTTCTCGCTGATGATCCTCAGGATGGTGTTGGCGCTCCCTCGCACCCTGCACATCAGCGAGGCGACACGGCGCCGCAGCACCGCGCCGAACGCCTGCGTGCGTGCGTGTGCAAAAGTCGCTGATGCGCTGCAATATCGAGGGAGCCCCAACAACACCCTGAGGGCGTTGTTATATTGTACTCGGAGAGCGTTGAAGGCCCGCTGCGTATAGGTGACCCAAAGATTGCACGTGTATAAGGTTTGGCAAAAGGCTTTAAAGAGAGTAATCTTCACCTCAATGTGTACTAGCTTTTATTTTACTTTGTGTGTTTGGGTCAAATCTTGCAAGTCAGTTTCTTACCAGTTTTCATTGCAAAGGCTGAATTTGGAATTCTACTTAACCGTAACACACAATACAGCAATATGGTGACTACGAACTGATCTGATGGGGTTATAAGATAGCAACAGGATATCCGCTGTACATAAAGTTGACTCAGTTTTGGCTAATAATATCGAAATCAGAATCAGTTTTTTTATGTTAAAAAAGGGTAGGTACACAAAATAGGTCTTATGTAATAAAAGAAACATCCACTTTTTACCTGCAAATAGGCATACAAATTCATAACTTCCAAATCAAGTAGACTGGTTTTAAATGTTTCCTGAGCTGAGCTATCCAGCCCTGTAAGGTAGTCCACTACATACCGGACACCCTGTGTATGCAAAGAAGTAAGCAGGTAGGTTCATGAAATTTAGCATTTGACGTCGTGCAACTATTTTTAAATTAAACTTCTAGGCACACGCTTAAGAACCTAGTATCAGCGTATCTGGAATGCGACGCGGCCGTGGCTCTCAATGACCGCATGCGCAGCAACGTGCGCAGAGCGCTGCGCAGCGTGCGCCGGCGCGCTGCGGTCTTCTGGATCCTCGTCAATAGCAACGGGTTCATGTATGTGCTGCGCCCACTTCTCACCCCGGGCAGGCGTCTGTTTGAGGACCAGCAGATCATATTAGGTAGATTTTATTTAAATATTTATTTGCGCAACAAAAAAAAAACCGCACCACGGGAAATAAATGGCATTTTCAGCCGTATGGAATCATTGAGTTAATAAAAAAAAAAACTGGACCATAGAAGAATTTTATACATCGTTTATAAAATAACTCTTGACTGTTTTTTTCTACGCATTTTTAAATAGCGACTGGCACTCATATTTTTTGAACGAAAATAATTAAGACAAGTATATCGTAACAATAACAGAAGTGTTTTAATCGTATGAAAGTATTAATTGCAACGTCAACCTAATAGCTAGTCAGATTCATCTCTTAGTTAACAATCTGCTCTATGATATGCTCATTACAGTCTGAGTTATCTACATAAACATACATACATACATACATACCTTCACACCTTCATTCCCAGAGTGGGATAGGCAGTAGGCAGAGCTACAGAATTACCAACAACTCCAAAAACTTGTTGATAACTCTGTAACCACAATTTGCACAATTAGGCTAAGATGTTTAACAGTGTATATTAGTGACAGGTAGCAAGCCCATCGCCTAACAGTACTACAAGCCTTTATTCCCGCCTCTTACGACTTCCACGGGAAGACATGGAGTGGCACAATTCTAAGCCGGCAACCACACGGCATGTTCATTTTTATTCTTCAGATCTTGAACATGTTCATTTTTATTCTTCAGGTCTTGAACCAGTGTTAGAGTCCCCGAACTATGAAATCGCCCTCGTGCTCGAAGCTTTCGGCGTCTATTGCATCGTCTACGTTACCGCCACCATCACTGCCTTCCACATCATCGTCGTCGGGTACTCCGAGGCTCTCATGCTGGCACTCAGTCAGGAGTTACAGCATCTGTGGAAAGATGCTCAAAGTCACTACCAAATGATTCCTAGAAATGATTTATGCAGAACACGTGAGAGTAATCGAGAATCTTCTGCTTACTTTAATGAAAATGAGGAAATACCTACAGTTTTCGTACAAAATCTAACAAACTTTGATCATCCAACTCAAGCTCCTAACGACCACACTGATATCATTTCAAAAACACAGTTCATTAACAATTACATACGGCGTGGTTTGGTGAGCGTAATAAAAACACACGCAATGAACATTGAACTGATCAATCAAATTGAAACCGTATTCGAAAATGCAATGGCTATAGAATTCACTTTGCTCTCTGTTGGTCTGATAGCAGAGTTGCTTGGAGGCTTGGAGAATACATATATCCAGATACCATTTGCTTTGGTGCAGGTAGGTGTGGATTGTGTAACTGGGCAGCAGCTGAAAAACGCTTGTCTGGTATTTGAGGAGGCAGTGTATGATTGTAAGTGGGAAAATTTTGATCTGAGGAATATGAAGCTGATCTTGGTGCTCCTGCAGAAAGCACAGAAGCCCCTTGAGCTGTCCGCTGGGGGGCTTATCAAGCTGAGCAATGTGACTCTCATGTCGGTAATCAGGTCAGTGTACTCGGCGTATACCGCCCTGCGGTCTACTATGAACTAAGTGAAGTTTATAACAGCAACGCAATGCTATACGAGTATTTTAAGTAGGTTATGTAGGCAATATTGTAGGGTTATTATCAGGGATCGGAAATTCGGATCGATATTTACCTATACTTTCGCGCCGCCTTTGTTGTTCAGTTGTATGGAGGTGGACTCAATCATATAATTCATAATAAAACTTCCGGGATTTCAAAATAAATAAATTACACTGGCATTAATTCATAATTATTAATTTATATTAACTGTTTCAAGTTATTTCCATGTATATGTTTAACCAAATGTTATTTAATTTACCTGCAACTTATTAACCTAACGAATTTATAGGAGCAAAACAGAATGTTTTATCCTACATGCAAAGTAATTATTATATTAACGTTTTGTAGAATCCCAGAATCCCAGAACTTAAATTATTAAAATAATATTTTTAAGAAGCCGACGCCATGTTTGCCTATCTTTTTCCGGGATTTTGACAACTTTAGGTAAATATCGATCCGCATTTCCGATCCCTGGTTATTATATTTTGACATGTGTCATAATATTTGTAAGGTTCTTAAATACAAAAATCGGTCCGCAACTATTTGCATCAAATATTTACTAAGAACTTATGAGCTTTGTCAAGAGTTTGAATCAGTTCGTCAGCGGCTTCTTCCGTCAATAACCTATAATTATAAGTAGGTGTTTATGTTGACGATCTTAATTTTATTTTTGGCTGACAATGCAATTTATAATGTACTGGTTCGGCCAGTAGGTTTGAATCCTTATTCTTTACTTGTTGCTTAATTGATTTAATATGCGTTGCTACGTATTAAAGCTTTCGTCAAAAGAAGATACTTGTTTTATTTTGTGTGTATACATTATTTTAAAAAACGTCAAGTTGTATTCAATCAGACAGAATCTGTTATGTAGATAACTACTTAACTAACATATTTGTTCAAAGACCGTGCATACAAGACCATCGAAGTTGTATTAAGCTTCCTCAACTTCATTACTTATCAAAACCACTCCAGATAGCCAGAGTCAATTTCGGGAAATCATTTAGTTTTTAGGTGTTGACATTTACATAATTCACTTAGATATCAAATGAGAGTCCCCGGGTGCGCCGGTCGTGTGACTAAATTTACATATCTAATCTGATTTGGACCGGCTTTGATGTCGATCGCACCGTCATCGACGAATCTAAATCTCTTCTCAATATTCAGGACCGGACAAGATGAGATCTTCCACTCTTCAGCCTAGACGAGCGAAAAATCAAAATAATTTACGCTGCGCAAACTTTGATTGGACAAGTTTTAGACGAAACAACTTCCCGATTTATAACGAAATACAGATAACAGCAAGCTTAAGGCGTGATTAAATATAATGCAACGCGTAGCAAAGTTTAAACGATTATCGCAGATAAAACAACAATCAAACTCAATTAGCCTTTCTTTGTCGGGGAACTCGGGCATAGACGGCGGCCGTTAGCGACGCGTATCTTCAAATACAATGGCGGGTTATAAAGGGAAACATTGTCCTATCGCAATGCAAGTTAAAAGATAATGCGAGCGTAGTCTCCTAATAACATTAGCATATCTTAATGCGACGCTCGCTTCTCGCGATGTACGGACGCTGATCCGATACCGGCTAATATTGGCTCAATAAACACCGAGCATGGCAACGCAAACAAAGCAGGAAACGGCGCGAATCGTAATTATGGATTAATAATAATGTATCTACTACGCTCAAGTAATTGTTGGAACATGCAAATTAAGGCTTTAACTAGTGTGTTCGCTGAGTTAAAGTACTTCGTTAATATGATGGTTAATCCACGTAATGTCGGCCTAGTTAGCTGAGATCGTTGCGTCTTTTTGTGTTTGTAAAATATTACAGTAGAATGTATGGAGGTCGGGTGGGTATTTGTAAGGGTGCCCATTCACTGGCGCACAATGCCGCAGCGTCAATGCGCGGCGCACGGCGCTCGCTCTATGAGATTCAAAAATGGAATTGTGAAACGAACGTATTTTGGCGGGAACGGGTGTTTTGTGCGCGCCACAATGCCAACATGTTGTATGGGACTTATTCCAGTTTGCTGCACACAAAGGTTTCTATACGGCAACGAGAGCAAAAATATACGCGTTTGGGGACTTCCTTGCCAGATACAAGAGTTTAATTAAGTATTTTTGCCGGGGAATTTATGAATAGATCTCTCGTTTAATAATATTTTACCGGGATTTAATGTAACAATATACGGGATTTACTGTTGGATGAGCGATGTATTCCTCCGTCTTTGGTCCGTGTACTATAATATACCTACTTATTTCTTAAAATAAAATTCCCTCGTTTGAGGCCCTTTTCAGGTCTAACGGTGACTGGAGACTAGATCTCATAGGAATGTTAATTCAAGGAAAAGGGAATATGCATGACTTACACAGCTTGAAAATTGTTTGAATAGCTATAAAAATAACCATAATAAGCCATCAAGGATTTCTAGCAAAACAAAATTTCACATGGAGTTTACATGGTCGACCATACATGACGTCACAGTGCATATCAGATCTCTCTGTCTTATCTTATCGCTGTGTAATTAGCAGTTGAAATGCTTGTAACATGCGTATTTCTTGGCCGATTTATATTTTAATTTCAATTTTGGTGATCTCTTTTCAGTATTTTCATATTTTGTTGAGAAATGCGATTTCAAAAATCCAAGCATTTTCCTTTTTTTTAAGCTATTGCATAGCTTCTATCGCGGGCCTTGAGCGCGGGGACCGAATCCAGAAATTCCGTAACGAAAAAACCTCACGCTCCCCACTCCGACTGGCAAGGAGGTGTGGCTTGAAGGCCGTGCATCGTCTAACGTCGTTTCAGTTCGGCAGTCTTCGACACGGCGTTGTGTGCGTTTGTACGACATGCAATAGCTTTACCGCGGCAGTCCCCGAGTGCCACACGTCTTTTTTTTTTAAATGTACGCAATTATAAGAAATAATATTTTAAAAAGTATCACCATAATCCATACATATATATTAATAATATACAAGTCGGTAATAAGGAATAATATGCACATAACTTAAAAAAAAAAAAAAAAAAAAAAGTCCAGCGGGAAATAGGGGTGTTGAAAGTTCGACGTCTATGTCAGTCTGTGTGTCTGCAGCGGCATCGTATGTTCCTATGGCATGGTATGTTAACAGTTCTAAGAGTTTGGACAAACCTGGGTAAAAACTGCCCCAGTTAACCTAGTTTTCTTTAACACGTGTGTTAAAGAAAACATTCAAAGATACACAGATACACGCGTTGAACTTAAGTATAACACCTCGCTTTTTTGTGGGGGGTAAAAATTACAAATAAATGGCAGGGTAAAAGTAACATTGCAAAGGATTATACATATTTATACGTAGAGGCAACCCATTCGATTTATACGCCACTTTGGACTATGTGAGAGTGACGTCGTCAACCAAAACGTAAGAGACTTGACCATAGTGACCTAGAAATCAAATTGGTTGACTGTACTCGTACATAGCTATTTATATCAAAAAATACAATCTGAATACCAAAAATTTATTTTAGTTAAACTTATTTAAGTAACTGGTATTTCTTTCATATCTGTAGCAGTTACGTACAAAATTCCCTTTTACATCAAACCAAATCAAAAAGATTTATACTTTTGTTTCTGTAGGTACATATTTACATATGTTTGGCTTTGGATTCAATCCGGGAGGTCACCGAGGTCATCAAGCTATGAACATGGGAGTTCAAAGGGAGGTTACCCAAAAACTTGGCGAAATCAGTGGCGCGAGAAATCAAGAGGATCCGTAACCGTATTGTACCTCTAAGGATAGCCTTGACGTTTGAATATACTTACGACCGTCGTCCCCATCAATTTCCTTATAATATTATTATAAAACATATTACACATTATAATAATTTGACCCGACAGACTTCGTCTTGTGTCACCTACCGGGTCCAATTGTGTTTTCAAACCATCCGCAACCCATTGAAGTATACACACAAAATTTCACAGTTTCTGCCCTCGACTTCGTCCGTGTAGATTTCGATTATCGTTATTCCCTCGGGAACTTTTAAATTTTCTGGGATAAAAAAATGCCTATGTGTTTCCAGTATTTAAGCTATCTCCATTACAAATTTTATCCATATCCGTGAAGCTCTTGCAGTGTGAAAGAGTAAGAAACATCCATCAATCCATCCATCCATCCAACCATCCATCGATCCATCCATCGATCCATCCATCCATACTTACAAACTTTCGCGTTTATAATATTAGTAGGATAGAATAAAAAAAAAGACGTGTGGCACTCGGGGACTGCCGCGGTAAAGCTATTGCATGTCGTACAAACGCACACAACGCCGTGTCGAAGACTGCCGAACTGAAACGACGTTAGACGATGCACGGCCTTCAAGCCACACCTCCTTCCCCGTCGGAGTGGGGAGCGTGAGGTTTTTTCGTTACGGAATTTCTGGATTCGGTCCCCGCGCTCAAGGCCCGCGATAGAAGCTATGCAATAGCTTAATAAGTAGGTGAACACAATATTTTAAACCAAAACCCGACTTCAGATTCACAGAGCTATTATGATATGATAAGGAGTTTTTTTACTATTGGAGGCGGTTCATATTATTTTCCATTGTAAGTAACAATAGCCTAGTCAATTGCTCATCACCATTTATAAATTATTAGTTTTCCCGATTACCATCAAATCCATATCACCATGGATTGTGTTGTGACGAGCGTAAATTGCTTAGCAATCATAATAAACTAATCGTATCGTACCCCGTGAAATGCTTAGTGTTATGCTGCCCTACTAAGCTTAATGGCGATAACTCAGACAAAACACGTGAAGAAATTGCAACTTAGCTACAAACAGAACAGAGCTGAAATTTATTTGGTTATTGAATTTAGTTATTGCATTTTTGCTTAGGTCGGCAGTAGGTATGTCGTTCCGGTGGCCATCTATGGTCTTCGTCATCCGTTCCACTTCACTAAATGGTTCTTTCCGACAGCAAATCATTTGCTGCAAATACTAATTGGTGTTGATATCATACAAATTCCATCGTTTTCTCCAGAGTTCCATCTTCAGATTCTGGCTTAGCGACCATAAGATCACCTGGGTGGTTATTATGTATGACGTAACTATGCAGTTCCTTTTTCGGCGAGCGTAAAGGACAGAACTATAGCAGTTACATAGCTCGGTCATTTTCTCTCAGCGTAACCTGAACTGTATAGCTATGTCATAATAACCCCGCTGGAAATAGATCAAGCTGTCTTCGAGTGAACGGGGAACATACATAAAAAACAATATCCGACGAACTGAGAACCTGTTTCCTTGGAAGCTTGGGTATGGATGCATAGGCCAATTTCGTCTGCGTGTGTCTTATTCTGTGTTTATTCCAAAAGTATTAAATTGATGAACCTCTAATTAACTATTCTTATGTACAGCGCCACCTATTCTTACTGTCACAAATTGACTAGTCAAAGCTAGAACTAAATAGGTCTTAATATACTATTAAGCCATCAAGTTCGTTGAGATAATGGTAGATGGCGCTGTCAATCATTGACATGCTGCCACCCCCAAGTTATATACCAACATAACTATATTACATTCAGGAATTTCAAGATAATTAGCGTCATACGCCACATTTTTTTTTTTTTTTTGGTGGTTCGGTGTTACGAGTGTGGTTCGAGTTTTGGAATAGACGCAGAGCGGCACACACGAAGCCATTTATGATTTGTCCTTTTAATCCATCCCCGAACCGTCAAGGAAGCAGAAGTCGTTCTTTATATTGACATCAGTTAATACCAGTATGTTTGCTAGTTATTAACTAGAGAAAGGGCGAGATAAATAAAGAACACCATTGACATTTATATTATTTTATTTTACTTAAATTTACTTTATTTTATCAGCCGAAATTTTCAGATCAGAACAAAACATAAATCGTGTATCAACTTAACACTAAGACAACCAGCGCGCATTGTTGGCAACCCTACCTGGTCAAGTCCTAACAGGGGGGTTATTATGTCATGGCTAAGCAGTTCATTTTACGGCGATTGTAAAGGACAGAGCTATAGCAGTTGAATAGCTCTATTCTATTCTTTCATCGTAAACAGAACTGCAAAGTTATGTCATAACATCCCCCCAGATCACAGTTACTGTAAAAAGAATATCGAAAAGTGTCGTCCTAGAACACGTCATGAGGTACCAACATTGCACTTTGTTATTCGATTAAGCTACGCTACTTATGCGATAAAGGCCAGTTATAGATTTATAACTGCCTTAATACACTTTTATTTATACAATGGCAGTCCGATAAATTTTGGGGTCCTATTCCAAGTCATATCTCATCGAGTACCAGTAATACCTACATGCAACCTACGTGTCGTTGATGCCTTGGTCTACTTATGTCTTCTAATGGTCGGCCGGTCCGTACCCTGTTAGTTTTTTGAAACCTCCCGTTTCAATTTTTGTATACATTGACGAAGCTATGGCACAAAATAACTCGGACAGTGAGAACAACAGCCAGGGTAAACTCTGGCAGACCAGTAAATTACGTAAAAGTTTGATCAATACCACAATAATATGTAAGTCACATTCTAGTACTTGATGACAAAGGAAAACTTCCAAATAGGACACTAAAATCAGCCAGACGGCTTAAACTACTGGATCAAAGCAAGCACCATGTTTTTATAGCCGTATACTTGGCTTAATTGTATGAACAAAGTGGAATGCTGGTAGTCTGGTACCTCTTGAAGTACTCCGGTACAACCTAGCAGTTGTTCAGTTGTCTGCCCTTATTCCGACAGTACCTGTGATCTGCCGGTATTCGATCAGGTAGGGGTATCGACGGTGCTGCAAATCTGGGTCTAACTATAATGGGTAAGAAGTACAATTTGGTAGAGTGAACGGAAGTCTATCACAAATGTCTATGATCTAATAAAAATAGGCGAGTGGAAACCTTCCTAGTTGTTAATGTACGTTAATAATTATCCTATAGTTAGTATACCTGCTTAATAATAATTGAGACGTCGGCGCAAAGGGGCCTAGATCGCATATACGCCATCTTTCCGTTTCATCCCAAGATGGCGCTAATTTATGAAATTTACGCCGTTTGCGCCTTGTTTTCATTAAAACCAACAAATGCATGAATTCCGATTTTATATGCTGAGAAAAATCTGAAATAGTCAAAAAGGACTTTTTTTTTCAATTGAAATGGGTTTGACATAAAATACTTCATGTAGGTACTACATAATATGACGTATTTTAGGTACTGGAAAGCAGCGAATTAAATTGCGAAGCCTCATAATATTTCCGCAATGTTTAAATCACTGTTCCAGAAATAAATTATCTGAACATAGTAGTAAAATACTTGAGGGTTTAAAAGTACCCTGAAATATTAAATTGAATGTTCAGACAAATAAATTTAATGGAACAAGAACCGTTACTTCTATCAATTGGAGGCTCTGAAAACTACCAAAAAATAAATAATAGAACACTTGTATCAAATACCACGCGGGGGGTATGAGTGGATGGTAAGCCGCATAGTATTAAATATCATGTGCCTATTATTATTCGCGAATCGAAATCGTGAAATGATAATTACTTCCTCACAACAGATACTTAACGGTTATGGATGGTAATTAACCATAAAATTTCTGATGTTCCGTTTTTAAAATTTGAAATTAAAAGTGAACCCAAAAATAAGCTGGCAGTTTATAAAAATGAGCCACCAAATGCAGAAAGCTAGGTCCTAAATGAATCGTCTTCTCGTAGGAGCACACAATCTAGTGTTTCACAGAACGAGACCCACTGCGAAAAATACAAAATTCTGCGCTCAAATCATTGAACACGCGAATGGTACAAGTTAGCATCGGGAGACCAGGAAGTGTTGAACACCATGTTGTGAATCATAACACTATAAAACACCTCACGGTCGCTAAATTATAGATTGTTGTGCTCAATCCAGACAAAACAGGCCGTAGTGTACACGCCCAAATATGCATGCCGTGATTTGCCATCAAACGGGTACACCACGGCAACAAAAACAAATATGATACTAAATACGGACACAATTTGTACGACCGCGCCAACGGATGTCTTGAATTATGTCTGAATTCGGAATCATCACTCAATCTTCACTAAGCAAAATCCATCTTGAGATCAGTCTTCTTACTCAGCCCATAGTATCAGAAGCCACAGCATTAATTGGTTTTAAGACCACCAATATTGTGCATGAAACACTATGGCACATTCACCATCAACTTTATCTAATCTTACCTAAGCGTTACATATTTTTTAAATATTAGTTAGTATAAGTATACCTCCACTATGTTGTGAGCTATGAGATGTATATCTATCACACAATATTACAAATCTTTGGCTATACTCAGTGATGTGTTCTTAAAACTAAAGTGTGACGAAGAACTTTGAAATATAAGTGCTTATCGATTTGTTATTATTTATGTTGGACTATTACTAAATAATTCATTTTATCGCATCGCAGCATGGCCGGCAGATTGAATACCATTAAAGATGTATCAAGACTCTTCTTAGAGAAGAGAACTTTTAATTCCATCTGGTGTCCATGCTGCGGCGAATTTCCTTAATAATTAAGTTTAGAACATGAGAATGTGGCTTCAACGGCGTTTCTGTACACCGACAATATACAGTCAACTTACCTCTACCCTTCAAATTCCAACAATTACTATCCTACGATTTTGTACGTCTCTTGCTTCCACAAACGACCAGCATTTTTCAACTGGTAATCGTCTAAACATCTTTGTGCTCTCTCTGTTCTTTAACTTTCTACATCTTTTCCAAAGGTATACAGAAAAGTTGTTTCCCTGTTTATTTCTGACCTAACTCTGACGAGATTTTGCCGCTGATCCACGTAATTAAAAACTAAAATTGATTTCAAGCATCGATTGCGTCACAAGAACACTTACTGGTCTTAATCTTTCGCGATGTTCACAAGCTGCCTAGCCTTACATTTCCTCCTATCAAAGAACTTAACCATTAGAGTGGGCACACATTTCAGAGCCGGCTGGTAAAGAAATAATCGAAACTAGCCAGCTTTAACACAAAACTTCAACCCCATATAGCAAATTGCGTTGAACTTATCACTGTATCTTCACGTAGTTGACTTAATATAGGGCCATAGACATAACGACTGTCGCACAGGTCCGTATCACGAATTTCAGTCTATGCGATTAGTTTTATCGCGAATGAGTTGGTCGTAAAGCAGACAGTCTTCAAGATAGAACGACAGTCCAAAAAGACGGTCTGTGTGACAATCGCAACGTGTGTGTTATTCGTGTCTTCCTATCGATTATGAAGTCATCTTGTTTGCTTTGGCACTAATAAATTGCGCCATTTCCTCCTTTCAACAATCAGACTTTATTATCTGCTGGGTGAGCCAGAATTTTGTCCTGTATGTCCAGTCAACAAGTGATAAGGATGGCTCTCAAGTATAACATACTGAAAGTCACCATCCTTGGGCCGCGTGGTTTCGGCGAGAGAGGGTTTACAAGGTACCTTATTTTGTTATTCCTAAATATTTTGAATACCAAGCTTCCTAGAAATAGCTGAAGGTAAACACTAAAGCTGATTAAATGTTGGACCAAGTGGTATTTTAATTTGTTTTTAAAGAGCAATATAAAAGGACTTGCATGAGGTAGAAAAGTTGTGTGGTGTAAGTCTATTGAGTGTTCTTTAAAAGGGGTTTGGGCTCTAAAGATTTGAACAATGCTAATCAGCTGACCGTCGGTCAGAAGCACTCATGCCGATTGGCAATTGCGCAAATCTTAACCCTTAAAGAACACCTAATAGATAGCACAACTATCCAGACTTTTCTACCACTTGCGTTTTCTTTTGTTTTGCTTTTTAAAAACAAATTACTCTACCATTTCGTACAAAATTTTATCAGCTTTGTGATTTAAGGTCCGATAATTTTTTTGGGAAGCTTTTTATTAGAAATATTTATGATAAACAAAAAAAGGCAATTTCATCGCTTTTCTTGCCGGAAGCAAGCAGCCATTGGCTGGGGACTTCTAGTATTATATACCTTGGAGTCATACCTACCACAAAATACAATAACACGGACTACTCGAATTATTCTATTTATTTGCTCATTTCAAGTGTTCATTGACTGACCTCACCGTTAAGACATCGCCATAAGGTTTGTGTAAATATTTCATGTAGAAATTTCCCAGCTGACATCTAAGTAAATAATTACTTAGTATATTTTTTTTCAAACTTAAATTACATAAATTATTAGGTATTTTATTAACAATATCATTAATAAAGAAAATAAAACAGCCTTAAGGCTGTTATCTTTTCTTTATTAATGATATTTTTTTATAAAATACCTAATCATTTAAGTAATTTAAGTTTGAAAAGAAATATAATAAAAAATCAGACCGATCTAGCTTTGTACAGTCCAGTTTGAAGATAATCCTAAGATAAGCACCTTATAACATTGAAATTAAATGTGATAAGGTGCAAAAGTGTTTACATATCTTTGAAGTCGATTGTACTGAGACAATGAAATTGGCGACGCTACCAAATTTTACCTTTATTTGTAATGGTGCTAGAAAACTTATTGATCTTAATTTGGCAATAACTTGAAAATAACTACGCCAGTTAAATTTTCTCAAGAGATGGTTCATATTTACTTGAGTGTAACAGCTATCTTAGGACGAAAAAAAGTTCAGCAAGATAAACCATTATGACTTCATAACCGATCCAAATTACAATGATACTTTTATTTTTAAAACAGTCTGATTCTAGAATTTAAGTTAATTATTTGCACTTAAAGCACAATCTTAGCTATTCCTTTTAACGTATATTTTGACGAAACAGTCCATTTCTTTACGAAATACACGATTGAGCAACTCGAACAGGATTTTCTCCCTCTTAAAAATACTAAAATTGTTTGGTGGGTAGTATCACTTAAATTTTTGCTAGATATTTAATAATTTGGAATAAGAAGAATTCCTATTCCTGAATTTCTATTTTTTCAAGTTTTTTTTTTTGCATCGGACAATTTAAGTACACGACAAATTAATATGTCTGCAAATTTGCCTTCAATGGGTCCCCTAGACTGCCAGCTCAGTATTAGATCATATAACTTTCTCATTCTAACAGATAGTTGAATCCCTCTCGGCCTGTTAGTTTGGGACGCTCATTAGGTCAATTTGTGTGGCTGTTTTCTGTTTTTTTTTTGGAATAGTATGGTTAGTAGAGGTATTAATTGCTGATATGTGCCCACTGCTAAATTGCGACCTCATCTGCCCCAAGTATTCTTGTGACGCAACCGAGGAGTCCCGTGAGCCTTAGTTGCCTTTCTCCTGACGGATGACCTCAGCCAGGTTGGTTATCTCGATCTCCTGGATGCGATGTCCTGCGAACTGCATGAAGTGTCCTGGCTCTTCGATGGAGCGCTTGCGGACTGGAATTGACAAGATTCGATGAATAAATATATGTAAACACTTTATTGTACAAACAAAAGAGATAAAAATTATACAGGGCGAACGATATGAAGTGTTACCAAATTCAAAAGGCTACGATTTTTTTTTGTTGTCTTAAATTATTCATTATTAAGAAAAAAATGAGAAAAAGATATCAAATTTTTAAGATTACTTTATTTTAACTCGATATGACCACCTTCTGCTCTCTATGGCCTTCAGACGGTAGAAAAATGAGTTGCACGCTGCACGAATGTGATCCTGCGGTATGCAATGGCAATTACGTACGATCGCTTTCTTCAATGCATCCATACTGGCATATTTTCTTCTCCTCACCTTGCTCTCCACAATGGACCAGATAATAGAAGTCCATCGGGTTCGCGTTTGGGGAATTCGAAAGACATTGTGTGGACGAAATAAATTGTGGCACGCGTTGTTCAGCCATTCTTGGTTCACATGAGCTTTATGAGCCGGGGCCGAGTCTTGTTGTGACGTCCACGGTCTACTACCGAAATGTTTGCGTGCCCAAGGCTCCAACGCAGCTTCCAAAACATTTTCCCGATAGTAAGTCGCATTTACTTTGACACCAGGCTCGATTTTGTGAATTTGGTAACACTTCATGTCGTTCGCCCTGTAACATACATACATACATACCATTACGCCTTCATCCCAGAGTGGGTAGGCAGAGTTACAGAATTACCAACAACTCTAACAATTTGTTGTTAATTCTATAACCACATTTTGCAAAAACTTTGGTTGCCGGCTGCCTAGAATAGTGCCACTCCATGTCTTCCTGCGGAAGTCGTAAGAAGCGACTAAGGGATTAAAGGCTTGCAGTATTGTTAGGCGATGGGCTTGCAACCTGTCACTAATATACACATCGTAAACAGCTTAGCATGTTTTTGCAAAATGTGGTTTAGTACATTGTGTATTAAGGTCGGTAAGTAAGGAATTACGATCGAGGCTCTAGTAGAAGCCCGAAGTCGAAGACTGAGGGCTTTCTGAGTCGAGGTTCGTAATTCCCGTACCGCCCGTGAAACATACAATGTTTTTCATCACATTTGCGAGTAAATAAATACACAAGTCAGCACAACTATTATTACGAATTACTTGAACTTTTTTTAAGCGGATGGCTGGCGGACTCCACAGATTATAAAAATGTTTCGTTCAGAAACGTTAAGGGCAAATACTTACGTAGTTATACATACTTACATAGTTAAGGAGTGTAAAAAAACGACGTTTTGATACAGAAAACTATTAAAATCGGTTATTAAGAAAATTAATTGAGTATTTAAGTAACACAGGGGTTCCCAAACTTTTTTTCTCATAGACCACTTTCAAAAGTGAACTAGTTCTCGTAGACCCCCTACACCACATTTCTACCATATTCCCAAAACTCGGCAAAAAATGTGAATGTTGATCGCTTGTCGAACAGCTCGCTCGCGATTTGTTGCAGACTTGCAGTCGACAAGTTTTGGAGGCAAATGGTGTAATTTTTATAAAATGTCAGTTTAATTTTTCGAAATTTTAATCGAGGAGCAGCGTAATAAAGCTATCTTGTATTTATCAGTCATCCAGGCTTTTAAAATAGCACAAAAAATAGTATCTGTTTTCGTTCTTTACTACCGAAACCAGATACATTTTCGTGGACCCCCACTAACGAATTGTGAACCCCCATTTTTTTGTCACGCCAACGTAGACCCCCGTTGAGTCTCCTGTGGACCCCTGGGGGTCCACCTGGACCACTTTGGGAACCCCTGAAGTAACATGTAGCGAGATTGCAATGAAATTCCTGTTTAAATAACATTTTAAGACAATTTTTCAATTGCGTGTAAACTCTTTGCTTGAACTTGCATGACTTGTGTGCTGTGGTATAAATAAAAAAAAAATTACTTACCGACCTTGGGTTTCATGGTAAAAGGAAAGGTCGAGGGTTTTATATGGGGCATTGCGGCCAAGTTAACCTGTATGTTTAGATACTGTTTACGTGCAAGTGTGATGAAAACAATGATAAAATAGACAAAAATATAACAGGGATGTACAAAGGCGAAAGTTAACCTCTGTAACATTAACAAATATTGTATGTATTTTCAGTTTGAGAGAATTTTTGGAAAAAGACATATTGTGATAGTTAAGGACGTATTTAGGCCCCGTCCGCAAAACTTTTCTGGAAAAACTTCGTAATGCAGAAGCGACGTTTATTAAAAGGAACTTTTAGAAGGAAGGCCTTTTGAAAAAAGGGAGACCATGGGCAAAATGAACTTACTGTCGGTCTCAGGGCGCAGAAGGTACACAGGCTTATCGGCGCACTCGTGAGGCATGGCGCGCAGCACGGTGGGCAGCGCGGGCAGCACGGCGCGCAGCGAGGAGCGCACGCGCGACACGTCGAACTCGCGCCCCGCCTCGATGCTGAGGATGAAGGTGGACGGCGGCAGCACCAGCGCCGGGTCCAGCTCCATGGTGAAGCAACGGTCGAGGTCCATAATGCCTGGAGTTCAATGTAGACACCGTTCTCGAGTGAGAGGTTTGGGTAGTACACGGCGGTAGTGCGCGGGCGATACGTAACGTAACGTAACGTTATCGTAGAATCTAAATTAGCATTATTTGGTCATATAATTTCATGCTCCGAATCATGTGTACGCATAAATTAAATGAGCCTTAAATTGTCGAAAACTATCGTTGCAGAAATAGGTTTTGTCATGAGACTGAATTATCGACGTTGTAATATGGTTTTGCTCAGTAATAATCTACAGGCGCTGTTTTAAAACGATTTTTTTAATGTCGCAGTTGTAACCTAACCTAACCTTCTTTGCTGGTAGCAGTTCGTTCTCGTTTTGTTCGCAGTTCTAACCGAACCTAACCTACTTTACTGCTGGCAGTAAAGTTTGTAATTATGCCCAGTTACTTTAATTCATCGATTCATCCTGCCGATTGAAATATGCTTACAATTCATCATCCAAATAAGGTTTTAGGTATGCTACATAATATAGTTCATGTTTTCTTCTGACTATCTGTTATACTATAACAGCTTCGGACCATTATTGTTATGCCAAATAGAGGGAACCCGTGTCCACGTCCCACCGCTTCTCCTTGTGTGTACATATGTTCATGAAAATACCTATTTATAACTCTCTGTTGGTTCTTGGACGACTTTGTCGCCGAGCCCTTTTCATTTACCGAAAAAGTCCCCGCATTCAGACCCTCGTCCTTACATTCCCAGGCACTCACCAGACATATTAGTAGAGAAGTCATGGACGAAGCTGGTTGTGCGCCCACTGTCGTAAACGGTGATCCTCTCCACGGAGTCTCCAATGCGCAGCTCCTCGCGCAGGAAGTCGACGAGATCTTCGGCGTCGGTGGCCAGCTCCGGCAGCCCGTCGGGGTCGGCCTTGGGTGACCAGCGCAGAGGCACCATACGGAAGTTGGGCTCGATCAGATGAGCGTTCGGGTTCTAGGGAAATAGTACTCCATTGAGAATGGAAATGATAATGAGAACACGCTTTATTCTTAAACTGTTACTAACATATTGTAGTCTTTGTAGGTTTTCAAGGTTTAGAATGCCTGCAACTTAGCTGGTGGTAAAAAACTAATGATTAATAATCATGTTATTTTACAGACAACAGCTCAAAAATGTGTTAAATTAAGAATTGGGATTGTTTATATTTTTGCATTTAGGTACTCTAATTCGAAAACCATTTCGGGGAATAGAGTTTTAAAGCTATTCTACATTATTACATTTTTTTTATTTTAATCTCTTTCGGATATTTCGATAAAAGTACATTTAACCTTTATTTGACCTTCGTTTTCGGCTTGAAGCCCTCCCAGGTGTATCTTACGTGTTACTAAATTTACGTGTAACTGAATACAGAAGTTAATTCTCCCAAAAATCGCCACCTTCACAGCCGGGTGGAAGTTATTAGCAAATAGCTCAAATTATTAAGAGTTTTATAATGCATGTGGCACACCATTAGAATCGGCATAAACTGGAGATGTTTTTAGAATATTTGAAGAGGTGTAATCACTTTCATTTTTTTTTTCGTTGTAACGTTACATACATATACATAAACTCACGCCCTCATTCCCAGAGTGGGATAGGCAGAGCTACAGAATTACCAACAGCTCCAAAAACTTGCTGATAATTCTGTAACCACATTTTGCACAATTAGGCTAAGATGTTTACCAGCGTATTAGTGACAGGTTGCAAGCCCATCGCCTAACAATACTACAAGCCTTTATTCCCTTAGTCGCCTCTTACGACATCCACGGGAAGACATGGAGTGGCACTATTCTAACCCGGCAACCACACGATAAAAAAAACGGTAAAGTTAATCTTGAACAATTTCTTTACTGATTTCTGAAACTTTGAGAGCCCCCATTTTTTTTAAACGTTATTATACGCTTCCAATACCACTTTTATTCAAACATTACAACATTTAACTTTCTAACAAAATGATCATTTTGTGGATACACATCAAAAAATAGTTCCTTTTTTTTCGGGGTTTCAAGGTCGAATTTTAGTAACTTTTAATAAAATAAAAAATAAATCGGTATTAAATAGCCCCTGGACAAATAAAGGGTTCTATTCGCCTGTTTCTTTTTGACAACGCTCTACCAAACACCCTGTATACATGACTAGTAACATTACTTTGACGAACTTATCTAAACCGCAGTTGGGGTTTTTTTTTTTAAATGAGATGGTAAGGTTTATTTTGCTCTATACTAAATTTGTTAGTTACGCGTTTTTGCAGTATGACCGACGTTATGTTTGTTTATTTATTGACATCAAATCTTGCAAGTCAATTTTAAACTAGTTCCCGTTAATGGAATGGTCTGAAATTTGGATCACGTGTGTACACCCGATGACAATGCAATATTGTGGTATGTAACAGCTGATCTGATGA
This sequence comes from Acleris emargana, assembly GCA_927399475.2. NCBI lineage: Eukaryota > Metazoa > Arthropoda > Insecta > Lepidoptera > Tortricidae > Acleris > Acleris emargana. The sequence continues at coordinate 1,474,979 of OV656836.1, read as the reverse complement.
TGGAGTTGGAAGGTGATAGGATCTTCGCTATTTTAACGTAGACCCACAGTGTTGGGACTCATTAGTTTGGTTTTGATAAACAAAAACAGTCGACAGCAAAAGCTTGTGCCAAAAATGAAATTTTTGATAGAAACTTATTTCATAACCGTTTTATAGAACGACAGTGTAGGTTCTTCCTTAATTAAACCACGCAATATCATAATTTATTATTGTATTGTTATTATTCATACCTTTAATAAGGACAAATGTATTAAATTACGTTAAATCCTCTAGGTATGAGAATATTTTATAAATTAATGTATACCATTTGCTTTTAATAAACAATATTACAAATAAATACCAATTGTGAGTTATATCAACTAAATTTAATAACCCAGTTAGCGTTCAAAACGTTAAATTAGACATACAATCGCATTTTAACGGAAGTAACATATGCACTGCTAGATCAAGACTGTATCAACTCAAAATCATTGTTAGTTTTGTTTCAAGCTCATAGGCGTTGTATTAAAGTTGATTTTAAAATACAGTTGTATTTTGAGTTACTACACTTTAGATCAGTGCGATATGATTACTAATATCGAAAATTACGAAACTATGTGGATTAATCCTACAGCAACACAAATTATTCTTCTTCGGGCTATAATAGGTACATTATTGTTAAACATCTTAGCCTAATTGTGCAAATAGTGGTTACAGAGATATCAACAAGTTTTTGGAGTTGTTGGTAATTCTGTAGCTCTGCCTACCCCACTCTGGGAATGAACGCGTGAAGGTATGCATGCATGCATGCATATTGTTACCAATAATTGTATGGATCTTAGATATTTGAAAATTATTTATTTATTAAAAACCTTGCCAAAATACGTACTCTGTTCTACCTATATATAGATAACTAATTTGTGTCTCGTAAACTCCAATGTTTTCAAATTTTTATCTTACGCCGCCGACTAGAGAGCCATGTTAAAACGAGAAATTGGGGTGGGGGTAAGTCTCCCGTATTCCTATCATTTTGGAATTCGTTTGCGAATCCTGCTAGAGATATCGGGCTTTATTTTGTGCTCCTTGCTACGTCATTACATTAGTATTATTACGTCACCACGTATCGACCACAGCATCTTTTTATGACTTCGATTGCTTTGCGTTTTTTTTTTTGTTAAAACTGTTAAAAGTGTGCTCGTCTCCGGGACTTTTGTTGCTACCAACGTTGTGCGTTGTGCGCGTTTTAATGGACTGTGCGATTGATAATGTCGACCGAAGCCAATTTACCACTTTAAGGGAAGATATTCCAAAATCGTCGGATGCAATATTATTTATTTGTGAACAGGGTATTTTTTTAATAGGTGCACAAATTTTAATATTTGCTTCGCTATTGTAAGTAAATCACTATTTTACTTTTGCTTAAAAACATTAGAGATGTTGCCAATTCAATGATTCCACTAATTCAACGATATACCCTCTAACGCAGGGGTGCCAGGAGAGGAGCGTGCATTAAAAAGCTGAATTGGTCAGATTTTGGATCTGATGCGATGCAAATGCCTTATTTATTTTCCAGGTGTTGTAATAATAAGTTTAGGTTTACTCGTATCGTATCGTATCGTTTATCGTGTGATAATACAACAAGATACCATCTGATATCGTCAATATGCCGTTCAATAAATTTAAGTCTCACATCAAGCACTGCTTGTTGGGTAGGGCATATTACACTGTAAATGACTTCATTGGTGACCAAGATGTATTTTAGTAGTGTCAATGTGACATAGCCTTCAAGCCAATTGTGCATTCAAGCACTGACTCAGTCAGTCGACTGTGATTTACTATTTGTATTTTGTATCTTTTCTAGTCTTGTGTGTACAAGAAGTTTTTAAATGAGGACACCACTGTGATGTTTCTCGCCGGACAGCTGTTTCCCACAATATTACTCTTACTTATTGTCCGGCAGCTTGGTCGCTCAAAGGTCTTTGCTTACGGCGGCGCCGTTGATCGGGTCGCCACTTTCCCGATCACATGGTTGAGAGAGGCGATGGCTGAGATACGCGTCATACTCGTGAACGGGTGCTGTTTGTGGGGTCCGGTCTAGGGATTGCCAATCCGGATTTATTTTGTATGAAAATCCGGATTTAATCCGGATTTCCCCATACAAAACGAATCCGGATTGCACTCCCTAGTCCGGTCTGTTCACGTTTGCAAGGACTTTTTGTTCAATTTATTATCCTAGTTATATGGCTTTTGACGTAGAGACCTCGTCGTGTTGTTCTCATAGTCATTATTTTATGTTTATTGACCTTACATTTAGTAATAATTTTATTTTTGCTAGTTTTAAGAATTTATTGTTTATTACCTTATTATCTTATTATTACTTAATGTAACTTACTTTTAAGTATAATTATGTTTTTATGATTGAAAAAATTACCTTCTGCTGGAGTTTCTTGCGGCGCTTCTTCTCCGCAATGATGGTCTTGTCCGAAGCGCTGGTAGATTCACTGTACATTGCCGACGTGTAAAAGAGCCCGCATGTGGCCAATTTACTGAATAAATATTTTGAATTTTGTTTTTTTTTTGAATAACGGCTTAAACTAACGATTATAATTCGAAACGGTCTGACTTGATTCGCTCTTTATGGCTCGTTCCTTTGCAAAAATTGGACGGAGTCGTCCACATAGATAGTAGGTAGGTCTGTGGATGAGTCGATGGCACTAACAATTTTTTTAATTGAGCAATAAATATGTTGTCCGAACGGTGGTTAAATTCTAAATTGTTTAAGATTTTTATTTTAATATTTTCAACCTAGATGGTTATACACTTCATTTTCTATACATTGCTCGGGATGATCACAATTATAAGGTACTTAGTGTATATGTATGAAACCTAATTCGCTAAGCATTGCAATGTGTACCAAAACGTCAATTGTCAGCCTGTCGCTGATTGGTACGTAAAATAAGGGCCTAATAGCGCATATACTTACAATATTTCAGATAACACAGAATGTACTAAGGTATTTTTTGGGTATACTAAGTAAACAGAATAAAATACAATCAAGATTTAACTTTTTCATTCAAGTGGTAATGAATACCGGAGTAGAGTTTTCTAAATTCCAAACGCTTCTCTTTATTTTTATCAATACACAAATTGCTCTTTTTTAATTTAATAAAAAAATTATAACTACCTACCCACAAATAAACTAAACACACGTGAGTAAAATGTAAGTGTTTCTAAATGCTCATGTCACTTTTGACAACTGGCCTCTCGCTCTCTTCCGTCGTGTGATTTCTTGTCACCGATTCGTGACACGCATAAGATGAACACCACATTATAAAATAATATTCCACTATATTACTAAAACATGATATTACACAAATAAATCACTCAATGATCTTTTATTTACAACAATATGAGCTTGGCAGTCCAGGTTGAGCGACGACATGGCAGGGTTGCTGGCAGGGACTGGTGAAGATCTTCGAGTGAGCCTAGTGAGTGTAGCCTACCGCATGGAATTGGAGTCATTTAACCAACTGTAGCCTGATGTGAGCTAATGATGAAAATTTGCTGTCTACCTGCTTGGTATTTAAAATATTGAGCAGAACCCCTAATAGATGCTCTGCGGCGGCACCAGAACAGGTATATCCTGAAGTAGATGCAGAGCACTAACAGTGGGATCAGATCACTATGCCCAATCTACTAGACCCTCTGATTCAATGCATCAGTGGATCGAGCAGCACTTAAGAATACACTTTTATCCACCATCAGCCCGTGAAGAATGATCCATCCAGACTAATAATCCTTGTTGGATTTTTTAAAGAAACCGCAAGGAACTGATTTGCTGCTTCCCTGTTTCGACTCTCTAATTATTTGCTTAAATAGGATTCAGGCAGATCAATGGTGGAATGTTGGGATAGTTAGCAGTGCATCCTCCTGGATGTTTCTTTAGAAACCTTATAAAGCTGGTAAGCTGTTTACTATTGGTTTGTTCCGAATCTCTATATAAGTATAAGCTGTAGTAAGATGGATTATTTCAGTAGGTACCGAATGATAGACCTCTAAGAGGACATAGCGTCATGGGTCTCATGAAACACCGTAACTTTTAAAGGACGTCTATGCTTATTAGCAATGATTGGTCGTTGCAGCGGGTGCAGGTAGCTCCGAAACAACCACATGATAGAGTAAAGGCACAGCACAGCGCTGCACGGACTGCACGATTACCAGCAGGCCCAATCTGCTTGGGTGCACTAACGCAATACTCTAGTGGATCAAACAGCACTAGTTTTCACTGTGATACATTATTGTGACGTTTCAATTCTGCTGCAGCTATGATCAATTCAGATGATGTATCAAACTGAAGAATGCTATTAAATCTACTGATGGAATGAGGCAGATCCTAGTAACAGCTTCTAGAAACTATGGAAACCTAACCAGCATGTTTGCTCTGGTTGGATCCACTTTGAATATTGATGAATAACCAGGGGAGCAAAAGGTAGCTCTCTCCAATACCGAAACGATGGAAACTTAAGAATAACAATACCTGCTGTCTCATGTCAATGGGGATGGAGCAGTACCCGGAGAAGACGCGCGAACGCTGCTGCAAGCACTGCCGGACCATGTACATGCTGGTGTAGAGGAACACCAACGCCAGCACGCTGAGCAGCAAGCCCTTTCCCAGTCTAAGGTACCGGCTGGGCTTCCGCTTCGGAGTGAACATCTCCACTTTTCCCTGAAGACAGTTAGGTGAAGCATTTTTTATTAAAAGGTCTGGTAATGTTGGGACAAGTTAATACCGGACTCTCACCGAATTAAATCCTATACAGAACCAAATAAAGTACCTAGTTCATCAAAACATCTTTCCGGCGGCGGAAGACAATTTTTATCTAACCTTTGATAAACTACTTTATTGTAGCTTGACCAGTTACATGAAGAGCCTGACATGTCATGTTCCGAAGTTTTAGTAGTAGGTAGGTACTAACATTGTCATAAATATAGCATTCGATGTTATTATTTTTAGCTTTAAGTATTGATTAATTCATAAAAATACTTTGGGGGCTTCAAAATCCTTTATCTAGTAGTAAAAACTGTAGATTGCTATTCCATTTCCATTGAAAAATCTTTGGAGAGATAAATGAATCCAATTCAATGAAAAGAATATACCTATGTTTAAGGCCGGCCCTTATCGATCGACCAATATTATGATGAATTGCGCAATACGTTGTTGACCGTTAGGTATAGTATTTAAATAATTAAGCGATTGAGGAAAAGGTATTTAAATTTATATTATATATAATTTATTCCTATATTTATAATGTAGCAATTTAAACTTACTCAGTGTTTAAATTTGCCGTTTGGCACTTTTGGCATTATTTTTTTGCAAAAGTTTAGTATTATTAATACTATTTATTAACCAGCATAGTCACCAGAGTTAACTCAATATTTTATCAAACAATGAAAAACAAATGTATCTTAAAGAAAGAAAAGAAAGATTGCTGCGCTCAAATCTTAATAACGTAGTCGTATAGTGGTAATAATTGTTAAAACCACTTTTTTAAAACAATGGATCATTTAGTTTGCATTAACATTTATGGATGTCATTTGAGCCAAAATCTTGGCCTCGCCTCGCTCTTATATACATAAGGAAACGTGTATTTGTTTATTGTTTCCGACTTCACGGTGCAAATGCCTCAAACGAACCAATATATTTGGTACCAATAATTTGTAAACAAAGATATTTATTTAAAATAGAAACTCAGAATGTTCTGGTTACCGAAAAACAACTGTTGCGCAGACAGTCTCGTCAGATTCCCGGGGATCGATATTGCATCGCGTGCATTTCAAGCTCATCAAAATGGCCGATTAACTGATTTCTAGAATTTCGTATTTTTGAATCTCACAGGGTTACTGAATTTCTCACGCCTATAGGCCGAATCACGTTCACATATTGCTTTATGTTGTACATGTGGGCTTAAATATGATATACTTAAGCGTCCACATTAAAAAACCACAGCGTGACTTTAATTTTCATAACTAGGTACTCCTTTATTCAAAAATCGACTAGCACACATTTAAAGAGGCTTTAAAATATGAATTACAATCGCGCAAATCTTTTCTGCCTATTTTACTTTAGTTTCAAGCAAAAAACAGTAAGTACCTAAAAGGAAAATTTAACACGTAGGTATAGTTTAATTAAAGTTAAAAGTATTCGCGAAATGTCTTACTTAATTATTAAATAGATTGAGAACGATTAACTTAAGATGAAAGTGCATTAAGTATCAAAACCTTTATGATTAAGCATGTTTGATATTTGCGACGCAATTTGCTTGCGTAGGCGTGAAAAGCAGTTGAGGCTTCGAGAATGTTCCAGTAGAGCAGTTAATTTCGTTTTAATTAATTCTAGGCACTCGGTAACCAATCGATGGCTGGTGACCTAGGTCAAGCCTGGGAAAATTGAATAGCTGCAAAAATAAAATATAATATGCGACACTCCCAGATGGCCGGCGCACCATCGATTTTCACCTCTATTGTTGTCTCTTACGGTTTACAAGCGGATGCATATGTCTATCGCGCACAGTACTACCTTTTCTTCTTTTTTTGTGACCTATTTTTGGATTTCCAATAAAATAAATTTTACCAAATTCAAAAAGGAAAATAATATTAAGAATCACAATACGACGCATGAAAAACATACACAGAACAGACAGGACCCTAAAACTCACCGCCTCCATCATGATATCAGCATCAGGCCCGGGTAGTTCGGGGACTTCCTTCTTTATCTGCACGAAGACGTTCGGTTTAGTGAGTATAGTCATTGTGATAGATTTTCGAAAATATTCCGCTTTCAGAAATTAAGTCAATTCAGCAAAAAAATATTTTATAACTGCGTGCAGTTCTAGACCAGCGCGCACCCGGACTGCGCGAAGGGAAGAAAGGATGAAAATTTTCACCCTCCCGCCCACTACAAATCAATACTTTATATGTTGCCATAACTAAAAATATTTTATATTTGTTGCCGTTTACATAAACTGTAACGCTCACTCGGAACCGGTAAAATGTGGTACGTCACTATATAAAAAAAGCAAAGAATCCGTTGAGTCTATGACGTTAGTCTATCTTGTCTACGCGTTCACAAAGAAAGAAAAAAGAAAAGAAATCTGAGGAGAGACGAAGTTGTAATCTTTTCTGTGTTAAATAGGTTAATGAATCAGCAACGTATTAAGTGCCGTTAAAACATGTTTGTGTAGTTCCCCGTAGTCTTATTTTAAGTTAATTCTTTATTTCATTGTGTAATATTCACGTTCAAACGCTCGGTGTACGAGCACAAATAAAATGGCGACGGACCCAACGAAAAACCGCATGCAAGTTTTTAAGAACACAGGCAAAGATGTCGACGTAAGTTTTTTCATTAGTGTCTATCCTTTTCCAGCTGGATGATAAATTGTGATGTTAGATTGCACGCCTCAATCGAATCTATTCGCTGATTGCAGGAAATGCGCAGGCGGAGAAACGAAGTGACAGTCGAACTACGAAAGAACAAACGGGAGGAGACTCTTCAGAAACGGCGTAATGTGCCGATTAGCGACTCTACAGATGAGGAGGAGATCGAGCGCACCCTGGCGGCGACGGATCTAAAGGAGCTGGTGCTAAAAGCGGCGGGTGCTGACAGCCCTACAGCGCAGCTGGCCGCGGTGCAGCAGTGCCGCAAGCTACTGTCCTCGGACAAGAATCCGCCCATTGACGAGCTCATCGCCACTGGCATCCTGCCCGTACTAGTAGGCTGCCTGTCCCGCGCAGACAGCCCTACGCTGCAATTCGAAGCGGCCTGGGCGCTCACTAACATTGCTTCGGGCACTTCAGCGCAGACCAACAAGGTCGTACACGCCGGTGCCGTGCCTTATTTCCTGCAGTTGCTCATGTCCCCCCATGAGAATGTATGTGAGCAAGCTGTGTGGGCGCTCGGTAACATCATCGGTGATGGCCCAGTGCTACGTGATTTTGTAATTGAATTAGGCATGGTGCAGCCTCTACTAAGCTTCATCAAGCCTGATATCCCCATTTCCTTCCTGCGTAATGTCACTTGGGTTATTGTCAACCTCTGCAGGAGTAAGGACCCTCCGCCACCAGTAAAGACAATCCAGGAAATTCTTCCTGCTCTCAATGTACTCATCATGCACACTGACATTAATGTAAGTATTCAACACAATTGGGAATGTTATTAGATGAGTAATAACATTTTGAAATGAGTCACTTGTGAATTCCAGTCTTGTTTGTTGATAAATCAAACCAGTTTGACTCCTTCAAATATTATTTGTATTCGAAAGTCATTGTACTTTTGTTTCCCTTTTCCTTATCTTAAGTCATTGTGGAAATTATATTCAAATGATTCTTCTTTATCATAACTTCATAAGACAATAACATGAAATTTTAAATTTCAGGTTTTAGTAGATACAGTTTGGGCCATCAGCTACTTAACAGATGGCGGCAATGATCAAATCCAGATGGTAATTGAGTCTGGCATTGTGCCAAAGCTTATACCTCTGCTGTCCCACAAGGAGGTCAAGGTTCAGACGGCTGCCCTGCGGGCGGTAGGCAACATCGTCACAGGCACCGATGAACAGACACAAGTTGTGCTCAATTGTGACGCGCTATCGCACTTTCCTGCCCTACTCTCACATCCGGTATGTTTATGAAGCTTACAAATTTACAAGGTAATCCAAGATATCCTTTATCATACGATCTGGTAGACAATAATAATTACACTCTAGAATAGTGGTCATGTCTATGTTTTTTTTATTGTATAATTACATTACAAAAAACTTCATAACACCAAACCAAAAACATTACAGAGAAACAGCACAATTCAAAATAATACAGGTAAACAACAGGTGGCATTATTGCTGATTAGCTATCTCTTCCAGACAAACTTAGTAAGGGCATAACAACACATATGTGTAACACAATACTCTAAATAAAACTAAAAATGGTTTATGTCAAATTAATTGGTCTTTAAAATAATGTGGTCACATGGGTCTTAATACATACAGAAAAAGACTGCGGAGCCGGAGCCCCATGTACTTCTGCTTTCAGTTAGCAAGAGAATATACTCTCTTACCAAACACATGTCCTCGCATGTTACTTAAACTCATTCAAAACGTCAGAATAAAACTTAAAATATGAATGAAAAAAAACAATTGTTGGATGACAACAAAAATATCATCCATCCTTTGTATTAATGATTAAAAAAAATGTTTGTTTGTAATCACAGAAAGAAAAAATCTGCAAAGAAGCAGTTTGGTTCCTTTCAAACATCACAGCGGGCAACAAGAGGCAAGTCCAAGCAGTCATTGATGCGGGACTCTTACCGAAGATCATTGAAAACCTTGGCAAGGGAGAGTTCCAGACACAGAAAGAGGCGGCGTGGGCAGTTTCTAACCTAAGCATCAGCGGCACCAAGGAACAAGTGGCTACCCTCATCCACTGTGGAGTCATACCACCCTTCTGCAACCTACTCAGCTGCAAGGACACGCAAGTCATCAATGTAAGTTACTGACTCTATAAATGAAAGACTTCCAATGCCTAGACATTGTCCTTCCACTAGCTGAATGAATGAATGAAATTAATGTTTTTTTTACTCTGATATATTCTGTTCTGTAGCAATCTGTGCAATGACACAATAAGCCTGTTGTTTGTGTTCTTTGTAACCGTCATCTAAGTAGGAGAGAGTTCCAATTACTGTCTTCAACTTGCCTGAAAGTACAGACAAGCTGTGTCGTTTAAGCCTGTGGTGAGTCAACCTCCCAGCTCCCTCTAGTTTGCTTACCAGCTCATTGTCATGCCTAGGTAGTCTTTTCTGGTAAGATTTGCTGTATGTGGCTATCTCATGCCTGATGGCGTTGAGTATGGAATTAATGATGTAAAATAGAAACTAACCGTCAGTTTACTTTCTCTAATTAATATGATGGTATCAAACTTATGACTTTAAAACTCAAAATATACATATCAGTAATACTCCTTGAGGGATTCCTTAAGTGGTCAAATCCACTTTTTTTGAGTTATTTTTTCCTTAGAGAAAGAAAAAGTTATATCATCCTTAATCCTGTATAAAAGTAATTTAAAACATATCTTACTCAGTTACTCGGTATCAGTTTACAACCTTTTGCAGCAAACAGGAAGTGTAAGTCTTATGATTATTATATCATCTATTGCGAGACAGTCATTTAACCTTTAATTGACGATGTGGTTTCAGAGCACTCAATGTAATCCTTAGTCCATGGCAACATAAAGTTAAAAATAATAATGACATCTGTGAGACGTATACCATTGCTAAATCCAACATTGTAAATCAAACTCTCCCAAATCCATATTAGAGATATTTTTTTTTTACACTAACCAATTGCTATTACAAAAATCATTTTTTTTTCAATTGGTCCATCAGGATTTTGTTTTTTCAACAGTTCCATCATTTACTTTCTTTGTAATTTATTTACATTCAACAAAAGGACAGTTCCACATGCCACTTTCAATATTCATTTTAATTAGGTGGATATCAACTAATATAAAAAGATAGTTTATATTTGGTATTCTAATCTTTGCTTACAATAAAATGGCCACAAGTGCTGTCTCTCAGAAATATTAAATTATATGGGTCACGCAAAATATTGTCTCGCGGCATCATCTTCGTTAACAAATTGGTTCAAGGTAGTTCATTGGCAAATAACGATTAATAAAGGCACTAATAGACCGGAGCATAACGAGCAATAACACGTGTCAAACTGAATAATGAAATTTAGACATGTCCAAATGTGTCCACTGTCGGCACTAAAAGAAACAATAGAAATGCATACCTTTATGTGGTTAATGTGCTTTACGTACGAGATACGATATTAGAAATATATATATACCCTCATCATAACATCTCACATTTTAGCTCACTGAAGTGAAATGAACATGAAAAATATAACCGTAGGTATTTAGATGAGAGAGCCAACTTCTAACTTCGTTTCTAGACAGATTCACAACTTCAGCTTCAAAATGGATAAAAACCCCGATATATTTGGCGACCGATCAGAGCTGATCTCTTAACAATTAAATTCCCCAGGTGGTCCTGGACGGGCTCAGCAACATGCTGAAGATGGCGGGCGACGGCGCCGTGGAGGTGGCCAACCTCATCGAGGAGTGCGGCGGGCTCGACCGCATCGAGGCGCTGCAGTCGCACGAGAAGAACGAGATCTACAAGATGGCCTACGATATCATTGAGCAATACTTTGGCGATGAGGTAAATACACAATTCACTACGTCTCATCATCATCATCATCATCATGTCAGCCGAAAGACGTCCACTGCTGGACATAGGCCGCTTTCCACTCAGACCGGTCTTGTGCTTTCCGCATCCACCGCGTTCCCGCGATCCTTACAAGGTCGTCACTCCATCTTGTTGGAGGCCTACCTACAGCTCGTCTCCCGGTCCGCGGAAGTCGTCTATACTCGAAAATCTAATTAGATTCCAAAATCTGACAGTTCCCATCTTGATTATTTCTTTATTAAAATATTATTTCATCACAACATAGTATAAAACAAAGTCGCTGGCGCTGTCTGTCCCTATGTATGCTTAAATCTTTAAAACTACGCAACGGATTTTGATGCGGTTTTTTTAAATAGATAGAGTGATTCTTAAGGAAGGTTTATATGTATAGTTTGTATATGTTTATATATGGGCGAAGCCGCGGGCGGGTCGCTAGTAAACATATAAATGAGAACTCGTGTAACCAGTAATATTAGGGTCAGTTTAATTGATAAAAATACCTACACTTAAACCAAAATGCAGTAATCACAGCGAATGTGCGTCGGTTGAGGTTAGGATTTTGGAATCTAATTACAGTTTCGAGTATAATCTTCATTAATAGGATCTTAATTTTTATAAGCTAGTTCATGTTGTAATCAGAACTTCAGCGCTCAGTGCCTTTCTTCTGTTATAAACTAGTTGGAAAGGACAGATATATTGGAGCGAGGAACTAGTCACAGCTGTGCTGTGGGTCCATTTTACTCTATAAATTCATATCGCTTTTGACACGTTACACGTTATAGTAATGGCGGCCGAGTTACGATAACATTTCAAAATAAATATGGTTTTACCAAGCAAAAGAGCCTTTGATGAGAGGATTTGCAAGATCAAGTACTATTCTCAATAACGTTGATTCGACCTCTAGGCGGCTGCCACTGCTAAGGGATACAACAATGCAAGGTTTCCCTTCTTTAAATCGTGTAGCCGGTCTATATGTATATCTAGGCGCATACATCTTTGCGCATCATCATCAGCCAGCATAAGCAGAGAATCGAATTCCGGGGACTTTAAGACTGCGCCGAGCGTCCAGTTAATGACTACGCAATTTATAGGGTATTTGACATAACTTTTAATAACGACTCTCACCCCCACCTTTTTCCGTTAAGTTGACTACACGAAGGTCAAAGGTTATCGAACTTTATCATATATGCGTTACATTTTATATTCATTTGTACAACAGAAAACATTCTTCGATTTTAAGAAAATGGCTCGGTGCAGTCTCAAAACATCGGTTATCGTCCTTTAATTCGTCTTTACCTTTACATTGTTAGATGCAAACCGACAGACTTCTCGAATGAGCAAACTTAGGGCCTTCTGGGAGAGCTGGAGTAACGCTATAGAAGTTGGTGTCAGTCTCCTACTGGCTGTTGTACGCGCGACTAATGGTGTGCATGTGTGCAGGAGGAGGACGCGACGCTGGTCCCGGCGGCGGCGGAGAGCGGCTTCCAGTTCGACCCCGCGGCGGGCGGCGCGCACGACGGCTTCCACTTCTAGGGCGCCCGGCCAACGACACTAATATGGCAGCGGGGCTGGGAAGCAGCCCACGGGGCTTACACGAAAAACGATCAAAACAAAAAGGCATTATAACACAGGACTCCGCTCCCCTATGCTGCCTTCTTCTTTCGGACGGCAGACGAGCTCCGTGGACACGGTTTCTGCTTTCCCGCTGCCATACTCCTGTCCTTGACTACACGCAACCCGAACGCCCGCTCCGTGGCATCGTCGTCATAATCCCGAGTTCCACGCCGGTTGGACTCGAAGCGATCAGCAGCGATGTGTGGCGATCACGTCCCGGCGGCGGCGGGGCTGCGTCGCTCGAGTTCAATAGTTAAGAGTGGCCTCCCCGCCGCCGCTTGGGTTGGAATCTATCGTCAAACTTAAAGCTACGGACGTCTGACGCTGACGCCTCCTAGACTTCTCTGCGGAACGAACATAGACGTAGGAAGGTTAATAGTGGAGCTATCATAAATTAATACTGTGCCTCGCAGAGATGTAACTCGTGGCAATCATAGACGCTTAATTAAACGGCGACGTGTAAAAGTTCGTTTGATACCAGATTACACGAGTGTGTAAATAATTTATTCTACGTTAATTTATGACGAGAACTTGACAGCTGTAATGATGAAATAATAGATGTATAAAATTTTAATCAAACGGGCTTTTACCGTGCTTGCAACGGATTGCAAGACAACCGCGGTATAGTGCAACTAATGCTGATTTTTCAATGTTTTTGTTGATCTATACTATATGGATTGTAAAGTGTTTTTTAACGATTTGTTGTTGATATACGCTAGACTTGTTTTTCTCGAAGTATTGACTGGGAGCCCTTCGTCTGCTTGGAGCGGCATTTTGACGGAGTTACATACGCACAATTAATAATACTAATATAATTCGCGGGTTGTTGTATATTCTATACCGTACTATAATGTACTGATTTTGTATGTAACTGTGTCACAATTTCGAAATGTCTAAGTTAATAATAGGTAGTGGCAATTTTATTAATACCTTGTGTAAAATAAGTCTATATTATTGGAAATTTTGAAATATGATCGTCGTCGCATATCGCTAGAATCAGGCTCGCAGCGGGAGCTCCGGGGCGGCGCACTAGTGTAGTTATTAAGACTAAGTAAGCGACTTCCGCGAGTCGGTCAAGCAAAAAGGCCTTAGCACCGTAATTCGTTGTAAAATTCGCGTTGTAAAGTAATGTTATGTAATCTGCCGAGCTCGTCGGTGCTACGGCTTCGTTGTGATATCTCTAATGTGATGAAACTCTATTGTTTGAATTTTTCATCTTGTTTTATCGATTTCGTATTATATTAATTTGATGGACAAACACGAAGTGGATAGCTTTAACGTAGGCCGGTGTGAGCGGCTTACCTACTAGCGTATTCTGCTTATGGACCGACCGCTTTTGATATAACATAGTATTTATGTTTCAATTTTAACTCCGAACGTATCGTGCCGGTTGAGCGGCTCCCAAATTATGTTCAGTCTGACATTGAGCCCATTTGTATCTATATCAATAAATTCTGTCCAATTTACCAGCTCTTTTATTTGTTGAAACCTTGTTACAGTACAAAAATCTGTCATGGAATTACTTCAAATACTTTAAAATATTGATATTGTTTAATTGACATAATATAGGTACTACAATTAAAAATTAAAACTAAGCTACTCAGACATTAAAGATTTAAATAATAATCATCCTCATAAAAATAACACCCCCTCTAGCAGTTCCGATCGCGGCATGGTCCATATATCGTTAACGGTTACAGAATACAGGGGCTGACTCGTGGTCACACCAGGTTGTCACACCACCGCTATTCGCTTTGGTCGGAAATACGACAGAAATCATTTTTATTCCGCAAAAGTAGGTAGGGTAGGTTCGTTAGGTATCTTTAGATGCCCGAAGGGCAAATCGCTCAGAAATAGGAGCCCTGCCAGGCAGGGCTCCGTCGGATAGCAGTGGTGTGACGAGTCTGCACCCGAATACCAGTTATATAGCGTAACCGAAGCGTGAAAACAGTTCTATATTTTGCCATGGTAACAACATTACAGTTGTTTAATTATTACACCATTGTTACGCGCATGAAAAAAGTCGATGGTGTTTTTTTATAACATGTGTACAAATACTAAAAATATTGTATTTCAATAACAGGAGCTTCATTAAAAGAATTAAGAAAAGATCAATAAAATTTTAGTTCGGCTGGCAATATGGCGGCACCAAAATGTCTTTTGGTGAATAAAATTGACATGTAATTTTTTATACTTTATTTTTCGAAGTATATAAAACAAGAAATGTGTTAATCTCCAGAATATTTAAATTAATAAGCTTACCATAGAGCATAATATTTAATTATCACAAAAAAACTATAAATCAACTAATAGACTATGGCTTAAGAACTAAACGAATTTCGACAAACTTAGTAGTCCCATTTTATTCTCCAGTAATTTTAATCACGTCGTGTTTGCGTCAAATCCGGTAGTTCTGATTTTTTTCTGACTTGTTTATACTATTGGCCCAATGAATAATCCAAGTTAGTGACCTCGAGCGCCGAACGCAACTTTATGAAATTAAAAAAAAACCGCCAAAATTTCGGACTTCAGATTTTGGCGATTAGGACTAGTTTTTGAAAGTAGTTTCTCGAGACGTTTTTAAAGCAAACTTAATTTGCTACCATGTGAGACTAAAGTTGTCTCTATAGACCCAACCGTTTTTGAGATAAAGATTTCGAACTTCGCAATTTTTTGCAATTACTGCGTTCTGTTAGGGGTAACATAGTTCACTTTGTGATACCAGCAGAACTACTGGATATGACGCACACTACGCCGTTCTTTGAATCCCCAATTATACTGGTGTATTATGCTTGTAGAAAAAGTTATGTATGTAACTGTACTGTAAGAAATTCATTATTGTCAGTTACTATAACTAACGGTAAGAGATACGGTATTAGAAATATATACCCTCATCTGTTATTTATTAATAATAAACCAAATATGCTAGATAATATATAGATCGATATATCACAAATACGTTGCCGAGCTAAATTAGGTCCTGGCGATGTTAAATGTTAAATGAGAGTACCTCTACCAAGAAGCCGAGCGATACAAGCCAAGTAGTGAACAGTCTGTCCACCCGCACTACGTTTACCAAGACGCGGTCTCCACTCTAGGACACTTACACCAGCGGTTATTGGTTCTGTTATAGATGAGGTACCATGTATGTTTATGGGACTTTAAAAAGGAATTGTACTAAAGGGCTTTACTCACTGCGCCCGATACTTGTCGCCGATACGATCTATAACTATGCAATTTGAACGCGTGATCGGGTGCAGTGAGTACAGGACTTTATTAAAGGCTTTATTGATAAGTTAATGTGTTTTGTACACTTGCTTACTCGATGCACAACCTTTCACTTTTCTCAATCTCAAGGGTTAGCTGGAAGAAATCCCTAAGGGATAAGTTCGCCTTTGTACATATTTTTATATTAATTGGTTTTTCTTTTGTACAATAAAGTTTTTACATACATACTTAAAACGTTTTTTTTTACTTTGCTCTGCTGCTAAGTTAGGCTACGTACGCTACGACACAAGTATTATAAAAATCCAAAAAATGCTAGAATTACACACAAAACACATCCATTATATTACTTCTCTAATTCTAATTTAAATCAATGCCTTTCACTCCTGTTAAGGTGTATTTCGCCAATGTCGAGATGTATAGATAATCCCATGGACTTATTAGAGAAATAAGTCCATGGTTATTACTTATTACACGCGATGACAATTGTTCTGTATATAAAAGAGTGTTTTCTCTAACGGACTAAAGGAAGAAGCACATGCGGTTAGCGTCACATTAATTATTCTTCCCAACGCTGATGACATGTTCATAATGTATAACTCAAATATATAAAAAGGTAGTTTCAACGCCAATGGTTGAAAAATGCGTCACAGCAAACAACTCGATATATATATTAGTACTACATGGGCAGGTATACAAGGTTCCAATTCCCTTTGCTTTTTAGCTATCATTGGCGTCGAGTGATGACTTGTGCATTTTATAATGTTGTTGAAAAGGTGGTATTTAACTTAACCGCCTTGAAGTGGTTGTACAATGCAATTATGACACAAATGTGCATAAGATCCTAATTTATAATAATATATGATAGTCTGTAGATTATATGAAAGGCAAGGAATCGGCGCTGGCGCCATAAGTCTTGTCCAGATGCAGCGCATTCTTCTGCAACAAATAAAATATCATGAAACCGCATGTAGTGCACGACACGCTGGCGTGATTAATCAGTTTACTCCGCCCAGTCCTAAGTAAGTAGTTCGATTATGTAACTGTTCGGACGAAATATGTATATACAGGGTTGTTGGTAAGTCGACCTATTCCCCTCTAGGGGTAATGGGGGAGATCATTTGCAATAATTTTGGGGGTATGTCCCACTTTTTCCATGGAATTACGAATTATAATAATACTTAATACAAAATGAGAAGTTCCATGGATGGAACAAATGGGACATACCTACCCAATTTTGGTCCCAATACCCTACGCAAAATTAAGTAAGTAAATTATTATGTTTTTGTGTCATTATTATTGGATAAACTGATAAAAAAAACATGTTTTCTTTTTACTTTTTGGTCTCTCATTCTTAAACTTTATTTTTTAACAAAAAGCTTAAATTTAAATTATCTGAGAAATGGTTCACTTTTGCATAGAATATTATGGGACCAACATTATTGCAAATTACCTCTCCCATAACCCCTAGAGGGGAATAGGCCGACTTACCAATAACCCTGTATATTTTATATATAGATATCCTGGCGACGAAGCTTTTGGAAAAGCTGGATTTGATCCTATTCTGAGAGGTAGGTTTAGGTCATATTAATGTTTTGGCAGACCCGAAGGGCAAAATTAAGCACCTAGACATAGGAGCCTGTCGATTCCTAGCCAAATCGAACTATTAGTAAAGGGATAAATGCTCAAAATTATAATAATAGACAGCTGAGTGGTAAAAGGTCGAATGCAGAAAAGCTATTGCATTGGAGATGGTGTTCTAGGTAGACTACTGTGTGTACGATAAACAGGGAGGTCCATGGTATGTATGTTTTGTATTAAGTTGGAATTTTTATATAATTGTACGCAATAATTAAACGTACGTTTTTAAGTGTGCTTCTATACATTTATAAAAATAAATTAAAATAAATTTGGCGTATTGTCCCAAATCTGCCTGTACCGTTGTGACCGGCAGTCTTTTATTTTTATTGTCATCAACGGACGTGTATGTATATTTGTTAAGTCCAAACCAATTTTCTTTAAAACTCGGGGCGAAGTCATGCAACGTCGGACGAGAGTGGACGTTATGAACCGGTTGTATAAACCTCGTTGCTTTAAAGCCATCTACTCCAAAAATGTATTTAACATGTGCATTAACATCTATAATGCCTTACCTGAGGACATACGGTTGCTCCAGGGAAATATGTTTAGAAATAAGTTGACAAACTGGCTATTTGATAGGTGCTACTACAATGTTAAGGATTTTCTCGAGCGTAATATTAATATTAATGTTAATTTGTAATTTTATTTTAATTGTTGACATTAGATTATAATTTTATTATATTTTTATTATTTTTCAACTTTACATTTATATCTTAGACCTTAACTTGACATTTTATTAATATTTGCACGCCTGCATGCAGGCTGAATACACTGGACGTTTATAATAATGTTTACTACCACTTAAGATACTGTATTCAGCAAATATTTTTTTTTGATTTGATTTGATTTTGACAAACAGGCTGACGGCCCACCTGATGGGAAGTGTTCGCCGCCGCCTATGGAAATTTGCATCGTACATATCAGGTTTAATTTAATCTTGGATTTATAAATATGATAAACTTGAACACTGCCTCACCCTCTTGCTGTAGCAAGCGAAACACTTGACGTGTCCCGCGTAGGACTCCTCGGACGCCTGGGACGACAGCGCACGCGCCTCCAAGCGCCCGCGCAGCGAGTCCTCGTCGTAGAACACGCCCACTTTGTGGCGGAAGCTGAAACAATTATAAAGTCGGCAAGGCATAATATGAGTGAACTGTCAGGGAGTAGTTTTGCGCTTCATATAGCTCGAAAAAATGATCACTGTGTTTGGAGTGAAGCATTGGCAACATGATCCAATCTTTACCTTCTAATGGGGTGGGTGTGGAAAATATTGTAGTGTATGTCTGTGACAACACTCACAAAGTCGATATGTTTGTCAAGCTATACCCTTGTTTAGTCAACGCCAAAATTAGATACTTACTCGCTTTTCTACTTTATCAAAAACATTAGTTACTTAGGCAACGGTTGTTCCCAGCGATTGTCCAGCCGCTTGGTCTGCATGACGGCAGTCAGCCGCTGCAGCAAGCTGTAGTTGTCCCGCTCGATGCGGCGCCGGCGCTCCGCCTCGCTCTGCCACTTCTTCAGCTTCACCGACACGTGCGCGCGCGCCGCTGGAGCGCGCACGTCGATCGCTGGAAGCGCTGACTTGACCTGGGGTCATTAAAGCTGATTTAACAGCGTAAATTTTCGGTGCTAATAACAGATATTTCTGGGTAGATTTTATATGGAGATTGGAGATACGATTTTATACGGATTAATCCGCCATAGTTACGACGTAGAAGTAACATGTATATAAGATATTATAACTTTGAAAGTTTGTGTGCGTGTGTGTTAGTTTGTTACTTCTGCACGCCGTTACGGCTGGGACGGGTTTGGATGAAATTTACGCGAATGAAGTCGCAGGCAGAAGCTATATGTATATGTATAAGATTGAAATTAGGTCCTTTCTGCAAGTGCCATTTTTACAAGCCTTTAACTCTACGCCTTTCTGATATTGGGTAAAATTTTGCGAACAAATTTTGAACTATTTCCCGTTAGTATACATTATGTTATGATGACAATGCAATACACTATAATGGTCAAGAAAAGCTGATCTAACGATGGCGTCGTAAGGTGGCAACAGGATCTCCGATTTACTTAACGTGTAGACCCACCGAGTGCTCGTTACTTTAATGTTGATAAGCAAATGACCTTCTGCTGGAGTTTCACGCAGCGCTTCTTCTCCGCATTGATGGTTTTGTCCGAAGGGCTAGTAGATTCACTCCATATTACCGACGTGTAAAAGAGCTCTCATAGGCCAATTTACTGAATAAATATTTTGTTTTTTTCGATTTTTGTGATGTGATGACTGAGCAAATAGTGTACAGTTTGCAACAAAAACTTGTCACTTTGTAAACTGTCATTTTTGACAGAAACTTCTTGTTACTAACAGCGATGAAAGGATAACTTTTTTTCTACCATTCAATGAAAATTTTGGTGCAACATGAACTGTGAAATGTATACATATTTCCATTATCAATGCTCTATTGTACATCATACCTTTGCCCGATGATCCTGGAACCGGCGGTCCTCCCACGGCTGCACCAGCAGCTTATCACGTCGAGATAGCATAACTTAGATGAACCAACTTCAAGTGAAAGTAAAGCTCCTACTCATTGATTCAACAACTGTTGCTATATCAACGTAGCGTAGGCTGATTAGTTAGGTCAATGTTCCTAAAATGGGCCGTTCACGTGGTTTTCAATGAACTCTAAACACTTTTGCCGTCTGATTGATGTTGATACCATTAAGTGACCAGTTAACATTTTTGTATTTCTGTACACATACATAAACTCACGCCTTCATTCCCAGAGTGGGGTAGGCAGAGCTAAAGAATTACCAACAAGTCTTAAAACTTATTTATAACTCCGTAACCACATTTTGCACAAATAGGCTAAGATGTTTCCCAGTGTATTAGTGACAGGTTGCAAGTCCATCGCCTAACAGTACTACAAGCCTTTATTCCCTTAGTCGACTCTTACGACATCCACGGGATGACATGGAGTGGCACTATTCTAACCCGGCAACCACACGGGAAACACGGGGTGTATTTCTGTATTCTTCATTAAAAACAAAAATTAGCTGAAAAAAAATCATTCGGATACGTCAAATGGTTTTTGAGATATTGAATTCTTAACTTCGTATGCGGCTCTTGAAACCCGGCGGCTAGTGCTTCTTCTTCTTCTTCTTGTTCAGCCTATAGCCACCCAATGCTGAGTGTAGGCTGGTGCTTACGGACAGACAATTTAAACAGGCTACTTTTTACGCTTAAAAAGATATTAGGCCTGTAAACTTACTCAATCAAATAAGTAGAATTAAAACTACTGGGTCTATTTGAATGAAACAGAAACTGACATTCTTCATTGTATGTAATATTTTTTACATTTAAAATGTATAGCCCCAATAATTAATTGACTACGGCCTCCAATAGAAAAGGTAAAATGAAAGACATTTCGCAAATTAATAAATAAATTATATAATTAAATATTATACACTGCACTTACAATGGTATCATATCATGCTCGTTACTTGAGGGAATATACACGAAAACGTTCAAACACATGGTTACAATACAAATAAAAAAAAATACACTTTGAGCAATAAAAAAATAAAAAACTCAATCACTCTATATTATCTATGCTTAACTATGTATCAATACAGAGCTGATAGCCATATCCGGTGGTTGGTACTTTGGCACCGAATATTACACAACAGAGCAATCAGAACGGGTCACTATCCGTACAATTTACCGTACAACTTGACCAGCTTCCATTGCCCTTTAGTGTTTTTTGCTGTTAAAATTTTAAAAGCGTTAGGAATGTAATTTTGCGTTATTCCTCTCTACGTTTGGCAATGTTTATAGAGTAAAGCTTTTGTGTAAGGTTATTTATTGCTTTGTTAACAAACCAATGGTTATTCTACGATTTTGACGTTCCGATTTTGTTACCATTAGACTTTTGTGCTGGCAAGTGGTATAACATCTAGTAGGAAGACTAGTTATGTGGTTTAGAATTTGTTATTAACAATTTGTGGCAACGAACTTGGAATCAACTTTCATTCTCGATTCTAACGTAGTCATTATGTATCATTATAATATGTACATCAACGGCCATACTACCCTTCTAGCTTTCGCCGTATCAGCAGTCTATATTACTGAGTATAAAACGTATTAAATATATCAAAAAGATCTCATTAGATATCGGACTTAGGCATATGACTTGACTTGATATTTCTAAATGCTTGTAATTGTTTTTTATACACAATTTAATAATCATACGCCAAAGGTGAAATCAAAGTAGACTTTTAAAAGGGTGTTTTCCAAAAAAAAAAAAGAACAAAAATGAGGTACAGTTTCAATCAGTCTGTCAATAGTCATTATTATACCTATCTACAATCGCATCAACGAATTACAAAATTAATCATACACTTTATCTACAGTCTATTTTTTCTTACTTGAGCTAACGTGTAAACAAACATCACTCGATCACATAATATCACGACATTTCGAAAGAATCACTCAATATATGGTACCACAAAAACTAAAAGACATTACTTTAAACACAAACGAATTCATTTCTACTAAATATTGCTTTAAATTGTCCTTACAAGTAACATATTTTAATAAAATAATAATTTCCACGAAACTCTCTCTCACAGATTATCAAAACCGAATGTCAGTTTGGCATTTCATTTGTAGGGATGGGAAGAAGTGAATGAATTAATGATTAAGTGAAGGTTTAACTGTTTGGAGGTTTTAATATACAATATTGCAAACATAAATGAATATAATTATCTTTTTAAACTAAATAGTTAGTGAGTTATTATTATGTGTATAGGATATGACATGATGATGTATCTACGGATGACTGAATAAAATATTTATAATAAAGCGTGTTGTGTTATTGAGTACATAATATCGTTATAAGTAGGTATCCACATGCAATTGTAGTCTATAAAATTCACTATATCAATCATATTGAAGAACCCAACCCTTATACGTATTTCACTCATTTCATTCATTCACTAAATAAATTTACATATTCACTCCATTATTCCCATCCCTATGAAATGTCAAACTTTAAAGATACGCCATATTTGTTTACTACTTAGCTCAAGTAAGAAAAAATAGACTATAGTTATTACATTGTATAAACAATCTATTTTGACTGTATATCATTGGGCAATATTTTTTAATATCTAAACTAAACTAATAAAGCTGGGCTTCTCCCTTTTCCATTGCAAACAAATCCTAATAATAACTCGACAATCAAACTAAAGTTTTTTTTGTAAACCATTTTTAGGAAACAGATAAGATCAAAATATCTACAATAAAACAATATCAAAAACATGTACAGTATATCCTAATGCATCTATTTAAAGTAGATCAATCACTAACCACTCACAATGTATGCCCGAAGGGCGAAATGCCCACAAACAGGTGCCCGGCCAATGTATGACATCCGTGAATGTTACAATAGATGCATTAAGTATACAAAACCACATTTTACCTATACGACACCTCATTGATATTTGTCTAAATACGTTAGGAAAACACCCTTTCAGCCTACACAGTCCTACCTTAATCTAATTCGCATACAAAACCTGTCTACACTTGGTGTATTACAATCTCGTAACAAAATGGAGTACAAAAATAAGCCTTCGGGCTATTTTAATACTTCGAATGGAGTGTCGGTCACCGTGGACATTGCCTGGCGGCTTGGTATCCCTAATGCCAAGGCAGGTTCACATTAGGCACGCAGGGCATTTAAACGGCCGACCTTAAGTCACTTAATTGAAGATTAAATCGTGCCTTAGTGACGGTTTTCGATACAAAAGTTTGAAAAAGGAAGTAGGTAGTCTCTAAAATGCCTCTGTACGGCGGTTATTAACAATTACAGTATTTATTTCAAGTCCTGTTATATGTTGACTACTATAGTGTTTTCAATGTACGAAGGCGTAACCCGCATATCAAATTGATATTGCAATGTTGTGTCAAGTTACGTAAAATCAAATAGCGAGGTTCGTTGAAAACACTATCCGCTTTTCATCAACGAGCAATAGCTAGTGTTATGACGTTTGAATTTGACAGAAAGGGACAAAGAATACTTGTATTAAATAGGTTTATTGAGAGTTTAGGATACAGGGGGTATTATTCGAAAGTGCTGCTTGCTTTAAAAAAATGTATAGTTTTTGTTATTATATTGTGCAAGCCCACCTAATATAAACCTACCTTGAATAAATAACTAAAAATCGCATCCACGACAGTTTAATCTACAAATCCACACTACATTAAGTTCAAAATAATCGAACTGAAATCGTTACTGTGATACATTGCATTTTAAGTTAACATATCTACAAAATTAACATAAATATATTTTTAAAAAAAACAACACGACAGCTGCCGTCGTTCTCGAGTTAATATTTATAATGTGATAGTATTGGTAAATCACTCAGAGTTTGCGTTCATGCGGGTACGTGGGTCCATTTTGTTCTGAGTCAGTTGTGTTACTTTTACTCGTACAACTACACGCAAAGACCGCATCCCTCGAGGGATTTACCTATACTTGTAAGCGAAGCGTTGACTTGTGATGCAGGCGTTACTGACTAGTGATAGTCACATCAGTGGAAATCGACTGAGATTCAAACCCACGACTGTAGTTTAAATGACATAACAAATTGGAAGACTTTCGGGGTGTAGAGGATCGAACTAACGCGAAATATTTATAATTGTTTATCAATCATAATACCAAAACCGATATCGCATAAAACCCTTCCAAATCATTACTTTTGAAGTCATTACAGAGATTTTAACAAAGTTTTGCGTTACGCGTTCTTTGTCATTTTATTTTCGTAACTGAATATTTCACAAAAGAAATCTTCAATTCGACCCATCACTCACTCATGTCAGCCGACAGACGTCCACCGCTGGACATAGGCCTCCCCCAAGGCTTTCCACTCAGACCGGTCTTGTGCTTTTCGCATCCATCGCGTTCCCGCGATCCCAATTCGGCCCATGCCTAACCCATTTTTCAAGTTTTTTGTTCGTTTATATTACAGTGAGATACAAGTGTTATAACTTTCTTAGAAGGGACATACATCTCATAACAAAATATGGGTTCGTTTGATTATTTTCAGCCTATAAAGAACCTTAACCCGACGATAATAATGACGATCTTAAGTAATGAAGCCAAAGATACATTTTCGTCTATTCTCGACACCTTTTTTGGTGCTTATATCTGCGTCTAAATTGTTGATCGCATTGCCATGTCAGTTTAAACTACAATCGTGTCCATCACTGGGACCTAATTCGTTGTCACCTCTAAGTTAGCGGAAAGTTAGTCTAAATTCATACTAATCAGACTTGGCGTACTAAATAGTAAATCACGGTCGTGTATGAGGTGATACTAAAGCTAACATTACCGCTGTTTCATATAAAAAGTACAAAATCCCTTCGTTCCACGACCTTCCCTGAAAATGACTTACATAATAAGTATAATAACTTACATAGCCCAACATCACAACGTATAGCGGGTATGGGTGTGTGTATAAAATGTATTTATAACAATGATCACATAATAGTCATTTGAAGCAAACTAAGATCGCTACGTGCATAATGAGCCGTCTCATTATAACACGGTCACACAATTTGAAATACAGTACTATAAAATCATTTTATTACACTACCGTACTTACGTCAAAACTAACTTACCTAAATAATATGATATAGAAAATGCTCTTAAGTCACTAATAGAGATGCGATAAAGAAGCCAATTTTTGGTTTATTATTGTAATAATTATTTATATATCGGCGTTGCATCAACGCCATTATACTAGGATCGAGGCCGGTTTCGCGATTTCCTGACACGCCGCTTCCAAACACATGAATCGCATGAACCTTCACTATCATTACTGCCACCATAATTTCATTTGATGCTGAATTAATGCATTAGTAACATTGTCTAATTTGTATCTTTAAAAATAGCATTATAACCTGGTGTGGACATGGACTCAGGAGTTTAAAAAAAAGGTTTTTTTTTACTAAATTTTAGAAAAATAACGTACCGTTAAAAATGGTGAAGAGCGTAATTTTAGGCAATATAATAAAAAAAGATTCCTAATATGCTCCCAAAAGTTTGTTCCATGTAGTCCGTTTTGTTACTAAAATTTAATAAATACCTACATTTTTCGGTAACAAAACGGACATTACATGTACGTATAGGGGCATAAAAAAAAGTTTTAAATTATGGTCCAAACCTAAAGATGTAAAAAAAACGGTCTTATTTTTTGAAACTACTTAAACATCGTTTCTTACGCAGTGTAGGAAAAGAGCGAAATCGGCACTAAAGAGTATATTTTAATTAGGGGTTTGCCAACAGATACATTATTATAAAAACACCTCGTAAACTTGTACTATGAAACTAACACGAAAGTAATGAAACACTGTCTCGTTCTTTATGACGTATCTAAATTGTTCTAGCGAACATTTATATTCAACTATACCGCTTAGTAGCTTTAGCAGCCTCATACTGATTTATAAATTGACATTAAATACCGTTTTGTTAAAAAGACGCACGTTTGAAACTGGAAAGAAATTATTCTTAAAAACCACTTAATCGCGAATTATGTGAATGAGACATTCATAAAAAGTTTGAAAATGTAACATGACGATTATTGAAAAAAAATGGGATTGGATATGCTATGCAATAATTAAGTAATGAAATGATCTAATGTGTCTCGAAACGTTACCACGGAAAGCTTGTTTTTGGTAACAAAAAAACAGGGAGTTTTCTAAGTAAAATTATGAAACCCATTGGGAAATTAGTTATTTCATAATTTCAACTCCATGTTAAATAGTCCCTGATTTTTTTGTCGTTACCTTTCTTTGCTCTAGTTTTAATGTCACCACACACAATAAATGCTAAGGAACGCCATGTTTTTATTTTATTTCGCGTTTTGTTGTGTAAGAGCCGAAAAAATGTTTATTATTTATATGTAAATCGGTAACGAAAGTGGAATGTACAAACTTTTTACGAAATGCTGAACCAATTAGAGTAAGTGAATTTTATTTGATTTATTTCTTTTTTTTAAACGTGCGCTTAGAATGTACTAGTGTAAGTTACAAAACGAAGCTGAAATTAGTGGCTGTAATTTCAATAAGGTCTAATCTAGGGTTATATTTATTTATACCGGCTCGTGGAAATTGGTGTCACATTGAGTCCACTGTGTATCGCTCTCTACTTTTCATAGTTATTCGTTTCGTCCTCCACGTTGGACCGATCTACCTAGCCTACTACTTAGTAGTTTAACCTTACGGTTTTTTTTAAGAATATATTTTTGTTAGGATACTAATTTTCCGTGTTTCATTAGTTTTTTTAGTAAGTTAATTTGTTCGTCTTTTTTTCTATATTTAAAGTTGTTTTTATACAATGGATTTTGATTGATTCAACGTGTGGGAGTGGTATTTCCGCCGGAAAAAGTTCATTTTCTTTGGAAAGTTCTGGGTAATTTCTGCTTAGAATCAAGAATACCATTCATCTGAATACAAGGAAAAAATCACAAATTCATCAATTTCGGTCTTGTTACTTTTGCACACCATGTACTTTATGTACTTACCCAATAAAAATGTTGAACAGGCTCACAACAACGTAAATTGAAATGTCATTGTTTAAAAAGTGCTTGTTTGAAGTCTGTTATGGCAAGTGCACGATATTTTCATTAGCGTATTGTATGAGCTTCAAAATAGAAAAGATGTATAAATTGTTCCCTATATCAATAGATGTATTTATCCCAAGGAGAAATAACCCAACATTTCCTGTTGCTGACGTAACTTGTTCTGACGAAAATACCCGAATGACAATAATTAGAAACAAAAGTTCACTCGCTAAATCTAATAATTCAACTAGGTAAATTTCATTCCTCCCTCATCTAATATCTCAAAGGAATCTCTCAGGGTACTGTAATACCACTTCTTACGCTCCCGCTGTTCGTATAATGACTATTGCGAACAAATCTAGCCATACGATATAGTTAGCGTTTAAGTAGTCTCGTTTATTAATACATAGACGGCAGTGTATGAAGTATATTTGCTATTTATGTTTCTTAGAAACACGACAAAAGCCGATGAATATACGTATGTTGTATTTTTATATCTTTTTACACTACCTGAGACGATGCAAATGCCACTTTACGTACAAAGTTTTTTTATCAGTAGCAAAAGCTTACTTTGCCACCGTCTAGATAGTATAACGTCTACTAATAAAACAACTCTGATCCATTGTATGGAGCAAAGTCGTATAAATAAATTTTAAATATTAATTATACATACATATGATATAGTTGCATGGCTGTAGTAGAATATTTTTTGCGAAATATTGTTTTGTAGCTCGGCTAGATTATGGTCGTAATAGTCAATTGTAAACTTACACCCCAGTTACCGCTCTCGAGAGCAGTTTCAGCGAAAAATGAGCTCTAAATCGTGTTATTAAAAGCTAAAGTAAACGGACGCTCACTCCGTGTCCGTACTCCTATATGGCAATACTACTGGTTACAAATTGTTTCAAATTATAATAAATTAATTAAAAAAAAAAGAATTCATATGAATCTGTTATCTTGAATACCTGTAGTTTATACTGAGGCCTGCCGATGGACTAATATAGGCCGATTTAAACAATAAAAAAAAACATATCTAGAATTGGCAGCATCAAATTCTAGCAAATTCAACTTATGGAGCCTTATTAATAAACTGATCTTTGGGATATTCCGATACGTTACCCGGCCACTTCTGCTGCCTTATTATTGATAGTGGTAACACAAGTTTGCTGGGTAACAATATAGGAATAGACCTGATTTTGGGTAACATGCCCATTTCAAGAAGCGTCAAATATGATAGTTTAATTTAAAGTACCTATCAAAGTATTAGTAATGCCATACGGGTCCAGCTAAAAATCAGCGCTGGGGCTTCGTGCCATAGCATCACGCTGAGCTGGAACATTTCGGCTATTTTGTCGTAATTAGTTACAAACAGGTTATACTCCGTTTGTTAAGATACTTAAAAAAAAAAACACGAGATATAGTTCGTCAGCCAATGGAAGCAGGATACTGAGTCGTCAAAGTGCGATGTAACATGTTTTGATTGGCTGTTTAACAATGCCATATGGTTTCGTTTGATTACATTTTTTAAGTTACAAACAGGGTAGGTTTTTAATAGCCGAATATATATTTTATTTATGTATCTTGAAACGAGTGTTTTACTAGATCAATGGATTACCGGAGCGTTAAAACATTTTAGGAGCCTTGACGTATGCACGGACCTCGCGTCCGCCCCCTCGTGGTGTCCCGCGGAGCGCCGGCCGGGCTCAGCAGGGCGGCTCGGGGCGCGGCAGCGGGCGCACGAGGTAGAGCTTCTCGCCCTGCTTGTTGGTGTAGATGGGCGCGCGCTGGTAGTGCGCCACCAGCTGCTCGAGCGCCGGGAACTTGCGCTGCCCGATGCAGTACAGCGAGCCCGACACGTGCACGCGGAAGTGCTTGTTGCGCCCCGGCGCTTTTAGGGACACTGAGAAATCGCCCACCTGGAAAAAAAGAGGGCAAATTCTATGAATGACTGATAAACATCAGTGTAAAGCTTCTGAATCTTAAGGCTTTAGGCTTGGAACTTGAATACCCAAGAGCAGGTATTATAGGATTTATAGAATTTGACCGCCAGAGGATATATTTCAAAGCGTACAAAGTCGAGGGCGTAATTTAGTGCATGAAGTGGAAATTAATAAATTCGATTTTGTCTTATTTTGTTTAAGGCGGTCCACCACAATTCCGCTGTGATTTCGCCAATTTCAATAAAGTGAAAGTATAATCAATAAATAAATTAAATAAATTGTAAAGCCGGACATGGTTCAAACGACCATCTCCCCTCCCCGAAGGTTACCCGTCCTCTCCAGTAGTAATATTTAATGCCTAAATTCTTAAATATTCTAAACAAAATACCAGCAAAATCAGACCCCTCTCTGGTTGATCATAATGAGTTAGAGGACATACATTAAAGCCTCATCAGATCAAATTTAATAATGCCGGAAAGTCGCCGCGTAGCCCCGGAGTCAGACTTTGCGCTCCGTCGATTGTGACGGCAGTAACCAACGGGGCCCAGAATAGCCACAGCCCATCGCCGCCTTTGTACATGGCCTATGAGTAGGTATCCGAGGGAGCCGTACGTTGGTCTCGGAGTCCCGGATGAGGAAGTCCCCGTCGTGGCCGTGCGTGTTGAGCAGCGCGTCGCACTGCGTGCGCGTGATGGCGCCGTAGTACCAGGCGCGCCCCGCCGCGCCGCGGGAGCCCTCCGCCGGCTCGCTGCAGACATTACTCAATTAACCTTCACTGACATCATTTGTGTTACTCTTCATTTACGTTTTGATATAATCACATGGCCATTTGATGACCGAGATGCAGATAGAAACTCACGTGTGTCATAAAATATTTGTATTGAAACTTTAGATTTTTTGGAAAGTTCCTATTTTGTTACCAAGATTTTTACTTTTTTGGTAACAAAATAGGAACCAAAAATTCACAATAATTAACTTGAGCGGTACCTATATGGTACTGGGCATCTATTGTAGGCGGTAAAAACCATTAGTCTGTCATGTATTACGGGAGGGTATAACCTAGTAACTGGCCTCTAAAATACCATTAACTGTCATTTAGTGATCGTTGAATTATCGTCTCTGTTACCGCGCCAATAATCGCGGTCAACAATAGATCAATTTACCCTATTGCGTTTAACTTGGCCACCATTATTGTGATGAAACCAGTAATAAACAAGAACCAACTCTTTTTAATTTTTAATTTAGTTATAAGGACAAAAAAATTGTATGCCACTAAAGGCTGAGCGGCTGTACTGTATGACATAAATAATAAGACCATGATGTAACCCGTTCAATGCAAATAAATTTTTTCATTTCATTTCATTTCAATGTTGGATACTTGATTCATAAGTTACAGAAGATAATGGTTATTAATTTATTTTTATACAATCAATTTATAATTTTATAATCTTTGAATAAAAAATTAAGTGTCCATTATATGGGTCCGTCACCCTACTGTCAAATAAATAAAAGCTATCAAAACGTTGGCAATACAACAACACTGCCCTCCTAAGCCAATTGGCAGCATCTCTGATAAAACTCCTGTAGCAATATCAACCTTATTACTAACAACCATACACCGGATTGACGGGGGCAAAAATGAACCAGTACTATACCTCATCCACGATAACGAGCTAATATAGCGGCCTCTCTTTCACAATTTTGTATGCAGATGAAAAGGACAGAAAAGGGCAGTGGGCGTAAACAATTGCACCTCGCTGTCCGGCTCGGCTTACATGCCGTCGCTTGGAATATTTTCATTAATAATATTTTATATTTATATTCATTATTTTCTTAACGTTTAAAGCAGTGGTTTAGTTTCGACGGTTGTGCTGTTAACATGTTTTGTAAATAAACAACCTTTAATTGACTTAAGATATGCAGTTGGAAATATACCCGGTCAAGCAAGATTTGCTTGGTCGTCTATAGTTAGCCTCGTAAGTCCTGGCGTACTTGTACGAGTGCAGATTGAATTCGAGTTTTATACTAATAAAAATAAAAGAAGTCCAGTAAACAAGCCGAGTCGCAATGTAGGCAGAAGATAATCCAGTAAACGGGCCGAGTAACAGAAAAACAATAGGTACACAAACAAAGGAGAGCAATTAGGAGCGTCCGCACGGTACAATAGACAGAGTAGACTGGTCATGTAAACCCACCCTTTGCACGTGCACCCTGACCAATCACGTGCAACCTGAGTTTTCTAGTATTAGCTCGTTATCGTGGATGAGGTATAGTGATTCATTAAATATCGACCAAGTTTATCGACAATTTTTGTCGTGACATATGGATCTTACATTTCTTGCAAAAGTAAGTCGTACTTTTATCTTCTATGGCTGAATGATCAGCTTTCCATGACGATAAACAATCTTTTTTTCTTTTTAGGCATTTTTAACCGACTTACAAAACAAAAAGGTTCTCAATTCGTCGGAATGCTAAAGAATATTTGTTGTAGTGAATGAATTGGTTATTCAACGTAATTTCAATGGTTGTCAAAAGTGACTCGAGTAAAGGGTTACTATCAGATACCAGTTGTTCAAAGTTGCGATAAGTATGAATAAAAGAGGTTTGCACATCATTAAAAGGTATTCAAACTTGGTTATTACTTATGATAATGATGGATGATTCAAAATTGATTTTTATCCATGTCGATAAACTAAGTCGACATTTAATGAATCACTAGCACATGTACATTTTTGCCCCCGTCAATCCGGTGTTTGCTAACAACAGAGAATTCAAACTACTTTGGTTATTGAATTTGAGGTACTGATTTTTGTACTGGAGGTACCTGTAGGGCATGGCGAGGTAGTCGGCGAGCTCCTGCAGGTAGTTCCGCGGCACGAGGCCGACGCGGCCGCGCGAGTCCCGCGCGCGGTACCACTCGGGGTCCGACGGCGGCCGCTCCACGATCTCCAGCCGGTCGCCCTTCTCGAACGACAGCTCCTGCTCGTTGTTGGATGTGAACGAGTAGAGCGCCACCTGACGAAAAACAAAGACAACATTTTGTTTTAATTAATATACCGTCGGTGATACTACAAAACCGCGTAAGCAACAAATTTATGATAGAGCAAAGTAAACCTAACTGTCTTGCACTTTCACCGACGATACATTGGACTAGGCGAATTTGAGCGCCCCCAAGTATTGACTTACATCTGCTGAAAAGGTACGACTACAGAGACCTTTTTGTCCGATCTATCGAAAACCTACTGAGCATTTCAAAGTCCTTGGTCGTTTTTGAAAGCCTAACTACAGTCTCTTCGGTACGCAGTAATACTTGATATACAACTATGGGATAACATTACTCTTGCAATGCGACGCAAGTAAACGCGAGCTCGGAGCGTCACTGATGCAGAACTATAAAATATCAACGAGAACTATAAATAATCAGAGCAAGGTACTCACAACAATGTCTAAAACGTTCTCCGCCATTGCGTAGGTGTGAACTGGGTCCTCGTTGTCGCCTTCTTCGCTCGTGTAGTTCGAGGGGAACCTGGGGATATATTGTTCGTGTGAACAGTTGTCCTTTAATAAGGAAGGGAGTCCACAAACCCCAGCATCCCACCCCAGCAGCACCAGGACTCCCCCTATTAAAAAGTATGACAACCGTAAAGGACTGTCCACATCACCCCGCGGCCGTGTCGTGTAGCCACACGTGACACGACGCGGGACCGCACCGTTCGGGCACGACGTGTTTCTCCATCATCACAGTTACAGCTAGTAAAATTCTAAGCATAGAGGCATGCCATCTTATACCTTAGATTAAGAACGCATTAATGTTTCATGGGCCACGTACCACCAGATTCTTCGTAAGTCACAGAACAATTACCGTTTTTTTTAATGGTATAGTAAGGCAAACGAGCACACAGGCCACCTGATGGTAAGTGGAAACTGTGACCCATTGACATTCGCATTCACAAGACTGCAAATGCACTGCCAACCCTAAGGACTAAGATGGAATGCCTCTATGCTAGTCATTTCACCGGCTGTCTTATCCCCAACCCGGAATACAATAATGCAAACACTGCTGCTTGGCGGTAGGTTAATGGACCATCCGTTATCACCATCCAATTACCAATTAGAATCCTGCTGCATTTGTAAAAAGTCAGTTGATCATGCTGCAGTACCCAGAACAGCTGCAATTCCACGTAGAAGACAACACCTTTATCATATTTATGTGCTATATTTGCCTTCACACTACAGTGCAACGTTTCTAATTCTGCCTCTAATCTAATCTGGTTTTTTTGTACTATTCTACTGTGTTGCAGTGTGTTTTTATCAAATAAGTGACATGAGTTTGAGTTTTATTTATGATTAAAGCCAGGACTCACCAGCCAGTATGTCCCTGGTACTGCCCCCGCCACCAGCCATCATTGCTCTTCTCAAGAATGAGGATTCTAGTGCCCTTGGTGAGAGACAGTTCATCAGGTTGCTGGGCCTGGTAGTTATACTTGACGACGGCGGTGCCGAGGGCCTCTGTGGGCTCGACGCGCCGCGCGCCTGGGGACTCCGGGCCTCCGCCGCGGACCGGCGAGCTGTTTGAAGGTAGGGTCTTCGAGCCAGACCCTTTTTTCACTTTTTTCTTAATACTGGAACAGGCAAATGTTTCAAGGTCAATATTTATTCAAGATGTAATTCTATCAAACTGCAGTCCTATCGCATAACCCAGTTAGCTTAGTGTAGGGTTTGTTACCATTACAATAAATACAACAAACTATCTTTAAAAATCATAGGTAGGTATTACGATTTTTTATGTATTACTCTATCAAAACCCAATCAGCCCCGCTATCCCTGGCCGCGACAGCAGCTACGGTAACGGCGGGTCAAGGGGTGTGAAGAATAAGATAGGAGTCGCCAGGCCCCCAGCAAGGTGGTCGGATGACATCAGCTCTACCGCGCAGGCCCAATCTGGGGGAGATCCACCGCAAATCGGTCCTAGTGGAGGAAAATTGGAGAGGCGTATGTACGGTGGGCGCATATGCGCAGAAGAAGAAGAAGAGTATCTATATCTGCGTCTATATCCTGCATTTGATTTGCAGTTTAACAATAATGTTACTATTTTTATGTCATATCACATTTATCAGGATTAAATTCATTGTTATGGACAGGCGGGGTCTCCTGTCGTAGGTATTATTTTACTTTACACAACTAGGTTTAACAAAAATAAACATTTTTCATTTTAATTTTCAGTTGTTTTCCTCATACTAAAATCAATTAATGATATTTAAAATATGATTTGTTTAGTTAATAAAAGATTAAGGTTGGTTAGCGTTTATAGAATCCTGTAATATTTAAGGATAGATGCAGTAAACTAACATCAAACAAGGCTTCTATTCCACTTTGATACAGCCGATCCTGCTTCTATAGGTATTGTAAATTCGCAATTGTTGACGTTACGGAAGCTCTCACTACGAGTGTAGTTTAGAAGGAAGATTTGAAAACAAATTTGTGCGCCGCCATGCTGCGGCATTGACGTACGTAAGCATGCGGCTTGCTTAGTGGGAAAGGGATGATATGTACTGACAATCTCCAAACTAAGTTTGTATCTGTATTAACTTTTTTCCATGGGTATTTTTTATCTGTATTTTTTATAATTACGGCTATCTGATATAGGCGTTGATTTCGGAACAAAAACCACTTACCTGTGCTGTGACTGAGTTCGACGAGAAAGTATGACTAAGCGCGCTTACGTTGTCTCGGCAGTGCGTATTAATAACAATTTCGTGTGTCTTTGCTCTACACGAGAGGTCTATATCGCAAACCATAATCGTGATTTCACGAATTTTCGTTCATCCTCGAGCCATTTCTGGCTGTTTTTTTTTAATTCTTGGATTACAACCCTAACCTAACCTAACCACAAGATTTTTTAGAAAGTTAAAAGTTATCTGACTCAGCTGAAAACCAGTTTATGACAAACAATAATTCATTAAAGTAAGTGGAAGGGTCGGAAGGGGCCGCCCTAGGCGTACTTTTTCAAATCAAATCGGAGAAATACTGGAAAAGGGCCGAATACCGACATACGTGCATGACTCGATGTATGAATGTTGCAGAAGCGAAAGAAATTCGTCAAGATCGTAGCAAGTGGAAAGAAGTGGTCTCTGCCTACCCCTCTGGGAAACAGGCGTGATTTAATGTATGTATGTATGTAATAATTCATAGAGCATTGTATTGTACAGCGCCTCTATTCTAGGCGGTACAATCCAAATCGTATTTGACCTGTGGTATTGTTTTTAAATCATCCGCCATTACTGTCAAACGTTGACAGGTCAATACTGATATGGTGTTTACCGTATTAAATAGAGGCCCTGTTAGCTTACCTGTCGAAGATCGAAGGTTTCTCCTTCTTTACATAGTTGCTAGGCACGTAGCCTGACTGCGAGCGCGCGTTCTGAACGCGCCACCAGTGCTTGCTATCGTCCAGGAGCAAGTAACGCTCGTTTTTGCGGAGGTCCAGCTCTTGCGCTCCTTGAGCCGCGTAGTCGTACTTCGCTACTACATAGCACACGTCGTCCTGAAATATTATTTAAATATCTTAGTTTTAGTTACTAAGAACTAAGAACCTGTATGTATGAGTGTGTGTGTGTGTGTGTACCTAGTCGCAGTAACCTATTGAAGTGAGAGTGGTTTGAATTAAGTACATCAATAGCTGTGGTAAGGTACTTCTTAATTTCGACCGCACTCAATCTTGAATGAGTAAACCAGAACCTAGAGTTTCGGGAGTAGCCCATGCAAAATCAAAAAAAAATTGCGAAAAATGCTAGGATTGCAAGCCTAGTTCTAAAAAGCTCTTAAGACTAAACTTGTGGCTTAGTACTTGTTGCAAAACAGGATTAGGTAAAAAGTCAACAAATTCCCGAGTTTTTTTTTCATCCAATTTTAAGGTGAATCTTTGGTTTATCCACAAAGAAAGTTTTGTGCTGGAAGCAGCTTCTGTTAGACTGACTTGGGATGAGTTAGAAGTAGCTGTCAAGGATCAAGAGAATTAGAATATCATTCTGACAGCCCATTTCATCATAATTTTTATATTTGTTCCATAGAGTTTATGTACATAAACAACTTTTAGGAAAACATAACGAAAGTCCCTCTTTTTTTTGCAATTTGTTTAAATCTTCTGTTTATGATAATAAGAAGGCACACATGTCACCTGTGATAGGTAGGCCCTGAAACCCAGTGACCCTTAAGAATGCAAATCTCTAAATATAGCATAAAACAGAGTCGCTTCCTACCATCTGTCCCACTGTATGTACACGTAGATCTTTCAAACTACGCAACGGATTGAATTGCGGTTTAGTAATTCATGAGGAAAGTTTTTATGTATAATACATTTTGGTTTACGTATGTCTGTTTCAGAGAAAAATCGCATAAACCCAGGCAAAGCAGGAGCAGGTTGCTAATTCATTATATATCTCTGTGGCCTGGTGCTAATAGGGCCAATAACAATTATCATTGTTTTCCGTAATGAGCATTTTTACCATGCATCAGCATTAATACTTTATCAGTATTAATACCGACTTTGGCCCTATTAGCACCAGGCCACAGATCTGAGGACTATGATGAAATGCTGCCATGCTATAGCGTACAACTTAATTGAGAGCTGGGGTAGGCATGTGGTGCTTGGGTGAGGTACAATAAAGCTTGTCTAATCACCATTGCTTTCCTCACACCTCATGCCTACCCCGGCTTTAAGTTGTCAGCCTATAGACATTTTACAAGCTGTTTGATGCCACATTAGCCATAATATGGTTGTAACAATCAAGAAAGACCCTGCACAATGTCCTTCTACCCACACCTACTTATACAGCCAATTAAACTGCCTAACTTTTATATAGTTTGCTAACTAATAACAGGAAACATATCACTTATCGAAATATTACTTATTACCTAATGTTACTCACATCATCTTTTTATTTATGTTTGGTTTAGTTTTACCTTGAGAGTATTCATTCAAATTTGAGGCACTGGAATTCAGTACTGATGCCAATCTTGTTTAACTTGTCATTATTTTAGTCAATAACCTTCAGTAACTTTCTATCTTTATTTAATATTTTTACAATACACAATAGGCATTACTAAAATTCCTGTGGCTATACCACATTTTTGTATAACTAAAACTTGCTAAATTAAGGTAAAACCATTACGCTAAAGCCTGCGTGATTTAGGTTTATATTGGCACCACTGAGTGTTATCATTTCAAGCTAAAAACATGATTAGGTGTTTTTGTAATCAGTGAAACTCAATGATGTAACAGAGATCCATGGATTTATCTGGTTCAGGACACAAATACAGTCTGAATCATTTAATGCACAGAGATTTGGTTTTAACAAGCTTGCAATCATGATTGATAAAAAGATAAGAAACATCTCATAGCAAATAAGGCTTAATAAAGCAAATAGAGAGCATTATTACCAATTTTCTATTGAGTCAAAAAATAAATTTACAATAGGTACTGCAAGCTTTACATGCAAGATATTCAACCTGCCGTTTCCTTCTTACATCAGGTTTAAAATAGCCTTTACAACTTCTTATAAGAATCTGATAATTTAAGTTAAATAACAAGTAGTTATTGGGGGAAACCAGTACAGGCTACTGTCATATATAATAATGTATTCACCTCAACTATAAATGGGCCAAACTAGATGAGTCAGTTTATATGTTACAACTAAAAGGAAATTCCAGATCCTAGCTCTACTAAAATAATTAATGATTCAGTCAAAGAATACCAAATGCAGGCATGCAGACACCTCAGAATTCGATGAGGTAATGCATGTGCGACAGAAATGGAGTATAGGCTCTGGATTCTCGAGCCTAGGCAGTATAGCCAGTATAGCCTTTGCCTTGGAGTATGGTCAGTACTGAGTAGACCTGGTACCTGTGCGTTCTTCCCGTGCTTAGGGTTGGCCATGGCGTGCGGCGCCGGCAGCGGTTTGCTCGCCCACACCGAGTCTGCGGCGCGCGCCGTTCGCGTCTCCAACATCGGAGCCCCGGGCAACCCCTGCTGCTAGCACTCCGGCTGCCTTCACTGATGCATCGCTGCTGCAGCCTCCGCCGCTGCACCGCTCATTACCACCCCACAACACCACACGCGATCGATTGCCAGCGTCAACGCGCCGCAAAAACAAGCGATTGTTTATTGTAGGACGTGCGAAACCGATCGAAAGCTGTCGCCCGATGAACGCACAGGTGACATACACGACAAGGTTTTAAGTAGTTTTGCAAGACAAGTTCATATGCGAACAGTGATTGTGGTTTGCCCTGTCGTTCTATAGGTAAATTCTAACCAGAATTTCCTAATAAAACGATAAATTTCCACGATTGTCCTAAAAAACTGGATCAGTCGGTGGGGCAACGATAGATGATTGGATGAATCAATAGACTAAACATTTTTTTTTTATCGCAATATTTCGTATTAAGCATAGACAAAATGCAGTAGCAACTTTTTTTAGAAAGTTACGAGTGCAACTATATTGTGAGGTTATTACTTAGGGTATTGTTAAATAAAAATAAATACATATAGATTTTCAACTCCGACACTCGAATTAAAATGTAGTTGACATAAAACTTAAAGCAACCACCTTTATGTTTATTTGATTGAAATGGATTGAAGAAGGTCCTAAATGAATAGGTACTTTATTTTTATCTGTGCCTGTCCTGTCACAAAACAGCAGCCCATTTTATTTTATTACCTGTACCGCTGTACCTGTTGTAATCTTTGCCAAGTCGGACGCGTTGTGTTAAGTTCATTTTACTCGTGAAATTATAATAATACATGGATTAAATTCAGTGATCGTGGTTGTTGGAATCGGCAATGTCTGATTCAGAAGGCTCTAATTTCTCCGGAAGCGGGTCCGAGGCCGGGAGCGTAGTCTCAAACCGATCGCGACGAAGTGCCGCGTCAAACAAGTCCGCGAGGTCTCGGTCCGTGTCTCGTTCTAGGTCGCGCTCAGGGAGCCGCAGCCCTAGCAGGAGCCCTAGCCGCTCGCGCTCTAGGTCTCAGTCGCGATCGCGTTCGCCGTCGCGCTCTCGATCAAGGTAAGACAGTGCGAATACTTGAATGTTACAGAATGTTATTCTCAATCGTTATACCTAAAAATCCTAAACGTTCGATTTTTGAAGTATTAAGTCATATCATGAACGTTTTCATCTAATTACATCTATTCAGCAGGCAGTTAGTAACTTTCAACTGGAACGATTTTAAAATTTTGGCCAATTGCTGTACCACCTGAGATTGATAAGGTGGTACAACTTGTAGCATAGATCCGTTTTTGGCTAAGGACATTGAGGTCTTCTGCAAACATCAAAATGATGGTGAAATAGATTGCTTGGTCGGTTGATCCAAAATCATGTTCACACAAGTTCACCACTGTTTTTTTATTAGCAAGTATCCTTCTAACATGCTAACAATAGCACAAATGAAGATGGGGTGACACAGTAGTTACTGAAGCAGCCACGCTTGGCCGGCATGTTATATCTAATTTGCTCGTAAAATTTTAAAAGCACCATTCGAATCTAACTAATGGAACCCCAAGTCAGTAATTTTTACCGTTTGAGTTATTAATTAAATATTGTGCAATTCGTACCTTAATATAGCTATAACCAAAAATCAAATACTAATACATTCAATACTATGAACTCGATATTGCACCTGATTTGTTTAAAAATTAAGCACCTGGGGCCTAAATATGGTACAGTCTACGCAATGGTTAACAGTGATTCATGGTCTTAAAATAGATAGTTGATTACACGATATGCCTTTCACTCTGCAGTTTCTTTGTCTACTAAGCTTTGGTTTGTAAAGTAAGCGAGGGGCCTCTTGTCTATGGAATTTTATCTTAATGGATATAGTAAGAAGTAATGAGTGCCTCTAATTATGTATTTTGTTAAATAAAAATTAATCTTATTCCAGGAGTCGATCAGCTGGCTCTGGTGGCAGCCGTAACAAAGATAATGAGGCCAAGGAGGCATCTGGCGATGAAGAAGTAGAGGTGATAAACTAGTTATGCATTGGATAGTTGTATGGGTAGATACCAGATATCCGGCATAGCCATTGGGGGTAAGACTGAATAATCAGTGTAGCCATCAATGGAAAGGTAACTGATTATGTTAGCGAGTGAGGACATATGTATGTTAAACTTAACTTAAGGCACGACTGTGGCGAGAGTAATGCCCTGTGCAGTGTGCAGGTTGCAACAAGTTTGGAAATTGTAGGTCAAATAACCTTCTAGTTGAGAAACACGCTTGCTTTGTTGCCTCACACACAAATTTTTTGAAGAGTGATATATCAGACACCAGATAGTAGCCAAATATCAATTTTATTGAAAAAGTAGTCTATTAATAACCATTTAGTTAAAACAGCCATTAACCTCGAGGCTTCCGATTTTGGCGACCACGCCCAGCCACGGTGGCTGGCGACTACTATGCACACTACAAAATATGCGAAGTCGTGCCACGTGGTTACTTGCGTTGGTCGACGCTCTTGTCTTTATTCTACACTTAGTAGACAATCACAATTATTAAAAAGTGATAAAATGAAATATTACTTAGTGGTAATTTGTTTGTGACCAGGATGAAGAAGAACCTGAGGGTGAGGACTTGGTTGATTCAGAGGAATACGACGAAGACGAGGAGGAGGCCCGACACAGGAAGAAGCGCAAGAAGGACAGTCGCTATGGCGGCTTCATTATCGATGAGGCTGAGGTAATGATCTTTATTTACTACCAGATTAAGTTCCCTTTGGCTGTTTCAAGGCCCATTAAACAGTGAAGAGTTTTTATTAATACATCCTAATAATCTTTGTCATGATCTCCACAGGTGGATGACGAAGTTGAAGAAGATGATGAATGGGAGGAAGGCGCGCAAGAAATGGGCATTGTCGGGAATGAAGTGGACGAGATCGGGCCCACGGCGCGCGAGATTGAAGGCAGACGCCGGGGAACCAACCTCTGGGACAATCAGAAGGCAGAGAAGATAGAGGAGTACTTCCGAAACAAGTATGCCGACGAATCCGTCGCGCTCAGACACTTCGGTGAAGGCGGCGAGGAAATGTCTGATGAGATTACCCAGCAGACTCTCCTACCAGGCATCAAAGACCCTAATCTCTGGATGGTGAAGTGCAGGATTGGAGAAGAAAAAGCAACAGTTCTGTTACTCATGAGGAAGTTCATTGCATATCAGTTCTCAGAGGAACCATTCCAAATTAAATCTGTTGTCGCTCCTGAAGGCGTTAAGGGCTACATTTACATAGAAGCATACAAACAAACACATGTCAAAGCACTTATAGACAATGTCGGGACTCTAAGGTTAGGCATCTGGAAACAGGAAATGGTGCCCATAAAAGAAATGACAGATGTTCTCAGAGTTGTAAAAGAACAGTCTGGTTTGAAACCGAAACAATGGGTGAGGTTGAAGAGAGGCTTGTACAAAGACGACATAGCACAGGTTGACTATGTTGATCTGGCTCAAAACCAAGTGCACCTGAAGTTGCTTCCTAGAATAGATTACACGAGGCTCCGAGGGGCGCTTAGGACGGTCCAGAGCGAAAGTGAAGCCGCCAAAAGGAAGAAGAAGAGACGCCCAGTAGCCAAACCATTCGACCCAGAGGCTATCAGAGCAATCGGCGGTGA
This sequence comes from Acleris emargana, assembly GCA_927399475.2. Lineage (NCBI taxonomy): Eukaryota > Metazoa > Arthropoda > Insecta > Lepidoptera > Tortricidae > Acleris > Acleris emargana. Next base: position 1,432,998 of record OV656836.1, on the reverse strand, counting down.
AGTCACGTCCGATGGTGACTTCTTACTCTTTGAGGGTAACAGATACTCTCGAAAGGGTTTCCTATACAAGAATTTCACTATGTCGGCTATCTTGGCTGAAGGCGTGAAACCTACCCTTACAGAATTAGAAAGATTTGAGGAGCAACCAGAAGACTTAAACATTGAACTCGCAGCACCCGCTAAAGATGATCCCACCAGCCTTCACTCGTTTTCTATGGGAGATAATGTAGAAGTGTGCTCTGGAGATCTTGCTAATTTACAAGCCAGGATTATAGCTATAGATGGATCTATGATTACGGTGATGCCAAAACACGACGCGCTAAAAGATCCTCTAGTTTTCAAGCCAAATGAATTGAGGAAGTATTTTAAGCAAGGCGACCACGTTAAAGTGTTGGCAGGTCGCTACGAGGGCGATACCGGCCTGATCGTGCGAGTCGAACCGCACAGAGTTGTCTTGGTCTCTGATCTCACGATGCACGAGTTAGAAGTGCTGCCTAGAGATCTCCAGCTCTGTTCCGATATGGCGACGGGCGTGGACTCCCTCGGACAATTCCAATGGGGAGACATGGTCCAGCTCGACCCCCAAACCGTCGGCGTGATCGTCAGGCTAGAAAAGGAAAATTTCCATGTTCTCGGAATGCAGGGGAAGGTGATCGAGTGCAAGCCGCAAGCTCTGCAGAAGCGCCGAGAGGTCCGGTTCACAATGGCGCTGGACTCCGAACAGAACACGATACAGAAGAAGGACATCGTGAAAGTGATCGACGGGCCGCACGCCGGGCGGAACGGGGAGATCAAACATCTGTACAGGAACTTCGCGTTCCTGCAGTCAAGAATGTATCTGGACAACGGAGGCATTTTCGTGTGCAAGACGCGACATCTGCAGCTCGCCGGGGGGAACAAGAACCCGTCGAGCAACAACAACCTGTCGCTCGGGTTCATGTCGCCGCGCATCCAGTCGCCGATGCACCCGTCCGGCCGCGGCGTCGGCGGGAGCACCCCGCGGGGCCGCGGGCGCGGCGCGGGCCGCGGCGGCGTCACGCGCGACCGCGAGCTCATCGGCCAGACCATCAAGATCACCGGCGGACCCTACAAGGGCAACGTCGGCATCGTCAAGGACGCCACCGGCAGCACGGCCCGCGTCGAGCTGCACTCGGCCTGCCAGACCATTTCCGTCGACCGGAGCCACATCGCGAACGTCGGCGCGCCGGCCAAGGACGGGTCCTCGTCGTTCTACAGCCGCACCCCGGGCCGCACGCCGACGGCGGCCGGCGCCGCGACGCCGACGTACCGCGACACCGGGCTCAAGACGCCGATGCACGGGTCCCAGACCCCGATATACGACATCGGGAACCGCACGCCGCACTACGGCTCGGCCACGCCGTCGCACGACGGCAGCCGCACGCCGGCTCACGGCGCCTGGGACCCGGCCGCGGCCGCCACGCCGGCGCGGACCGACTTCGACTACGGCCTGGAGGACTCGCCGGCGCCGCAGTACCCGGCCGGCTACGGCCAGGGCCCGTTCACGCCGCAGACGCCGGGCACCATGTACGGCTCGGACCACTCGTACAGCCCGTACCAGCCGAGCCCGGCGGGCTACCTGGGCACGCCGTCGCCCGGGTACTCCCCGCGCTCGCCGCCGGCCGGCGAGGCGGCGCCGGACTGGCACACGACGGAGGTGGAGGTGCGCGTGCGCGCGGGCGGCGGCGACGCGGCGCTGGCGGCGCTGGCCGGCCAGACGGGCGTGATCCGCGGGCTGTCCGGGGCCACGTGCGCCGTGTTCCTGCCGCGCGAGGACCGCGTGCTCAGCGTGCCCTGCGCGCTGCTCGAGCCCGTCGTGCCGGCCAGCGGCGAGCGCGTCAAGGTGGTCGCCGGCGAGGACCGCGAGACCGTCGGCCAGCTCATCTCCATCGAGAACCAGGAGGGCGTCGTCAAGTTCGGCGCCGACGACATCAAGATCATGCAGCTCCGGCATCTCTGCAAGATGAGCTCGGCCTAGATCCATCCGGTAGATCTCTGACCTCGGTTAATGGAATCGTGATTTTCTTTTCATACTTAGGGACTAGAAATATGCCCTGAATTAGGCCCTCGCTCGAAATGATGTTAAAAAATTTCGACGGAATGACCTCATAATTTCCCGTGTCCCAAATACTTGCAGATGGCCTTTTCTACTATATAAAAATAAGTCGGGTTTTCCTTCCTGACGCTATAACTCCAGAACGCCTGCACCAATTTGGCCAATTCTTTTTTTGAAATGTTCGTTGAAGTTCAAAGATGGTTTTTACGGCGAGAAAAATTGAAAAATCCACCGGGAAAGTCAGGAATTTGCAGCGGGGCGAAGCCGCTGGCGGGCCGCTAGTATTTTATATATCTTCGTCTGAAAAAGAATTCACGTCGAGTCAAAAATCATGGTATAAAAATACATAAGGCTCTTTCGGTTGAAATAGCGTTACTCGGCAATATATTTTTATTATTGTTATTGTACCTCCCATAATTTAAGGACAATGCTTTCATACGGAAGTTGTAACATGATGTTATTTATTTACAGGAATAGATAGATAAATGCATCGATAGTTGTTTTATTTCGATACTGCACTGCACTCCTTGCAATATAGCATTTCTTTAGGAACTGAAGCAATGAGGCTATGAGTAGAACTCCAATCTCCATCTCTGGCTAAATCGGGCCGATACAAGTGCTTTTCCAATTCAGCCTCGATAATTAAAATAATTTATCTAATAGCCACTGTAAAATCGTTATAAGGCTATTTCTAAATGTTAATGTTACGAGTTAATTCCTGAGGGAATTAAAACAGAGTCCTGCGTGCAGCGAGGGATTCAAGCTCGCCCAAGACGAAATCAGCTTTTATACCAGAGGAGAATACTCTACTTTTCTCACCTTTTGCGAGACAATAAAAAGCAAGGCTTCTTTATACTACTCAAAACAAAATAGGGGCCACGGTATATTCTGCATACAAAAGAACTGTTTTCGGAGAAGGATTATTATAACATATTTTAACCTGTAAGTTTTGAATTTAGTATCATTCGAAAGCTGCAATGTTCAACTTACAAGTTAAGTTTTAAAAAAAAATCTCAATCGTTTTGTTTTTACCATGCGTGTGGTTTTTTAAATCAAATTTCATTCAAAATGAGCAAAAAAATGCAATGCAAATCCTTCAGTGTTTCCGGGCAGACGGCACTACTTCGACGATCGATCTTCGATCCGTCTCGCTAGGTCTCCCTCTTCAGTAGCGTGTACCTACTGGAGTGTAATGACACGGGTACTGCCGAGCTGAGTGCAGTGTAAACCACGCCTTCCACTGAGACATACCGAGCCGGTTAGCCACAATTCTCGTCGAAGTAGTGCCGTCTGTCCGCAAACACTGAAGGATTTCTTCATCTTGAGCAGTATCATGTCGAGGTCTTTCAGCGTCAGCTTGGCGGCGTTGAAATGATCCTCTTTCCCGAATAAGACGGAACGATGAACCAAACCAGCTTGCGTGAGGTAAACGGCGGTTAGGGTAACGACGTTGGTATTCCCTTCTAGCTGCAGCCGCGTCTCCATCGCACAATCCGTAACAATAAATGATATCTGCGTATTCTTCGAATTGGCACGCAGGCATTTCAGAAAGAAGCTTAGTTATCAATATCGTCCAGAATGGAAAGAAAGTTGAAAGTAACTGATTACGTAGGTCACTCAAACAAAAAGTTTTAAGATGCTCGAAATTTCAAAATGGAAAGCACTTTGTTTTTAAAAAGCAAATTTGTTTAAAAATAGAACACCAATAGCCGAATTTAAAAAAGAGAAAGATGTTCTATTCATTTTACTACAACACTTCCCGCGTTTTTCGGTTAAAAATGGAACGCACTTTATGTTTTTAAACAGCAAATTTAAAAGAACACGATTACCTAGGTGAATTGAAAAACCATAACGATCCCGTGTTTTTTGGTTGAAACGATGGAGCATAACCGCGAACATTTCTGCTATTATTATTAATTGTACATTTTTAAATGAAAATTAAGTTTAAAATGTCATAAATTGTACCTTTTTAGAAAGCTTATGAATTGAGCAAACTATTCCTGTCATTTGTACGCGAAGTGTCGTACTTTTTTTTTTGTTATGCTTTAAAATGTTACAAAATCTGGAAAATAATTACTAAAACTTTCAACTTCAAATCCTTTTATTTGCAAAACTTTGCATTTCTTTGGCATTTTTTATTATTTTTCGTAATCAGTAATTCATTGCCTATTTGAAAAATGCTTTTTTATTTCTAAATGACGAAGTTTTTACACAATGACTAGTTTTAGGTCGAAAGGCGGGTATTTTTTAAAAATTCTAAAAACGTGAATAACTCGATAACCAATAAGTTTTGACCCTGGTTGACTGGACTTAAATCGTTACAAATGAGCTGTAGAATAACCCCTTTCAAGGAATACGGCGAATTTCCAGTCACCCTGTATAAATTAAGTACTACTTATCGTTAAAAAAAACATTTAAGCAACAATAGCATTTATTATTAAGATATAGTTTTAATTGTTTAAGAAACATCAAACAGTTTCTATAAGTTTTATTTTATTACCTTGCAAAAAAAACAGATGTAGTAATGGAAGGCATATGCTGTGGTATAGTATACGTCTGTTTTTAAGTTTACCCGTTTTACCCGTCGAGTGAGCGCGATCGTACGTTTCTTGAAGAATTACATCTTAGGTTATTTTCATTGCGGACCCACCGAATTGTGCCGTGGACATCGGACTTTTTGTGGCAAAATTGGATGGCAGGTAGTGAGGTCCTATATCGATAAAGTCACTTATCGACTCTTTTACCCTCTAGTCGAGAATGCTCCCAGTTTCGTTTGTGAATTTTTATTTTTTTGGAGACTGATAAATTTGGTTACAGATGTAGTGCATAATTGTTTTCATCGTTTCTTTTTCGGAAACGTTCGTATTTGTCATGCTACTTCAGTCAACCTCAGTACTTTTTGTACTGTGACCGAAGAATAGCAATACACGTTGGTACGTTTCCGTGAAAACACTATGGAAAATTCGCTCTGCTAGATCAAGACAGCATCAACTCAAAATCATTGTTAGTTTTGTTTCAAGCTCATAGACGTTGTATTAAGGTTGATTATAAAATACAGTTGTATTTTGAGTTACTACACTTTTGATCTGGCAGTGCGAATTATGCACTACGTCTGTAACCAAACCAAGACGATCGCTAGGTTATGAGCAGTGGGCGGCTGACGGATGCAAATTACGTCAAAATAATGTCGAACGTTATACGTAATATGGATATGACTGCAAGGGGTTTAATAAAAAGAACGAAATTGTAAAATAGTTATATAATTGTATTGTTGTAACTGTCGAAAAGCGGCACTGTTAACACGTTTCCACGGAATATTGCATAAAACTGAAAAGTTTATCAAATCAATATTAAAAATCTTCTTGATTCTGTTTCGTGCAAAATTCTTGACGGCGATGCGTATTTGATTTAACACGTCTATGAATCACGCTTTTTCGTTTCGCAAATAAACTTACTTGACATTTTGTACAAAAGATCGAGCCTTTAGAAGTATCGTAAATTAGATCACGTTTATCAATTATCCACTTACGAATTGTGGTTTCCTTTGCCATCTTAAATATGAATATTGAAAACTAAGCAAATTTAATTGACAAGTCTAAGACGTAATAGACATAAACGCTCATCAGTCTCAAGAGGTGATAAAATAATAAGTGGCCAGTATCTTCTTAGTATACAATCTACGTACAATAGGGGATAGCTTATTATGTATTTACTAATAATGTATGATAAAGATAAAAACTGCATAATTTTGTACTCATAAATATTTTTCGAAATTTAATAAAAGTCTTATCCATGTTCTGTTCACGTCCCTATTTTGCATCCGTCAGCCGCCCACTGGTTATGAGCAAGATTGCACTATGAAATAGTTATTGTTACCCCTTATGAAACCTCTTTAGGTAACTAAATAGGAATAGCGTCGCTACTTAGACACTCATTCAATATGAAACAATATTTCGAACTGCTAGATCCTGACAGTATCAACTCAAAATCGTTGTTAGTTTTGTTTTAAGCTCATAGACTTGTATTAAAGTTGATTTTAAAATAGAGTGCTTCCCATTTGTTCCATGGTACTGTGACGTCATGGTACAAAACAGAAAAAATTGTCCCAAACTGTTCTATAGAACTACGTACTAGCGTTTCACGCGAGCTTACTTGTCAGTGACGCAATAGAACAAAATAAGATACCTACACCTTTCCCATTTTGTTCCATCATGAAAAACTACTTAGAAATGTTTGTTTACGATTCTACTACTAGCATTGGAACTAAAGGCTAAGCTTGACGCAGTCTAAATGTAAACTGACTCTCATTTTTAGCTTTAAACTGGACAAGGACATCAATCTACTAATGGAAAATAAAATAAAACATTCTTGGCATCAACAACCTTAAACTAAATACTAATTTAAGCTGACTCTATTTATATTCTATGTATTTTTCTATAATATTTACAATCGGCCACCAAAATAACTCAAAATTTCCCAAGGGAATAGTTGTAATGGCGATGGTTGTGGTGATGCTAAACCGGAACAAACTCCTTCTTTGTTTCCTGTAAAAAATGTTTTACTTATACCTACTGTCATTTGTACAGACTACACTTTGATGAAGAAGATATCCATTCATTGTCAGTGTTGGCTTTTTAGTTGTAAATGACAGTTCTATGGAACAAATAAAAAAATACTATTCCCATATATTCTATAGAACAACATGCGAATCTGCCTTATCATTTTGTTCCAGGACATAGAACTAATGATAAACTTGAAGCCTAAATGTTCCATGAAACAATTAGCACATTAATTTCTCATTCTGTTCTACGACGTCACAGTACCACAGAACAGATAAGTACAGAAGTAAATCACATGTATGTACTTCACTTTTCATACCTACGCTCGGCGGTCGCGGGTTGTCAACTATGGCTTATGCACAAAAAACTATCGCGGTAGTGGCACTCGTATCTAGTCGTTTGATTTATTGTTGTGAGATGCTTTGTGACAGACAGACGGACAGCGGAGTCTTAGCAATAGGGCCCAGTTTTAACCCTTTGGGTACGAAACCCTAAAAATACCGTAGGTAACTTCAAAAATAATCGACCAGACGAATTAATATTAAAGTGGAGGGGGTGATCCAAACCCGCAGTACCTACCTATAGCCCGTAATAGCAAAAAACTTATCCTACAAAACAAAACAATAAACCTACCTACTAGGTATTACAATACAAAAAGTTTACAGAGCAGAAACATCCAAAATTTTACGTTTGTCAATTTTCATTATCGAAAATTCCTTATAACTTCTAAACGGATTACCCTAGTTACACAATTTCCATTACCATATACGTTTTAGACCTAATCCTATCAAAAGACACTAAAAACAACACAATATCTACACAAACAAAAAAACATGTTTTCAACTTACGTAAGGTGGCGTGAATTTACCTTACAAAAATATAGTTAAGTACTTCGTTTATACTGATTCAAAATAGGAAACTATTATTTAAATCGATCTTAGATATATTCTTCGGGGGCCGGGGCGGGGCGCTTACCTACCTAACTCTTCTGTGTAAGTTTAAAACGAACCATTGAAATACAAGTAGATACCTACTTACCTCTCTGAAGCCACTGGTAGCTTGAAAAAGGACAGTTCACCGTTTAAAGTGGAATTTAAGCAACCGTCCACTGAACAGTTATAATAACTTATTTTTTGTTGCTCCATTATACCTAATTATCGCACAAAAAAGTCCACGGACGCGACGCGTGTCAAGCGGACGGCACTCGCGCTCGCACTTGTCCCAACTACTCCGAGATATCGTGTCCGTGAGCGGTGTCTATGTGTGCGTTGCTCGAGCGCACTTTGTATGTAGATTGCTTTCTGTACCTATCTGTTCTGTGACAGTACCATGGAACAAATGGGAAGCACTCTTAAAATACAGTTGATTTTTGAGTTACTACACTTTTGATCTGGCAGTGCGATTTGTCAATTTCGTCGGTCGATAGAACACCCACAAATCAAAGAATAGTTTTTCCATACTGCTCGTAGGGTAATTAATTACAAAGTGAAATTTTCTTTAGCTTTAAGCTATCTTTACCTTAGAGAAACATATTTCTATAGAGAAACACCTACTTAGAAAACCTCCAAGACTCAGAAAAAATACTCGCGCTCCTCACACAAATATTTCCGAACCGAACCCGTGTCCGCCAGTTTCGTAAGCAGGGTCACTAACAACTAAAGTCGAGTCCGGAATTAGGCGAGCTAACTTGACAGTTCATTGTACACTAATGTTGCCACAGTTTGGCTAGTGCTGTTAATATCGATATTTAAAAAGTCTAGTTTATCATTATTATTGTGTTTGAAATCTAACTAATAATTTGGAAGCCACCTAAAAGGATCACAATGGCCTGTTGTAATGTCAGCATTATTTTTGTATTTTATTCCTAATTTGAGGAGTAAGTATCGTAAATATCCGCTTTAAACCGTACATCCTTCAGATCATATTATATCGTAAAAATTGCTGTAGTTTTTCCCTATTTGGCAAGTATGTATGAGTGAAAGTTTCGATGACAATTACTTGATAAAATATAAATATAATCAGATTTATAGAAGGCACAAGGTTATATCGACATATTTGTGTCGACATAAACCTATCACTATTTATTTTTTCCTATGTCTGGCAACATTTTCGGCTGTCAAGTTAGTTCGCCTAATTCCGGACTCGACTATAGGCTAAGGCTGCGTTTCCACCAGAGCTGTGTGAGGCGAGGCAGCTAAGCGGTGTTGCGAGAAAAAAACCACCAATATAATTATTTTCTTTTACTAGCCACACTATTCTATTGGTGGATTTGTTAACGCACACCGCTTAGCTGCCGATGGTGGGAGCGCATCCTAAACACGCCATATAGAATGTGATTTTCAAGAATCATTGAAATTGCCATAATGGTAGGTATTACACATTACCTGAAATGCGATTATATCCGCCATTGATTGACAGTCTGGTTAAAGGGCTGAGGATGTAAATAAAACGTAATGTGTAATGATTTTATTAACATTTATTGTTTTCAATTGTATTTTAGGAATTTCAAACAAAATGCAGTCACGTAATCCGAGCAAATAACTCTTGCTAATACCATTCCGTTATTAAATTTAAAACGATTATTACATACATCGAAAAATATGATGCTACCTATTATAGTAACGATCACATATATTCACATTAAATACATCGATGGAATTTACGTTAACAGCTAGGTAACGATAAGTACCTATTCTATGTACGGATATACATCGACTTTAAAATTCGATTACACGAAATATTTTATCAAATCGGGGTGTATGAAAATGCTCATCAAAATGCGCTCGAAAGATAATAAAATGCAGAATAGCCATGATCGCAATAAAACTAATTAACAATTTCAACCTCCGCCGTCCTAAACGAAAACGAATCTGCTAAATTATGCTACAGCCCGAACTAATCGATATTATTGCAAATTATTAAGACGTTCCACGGCAGCAACACCCCGCCCCCCTAAGTACTAAAACAATTAACTTACTCTAAACAATTTCAGTATTTCATAAAGTCGGCCGCGCGCGCGGGCCAGTATCTACAGGACGCGAGACCGGATCAGATCTGTACATACATGAGGGTCTCACATCATAAAATCTCACGAAACCTCCATCATGGCTGCGTCCGAAGTGTATTGTTATACAAAATATATTGGACCGAGCACACTTCCATTCACAAGTAAGTATGTAAAATTGTTGCATTGCTACGACACTAACTAAAACATTTTTTCGACATAAATATGTACAACACTTATATAAAAATTATTAAAATAAAGAAACTTAGAACCGAACGAAGCTTCCGTGAATGTCTGTAAGTTTACAAAGGCTTTCTGGTGCGATTGGAGATGGAACGCTCGTCGGCGAGACGTCCGCCGACAACTAACTTCGGCATTTGGCATATTTTTACATATCTAAAAAAAAGATGTGATGTGCACGATATACAAATAACTATATAAAAAATTTCAGGCCTAATCTCGGTCTTCGAAGCTACCTATTTTCATAAATAATTTACAAAATACAAATCTACATCCCATTGCAGAAATCTGTACAACCCTCGGCCCGGCCGAGGCGGCGGCGCTCCACAGCGCGTCCGCGGCGGAATAAATAAACACGGCAGCCGCCTGCTGCGGCCCTCACGGAGGCGCGGCTGCCGGCGATAACCTAGGCGGCGCCCGGCGTCCGCGGCGGGTCCCGCGCGCCGAGTGCGGGGATACAACAAACTGTTATTATATTACAATGGATTCCTCGACGTGCTTCCGAACGCTGCCTGGATACGCCCGGCGTCCGTTTACAATGCGACAGTCGTCGCTAAAACAACACGACGAGCTCCAAAACTGAAAAGAGATTGCCGCGACCCGTTCCCCGGTTGTCGGGTGTGTGAGAATGATCGGTCCAAATTAAACCGGAGTTTCCCGGAGTCTAGAATTTATTAACCAAAGTAGATAACAGGCGGCGTCGCTCTTTCGACGCTAGGGAACAAGTCTGCCGCATCGGCAAAGGGCTCGGGGCGTGTTCGCAGGAGCTCGCAGTCCGCGGCCGGGGTGCCGTTCAATACTATTTCTAATGGAGCGTTGACAGTCTGTTCGATTACAGCGGCGTTCTCACGAGGCGATTTCGTTGGTCAACTTATATCGATTGACGCATTGAACGATTATCCGTCAACTTTTGGCACGCGAGTCGCTTAATTTGCAAAGTTAAAAGGGTCTATTTCAAGTCGAAACTGATTGAATTATTTTTGTTTGCCATTTTGAAGCGACTGCTCGGTCCGATCAACGCAAAAGACCGCCATTTTGTTTATTTTACTCAATTTAAAAGTTAACCGACTGAATCGCTCCATGAGAACGCCGCTCTAGCTCCACCCGCTCGCCTACACACGGACCGCCGACTGCGATCTCGGCGTGAGCCCGCCCTCGACTACTGTAGTGTTTCCACCGAAAACGATCGCCGCTCCAGCCCGTGGTTTTCAGTGAAAGCACTGTCTCGGCGCTCAGGAGGCGTACATGCGCTTGATGTCGTCCTTGTACCGCTCCTGGATGTCCTTGCGCTTGATCTTGAACGCCGCCGTCACCAGCCCCATGTCCGGCGACCACACCTCCGTGCACAGCTTCACCGCTGTGGGGACCTCGAACCGTTCCAGACCACCTGCGAATAGAACGAGGGCGTCACTTGCTGTATGGTTTTGGCTAATGATTGTGTTATGAGGATAACAGAAGTCAGTTGGAATTTTAACATTCTATTTGAATTTGTACTAGTCGTTATTGGAATGGATTACAATGGTGTGGATTTGAGAACTTGATGGATGACAATGCAAATATTTTGGAGTCCTTATGATGGTGGAAATGGAGAGACGTAGCATCAGTAACGTAGATTCATCGAGTTCGGCAAGCAAAAATTTATTGGTGTATTTATATAATTATATATAAGCCACAATGATAGAAAAGGGCAATGCGTGGCATAGCTACTCCACGCTTCACGTTTATTAACAAAGGCAATTGAGTATCGCATAACTCCTCGAGTTCTTAAACCGCATCAGTTCCTTTTAAGCTCTGGCCCCTATTTCACTATCTCGAGAATGATAGGTGACATATCAGTGTACATGGCGCAGCCGATATCAATCTTAGTGATGTGAAAGCTTGTTAACTTTGCAATGTATAGGGAATTGTCTAGATGGGGGGGCTCCTGACACGAGACGCGACTGGACTCACATTTCTTGGAGTGCTCGGCGAGCTCCTTGACGACGGCCTGCTCGAGCACGGGGCTGCGGCAGAGCTGCTCGAAGTCCATGGGCGGCAGGCCGGCGCGCGCCGCCAGCTCGGCCAGGTGCTGCGGGTTGGGCACGACCAGCGCCACCGTGAAGTTCTTGGAGCTGTCGCCGTACACGCAGATGTTCTCCACGATGGGGCACGTCTTCAGCTCCGCCTCCACCTTGCCCAGCGACACGTACTCGCCCGCCTGCAGCTTCACCAGGTCCTTCTTGCGATCTGGAAAGGTACGCCGATTCTTCACTAATTGAAAACTAGAACACGATTATCGCTCTTTTATCGGGAACTGCAATTTTCCACAATAAAAAGTAGACATGTCCGTTCCCAGACTATTAAATACCTCCATAAATTTACATTAAATTTAAGTTAAACAAAAACAACAAGTTTCATGTATCCCAGAAACCGACGTCAACCCCCTTAGGGCTTATGTATGTTCAGCAATTATTATTAGTTTTCAAGATATTGATAATTTAAATCGGAAATTTCGCCATTTTTCCTTATGTCGGTGATACGAAAAACCCCTAAATTCATGTATTAATCCATGTTTTTTTCAGTGTTTTGTTGCATGATTAGAATCACTGTGAAATAAGGAAGTTTTTAAAGCTACATGCCAATTTTTTTTTCATTAGAACTGTTTGAGTAAAAGCACAGAGTTACTTTCTCCATACTAAGAGAACCCCGGTTACGGTTTAGACTATGCATTGTCCGTCAGTCATTATAGAGACTGAGAAGTAGGTAATAGATGAACAAGTGATGTCTTTACATCACTGAAACGATGACCTTCGATTTAGTGAGTAGTTAACAACCCTACATTGAAAATCCAAATTCGAAGTTACATTAGCTCCGTCCCTTTCTCGCGATTTAGTCTCGAATGATGAGTGACAGGAATAGAGACCAGAGGGTTATGATTAGGGAATGCAATTTAACCGGTTTTGTATGAAACTAACCGGTTAAAACCAGTTATAACCGGTTATTTGCATTCCCTAGTTATGATCTGCCGGGACTGACCGATGATCTTGATGCAGCCGTCGTGGTGCAGCTCGCCGATGTCCCCGGAGCGGAACCAGCGCCGGCCGCCGATATCGAGGAACTCCTCGCGCGTCTTCTCCGGGTTGCGGTAGTAGCCCTCCGCCACGCTGTCGCCGCCGATCACGATCTCGCCCTGGAACCACAACCGCAACATATAGGGTCGGGCTTCCGGATTAAATCTAACAAGTCACTCTAAACCACTTCTTAGTATCGTAATGAGATAATAGTACATTATTGCCTAGGCAGTGAAGCAGGCAATTGCGGGCCGAGAATTGGTTTAAACGGACGAGCTTGCGAGTAGTAGCAGCTATTCCAGACACAGATAAAAAAGTTACGTTTCGAATTAAATATGGATGTATAAAAGAGTTGTGCCCTCATTTTACTATGGCCGTTTTCACTTTTTAAAAAGTTACAATCTAGATAACAATGAAATTTGTATGCAACATTGCGGGCTTGTGTAGCGAGCACGCAATGTAATTTATTTTTACTTTGGGAACTGTGTGTAAACTATGTACTTCGCGTCTCAGTATGGAGTTAGTAATGTCAACTTTTCCGGTCATTTTTGAGAAAAATAAATTAACCCGAAGACAATGCAATATTATGATATCTCAGAGCTGATCAAAAAATATAAAATTCAAAGTGCAGAGAAGTGAACAGCAGTGTTCGCATAGTTGTGTTCCGGTTTGGTGATAAGATAGCCGGTGAAATGACTAGCATAGAGACATTCCATCTTAGTCCTCAGGGTTGGCAGTGCATTTGCAGTCTTGTGAATGCCAATGTCTATGGGTCACAGATTCCACTAACCATCAGATGGTCTGTGTGCTCGTTTGCCTTCACTATGCCATAAAAAAGTATTTATTCAGTAAATTAGCTCTTACACGTCGGTAATATGAAGTCAATCTACTATTTAGATGATCTGGTGGCAACAGAATTTCCGTTGTACTTAACGCAGACCCATCATCTTCTGGATTCATTACTCATTGGTTCGGTCTCGACAAAAAGATGATGACTGTACAAAACAAGGCAAAGTGAACACCATGTTTTTTTTGTAAACTTATTTTTTTATGGAAAAGGCTAACGATCGCACAGTCCACCTGATGGTAAGTCGGATCTGTGAGCTGTAGACACATGCATTCTCAAGGCTATAATCCTAGAACGAGCCAGTGGGTTTTCTTATTTAGAGTTATCTATCACCGCCGGTTATCCTGCAACACCAGGAAAGAAACACCGCGCATGCGTTGTCAAGACTTTACGAAAAAAGTATGCAAGGTCCTCTAATGAAGCGATTCTACAGTACAAGATTTTCAGACGCCAGAGTAGTCACGGTGATGTTGTAAGCAGTGGCCTATTCCTAGAGTTGCAGTTGTTGAATAAACACCTCTATGTTTAGGAGATGGAGAGATGACCTAGATTCGTTTGCGAAAGATTGGTAGGAATGCGCTCTGGATAGGGACGAGTGGCGAAAGAGAGGGGAGGCCTTTTCCCAGCAGTGGGACACCAAACCACGCCAGTTAAAAAAAAATGTTTACCTGCGGGAAGGGTTTGTTGCTGACGCGGTAGTTGCCCTCCTCCCAGTTGACGAGTCGGATTTCCGTGCCTGTGGTCGGAGCGCCTACACGCCCCGTGGACCTGGAGGATAGAAAACACGTTATTAAGGCTGGCTTTTGGAAAAAATTATGGACAAATTTTATAAAATTGCTGTTTTATGCTTTATTTTTGTCTCGGTGAGCCCGTAGCCCGTGTCGATGTCGCAGCACATGCAGGTGCGACCTGTGGCCTGTCACGGCGCAGCTCACCTGTCGTGCGCGTCGGCGACGGTGGCGCAGGAGGTGGTCTCGGTGAGCCCGTAGCCCGTGACGACGTCGCAGCACATGCAGATGCGGATCTGCGCGTGCGTGTCCGGCGACAGCGGCGCGCCGCCCGAGATCATCAGGCGCATGCGCCCGCCCAGCAGCGCCGTGATGCGCGTGAACATCTGGGGACAGGACAATCGCTGTTCAGGAACTAGGCTCAAAAACTATTCTTCATCGAACAGTCAGTCGGTCAACTGTGAAAATAGCTATGGTTTGTTGCGCAAATCTGCGTCGATCGATCGGCCTTGCAATATTCATTTGATCGATGCCGATCGATGCATCGATGGATATCCCTTGCAATATTAAATGATCGACGACGATCGATTCGTCGATCTATGCATCGATCATGAACAGGGGTCGGACAAAAAGTGCAGATGACGTCAAACCACTCATAGGATGATTTCAAATAGTATTTTTAATTTTCATAAACAATTATCACTTATCATTTAAACGATATCGCCACTTGAAATGAGTAAGTACGGTTTTGACTGACATATTGTCAATCAGATGAACAATAAATTGACATCGTTATTGTTTAGCTATTGTATCTTCACGATTATATTTAGCTAAAAAATATATTTACTAATGTATAAAAAACGCTGTAAAATGTCATCTTTACTCGAATATTGTGGCAATATATATATATAAATATATATACAGTGGTGGACATATAATTAGAAACAGTACATAAAACTTAGGTAAACACAGAATGAACTATCGTTATGAGTAAAAATTATAATGATTAAATCACTATTGACTATGCCAGAATATAGCCAATGAGTTAAAAAACTCATAAAATATTTAAAAAAGTAAATCTGTTCTATCTTTAATTATTAAAAGATTTTTAAAATCATGATAGTTGAATTTCTATTACTGGCCGCTTGGACAACTAATTAGAAACGGGATCCATGGTTCGTTCCATTTTTGAAAATAAAAAAAAAACCTCTTTTTAAGCTTTTTCTTTTGTTTCGGCGGCAATTAAACGTCAATTTGGAAAATTACGTGAATAATAAGTATTGGTAAAAATGGGTAAAAATAGGTAAAAATAAGAGTTGTGACGAGTCTACCAGGCAATTAATCGTTAAATTACATTTAGATCGAAAGTGGACTTATAGAAGAATTGCTAAACATCTAGAATGTTCTGTGAAGAAAGTTTTCAACGCTATTGCTCATTATAAAACTAACGGAACTACTAAAAGTGTTGTTAGAGAGGCTCGTCCAAGGAAAACATCTCCCCGGGAAGATTCGCAAATAATACGTGTAGCTAAACAAGACCCGTTCAAAGGCTCCAAAGAGATTAGGAATGAAGTTTTTTCACCTGATGACCCAAGGAACATTTCCTCGAAACTGGTACGCCGCAGATTAGTGGAAGCTAAATTGTTCGGGAGGGTTTCTCGAAAGGTACCGCTTCTTACCAAGCAACACCGAGAGAAGCGATTATTATTTGCAAAGAAATATCTTAACTGGACCGTACGAGAATGGAAAAAAGTGTTATTCTAGGATGAAACAAAAATAAATATGGTGAATTCAGCCGGCAAACGCTACGTTAGACGTCCAATAAACCATGCTTTTGATTATAAATACACGAGGAGTATAGTCAAACACGGCGGTGGTAATATTAAAGTATGGGGATGTTTTTCTGGTTGCGGAGTTGGACCCGTCCGTAAGATTGAAGGTATAATGGATCAATTTCAATACAAAAACATCTTAGAAGAGACAATGATTCCCTACACCGACGACCATTTGCCTGTGACCTGGATCTTTCAGCACGATAACGACCCAAAACACACGGCCCGCAGTGTTAAATCCTTTCTTAGTGAGCAACGTGTTACCATGTTAGACTGGCCCTGAAATAGTCCCGATTTAAATCCAATTGAAAATTTGTGGTACGTCGTTAAAAAAAAAGTCTCCGTTAAACGTAATTCCAGTCAAAATGAACTTTACGAAGCCTTTGTTGAAGCATGGAACTCGATCCCACTCGATAAATGTATGAAATTACTTGAATCAATGCCACGTCGTTGCAGAGCCGTCATTAATAACAAAGGCTATGCAACTAAATATTAATTGTTAAGAAATTTAGTAAACCAAACATTATTTTACATAAATAATTTGAAATTGTTGACGTTGACACGTTAAAACTTTGATTTTTACCTCATTTCTTTAGTGTTTCTAATTACTTGTCCATGACGGATGGTACTGCAAATGTCGTTTAGTTGTTTGTACGTAATTAAATATCTAAATGGTAGTTGTAAACTCGGATATTTATTTGTTTTTTAATTAATTATAAGTTGTTGAACGTATTCTATGCATTTTGTTGTTTTATTTCCAAAAACAAAAGTTTTACGGCAATGTGCCTTGGTTAATGTGAAATACGTCGCAAGTGTTTCTAATTATATGTCCACCACTGTATATATATATATATTCTACAACTGATATTTTAATATCCGTAGGAACGCAGACTACAGGACAAGGCAAAGATATCTCTACACAAACTGAGCAATCAAGTACTGCGATTGTTATGGATACCGCGAAATTGTTGGCTATTTTTTTTTCCCCCGGTCAACCAATTGAGGAAAAAAATATCATTCAAGCATATTTTAAGTCAGTGACAACAATAATAGACTTGTTAGAAATGCATAATTTCATTAAATAATAAGTATAATAAAATAACACCAAATTATCTTTTTTTTATTTTTACTTATCTTACCAACTGTTCCCACTTTTGAGTATTAAACCTATTTATCTGAGGTTCCCACAGACTTGTTCTAATTTCAAATAATTATACCTTATGGTAACAAGTTTATGTCACACCTGCCCATAAAGTCGCTTTTTACGCCCGCTACGCGTACGGAAAAAGCCGCAAACATCTGCGATCTCGGACTTTCTTTGTTTTATCTCCCTAGTGGTGTAATATAAATAAATAAATAAATAAATAAATAAAATGATTATTTATTTAGGTATTAACCCATCAATTCATTAACAATAACAATACTACAAACATTTAACATTTAATTAATTTATTTTAATTTAATTTAATTTATAATTTATAATAATAATTTCCTGAGCAAACTTCGCTCCCAAAATAATGGAAAAAGTTCGTGCACGCCTGAACAATACTGTTGCCCGATCCGCTCAGCCTCGCACCAAATGACCAACGTCTCTTTCGCAATACGGCGAAGAAGTCATCCACTCTGTTCACGGCAAACATGCCGGACGCGCTACACCGCCACGGCAGCCGCAGCATCGCTCGAAACGCGTTGTTGTACTGAACTCGAAGTCGGTCAAAAGACCGCTTAGTGTACTGATACCACAGCTGGCTAGTGTAGAACGCTTGACAGTACGCCCCGAACAGCGTTACCTTCACTTGGTCCGAGCACTGAGCAAATCGGCGCGCCAACATATTACTTTTAATAGCAATGGCCCGTCGCTGTCTTTCTAGGTCCTCGTCATCTTTTAACTTTTCAGTAAGTACATGCCCCAGGTATTTAAAGCTAGATACAATTTTTAATTCTTTACCATTAAGTTTCACTGGGGGGATGACATCCGGTCCTCTACCATACCTAAACACCATTAATTCTGACTTATTGACATTGTAATTTAGCCCGTGTGCTTTTGCATATCGTTCACATATAGAGACAAGCATCCGCAGACCACTGATAGAGGGGCTCAGCAGCACCATGTCGTCTGCATAGCTTAAGTTGTTGGCGCAAACGCCGGCTACGTGGCATCCGACTGCGGCTCCGCTCAGCTCCTCTATCAGATCATTGACGTAAAGATTGAACAGAACCGGGGATGTCAAACCACCCTGCCTTACTCCACAGTTCAGTTTATATTCGTTAGAATTAGCGTCTCCCCACTTAATAGTATTAACCTGGTTATCGTACCAGTATCCCAACAGACTAGCTATTTGTCTCGGTACGCCCGCGTTTGACACTTTCTCCCACAATAAATTGTAGTCGATTGTGTCAAAAGCGCGGCTCAGATCTAAGAAACATGCGTATACAGATGTCTTTTTCCTAACATAACGTCTTACAGTATTTTTGAGGCAAAATATAGCCATGTCTGTTGAAAGGCCCGCACGAAACCCAAATTGTGCATCATTTAAGTGTATACGTTCAGTAATTACAGGATTAATGAGCCTTTCCAGAATCTTTGAGAGCACCGTGGCTAACGATATAGGTCGGTAATTAGACGGATCGCTAAGATCGCCGGTTCTGTTCTTAACAATTGGTACTACACTCGTTCTCATACAATCACCTGGCAGGTAACCATGAGCTAAACATAAATTAAATAACATTGCTATTTTTTGATGCAGCAACGGACCACCGAAAATAACATGTTCGATACTTAGGCCGTCGTGACCCGGAGACTTCCCGCGCTTCATTTTACGAACACAATCATAAACCATATCTTGTGTAATGACCAGACCCGGGCCAGTTAGCGGGTCACCGCGGCCCACCCCGGCCTCGGTCACATTAGAGGGCACTGAATTTTTGAGCGATCCCTCAACTCTGAACTGTGTTATAAACATATTTGCTATGTCTTTTTCATTCTGTAATCCGTTCACAGATATTGGCCTACTTTGTTTGAAATTTAATTTATTTGTATCTTTCCAAAACTGACTAAATTTACCTACGGATCTAAGAGAAGCAATTATATCCATTTCAATTTTATCTTGATTGCGCTGACACCAACTTAACTTATTTTTAAACAGTTTCCTTTTGCTGGTCATTTCATCATACACGCTTCCTGATGACGGAGACCCGTGCAACAACCAAACTTTATGCGCTTCACGCGCGCTTGTGTACAATGGTAAAACATGATGGTTCCATCCAATTACTTTATTCCTAAAACGCTTGCAAACACATGTTAGTTTGGCCGCGGACTGGATTGACGTGATTATTTTCTCGTAAAACACATTAATTAATTCCTTATGCATTTTATTGTTACACGTTTCTCCACACAGGTCAATTGAAATGTCAATATTTACATTTTTTAAATAATTCGTACATAATTTGTTGTATTCTACTTTTTGTTCGTCATCTCTATGACCCCAGATTACTTTACTAGTGACCTTAGGACACGATATCACTTTGGATTTTATGAGATTTAAGTCACACTCAATAAGAAGTGGATAATGGTCCGACCAATAGACATCGTATAACACACGCGCACTAGAACATAGGTCGTAAGCAGATGCCGTAGTCACACAGTGATCTAACCAACTTGTGGAACCTTGCACTTCACTCTTAAAGGTACTTATATACTATTATTCACTACATCACCCTCTCTCTCTCATCATCACCTCTGTATTATTAATTGCATGGATAATTTTTTTACGATTATTTTGTTATGTTTCATTAATACTACTTTGTTACTACATGTCACACGGAAGTCTAAATACAAACTTAAACATCATCCTGTGTGCAAGATTACGTCATTTTTACGTCATCCGCACTTTTTGTCCGACCCCTGATCATGAATCAATCAACCAAATATTGTATGGTATTGAGCAACGATTGATCGACGTCGGCCGATCGCTTTTGCAATATACATTGATAGACGTCAATCGATGCATCGATCGATGGGTATCGAAATCGAACACCTGGAACGGTAATTCACCAGCAAACAATGCCGGATAACCCACGCAGCAAGAATAGAAGGACCTCGCACATAATGGGAACACTTTTGAGCGTTATAGTCAGGGCCCATACCTACTTTTCATGCCTAATACTGTTGACGCAAAAATGACGTCACGCTACATCATGATTCCAAATGGGCTTTATAGTAATTATTAACGATTAGTCGTCAATCTTTTAATCATGTACAATTGAGTAATCTTTTGACGCGTCTAAAAATAATTACCTAACTTTATATCAAAAACTTAAATGAAACTATTTGATTGAGGACAGTGCCAAAAATCATTGAGTAACATGATCATTTAAAAAAGTGTTTTTATGTTGTAGTACTAATTAATATGATTAAATAGTCATAAATAAAATTATTGCATTGACATTCATAAAATAAAATTGTCTCAAATTGCCATTTTTAGTAATGAGTGTAATAATTGGAACGCTTATTATTTTTATTTGTAAGTTAATACATACCTAAACACCTGCCAAATGAAAGCAGAGCACCCTGCGTGTAAAATCACGTAATTTTGACGTCATCGGCATCATAAGTACGACCCCTGGTTATAGTTACAGAATACTCACAAGTCTGTTGAGCAGCGGCGTGTCGTAGCCGCGCTTCATCCAGATCAGCTTGTAGGTGTAGGCCCACTTGAACAGCGCGGCCGCGAACGGACCCGAGCGGCTCACCTTGTCCGTGATGCCTTTGCTGATGCGGTCCATTATCAGCTGCAATAAACGCACACGAATCATTATATGCCGGGTGATATTGTCAAAGAAAATGCATGGAGAAATACTGGAAAAGGGCCGAATCTTAAGTACCCGAAACCGAGGTGCGTGCATGACTCGATGTATGAATGTGGAAGAAGCGAAAGAAATTTGTCAAGATCGTAGCAAGTGGAAAGAGGTGGTCTCTGCCTACCCCTCTGGGAAACCGGCGTGATTTAATGTATGTATGTATGTATTGTTAAAGAAGGTGACAAAACATGCATTATAATCTTGAAAACAGCTACAGATTTGCTATTACATGGTGGGACATGACAATTTCCAAAAAAAATAAGGTAAACAGGTAAACGGAGTCAGAGATCCGAGAGAAGTTACTATGAGCAAGTTAAGGTCGTGTCATATCAACACGTTTAGAATCTAACAAATAATAGAAAATTATGGTGGTCACTCCGCCGACAAGAGTAGCTTAGCTCATAAAAACGATGATAAGGAATTGCTTTTATTTCTGTAACCACCATTTCCAACGCAGCAAACAAATATAATTAAGGTTGTCGAATTCGGCCCTTATTAACGATAACTCCTTAACAAATGTAAGACAAACAAAAATGGCGGAAATATAATGTGGACTCACAGGAACAGTAGTGATGCAGGTGGGCTTGAGCACGGTGGCGTCTCCGCTGGTGCCCTTCATGATCTTGCTCGACGAATCCAGCATCGTCAGCGGCGTGGAGTAGCCGATGGGGACGCCTGGGAGACAAACATTTATGATAACTACTTGGAAACGAATAATTATTATTTCGCTCTCGTACGCTGGTCGGGGCGAGGTCAAGACATTCTTGTCGAGGCATTTTCACAGCGCACCGCATAATGACTTAATGACGCACTGAAAAATGATTCAATATACATTTTCGAAATTATTATGTTTGCAATAGTAAACCACACAGGGCGTTTGAGAACTGTTCCTCGTATGGCACTTGCAGGTTCTTACCCGCGCGTCATCGGTACCGAACCGTACGTGTAAATGCAACTGTAATAGTAAAATAGTACAAAAAAAACGGTTTGGCACGAAGATTGGAACGGCGTGTAATGTTTTAAATACGTGTAAAGACCGCTATTGTAACTGCATAATTATATTTTATTTGACATGCCATGTAACTTATACTGTGCTGTATCGAGTTCTAAATCTGAATCAGAATCATGGTACCCCATGTTAGAGATTTTGGTCAAAACAATGGATTATACAGGGTGTCCGGGAGATAGTGGCCAACCTTACAGGGCTGGATAGCTCAGCTCAGGAGTGGCCAAAATATGATAAATCATGTTTAGTAAAAGTCGCACCAAAAACGAGATATCTCAACTTATCAAAATTTTGGAAATGCGGTACCCTGGTTCACTGCCGATGCCGATGTGGGATGATGCCGCGGCCACATTTATTAGAATTTTTCAGTTTCGTTTGCTATGAAAGATAGCTGATTAAATTTTCTTTAAGACCCTTTTAACGAAATTAATAAAAGTTTAGCAGATTTTAGAAAAAAACTAATCAAATTTAAAGTTTAGGAATCTGAGTATTTCTTGCGGCAAGTTTAACATCGCACGGTGTAAAAAAAATGTACTAAGACCTGTCCTGCTTTGCTGAAAATTGGCCTGTGAAAATGGAGATTCTAAAATGATATAACAATTGAATTTATTGATTACAGCAGCGAAGTAATTATTACTTTTGTCCAACAAAGACTGAATTAAAAAAAAACTACTTTTGCTTCTGGGTGTCTTCTGTTCCGATGGATGTAGCTTTGAACCTGACGTGTCCCAACCCAAGTTAGTTCCCTGGACTGACCTGCGATGATGCAGAGCGACTCGGCGAGCAGCTCGAACACGTGCGCGAGCGGCAGGAAGCCCATGAGCACGTCCTGCGGGTAGATGGGCACGGCGTCCACGAACGCCTTCAGCGTGGCCAGCATGTTGCGGTGCGACAGGATCACGCCCTTGGGCACGCCCGTCGAGCCCGACGTGTACATGATGATGGCCGTGTCGTCGGGCGACGGCGGGACTGTCTCTGTGGATAGTGTCATTACGATTAACGGAAGGAAATTAGTTTTTTGACGCAAGGATGTCCTTGAATCGGGGAGCGTGATAGTGAGCATAACAAGAAATGAACAATGCAATGCGCGAAACGTTTTCTCATTTTGTATGCAAATTTTTAGCTTCATAATCCTCTAATGTATTGTAGTCGTTAATGCGTAAATTAGTAACAATTTACATCCATCCTCAAATCCGGGTACTTACGAATTTTAGAGGTCCTTCCCTTCTCCAACACGTCTTTATAGGCTACGATGCGGATGCCCTCCTTGAACCCCTTCGTCTCGGTGGCCTTGAGCTGGTCCTCCATGTAGACGATGGTGTCCACCACGGGGATCTTGTCCAGGATCTTCTTGAACTTGGGCAGCAGCTCGTGGGTGGTGATCACGGTGGAGACCTCCGTCTCGTTGATGCCGTGCGCGATGGCTTCGTCGCCTAGTGTCGCGTAGATTGTTACCACTGGAAGATAGAAGGGGTGGTAAATCAGGGAGCTAATGGTATATTTTGGTTTAAAGTAGGGGCATCTGTTGTACCTGTGGACACTTTCCAATTTTTAGACTATTTCAAATATTTAAAAAAAAGCTGTCAATAATTTTGTATAACTATTTACTGTTTTAGTATCGTAATTAAACAGTCTTTCATAATCACCGCTTTGTTTTCAATTATCTACTAAAACTATAGAGATATAAGCATATTAAAAAAAATGCCCCTTTTGTCCATAGGTACAACTATAGTTTGTACCTATGGACGGCATACTATTCACTACGGCATACTGTACTATTCATATTTAGCTGTCCACAGGTTCAACATGTACCTTTAGACAGTCCACAGGTACAATAAAACACTTGTCCACAGGTACAAATTCGACACTTTACAGTTCAAACTAATGTCAGTCCGTTAAAAGTTGCCCGAGAGCAGCAATATCTACATAAAATAACCAACAAATCATGAAATCATTCATTAACTACGAAGAGACTCACAGCATTATGCTTAAAACTTTAGAAAACACACTCAAAATACGAATAAAAACTTACTTTTGACGACGAAAACTTTCCGTAGCCAAAAAAGACACTACTACTCTCAAATATGAAAATGACAGATAGTTAACATTGCCATACGAGAAAAATGCTATTCGGGTGTGTTCGAGATAACAGTCTAAGGTTTGTAGTTTTTTTTTACTGCTAGTGTCCTTAGGTACAATCGTCCATAGGTACAACAGTTGCCCCTAACGTTTGGACCCTTTAATGTTACAAAAAAACATACAAAGTTTTTGTCCAACTTCTTCAATGCTCAGTTAAGCTGGGATGATAATTCATAATGCAATATTATGGTAATTATAGAAAAAATAAAAATGGAATGAACTGTAATGTTATTACAGTGTAGATTTTGTTAAGGTTATGAGTTTAATTTTGGAATAGCTGCCAAAACTCAAGAGAGTCTCTATTAGCGATGAAAATGGCGAAAGATTCATGTTGTTTCTTTCGAAAGTTTGTATCTTTCCTATAAAATACATTTTGTCTGAAAAATACAATCATACACGTATAATACCTGTTTAATACTGTGTATTTTACATGTTTATTTAATAATAATGACTTGATTAAATAATTGCCCCATGGTCCCACGATAAAGCAAGACATACAAATAATAATACTTAATATTTTTGTAATTTACTTTTATAAACGATTCCAATTTATAAGTGTTTCGTCACTCGAGATATAGTCTGAGCAGAATGAAAAGTCACCTGTTTGTATGAGAGCCAATACATTCTGAGTCACTATTCATACAATAATATAATAAATATAATAATGCGAAAAATACAATGTAATTTACATGTAAAAAACCTAAACTTGCGAAAGATTCAATCGAAGCTCCGCAAGGAAAGATACTGTATTTTACTGAAAAATACAGGGGCCTTTGAAAGATACATGTATCTTTCATGTAATTTTCATCGCTAGTCTCTATTCTAGTCTTCATAGATATTAAAACAGTTATCGACTTGAAACGTCAATTCATTACGTTTTTTTTAAAATATAAACCGCACGTCATTTGATTTCGGGTGACTTGAGAATAGGGACTCCATTCGTTTATCTATGTTTTTTTTTTAAAACATTCTCAATGGAGGATCGAATTGCCGTCATTATTGTTGTCATTTGTTTGTTGGTGTTTTGCTGTTACTAAAGTAGGATTGCTGATTCTAAACGAACTGTTGCCCATGAACTAAACTCGCAACACAAAGAAATGGCGCTCACTTGGGCCAAGCAGTGGCCAGGGAATTAGGTAGATCGATCTGTACACCTGACGCCGTAGTTCCGCAAAAGGGTTTAATTCCCGAATAGGACCAGCTAAGTTTCCATGTTACTGACCAGGAATGCTCATCTTGAAGCAGCCGTGCGCCACCACCATCCATTCAGCGCGCGTCTCAGCGAACACGACCACGTTGCGTCGCGGCGCGCAGCCCAGCTCCCGCAGGCCGGCGCCGAACAATTTCGCCTCTTTTTCCACATCGGTGTACGAGCGCCACGTGTAATCACCCATCTTGAACTGGAAATTCAATGAGAAATTTACTTAGGTATATAGGTAGGTTTCGTTAGGTGTAAAGCACTCGCTCTAACATCGTATATAGGTCATCATCATCATCAAAGACGTAAACTGCTGGACATAGGCCTCCCCCACGGCTCTCCACTCAGACCGGTCTTGTGCTTTTTGCATCCACCGCGTTCCCGCGATCCTTACAAGGTCGACAATCCATCTTGTTGGAGGCCTACGTACAGCTCGTCTCCCGGTCCGCGGACGCCACTCAAGAACCTTCTGGCCCCATCGGCCATCAGGTCAGTAAATCAAAAAAGGGTAATTGCGGTTGGTAAATAGAGCCCCAATAAACTTTACAAGTGGAAAAGTCGACAAAATTGACCACTTCACATGCAAAACTGTACAAGTTTGTGGGATAGTGGCAGATAATAATAAGATTAATAAGGTACAGCCAGTGCTAATTACTTAAAATATGTATGCTTCTTATGATTTCTAGACAGTGAACCTGATCATTTTTATGATTTCAATTAGAAGAAAATAAGGACGCGTATCGCTACACGCACTTCCGTCTGATGCAAAACATTACTTAAAAATAATAGTTTCATAGAATTCCCACTATGATTGTATTATTGACATTGTATGACTGTAGCATTTGAGCTATATTTCTTTTGTTTTATTACTGTTTTTATTTTGGTTCATTATTAATATTATTATTACTTTTGTACACATTGACATTAGATGAAGTTAACTTTTTTATATTATTATTTTTTACACTGACGATCTTGTTGTGAATTTATTATAAATATGCGACATATAATAATGTAATTTCCAATATGAAATAAATTACTACCACTACTACTACCCTTAGTGCGCAACCTCATTCCGAATTATGTATGTCAATTTCCGGTTCCTAAATAGAATAAATAAAACTCACGTAAAAAAACTGAATACAAAACCTTAATAGACACAACGAATAAAACAAATTATATTGAAGAAGTACACAAAAGCCGCTTGTGGGGTAAAGACAAGAAGCTTCACAAGTGAACGCTGAGATCGCGTCAGCTGCTCCAGAGTTCCCACGCTCCACTTTGGTCTTTGACTGATTAGGTATTGATCGGTAAATTATATTGCAGAATGACGTTATTTACATGGATGTCCGACTAATAATGGCGATAATTGAATCGATACTGATCGTGTGTTAGGGTCATACACAGATTTAGGTTACCATCTTTCCTGTGGACATACCCAAAGCTAAAGTTTTTAATGCCTAATTTTCTGGTTGAACCCACATCCTCATAAACGCCGTCAGGTCTACTTTAGTCCTAGCAAATAAAATCATAATCATAACAAGTCACACACAAGCCTTTAACTATTGACCATAGGAGAGATACCTTTTGTTTTTGCGAGTGTGTATGACCCGTTAACGAGCCTAGCTAAACATTTGATTTAAGAAGCAACCGAACAATCTATATCAGTGAGCTCTTGTATACTCAAAATAATGATACCCTTGCGACTGTTTTACAACCGCATTTAAATAAATATCAAATAAATATCAGGGGAAAATGTCACTTCAATTAACCTAGCCCCAAACTAAGCCCTAGGCTTGTACTATAGGTTCTAGACAACAATATAAATACTTATATAGAGAAATATATACTTAAATACATAGAAAACATCCATGACTCAGGAACAAATATTCGCGCTCATCACACAAATATCTGCCCTTACCGGGATTTTATATTTGTTATAATTACTGCCTTATTACTGTTATTTGTTGAGTAGAGATCGGGAACACGCAAATACTCCGAAATATTTTGTTCCAAACATCGGACAAAAGATTGCCCGAATTTTATTTTTTCCGAACGCTATGTTACGCTGGGGCTATTTTACATTAAATGTATGATTCAATTGCTACACTCGGGTTAGTTTAGGTTTGATTTATAAGCGATATCAAAAAATTCAATCTTCTATCAAAACATTGCATTCAGAATTAGACGTAGTTAAACGAAAAGGCGTCAATCCACCGTGACTTGCATTCGAGTAATTTGCAGTTTTATCTTCACGGAGCATTTAAACAACATTTAAACAATGATAGATTGATTTTACACAAAATTATACTATGGAGAAAATTACCGATAATGTTTTTCTTTATGTATTTATGAAAGTAATTCGCAGTTTTTCATTTCTTTCCCTTATATTAGGACTGCAATGGATTGGATCCGTTTTGAGAATAATGGTTTTGTATGACACGGGTTCTAGCTTGTCTTCAGCAGTAACGATCCAATTATATGGGTTGGATCTTTTTTTCCGATTTAAAATATTATCCCTGCCATAGATAATATAATATTAATTTAATAACTTTTTATGAATGTATGGAATTATGTTGTCTGAAATAAATGATTTATTATTATTATTATTATAGATGTGGGTTGGTTCCTGTGTGATTTTAATTAATTTTCCGGGTAATTTTGATAGTCTAGACTCTAAGGAACATCGTTGCATACTTAACTCTTACGATTGTTTCATGGATTGAGTCATTTTCCCTTTTTTCAATTATGAAAATTCGGAATTTTGATCAATTCAGAATTGACTCTTCGGAGTTATGTATCGTACCACTTTACGGAAGGCCCTAAATTATAATAAAGAGTCGTGTGAAACAACTTAGAATAGCATACGACTATGACGAAGATCTTTAGGGACGACCTATTGCGCTTTAAACACTGTCGCCAACCCGATTTACCGATCCGTTCTAACTATGCAATTTGAACGCGTACGTGCGTTCTTATTTTGTACTAAAGGATCGTATCGGGGGAACGGGTCGCCAGTGTGTAAAGGGCTTATGACCAGGAGGTGTCTGCTGACATGATTAGTATTCTTAAGTTTGTTGTATTGTTGCAAAATAAATGTATTTCTTATGATGACAATAAGTCGAACAAGTTCTTACGCGGCCGTTCTGCAAAGGGCCATTTTATTTTTTTATTTGTTACAGGCGACTGCTAGTACATGTCGGCGCTACACGGCCAGTTCCCGCTAACATCCTAAACGCCTCATTCCGGTCAATTGACTTTTGGAAACTTTTCGGTTCTTTCGTCGTGGGGCCACTGACCTTCTTGAAGACGCGTCCGTTGGGCTGCGGCTCGTCCTCCTCGCTGAGCACGGTGCGCGTGCCGAGCGCGGGCTTGTCGTCCCAGCGCGCGGCGGCGGCGCGCAGCATGTCCTCCATGGTGAGCACGTTGTCGCGGACCATGCGCAGGTGCAGGTCGCGAGGCTCTGCTATCGAACGGACTGTGAGGCTGTCCGTGTCGCTTTGTATTATTCGCGCCTGGAATTAAAATAATTACGTTTAATAGTGCCTGCGCGTGATTTGGGAGATGCCAAACTTTTCTAGATTTCACTAGAAAAGTTTCTTGTGGGATTCATTTAGTATAACATCGGTGATACTGCTAAACCGCGTATCTAACAAATTTATAGTAGAGCAAAATAAACCTTACTATCTTATTAAAAAGGTGCATTTTACTCCTCATAAAAAATGTTACTTACGCAGTTTTGCAGTTTCACCGACGATAAACGTAACGACTTATGTCCATTTCCAATGTTCAAATCACGGATGGATAAAGTTACTTCGAGTAGAAATTTTATATTTGCCACGCATAAAATAGCGGCCGGTAGACGTAAAGTTCGGACCGCGGGAATTTCCACGCAATCTTCGTTCTCAACCGTACGTGTAAAAGCCACTGTAATAGTAAAATAGTAAAAAATGTACAGTTCGGAACGAAGATTGGAACGGCGCGGGGCGCTTCCCGCGGTCCGAACTTTACGTGTAAAGGCCGCTAATGTGTCAAATTTAAACCCGAGTGTCAAATATATCTACGGTTTGAATATTGGGAACGGACATTAGGGAGCCTAATCTGATAATCCGGGTAGGACAGAATAGGAAAGCGATAAAAAGCAGTCATGGAGGAAAAGGTAAAGGTAAGCATCAATTAGGTTTTGATCCAGTACTGTTCTGTTCAATCAACTAACAAATTGTTAGACTCTTTTTCCCGATGTCCAATTAGACTAGTACGCCCTGATTCAAGATTGCAGTGAGAGTTTTGTGGTTATGTGGCGTCGTAAGCGTAATATCGGATGTCAGCGGTTTGCTTCGGGTCGAGTGCACTCGATATTGCGCGCCAAATGTCCACTAGCTCGTTAAACTAGGGCGAGAACAAATGTATTTTTTTATATTTCTTCCACTTTAATATACATAAAATGCTTTTCTGGGATCTTTGGACATTTACTGAGCTTAAGAAACTAACAGCAATATAGTTAACTGTTTTAAAGTTTTTTTTTCTAGCCTATATTAGTGTCCCATTGCTGGGCAAAGTCCTCTCCCCGTGATCTCCATGAGACCCTATTAGGTGCCTCTTCTCGCCAGTCGCTGAGGAATGCGTCCAAGTCGTCCCACCATCTCCATTATACATACTACATTAGTACAAAGTGAAATTGTTTGAAATTAGTATTGGTCTCTGCCTAGATGCACCGATCATCCTAGATTGACCGAACTATAGAGAACTTTATTGTTAAGTTACAAATAGTTCATAAATGGTTATTTAAATATTAGTTGGTAGTGGTTAGGGACAACCGAGACAAAACACCATGAAAACTAAATAAAAATTATGATAAATATATATTGAACATATTGCAATTCTAAAAAATGTTGAAGTGAATAGATACTGCAAAATTAAATCCTTGCTATCAATAAAAAGTTAACATAGCATGAAAGTCACAAGACTGCGTTCTTTTTAATTGCCTAAATTCTGATACCAACCATTGCTAAAATATCGTAGGCACGTGAATTTCCTTCCATTTCTCGCATAACACGCAGCAGCGGAATGTGCAATTGATCAATTGGACTTTCATTACTTATTGATTAGTGATAAGGACGATGTCTATTTAAACACGCCGTGTCTAGACGATAGCTGATCAGTTTACAATGGTGCCGTAATCTGATATTAATATCACGTGTAGATATTAAGTAAGTATAACGAATAAAATCATGTTTTAACATCAGAGTAAATATGTCCTCAACTTGACGTGCCTTGCTAGGCACAGAATATGGTGCTCCCTTGTTTAATCGATTTTTTTAGGAGAGATGCATTCCGAGAAATGCAAGGCGATGTAGTCACACCACGGCGATGTTACTTACATACATACCTTCACGCCTGTAATCCCAGAGTGGGGTAGGCATAGCAACAGAATTACCTACAACTTCAAAAACTGGTTGATAATTCTGTGACTAGATTTTGCACAAATAGGCTAAGATGTTTACCAAAGCCTTTATTCCCTTATTCGCCTCTTACGACATCCACGGGATGACATGGAGTGGCACGACACAACAAGAGGATATAAGAGTATGACCAAGCAAACCTGAGCCAAATAGGAATAGTGGCACGTGGCTGGCTGTTCTTGTAGCTTTGCATTTCAAGTAGACTGCCCGGCCTGCCCTAGGGATAGCGAGCAAAGGTTACGTGAGTTGAGAAGCACAGAGGTGTTATCTTTCTTAACAAAATCGTAAGTTGAGAATGGACCCAATTCTACAGTGGCCTCTAAACTTCCTAATTTTATTTAGGTGTTGCTAAAACACTTTACTATTCTATGAGCAGCTGTCATAATCTGACGCTTCTTATTTTAACCGGTCTTATACATTGTCAGCTTGACATTCTGGAATAGCACTGATTAAATCTGCCGTCTAAACTATGTCTTAAAATTAGACAATTTAGTTTTAGGCTATTTAAGCGATGTGCTCGTAGAATCGGGTCCAATGCACGCCCATAAATGTGTTTTATACAATATGACAGGATTGACAGGACACGTTCAACTCGCCGGTACGTCGAGTTCAATAACGAGTTGTTAGAGAAAATCGTACCATTATCTTTGTTTGTGGTGATCTCGACCTAGTTCGGGAGATATAATTGAGCCGATTACTGTAATCGACAGATACTTTTATCTAGGTATTGGAAAATCGGTCCTAAACAATATAACAAATCAATTTATTGCGTTGGTTTTGATTAATCCGCCAAACCCAGTAGTTGCCCTCAAAATAAGCAACCTTCATCTTTCCGCGGACGTGGATTGTTGCGCAATAAAAAACTGCCACAGGTGCTGTAATAACTAATAACTCGTTATCGTTATTGGCACTGACTACCTTCTCTTGAGTCTTATTGGGCCACGGAACTATGACTTGATTGGACCCTTATTTATGGCGGGAAGTAGACAATAAAATCGACAAATGAGTTGCCAACCCTAGGGTTGCATTTCCACCAGAGCTGTGGAATGAATCCACCAATAGGATAGCAAGACAATATGCCACCCTATTTGTTTCTTTTCTTCTCGCGCACTCAGTTAGCCTCCTCGCACACAATTCCCTCCCTTTAAACCTACTCCCATTTTTACGATTTTTGATCATGATAATATATTATTATTATGTATAATGTAATGAAAAACTAACTAGGTTTGTACATTTTCGTTTTCCAAGAAATACTTTCATGGAACGGCAAACGTACAAATGTAGTTTTTCATAATAACTACAGTTCACAAAATAATTAAAAATCGCGGAGATCGGACTTGAAAAGAAACTTATCGCCGGGATCTAACTTTGAAACGTTGTTGAAACAATTTTGACAGCTACGCGACTAAAGCTTCGGCTCACAATCTTCTTTATACAAAAATACTATAATTCAAGTATTGTTTCAGTTAAATAACAACAGTGTTTTATTGAGACCAACCTTAAACGTTAAAGAATTCCCGGGTTCATATAGGCTCTCCTAAGAGTGAAATATCCGAGTATAACAGTTTTAATTTCAGGACTTAATGACAGGAAAACTAACCTAACCTAATTTATCAGGTACAGTCAACCAATTTGATTTCTAGGCCACTTTGGACTATGTTAAAGTGACGTTGACAACCAAAACGTAAGCGACTTCCTATGTTTTGGTTTACAACGTCACGTTGACAAAGTCCATAGTGGTCTAGGAATCAAATTTGTTGACTGTACATATCTTGAAGATCCAGAATCAATAAATAAAAGTATGTATGCTAGTATTTGGGCTAGCAATGATTATGAATTAAAATACATTCGGACGAGGATCATTTTTCGGTGAACTTTGGGGCACCAGAACTATATACAAATGGTTATACAAATGCTGGGTGTTACCTTAATCCGGCGTGAGAGCGCTCGCTTCCTCCAGGGCCGCTGCAGGATGAGGTGGACGGGGAAGGTGAGCACGTCGAAGACCAGCGCGACCGCGCGGATCGCGCGCAGTGCCACTGAGACCCACCATGACTCCGGCCTGGAACCAAACACACCAACATCACTATACGTCCCACTAACTTTTGAACACCTTATGTCGAATACAAAATGAATCACTGACACGCCAAACATGTTTTCTAAGCTACGCAAATTACGACTTAATTGGTACGAAACAAAGTCTTTTTTAATCTTGAGCGTTGGCACCACTCAGCTCTTTCCCGAATACCTAAAAAAAACATCTGACCATCGCTGCCCTCTTATGCCAAAAGTGGATTCAATCCTCTTCTCTTAGTAAAGAGGTTGTGACTGCCATAGGAGTTTTATTTGACATGCTGCTATTTGACTTAGCAAGGCAGATCGATCGGCAGGTCTTGTTTTTTAATAGGCATCAAAGGCAGACGGGTCACCTGATGGTAAGCAGTCACCGGTGCCCATAAACATCAGCAATGCCACGGGCATAGCCAAGTTGCTTTTATAATATATTGGCCAAAACTTCTATAGACAAAAAATAGCCTGACGCTAAAATCTTTTAAACTTAAACAAAGAGTAAATGTCTAGAAGCATAAAGTTTATTCAGGTTACCGTTATGGCAATGAGAGGGTTGCGGAACATGGAGAATTAAGCGCTAACTGCAATATGATGGAAAAATCGATCACCGATATTGGTAATAAATATATTCAGTTTGAACAGTTCGACAAATATGCTGTATTATAGGTATATATGCGGTAAAAATAATGTTTTTAAAAAACTTGTTAACCTCATGTTTCCGGTAAACAAACACTGCATTTTAGACAATTTCAGTTGTAATTATCAATATAATCTTGAAATACAGTTTTAGTTCTTTTGTAAACCGATTCTTACAAAATGTATTCTTGGACTTTATAAAATAACTATAGTTTCTTTGAGTGTATTAAGTACGGCCTTAGACCATGGACTGTTCACCTTAGATGGTGTTCAATTTGCGCAAGTGGTCTACGGAAAAACAACATTTCATGGAAAAGGGCTCAAGGCATGCAAGTCGTGCCCTACCGCTTAAACCTAGATGCATTAAATTATTTAGAGCTAGAACAGACAAGCAGTTTTATGGCACTATTTCCTTAACTTTTCCTTCACTATCGGCTGCGTGTAGAATATCAAACATTGACACTGGGTTGAGTTTATCTTCGGCGATTAAGTTGACTAAACGTAAACATTTATGATATAAAAAAGATACAGACACAAACAGGAATATGTACGGAATAAAATGTAGAAAGTACGCTGGTAGGAATTCGAAACGTCGATATAAATCTGTCTTTTTTTGCATTTTGTTGTTATAAAACTTGTGAAAACATTTCCTATAAACGAAGTTTAACGAAGCAACTTATCCATTACATAAAAGGCATTAGACTTGGTCAAATATTTTTCGCTAAGAGATTTTGTCGGCCACAGAACAAGAGCAAACATTGTCAATGCTCAGATGCATCTAAAGCCGGTATTGGTTCCATGCTAAGCCAATTATTTTGATGCTTTGTTTATACTGTTCAACCGCAGAATCAACCGGCCAACGGGAGATAGGTCAATGCCGCCGCGAGGTTATTGAGGCGGAACACGAATTCGCGTTTTTATTTCCTTTATTGGTTGAACGCAACTAAAGTAGACTTAATTACTTACAATTTCGATGTAGTTTTATTTTATTATAAGCAGCAAAATTATAAAAATAAGCTATAAGTGACTCTCTTAAGCCTTTTTATTATTGCAAGAAGTACTAGTAGGCCGCTATACTATACTGAACATTGTCTACTATCATTTCGCGAAGAGATACTGCCCGCCGCATTATTAAAAAAAAATGTGGTGAAAAGTCTAACCTAACT
Source organism: Acleris emargana (assembly GCA_927399475.2). Taxonomy (NCBI): domain Eukaryota; kingdom Metazoa; phylum Arthropoda; class Insecta; order Lepidoptera; family Tortricidae; genus Acleris; species Acleris emargana. Next base: position 1,398,130 of record OV656836.1, on the reverse strand, counting down.
TATTTAACAAGCCCATGTAACCTATGTGGTATATAATATATAACCTATGTATTGGTTTGAGTACAACCACGTTTTTACGAAGTGAAAGTAAACTGATATAGTTTGTCAAATGACGATTTGGTAAAAAGTCGGGATACCCCGCTACCTACTTTGATATTCAAAGTTATCCTCATTATCTCTTTTTAACCACGAAAGTCAAGTGAAAGGGATCACTTATCCGAAATTTCACAGCGCTTCGTTGTTATCTGCCGGAACTACTCAATAACATTGAATGAGTAGTTCGCGTCATACACGAACGTCCCAGCTGAGATAGGTCAGTGTCGTGTCGGGGGGTGGGGGGTGGTCCGGATGCAACCGACGCGAGCGCGGCCGTGACCCACTAGCGGCGCGCATGCGTACTACGCCAGGAGGCTTAGCCAAGGTGCATTACAGTAACGTTAGCGATAATCAAAATATAACGTTTATGTTATTGATACAAGTTGCTGACGCGATAGATCGTCAGCTTTACACCAATCGTATACATTTTGCCCGTTTCCGAAAATCGCTAACGATAACGTCAGCGCCAGGTGCATAATGTGATCGTCCGATATGCCGTCACAAAATCATAGATTATTGTGTTGATGATCTTGTTGATATACAAAAAAAAACACGTTAATTATGACATGATGGATTTTTGCAACAAGTTAACAGACGCTGTTAAACGATAGTCAAAATGTATTGACCTTGTTACTGTAGTTATGTGGTTGCTGAAGATAACGTTGCTTTCTACACCATTTCAATAAACTCATTTCATAGAACGAATCATTTCACCGAATTTCACTTCTTCGAAAGCTAAAATATTTTCTGCTCGTGCCCTAATGTTTTCAGGTCATCTTAAATATTAACTACGTAGGTTGGGTTAGACTTGTGACTATCACAAAATCTATATACACCGTGTTTTTCTTGATTTACGATAACTTCGGCATATTACTAGGTACATCCGTAGAAACTAAGTGGTGGATAAAAAATTTAAATATTGCAAGAAAAAAAATGTTTTCTGTTTAGAACAAAGTAATTAAATTTTGTATCTTTGGTCATTCTAAAAGGACCTTTGGAGTTAACTAATAGATAATCAGTGTGAAATATGTCAATGTTGGCGTGACATACTCGAACACACACCATTAAGAGCCTGATTAAGACGACGCGCTGGCCTAGTTGGTAGTGACCCTGCCTACGAAGCTAGCGGTCCTGGGTTCTAATCCCGGTAAGGGCAGATATTTGTGTGATGAGCGCGAATATTTGTTCCTGAGTCATGGATGTTTTCTATGTATTTAAGTATATATTTCTCTATATAAGTATTTATGTCGTTGTCTAGTACCCATAGCACAAGCCTAGAGCTTAGTTTGGGACTAGGTCAATTGGTATGACATTGTCCCTGATATTTATTTATTTATTTATTTTACACCAGTTCAACGTGATTAAATGATTAAATTTCAAAATGAAATATCTTTAAAACCGTAAGAGTTATCATTTGTCTGTCTTCGGGAAATTAACTTTATTTGACCTAAAGAACGTTCCCTTAAAGTTATCGTAAATCAAAAAAAACACGGTGTATATTCCTGCACCTAGCCTGTCGATGAAATGAAAATTCTGCGAGTTCTATGAAATTAGCTTCGACAAAACTAGGATAAATCGTGTATTACCAATTTCAAATTCAAACTTGACACGACAATGTGGCACATGTTAAATTTATAATCGCACTAACCTTATCTACTGCGGTTTGAAAATTGGGAACGGACATTGGTTAATGGCGAACTAAGTACCAAATATTTAACTGTAGACTGAATAATGCGGAAGGCTGTCAGAGAATAAACTACTTTTCGGTATCACTACATAGTATAAAACAAAGTCGCTTGCGCTGTCTGTCCCTATGTATGCTTAAATCTTTAAAACTACGCAACGGATTTTGATGCGGTTTTTTTTAATAGATAGAGTGATTCTTAAGGAAGGTTTATATGTATAATACATTCCACGCGGGCGAAGCCGCGGGCGGGTCGCTAGTTGTTAGATATTTCGATTACATTGGTGTCCCACATAGGGAGTGCAATCCGGATTCGTTTTGTATGGGGAAATCCGGATTAAATCCGGATTTTCATACAAAATAAATCCGGCTTTGCAATCCCTAGTCCCACAGCTGGGCAAAGGCTTCATCCTTAAATTTCTAACGTTGAGAAATAAAATTTACAAGACATATGTACGTTGTGGTAACCCTAAGCTCGAGGGCATTATGCGCGCGTCTGTTGTTTTTTAGACGCCTGCCATTTTGATTCCGCATGAATATACGGGAATAACAGGAACGATGCCAACGCTTCGTCATATCAATAAACTTTGTCATATTGGTGATGATTTGTTAAGTTCTTTACGATGTTTCATACAATGTATATTATGACACTGTGCTCAACATAAATTATGGAGTACCTATGCGAAGTACACTCAGGGACAAAAAAAAATGGGTCAGAGTGCGTTTTTCATACTAAAGAGGCTATTTCGAAGCCTTGGTTCCTCGCCAGGGGATGCTTTTAGTGAAATCTGATGATGGATACACGGAACATCGATACAGGACTTCCAGAGTGCCTAGGATACCCAACTGATTGAATCTGCGGCTAACGCCCGAATTGATCATGTTCAGAAAAACATCTAAAATGGCAATAAAATGTAAGGACTTCCAAATTCTGAGCCAAACTCTCTCGCTGTGGTGTTAACTGATTGTGCGACAAGTTAGGTATGTTAAGAACATTTGAACTCCTCTATTGAACCTCGGAGTATCCACCATTAAACCTCACTCAAAACAACCCATGACAAGGAACCAAGGCTTCGAAATAGCCTCGTTTGTATGAAAAACGCACTCAGACTCGTTTTTTTTGTCCCCGAGTATATTTCACTACTTTTACAGCACTAAATTCGAAACTTCGGATCCTCCATCCCTTTCATTCCTTGGTCAAGATAAAGAAGACGTAACTTCAAAAGCGAGCGGTTAGAGAGATGGATGATAGTGACGGAAACAAATGAATAGAGAATTCGCTCGTCGCCCGGCGCAGTGCCTTGTGGGCTATGGCATGCCTTATACAATACACGTTTATGTATTTGTTTGATGTTGCAAAGTTCTGGCGCTAAGTACCTAGTTGCTTTTATGAATCTATACATAGACAAAGCTGTTCACCGTGTGTGATCTGCGTAGCGGTATATTTTCAGGTTCTCTTTTAGGAAATAAAATATTACACCGTTTTTAGTATGAAACGAGGACTAAGTTCTAATTAAGCAATAAACGAAAGCTACCTGAAATTAAAAGTGAAGTTCCGAGCTACGCCGATAAAGATAAACCAGTGCAAGTCATCAAGTTCATCTTCAAATTGAGTAAAAAAATATATCAGAAAAAGGCTTTTATCTCGGTTTAAGATGTCAAGTTACGTAAACAAGCGAACAGGAAAACATATTGCCATTTTGACATTAAATAACCCATACATATACTAACGGGGAATTATAAAGCTCATAAATTTTATGATTCGAGGAAAATCTTGCTTGTTTTCTTGCAAAATAAAACGTATATTTCCTCAGATATGCATCAATACAATACAAAAACTAAGAAAAATCTACTTTTCTATAATTGATCTAGGTATAATCCGTTTAATAATGATAAATCGTGTAAGTAACATTTTCAGTGCCAGACTTTCAAATTCCGAATAAATTGAACTCCATATGGAGTCACTGGTTCTAGAGAAAATGTTAACAAGGGACATAATACAAACGGAAAAGCCATTATCATCATTAATTTAAATAAATGGCAGCCCATTCTAAAAGTAAATTCGGACAGCAGAACTTTATCGTAACTTCGACGTTACTAAAACTTAACGCGCTGCTTACAAAAACCACGGCACATAATTGACAACATTTCAAAAAAAAAAGCATTATTGTTTTTTCGCGTTTATAATAGCTGGTTAAAAATTAGACTACCCGTATTTCTTGGTTTTTCTTTATTTAAATTAAATTCGTCGTTAATAATTTATTAAAGAAATAGTCATTAAAAAGACCGTATATACAAAGTTAGGAATACTGATGTCGTGATATAAAATAAAATAAAAAGTAACTTTAAACAGAAACAAAACTGACTCATGTCATGTCACTCACTTGTCAATAATTCGCTGCCGTTCGTTCACAAATTTGTTATTCTGCGTAATTTAATTAATTACGTAATTTGTAGACGCCATTAAAATAAATAAACTATTTTGCGTAGAATCGAAAGCGTGTCGTTAGAATCAAGTAATCCGTCAGACAGATAAAAAATGAACATGACAGTTGTATATTTTTTTGAATTACTTTGCTAATAAATGGACTAAGGGCACTACAAGTGTAGGTATTCCTAACGTTCACAATCCAACTTTTTTTACTGTTTTTCCTAAATATAAAAAAACTACTGCATAAAAAAATCCAAAGATATTTTTACTGTAATCAGCAGTGTAAAATCTAGAAAGGGTATTATATTTTACTACCTTAGCACAAAATGAATTGTTGTCAATTGTCATGCCTGAGATTTTGCTAAAGATTCGTCGGAGTATTTCGGGAATAGGGATGTTAGGACTAATTACGTTCAACTTAACGTGCTGGAGCGAGGCTATAATTTTTAATTAAATTATTTTAAAAATGCTAACCAGGGAATTTATGATGTGGATTTTGCAGAATTTTAGCTGGAACACCTGCTAAGTTTTAACTACCGACTGACGAAGAAGGTCGGCAATGTTTTGACTGGGTATGTTATGTATGCATGGTTCTTTGTTCCTTTGTAAAGGCTTAACCTATGGCCCGATTTCGACAAACGAGATGTCGTTAGATTACTCTGCACTTTTTTTTTTTTTTATATCATAGGAAGGCCTGATGCCTGATGGTAAGTGGAAACTGTGACCCATAGACATTCGCATTCACAAGACCGCAATCCTAAGACTGCAAATGCGTTGCCAACCCTGAGGACTAAGATGGAATACCTCTATGCTAGTAATTTCACCGGCTGTCTTATCCCCAAACCGGAACACAACAATGCGAACACTGCTGCTTGGCGGTAGGTTAATGGATAAGATAGTGGTACCAACCCGGACGGACCCTGCACAAGGTCCTCCCACACTTTATCGTCGCTGTCGCTTTAACTTTAACTTTTTAGGCGATTTAGTTTAGTATGTTCAAATGCTGCGTCATTGGGATTGTTCATATTTTACAATTGCTCTAATTCGAAAACCATTTCGAGGATTAGGGATTTAAAGCCTTTGTGCATTATTAAGTTTTTGAAATATTTATCTACTTCGGATATTTCGTCAAAAGTATATTTAACCTTTGTTTGACTTTCGTTTTTAGCTTGAAGCCCTCCTAGATGTATCTTATAGGTCAGGCGAATACCGTATGAAATAGTATATTTTAATACACTATTACAATAACTTTTTATCATTAGATGTCATTGAATTGTTGTGATTTATTAGAAATTGCAACCGAAATTTAAAATAATCATGTCATCTATAAAAATATCTGCTAAATACGTAATTGATGAAATTTGTCTCTTAAAATTTCCTATTCTTTCGAATTAGAATGTTAAAACCGTGAGTTTTTTTTGGTCTATCCCAATTGTAACGACGTACAAAAATAGTAAATTCCATGACGTCGACTATTATAGAACAACATCTATGGTGTAAAAGAGACAAAGGCAGCCCGCCATTCTCCGAAACATTTCAACTGATTACTATCATTAGTTATCCGTTACAATGCGTCATTTCACTTCCGGTTCCGTCAGTGAAAATTAACAGTTTAACTTATATTTTCTTTTTAAGGCCATGCTATTCATAGTGCAAATTGGACGGTCACGGCCGTGAGGTAAAAATTGTAAACAGACGTTAATAACGAATAATATTAATTTTGTTACTTGTTCAATTTTATTGCGGTTTTTTCTTTCTTTTTGTTTTGTTTATGTTAGTATAGTGTGTGTGTGTGTGTGTGTGTGTGTACTCGTCCATGGTTTCACTGGATGGTGAAACCATGACCTGAAGACCTTTTTTCTTTATTTTCCTATTCTTTTCTTCAAATTAATAACTCGAATTGTATAATTATTAGTAGTAATTACTTGTCTTTGTCTAAATGATAATGTCAACGATTGTTATCTTCTAGACTGCTTGAAGCTAAAAGGGTTATACTCATACTCATCTTTATTTATTGATAATATTAAAAACAATTCAATAAAAGTATACAAAACAAAATATTTGCTGGTTGTGGTATACATACATACATACATTAAATCACGCCTGTTTCCCAGAGGGGTAGGCAGAGGCCACTTCTTCCACTTGCTACGATCTTGACAAATTTCTTTCGCTTCTTCAACATTCATACATCGAGTCATGGTCGTGGTATGTTATTATTACAGATCATCAAAATATAATCGTGACCCACCATGGAATAACTACGTCACAGTGACATGGGTCAGGGTTCCATTTTGCCGATTGCACATATTATGCATGAGATCACTGATCAGATAAAACATCTGATATTTTACTCTAGCCTCTGAACTAATATTGGACGTATTTAAATGGAGTGTCATATGATTCATCAAGAATGTGTAAGGTTCAGAACTTCATAAGCTATACAAAAATTGCAAGTAAGGGTGCGTCATACAAGTTGCCACCGATTAGGATGTAGCTGTTATCTTTCGAATAACTTACCCAACTAAACAAGTGTGTCACTGAGATCTCAAAGACCTGGTAAGTACCGTAAACTCGGGTTACTTTAGCCCACCCTTAAAACTATAACTATTTTAATAGTTAACATCTAAAATTGTTAAAATAATTTTAGAACTGTTCATGTAGCAATCTACAAATTTAAAGAAGATTTTTTAATTTAGTAACCCGAGTTTACGGTACCTAGATTTCGATGAGTCCCTATTTGACGCCCGCCCCGGCCAGTAACTGAGTATTGGGCTTAATTCAGTCGGTAACTTTAACTTTATTTTGATGTCATTAAAATTACCCTACACTAAAAACCTTTGCGAAACAAAAGCACGGCATTTACTGCCAGCAACGGCAGCAACGCAACTGCGATTTCTAGAATATTCTCCCTTAGAGTTGCGGGTAACCATGGGCGGCAATCGTGATCAATTTCCGTCAGGTGACCGGCTCGGAAACCTGGTATTTTCTTTTAACCAGCTCGTCAGGAACGCCTTAAATTCGAATCCCTTCGAACAGAATCGATATTTCGGTATTGATGAAAGAGCAAAATAAAACTCTTCCTGCTCGAAATAACGGTTAATTTCGCTCGCTAATTTGTTCGCACCACCCACCCCCACCACCACCCGGTTTAATCCCAGCGATGATAACGTTCGCTCGCGAATCTATTCCGCTCCGAGTCTCCGACCCATAATTAATTACCAACAACTCTAAAAACTTGTTGATAACTCTGTAACCACAATTTGCACAGTTAGGCTAAGATGTTTAACAGTGTAGATATATTAGTGACAGGTAGCAAGCCCATCGCCTAACAGTACTACCAGCCTTTATTCCCTTAGTCGCCTCTTACGACTTCCACGGGAAGACATGGAGTGGCACTCTTACGACTTCCACGGGAAGACATGGAGTGGCACTATTCTAAGCCGGCATCCACACGGCAAACGGCATTAAATAACATAATGTAACAAAAGGCAAGTTTTAAAAACCCGACTGCTGCTAACCAACTTGAAATTGTTACAAATCCTAAATGATTAAAATGAAAAATTATGAAAGAAAGCTAAAGATGATAGGTATTCAAATACCTACTACGATACCCCACTTTGTCATAATTCTGTTTTTTTTTTTTTTTACTACATGGCGTCTTGTTGCCGCCATATTGTTTTTTTATTACTGTCATATCTTTAGTGACACTCACAAGATTAAGACAAATCTATTGACATAAGAATCATCAAGATCGGTCCACGCGTTTAGTTTCTAGAACGACACAAAAGGAGCATACGTATATAGGGTAGACACAATACCGTCCTCCTACGGCAGTCAGGTAAAAAAAAACGGACATTGCACCGGTGCCTGTGTTTTCGCAGCTTCAGGGACATTGAAGTATGCACAGCAATCCCACTTATTTCTGATGATATCGTACGTCGCAACTTTTAGACGACATCCAGCCAATTATGGCCGGTTACAGCGTTTTGCGATGTGTATCGTTTGTGTGGTGAAATAAAGTTGCAAGGCTTGCAAACTTAACCAAGCCAAGGTCGAGGTTTATGGTGTCTACATACACTAAGTCATCATAATAGACCTTTTACGTTTCCTTTACGGTTTGAAACAAACGCTGTGTTTTTACATCACATGTATGTGTCGCCTGAATAGAAGAACTCCCCTGCGTCGCTACATACCCACCTAACTTACCTACGTATATACCTAACCTACCTAACTCACCAACGCAAAAGATGCCGCAAATGCATTGAGATCGAAGGGGGGGCGGTGCGATTCGTTTCCATACTAAAAAGCGTTCCAAAGTGTTTTTAGTAAGGAATCGCCTCCGCTTTCAATGAGTTTACGATTTTAAACCTAGATACCTAGTCCCCCCAACGGCTGGCATTTTGCGGGACATTCACGCGTGAACTTGCAGAAAGTATCCCCCTAGAATCAATCAATAAATTTATTGACTTGAGAAGCGATGATCACCGTAATGCTCGTGCTCGGTCTCATACTGCCGGATCCAGTGGATTCAAATGAAAATCATTGTCATTTTTAATCCGACCATTGGACATCTTCAACACAACAGAATGACGTAATATATGGAGCCACACTAATAGACGTCCATCATTATAATACCATGGAATTACAAGTACATACTCAGGTTCCATTAAGAACTGCGTGCGTTTCACAATTGTCCACTTACGGAAGGCAGATGTTTTTGTAATGACGGGAAAAAATAGAGGCACTATTATAGGCAGGTGCCGAATGCCTTTGGCTACAGGAAAATGTCAAGCAGGCACTATGAACTTGAGGGTACCCACTGTACCCAGGAAGGAAGTGAAGGTAGGTATACATAGAGGCAAAGTTTTTAACGATCTTTCAGCATAAGCATTCATAACATTGACAAGTATTAATTTACTTTAGACCACTAAGTTTGAAACTGAGGTAAAATGATCTGATAAAGTGCTGACGTGTTCATACACAATTTTAACTTTGTAAGGTTGCTGATTTGTAGGTAATTCTGTAACACTGCCTACCCCACTCTGGGAACAAAGGCGTGAGTTTATGTATGTATGGATATATGGTTGCTGAAGTTTTTTTCAAATCCTTACTAATGAAAGCTTTGTTTGTAACAGAGAATAAATGAAGATACCTATATACATTTTTACTAACACCTACTATAAAATTGTTAGAGAACTTTTTATAGGCTTAGGTACTACTGTAGAAAGAGGATGGTTCGAAAAAAATATACTTAATTTAAATACAACCTTCCGATGCCCCATCTCGTGATTTGAGATTAAATTGGGAGAGAGACGGAGATAACGCAACTTCGAAATCCGATTATAAAAGTAAGACCCTGGCAATTATTACAATAACTAATTCAGTGTACCAGCTGTCAAAATTGTTAACTTTTCTAAGGTAAATGTAACTTGTACACTTACCAAACTTTGTGAAAAAGGGCTTCGACCCTGATAAATTTGTTTCGCACACGTTTGCTAAATGTTGTAAATGGACACCATTTTATTCTAGGTCATTTAAACGTAGCGTAAGACATAAAATCAAGTAGGCAACCAATTTACCTTAGGTATGCAGCTCGCAGCCCGAGTCTAGTCGACCTAGGTGACTTGAGACACTAAGTGGTTGCCGCACTCAACCGCTCCCCTGCCTCCATTGCTTGCGTATAAAAGGCTTATAAAATACAAGTGAACTAGACCTAACACTTATCTAAAACTTGCAGTAATAACTTAAGCAAAAGGTTACAAGTTACGGGTTTGTATATTTAACCCTACATTGCATACTGTTCCACATATGGCACAACCAAAATATTTGCGAATTGTGACAAAAGTCAAGTTGCTAACGACATATCACATTATAGTTTTATTTCTCAAAAAAAAAAAGTCATGCATTGTAGGGTTAACACGCAGAAAGGGGTCTTTTCAAGGATAATAATTAAGAAATCACTTTTGAGTCGAAAATATTTTTTTAAATAAAGTTGAACAATTACGAATTCTCGCTAGAAAATCATAGAAAATTACGACCCGGGTTGTCTTGAAATTATCTCTATTTAGCGGTAAGACCGCCTGCCGACATATTTCATATAAAAAAACCGGCCAAGTGCGAGTCGGACTCGCGCACGAAGTGTTCCGCAACCATTATACAAGATTAGCAACAAACGTCAAAAAATCACGTTTTTTGAATGGCAGGTTCCCTTAAATATTTATTTTATTCCGTTTTTAGTATTTCTTGTCATAGCGGCAACAGAAATTATATCTTCTGCGAAAATTTCAACTGTCTAGCTATCACGGTTCGTGGACATGGAATGGATTATGGACAGCGGACTCTCAGTAATAGGGTCCCGTTTTTACCCTTTGGGTACGGAACCCAAAAAACATACATACATACATACATACCTTCACGCCTTCATTCCCAGAGTGGGCTAGGCAGAGCTACAGAATTACAAACAACTCCAAAAACTTGTTGATAACTCTGTAACCACAATTTGCACAATTAGGCTAAGATGTTTAACAGTGTATATTAGTGACAGGTAGCAAGCCCATCGGCTAACAGTACTACAAGCCTTTATTCCCTTAGTCGCCTCTTACGACTTCCACGGGAAGACATGGAGTGGCACAATTCTAAGCCGGCAACCACACGGCAACAACTTTTGCTATTACTGTCCGTGGCATTATAATTTTATAATAAACAGTATTTGTATTGCATTGTAATCGGATATACATTTACCATCACGACAAAATAAAGACGCTCAACACTTAACAATTACATCTACAAATTAAGATCCATTTACGCATTAATCGCTTTAACTGCACTTAAGGCTCCTATTTCCTCCAATGACATCTTGTTTACGCGTAAATTCAGTGCCGGTGACTCGCCAGGCGTGTACAAATTGTATTCAATCGCTGGTTGCTGGCAGGGAATTACGCATTAAATTGTTTTTCAGCGGCCAATGTGAAATATTATACCATTATCTAGAGTCAAGTAGACCTTGAGAAACGCCTTGGCGCGCGGACTTCGCCCCGTAGACTATTTCCACGCACGTTGCTACAAAAACTAGAGATACTATGTAATGTATGACAAGTGCGAGTTTTTTTTTCTATATGATATGACTACGAGTATCATACTGTAACGAGGTTGTTACAACCTGTTTTGTTTGAGTTCCTGACCACTATTACATTTCGATCTAAATCTTCCAAATTCAAATTTATTAAGTAGATTCTATTCCGATATCGATCCTTGGATTATTCTCCATATTTTTACTAAAAGAACTAGACACGCGTACGCGTGTCTCACCATTATTGTACTTTCATTAATTTACTATATTATTTGGTATTCAGTTATTATAAATTATAAAATATATTCAAGAAGTGTTTCTTTTATCTTCGACACAAAACGTCTCAGCGATACTTACCCTGTACCGTGAGAATACTGTCATAGATTTAATAAAAAAATTGTAAGAACTGAGGTTGTATTTAACAGCTCATTTAGACGTAGTCTTTTTATAACGAAGTTCGTTTGGAGCAGGAATATGTTGGGATATTTGGAACACCTCCAGAAACAACCTGTACTAGATATGGCACACTAACAAGGAAGAGCTTCTCTTAACTCTTGAAGAAGGCTTATCCGCTGTTTAGGAGGAAAAGAAATGTCCAGTTGGTATCGGTTGTTTTTTGTTAGATACGAGTAACATTAATATCTTAAAAAACCGGCTAACTGCGAGTTGAACTTGTGTGGAGAGGGTCCCGTACATAGGTTTTTTTTGTAGAATTTTTATAGGTTTTCCCGTAATCTACAAGCTAAGAAGCTATTTTGAATATTTTTTTCAATATTTTAGGCTTAGTAGTTTCGGAGATCAGGGGGGGGGTGGTCAATTTTCGTCTTCTTTCATGAATAAAATCATAACTATTTAATTTACAATAATAACAAAAATATATTTGAGATCCTCATAACGGGCCCTTTTATTTGATATATTATGACACAATAAGGTTTTCAAAACTTTTTTTTAAATTTCCTAATAGGTCAATGAAACTTATATAAAAAAAAAAAAGTGCACATCTGTGTTTGAGTCATCGATTTACATGTGTACCAAATTTCAACTCAATCGATCCAGTAGTTTTTTGTAAAAAAAAGTCATTGATGTCACATGTCACCTAAATACAGTAGCATTTAAGATAGAAAACGAAACTAAAGACTAGAGGTAAAAGGAAAAACATATTACTAACCTTTAATAATACGTTATGACTGATGTTAATGACCAATTAAGTTAACGATTGTCACGTTGTCGCTTTATGATTTTGTTGACTTAGAACCCGCGATAAGATCATACATGCAATAATAAAACTCAGTAGTCATACAACAGGATTCCGCATACAACTTGGTTTTTTATCTTCATTCGGTAGCGGAGTTTAAATAAGTTATTAGATAAAGCGGAAACGAAAAAAACGTGTTAACATACATGATTTTTTGTTATCCTATCGGTTATTTATTCACGCTGTTTGTTACACCTACCTAGCAACTATAAAAGCAAGAGGACACTCAGTTACATACTCGTAAGTTACTGTGAAAATGAATACATACATACATACCTTCACGCCTTCATTCACGGAGTGGGGTAGGCAGAGCTACAGAATTACCAACAACTCTAAAAACTTGTTGATAACTCTGTAACCACAATTTGCACAATTAGGCCAAGATGTAAAAACGAATGTAGCAGTAAAAACATTGTTAAAATCAGGCTAATAATTTAATTTTATTGTAATTGTATTAATATGTTTGTTGTTGGTGTACCTTACTAAATAAATAAATAAAACTGAGCCACATCGATTAAAAAAAAAGTTTTTTCGTTGTCACGGTACTCACGGTTTTCGTTTGGACACATGGACGAAATTGGGTAATGAATGACTAATGAGCATTCGGTAGGTATGTCTAAATCGAGCCGACAATTGAAAACACTGTGATAGTGGTTATCTAAGATACTAACAAACTGGGCTAATGATTCCATTACGCGACATATCGTAAATCATGCGATTTCATTGGAATTCTATCTTTTGAATGAATCTTTGTAAATTCATGGAATCGCTTTATTAAGGCGCTACATTCGAACGTTGAAAGGGCAAGTGATTAGCATACCTGGGATAACTCGGGGCATCTGTACGAAAGTGATGTAGCAAAATATTTTATCGACATAAAATATATCGATGTTACTGCCAACATCTAATTGTTATTCGATAAAAATAAATAATACTTATTTTTTCCTCATTTTTAGATGAAAAAATAAACAAATTAACACGTATATTTATATGTTTATTTTACAACAGTTTTCATAATATATTTTTATATTTTTTCCATATTAGTCGGTATTAATGATTGCCGTCTAGATGAAAATATCCACTTTAAACTGCTAAACGTTCTTTCAACGTCCACAGTGGTCAACGGGGCATTCAGATATGACATCGAACCTCTTTACAGTAATCGAGAATGTTCAATGCTCCCATGTATTAACACAACACACTTAGCGCTTTAAATCTTAATATTTATAAACGGATACCTTAATCGAAAAATTGTTTGGACAAACCAGCAATATTTTTGAAAGAACTATCCAACGACACCCCACACTAAGGGGTAGGCGAGAAAAAAAAACATTCCCACGTTACGTGTTGGGGAAGCACACATTTTTTTTTCTACCACTTTGTTGGCGTGATTAATATGTATATTCATGCCAAATTACAGCTTTCTACTCGTAGTACTAAGAGTCTCTGAGCTAGGCTGCGGACGGACGGACGGACGGACATGGCGAAACTATAAGAATTACTAGTTTGACTACGGAACCTAAAAAAGCGGCTACATTTGTCTGGTTACTTAAAAACCTAACAAATTTCATTTAAGGTCATTAGACGGTGTAGTCTTATTAAAATGATTTCAAGTATTATTTTATTAATTACATTTCTTTTGTTTATTGACAAGATACTGAATTCTGTCCGCAATGCAACGAGATACCTCCATGGAATGAAATAGTGTCAAAGTAAAAATAATTTGAGTGCATTCAATCATTTTCGCATTAGAAAGGCCTTGCTTAAAAAAGAAAATGAATGACATAAATCTGTAGCCTCTGCTTCAACGAGGTTTTCATAAAAATCGCTATTGAGTGAAGTTCGTTTCTGGTTGACCGGCCCTAGAGAAAGCGGCCGTCGATGCACGAATCACGTTCGTCAGTTCTATGCACCGTTGCATCACAGCTCAATTTAGTGCTCAATAACAACTCATCAATAATATGCACCTAAATCCTACTAATATTACAATGCGAAAGTTTGTGTGTTGGTTTGTTACTCCTTCACGTCGCTACGTCTGAACGGATTTGGATGAAATTAAAAAAAGAGAGCTTATACCCTGAAAACTTTTCAGCCCGGAATTGTTTGAAGTTCCGGCGAAATAAATCGAATTCTTCGCGGACGAAGTCGGAGGCAGAAGCTTGTGGTCTACAAATACATACATACATTAAATCACGCCTGTTTCCCAGAGGGGTAGGCAGAGACCACTTCTTTCCACTTGCTACGATCTTGACAAATTTCTTTCGCTTCTTCCACATTCATACATCGAGTCATGCACGCACGTCGGGTTCGGGTACTTAAGAGATTACTTAAGATCCGGCCCATTTCCGATATTTCTCCGATTTGATTCGAAAAAGTACGCCTAGGGCGGCCCCTACCCACTACTTCTTAATGGTCTATAATTAATCAAAAATGCAACTTCAAGATCATTCGTAATTACAAAGTCAGGTATATAAGCTGGAGTGTATGATCGGTACCGTTTATGACCATGTCTATAAATCACTTCGTCACTTGAGCCACCGGAGATTCTAACGTATTCTAAAGTATCTTCGACCTTGGCCGTACTCGAAATTCGCCCAAGGTCGTAGATACCTAATACCTCTTAGCGCTAATTAGGTCTCGGGTTAAATTAGCCACTAAATTTGTAAGAGAGCAACATGCGAGATCGAATTATTGTCTCTCATCTTTTTGTCCATCAAAACCCGGTAAAGCCGGTTTCACACTGAAGCAGAGTACTGCTACTGGGTAAACGCACACGCCAAGGAAGACCAGTAATGTTGATGGTGTGAAACCAGCGTTAGTTTTCTTTCGACACTTCAGAATACAACCTCTGAACTTCAAAAGTATTTTTCAACAGGAAAACAAAATGCAATCGTCTAAGTGCGTCAGAAACTAAGGTGAACCGGCTTAGGCGAATATCTGACTTTGTACTCGAAGTTGAGGGTCATTGCGATTACTTAGTACCAGGATATGAGTTAGCAGATAGCAATAGACGATGCAAAGTTAACCTTTACGGTCACAGGTTCAAGGGCGAGCAAACACCACGTCTCTATTCCACTTTGTATTCATGTAGTGATGGAACCAATATTGGATTCGGATAGAAGCTTTCCGCCTACATCTCGATATGGCTAGGTAGCTGATACGACCAGATCGCTTTGTGACTACATCTCGATCTGACTACATCGCTTTGTGCCTAGATCGCAATACGACCAGATCGCTTTGCGACTACATCTCTAAAAGTCCGAGTTGAAAAATGACTACTTCGTTTGCGTTACTAGGTAGGTTAGGTTCGTTAGGTAACTTCAAACACCCGAAGGGCAAATAACCCAGGAATAGGAGCCATAGGATCAATATTGCTAAGAAAGACATAAGGTGAAAAAAACAATGTGGTCATTTAGCGACTCGGACTTTAAGAGATGTAATCGCAAAGCGATCTGGTCGTATTGCGATCTAGGCACAAAGCGATGTAGTCAGATCGAGATGTAGTCACAAAGCGATCTGGTCGTATCAGCTACCTAGCCGTATAGAGATGTAGGCGGAAAGCTTCTATCCCCATTATTGATTGATTGATTATTTTATTGATAAATATAAATTTACACGTCATTTTAAAGTACATAAGCAGTTAATAGGAATTCATATTCATACATCAACTATTTATCAATTACAGCTTATCAGCTTATCTTCATCAGCCACTATAACTGGTGATATATTTTAAACGGCTCAATCGATTTTCATTAAACCTGGCTAACAACGATCCTAGTTAAACTATCTTTCTATTAAAAAAATCCAAATCAAATTCGGTGCATCCGAGCGGGAGCTACGATGCAATATGCCTAATATGCCCCTCTACACGTCAGCGGATCATGGGCGTGCGTAAGGGACGCATTTACACCTTAGAGTGAGCAACATATTCTTGCATATAACTCTTACGTATTGCTCCATCCCTTACGCACGCCCATGATCCGCTGACATGTAGAGGGGCCATAATATGCCCATGGGCGTCTGAGGCTGAACCATCAAGTTATCTATGCGCTCGATTGCGTTCCTCCGTACATTAAAAAAAGTCTACTTTCAAACAGTTTAACTTCAAAATAACGTAGGTATATCTTAGAAGAGTTGCATTTTTTTTTGGAAATGGCAAAAGTAGGACATTCTGCAAAAATAGTGTGGAATGGTAATATTCCGAGATTTTTGAATTTTGCTCATTATTAAAAGTGTTACAGACCTGACCAGCGATGGGGGTAAAGTCCGGTTAAGTTAGAGATGCGGAAACTACAATCTACTCGTACTACACTTAAGAGGTATGAAAACGGGTCACTTTCTATGGAAATTCTATACAAAGTGACCAGCTTTATTTGCTCTTGACTATAAATCGACGCTTAACTAGACTTCCAACGCGCGACAGGTGTCAATATAACCAAGTCCAAAGTCGACAAGGATAATGACTTGAAATATCAATAACAATTACATCGATAAAAACACGCGATATAAAGGCAACTCCACTTATTAATAAACGTAAATAGCATTAAACGAGATTTATTTTTAAAAGAATCACGTCCTTTGCGGTCCATCTCTTGCGGTCATACACTTATAACACCCCTCTTTTCACGCAAGGGGTTAAAAAAAATACCCCATCAGATGCATTTTAAATTAGACGTGAACTGTTTTTTTGCCGCCTTAAACTTTTTAACTAAACAATTTTACTCACTCATATCGCTTCATAGAGTGCATCCTTCCCGCACAGAATCTAACACACGACTGCGTGTGATTTGTAATAATATAGTAACGTTATATTTATCTACGCCGTTGATAAGTTATCTGATAAAGGAGACGGATTTCAAGACGGACACGGTTTCTGAACGCTTAGGAGTGAAATGGCGTAAGGTAAGAGGAAACACGCATTAGAGTTTGAATGCATATGCATATTGGGTAAGGTTGAGAGTGTAAGGAAAGCACACAAGCCCTTTTTAAAAGAAACTTTACACACGTTTAAAAATAGGTTATTTTTTAATTTAGTTATCTTAACGATCGGTTCCTAAACATGGCATTTTGTTGTCGATGTATTTAAAGTTCAGTTTAGTTTCGAGTCGTCGATTTTCCTTTTAACGCAAATGACAGTAAATCTTAACCTATCAAATATCAATAAATAACAATTATGATAAGTTCTTGTTGCGAAATGCGCGTGATTATGATGATAACAAACACGGTCAAGAGCTAAGTTTAACTCAATAATAAAACCTATTTATACCACATTATATTAAATTTATTGTTTTAAGTGTCGCAGTATGTACTTGTGTTTGACGATCAAGGGAAGTCAAAGTATATAATTTATTTAGGTTAGTGGTCATACATACCTAGAACTGATCCGAGTGCCGAAGTCCAAAAGCCATGACACTTATGACCTAATAGCGGTTTGTGGTTTTCCCAAAAGCCTCTACGTTCTAAATAAGAATGATCCAGTTAAAAGTATTGTGTGTCAAATTATTTCCAAAGAAAATTAGTTCCGGTCGGTAACGTTTCTCAACCCCTAAATAAAGTCAGATTTCTACGTTTTTGGATGTTGTCTAGTTATATTTTCTTGGAACGGAAAACGTACAGATCCAGTTTTTCACAATGTATACAACATATTCAAAAATACTAAACATAGAATAGAATAGAATAGAATATTTTTTATTTTCACAAGTCACATGGGACTAGGTTTAAGAGAATACAATCGTAACCGCATTTTCTACGGGAATTTTTAGCCTCATAATCCTTGTAAGACTAAATCTAGTGCAATAAGAAATTCAACATAAAAGATGTTGGCAACCTTAAGGAAATTTAAGAAATATTTTATGAAAAAAAAAGCCACTGAAATACAAATTTCCTACAACTGGTTTGATAAAAATGTACATCTTGAAATTATGTCCCAATTATATAACAGTTGCATTAAAACCAAATGAAGATCAAATGTTACAAAGCAAGAAAAAGGAAAAACAAAGCTCTTAAATCTAACAGACAGATGAACCCTAAGTACCTATATGTGGCTTGTATAACAGTCCAAAGCCCTAATATCTATCTAAAAACCCAACGCATCAAAAGTATGTATTACACACGACTCTATTATCAGCAGCATAAGGGCCTAAATATGACTTTGACTTTATAATAAATATTTACGAAATATCCGATTACTAATAAAATATAAGTAACGTCCGGTAGGTAACGAATTCTTTCTTGTAATGGGTGTGAAACTATTTTCAAACATCCCAAACTGATTAAGTACCTATCGGTAATGATTTAATTTCAATGACTCACCACACTACACTAATACCCACGTGTTCGTGTAATCTGCAAGCCTATCCTTTAAGTGTGATAGTTAAGCCAACAAATGTATAGATTAATTATTAAAATCAGCTGATGTCATGTTGTCCGGTGTCATGCTGAGTAACTATTTATAACTTTAAAAAAAAGGATGATGTTAACAGTGTGTAATTTTTAGGGTTCTATATCAAGAAGGAAAAAACGGAACCCTTTTTGGATCTCTTTGTCGTCTGTCTGTCTGTCTGTCTGTCTGTCTGTCTGTCAAGACCCTTTATCTCGGGAACGCTTGGAGGTATCGAGATGAAATTAAAACCATATACTCAGTGATGTAACCGTATACGCTGTGAAAATAATTAACAAACACTCTCAAGGGAATCAAAATTTATAGGGTATTTTCCGTTGACCTAGATGAAATTTGGCAAGTAATACCGTCTTATACTACAAGTATAGGAAAAAAATCGGAAAACTACACATTTTTTAGTTAAGTACTTAATAAAAAAGGGTCGTTATGTATGTACTATCAGCCCAGAATAGTGCCACTCCATGTCTTCCCGTGGATGTCGTAAGAGGCGACTAAGGGAATATAGGCTTGTAGTATTGTTAGGCGATGGGCTTGCAACCTGTCACTAATACGCTGGTAAACATCTTAGCCTAATTGTGCAAAATGTGGTTACAGAATTATCAGCAAGTTTTTGGAGTTGTTGGTAATTCTGTAGCTCTGCCTACCCCACTCTGGGAATGAGGGCGTGAGTTTATGTATGTATGTATCAGCCCAATGGAAACCTGACCCACCATAGAACCGTGTCGCAGTGACATTATGAAACCATTTGTTTGACACTTCTTACGACATGAATCAAAACGTCACTGTGACGCAGTTCTATGGTGGGTCGGGGTTCCATTGGGCTGATGGTACCTAAAAATGTGTAAGGAACCCTCGGTGGGCGAGTGCTACCGAAAACGCATAAAAAACATTATCTACAAATAATCAACTAAGCAACACGACCCTGGGAATTACTTTTATTAAAAAAATGATAAGATTAAGTATTCAGAATGCAATAAATAAATTGGACCGAGTGCATACCTAGTGTCAACTTTAGTGCGTCAGAAACTTCATTCAGACGATAAATTTAATTTATGTAGCCTTATAAACAGTTATATTGTTGACCTTTAGATAACTGCAGATAATAAATAATTTAAACGACAATTACTTTTCTTCATTACACCAGAACTAAACTACACAATAATGTCCAAGGATCAAAGGAGACATTTTTTCGTTAATCGACGACGCGCTGGCCTAGTTGGTAGTGACCCTGCCTACGAAACTAGCGGTCCTGGGTTCAAATCCCGGTAAGGGCAGATATTTGTGTGATGAGCGCGAATATTTGTTTCTGAGACATAAATGTTTTCTATGTATTTAAGTATATATTTCTCTATATATGTATTTATCTCGTTTTCTAGTACCCATACTACAAGCCTAGAGCTTAGTTTGGGACTAAGTCAATTAGTGTGACATTTTCCCCTGATATTTTATTTATTTATATTTATTTTATAATCAACAGCAAAACTTTAGACTAGAGAAAGCAAGCAAACGAAGCCGATGTAAAAAGGCGATCGTTTCTATAATCCTATAACGAGACTGATATTCGTAGTGAATAAAAAGTGAAGCTAAACATTTCCATACAAAACGCGATAAAGTTTCACTACCCTTAAACATAGTCCGATTTTCACGATTTACGATACAATGAATAGATATTCATTGTAGATATCATGAAAAACTATGTCTGTACGTTTCCCTTTCCACGAAAAAACTTCTTAGAATTAAACAAATTTAAAAAACGAAAAACAAAGGGGTAGCTAAAAAAGCCTTTTGAATGTCTGTGGAAGTGGTAGGGGTAAAACCTAATTGAAAAATACACACTTACAAACAAAACTTGGAGCGACCACTAGTATATGGGAAAAGCATCGATAATTTAGTTTATCGATATAGTCAATCCCTAGCTGTCATTTAATTTTGCCCCAAATATTCCTAGGTCTGGTCACTAAAGGGTATGACAGTAAAATTTAATATGGCGGCATCTAGACGCCATATTGTAAATAAGAAAAAATCATTATCGGCGAACTATGACAAGTGGGATATCATTGAATCGGTATTTAAGAATCATCTTTAGGATTTATAACGATTTCAAGTTGATTAGCAACAACAGTCGCGTTTTTTAAAGCTTGCATTTTTTAATGTTATTAAAGAAAGCTTCCTTAATCGGGATTCTTCTTATCCAGAAGGCTCGAGTCCGTCAGGAATTAAGAACTAAAAGGAATGAATTGCCGTCAGGGACCTAAAGGAACTAGTTCATCGTAAACGACCTTGAACGGGACAAATAAAACCTATAGTCTGTCAAGAAAGTCATGATCATGACATGAAAATGATTTTACAATTGATTAAAAGAGTTACATTACACTATAAAATATCATAATAAAGAAATACAGTAACAGACTATGTGTATATTGCTGTCTTTTATTATGCTATTTTATACTGTAATGACCAGAGGTCGGAATTTTCGTAGCGCTTTTGAGTTGTCCTAGGGACTTCTCATTTATCGACTTCCGGTATACATATTTTATCGATACCTTACAGAACACAGCATATTAAAGAAGATTCAAAGTAGAGGTTAACAACAGGCGGTCTGGTCGCTAAAGAGCGATCTCTTTCAGATAACTTTTGAGTAGTTGAAAATGTGAAATAGAGATTTACATTGAATAGTTAACAATTTCAAATTTAATTAATTTAATCAGTTCAGTTCAGTGTTATATCATTTATAAATGTCATGTCCAAAGTCTGTTTTAGTGCTAAAAATGGCTTTATCATTAGTTTCACTATAAAAGAAATAGGTAGTCACTATCTGAAACAGATCGCTCTTTAGCGATAAGACCGCCTATTGTTTACCAATACTTTTAATCTTTTTTAATATGTTGTACTCTATAATGTACCGATAAATCATGTATATCGGAAGTCGATAAACGAGAAGTCTCTGTGACAACTCGAGAGTGTTACGAGAATTCCGGCCTCTGGTAATGACGCAGTTCTGCCAACGGGAACCATACCCACAGCACAGTATTCAGCATGACAGTTGACATTTTGTTGACAAATCATTGTGGGTTGGTTCCCTTTTGCAAAACCGCGTCCAATTTAGCTTCTTGGATTAATTTATCAAATCATAGAGTTCAAAATGGTTCGACTACTACGTTGCAGTTAGCCTCCTTCTTTGGTAGGACGGCAGAATAATAAACAGAAGTACGCCCGTAATACTGTTTGCGTTAATTCGCTTCTCTTGTTAATTTGTGCTATTGTAAACTAAGGAAGACCTACATCAATCATAATATTCATAATTCAATAGAATTGACACAGAACAGGGGCTTAGGCGAGATGCGTAACGATAAGTTTGTCGGATTTCGAAATCTGTCAAAATGTCACGGACAAAAAAAAATTGACGTAAGCTCGTCTTTTGTTTTTAATCACGAGTGAAGCATGCAAAATGCCTGTCGGTGTGCTTGCACACGCAGACGCGTAAACTGTCACTCGTGCTGTGGCTTGGCGCGTTGTCTTACCTATACTATCCGCAAAACTATCTGGCCGGTAGGGCAATAAACGTCGGCTACCGTTAGGGGTGTAACATGTCGATAACTTATAATGTAAACGTCGATATAATCATTATATTTTGAAATGTTATCGATATTGTTTTTAAAGTTATCTAATGAATAATACTAAATGTTTAAGATAATTACATGTTTAAGATATTAATTAAATAATTAGCTAAATACGTGATTAGGTAAGTAGATAATGAGAAATGCATTAGTAATTATAGTACGTATGATTGATAGTTCTATTTAAGTCATTAGGAATAATTGATAACAAAATATTCTATAACATAAAAGGGTAAGCATATAGTAATATTAGTACTAGTATTTTCCTTGTTTAGTTATTTATTTTGTTATACCTCCTTATTATTTTATTGTAATACTTTATGTCAATAGTTCAATATTAAATATTAAATAGGTATTTATATTTCGATAGTAACTATACAATACTGTTATATAAAACAC
Organism: Acleris emargana; assembly: GCA_927399475.2. Classification (NCBI taxonomy): domain Eukaryota; kingdom Metazoa; phylum Arthropoda; class Insecta; order Lepidoptera; family Tortricidae; genus Acleris; species Acleris emargana. The sequence goes on along the minus strand of OV656836.1, from coordinate 1,375,179 downwards.
AACGTAATTTATATTCTTTGTTTCATTACTTTATCGACATTCCTTTTTATGCGTAACGCTACCTGCCCTATTACTGCTCGGCCCGCTCCATAAGCCGTGCAGGTGTGAAAGAGATAGCATAATTCCGATGAGTTATGACCTGACCGGCCAGATAGTTTTGCGGATAGTATAGTGTATCTGTGTGCGTGCGGTAAGTCGTGTATAACGATCGAAAGTGCCGACCTTGCATGCTTCACACCTTTTTAGTGCAACGTTACGTCCGTATTTTTAAAGTCTGTGGTTGACGATCTATCGCGTCATCAGTTCTCGAAAAGTTCTAACGTTTTCTATCGTTATTCATCTTTTCTTAGACCCAATGAATATAAAGTCTATATTGATAATCATTCATAATTCTTTATTCATTGGTTCAAAGAGATAACTAACATTACCTACTCACACCTATGTGTGCCAATTTTATTCTGATTCATGTTGGCTAAACCGATACAGAAACCGCCACTCATTATGGGCTTTTTTTTAAATAAATATTAAATATCAGGGACAAGACAAAATTTTGCAACGCAAACACTGCGGCATTGATTACGATAGTCAGTGAATCCTGCACTAGGTTTTACCTTTAACAAATACCGATAACCTGATTCCGCCATCATCATATCAGGAGAAAGAATGGCATTGTTCTAAATAATTGGTCGGTATAGATTTAAAAACATGGTAGTTACGACGATAGTGAAATAGGTGAGGTGGTACTTACACTTCGTTTTCGTCTATAAACATGTCTGTCTTGGTTGACCTGAAACAGAAAAATAGGTTGTTAGTTTACTATGATGACATTGTAATTTCATAACATAACCAACCTTATTTGAACCAATTTAAACATTTAGGAAGTGGAGTGGAAACAACACACGCGGCCTCTATATCATGATCTAAACTTGGAACAGGTAACTTTGAATTGAACTATGGCTAAGTTTAAGAACAACTGAGTCCCATAGCTACTCATGTGCTTAGTGCAACCATAGTTACCAGTGACAGCCCTTACTTACTTAGTAATAAGGTCGATCAACTTAGTAAAAACAATCAAGTGGTTAATTACACAATAATTAACCAAATACGACTCTCTCACTCATTCTCCTATACCTTAATATATTCCTTCTTCTTATTTATTAATGGCGTTCCACCGCGATTCTGCAGTGATTTCGCCAATGTCAAGTGAGTGGGATTACGAGTATAATTCAGGAAATTCATAGTAGAATAAATGAAAAGTAGAAGCCGGACAATTTTCGATCGGCCATCTTCCATCGCCGAGGGTTACTAGAATCTTATACAATTGTATGGGAAAAACGCAAGTGTCCCTAATTGTGTGACCACCACAGTATTATCTTTAATAGTACACATACATACATACATAAACTCACGCCTTCGTTCCCGGGGAGGGGTAGGCAGAGCTACAGAATTACCTACAACTCTAAAAACTTGTTGATAATTCTGTAACCACATTTTGCACAAATAGGCTAAGATGTTTACCAGCGTATTAGTGACAGGTTGCAAGCCTATCGCCTAACAGTACAATAAAGAAAAGAAATAATAAAGAAAGCTTAATAGTAAAGAAAGATAATACGCCAATCTTTGTAAGACAAGAAAACCAGGTGTCATTGGTCTTCCATTTATTGTAGTGTCAAGATCTCTTATCGGGTTCATATACTTATGTGGAAATCAACATGTCAAACAACTATACAAATAAATCCGCATGCGAACAACGAGTGTGGCGGAAACGTTTGGCTTATCAACCTTGGATGACCTGACCAAAGATTATGCGGAACCGATAAATTGGTATTCAGTTACATAAAAACGGATAGCAGATCGAAAACATTTTAATTGGTAGCGGAATAACGAGCTGGCATTCGACTCGGCATCGAGAATTGGAGGAATCAGCATAACAAGGGTTTACGCTAGCCTTGATCCATGTTATGTATCGAGGCTATGTGTATTGCATTCCTGCGTTGCAATACGTTGCAAAATATCGAAGTAATGTAGGGATATTTTTCATCCTTATACATTTTTAGCGTGCGTAGTTTATAAAGAGAAAAATACACTGCACGACCAGTTATGTGAGAAAATGCAAATGGCCGCTCCCATCGCGGTATCATAAAGAACCAATAATTGAGTTGAGCAAACTTTTGTAAGTACCTGTCTGCTTTAATTATGTATGTCACCCTCATAAACGGATAAAGATCCAATCAAAAGTAGACTTTTCATGCAATTAGACCTTTCGATCATATTAGAATGATATCATTTGCCTAAATGGGATGCCACACGAGCATTGCCGGTGCGTTACAAAAAAAACATAATTTGTCTTAAATTATTCTTTTTCAAAATATATCCTTTCAAATCTGCACTTGCAACATCCTACTTCGACAAATTTCTACTGGACAAACTACTATTATCCTGTTAACTTGTGAAGGGTGTTAACGGTCTTGAGGTTGGATTAGAGGAGCACACACTAATCTCAGCTAAGACTCCAGAGTTCAAGACACGTCAGAAATAGTTTTCTGTGTTGAAGTTTACTCAGCCGAGCTCAGCCAAGATAAACGCCAATAAAATTTTAAACATTAGCAGGTAATCGTGCATGATGCAACGCAACAAGTCACACAGAGACGAAATCGCAGGAAAAACTTACTAAAGAAATGTGTTCACTTCCGAATGGTGTGTTTACAAGTTCGGGAGTTGAATCAGAGGCGGCGGCGCCGCGGCGCGCCCCCATACTAAATTTAGCAGGCTATCATCACGCACTGACTGCGAACGGTATTTAGGTTCATGACCGGGTTAGTTATGCTTGACGCGACGCTAAGATGAATGATTAAAAGAGTACAAATGTGACTTGCCCTATGGGTTTTGTTTTTTTACCCGACAACGGGGAAGCAAAGGAAGGGTAATGATTCGCGTAAGGCGCCCAGTTTCGTTTCTACTGTTTTTAAAACTTTTGACTAGCTTAACTAATTATATTATCGAACTTCCAGCCATACTTTGCAAAATTTGAGCGTGTGTTGTGAGCAAAGTAAAAAAAAGGAGTAATATTTTCATGACAAGATGGCCACACAACAGTCGCAAAACTGGCAAATCGTCGGTAATACTGCAAAACCGCGTAACTAACTATGATAGAGCAAAATAAACCTTACCTTCTTATTAAACAGGTGCATTTTGCTCCTTATAAAAAATGTTACTTACGCGGTTTTGCAATTTCAACAACGAAATATCGCAATCCCACAGTGGATAATTGATATATAATTACTTAGTTACTGTTATCTGTTGTTGTATATTCAATTCAATCACCAAACCAAAGTTTCTACAGAAACCTTCAATAAACTATGGTACCTAACCTACCGCACATTGGTCTAAAATACTTTGCTTAAACTAAATACGAACGCCGTGCATTTTCATGCAATTTCTGAGATAGTTATATTTAAATGCACGATAAGCCTAGCGCATTGAAACTGGTCTTCAAGACGATCGTTCTGAAAACAAAGTTCATACCAACCAACCCTATTAGGTTGAAAAAAATACTAGGACAAGCTGGGAAACCAGGACTGTGAATGCTCATTGCCCAAAGTACCAGATTTTTTAGAATTCCAAAACGTTTTAATGATAACCTAAATATTTTGATTCTTGTTATTTGGGAGTCTGGTGAAGCATGTAACATTTTGAAAATCCGATATATCGGGAATGAATGATTATGAAGACAGAGAAGAAGTCATAAAATCAATCTTGAACCCAAATCAGCATAATTATTGTGAGTATGAGATACAGATATGTCACATCACTAAAGATGTCGTAAATCCGTGATAAGTATCATGTCATATTGCAAAGAACATACATACGTACATAAACTCACGCCTTCGTTCCCAGAGAGGGGTAATTAAAAACTTGTTGATAATTCTGTAACCACATTTTGCACAATAAAGCAAAGATGTTTACCAGCGTATTAGTGACAGGTTGCAAGCCCATCGCCTAACAGTTCTACAAGCCTTTATTCCCTTAATCGCCTCTTACGACATCTACGGGAAGACATGGAGTGGCACTATTCTAACCCGGGAACCACACGGGTTAAAGTATTTAAAATAAATAAATGCTAACCAGGAATTGCCACTAAGCTCCAGTGGAAATCGTTTTTTATCACGTCATAGTTTGAGTGAATTACAGAAAAAAAAAACATAATTATGTGTGTCATTTTTAGACACTTTACTTGTTTCGAGTACCACGGATTGCAAACAATAAATACGATGATAGCATTATCCTCGCCAACAAAGTACGAGAATCAGTGAACCGGCAATCTACTGCGCAACCGTATGATTCGTCAGCAACAGTATAATTTACATTAGTCACATGCAACTCTCTACGGGTATAAAAACAAAGAACAATCAGATTAAAAACAATACATTAATTGCACTCTGAAGTTGAGTCAAGCGCTAGTCAGGAGTACTCTCGAGTTAATTAAGATTTAACATTGAGACTGAATTGAGACAACCTCCGCACGGTCGTGGTGTTAATTTCATTAATATTGTAGCGCATTCTGCGCCACGCGAGCCGAGCTGGACCTTAATTAGTGAGAATTTGAACGAGTACTTTGCCGATTTAAAAAACAAAAAAACAATTAAATAGATAAAAAAAACTTGTATATGATATCGGTGACCCCTAATTTCAGAACAGCTGATAGTTATTATTTTGTAAAAACACCCTCACAACGATCTTGTAAAGATCGCGGGAACGCGGTGGTTGCGAAAAGCACAAGACAGGTCTGAGTGGAGACCCTTGGGGGAGGCCTATGTCCAGCAGTGGACGTCTTTCGGCTAATATGATGATGATGATGACCCTTACAATGAAAGTATGCACAATTTTCATTTCATCGAGGCATTCATTTTTCGCCGCAGGAGTTATTTTCTGGCCAGTCACAAGTCTAATCTAACCTACGTAATGAATGTTTAAGATATTCTGAAAACATGATAGTTGCCGTGTGGTTGCCGGGTTAGAATAGTGCCACTCCATGTCTTCCCGTGGATGTCGTAAGAGGCGACTATGGGAATAAAGGCTTGTAGTACTGTTAGGCGATGGGCTTGCCACCTGTCACTAATACACTGGGAAACATCTTAGCCTACTTGTGCAAAATGTGGTTACAGAATTATCAAGAAGTTTTAAAACTTGTTGGTAATTCTTTAGCTCTGCCTACCCCAATCTGGGAATGAAGGCGTGAGTTTATGTATGTGTATGTATGTATGAAAGTTACCGCAGTAAATAGCGTCGACGAAATGACGAGTTATCCTTAAAGAGGATTGTGAAGCTAAAAATTTCCATATAAATGCAAAAACGATTCTCTACCCTTAAACCTAGTCCGAATCTTTACTATTTTTGAATATGTTTTAAATATCATGAAAATTTGAGAATTTCTTCCTTTTTTGAAATTGTTTAAAAATAAAAAACAGAAACATTCACACTTGCTTCCTATTTTTTTTAAAACGTGTCCGAATCTAGCAACGGTGCTACAGATAGACACCGGGATTGAATATAACCAGGATTTAAAATCTCTGCCCATTATGACAGATATTTACTGTCACGTAGACGGTGACTAGACAAGAAAAGCTATAATGAAAAAATCAGAAACACTGTCTATAATGATGATGCTCTCAAACATAAAAGAATGAGAGTTACACAAAAATGAATAACTTCACCTCATTTTCACATAATAGTTTTAACATAACTCGTTAATAAAGTATTGTTTAACTGGCATTTCAATTAGTAGGTATCTTTGTTCGTTCTAATATCTAGTTTCCGTTGCATGTTATCGAAACCAGATCAGCAGGTGCCATTTGGATCCTATCAGCAAGTTTACGAATCCAAACGACCGAATCCGCGCATGACTAATCAAGTCCGTAAGTAGCTTCGTATCAAAAACAATAGAAACTCACATTTGAATGAGTGTTCGATATTCTTGAACATAACAGGAACGAAAGATTCATAGAATTGGCAAACCACAGTGTTCCCGCTTCTATGAAATTCCTCAAATAGATAGCACTAGGTCAGTAAGTAGGTCACAGCTAAATCGTAATTTCGAAGACTTACTTCATAGCTCTTCATGAGAATGGAGCACTTTTAAGATGAGTTTTTGTTTTTCGTAAGGTGCTGGGAATAAAAGACCAGCGCGGGCGGCGACCGCGCAATAACTGGGGTACAGTGTCAGCACGTGATTGTGAAGGTCCCGCATCATAGCGCTTAGGACAGATGATATGACATCCAACCAGTTTATTTTTTATTCAAACAGCATCGCTGTTAAGTGACCACACGTACGAGGGTGAATCAAAAAGTCATTAGAACTGGCTGTTTATAAAAAGTTTTTAAATGAAGTTTTTATTTTGAACTGTCATTATAACGTAATATTTGACAGTTGGTTTCGTTCGAATTGTTCCCGCCGTTACATGGTAAATTAATATTTTGCGAAATAAGTCGACTAAAACGTCCCATTATGGAAAAAAATGAGTTACGTGCCGTGATAAAGTACTTGTGTATGAAAAAAATGACTAGCAAGGATTTTTTTTTGGATATTCAGCAAACCGTAGGCACTAGTGCTGTACCCTATTCCACCGTCGCTTTCTGGGTTGCCGAGTTTAAAAGAGGCAGATCTAGCTGCGAAGACGACCCCCGCTTCGGCCGGCCATCTACCTCAGTTAACGCAAAAACCGTTGAAAAAATTGAGAAAATGGTTTTGGACGACCGGCGACTAACAATTAAATACATAGCAGAGACTCTAAAGATTTCGTTTGGTAGCATAACATTCAATACTTACCGATGTTTTGGGTTTTAAAAAAGTGTCAGCAAGATGGGTTCCGCGAATGTTAATGCAGGCTAACAAAGACTTGCGTTTAGAAGTTTCGAAGCGGAATCTAAAGAAAATCTTGCATGACCCGGACACTTTTTATCGTCGTTTCATAACAATGGACGAAACATGGGTTCACCATTTTGACCCTGAAACAAAAAAGCAAAGCATGTCCTGGAAACGGCCATCTTTCCCTCCAATAAAGAAATTTAGAGTATTTCCGACAGCAGGTAAAGTTATGGCCTCAGTTTTCTGGGTTGCAGAAGGAATCCTTTTTATTGATTATCTGCCCAAAGGAAAAACTATTACAGCTGCCTATTACACCGATTTGATACCAAAAGTGCGTCAAGCAATCAAAGAAAAACGTCAAGGAAAATTGAGTGCGGGAGTGCTTTTTCACCATGATAATGCTCCGGCTCATCGATCACAAATGGCTCTCACTGCAATCCGCCAAGCTGGTTTTGAGATCTTTGATCATCCGCCCTACTCGCCAGACTTAGCTCCTAGTGATTTACACTGGTTTCCGAAACTAAAGGAGCACATTCGCGGAACTAAATTTGACGACAACAACGCGGTCATGGGTGCCGTAGAGGAGATTTTTGAGGCTCAAGAAAAAACGTTTTTTTATGATGGATTAAAAAAACTTGAAAAACGGTATAATAAATGTATAGAACAAGAAGGAAATTATGTTGAAAAGCAAAAAAAAAAGAAATTATATTCGTTTGTTTTTGACCCTATTTCTAAGGACTTTTTGATTCACCCTCGTAAGCCTCATTTTGACAAGATTTATCAGTTATCAGTTAACTGTGTTGCTGATGGTACCATGTCTTGGCCAAACGATACTTGCAGATGTAGTGAATAATCGAATGATTAGACATCGTATCTGCTCGAAAAGTAATTTATCTTGATTTATCCATCGATAAGCGTATTGACAAATAAAGACGAATACGTACTTATCCGACGAAATACAATGTCGTATGTTTATCCACTATATCTGTAGCGAGATACTGATGACTCATCTATCATGTTTAACATATTGGATCTTTTTTTGCAGAAGATTGAGTATCTTATCCTAACTAATAAACATTAAACAGAATAATGTAATGGATTGCGAAAAACCAACCAAATTGAAACGATTTCAACGATGATCAGACCAGGTTTCAATAAATAAATTTAATATACGTTCAATTTAAAGAGCTTCAGCATAACTGAAAAGAAATGTGCCGTATGTTGGCAAACATGCTGAAAAGGAAGCGCGCATTCCTGCACCAGGCTTATCATCGATCACAATAAGCAAGCAACAATGCGGGGCAAAGTCCGCTAAGCAATTGTTCGCCGCACGGAGCACAGGAACCGCTCTTTCACGAAAACATGGACTTTGACCATCACGAGACCCGAGAACATGGCCGGTTGTTGTGTAACCATACCGCTACAGAGGAAACTTAACGCCTGCGAGTAGTAGCAGGGCGATTTATGGGTCTAATCTTATCTTATCTTACAGATGGGCCCTTTCGGATACACTTCGACCCTTTAGGATCTTTTGTGCAATTACCCTCTTACACACTGTATGTTGTATCATGTTTTTCCTTCACCGTAAGAGCATCGGGTAAGTTACGGGTACGAAGGTTGTTTGTGGTTTTTGCAAGGTTTGTTAATCATCCACCTGAATTCGTGACTTGAGTTAAAATGACAGTCTCCTATTCAAGTAGTAGAGTCTACATAGACACGCGCATCTTTTTCACAAGACACAAAGATTTTTAGTTCCGGCCGAAAAGCAACGCGGCTTGGATTAAGGACAGCCATGATCCTTTACCATGTCTTTCGACCATCTTGTTTTTGAATTATTCATTAGTTACTAATGTTTGTACAGAGGTCGCTTGTGCATTTTATGTTGCTTTATTATGCCTCCCTCCGTCCATTGTTTGGTTGTTATTGTTACAATCTCCCCTTTCAACGTGGCTAAGTTATTGATTATTTACAACAAAGGCAACACTTTAATTAAGCCAAATAAAACTTTCTGCTTTCTACTTTTATGTATATATTTTAGACAAGTTCAACAAATGGATGTCCAAAACAACTGTTTGTTGTTTTAATTAACGGAAAGGTATCGCAAAACATTCCAACACTTTGTAATATCATAGTTTTTAGTCACCTTGAGATTAAACGACAGCGCAGTATTGTTCTAAGGCTATGCGGGTCTAGCATCGTTAATTAAAAACTACGGAAAAATTAAAACGTCACTATACTAATTAGACAACATGTAACCTTAATGGAACGTAATAAACGGGGACTAGGTATGGCAAATAGTTAACGTCAGTAGTCAGTAGGTAGTAAAATGCCTACAAAAAAAACTGGAAAAATAAGTAGCCAAAATAAAAAACACCAAATTGACAACTTCGGAAGCTAACCCTCTCTTGCAGTCAGAGAAAAAGATAAACAAAACTAAAACAAAATACACGTATACGCGCTCCATTGCTGCTTTGTGAGTAAGACACTATACTCGACACTCGTCTTTGTTTTAAAGATGCTACTATTTTTAGTAATTCATCAAATCATCAACTAGAAGGTATTAAAATGTAAATTCGAATATAAACGGTTTGTTTAGTTCCCTATTAAGTAAGTCATTTAATAACAGGAAAGCTTTCTACAGAATAGAGACTAGAGACGAGATAATATGTTTACTGATTAACTAATTACAAAAAAATATCACATGGACCCCAAACTAGGTACTGAGCCGGTATCTTGAGGCCCAGATAACTAAATCTACTAATTAACTTATGTATCACAATATAAATTGGTACTACGAACATGTCCCTAAAAATACCAGAGCAAAGTTATTAATGAAAAAAAGTTGATGTTGTTGTGTTCGCTTTCAATATTATTTCAAGCTTGCACCGAAGGCAGACAATAAATAACTTGAACAAGTTTATTATTAAGTCACTTTGCGTGTTCCATCTACTCTACGGTTACTTTGAAACAAATAATATAATTGAAAACTTAGAAACAGCAGCGTGTCGTATTAAACAGAAACATGTCAGCTAGTGATTTGCTTGTGTAGTCAGTATTCGCTGAGTAATCATACGCGTTTAAAATAGTACATGATTTAAATGTTATTTCATGTACGATAGGTATTGGATTTGAACTTGTCGCCGGAAAAAAGATAAGAACAACTAGTTAACAATGTTTCAAAAAACATAATAGGTACCTACGTGGGCCGTCATTAGGTCATCCCATTAGCCGTAAATATGGACACGACGCTGTATGAAAGGGTAATGAAGTTAAGGATGAAGTTCCAACAAAGCAACAGAGGTCGTTCGGCCACTGTCAAGGTCGCGGCTTAGGCGCCGACCAACGAGAAGATAACTGATGCCTCAGATAGTGCTTACGGAGCGTATATGGTGCAAGTGCGTAAACTTGAGCGAAAATACATTGCCATCAATCTCCGCTACTAGTGCTTTCTGAAGTTGTTTTTGAATGCTAAACGTACGTGTCGAATAAGATTCAACTCCATCATGTCTTGGAACAAAACAGCTCAGGTTTAAATTCAAGTGTACGTCTCAATCTCCATCGATCATAACTTAATTATAGACTGTTTCCAGGACAACATTACGATCCTTTTTTTATTGTATAGGAGGCAAACGAGCAGACGGATCGCCTGATGGTAAGCGATTACCGTCACCCATAGACACCTGCAGCACCAGAGGAGTCACAGGTGCGTTGCCGGCCTTTCAGATGAGAGTACGCTCTTTTCTTGAAGGTTTGAAGGTCGTAACGGCGACAGACCATTCCAGATCCTCCCATTTCAAACCAAACGCTGCTGTACAACCAAAACAGGTAGGTACTCTAGCCAAAAAGACGGAACAAACAAGCAAACTTCCGCATTTAAATACTAGCAAGGATGTTTACATGCGTGGACAGAAAAAACCAATCGCTATTCATCATGAGATCACACTTCAAAAGAGATATTGGTTCGGACTCGCTCAATAGGTGTTTTGATCCCTATCTGCGTCCGGGCGGCGGGTTACCGCTACTGACCCTAGCAACTGTGCATTTATCTGCCAGTGCAAAGGCTAACGAAGCGTTATCGTTGTCTAAGCGCCTATAGAGTACCCACGGGACAGATAACCTCAAATGCTTATCGGCGGTCGAAGTGCAAAGAGAACGGCGCTATATCAATTCAACTTACCTATTCCTGAAAGAGATAGGGGTAAAGTCGCAATTGAAATCTTGGCGTGCGTCAATAAAGTTCAAAACAAAAGTATACTTTATCGTGTGTTACGTTTTAAGTTTTTAACTTAGATTCAGTGACTATTAAACATTTTTATTCAAACGCAAATATTTGCGATGTCATTAATGCATCGTGACCTTTCGTACAATTGACATGGTCAGCATGTAAATAAAAACCTCCCGCCTTGGAGTTGGAGTCAAAGGACATTTCATCAACAACAATATTTCAAAGAGTTTATTTGCATAAATTTAACGCAATTCATTCAACATGTATGAACATGTGGTTCAACGAACTCAAGGAAACCAGATGGGATTATCCAGAATGTAGTGTGCAAACGAAATGTTTAGCCGAGAGCTGCTGGCGTTGGGAAGCATATAAACGGCAATAAATTAACAAAAGCAAAACAAAAAATATTGCCTCAGTCAATAATCCACGTAATCGATAGTAACTTCTCAGAGGATGTTTTTTATAACTCGAGATTGTTTTTTTTATATACTTGCTTCGAATGTGTGTTTAAAATACCGCTAGATTAACTGCCAACATGTTTACGAATAGTTATTCTTATTTAATTATCATCAGAATCATCACTCATCAGCAAAAAGAAGTCCACTGCTGTATATACTTAGGTACGCTCCAGTAATTCATCAACTTACACAAAATTTAATTAAATGAAACAATAACGACTTAAAAGGGATTAGAAGTAACAATAGAATGCTAAACATAGAAACAAACAATGGAAAGTCTAAATAAGTTACAGAAATAGTTTGATTATACTCGTAAAGGTGACACAATTACTTCCGGACATGTGCGTCAGAGCCGGTAACCTGCACCTTACAAATACTATATCAAACTTTACTGTTTTCCGGACTTGTGCGTCATGGGCGTCATGGCAGATAACAGATAACCTACACCTTCCAGATGCTAAATCAATCTATTCTGGCTTGTGAACTTAATTTGACATTAACTTTCGTCATAAATCATGAAATAGAAAATAGAGACTTGTGAATATTGGACGTTGAACAACACAATTGAGAACTTATAAACTGACTTGGACATATTAAATATGCTCATTAGTTTCTGTCTTTATAATATGTACACTTATTTACATGTTAACCTAGGTTAAAGACTAAGTACAGTCAACAGCAAAAGAAACTGATGAAATAGGGTCTCAAAATAGTATATACAATAAATTAAGACAGATGTATCTGATTATTGTAGTTTAGCATTAGTAAATTACCTCGTAATGTGTCATAAGTAAGTGACATGCCATTCAAACAGTCAAAGTCATTACTGAGTGTTTCAAATTAAACTGATTTTCTAAAATTACAATAGTCAGTAATACTACCAAACTATCACATGTAAGTGAATATAAATGTTTGGGCCTTCATGTCTTCTCAAGACCACCTCGGAATACAAGTCAGACGTTCGGTTAGTGTCGGTTATACTCGTAAGACAAACACGCGAAACAACTATAACACCTCTCATTTCCGTCAAGGGTTGAAATAAGTTCCTACTACTTCGCTTTGTTTTTTTTTGCAACATTTAAAATAAATCCTTTTTAACTGCCGTGATTACCCTAGTTTTCATTTGGAGATTTAGTCATTTTGACTTTATCTTGTTGGACACTTGACACACAGGTAAAAAAAAAATTATTCTTTATTGAAATTTTCTATAAAGAGACAGTTATGGCATCGTTTATGATCATTTTCTTTTGACTCATTAAATATTCAGTTGAAAATGACACTTTGTTATAATCTGTTTTATCTGGGGCGTCATGCTTGAACATGTTTTGAAATGTTAATTTTGATCACTTACTTTTGACGTTGACTGTACCAATTTCACCATACATTGTTAAGTGGTGTTAATAGAGTGTTAGTTCATACATTTTGAAAGCTGTTCTCTGGTCGTCCGTTGAGTTGTTGGTAGAATTCGATATAAATGTACTTAGGTTGATTAAATATAGTTAGCCCCTCTAGATCTATAATGCTGTGCCCTAGCAGGGTGTCACATGTATACCTACCTACCTGTATTCCCATCTGTGTTTTTGAAATGTGATACGCAATAAACAGTATGAATTTGAATTCTAATTTGAAGTTCTTTCAGTTGTTTGTCAGATCACATCTTTACACATCATCGTCCTCCTCCTCTTTGGGCACATTTACATACGTCTTCAAAATCATTTTGAATAATTATACACTTTGTCTCTCGTTCAATATTTCAAGTACTGATATTCTGGGCAAATCGACACGCGGAACAAAATTTAGAAAGGTACTTTCTATTGTGTCTATTGAACAGAAATCTTATTGGAGTCGCAGAAAATATCTGAACGGAGACCATTTTGGCCATAATAAAAAAAATATATATATTAAGATTGTTTTATGTTTGTAAACTGTTTTTTTATGTGCCAAATAAATCCGTTTTCATTTAATATTCATTGCATTCCAAAATTTTATTAGTATTAGTAACAAACAGCATCCGACTTTTGAATGGACTACATTACGAAAAGTTTTTCAGAGTACTTATGATCAAAGTCCTAAAGTTCGTCGCTCTTATATGGTTCTTGTTAAACTCTTATCTGTTTGAAAAAATCTATTTCACTATTCATGATTTAGCTATATTAAGCTAAGCATTTATGGATATTGTCAAAGATTAACCTAAGTTTCCAGTTCTGTCACTTGTGGGCGGGAATTTTTAACACGTGAATGTTCCTCAATTCGCATGCTATTGTCGGGAGTGATTGACCGATTGAAATGACGTAACCGTGACTAACTAACAAATGATCGCCAAAATGTAAACAAAAACCTAACGAGGTTAACTCGTCCTGCCGATATCCGGGTATTTTAGAAAATAGTCCAATATTTTGATACGATACAGGACTTTATGTAACAATGTCACACAACTGAAAAAAGTTGGTCGTAATGACACACAAATAACTTTTTTGCTGATGTTCTCTGTTGTTATCGTCGCTTTTCGCCCGCGCAGCGAATACCGACGTGTCGAAGAAAGTAAATTTGATAAGTAGAGCGCATTGATAGACACCAATTTGTCAAAAAAAACTACAAAACCAAGGTAGATGAATATGAAGACGACGTAAAAGCGTACGTAACCGCATCTCACGGATAACTGTCCAGCGAGTTAAACTTTGCACCTCACGTGGTCACCGACCAGCACGTTTTTCAAAAACTTCTACTCACCGTTCTCTGTTCCACTTATAGAATTAAAACTAAACTATCACAGCCACTTTGTGTTTTGGGGGAGGTTGCACGTGTTTTAGTTGACGTTGTGTACCATTGAGGTGCCGAGTCACCAGGCGTGTGTCCGGCGCGGGCTCCGCTCGGAAACTGAGCGATGACGCGGGCCGGTGAGACGCTTGGCCGTGATCGGCGTCTGTACCACGTCTAGGGTTACCGCGTCATAGTAACCTGCTCGAGGAACACCAGGAAATCAAGCAATTCTGAAGACACGTTTTAAATTAGAGTGGCAACCCTGGAGCAGAAATAAGCAGTGGGTGCAAGCGCACTCGTCTGACCGACACAGTGGAGAAATGTGGGACAGTACAGTAATCGAAATCTGGATAAAAGGTTATGTTGTCATAGGTCACGATAACAAATCGGACAGACATGGTTGTTAACTACAGTTAATTAGCTCCTTTTGTGTATTTAAGTATTGTATGTAAATGATTCACAAATTCATTACAGCGTACAAAGCTCCATATCGATGTTCATTACATTATAGTTTGCAAATCTCCATATCGCTTTACATTAGCTGGCCGTTACGTTTTAATGCATAGAAAACGTAATCAGATTCTACATAGGTATTGTGGATTAACATTCAAGTATCCTATCGAAACACTTAATTCTCTTGGTTTTCCTAAATAAGTAATTAATGAAAACGCTAAACCTTTTTTTTCTTTGTTATTTATTCAAGATCATTATTACTTTTGACTTGAAGTCAAAATAGCGTACCTACTTAATGTCTAAAAAAATTCAACCAGCCGATTAAATAATCAATTAGAAATTTACACAGTTACTGCACAGAAACATAAGACAAACAAAACTAAACTCGTAAAACTTACACCATTGCATAACGACTAATATTACCATGAATATTTTTAAGAAGAAGAAGAAGTAAGACTTGTTTGTAATTCTTTAGCTCTGCCTACCCCACTCTGGGAATCCAGGCGTGAGTTTATGTATGTATGTATGTATATTTATAAGAAATTGATCATCGATCAACATCGAACATGAGTCGACGTAAAGCCTGACAAGAAATATAAAAAACCTCGCCATATTGCGGAATCTCTATGAATCTATATGAACTGTCAACGACTGATTAGGCGTTTTTTACTTTTCTGTTCAGGCTTTAACCTAATACATAAAATGCCTGGACGAAGACAATCCCTAAGAATGGGGAAGCTTTCCCCAGAACAGAACTAATTCTACAAAGACAGAGAACGAGGCAAAATAGTTGCGAAGTTTCGGGAACTCCGCAATAGATTGAAGGTAGTGACGGTATCAATACCGTTAGTTATCTTGGTAACTCAAATATTTAAATTCGCCCAACTGCGAATAGTGCGGGACAGTAGAGGATGTGCAACACTTTTTAATGGAATGTGTTCGGACTCGTGCAAAGAGGGAACAGTTGTTTATACAATTTGGCATTAACTGTTCAAGTGTTGGCATCTTCCAATCCATATTGGCAGAGCCTTTGTCAGGGGTTGCTAAATTTGTTTATGTTTTTTTTTGTAAATAAGAGTTTCAAAATTTGGTAGCATTATTTTTTAACGAGGGTTTTTTTATGTGTGATGTTTGTCAGTGTATTTGTATGTAGGCCAGCCGGAGCTGACATGTTCAAGGTTGAACAAAGCTTCAAAATAAATAAAGATTTAAAAAAAAAAACAACATCATAAATTCATAATAGAACATCGGGCTATACTTACAAATAGAATACATGCCAATGTGCGCTTGTCTGTTCCGTTTCCGCTTTAGCCGATCAAAGTAAAATGCTTTTTATTAGGATAAAATTTGACAGTTCCCGCGGGAATAGCGAGAAATCACATCTACGCGGACGTACTCGCGGGCAACAGCTAATCCAGACGATAAATTTATCAGATTGAGTGTGATAGAATAATCGTCTGATCGAACACAGCAATCTCAGAGGATTAGTTCAAACAGCGTTCCTCTGGGTAAATTGAACTTTAGTACTAGGCAATAAGATGCGTCAGCGATAATGCGACAATAGTGTAGACGTCATTGATAGTGTTTAAGGACACCTACACACTAGAGACAATATCAGCGACGTGCATCTAGATGAGCTAAGCACACCCCGCTGTACAGTGACCATGTCGGATGAAGAATTACGTCAAGTCCTAAAATTCCTAACTTACAAACTGTGTAGGCACTTAGAAAATTAAATGAGAAGTCACTTATATACTCCATTGAGTGGTAGCTACGAAATATTACCCGCCACAAGATTTCCTGGCACCAGGGGCTAGTTCGGCGCGGGGCAGCAAAGTTAGTGTTGTGCGGGTGCAATTCGACGCTTTGATGAAGTATAAGTAACCAATTTAAAGGATTTACTACTTTTTAATATTGTAAATGTAAGTAGGTACCCGCACAATATTACGACGCAATTGTAATCGATGGGTTAAAATTGAATCACAAATAGCAGGTAATCTTCAGTTATGACTGAAACCAATTAGTCTAGTAATGTTCAGTTATGACTGAAACCAATTAGTCTAGCTCACAAAGAAATTTGATCCTTCTAAATACTATTAATACAACATCTTCGTGACTGTACCAAACGCATTACTTAGGATTTTAGGTATCCAAGGACTGTCAAGTAAATATGAATGAGATTTGCGGTCTCGTTCCGTAAGTAGGTTAGGTATGCATAATAGCTAGCTCCTATGTGGTTAGAGGCTGAAATTATGAAGTATATAACATGAATTGAAGACCGTTTCTACTTACTTTGTATCGGTAGACGAGTTTTGAACATGGAAGAATATCAATGTTTTTCAAAGAGTTTGACAACCTTTTGTAACAACGGGTATTTAAAGGTTACGCATCGTTTAGAATATCTTTATCATAAATTATCTTGAATCTGTCACCGCATAAACAAAGCAACAAACAATGTAGCTATCGAATAAATCCATGAGTCGATTCAAGTTATCGTTATCACCCGACAAATTATTCAAGGACCTTACGCGAACCCACCCTTAGAGAGTAACCATTTTCGAAGTAGCATCAAAATTTAGTTTTTTTTATCATTTTCCAAAAACAGATCGCATGAAATTGTTTTCTTAAGCTCCATAAATAAATAAATTATTAATATTTAGTATCTACCCCACCTCCAGAAAAAATACGTTAAGGTAGGTTTTTGTTGGCATTTCAAGATGAAATGATGTAATTTAAAATATTTACCATCTAGTCATATTTCAGTACGCAAATAGCATTAGCCACGAACGCGCATTTAAGTAAGTAGGTACTTATCATGTCAATAACAGCCTCCACACGGATTTCAACCGGTAAACTTGTTATTGGCCGCAGCTCGAGGGCATTACTCCTTGAAACTTATTAATTCCATCACTTATTGAATAACTTATTGAACTTATTAAACTCCCTCACAACTTTGAAAGAAAAGCTACAAGGGCCTCGTCCAGAAATCATGCGATCATATTCAGCCTAATTTTGACTCTCCCGTCCTTGGATCACCAAGGGGGATTTGGTGATTATAACGCTACCCCTACCCCCCATTCAAGATCACGTGTAGTTGGATGGTAATGATGATGGGACAGACTTCGGAGCGGATTGTTTTGATAAGTATAAGAAAATTAAGTAATTTCGTTACTAGTTAACCCCCCCCCCCCCCTCCCGACCCCTTCACACAGTTCAAAAATCTTTGAATAGCGCCAAATTTATTTATTTTCTTATTTTTTTATGGGGGGGCCCATAAACGATCGCATGATTTCTGGACGAGCCCAAAGTAACATAAAAAGTTATCTCCGAGGTTTTCTTAGGAATTGCCAGAAGAACAACGTAACAATTATTGATAGGGTGCCAAATATTGGTCTGGTAATACCCGCATGTCTGTCGAATATCTGGTGGCAGTAACAGCACCGGACGGCCGGAAAGCGACACTCGCGGGGACCATAATGGCCGCTGATACTGGGGGCAAAGTCCAACGTCCCGGACCGAAATAGACCCGAGTGGGGCATGAGCATGACAACTGTGGGCTGTTTCAAGGGTAACTATTGTTATGGGACGTTTAGGGGTGTGCGATTGTTTTCGCATGATCATATAGTGGTCAAATTTTTGGTAAAAGTTTGGAGCACTTTTCTGTCATTTACAAAAAGGAGTTGAAGAGGATTGTGTTGTGAAGCTACAAATTTCGGGATAGGATCATGGGGTCTAATTAGCAACTCGTATATATCGCAACTCGTCTAAATTGCAAATGGTCTAAAACGCAGCTGGTCTAAGTAGCAAGTGGTCTAACTATCATAAATATGAGGTAGGTTTAGGTTATGTTAGTTTTGCAGCAGGCCCGGAGGGCCAAACCACCCAGAAATAGGATCTCCGCGAAAGCGGAGCTCCGTCGACACTCTCTAATTGTTTTGAAGTAAGAGTAAGAGTGTCGACGACTTTCTGGGTGGTTTGGCCCTCCGGGCCTGCTGCCAAACTAACATAACCTAAACCTACCTCATATTTATGATAGTTAGACCACTTGCTACTTAGACCAGCTGCGTTTTAGACCATTTGCAATTTAGACGACATGAGAATTACCTGTATAGACCAGTTGCTTTTTAGACCCCATGATCCTATCCCCAAATTTCCATAGAAAATGCGAAAGCGTTTCGCTCCTTTTAAACCTAGTCCGAATCGTATAAATCGGGCTTGATTTAGGGGTGAGAAACATTATAACCCGGAGCTAAATTTGTAAGGAAAATATTTGACAGCTACACGCCATATATGCGTCGCGTGTCGGTTGAAAATCCTCTTACGGTTACAAAGTGTCTGCAGTCGGGTCATTCTTTATTGCATCCCTGACCTAAAATACGATCAATAGCAACATTGAAGTCACTTCACTGCAATGCTTGTACAAAACCTATGAGTGAAATAGATAGGCATATTTTATGATCTAGTACTAACTCCAAACCAATTCATAATCCTGATAGTTATATTATTCCAGAAACGACATCAGCGTTCCTCAAGGAAAAGCTGCGTATGTTCATAATCCAATAGGAAACAAAACCCTTAGCGAAGACGTCAATGAGTCTAGGTCCAAAGTATATCTCGGCGTATCGTATTCTTTGAATGGAGTTTTATACAAATACTATAGAAGGAAACTTTATTCATAAATAAACCGGCCGTGTATTGCGTCACGTAGTAACCCCGTGCTTATCTGTTAGGACTAAGGACTCGTACTCTATTAATCACAGGTTCATACGAGGGTAAATGAAGTCGGGACTGTTTATCGAATTGGACTATGAATCAGGTCGTCATTGATTTATTGTATTAATATTAACTACGTTATTGAGAAAACAGTTTAATACGTAGAAATATTAGTAGTTTTCAGGAAAAAAACAGTTTCGTCTTTTGAAACTGAGTCTTTAATTTTTTTTGCGCTGTGATCTCTCTCGGTGAATTTTTGCATCAGCTTTTTTTAGTTCAACTTGTATGCCTGTGCCGAATGATTCTTCTTTTCTTATGATTTTACCACGAATTAATGTTAAAAAGGATAGTTCATGCGAAGTTTCTAATTAAGTTGTGCAGAGTAAGGGTCTCCCCTGACCTGTCGACGCCGAATCGTCTTGAGCCGGTAAGAAAAAGTTTTATGTCCATGCAATAAGAGCGAAAACGACGTCACTCGGCTCGGCTCGGCTCGGCTCGATTCGGTGTTGAGAACGGAACGACGTCGTCTTTCTTACCGGTTCAAGCCGATTCGGCGTCGATACGTTTGGGGAGACCCTAACCCGCTCAACCCATAGTAATTAGATGATGCGTCCGGAAAATCTGGAAGCCTAAAAGAGATGACTAAAAGAGAAGCCTGAAAGAGATGAGAGAACGACCAGAACAATAAATTTGTTAAACACTGATCCGTTTTAAATGGACTTTTGAGTTCCTTAACACCAAAACTGACCAATGGATTGACGTGATGATTAGATATGCTTCTAGCAAAATTAAGGAGCCGTTTTGGACTGTGAAAGGAACAGCATAAACAAACTAACAATAGCATATTTAAAATGTAAGAATGTTATGTATAGGTACGTAAATGTATACAGCATTAAATATGTTATTGATTAATGAAGGAAAAAACAAAAGTGCAATAATAAACAAAACTAAATAACGATGTGCCAAATAACCCAGTCAAATGCAATACTTAAATTCATTAAGGCTTGTTATTACATACGACATCATGGGTTCTCCACTTACTAAAATAATAAAAGGAAAACGATATCAATAATAAATAACACAATAATGTAAGACCATTTTCTTTACAGGAAAACCATCGGACTTCAATAAAAGAAAACTAACTAAGGAACAGCTATTAAGCTACACTAATCTCTTGCCTAATAAACTAAACTAATACTTTGTTTGTACGCGTACCTACTCTGAAACTGAGATTTGCATACCATTCAATAATAAAGATTCTACTTCAAATAAGCATATTTTTAACTAAAGCCTCGTACATACTATTGTCAACTTTGGCGACTATCGACGGTCTTCGGCTTTGTTACCTTAGATACGACATGGACTTACATAGTTATTATGCTGAAACAAAGAAAAAAATGCAAAATAAACAATCAAGAATTCAAGCTGGTTGCCAAGTTAAAAGGTCTACCTAATCGGCCTTTTTAAAAAAACAAATTGACGAAATAAAATGGTATACTTTTTTTTAATTATTTAATAATTTATTTAGTCATGATTTCATTTATTATACTTACAAGGAAGGGTACCCAACTGTCCGACTCCGATTTGATTCATTTTGATATATGTTATAGAGTAGTCTAAAATAACGGATACGTATTTTTTTTTAGCTGCCCAAACTGAACCTGTTAGGAGAAAATGGCCTTCAAAGTACTGAAAATTAACCAAATCTTCTAATTTCTGAGAAGAGATTTGTTCAAAAAAATTGATAATTAAATACTGGTTTCGTTATATGTTGGAGAACATGAATAAAGAATGGGGACGTGTTTTGTCATTTCACCACAAACTCATTTTTTATATAATATATAAAAAAACACATGTCAAAGTTTCATAAATTTCGTCGCTACACTCACTTCCTTATGGTTATTTACATACATACATAAACTCACGCCTTCATTCCCAGAGTGGGGTAGGCAGAGCTACAGAATTACCAAGCACTCTTCAATAAGTTGTTGATAATTCTGTAACCACGTTTTTCACAAACAGGCTAAGATGTTTACCCAGTGTATTAGTGACAGGTTGCAAGCCCATCGCCTAACAGTACTACAACCCTTTATTCCCTTAGTCGCCTCTTACGACTTCCACGGGAAGACATGGTGTGGCACAATTCTAAGCCGGCACTCACACGGCATGGTTATTTTTTGCTTAAAAACTTCTTGGTCCATGATCTCATGGTTTATGCTTCTGAAAAAAAAAAAAAAAAAAAAAATTGGCGGTTTTAATCTATTATAAAAAAAATAACTCTGAACTTTTTATTATTTTCATTGCCGTTGTCGTATCTTCAATTTCAATGATATTAGACAGATAAACAAATAATTTATTTTACATTCGCAACATTCAAAGTTATCTTTTATTTACTTTTAACAAGTTTTTGTTGAAATTGAAGATACGTCAACGGCAATGAAAAGAATAAAAAGTTCCGAGTTATTTTTTTTATAATAGTTTAAAACCGCCAATTGTTTTTTTTTTTTTTCGTAAGCATAAACCATGAGGTCATGGACCAAGAAGTTTTTAAGCAAAAAAATAACCATAAGGAAGTGAGTGTAGCGACGAAATTTATAAAACTTTGACATGTGTTTTTTTATATAAAAAATGAGTTTGTGGTGAAATGACAAAACACGTCCCCATTCTTTATTCATGTTCTCCAACATATAACGAAACCAGTAATGAATTATCATTTTTTTTGAACAAATCTCTTCTCAGAAATTAGAAGGTTTGGTCAATTTTCAGTACTTTGAAGGCCATTTTCTCCTAACAGGTTGAGTTTGGGCAGCTAAAAAAAAATACGTATCCGTTATTTGAGACTACTCTATAAATAAAATAAAAATGAATCAAATCGGACTCGGACAGTTGGGTACCCTTCCTTGTTAGTATTATTCTAGTTTACAGAGTTAAATTTGACCAATGTCTTCATCAACAAAAAAATAGAGCACGCATTTTACTATAACAGCGAACGCATCATTCTGCAATGCTCCCAAAATATTTAAACAGGTAAGTAGGACAATAATTGAGGTCTAATGCTTCAAGTGTTAAACCTATTAGTCTACATAGATATGCTGACTCTAATACAATCGTAAAGCAAGCATTTACATTAAAACCAAACAATTATCGTTATAAGACTACCAAGAGTATCTTTACCTCGGAAACTAGAAAAAATAAAGAGGCCTTGAATAAATACAAGCTCTGCAAAACCATCTGTATACTTTCAGGAATATATACAGACCTCTTTAACTCTTACTAAGTAGAAGATAAAAGAAAAACACGTAGATAAATAAGACAACCCCGAGCTTCCAGTTGCGCCCTCGTGTATTTCTAATAAACTATAGTATTATCTTGAAATGAAATCCAAAGAAGTTTATTGTTGCACAAATGAATACACAATGTATATAGATGACAAAGTTTAGTCAACTTAACACAAAAAGGAGGCCACTTTTCTTCCGTTAAGTTACTCATAGTTCAATTGTTATTAAGTTGCCATATAACAAATGTACTTTCATTTGTAAAACAAAAAAACATGCTTCGATTTCAAGACAATGCTTTACTTTATAAGAAAACACAATAATAGTAATTATAGTCGAGTCCAGAATTAGGCGAACTAACTTGACAGCCGAAAATGTTGCCAGACATAGGAAAAAATAAATAGTGATAGGTTTATGTCGACACAAATATGTCGATATAACCTTGTGCCTTCTATAAATCTGATTATATTTATATTTTAACAAGTAATTGTCGTCGAAACTTTCACACTCATACATACTTGCCAAATAGGGAAAAACTACCGCAATTTTTACTATATAATATGATCTGAAGGATGTACGGTTTAAAGCGGATATTTACGATACTTACTCCTCAAATTAGGAATAAAATACAAAAATAATCCTGACATTACAACAGGCCATTTTGATCCTTTTATTTAGGTGGCTTCGGGCTAGTACGGTACATTTCATGTACCATACATATAGCATTCATTCCTTTCTTGCTGGCAAATATGAAAGTGCGATAGAGACAAACTATATCGTCGTAATTTTTATTATTATTATTTTGCTTAGTAAAATTATTAGTTAGATTCCAAACACAATAATAATGATAAACTAGACTTTTTAAATATCGATATTAACAGCACTAGCCAAACTGTGGCAACATTAGTGTACAATGAACTGTCAAGTTAGTTCGCCTAATTCCGGACTCGACTATAGGGGACACTGGACGCTCTCACTCTGGGCGTAATCTTAAGTTTGTATTGCGGTTGGTAACACTGCCGAAAAACAAAAAGATGGTAGGTAACGCAGGTCTCTTTGTAGTTCTTATTAACGGGTCTATCGCTTCTTTTATTAGTATTAATTACATTCAGACTTTTATCTTTATAAAGATACATAAACAAATCATTTAAGCATAACTCCTTACAGTGTCAATTCTGCATGTAACTTGAAAGACCCTGGCGTAGAATGACTTAACAGTAGGTTAAATGGTGTCACAACACTCACGCTCCAATTGATAAGCAAATTATAACCTTCTGTGCATGAGCGAGCAGTCTAAAGTGCATTGGCGTGTAGGGTACACCACGTGTACAAATATTGATGGGTAGGAAGCTAAACCAAGATTTGTTGTGGGCTTTGTTTCGAATTGATATGTTGTACAAAGATTAATAAACCCATTAACGTATTACTACGCCGCTTTGTTTTTATTAAATGAGTAATATTTCAATATACCTATTACTTCTTTGTTAAAGAGTGCTCATTATTAAGTGGGTCGTTCTTCTTTTTTACCGACAATAAACCGTCGATTTTCGGTTTTTTAGATTTTTGACCTATCAATAGCTATGGTTTCAGAGTTCGATTTCAAAAAAAGTTGCATTTATTCTTTATTAAAACTAATTAATGCTTCCTGTCCTGCATTAATATTTTATTCTTTTTAATATGGTTTACCAGAAACACTGACAGAGTGGCCGTTTTCAACCGAGACCAAGTATTAGATGACCACTCTGTCACGGCATTCTACGGAAACCATATTATTAAAAAAACGTGGGTTAAAGAAAGAGACAATTATTTGGTACTCTTACATAAATAAAAGTATGGACGTATATTAAACACGAATAACATAATTATCCATACTCTAGTGAGACGCTTAATAAGATGAGAGACAGGCTATTGTCGGTAAAAAAGAAGAACGACCCAAGTACTGCCTATTAGTTATCCTCCTGAGGTTCCTTGTACTAATATTAGTACATAATACGACCATTGAAATAAAGATCTAGTGCAAAGGAAATAAAGTGGTATTTCTTTTGTTTCTATGATTAATGATCAATTTAGAAAATTTACTTTATTATCATCCATAATAGATTCATATTCCATTGACAAATTTCGTTGTATGGTGGGTCTTAGGAGGTATCAACGCAGGCGCGCCCTAGTAATTAAATTGACAAATTGATGTGTGATTTCCGTGGATTAAAACACAATCAGTCAAATTGAAAAAAAAAACAAGGTTTTTTGCTAACCAGTGCCTCTATTCTTGGCGGTAAATACCAGAGCGAAATCTGTGAAACCGTAATTTTGAAATTACGAGCGATAGAAAATTTAAAGACGAGTGGTCCACACCATTCGTTTTCAATTCTACCGCTCGTATTTCCAAAAACGGTTATACAGATTTTGCTCCATTCCGAGTGAAACTTTCGAGTGCTCGAAAGTTAAAAATCGGCCCCCCCTAATGCGATTAAATATTTAAAGGATTGCTAATGAACAGTTTGGTATTTTGATGAATGAATGAGCGGCGGCGGAGCGTTTTATATGTTAAATAGTTATACGTTTTGCGCAGTACCTTGTCACGGTTCGTGTTTATCAGAGAGGACGCAACAACGGCGTTATTGACAGAACGTGCTCCAAACGCTGTTCTAGGACAACTAGGACTCAATAAACAATGAAAAAAAAATCACTTTGTCTTCGGTTCAGTGAAATGCAATCAGGTTAATTGCACTAAGTACTTTAGAACAACTTTGAATAAATTAATAAGTTTAAAAATTGCAAAAACCGCTCTGATATAACGCTGAGCTTAGTTTGGGACTATGCCAATTTGTGTAGGATTGTCCCGCGTTTTCAATTATTTATAAAAATCCTTGACGCTAGCCCATTCGTTTATCGAATTTCACTTCACCGATTGTATCATATCACTGAATTTCATTTCATCGAAAGCTATTTTGTGGTGAAGCCGCGATGTATCAGGATATCTTAAAGTAACTCATGCGACGAGAAAAGATCGAAAAGTTGGATCATAGTTAAGCGCAGTTAACCATTCAAACAACGAAGTCGAAAAAAGTTTCGTTGTGCGACGTAGTATCCCTAAAATTGTATGGCTAATTTTCGTGGCACAACGGAAAGTTTCATAGAAAATTTAATTGAGTGAGTTAGCATGGCTAATTTTTTGGTCCCTACCCAAATCCCTTTCGATGAAATTAAAATTCTGCGTAATGAATGATACGTTCGCTTAAAGGTGTTTGGATAGAATAATACTGCCATCCTACCACAACCGGTGACTAATTGCATAGTAGTAGTAGAAGCATTTTAATTTTAATGTGGTTACCAAGGCGACTAGCGTCCGGTTCCTATATTCAATCCGCGGACAGATAGGCTTACTTCGGATTAAAATTTGACACATTTTGTATGGGCAAATGTCAAATTTTAACCCGAGGTAAGCCTTATCTATCCTCGGATTGAATATAGGAACCCGACATAAGGGATTAGGCTTGTAGAATTCGTATTGTTAGGCAATTTCCTTGCAACCTGTCACTAATAATATACACATGGTAAATATCTTAGCTTGATTGTGCAAAAAGTGGTAACAGAATTAACAACAAGTTTTTAGACTTGTTGGTAATTCAGTAGCTCTGCCTACCCCACTCTGGGAATGAAGGCGTGAGTTTATGTATGTATGTATGGTTACCAATAGAGTAAAGAATGGTTCGACTACTACATTGCGGTTAGCCGCTTTCTTCCAAAGCCAAACTTTCAGAGCTGACACATCTTTAAGGACCCAACCAACTTTGATCAAATCTAGCTAAAGAACCACCGTAGTTACCGATTTCTTCCAAAACAACCGAACCATTTCATTGAATCTCGAATAAACTAGATCTTGATCAACTAAAATAGCATTGTAATCGGTTTGAGGTTTACTGACGCACAGGTAGTCGACAAACTTTTTTGGTGTTATAGTTTCAAGCCTTGTTTTGTGAGTCATCTTCTAAGACCTATGAAGTGTCAAGCTTTGGATTGGTTCTTATCTTCAGTTATTGCCTTTGCTTTGTTGTTGCTACAATACTTACAAGCTAATCTCAATGAACGAATCAGAAATGATGATATCCGCAGGAGAACTAAGGTTACCGACATAGCCCGAAGAATAGCTTAACTGAAGTGGCAGTGGGTGGGGCACATCGCACGCAGGACTGATGGCCGATGGGGTCAGAAAGTTCTTGAGTGGCGTCCGCGGACTGGGACACGAGCTGTGGGTAGGCCTCCAACAAGATGGAGTGACGACCTTGTAAGGATCGCGGGAAAGCGGTGGATGCGAAAAGCACAAGACCGGTCTGAGTGGAGAGCCTTGGGGGAGGCCTATGTCCAGCAGTGGACGTCTTTCGGCTGACATGATGATGATGATGAATCTCAATGTATTTTTTTATAATAACCACGTTATTCTTAACGCCAGAAGATAAGTATATCTCGTGTTATGTAGAGCGCGTTATCTCTCACAAATGGGCCATCCATCGCCTGATCAGTGGACTTTGACAAAAACAGTCACAGGAATTCTTAGGATACCGATAAAGGGACGTGTCAGTATTTTTACAATGGACTTTGTTTATGGCTCATCCTAATTTGATAAGCAATACTTGGAATGAGGAAATGACACACACGCACATTTGCTCAGGATTTCTTTACTCCGTCCCAAAAAGTTCGTCTACGAAATATATTTTATCAACTTGGAATATAAATAACTTAAAAAAACCGGATAGCGCTGGCCTATAGCTTCATCGACATACCAACTAGGGCTCCTGGTCGTGTCCGTGTTTCGTGTACCCGTAGCCGAATCTCCGTTACCGAGTAACACGGCAACGGAGATCCGGCCCGTTCGACACGTGAAATTCGGCTACGTGTAATTAAGATACGTAGCTCCGTGTTACACGGAGATACGTTTCTTATTTACACGTAGATCCGATCCGCCCGTGACCGTGACGTTTAATTTTAAGCTTTCATTCAATGACCGTGCAGAGCGGAGCCGGAGCCGAGATCCGCAGATACGTAGCCGAACGCAGACACGGATACGTATCTTGGCGTGACCGTGTAGTTCGGGAACTTAGCACCGCCGGTGCTAAGATCACGGAGCTACGGTTCCGCGTGTAACACGGATATCAGGACCACTAATACCAACCAATAGACACCGGGTTCCATACAGAATTCTCTCCCAAAAGTGTCCTAGGGCGACCTATACAAACTTCATACTTGTATAAAATCATTGTCAAAATAAAACATCCTAATTTAAATGGTATATCATTAACGCAATGCTTAATTTTGCATGAAACAATTTATCATCTTATGTCGCTTCGACTAGACGAGGCTCGTTTTTTTACCTTATGCAGCTTCTCTAGCGGAGTGCCAATGTCACCGCGAACAGAGTACAAATGGAGTAGCTTTATACTTAATATTATTTCTGTTTTGACGTCTCAGGTGGGTTTCATTTAAACAAAAACTCAACGCTATTTTTATTATTTAAGACAATATATATAATATTGTGGGCTCGTAACCCATCATATATTTTTTTAGCAACAAAAAGTAAAAGCGTCTTCAAAAACCCTTAATAGCTACTTGAAAAACTTATATCGACTGACTTATTATGTCGGTGGCAAAAATCATGTGGCATTGCTATTTGTGTAAGTATACCTACTTGACCCTGGCTTGGATATAATTATAAAATATCATATATTTGATATACCTGTTAGGCAACGATAGGGAATTTCTAGGAGACCGGTCATTTATTTCACCTTGTTCAGTGGGTCAAAATTATGAATGTAGAGGAAGCGAAAGTTATACTTGTATGCTTAGACCGGTGCACCTGGCATTCCGTAGTATCTGCCTACACCACAGGGGAACAAATGTGAAACGATGTATAGGTATGTTTAGTGGATTTTTGAAGACGGTTTTATTTTTAAAAAGAAAAATCGCTTTTTAGTGATATTTCTCATATCATTGAGATTTTCTACAGCACATAATTATACTCGTTCATTACATTAAAAAACCTTATAGTCTAATAACAATTTCCAATCAGCCTTAACAATATTTCGCTATCCAATATGCAGGGCCGTTAATTATTAAACTTCTCTACATGCATTACGTGAATAAAAGTAATTTCATATTCTTAATAGAGAAATCTCATCACTGCCCGTTAAACAATTATGATTAATGATTTCCGGTGTTCATCTTTGGTCTTCATCAGTTAAAAAACTCCTGCCGTTCACTCGCGACAATATAACTCTATATCGCACAATAAAATGGATCACGAGGAATCCACAAACTAATATTTAATTTATTACTGCAATAATATAAAGTATAAAACTACTCCATTGACATACTGTTCTCCAACATCCAAATACTGACAATTGTTGGTCCGAAACTAAAATATATTTTTTTTATTAGAAAGACTTAGCTATTTATCAATTAATATTACGAATCGAAAGTATGACATTCCGTCTGAAAGATTTTTGTGACGGTGATTATTTTTGCAGTTTCTGAAAACGCATTGAGGCATTGTGACACGTGTCACTGTTGGCGTAGTTGACAACGAACTAAATTGAAGTAAGCTCCCAATTTGAAGTGGGTATACAGGGTGGTCCAAAGACTGACGTCTAAAAAAAAAATTTTGATGCCTCACATCCGGGGCTATCCGAATATACCCCATGTATGTAGTCGAATCCAGCAAATTATGACCTATTAAGTGTCACTTTTTTTGTATTATTCTGAAAGTTTAGAGACTGGCAAAGTTTTTAAAATTAATTCTGGTCTTTGAATTCTAAGATTTTTAGGTTTTTTTTTAATTTACAAAATCATACTTCGATCTGCTCAAAGGTAAAACTTTCACTTTCGGTCAATTTTATTGTAACTTGCGTTAAGGTTGGGAAGCTGATTATTGTATGTGTGAAAGTACAGTTTGTGAGGATAATGTCGCAAAATAAAACATCCAGAAAAAACGTAACCAAAAAAAGTTACATGTTAATAAACGGCTCGGCCCAAAAAATCTTGAAAAAATCTTTAAAAATTAATTACTCGAAAACAACAAAAAATCGGCCAACATACATGGGGTATATTCGGATAGCCCCGGATGTGAGGCATCTAAATTTTTTTTTAGACGTCAGTCTTTGGACCACCCTGTATATTCGCTGGGCCGTGTTTTGTTCTCTGACCCGTTATCTAGTTGTATTGTTGATCGAAGTATAGCTTACATAAATATTAACCAATACCTATCAGGGGCGACGAATCAGTCATCCCAGAGAAAATTCGTTTTCAACCCATGCGACGCTCGGTCTTCCAGGTACTTACTAGTAATAAATGCTAAATAGATTTTGGATATCTGTTTGTCCGTGTTCGTTAAGCATTGCGTTGAACCAATTTTGGTAGGTAGATAGCTTGAACCCCGGGAAAGAACACAGAATACGTTTGAGTTCAGATTTTTTGTACAGATCCAGAGGAAATAAGAATAATCGAGTCTCATGCGGATGGAAACGCGCAAAAACGAATGAACCTCAAAAATAGTTAGCAGTCAGGCAGAAGCAAGGACGCGCACTTTGCACTTCCCGACTCCTGATTCAATTACGTCCTCTCCCACTCCCAGGGTCCCCCCCACTAACTAGCGGAATTGAATAAGGAATTAGTTATTCTAACTCCTTTGGCTGGTAACTGTGAAGGTAGACTATTGGGGGTAAGACAAACCTTGGAATAACTAACATAGGGGTTTCCTGCTATGCTGGTAGTGGTGGTAGAACCTTTGTAGGGACCGTCCGGATCGCTATACTATCACCTACCTATCTACTGCTAAGCTGTGTTCGCATGTGGTTTCGGTATGGGAATGAAAAAGCCGGTAAAATAACTAGAATAGAGACATGCCATCGAAGTCCTCAGACCCCTTTAAAATTGCAGACTGTGATTGTTACTGTTGCCCGTTTTTTGTTTCATTGTTTCCCGATTCGGATTTTGGTTTGTCCGCATACTCCTCCCAAACTATTAGAGATATCAGGATCAAATTTAGCCCATGACACGACATATTTTTTGTTTTTGTTTTTATGGAATTGGATGGCAAACGAACACACAGGCCACCTGATGTTAATTGGAAACTGTGACTCATAGACATTCGCATTCACAAGACTGCAAATGCACTGCCAACCCTGAGGACTAAAATGGAATGCCTCTATGCTAGTCATTTCACCGGCTGTCTTATGTCTTATCCCCAAACTGGAACACAACTATGCGAACACTGCTGCTTGGCGGTAGGTTAATGGATAAGATGGTGGTACCAACCCGGACGGAACCTGCACAAGGTCCTCCCACAAGTAAATGTAGCCATATATGGTTTAGCTTTAGTTACAGACATGGTGAGAAATCTGTAGCAGCTTCGCTCCATTTAGACTTGCCCGGGGACGGCAAGTGCACCTAGTTTAGATTAGTTTTTAAGTCAGAATCAGCGCCGCAGTAGGTACTGCGGCACAATGCTGAGAGGGATCCTGTTCAGAATAATATCTTCTTTTTAGTTTATATTTTACTATAGTTTTTTTGTGTGCGTTGAATAAACATTTTCTATTCAAGTTTTGGGAATGTAAATGCCAATGGGTCTCAGCCAGGTCTCACTTTACCATCAGGTGGCCTGTGTGTCTGTCTGCCTTCCATATGCCATAAACAATTGACATATGACGCGGTTAGTGTAGCAGTGTGTAGTTGGTAGTGACCTAGTGACCTACGAAGCTAGCGAGGGTTTCGATCCGCGAGTAAATTGTGATGAGCAATTGTTAATGCTTCTTGAAAGTTTTCGAATTGCTTTTTGACCCCATCAAAGGAGGGGTACTATAAGATTAACGTATGTATGTGTGTATCTGTGTCCGCCCCCAAACTGATGGATCAATTTGGAATCGGTTTTTTTACAAAGAAAACTACTTCGATGGGAATGGTTCTTAGTTAAATTATGAAAATCGGTTAGGTTTTTTAAGGTATAGGCAGCTCTGAAAGAAGTAGGCGTCGGTATTATAATATGCCGGGTATTTCTCTATTGATCATGTATGTATGTAATCATCAACCTTTGTTGTCTTTCTATTTTTTAAATACTGGAACCAGTAGGTTTGCACAGAGACGATGGCAAGCGACCAGACGGAGCTACATTGGTGCCGCCGTGGAAACTGGGTAGGGCACTGGTGTGGGATGCGACGTGTGTTGACACATTCGCCCTTTCCCACGTCCAGAGAACCCGTAATTGGGCCGGTGCAGCAGCTGATCAGGCCCAAACCCTAAAGCGCCGCAAATATTTTTTATTATTAAATAATTACGAATTTGTTGCGCTTGCAGTGGAGACCAAGGGACTTTGGTCAGATGATATGAAAAGCTTTATTAAGGCCCTGTCATCCCGGCATATAGACTCCTCCGGAGATCCTAGAGCTGGTGCTTACCTCTCCCAAAGGAAGGATTGGGCTAGCTATCCAGAGAGGTGGGGTGTTCTTTTTACAGTGTTGATTATTATTTATATCTTTAATATTTGAGTATCTTAGTTTTATTTTAATTTTAATACCTACGTTTAGTTTTAACTTTAAATTGTATAAAGGCCCATTTAGATTATACAACTTTCTTGCACATTCCATACAATAAAATTAGGGAAATAAAAAAATGCAGTCTAAACCTTACGTGATATTCTTGCATATTGATAGTAACTTGAATTCAATTCTGGAATAGGTGTAAACAGGCCATGTAGTCAATTGAATACAAGAATTGCCGTTAAGTTGAATGCAAGAATTGCCGCTCCATTTATGATTCAAAAAATGGATTCCAAGAACAACAAGTCGAACAATCCATATTGACTGGAATCTGCGGCTGCAAATACATGCAATATTTGCAGCAATACGTATATCGTACAACTAAAAGGTTTAGACTTGTCAAGACTAATATGCAACAAAAAAACTTGCAATAGTTTCATAAATGTAAACAAAGAGGTTAGCAATTATTTCCTGCCAATACTTGTATTCAATAATTGAATTCAATTTTTTGAATATTGCACAGGTCTAAACTCTATGGTGCAATTCTTGAATACAATTATTGCAACAAAATAATTGCATACAATTATTGCCGATTCTTGTACAAGAAACTTGCATAATGTAAATGGGCCTTTATTGTTGAATTCTGTATTGGAAGTAAATTCTTTATTCGCGCATGTGTGGTTTTTTCTGTACCTATCTATCGTTGAAAACGTTTAATTGGCTTTCTATTATGTAATACAATTGCTGTCTTGTTTTGTAAGCTGTTGGACATTCCAATACATCAGATAAATAAATAAAGAATAAATATTGTAATATATTTAATTCGTAGTAATTAATATTAAAATTATATAATTCGAAACTTCGACGATTAGGTAATTTTTAGGAGTTATATCTATTTATGTATAACTTTTTTTTGATTAGGAGTACATAACTGAATGCTACACAAAATAAATATAAAGAACATAACACTAGAAATAACAATACTTAAGTGTAACATTCTGCTGGATGTGGAGTGTTATTCAAGGAAAAAAATTGAAAGGCCATAGCCGGGTTTCCATAGTAAGTCGGCCCTTACATCAAATGGGCTTGGGGATTTTTTGTCAGTACCTCTTGTAATTAAGAATAGTTTAGCCGAGTATGAACATCCTACTTGTAATAATTTTTGACTTATGATTTTTCCAAGATTTTTTTTTAATGTTTGTTTTTTCTGGATGTATTCAAGCGATGTGCTTCAAATTTTGAAATGACGTTTTTTAGATAGTTTTGCATCGCCACCCTAAAAACGAATACTAGTTATCGTATAAAAAAAAGAAAAAAAAAACCAATTTAAAAATAATCTTTTTTTTTATGTGGTTGTGAAGTAGTGACACCCCTAGATTTTTTTCTCAAAATAGGTTATACATTGGCCTACTACTTGCCTAAATATCAAAATTTTCCAGGCGGTACTTCCTACAAAAAATCAGCAGAATGTGAGACCAAGTTGTGTATTCAATCGGTGTTTTTAATGTAGTATTCGAACTCTTCGATTATGTTTGAGTTTTCTTATCAGTTTATCGTATTTAAGAGTAAAATGCTAATGACAACTTAATGTCATCGTGATGCAAGATGTTTATCGCATTATTTCTCTGCTTGGTCTCACATTCTGCTGATTTTTTGTAGGAAGTACCGCCTGGAAAATTTTTATATTTAGGCAAGTAGTAGGCCAATGTATAGCCTATTTTGAGAAAAAAATCTAGGGGTGTCACTACTTCACAACCACATAAAAAAAAAAGATTATTTTTAATTATTTTTTTTTTCTTTTTTTTATACGATAACTAGTATTCGTTTTTAGGGTGGCGATGCAAATCTATCTAAAAAACGTCATTTCAAAATTTGAAGCACATCGCTTGAATACATCCAGAAAAAACAAACATTAAAAAAAATCTTGGAAAAATCATAAGTCAAAAATTATTACAAGTAGGATGTTCATACTCGGCTAAAATATTCTTCATTACAAGAGGTACTGACAAAAAAATCCCCGAGCCCATTTGATGTAAGGGCCGACTTACTATGGAAACCCGGCTATGGCCTTTCAATTTAATTGAAGATGAAAAAATGGTACTTTGAACCCATAAACAATTCAAACAATGACACACCCGATATAACCATAGTTAGTTTAGTAATTTAAGTTAATTTAACTCGTTTAGTTTTAATATTAGGTACTTAGTTTCGTGTTTAATAATGTAATTTGGTTTATTGTAAGTCTAATTTAATGTCATTTTAATTTTAATTGTGTATTATTATTTATTATGCAAATATATATATTTTTGACATTAATAATGAGAATAGAAAATGTACAGCCAAATATACGGATTCACTCTCATAATGTAATACTGTGATACGAATCAATATTTCTGTGATAATATTAATATTCTATCAGGCCCCTATCGCTATCACATAAAATCTCGTCATTGTATGTCATATAGCACAAGCCAATTCATTTAAATAACATGACATCTTTCTTTGTCCACTTGTCGCAACCGACTCACTTGTTTTACCTGTACACTGTACCTATTTGTCCATTTGTCATCTCCCACTACACCGACGCTTGTCCAACGCTGTCCACTTGTCGCGGTTGACTCAGCTGTCCAGACAGCCGCGCTCGGCGAGCGCCGCAAGGCTGTCCCGCGGCCAGGGCTAATCAAAGCCCAGAAGCAACCCCTAGGTATGCCGCTGGCTAGGCACTGGAATGCCGTAAAAAGCAGGGAAGTTGGTGTCATTGCTAAACTGGAAATTGACGGGCGTTTTCGGCGAAGCGCAACTGTAGTTGAAGTAATCGTCAGAGGTATGTAGTTGCCTGTTGAGGTTCGGTTCTGAAGCACTTCTGGTAATCTTTGGCATGGCTCTCAGCATGGCCTCCAGAGAGGCTAGGATCTGGCGGAAAAGGGGGCGTTGTTCGCGGTCGAACTTGATGCAGTCGTTGAAGAGGCGAGTGAGGGCCTGGGGGGAGTCACTGCGCAGGAAGCGAGGCTCCGGCCGGAGGAGCCCGCGGCCGACCATCCAGAGGATCTGATCCTTGTTGTTAAGGTTGCTATAAGGCAGCGTCTGCGCCATTAACTCGTACAGAACAATGCCGAATGCGTACACGTCGGAGCGGAATGTGTATGGCGCTGGTTCTTCCATACGTATAATTTCTGGCGCCATCCAGAGGATAGAGCCGGTCGGTTGCTGCCATTGCACGCCGCCAGTGGACTGCGTGTCTGACCAACGCGTCTTGGCGGTCGCGAGCCCGAAGTCGCCGATCTTGACTGACCAGTCGTCACGGAGAAAGATGTTGTTCGATTTCAAATCCCTGTGTATGATGTTCTTGGCGTGGAGGTAGTCCATGCCCTGCGCCGCCTGGCGCGCTACGTCGATGAGGTACAGCATGGGCAGCGGCGTCTCCAACACGTGTAGAAGTTGGTACAACGAGGAGCCTTCGCACCACTGCGTCACGATCGCCAACGATGGCTGCGACACACACCCCATGAATAGGAGGATGTTACAGTGACGCGTCTTGCGGAGAACAGCCACCTCGTTTTTGAACGCCTGCAGCTGCGCTGGAGTCGGTGTCTTAACGTTGAGCGTTTTGACAGCCACGGGCCCATGCCAGTGGGCTTTGTATACCGTGCCGAAACTGCCCGACCCAATTCTAGCCCCGATGAGTATCTCATCGGCGTGTATGATCCATTCATCGTAGCTCTCTCGCGGGGAGAGCGCGTGCTTCCACGATTCGTCGGCGGACCGCGCCCGCGCTCTTCGCGGCCGGCGCTTGCCCGTCGGCGAGTTCTGCGTGCTCTTGCTCTGTAGCTGGTCCTCCTTGTCATTGTCCTCGCGATGCCGGCTGGAATTGGATGTGAGGTGGTGGTGGGTGGGTGCCTGCATGTGGTGGGAGCTGCTCACCCCCTGGTTCTTCCTCTGGTGCTCGGTGAGCGTGAGCGGCCGCTGGACCATGTTGATGCACACGTTGGGCGCTGAGTTGGAGCGATCTTGCTGGTTGAGGGAACGCGGATGCTGCTGCTTGTCGTTCTCGTTGGATATCATATGGTGATAACTGAAATGGGGTGGGAAGTGTAGGATGCCGGCCTGGGTTTCAGGGTTCTTGGCTAGCAAAGCTGCGTAGTACGTGTCTGTCATTCGAACCTGGTGGCATATGCTGGGTACTTTGCTGGCGCAGCGCTGGTGGAACTTGAAGTTGCACTGCGAGCAGTAGAAACCGTTGAACAACAGCCGCCGGCAGCATTCGCAGAAGGCCAGGGTGAAGAACGTCTTCCGGCTGAACTGGTGGGAGATGTGGGACATGATCGGCAGCTGGTCCAGCGTGCGCACTGTCACCTCTTCCGCCTCAATCATGGTTATGTCAACGTCCCAGGGTATCACATTGTTGTTTCCTGTCCGAACAACTTCACAAATCTCGCAAGTTAAGTTTCGTAGTTTCAAGGCTTTCGACAGAGCGTCTCTTAGCGTTACGCCGGCTTTTACTTGCACGCTGGTGCGCTGTTGGTTGGGCAGATGAGCTCTCAGAAAAACCTTAGGCTGACGCGTTATAGTGTCAAACTTTTTCGCATTATCATGCTCCAATGAGCACTTGTCACCGCGCTCCGGCGAATCGGTATGCAGCAGCTCTGTTAACGCGCGCTCTCTCATCTCTAAATTGTGCAACTTAGAAGTCAGTTCCTGATATTCCGCCAAATATAAAGACGGCGGGTGCTGTATACCAGCAAATTTGGCATTCAAAGCATCTATGTTTTCACGCGTGACGTTTATTATACTTTGAATATTTCTTATTTCATACATCGGGTCTTCTATGTCCTCGGCCTCGTTGTCTGAGGAAGTCGACATGTTGTCACTGTTAAGAGAAAGCGCGGGTTATCATTGTTTTTTCTGGAACAAGTATCGCTCTCCCCTGGCACTTCCATTTTTGAAGCGCGGCCGATTACACTCGCTTGTCTATGCAGTTTGTCATCATGTGCAATTGTGCAATACCGCAAGAAAGGCTTTGAATGAAATTTGGCACAAAGATAGTAAAAAAAAAAGACAAAACAAATGTATAAATGACAAAATAAATGGTGTGACCTAAGATAAAGACAATATATCAATCGCGCCCATTTACCCCCTCGTTAATTAGAATCAGGATATTTCTATAAGCTTAATACCTATTAAAATCTAGACTTTTTCATCGTGAATTTTTCATAATTGCATTATTTATACCAAAATAAATAGCAACGTGTGACTGACAACTATTGTTGTCCTAAAAAAAATAAAAATATACACTGACTCATGAATCTCACGATAAGCCTGATTTTTTATAGTTTAATAGTTAAGAGTTTTTAATAGTTTTGTGCAAAATGTGGTTACAGAATTATCAACAAGTCATTAGAGTTATTTTTAATTCTGTAGCTCTGCCTACCCCACTCTGAGAATGAAGGCGTGAGTTTATGTATGTAATAGTTAAGAAGCCTCGTAATATTTCATTCCGTAAAATTTAGATTATTTCATGAGTAATTTTGTAAACAATGAATCAATTATATTATTACAAAACCCATAACACATTTTATGATGTTTTATGGCTCAGTATCTTATCCTTATCGTGCACTTTGTAAGAGTTCAAGGTAACAGTTTGTTATCATTCTGAATCAATCAATGGTAAACCGAATAAATAGTGAAAAAGGCAACAAAATAAATATTATCATTCACGTTATATTGACACCCAAAACTCATTACCCGTTATAACAAATACCTTATTAGATAATATTACAAAACCCAAAAAAAAACAATTACCACGTTTTTTTACTAACTGGACATTGGTTTAAAACCTTTTAGTTGCAGGTAAATTTAGCTTTGTTTATCAAAAGAGTGCAGGTGCAAGTTTAAATTTGAAAGTTAAACAAGACTATAAAATAAAACTGTGTGTGGTAGCTACCATTCTTGTGGTAGCTACCATTCTTGTGGCAGCCATCTTTCGAAATGTCAAAGACTATACTCCTAAGCAAGGCAAATAAAAAGAGATGGTGAATCTTTTAATTAGCTGAATAACGTTGCAAGGTTTGTACAGTGCAAGAGGTTAAAAATCTTCCGGTTCACATGGTTAGACTAGCATATGAGAGCAAGTGAGTAAGACGTACAAACCCGAAGGCTGTTTTAAGAGATATTGCACTGTAACAATATAGTATTTATGAAAAGTTGAGGAAACAAGTATATTACTTGGGTCACTCTTAGTTACAAGGTAAGTAGGTACTTGTTTGCTAACAAACTCAGCACAATATAAATTTTAAACTTAATATAAATAATTAAAACTGGCTAGTAATTTTTTATTATGTTCTTATTTTAGAAGACACCAGGGGAAAGAAACAATTCTTTAAAATTTAAAAAAACTTGAATCAGTTAGTATTCATTAATTTCAGGGATCTTTGCAGGGATCTATTTGTTCAAATCTATGTCATACTAATCACTGTGTAATAGTGGATAGAAACCGATTCAAGTAATATTCTACTGGTTCAGCTGTCATTCACCTGGTCTTTTCTAAAACAAGAAAAAAAAAAAGATTGACAGATTATCTTATAGATATGCAAGTGGTAGCAAATATCATATTACTAGTATTTATTTGAGTAATTCTTTCTCTATATTGGTGATTTTGCATGGGAAAGATGCCAGGGGAAAGAAATTGTCATAAAAACCCAGAGACCATTATAGAAGCTTTCATCGTAGATAAATCATGAGGAAGCATCACCATCCATCCAAAAATTACAGTAAACATACATATGTGTAGTTAAATGACAACGAAATAAAACTAGCCAGAGGAAAGAACATTCACCAGCAAGCATCTATAAATATGGATGACATCATCAAAATGACCACCAATCAGTGCAAATAATTGGCTTGCGTGACAATCGCTGCTAAGTTTGAGTGAAACACA
Source organism: Acleris emargana (assembly GCA_927399475.2). NCBI lineage: Eukaryota > Metazoa > Arthropoda > Insecta > Lepidoptera > Tortricidae > Acleris > Acleris emargana. The sequence goes on along the minus strand of OV656836.1, from coordinate 1,335,969 downwards.
TGGTGATCAGGATTAAATTCATGACAGTCAAGCTCACAGATGCAATTTATTTACAAAATGCCAGGGGAGGAGACACAATTTCGAGTAATATATCAGAGGAGAATATCACACAAATTCACCTAGTCCCAAACTAAGTTCAAGTCTTCTACCATCGGTACTAGATGGCAATAAATATACTTATAGAAAAATACATACTTAAATACATAGAAGACATCCAACAAACAGGTATAAATACTACACAAATGTTTTCTCAAACCAGGAATTGAACCCGGGGCCACTTGCTTCATAGGCAGGGTCAGTACCAACTAGTCTAAATGTATGGTCGCATTATTTTTCTTATTAGATGACAATTATTACTTACATTAGTTTATGAAATATACAAGAACTATTAAAAGTTATTGATTTACATTCATGACATGGAAAAGACAGGCCAGGAAAAAGTATGCTTTACGTGTTGAGGTGAGATTTTGGTAAAATTGAAAATATTTATAATAATTTTGACCGCACCTGTATTAGATATTGTGCTATGAGATTACAGTATTATTTTTGATACGTTAATACAATACACAATGCTTTTTTATTGTGGATAGGCAGTGAAAATACCTTCACTAAGAATCACCTACTTGGTTATATAGGTTTAGGAAAGAATCATAAATGTGACTATAAACTATTTGATTATATAGGTAATACCTCTAGTCTGTCATTAAACTTGCATATTCCTTAAAATGAATGCATTCTTACCGAGCGTTAGATATAACTCAATCAACCTAATCTGAATGTGGATAGTAAACACTGAAATCATGAGTAATAATTTTAATGAAAACTCAGGTGATCTCATTATAAAATGTACTACGTTTTACCTAGGTATTGACGTGACAAAACATTGGATAGGCAGTCATGCGACGCGAATTTATATTAAGCACAACAAATTCCTACTTGAAATTACGAAAGTGTAGGTAGCAGTACAGAAATGAACCAAATGTTAAATGAAATAGTGTGTGCCATTTCTTAAAGTTCTAACTGTATATTCCTGTTAAGCTTTTATCAATTTACACGCAAAAATAAACAAGGCAAAGGTTTTCAAACAGGGAAATTCGAGGGTGGTTGAGCGGTTTTTTTCTTATAGGTTATACACGATACGCCTAAGAAGCTCTTTAAAATATTACAAATATCAAACTTATATAAAAAATACGTACCTTAGGTATATGTGCGCTTGTAAGTAATATTTCACTTGTAAATTAACACCAAATTTGAAATAAACGTGAAATAAACACTAACGTTCTGCGATTCCGTACATACTAGTGATGTGTTTTTCTTGTTGTCATTTTAAAGTTTTTTTTATTTTATTTAGGTCCGACCTTGTACGACTTGATCTAATAGTCGATACTAAACTGTAAAACTTCGCTGCTTTATCGTCGTAGCAAAATCCATGTAAATATTGATTTAGTGATGTAATGTTAAATGGTGAAATGGAGTTAACATTTTCGTAATACTTTATTAGTTTTTCTCTTTAACTCCAAAACGCTTTATTCAGAATCGAGTGGTTATATTCGATGGCAAAATCGTAAAGCTTAAACAATCGAATAGAAAGGTACATCACTAGACATGTTGAATGTCCCGTATTTTGATTCGTAGAGGGGTTGAGTTGTAACTACAGCCAATCACAGCGCAGTAACTGATCCGAGAAAGGTGGCGTGATCGCGACGTCACAATATACATAAGAAAGTTGTATAGAACAACTTCTAATCAATAACCCGAATTTACAGTTTTAGGCCGCTTTTGTCCCCTAACAATTTATTTGGATTTTTATAAAACCGTACAATTGGCTTATTCTGACTTATTTTGTGTAGAATATGAAACTACTACAATACTTAAAACATGAAATAATAGGTAGTAGAGCGACATCTATTGTGGATGTTTATAACTACTCAACTTGGAAACGTTTCGTTATCCCATGATTTTGATTGTCCTTCAGGATTTAAAAAATGTCACTTCTATATTTAGATATATTTATTTTATTGCATTTACTAAATAAATAGTAGGTCCATTAATAATCAGACATGTTACTTTTAAAAATAAGAGATGAAACAGCAAAGTAGTTTAACAGACATTTTATTTTGGTCAATTTAATTGACACTTATCGTAGACACTGTCATCGATAATAAATTTTATAAGAATTTACATGCATATTTTACAAAATATACATTTTTAATAAATTAGATCTACTTTGAATAAATCAGGTACATAAGCAAAATGTTTAAGTGCTATAAAGATCTTTGCGATGTTGTTTCGTTAGTAGTGTATTGTCCACTTGAACGAGCTTACTTGCTGAGTAAAGAAACCAGCGGAGAATATTGGATTCCGTCGAAGAAGAGTGAAAAGAACTGCTGGAAAATGACCGCTGAGAAAATGAATGTGGAGGTAGCGCAGACGATCTACTTTCCTGGTTTATTTGAAAAATATCAACGTTTTGTTTTTGCATCAGTGGGCTATCTCTAAGGTATCTAGCAGAGTTATGCTATGTTCACAGAGGTCCCGTGAAAACTTAAGTAATGGTAGTTCATGGCAGTCCGTAATGATTAAAACGCGAATATTGTCTTTACAGCCGCACTCGAGAGACATTTTAGAGACCACTCGTTCCTCTCAACTTGTGTCTGGAAAATCGTCACTGAGACCAAATCGCCATTAAAGTACGGCTGTTAGTCTATCACGCATAGTCCACTTTACTATAGACTAGGTTAGCATACTATTCCGTACCCTCCGTTAAAATCCTTCATAGGCAATCGCTGAACAATAAAACCAATAGCATGTGAATCTCCAGGATTTCAGTGCAAAAAGTAGAAGTATACTTTAAAAAGTGGGTAGATATATAATTCACGGAGTAAGTCTGACTGAAACCACGCCTATGAGTAGGTACGTAGGTACCTACCTAAGACAATTTGATTGGATCGCAGTTAGTCTGGTCAGTCGCTGGCGCAGTGTTGTAAGTTGTAGGGTGACAAGGTGTTCAAATTATCGAGGTAAAGTCTGACGTTCCCGCAGAAGAAAAGTGAAGAAATTACCACGACTGGGTACTAACTGCATGTAAACAGTGTGGTCACGGTCAGTTCACAGCGCCAGCACTGACGCCTGTTACTGACCCGTTAAGTACTTACCCTGTCTAAATCTGCTTTCAGCATTGGATATCTTGCCTTTTGCGTTACGACTGACTATTGACGATCCATCCTATTGATCAGTATATCCAATTGTTAGCAGCGTCGCATGGATCCTTTAGGGCTTAGTTGAACGTATCTAAATGGCCAACTCCTCTGTCTCTACTCTACCAAACTCCTTGAGATTTGATGCAGGCTAACAAGAGTCAGCCTAGCTAATATAGCGCTTATACCTACTAGCGTCTCGCTAGTTTACTAGTGCGTTTTACTTATTGCAGTAAAACGCCTAAAAAGGTAATAGGTATATTTATTAGTCTCCAACTGACTTTTTTGTTCAGTTGTTTAACAGCGAAACAGGGCCCTGCCAGCCACTGCGGGTGTACAAAATCTGGCTTCCGGGCCACGAGCTGGCCTGCGTGTACCATGCCGTCTTCAAGGTTTCCGTCAGGCCAGAAGTCAAGAAACATACTAAGATGAAGGTCGTATGTATTGGTTATTGTTATACTTAAATAGGCATTTGAAGATCGAATACGAGGTTTGGAGCTCCTTGTTCGCCCCATGGCCGTCGGAGGCCATAAGGGACCGGCCATGGTTACCTTTTATATAAATGATGACTTTCACGACATTATCCCGACATGAAGATAGAATTATAAGGTTTTACAAGCCAATCACGAATGATACAAGAAATAACCTTCATCCGTCATTCTATGTTTGGGGTAGCTGTGATAAATGTGTGGTTTATCCAAAAGACGAGAATTTTCAGTGCGTGGTTACCTCGTCTCCTGATATGATGAAACGTGATAAACACCGTGACCTTGAACCATTGATAATCGCCAGGGCGTGCGCAGTCGGCTGCAGTGGTTCACCGGAGTGGAGATGGACCGTCTGCGAGCGCACTACGTACTGCGAAGCCCCGAGGTCTCCCTGCTCGCCGCAATGGCCGTCGGCGACAGCGTCAGGGAGTTTGAGACTGTGAGATTAACTAAGCCTGATATACTCGTAGATCGTCACCAAAGGAACGATTTAATCGTCATTAACTGAGTCGGTAGATTCTGCGATAGATTACGACATAATTTGCACTCTCTCGCGGCTCCTTAAGTGTTTCAGTCTACATTGCCAGAGGTGTTGTGTTTAGATTTAAAATCTAGCGGAGGCATTTAGAACAAACCTGTAAAGCGAATGAAGCGATGCCTTGAGTAAATTGATAAGGTATTCGTATATTATATGTTCATGTGTTTGTTCGCCAATAATTTGGGTACCTATTGTTGTATACTATTTTCATGAAATGAGGCATAGGTATACATTTTTTACTTAGAACCTGCAGGACCCGTTAAGAAGTTATGGGGAAATATACCTAAGGTCTACGATATTCGCGCTGGCCTAGTTGGTAATGACTAATGACCCTGTCTACGAAGCAGATATTTGTGTCAAGTGTGCGAATATTTGTTTCTGAGTCATGGATTTTTTCTATGTATTTAAGTAAATATTTATCTGTATAAGTAAAAGCACTAAAAGCCTAAGGCTTAGTTTGGGACGAGGTCAATTGGTGTGACATTGTCCTATTATATTTATTTAATTTGTTTATTTTCCCGTGTGGTTGCCGGGTTAGAATAGTGCCACTCCATGTCTTCCCGTGGATGTCGTAAGAGGCGACTAAGGGAATAAAGGCTTGTAGTAGGTACTGTTAGGCGATGGGCTTGCAACCTGTAACTAATATGCTGGTAAACGTCTTAGCCTATTTGTGCAAATTGTGGTTACAGAGTTATCAACAAGTTTTTAGAGTTGTTGGTAATTCTGTAGCTCTGCCTACCCCACTCTGTGAATGAAGGCGTGAAGGTATGTAGGTATGCATGTTTATTTTAGGATTCCCGTAATATATGCTAAATCTTAGAACTGGTTTATAGTTCCATATCGCCCTTTGTTGTGGCAACAGCTAGGCTTGGAGACGGGCGTGCTGATCGAGATGTACGAAGAGAGCATGCTGGTAGGCTCTGAGTGCGGCAGTGCCATCGGGCTCGACTCCTCCAACTGCCAGCTGCTCACGGCTGCTAACTACAACAAAGACGGTACTTGTAGATTATAGTATGAATCTTCCCAGGTGAATTTTCGCTTCGAGCCCTAATCTTTCAAACAAAGGCCATTGTCTCTATTATCCCAAAGGCGCTAGCTACCGAGTTAGCACGTGCCACTACAACATTCATATTGAAAAACAAACGGTATCATCATAGCATTAAGGTTCAAATTTAATGTCACTGATATTCTAGATATTACGTTTTGGTCATAGACATGAGTGCCGTATTGCCTCGGGGCGGTCTATCGTCCTACACTACCAAAACGTAATATCTAGAATATCAGTGACATTAAATTTGAACCTTAATGCTATGATGATACCGTTGGTTTTTCAATATGAATGTTGTAGTGGCACGTGCTAACTCGGTAGCTAGCGCCTTTGGGATAATAGAGATAATGGCCTTTGTTTGAAAGATTAGGGCTCGAAGCGAAAATTCACCTGGGAAGATTCATACTATACTTCGTGCATGAGAATGTGAGGGGTTCTCTATGAAACAAAAACAGGATAATTCGGACAGAGCGCCTACTTTTTAGTCCGTCTGCGAAAAATTTAGTATTACACTTAGCAGAAGTATTATGTGAGTTTTGAGACCTCGAAAATGTATTCGACACAATGACCAGGCTGTTGGCACAATATAAATAGACATAAAAACAGACCATTTTCATACAACTAAATGCTGGACTATCGGAGACTGAGCCAGTCGGGGCTGTGCCGATGCTGCATTCGGCAGTGCAAGAGAAACTTTGTACAACCCTACTAGGTAGCCCGACCGGCTCCAATTCCAAAGGCAACTTCTAAAGTGACGAAATTTAACTACTCTTGTGTATTTACTTTGTCCTTAGTCAGGAATTACTATTTTGCAGATCAGCTCCGTATGTACCGCGAGTTTACTCAGATGGTGTTTCCCGCGACATACATGAGCCCCCACGTTTTCTACCAGTTCATGATGGACCTCGGCTGGCAACGCACGCAGTGCCCTAATCTCTTTAGGTATGAACACACATTGGAAGTAGAGATTATAGGCACTCGTGCGTGATGTTGTGTTGAGCGCAGGGAAGGAGCATGTCTCGGTGGATTGTCAAATGGCAACCATTGAGCTTGACCTCGTAACTCCAGGTTCCCACTAGTCGGTTCTCGGATCCGATAAAATGTCGACAATTTGTCGGATCCGACACCCAACAAGTGATATTCCGACCCAAGACTCATGGGCATCGTTTACATCAAAACGTATTGTCTGCCGCCGACTACTCTGTGAGCATGCTCGTTGTCTCTATTATTTGTTCTTATAGCAGCGTATTGTCGGTTCGGTGTGAACGAGAAGTAAAGTATAAAAGGAAAATCGATAAACTGCATAACGCGTGTTCACAGTCGTCAGTGGATAATAGTTTGGTGTGACCGGTGCCATACTAGTACTATTTTAGTAACATTGTAATTGTAACCTTGCCGAACTGATCATCATGCCTTTTGAATTGAGCATTAAGCGAGAACCTGGGGACTCGGGAGGTTAGGTACATTGTTTTGCCTGATTTTAGTCATAAATAAGGTGGAGTTTGTATGCTATACTTACTTGCTCCTTGGCCCAGCTGCTTCTAAGTCGCAATTTGTGACTAAAGTTACTCCAAAAAGTTTATAATATGCAGTTCACCAGCAGCGCCGGCCCTAGCCCTTGATCAGGGTAGAGCGAGATTGCAAGATATTTTTGCGCCCTTGGCCGACGAGTTTCAGTTTATGTGAAATGAATATAGCTGCGCCAAGAGCGACTGAGGCTCCTCTCACTCAGCCCCAGGGCCGACAGCTAACGTTTGCCAGATAATTCGTCAATGAGCTCGTTGATTATGTTTGAGAGAATCTTCACGCTTTTACTACCTAAGTGGTTGAGTAAGCCATGGTCACGAGTGTCAAGACGACTGTAATCGGTTGGTAAATTGAAGTAGTGAAATTGTCGACCCTTGGCGTGGAAAGTTACTTGCGTGGATATGTGACATTAGCTCCGATTTATGTCCAGGGCTTCGTTGGCAAGCTCAGCAGGAATTTTGCTTCAAGGCCGATTCTGTCACTATAGCCACACAAAAACACACTAAGAGCAGAGGCGGTGCGGTCTCATACTAAACAGCGTTCCGAAAGCGTGGCGAAGGCATTCTTAGGTCCGACCAGCGAGTGGTGACACAAGCATTTTTCTCAAATTCTTCATAATATGTAATATTATGGCAACCATTTTACCTATGAAACACGCGTCGCCTCCGCTTTCCGTGAGCTGCGTTTGCGGTTTAAATTCAAAGTTTAAATTCTTCGTTAAAGGTTTATTTGATTCTTTATTAGTTTCATGTTGAAGAAAGAATCTAATAAATTCAAAACAAGTTTACCAGGTATTTTTTGTGGGTATCTTTAGAGCTGCTGACCTAAGCAGCCGCGGCGGGCTGTCATTTTCGGAGCTGTTAGTGTTTATGGCGGCACTAGAGCCAGCTACCGCGCACAGCGGGATCACGGCAGAAGTCCGCTGTAAATATATCTTTAGGTACTTTCTTCTTTAATCAGTTACATAGTAAATTTAAATTTCAAGCTGGCAGCAGATTTAACGCATTTCCATTTGCCATAACGGCTATCACGGATGGTACCTATCCTGCCTTTTGGCCGAAACATCTTTGGCGAAATGGAGGTATTGTTTTCCAACCGCTTCATTTGCCAACCTACTATTTGCTGTAACTAAATATTTGAGGTTAGGTTAGGTTAGGTTAGGTTCGTTTTTAAGTAAGTAAATAAGACACCTGAAATATTTACAGTTTTACAGAAAAAAGCGGGTTGGCAAATGAAACGGTAGGGAAACGATACATTTAGCTAAACATATTTCTGCCAAAAGGCAGAGAACCATCCCGGATAGAATTGATTAGATTAGCTTAGATTACCGCAATTTGCTTGAGGAAATACGACGGCAAATGAAAGGGTTGTATCGGTATAAAACCACTAATAAGAGTCATTAATATTCGGGTTCGACTTTAACATTTCTGTTGGCAGATACTTCGACACCAACCGCGATGGGATGCTGGAGTATGTGGAATTCAAGGAGCTGGTGGCCGCTGCGCGCGCCGCCCAGCAACTGCCCGTGGACGCCCTCAGCGTGGCCAGAGACGCAGACGCCTACCTCAAGTTCTGCTCTCTTAGTAACTTGTGCCGTGACAGCAGACCGTGGCTAGATGCGAAATAGAGAGATCTCTATTTCGCATCTAGCCAGAGAAGCCAGTGAACCATGGCCTGCCGTTCATGCTGCAATTCTGTCAGTAAAGTACACAAAAAGAGCTGATTGAAAAATATCTATCTATTCTCTATGATAACCTGCTGCAAATACTGATTTCCTAGTAGCTTTGTCACATGTTAGCTGAGTAGGACTTGGCTCTCTCGCTGCCTGACTGCAACAGTGCGTAGCTGCTAATAAGGGAGCCATTGGAAAGACGGCTTCAAATAGGCGGTGGTACTGGTGGTACCGCTCTCACATTCTCGACTCTAGGTAGCCTATCTGTCGTAAGCTGTGTAGCTGTTAGTTTTGTAGATATATGAAAAGGAATTTCATGAAGTATTGCCATTCGTAGACTCTACATTATTAATATACTCCGGAGACTTCTACTGCGTGGTTCGAATCACTGAAGACTTTCCTATTTCCGTAGGCAACTGGGCGTCCAACAGAATGCGCCGCTTCCAATGACGGAGTTCTTGCGAGGGGTAGTAGGTGAGATGCGCTTACGCGGGACGAGCGACCTGTTGCGCGCGCCGCGCAGCATCGCTAGTTACCTCGTGGACCTCCAGTAAGATCCATTCTCCTATGACAAACAGCAGCAAAAATATGCAACTCCGTTTGATGTTACCAGTTACCTGTACAGGGACTTAGGTACCTAGTCCAGCCATAAGTTCTGTTACAAAGTGTTAATGAAATAAAAGTAACTTCTGTTTATTTTGTAATTTCAAAATATATAAAAATTAAACGCTTAAATAATGTAAACTTTTAGAAACTAATAATCATTCCACATAGTTGCCGCAATTTCCGATGCGATCTTTTAACATTCAGGGCCGGCATCGATAAAATTACATACGACTTTTTGCAAATTTCACTTTTTGAAAACGCCTTTAATGGTTAGTCTTTGTTTGGCAAGGAACTTTTTTGTTTATTATTGTGAAGCCTCTCATCTCTGGGTATGTTTAGAGACCAGCATTATGTTTCTCAACGACACTCAAATCCAGCATAAGAAGCAAGAGATTTGGTGTGTTTTCGCATTGCTGCAAATTGATGTGAAATCGTAAGGCTTATTTAATGAGACATGACGATTGACAAGCGGATCTTTAGTTGCTTGGAATATATTTGTATTAGAATTTAAAGACGCAATAAATATCTGTCACGCAAATTTAGACTCACTACGAGTATTCTTACAAAAGTTGTAGCCGTTATCAGTACTTATTGTCGTCGCGCGTAATTTGACCCATGCTTCGGTAGCCCCAAATCAGAATTCTTAAAGCTCGTACATCAAATTATTGCAATAGCGAAGAATAATTTATGTACCTTTTTATTCTATATAAATTAAGGTTTTGATAATATACAGATTTATGAAAAACTCTTTTAATATATTTTTCCAATTGTAATAGATAAATAGTAATAAATGTCAGTAACAGAACTTATGGCCGGACTAGGTATAATTTCAACATCAGAGACCAGAAGTAACCACACACCTTGACCTGAAATAACCGCGGCTATCCAAAATTGACCAAAAATCTCGTGCGCATCAGAATTGTCCCGCGGGTGGAGTAGCAGACGTTGAAACGACGACTAACGGTAGTTGCGCGCAAAGTTACCGTTGGATACTTTAATTTACGGGGTGACTTTGATAGCAACTACCATTCTACATAAACATGTATTTTTTGAGGAGTTGGAATACGCCCCCATAATATTTTTTTCGCCACTGGTAGCGGCGATAGCTGCTCCTTCCGAAAGTTAAAGTAGTGCGCATGTTACTGCCTATTTTCATGTAGAAAAAAATATGAACAGTTAGCGTGCTTTTTGTCTTGATTTTTGAGGCAAAAAAACTTCAAATACACAACACAGGTAATGTTATGCAAAAACGCATGTTATTTGAATGGTGTCATATGTTAAGCAAATCTAATTAGTGATATCGGAAAAGAACAACATCTCAAATCAAAATCAAAATATATTTATTTAACCAACAAAAACTTAATAATATAGTAATACAGTGGAGCATACACACAGTTAAACAGTCAAAAGTAACAATCAAAGTACATCAGTAAGTATAAGTAGGTATATTAAGTAAGTTGGTAATCGTTTTCTATGCTAAGATTGACAGCGGTCCCCGCACTAGGTTACACCTGTACCGTGGGGGCCAGAAACAACGAGTTAACATAACGTTTGGCGTGTTACAAGCAATCCCGATTTACCTTATCCTAGTTAAAAAAAAAATTAAAGTTTGATTCAGACAGTGTATCAGGGTATTTGTTATTTAGCTGTTATGAAAAGTGTGTGCGATATAAGTAGAAAAGTTTGCAAGGAATACGAGAGAAAGAGAAGGGATATAGTTTTTTTTATTTAATAATTGACAAGATCTTCTCCGTTTCTGAATAATCCAGGGTCAATAGCCAATTTTCAACCTTAATTTTAGCTTGAAATACAGAGCATTTTTGGAACTGGACCTCTTTAATAATTTTGTTGTAGATATAGGGATGCAAAAAACCACCAAAACGTTTAGCAAAAAAAGATTTAACTTTTGGGACGTGTATCCTGAACTCTTCTGGATAGCAGTTGGAGGTATCCATCAGACCTGCGCGTAGTCGCATGCATCTTAAGAACCACCTTAGACATATATAATTGCCGTATAGTAAGAACCTGTGATTGTTCGTATAGGAGTTTCGTGGGGTATCTGAAGGGCTTTTTACACATCACCTTAAGAATAGACCGCTGCGCTCTCTCAATGACCATCATATGGGTTTTAGATGTGCCACCCCAGCACGCTATGCAATATGTAAGTACGGATTGACATAATGCAGCATAAATCATTTTTAATATGCGCTTATCGGAAATACCGCGAAGATTTCTCATAACGTGGATGAGTTTCCTTGCTCTGCCAGCTAGTGCTGCAGTATGCGAAACAAAGGTAAGCTTCTCATCTATAGTAACACCAAGGTACTTAATATCTATTCTATATTTCTTTAGATTTTACGTGATTTTCAGCGGGTTTACTTGAGATATTCACTCAAATATTTAGTGTTTTCAAAGTAACCCCATTCGTAGTTTAACTTTGATCATAGTGTTTTTATTTTGTTTACGGGAAACTAAAGGCCCCATTTTTTTTCTAATTAGTCAAGTCAACAAAACAAGAAAAACCGATTATTGAATATTTTTATTTTATTATTTCGTCTTTTAGTTTCTTTAAAAACTCGTGTTAAACTTTGAATTTGATCAAAGTAACCCCGATACACGGTACTTCCCCGCTACTCACCCAAAGGGTTCCCACGACATAGTTATGTAGTTCAGGTTAAAGAGAAAGACCCGTTGAACTGCTAAAGGTTTGTCTCTTACACTTGTCTTAAACTGAATTGCATAGCCACGTCATCGTAACTCTCCCGCTCCCCTAGCCACTTCGATGCCGCGTGTTTCACCCCGCGAGAAGGTTCGCGCATTAACTTGTCCATTAATAAGGCATCGTTCACACCAAACGTATCGTCCGCCGCCGACCGTGAGCGCGCGTTACGCAGTTTATCGCTTCTCAGCTTTTGATGAATAGGCCCCAGGGGGCCCAGACAAGAGGCAAACGCCGCTTTCGTTTTTCTGTTCTATCGCCGTCAAATGTATGAGATCACAAATTGATCACGTGGTTTATCGAAGAGAATAGCTAAGTGGCTAGCCAACATACTTGTTTTCGTTTTTCTTTAATATTTCGAAACGAACAGAATAACGCTCAGAGCTGTCACAATGACATAATCCATACAAATGGCTAGTCAAGTGGCACTTTTGACGTGCATTCTGTTCTGTATTCTGCTGTACGATGTAGAAAACTATTCGCACGCCGAAGACTTGCAGAAAAGCGCTTAAGCGTTTCGAGTAAACAATTCAAAATGGCTGATACTTCAGGTCATCGTGAATACATTTGGTTTTTTTCCTTCTCCGATAATCTAGGCTTGATTCGTCTTGCAGGGAACGTGAGAATACCGCGTCGGGGGTGGCAACTGTACCTAAAGCACAGACTTGTAAGTAGCAGTGTTGCACATAGTTTTTCGAGGGTTTTCTACAAGACAGTAGGTACATAGCCCCAAAGAAATCTCTATATAGATACCAGATTAACAACCAATAAATAGTTGACCGTTATCCGATTTCTTTCCTATATTATATGTGTCGGAATAATCAAATATTTTAGTTAATTTGACTAAAATCTCACCACTTGAGCTGAAACCTTTCTTACCTGCATATCGACGTATGACGTCAGATGAAATCATTATGGCGTCTACGACTACTCGTTTCGTATCGGACCACGTCATCACTTTTTTGTAGTTGTACACGTAGAACCGCCATAATTGAACTCGTTAGATTGGTCTGGATCAACTTGTTTGCTGTTTTTAGACCTCTGTTTTCATATTGACCCTGTGAAGAAGCATTTACGCAGGGACTCGGCATGGTTGTGGGCACTCGCCGACGAGCAGCCGTTATTCCCACAAAAAACCCTCAGCGTCTTGGGGAGGTGTGACACGATCCCGGCCTTGCGATTCTGCTGCGGAAGTGCGACTTGTTAGGCAACCCTCAGACCTATACTAACCCTATAAAGACAAAACGAAATCCATTTTCCAATATGGCGTCCCGTGTTCAGCATTCTCCGGCATGGCACCGATGCGGGCAGGTGACACGGCAAAGGCGTTCTCGTTGAGCGACACGCGGCGCGCCACGGTGGCTGCAGTGCGCTCCGTCGATTACAACGTGGCCGCTTACACGGTGCGCCTGCGACGCTGCGCACCCAACGAGATGATCGAGCTCAGCCATTTTGACGGTACTTATATGGATGACACTGATAGACACACAGAACAGTTAGGAATTAAAAAAATATGTATGATAAGACTCTTAATTTTCGCCACCCGTCCTTTCCCAACTGTCTGCCAAATGTCGAACTGATGGTTTGCCCACTGATCTACTGCCTGTGGCGTGAAAATGAAGAGGCCTTTACCCTGCAGGGGTTGTATGTGGGCTGAAATGATGGTGATGTATGATAAAGGGTTGAAATATCGAAACTCATTTCATAGGACGTTTCACATCGCCGAATTTTCATTTCATCGACAGGCATTTCCACGAGCAGGAGCTTTATTTATATTGTGATCACAAGTCTAACCTAACCTAACCTACGTAACGAATGCTTAAGATACCCTGAAAACTATAAGGTTTCTGCAGAAATTAGCTTTCGATGGAATGAAATTCGGTGAAATTAGCTTTCGGTCAAGTTCCGTTTACAAGGGTCCGTTCAGTCCTCAGCTGTGGATCGACAATTATTTTACACCGAACGTGTTTAAAGAGCCCTCATGCTACCAATTTACTGAATATTTTTTTAATATTTTGAACTATCGGACCCGGCAGACGGCGTTCTGCCCGAAAAAGCAGTGCTACAAAAAACATTATATTTTAAATTTAACATTTTTTAATTTTTACGATTCTAGATAATTACAGGGTTGGGCAGATTAAGTGTCCTAGTTAAAAAAAGCCATAAAATTAAAACAAGACAGTTTTTTTTTTAATTTATCACGTTTTTATTTTTAGCGTACTCTATACTTAAAAAAACTAATTCATAAGTTCAAATCGCTCGCCATCAGCTTTAATAACTTGACGCATTCTTCCATAGAATGCATTGCACGCGGCACGCACTACCTCGTCTGGTATTTCATCCCATATCTTGACTAATCGATGCTTGAATGAGTTTAGATTCATGCCCTGTGTGCTCCCAATCTTGCTCAGCATGTAACCCATATCGAAAAGTCCAAAGCATTCAAATCCGGCGATGATACAGGCCATTCTTGCCAAGGTATAAAATCTGTCAAATTTGTTCTACACCAATCTTGAGTGCGTTTAGCTTTGTGAGATGGGGCACTATCTTGTTGGAAGCAGTAATAGTCGTTTCCATATAATTTTTGAGCATTTTCTAGCAAATGACCCTGTAACACGTTCTGGATGTAATAGTCTTGGTTAATTTTGACACCTCGATCAATAAACAGCAGCGGTAACTTGCCTCTAGGCAATATCGCACCCCATACCATGACAGCTGATGAACTCTGGAACCCGTTGTACGGCTAATTTGTCCACAGGAATATCCTTCAATGAAGCACCATAGACACGATCGTTTTGTTGGTTGTGACTGTCTTGTAACTGGAACATCTTTTCATCGGAAAAAATAATATCATTGCCGTCGTGCCAAGCTAGCTATTCCCTACATTTTTTCACTCTAGCTTTTTTCTGGGCATCTGTTAGGCCATGATTTTTTTGTTTTTTGTAGGCCATTAGCCCAAGATCATATTTTAAAATACGACTCATTGTTCGACGGGATATTTTCATATCTTTAGCAAGTTTGCTTGCACTTCGAGCTGGATTTCGTCTAATACGCTCACGAATATTTTTAATGATGTTTTTGGTGCGAACAGATGGCTTTCTCCCAGGTTTGGGCCTGATTTGTGAAGATCCCGTTTCTTTGAATCGCTTGACGGTCCGCGATATAAACCTTATATTGATATTTAAATGTTTCAGCGTCTTCAATATCTCACACGGTCGGTATTTTTTCTGGTACAAATCGCACACGAGCTGGCGTTTCGCGTCCATTGTTGAAAACAATATAAAAACAAAATATATCAAGCTGACGTGTAGAAATCATAAAGAAGATTAAATTGTCAACAAAAAAAAAATACGAAGTGAATAAGAAGTTAAGTTATATTTATGTAAAAAAGCCATACACAACTAGGACACTTAATCTGCCCAACCCTGTACTTCTAACGAATCTACGGTTGAGTCATAATTTTTTGATATCTCACTGTTAACTACTATCTACCGGGTCCAATTGTGATTTCAAACCATCGGGGAACCCTTTGAAGTGATTGAAGTATACACACAAAATTTCACAGCTCACGATTTCGTCCGCGTAGATTTCGACTATTGTTATTCCCTCGGGAACTTTAAAAAAATCCGGGATAAAAAGTAGCCTATGTTTTAATACAGTGTTTGAGCTATCTCCATTCCGAATTTCATTCAATTCCGTCCAGCCATCCATGCATCCATAAAGAGTAACAGACATCCATACATCCATGCTTACAAACTTTCGCTTTTATGATAGGTTTTAATTAGTAAGGATTTGTATGGTGGTGGTTACTGTCGTATAACACAACACGGACTTACATACAATACAACCTCTAATAATACATAATTAGGGCAATTGCAGGCAGATCGTTTTTAGAAAAGACCAAGATAATATAGAACGTGGAAGAGATCCCATATGGGATAAGTTCGCCTATGTACATTATTTATATTATGCAAACATGTCTTGTAATTGTTTATGTGCAATAAAGAGTTTACATACATACATACATTAGAACAATATACTTCCCATAATTTTTGGGCAGAGTCCGTTGAATGCACTTACTACCAAACTCTTTCGGACAGGAATTTAAATACGGAATTCGGCTGCTCTTAATGTCCGGAAGAAACGTAGTAACTTTAGGGCCGAACGCCATAACCCTATCACTCGCCCCCCTCCTAGGTCAGGGACGGCAACGTGTAATACTGGGTTCACTAATGTTTGACCAAAAAATTATTGACAAATGGTCATTTGACAAACAACGTTTCACCAAATGATCATTTGGCAAACGAGACATTTGACAAAAGTATCATCTTACAAAAACTCACTTAGCAATTGATCATTTAGCAATTAGTTTACCTATTTCTGGGCAGAAAAAAAAACAACCTCGAAGGCCAAGGCGGGAGCCAAGCTCCCGCCTTTGCCTTCTAACCTAACCTATCCGAGTCGGTTATGACCTGATTCGTCTTACTCGTAAAATGTAAAATTAACTGTTGATCATTTGGAAAAGTAAGTCATTTGTAAAATGACTAGTAGTAAAATGATCAATTGACTTAACATTTTTTTGCAAGACGTTGTTTGTCAAGTGTAATTTTTCCAAATGACTTTTGGTCAAACGGCAGGACACCGTAATACTGGGCCTATAGCAGGAGCTGTAATGTGTAGAAACCTTTGCCCTGTCATGTTTTGTGGTTTCAGAAGATGCCGTGACTGCGTCGACGGCGAAGCTTATCACGAGCGCCGCCAAATCCATAGAGGTGCTGGGGCCCTCGGCCGCGCCTGTCGAGGCTCTTGCAGCTGTGCGGTACTTCGCCGCACCCATAGAGAGGGGAAATGTGAGTACTGCCTGCTTGCCAGTGAGTAGACTTCGGTCTTCTAGGTAGTCTTAATAATGTTGCTTGCACGCCCCACTACAACAGCAAGTGAAAGCGAGATATATCACGGCGGCTTTTGCTGGTGGTGTACCGGTTTTAATTAATTAAACCGATTACCGAACCGAAACCTGTGCGTTAGCTCTTTCTATTGCTTAGGTATTCGCGTCCAATTGTTTGATATAGCTCCCTCTTCCTTTTTCTTACATTTCATTAATAACACGTATAATGTTCAATATTGGAATTTGGAATCTACTTGGAGAGGTATATACCGAACAGTAGGCATTCAAATAAAATAATGCAGCAGATCCTAAAATGTTTTAGCCTAGATCTCTTATACAGTTTATAGTGGTTCTAGAATATATGGATTTCAGTGGTCTGAACATTTGGGTCACACGCCTGCAGCAAGCGCAAGCGAGACAAGACGTCATAATTGAATTAGAATAACATCCAGCTACTTCTAACGAGGCTTGAATTCTCTTGACATGCGTTAACTTTGCAGCGGCGCTTCTCTAGCACCCAGCCCGTGACTGAGAAGGCGGCGTGGACGTGGGCGAACGCCAACGAAGAGGCCGTCATGGGAAGCCTGATCCTGAAGCTAGCCGAAGCCGTGCGACCCATCTGTGCCAACGAGCCACGACTCCTCAGGATCAACTCGCCCATTTACGTTGTTGGTAAGGCGCTGTTGCTAGAATAGTACTCGTATACATGAAGGGGATGTCTTTCCATACTTATGATCAGGGATCGGAAATTCGGATCGATATTTACCTAAAGTTGGATGAAAAATAACTTCAAACAGTTAATATAAATAATAGATTATGAATTAATGCCGGTGCAATTTATTTATATTGAAATCTCAATTTTTTTATTAATGAATTCTATGATTGAGTCCGCCTCCATACAACTGAACAACAAAGACGGTGCGAAAGTATAGGTAAATATCGATCCGAATTTAAGATCCCTGCTTATGATGCAATATCCCCATAAACTGTGCCCGTTCTCAAATATTCTCTAAGTATACGTACGCTGTTATTCATCATGTCATATACATGGACATAGGCCTCCCCCAAGGCTCTCCACTCAGACCGTTCTTGTGCTTTTCGCATCCTCCGCGTTCCCGCGATCTTCACAAGGTCGTCACTCCATCTTGTTAGAGGCCTACCTACAGCACGTCTCCCGGTCCGCGGACGCCACTCAAGAACCTTCTGACCCATCCTTCCCACCCACTCATCAGCCATCAGTCCTCCGAGGGATGTGCCCCGCCCACTGCCACTTTAGTTTAGCTATTCTTCGGGCTATGTCGGTAACCTTAGTTCTACTGGGGATATCATCATTTCTGATTCTATAACGCAGAGAAACCCCGAGCATAGCCCTCTCCATAGCCCTCTGGGTGACTTTGAGCTTCCTTATGAGGTCCATTGTTAGCGCCCACGTCTCAGATCCGTAAGTCAGTAAGTAAGTTATTACAGCTCCAATATTCCACAGGTGATCTCCACGGCAACCTAGCCGCTCTCTTGGCTATCGAGGCTGCCCTCTGGCCCACGGGAACCGCCTTGGCTCCGACCCACTTCCTATTCCTGGGAGACTACGTGGACCGTGGCCCGCACGGCTCGGAACTGCTCGCGTATCTGCTGGCAGCCAAGCTGCAAAGGCCAAACGCGGTGCTGATGATCAGGGGGAACCACGAGACCAGGGATATACAGAAGATGTTCACGTTTTATACGTGAGTTCTGGCGGTATTCGCGGACGCTATGACTTCGCGAACTTCCAAAGATAGAGACTACTTTAGGTTTAGTTTACTTTACATTTGCATCAGGTGAATCGCTAGTTTTTTTGCCACCTCTACCAAAAAATAGATCACAATATATTTAGGGGCCAGTTGTGCAGGATGACAGATTCAAATTATATCGGAACCGTTTTATCATTTATCAGAGAATGCATAACTAAATACGGCGAAACGGAGGGCAATCGAATATGGACAGCAATCAACCAGGTGTTCGACGCGATGCCACTCGCTGCGTTAGTGGATGATAAGGTGAGAGCGTCGGTGGCCTAGTTTGGGTGTGGACTCGTGATTAAGTTACCTCTTACAGTAGTGGACAACATCATTAGGAAGCCTGCACATTCGAACAGCTGAGTGTGTAAAAGAGGTCACATAAGATCTCAAAAGATCAAAGAGTATCCGAAAGGACTAATTTTACCCTTTGTCATATTGTGGAAAGATATAATGTATACTTTATAATTCTAAACCAGTTTATTTAATTTAGAACTGCAGAAAAATTAACATAGAATTACATCTGGAGCTATTCATAAGCTATACCTACCTATTTGTAAATTAATAAACACAAATTCATTCTTGTTAAAGTTGGAGACGAACAGAAGACACCGTTCTTAGTGAACTATTCTTTGAATATCTCTCATCATCTCACGTACCTAAGAGTGTATCTCGAATGGATCACGACATCTTTGAGCCATACACGTCCTTTATCAAATTGGCAAGTCCACTTTCGTGTTTTTTCTTTCTTTCAGTCAAGTCAAGTCAAGTCGGATTAACGCGTGATGCGATTTAATATAGTCCCAGACACATTGACAGGATTATGTTATATTTGTCTAGGTGTTCTGTTGCCACGGAGGCATCCCTCCTCCCTGGGTGTGTCCGCTAATCTCAGCCATAGACAAGGTGCCCGTGCCACTACCGAAGCCAGCGGAACAGAGCTCTATAGCCTGGGAGCTGCTGTGGAACGACCCTGTGAAGTAAGGACGTTACATTATCCTGCTTTAGCTTCTAGATTCCATTGAAAGTGAAACATAAAAATTTAGATTTATAGTAAGCAGTCCAAAAACTAATAGAGCTGGGTCATTTACTGCTATGGGCAGTACAGGGTTGGGCAGATTAAGTGTCCTAGTTAAAAAGAGCCATACAATTAAAACAAGACAGAAAATTTTAAAATTTATCACGTTTTTATTTTTAGCGTACTCTATACTTAAAAAAACTAATTCATAAGTTCAAATCGCTCGCCATCAGCTTTAATAACTTGACGCATTCTTCCATAGAATGCATTGCACGCGGCACGCACTACCTCGTCTGGTATTTCATCCCATATCTTGACTAATCGATGCTTGAATGAGTTTAGATTCATGCCCTGTGTGCTCCCAATCTTGCTCAGCATGTAACCCCATATCGAAAAGTCCAAAGCATTAAAATCCGGCGATGATGCAGGCCATTCTTGCCAAGGTATAAAATCTGTCAAATTTGTTCTACACCAGTCTTGAGTGCGTTTAGCTTTGTGAGATGGGGCACTATCTTGTTGGAAGCAGTAATAGTCGTTTCCATATAATTTTTGAGCATTTTCTAGCAAATGACCCTGTAACACGTTCTGGATGTAATAGTCTTGGTTAATTTTGACACCTCGATCAATAAACAGCAGCGGTAACTTGCCTCTAGGCGATATCGCATCCCATACCATGACAGCTGATGCACTCTGGAACCGTTGTACGGCTAATTTGTCCACAGGAATATCCTTCAATGAAGCACCATAGACACGATCGTTTTGTTGGTTGTGACTGTCTTGTAACTGGAACATCTTTTCATCGGAAAAAATAATATCATCGCCGTCGTGCCAAGCTAGCAATTCCCTACATTTTTTCACTCTAGCTTTTTTCTGGGCATCTGTTAAGCCATGAATTTTTTGTTTTTTGTAGGCCTTTAGCCCAAGATCATATTTTAAAATACGACGCATTGTTCGACGGGATATTTTCATATCTTTAGCAAGTTTGCTTGCACTTCGAGCTGGATTTCGTGTAATACGCTCACGAATATTTTTAATGATGTTTTTGGTGCGAACAGATGGCTTTCTCCCAGGTTTGGGCCTGATTTGTGAAGATCCCGTTTCTTTGAATCGCTTGACGGTCCGCGATATAAACCTTATATTGATATTTAAATGTTTCAGCGTCTTCAATATCTCACACGGTCGGTATTTTTTCTGGTACAAATCGCACACGAGCTGGCGTTTCGAGTCCATTGTTGAAAACAATATAAAAACAAAATATATCAAGCTGACGTGTAGAAATCATAAAGAAGGTTAAATTGTCAACAAAAAAAAAAATACGAAGTGAATAAGAAGTTTAGTTATATTTAAGTAAAAAAGCCATACACAACTAGGACACTTAATCTGCCCAACCCTGTATAATTCTTTTGCAGAACTTACATATAATATCCACACATGGAAAATACTTCTTATTACCTGGTATATTAAATCCTGAATTTAGGTCCCCGACCGTCCATATCATTAATCAAGATAAAATAATGTCAAAAGAAGCCTCAGAAGAATGATCACATTCCTAAGATACTTACGAGGGCGGGATGATAAGTACCTGGCCTAACAAATAATTACTGCAGTTAGCGTAAAAAAAATATTTTATTTTTCAGTATAGGTAATCTCCATTAAGCTCTACGCACTTAGTCCACCTTCACTCCAATGCTGTTATGCCGTCCATAAAATGGCTTTTCTCAAGGCCATTAAAATACCGTATAAAATAGTTATGACCTCTTCATTTGTTTTGAATTTCTGTCCCCCCAAAAAAGTTTTTAGTTTGGGGAATAGATGGAAGTCAGACGGTGCAAGATCAGGTGAATAAGGTGGGTGGGGCAACAAATCATAATGCAATTCGTTAATTTTGGCCATGGCCTTGAGGCAAGTGTTTACTCTTGCATTGTCTTGATGAAAAAATATTTTTTCGTGCCAAAACGGGGCTTTTTAGATCAATGCAATCCTCCAGCTTATCTAATAGATTAGCGTAGTATTCCCCGTTTATAGTTTGACCTTTTGGGAGGTAGTCTATCATCAAAATTCCGTTCGAATCCCAAAAGACCGATGCCATCACTTTTCCAGCTGATTTCACGGCTTTAGCTTTCTTCGGAGCCGAGCACCCGGATTCTGTCCACTGTTTTGATTGCGTTTTGGATTCTGGTGTGTAGTGATGAACCCAAGTTTCATCCGTTGTTACAAATCGTCGTATGAAATCCGATTTATTTCTTTGAAAACGGTCCAAACAGTGTTGAGAGTTTTGCATTCAAATTATTTTTTGATCGAGTGTAAGCAATCGCGGCACCCAACGGGCGGATAGCTTTTTCATATTGAATTCTTCACTAAGTATATGATGTACCCGTTCTTTTGAAATACCTGTATTATCAGCTATCTCGGATAGCTTCAACCGTCGATCTGCCAAAACCATATCGTGCACTTTGGAGACCATTTCCGACGTCGTGACGCTTTTTGGACGTCCGGGACGGAGTTCATCTTGGACACTTGTACGTCCTCGTTTAAACTCAGCCACCCAGTTTTTAACCGTAGCATAAGAGAGAGCACATTCACCCAAAATATTTTTCAAGTCGTTATGAATATCCGCCCCTTTCATACCTTTCATATGAAGAAACTTAATCACAGCTCTTTGTTCAATTTTATCCATGTTGGAAAAACTCGCCAGAATATATTTTTCAAATGACAGTAAACAAAAAAATATGGACGCCATCGAATTCAAATTTAGAACACAGGCAGCCAGAACCCCCATTTTTAAATTAAAGTCGAATTTATTTAAATTCAACCTTTTTAAATTGTGTAGGCTAGTTACTTATCATCCCGCCCTCGTATCGTAATAACACAGCTTTTGACCGCGACTCCGTCCGCGCAGAAAGTTGTTCACTATTCGGGAGCAGTCCGATTTTTCGACATCAAAAGTACCTCAAATTTCATATCGATTAAGGTTTCGCACGTTAGTAAGGCTAAGGACTTTTGTTTCCAAGTAATGACCAAGAGCCTTTGATTCCAGACCCAACAAGACCACAGCAACGTTAGCCCTTGAGCTGGCTGCGAACGAGGGGTTCGCGGCGAACTCGAAGCGTGGGACAGGCCACGTGTTCGATCAAAGCGCGCTCGACCGGTTCCTGCTCGCCAACCAGCTGTCACACGTGCTGCGCGCGCATGAGCTGCACCAGACCGGATTTATGGTCAGTTCTGTATCTGTCATTGGAGCCTGCCTTTAGCGCTCGTTCGTAGAAGCTGGATTAATGTTCACGAATTTGTGCTGTAACTTCCAAGATAATCCAGCCGAGAATAGTTAATGGTCTCTTTCTCTTGGTCACGTTTGCATTATGATTCCTTCCCATTATGACGGGCCTTAAACGTTCGTATCATGTTTTTATTTCGTTTTTAACTAGTATCGAGTGGAACGAAGTGCCATCCTATTCATATTTTGACGCCTCGTCATGCTAGGAACAGGGGGTTGTCCTGAAAATTATGTACGCGACAGTCCTGCGGAGTGACAGACTGAGGAATGCTAGGCGACTGCCAATAGTTAATTGTCCCTGCTTGTAGCGCAGCCAGTGCTGGCCTGAGGCCAGTTTTAGGATGGAGCGAGATCCAGTCGTGATCATACATGTGACATCCCTTCCAATAATAATATGTACCAGATTTTTTAACACTGAAGCGCCTTCTAGGACATGGCTCCTGAAGCGGCTGCTCCGTTCGTCCCATGGTAAGGCCGGCCTTGAGCCCACACTCGTTAACGTAGATGCTTCGTCCCCGCCAACAGCTGGGTTGCTGGGCACCATGGGCTGGTCCTCAGACAACCTTAGACTTAGGCGATTCCCTGACTTGGTGGTAGCGGTGCGACATGAGTACGCCTGGCACAGATTCTTTACTTCTCCAGTTGTCGAGTAAAAAATACAGCACACTGATGTACCGCCAAGTTGGCGCTGTTAATAATTTAAGGAATGCTTGCAGTGCCAGCTGCGGGGCCGGTTAATCTCGGTGTTTTCGTCGTCGCACTACTGCGGAGGAAACAACGACTCAGGCGTCGCACTGCTCGAGGACGGCAAGCTTCGACTCTTGCGCATCAACACAGAGTGACATTTATCGGGCTCACGCTCCGAGTGGCTAGCACATTTCTGCCGTAATATCAAACTTAGCAAAGAGTTTACATCTCCCTAATTGGCCGGCAACTCTGCGGCGGCAGTTGCTGGCGTTTATGGGCGTTTGTGACTACTTCCCATCGGGTAACCTACATGTGATCGTTTGCCTCCCACTCTTATATTTAAAAAAAACTGCAATGTAGTAGTCAAAGCATTCTGTACCCTATTGGTAACCGCATTAATTTTATAATCGTTATACTTTTCTTGGGCTTTTTAAAAAGGGTATCACCAAATTTCTTCGAGACTGGCAACGCATTGGTGACGCCTCCGACGTTGCAAATGTCCATAGGCGGCGGTGACGACTTCCCAACAGGTGGGCTGTCTGCCTGTTTGCCCGTCGATGGCAATAAAAAAAAACATACTGAGTTATCTTTGGTATTACGGTAGATTTTACTTTCTCCCTTGTCGTAATAAATTAATAAGCAAAGTTATCCGAGTGACAAAGAAATTACGGGCCTAATTGTGCTAGCCGCCCTGTGAAACTCTGTCTTAATATTAAGGCAATTCTGGAATGAGTCTAGTGGATTAAACACCACAATGAAAAGGTACATGTACATGAAACACCAGAATCTCATTACATAATTCATTAGGTGTATTATTGTTTGACTCGCCATAAAAAATACTAAATTGTTATTTTCGCCCTTTTGTTGACTGATAGGAATGACTTAAGCTATTAAGTCCCCCATTAGTACTTTGTGTATTGTGCAATAAAGTTTATATAAATAATTAAAAGATAAGCTTGCGCCAAGTTTCAAGAGTTTTCGATAGATGACGGAATTGGAATACTACACTGCTGGGATTCTACTTTGAAAATAAAAGTTTGAAGTTACGTTAGCACTATCTCTTTCTACCTAGTCAAGAATGAAGTGATGATCGAAGCCCTTTTTGTTTCCTCACTTCGTTTTTATTTCGTTTGACTATGATTAAAATTATGAGATTTATAAGCATAAACTTCTTATATTGCGTTGTTTTAATAAATATAATCAAAATATTACATGAAAGCGACAAGGAAACTCACTCATTAAAATTTCGGTTTGTCTACCTTAAATGCGAAATTGTTACACATCCATCAATAATAAATGTGACATTACTATTAAACTTGATTGTTCGTAATATATTTTTTGTGTACCTATAATTTGTTGTTTTGAAGAGAAATACTGAAATTAGATACAATTTTTTTTATGCTGCTTTTTGAATGAATTTTATAATTTTAACATTAGTTAATATTGTTTTTTTTATGTAAAACCCTTAAGAATTAAAGATGAAAAATAAAAAATTGTATATCATTCCTTCACATTTTATTTCTAGATTTTAATTATTTGAAAACACTTTCAGATCAAGAAATGTGTGAGTTTTTTAACTATGATAAAATTCTGTTACTGATATTACAAAATACGATATCTTACAATAGGAAGGTAAACCTAGTACTCTGACAAAGATAACAGGGGGTGTATTTCGCGGTGTAATATCACATAAGTACTACCTTTGGCAATGATTACCTTGGAACAACAGAATATTTACAGGTTGTTTAAACTGTCAAACAGTTCCTTTCAGGTTTCCTTAGAAAATTATTTTAATTTGTTTTCCAAAGATATGTTTTTTTTTATGCAAGAGGCAAATGAGCCTACAGGATATCAAATGCAAGACACTAGTTGGAGCAATTCCAATGAATTTTGGTCCAAAAATGTGAATGTCCTTGTACTCAACTGTACAATCTTACAGTAAAATAACAAGGTCTCAGCTGCGGCAAGTACCTTTATCCGGTGAGATATATCCATTATCGTGCAGTTAATAACATCATCAAAGCTCATTCTTGTCCAAAGATAATACCATTTACATATACTCAATACGAGTCTCCTGCCAAATAAGTTCAAAACCCCGTACAAATTTCAATATTCTAACTTACACACATACATACACCAAACCCCCTGAATCTTTGCCACTTATTATAAATAGCAATGATGACTATTTCACCAGACATCATCTCATCTTTGAGTTTACAACTATCATTTCTTTACTGAATACCTTAATTTTATGGTATAAAGTAATAACAGTCAATCGTCGGATTCCAGCAAAGCAATAATATACAGATACTTAAAGTAGACAGGAATTTTCCATTGTATAGTACTAAATTACTATTTTTAATGGTAATGGAATATATGGTGATACGACTATCTAATAGACGACGGCAGAACTTTGTATTATTAAAAGGGTGCGTTCTCAGAGGGTCACGAGGAACAAACGTCGCCATGTGTCTTTAACAACATAGATTTCACCTTAAAGTTTGCAAAAACTGTTATGCAATTTCGGTTACAATATATAACAGCTTACTTGAAGAAGTCGTTGGTGTAAAGGTAAGACTCACTAAGTACAGTCAACTACCCACTGATGATGTATCCACTTTTTCACCTTATTGCATTATAAGCAAATAAGAAATACAGATACACTGATAAATTGGTAGGTACCTGTACCTATTTGAGAAAGGTTTTTTTCTACTAGGTCGATGAATATATACTTGACAAAAGAAAATGCAACTAATTAAGTGTCCCATTATAATGATTGAAGTTTCGAGACCAAATGCTATTAAAGGAATCCAAATTAATAAAATATTGTGTAGCCAATTTAAAACTTAGACTTAATAGCAGATTACGCTATTAAATTTAAGACTAACAAGGAACTGCCTTCATGCGCTCACTAGACAGGTATATTGATGACTAGACCTAGAGATTTTCCTAGCACGAACGACGTGTTGTTAGTGCTTGACACAGTAAAAACATCGACAATCCTGCTATCGATAACCACTACTTCAACGTCATAGAGGAAATAATTGTACATCATTATAATATAGTTATTAAGAAAATAATCAAAATTAAAGCTCATTGAAGTGCCTAATAAGAAAATAGCAAAACGATTTCAATAAGGAAAAAAATACAATCATTATGTCATATTATATATAACAATGTGGTGTGTTTTAAAAAGTAAGATAACAATAATATTAAGTTAATAACAAAACTTTCAAATTATTAATATTTTAGGCACATACTTCAATGAAAATAGCTCGATGACATTGAAGTGGACTTATCGATAACAAGATGGTCGATGTTTTTATTGTGTCAAGCACTAACAACACGTCGTTCGTGCTAGGAAAATCTCTAGGTCTATTGATGACTTAATGAGTGACGTGATTTAGACCAAGCGAACGAACAAGAATTCTATGCATTATCCTTTACGTTTTGTTTGTAATAATAAAGACAAAACATGTTATAGAGCACTCCTTCGCTGGGGCTAGATGCACCTTAAAGGTGGGTACAGACTGGTGAAACGTAACATGCAATGTGTCATGAATTCACCGTACACATTGCTGCAATGTATCATGAAAGGTAACACACTTGTACGGTGAATTCTTTCATTGCATGTTACGTTTCACCAGTCTGTACCCACCTTTAAGTCCGACCAGGCCCAATCGCATTCGGGAACGGACAAATAAAATTGTGTCATGAGGTACATAAAATAAAATATATAAAGAACTATATATACTCTGTGAATGGCACCTTAGATGCCTAAATCTTAGCTCTACACATTTTGTATTCAACTGAACTATGACCCTACGGCTTATTGCATTATGCTCCCACTTTCATGATCCCAGTGGGATCATTAGGCTTCCACTATTTGTGGGATTCAAATACTCCTCCGGTTTTATTCCATTTTGATCTTAGCTACCCGTGTGGTTGCCGAGTTAGAATAGTGCCACTCCATGTCATCCCGCGGATGTCGTAAGAGGCGACTAACGGAATAAAGGCTTATAGTGCTATTAGGCGATAGGCTTGCAACCTGTCACTAATACGCTGGTAAACATCTTAGCCTACTTGTGCAAAATATGGTTACAGAATTATCAACAAGTTTTGAAAGTTGTATGTAATTCTGTAGCTCTGCCTACCCCAGTCTGGGATTACAGGCGTGAAGGTATGTTTTAATGTTTATTAGGGTACACAAACGGTACAATATGGCTAATACAATAAAAATCTAAAATTATACATCAACCAGTAAAGTTACCACAGTGTATGTGTATGTATGTATGTGATCCTAGCTACATAGAGTTGTTCCATATATGGGAAAAAAGTACGCTACTTGCTTGATTATACAATAAGTGGCCAACAATCAATATTTTGAAAGTAGGTATTGCAATTCACATGTTCTCATCATATCATTACTTCCGGGTGTGTGGGATAATGGCTCGATGAGTGTTCACTGCTTAATGAACTAAAAACTTTTGCATGATCCCACTGCGATCATGAGTGAGAGCATAATGGAATAAGCCGAAACTTCGTCACAGTTTTAGAGAAAAGTAGTATCATGGAACAGATAGGACGTACTACGTATGTTACTTACTATTAGTTGTAGCAATTCTAGTACATTCAATGATGAGACAATCAGATTTTGTAACATGAAAATCAGTGGTTCCTGTAATTGGAAACACAGCTTTTAACTATTAGCTGGTTTTCAGTGTTATATTATCATCTATGTGCCCTATATTTGTTAAACACGATTGCAATGAAAATAGCTCTGTGGTGAAACTTGTGAGTTCATTACAAATATTAAATGATGAATATTTATGACAGCTACAAAGAAAAACAAATTATTATTAAATTATATTCTCAAAACCTTAATATATAAGATTATACAATATTAAATTACCATTTGTCCACTTAACATGTTTGAAAGTCTTGTCAGTTAAATAAATAATCAATTCATTCACTCATATACTCAACAGAACACTTCAGAATGTCAGATTTAAAATTAAACATTATCATACCGATTAATGTGCATATCGACCAACGTACTTCCACGGGTTAATACTAAATATAGCCTGGCAAAAAAGTCGAGCCAGTGGTGACAGCTGCAACTAGATTTTTTGTTCCATGGCAACAATACTGTGCTGTCAAGTACTAGTACTTATTGAGTCAAACACGAGTCGATTTTTGAGATAATTATTTAATAACTATATTTAAAGCATTGTGTTCCATCTAAAGACTACAAAAACATGAGTAGGCCAATTCGAAGTTGTGCGAGAGCAATAATTTTTAAAGTTTTCTTGCGGTGTTTAGCAGAAAGTGAGGCTGGACAGACTTTGTCTGAACTTGACGATGTTTATCGACGTACTGCTGAATATACAGGTATTTATTCATATGAAACATGTTTTGTGTATAGAATATTACCCATTATTACAGTTATTATGATGAATTGTATCATTTTACCATAAAATGTATGAATTTGGAATGTTATTTCCAAAACGCATTTTCGAGGTTATATTCATAATTTTACGTGACTCTTAATATGAGGACTGAATGTGGTTGATCCTTTTAGTATTATTTTACAAGTGGCTTACGCCTTCATAATATTTATTTTAGGTGTAAGCGTGGAGACAGTACGAAGAATTGAAAAAGAAGGGGAAAATAATAGTGGAGCATTTTCTACGCCGGGAAAACACCGAAAAGGTCGTCCAAGGAAAGATTTGGACAATTTTGACTTATGTGCCATTAGACAAAAGATTCATTTCTTCTACACAGTGATGAAAAAGGCAAGTATAATTGTTATTTGTTTTAGCTCTTGATTTAAGTTTGAAATAATAAGTTGATTACAAGAGTCATGTTATTTATTATGACATACTTTTTGATTCACATGGTATGGCATGTTTGGTTATAGATATAATTATTATGTTCATAATTCTATGATAAGCTGATTTAATTTGTTTAAATACCCTAAACTGAGTTTAGTTGTTGATACAATTCTCCCTATTAAAAGCAATCCTAACGTTTATTACCTTATGCAATCCTAAATAACTCATTTATTTTAGGTCCCAACTCTTCGAAGTCTGCTGGTTACAGTAAGGGAAGATTTAGGTTTTGAAGGAAGCAGAGAACACCTCCGAAAGGTTCTAAAAGGACTTGGATTTTCCTATAAAAAGTGCCAGAATGATAGATCCGCATTAATGGAGATGACTCATATTGCTGCAAAACGGGAGAAATACCTCAAGGTTATTTTGGACAACAGAAGTTTGCCACAGGAGTTGCAAAAAGATATAATTTATTTGGATGAGAGCTATGTGCACTCCTCATATAAACTAAAAAAGTGTTGGCAGTCAGTAGATATTGGTGGAGTCAAGGAAAATGTATCCAAAGGAAAGAGATACATTATTGTTCACGCTGGCAGTGAGAAAGGATTTGTGCCAAATGCTTTACTTATTTTCAGTGGAACAAACCAAAAGGAAGACTACCACTCCGAAATGAACAAAACAAATTTTACGAAATGGGTCAATGAAAAACTGATTCCTAATCTGACAATGGCGTCCATTATTGTTATGGATAATGCACCCTACCATTCTGTTATTTTAAATAAAGCTCCTACAAGTGCAGCAACAGTTGCGGAGCTAAAGTTGTGGCTAGTTGAAAACAACATAACTTTTGACGCTTCACTGCGTAAACCAGAACTGGTAATTCTCGTGAAGAGAAATAAACCGGAGCCCATTTATGAAATTGACCAGATTTTGGGTGACCATGGTCACACAGTGGTACGGCTTCCACCATACCACTGTGATCTAAATCCCATCGAACTGATTTGGGGAATTGCGAAACATAAAATCGCCTCAAATAATGTGTGTTCCACTGATATAAAGGTTCTTATTTCTTTTAACGTTACTAGCTTTTGCCTGTGACTTCGTACGTGTAAATAATAAATGAATAACCCTTTTTTAATGCACCTACCTCTTCAATCTCTAGAGAATAATATATATTTCATTTTTCTATCTTCAGCGGTTTAGGGGGTACAGTCACTAGCAATAATATATCTGAGACGTCTTTATTCCTAGAGGTATAAGAGCGTGTCAGATGTTTTTGAACCCAATGTTGGATAATATATTATTGCTGCCGACTGTACATTGTCTGTCAGTCAGTCAGGAAACTGTTTTGTATGTATAGATAGAAAGGTAGAAGATCCTCGTAGATAATAGTTTTATTTTCTTTATATCGTGTTCAATATTGTTGTATATCCAACACTGAACATCTTTCAGCTGGGATGATTTGAGTAATATTAACATTCATGGATGTAATTTTTTTTTTTATTCAGGTGGCGGCTGAGCAAGCATTCTACGATATAACTGTGGAGAATTGGGAAAACTCATGTAAACACGTGAAACGAATTGAAAAGGAATACTATGAAAGGGGTCAAACACTGTATACGGATATGGAAAAACTAATTATTAATCTCAGAGATGACAGCAGCAGTGAATCATCCGATTCAGAGTATGATGATTATAAAGAAGGTGCAGGAACCTCTAGCCAAGACCCTCTTTTTTCTGGGGTGGAATATTTAGATGAAGAGTTCCTAGACTCTGACTGACATTTTGAAGTACTGGAAACGCGTCTTCAAATTAAAATAATAATAATAAAGAGTGATTCTGATATTACGTTTTACATTTCATATTTTTTTATTTCTGCTGTTTCTAAACCATTTCGAGGAATAGGCTTCTCGAAAACCTGTAGTTAGATTAAATTACAAATTTAATGTGATTGTGTTAAGTAAATCTAGTCTAGAAACAAGGGTCATGTAGGAAGTGTTGTATTAATTGAGGTCTAGGTAATAAGCAATGGTTGAATGCTTATAATACACTGAAATAATAAATTATAACGTATTGCGATTGTATGTTTACATTATGTTTGAATGACGTTCATCTATTATGACTGAAAACGGATCACATAATAAAAAATCGTCTTCCTAAATCTTAGATGAACTATACCCATCTTTCTAAATCGCTTAGTTATTTTATCATAGTATGTAGGCGGGTTACTTTTATTTAAGAAATTATTTTAAACAGCAATAACACTTTTAATCATGAAATGCTTCAAATAAGATGCTTAGGCTATTCTTTCGAATAATGTTAAAGATAAATTTGATAATAAAGTATCAATATCGTTTCAGTCGTAGTATATTGGGTGGCTATATGAACGACAGTGCTGCCCTCATTTTTTGGCTCGACTTTTTTGCCAGGCTATATGTGTCTGTTAAAGTAAGTGATAAGATAAGACATTGTCTGGGGGGTCATTCTCTAACGGTAAGTACAGTACGAGTGAAGCCCGCTGGCCAAATCTACCAGCTTGTTAACGTTTGAAAAACACATTAATAACATTGAGAGAGTGCACTTCACTTACCTAACAACACAATCACTATAAAGATGAACTGCACACAACACTTTCACTGCAC
Organism: Acleris emargana; assembly: GCA_927399475.2. Taxonomy (NCBI): domain Eukaryota; kingdom Metazoa; phylum Arthropoda; class Insecta; order Lepidoptera; family Tortricidae; genus Acleris; species Acleris emargana. The sequence goes on along the minus strand of OV656836.1, from coordinate 1,304,062 downwards.
TTGACACTAGTCACTGGTTGTCTAAAGCAGTAGTTTCCCGGTGATTATTTCTAGTGCTGCCTTACGCCGTAGGTAGGGCATGTGGGACTGCGTGAAGGTGTAGGGCGCGTTGCGCGCGGCGAACTCGGCGAATGTGCACGAGAACATGCCGCAGTCGCTGCCGTTCATCTGCTGCGGAATGGTCTGCAAACAAGATGCACAAACTTATTTCAGAGTCGGAAGAAAACATTTGCCAAAAAGGCCGCTTTTGTAGAAGAGTTTAAATAAATGATAGTGCGTTATCCATGTCCTGAATTAAAATTAAATCAAAGAATATTTTTTGTCTCAGGAAAACTAATTCGATAGTTTCTTAGAGGGAATAACATTAGACGTCCAAAGCCACAGGGAAACGCTAGACTCGACAGAAGCGCGTGGAGCTAACCCCAGTGCTTCTGTTAAGTCCATTAGAGAAAATACTCTTTTACCGAACAATTGTCCTTGCGTGTGATATCCATGGGCTTCCCCACGGTCTAATAAGTCCATGGGAGTGTCTGTAAATACATTGACATTGACGAAATACAGGGTGGAAAGGGCCGACGGCCTTTCCGTTAAATTCGAGATTATGTATCTTTAGTACTATATTTTTCTCCAAGAAACTATGCTAATATTTTTAGCCGTTTTCGAGTTACAGCTCGTTAAAGTTTAATACAAAAACCGAGTAGTTTCAACCCTAACAGCTGATAAGGTCAATGACCCCACCTTGACCTAACTAGTAAACACTAACTTTGTGACGTTATTGATGGATGACATTTTGTAGGTGCATTGACAATATTTTTGTTTTGCAACCTGTTTGTTTCACAGATAATTATTACAATGACAATAAGCACGTCACAATTATGTCACACTCTTAAACTAATGAAATGCTTAATAATGCCACTATTTGAGGCTGGAGATTATCTTAATTTGTTACTGTTATACGCAGAGTGCAACTACAATACCTCTGAGACTTTGCGTCAATACAGACAGCGATATCCTCCACCGCATCCATCAGATCGTCAAACGATTTTACGTGCCTTTGACCGCGTTGCTAGCAATCGTCCTATAATCCCCCGAACATTTCAAGACGACCAACGCGGAGGAGGTGTAGTACGACTTGCTGCGGGGCTCGAAGAAAGAGTACTGCGCCCTTGTTCTTCTTACATTACTCAGTTACATTACTAGTATTGTACAAAGAAAAAATATTCTTCTTACAAAACCGAGTAATGTACGAAGAAATTTTCGTTCTTTGCACATTACTAGTTCCACTGGCAGTTATGTACAAAGAAGTAAATATTCTTCCTACATTACCCGGTTCTGTACGAAGAAATGGCTGTTCTTACTACAAAACCAAGGAGGTTCTCCGAGCAGTGTATCTAACTTCTTAATCGATCCTTTCGTTTCTTGTTCAGCTTGTTAAAGATTATAGTTCATTTATACGACCGTTTTTTGCCGCAAAATTTGTATATTTCGACACTCTCAAGGGAATCAACATTTATATGGTACTTTCCGTTGACCTAGATCTATAATTTGGCAAGTAATACCATCTTATACCACAAGTATAAGAAAAAAATCTAAAAACTATACATTTTTAATAAAATTGCAACAAAATCAGCACAGTCAAAATTTTGAATTGAGTTAACCGCGTCATATGCGGAACCTTCGGTGGGTGAGTTCGTACTTGTCCGTTTTTTTTATTTACACCTTAACAAATCTGACTAAATTATAAGTGTTTTACTTGTGGGAGGACCTTGTGCAGGGTCCGTCCGGGTTGGTACCACCATCTAATCCATTAACCTACCGCCAAGCAGCAGTTTTCGCATTGTTGTGTTCCGGTTTGGGGATAAGACAGCCGGTGAAATGACTAGCATAGAGGCATTCCATCTTAGTCCTCAGGGTTGGCAACGCATTTGCAGTCTTGTGAATGCGAATGTCTATGGGTCACAGTTTCCACTTACCATCAGGTGGTCTGTGTGCTCGTTTGCCTTCCCATACCATAAAAAAAAAAGTCTATAATAATTAGCCAAAAAATTTAGTTCTTAACTATTGACGCTAGGGATTAATGTAACATTCCTCCTATGAAAGTTAAACATTGCTGGCTTATTCGCTAAAGCCTTTGTCATGGCATGAATTAGGAACCAGGTATTCTCATTTTCTATGTCAGGCGTAAAGTGAGCAGTCAATTCGCAGTAAAAAGGCTATCCATAGTAAAACATCGAGGGAGTTGTTACGCTACTGCGGAATTTGAATGCACCCGTTCATCTACTTAAATTTGACGGAGTGAGAGCGAGGGTGACGGGGTGAAATTCGTTGTCAACTTGCATTAATCTTTAACAAGCTGAACAAGAAACGAAAGGATCGATTAAGAAGTTAGATACACTGCTCGGAGAACCTCCTTGGTTTTGTAGTAAGAACAGCCATTTTTTCGTACAGAACCGGGTAATGTAGGAAGAATATTTGCTTCTTTGTACATAACTGCCAGTGGAACTAGTAATGTGCAAAGAACGAAAATTTCTTCGTACATTACTCGGTTTTGTAAGAAGAATATTTTTTCTTTGTACAATACTAGTAATGTAACTCAGTAATGTACGAAGAACAAGGGGTACTGCGTTATTTTGATCGAAATCCAAGAGCAAATTCCAGGCGGGCGGGTCAGCACTTCGGATTAACTCATACGACAGTATTGAAGATACTAAAACGTGCCCGTCGTCGTCCTTATCACATACAGAGGGTTCAAGCGTTATTGCCCAGAGACTGCCCCATCCGGAAAGCATACTGCCGGTGGTTGTTGGACAAAATAGCTGGAGACCGTGACTTCATTAGACGCATTATTTGGACGGATGAAAGTGTATTTACACGCAATGGAGTGTGGAACTGGCGAAATGAAATGAACACGTGTACGCCGAAGAAAACCCATTCGCGTACCGTTATTCGAGTCACCAATATCGTTGGTCAGTAAACGTATGGGCTGCAATTCACGGGGAAACAATTATAGGGCCTGTGTTCTTACCTGCAACACTTAACAGAGTTGGATAAATGGCCCTCCTAAACTCCGAGGTTGACGCTTACCTCGATAACTTGCCACTGGCTGAAAGACAACGCACTTGGTACCAACAAGACGGAGTACCAGCTCGTTCCGTGATAGAAGTGCGTAAGAAATTAAACACTGAGTTTGGGGACAGATGGATAGGGCGATTCGGGCCACACCGTTGGCCCCCAAGGAGTCCGGACCTCACGGCACTGGACTTTTTTCTGTGGGGCACGATTAAAGACAAAGTGTTCAGGACAGAATGTGATACTGCCGAGGAAATGAAAGAAAGATTAATTACTGCCTTCGAACAACTGCATAAAAAAAATCGTGAAGAAAATACATCGAAGGTGCATCGCCATACTCGGGCACGAGCCTGTATTATTAGACGCGGTGGAATATTTGAACATCGGGTGTAGATCCCTAAGATAACAGGTATTCTTTTCTCCTTACAAATGTTGGAATGTAGTTAGGAACATACATAGGGTTGTCACCAATATTAAACATGACTTAATTTAACTTTTTTGTTTTCTTTATAATAATTGTTTCTAACCATTGCACATCGAATGTACATCACTTATGTGATATTATATTTTCGGGAACGGCCCTCGTCCCTTTCCACCCTGTATACCTTAACAGGTGTGAAAGCCATTAATTAAAATTAGAACTAGAACTGGGGACAGCCAGAATATGACAATTATAATTATTGCTTTCAGTTGATCCATAGTCAATTTAACCCAAAAAAATATAGACAAAACATCCACATATCCTTACCTTACTCAAAGTCTCGAGCTGCCAACCTTTATCATCAAAGGGGGCTCCTTTCTTATCCTGGTGCTCATCATGAAGGTATTGCATCAGCGCCTCAAGGCAGCCCTGATTACGGCCACCCATACTGTCCAGATATTGGATCTTCTTACTCCGGAAGTCGACCATGCTCATGCACCAGTGCACCCCGAGATGCACTGGAGCAACCATTAGATCATGCGCGAATATATCTACCTGAAATAATAAATATATGATTACTTAAAAATTAAACGGACATATCGCAGAATTTACTGATCATGTACTTTACTATACTCAACGCCGTATATAGATTCCAAAAAAGTTACCAAAGACGGCCAAACGTCACATTCACAAGTGTCATTGTCATTGTGACGTTCCAGATGTAACCAACCCATGCACATTTATAAAAAATAGGTAGTCATATGATATTTTGTTGTTAAAGTGTCAAGATTATCCCAAGTTTTTGATGTTTTCTATATACCAGCTCAAATACTTAATTACGTACCCAAGTACTAACTTTTGCTAGCGAGTTCGGTCGCGTTAATTAGGTTACACACAATAAATGTCGTGAAATACCAGACATGTAAACGCAAAATTCACGAACAAAACACCATAACAAAAACTTAACAGAAAAAATAACAGCAAACAAAAACTCAACAACGAAAATTACCACGAATATAGAGACCATTCAATCAATCCAAAAGTCAGATGCCGAATGAAGTGTGCAGATGTCATGTCATGGTGATCCTGTGGCCACCATAAAGTTTGCCATACGTGATTTGAAAATTACCACGAATATAGAGACCATTCAATCAATCCAAAAGTCAGATGCCGAATGAAGTGTGCAGATGTCATGTCATGGTGATCCTGTGGCCACCATAAAGTTTGCCATACGTGATTTGTTATCAATATTTTTATGTGCATACCAAAAATATTTATGAATAGTATATACGCAAATTATAAGTTTAAAATAGTATCCAAAGGTTGTTAATCCCTTAAGTATTACCACTGTAATATGAACTTTTCTTCTACAAAACAGTTTCAACCACAGATCACAGAAACAAGGGAGATATGATGGGGGCGTGGTTCGTGTCGCCTCGATATGGTCAAATTGACCATATCGGCTCGAGGCGTGTCAAGCGTTGACACAGTCACTCACTGAACGCTGTCAGTATAGAAGCTCCGTTTAAATGATAAAATGACTGGATGTAGCGTGAAAGTGTGCAAAAATCGAAATACTAACGTTAATATAAAATCAAAGGGCATAACTTACCACCGGTAAATTTTGTTTTTAAGCATTATTTATATTTTTAAATGAATATTTTATATTTGAATGGATTTCAGAGCGTAAGGTTGTGAAAGTTGTGTTGACGTGATTTCTATCGACTATCGATAAATGCCTTATTCTACAGCTATCAATAGAATTCAATGTGTTAAAAGTTCTAGTTATTTATCACTACCACGACACGCTTAAAACAGAAGAAAAATAATTTTAACAAATTTTCACGTTATACAAAATTTAATTTTCTTTACAATATATAACGAACGACGAAGGACTCTAGCAATTCAAATATAAGTAGGCGAATCATACAATTAAGATAAAAATAAATTAACCAACCACAAAGGCAAAGGGCTCTGGCTCAGTATTGAGCTGTGTTTGCACACAGCGCTGATTGACAGCTCGCGCCGACTCACTCTTAAAAGGATTCAAGCCTAAAGGTTGGATGGTAGAGATTGCCCCAAGTATTAAGTCTATCTTTCTGTTTTAAGTAATTTGTACCATTTATGAAATAAAGTTTACATAATCAAGTCGGTAAACTACTGGTTTGTCCCAAACTGAGATCTTGTGACGTGACACTCAACCGAACCCATTTTATTAGTATTTTTGTATTAACATCATAAAGTCCAAGTTTACAATTTAGACTTTTATGTACTAATCAAAACGAAAATCTTAAACAGCTCCAGAAAATTTAACCAAAGAAATTCGGCCATTTTTTGTTACGTTCTAATATAGGTATCGTTCCAAATTTAAAATCTTATGTATCAATTTTACGCAAACCGTATTCTTGCTAATAAAATATTATTATATTCTAACAATAATATATTAAGTTTAAATGATGTAATTGTATTAACCTAGTAGTAAAATAATAAAAATTGTACTTATTGCCTGTAAATTGAATAGTACCTATATTAACGTTGCAAACAAGTTTGAATTGTTTATCGATATATTTTGAAACATTCCTTGTGGCATCCCTAAGTGGACGACAGGAGAGAAACGCACACCTCTTGAAAAAAGTATAACTAGATGTCGCTGTGTGTGGGTAGTCCTTAACCTGCTGAACATAGGGACTACTATCTTGGCGCCATCTAGCTCTGAGGAACTAATTAATTACTCGTCGCATAGATGGCAGCTAAGTGACGAGTAAGCGCTACCTTACGTTCAGTGACTGAACTACGATGGAAAAAAAACGATCTTTCAGCATTTTTCAACCTTGAGAACTTAGTATAAAGCTTAATTTTCTGCTACTATCAAAACTATGTTACGGCGTTTTTAGTTCGTAAGCTGTAACCAATTATGAGGAGGTTGTTTTTGTAGTAGTTTTTGTTCTATTAATAGAGCGTAAGCGTAAGACGCACACATGTTTAAAAGTGGCGACACCGGGTCTTGTACGAATTGGCGTTCATGACATATCTCCCTTGTTTCTGTGATCTGTGGTTTCAACTAAATATATGTTGGTGAAATTAATATTTACATTAAATTATTTATTTGTGCGGTTGTATTTAATTTTAACTTTACAATTATATATAAGTAAATTACATATGTACATTATTTAGAAAAGTTAAAACTTTACCAATGCAAAACTTTTTCATTTTAGTGGCAACACATGAGTAGTTTTTTTGGAATCTAAATACGGCGTTGAGTTTAGTAGTACTTTAACTATTTTTAAGCTTAAATCCTTACTAAAACTGTGGCTCAAAACGTTATCTTATGATGAAGAAACGGAACAGCTTTTAGTATAGAGACGGCGTCTTGTGACATACATTCATACACACACACAAAAATACACGCACATTTACACATATACATTCACTCACACACACACACACAATAAGATCTTGCATGCCTTTTGTATTTTAATTTTTACTTGTTATGGTACTCATCTGTACGTAGCGCTGATACAATGAGCTTAAGTTTATTTTGTGCACAAAGTATATTATGTTGCCGTTCATCCAAGTCTAAACATGTGCTTAACCTCACTCATTGGACGCCCAAGATACAGGCTCAGCCTAGTTTGGGGTCCGCCGGATATTACTTTTAAGAACATTGTACCTTTTTGTTAATAAATCATTACTTTACTTTACTATATTGACAAATATCAATAAACTGCTATTATGGAATCCAGAAATCTAGATTTCCGTGATTAATGCTGACATCCGACAATACATTAGATTACATGATTAGTAAATACTACATCATCTTTCACAGAGTGGTGTAGGCAGAGCTACAGAATTATCAACAGCTCTAGAAAAAATATGTAAATTCTGTAACCACATTTTGCACAATCAGGATGTTTTATATTACCTAGTCGGTTACTAAGTTCTGTTACTGAGATTAATTACAATTTAAAAAAAAATTAAAGCAGTTTTGCATAAACCTGTATATTAATCAAAACTTTGATTTATATAGAATAATAATAAAAATAATGTATTCTAAACTATTGCAATTTTTTGATGTACAGTCAGCATCATAAATATAGTGGCAGTCAATAGTTCCAAATATACCGCACTATCCAAAATATTCATAAATACGTACTCATTCCAAGTGATCAAATTGTTCAGGACATCCACTGTATACAAATATACCGGAGCATCCACAACGCCATATACTTGGTAACATTCAACCCGCCGTTAGTACAGCAACGTCCAGAACGCCGAAGGTTTCTAAGCATCCAAAGTAGCCAAAAATACGGGACACATAAGAAAATTGAACCTTATTTACCAGTAAGTACGGTTGAATATTCAGTCAAATCATTTTAATAGATTAGCCAGTAAGCAATTTGACAAACCGCGAAAACAGTACCATACTGTCATGGCATATATCTGTCTCACGTTTTAATTTGACACATTATTGCGTGGACTGCGTGGTTTTAAAAGATTTTGCAATATTGAAGCTGCCAACTTAAACGCATCAATACGTTTCAATATTTCGCCTAGTTAGCCGTTAGTTACGATGGACCAGTGGTTTAGTAGTAACGCTAACGAGTCATGTGATCTGGGTTCTAATCCACGTATTTTTTTATTTTTATTTTATATTTTTAAAGTCGTTGTTTTATTTTAATTTGTAATAACTACTTATACATAAAAGGCCGTATTCCTTTATTACTTGTTTACATAGACGAAACTCACTACAAAACAAATAAATTACATTGAATTTATATTTTTTAATTTAAGCAAAATGGGCTTTTATGTGTTCTACTCAACCGCTTTGAAAATGAGTAGTTGTACATTTGGTTTGAGCTCTATTGCATTCAAAATAAGGTTCAATTTTCTTATGTGTCCCGTATTTTTGGCTACTTTGGATGCTTAGAAACCTTCGGCGTTCTGGACGTTGCTGTACTAACGGCGGGTTGAATGTTACCAAGTATACGGCGTTGTGGATGCTCCGGTATATTTGTATACAGTGGATGGCCTGAACAATTTGATCACTTGGAATGAGTACGTATTTATGGATATTTTGGATGGTGCGGTATATTTGGAACTATTGACTGCCACTATATTTATGATGCTGACTGTACGAGCTTGAAGTATTCCCATTTCGGACGATAAAATCATAGTTAAAATCACGCACGACGATGATACTGATAACGGCCCCAACTTTTGTAAGAGTTCCTGTAGAGAGTTCAAATTTGCGTGACATATTGAACAGACTTCTAGCTTTAAATTCTGATACGAATGTATTCAAAGCAACTAAAGATCCGCTTGGACACCGGTCAATCTTGATGACTCATTAAATCGACTTTAAGATTTCACATGATTTTGCAGAAATACGAAAACACACCAAATCTCTTGCTTCATAAGTTGGAATTAAGTCATGTTGTGAAATATAATTTTGGTCTCTAAACATATACAGAGATAGGATTTTTTATAATATTATACAAAAAAAGTTCTTTGGTAAACAAAGGCTAACTTTTAAGCGATTTCAAAAAATGAAATTTACAGAAAAGTCATGCGTAATTTCATCGATGCCGGCTGTGAATGTTAAAAGATCGTATCGGGAATTGCGGAAACTAAGAAAAATGATTAATTAAGCTTTTAATTTTTATACATATTGAAATTAAAAAATAAACATAATTTAGTTTTATTTGCATCAACCTTAGTAACAGAACTTAAGTTCGGATTTTTATTCCCACAGAAAAAATGTAAACAAAGGTGTTGCCGTTAACGAAAAACTTTTCCAGTATTTAAAATATTTATAGTTTCCACATTTAAAAGAAAATTACTTTCTATAAAAAAACTATATATTGTAATCAAGATTGAAGAATTTAATTTGTTGATGGCAAACTTTATTTTGATGTAAACTCTTTGTTGTATTAATTTATGACGAGAAAACTGTTTTTGTATTCATAATTTATTTATTGCACTGGTATCATTGACTCGATACACCTGTGTCACCAAGTTGAGGGCCGCTTGATTGATGTGGGACTGTGAGGCGTCACTTCACTCCCTTCGCTTCACAATTCGTACTCCCGTGTATTAATCGCTTTGCAGTGGCTCATTGGTGCGATTTTAATTTCAATTATTTCTCGAATTTATTTTTATATCACGGTTAGAGGGAAATGATAACTTAATATTATATTTCTTGCTGTCCAAACTTTAAGATCCCCTGAAATGTCACTTTGACAGTGACGTAACTTTGTTTACATTTTTTCTGTGGAAATAAAAATCCGACCTTAGTAACCAACTAGGTATATGATATATGTTTATGATGTTACCATTTCCTATATTGGCAAAACCGGTCACGTCCGATTCGGACCGCGCACCGAGGGTTAAATTGAAGCATCACTGCAATACTGCCCTCCTAAGCCAAAAGGCATTATATCAAATTAAATAACCAATGCAGTTTGAATTCTATTCTGTTAGTAATGGGGTTGATATTGCTACAAAAGTTTTATCCGAGATACTGTCTTTCGGCTAAGGAGGGCAGAATAGCTCCCGGCTCAATAAGCATGCAAGCTACCGACCGATGAAACTGGACCTTAAGTATTTCAAGTTTGACTGACTGACGAAAAAAATCCAAATCAAAGCATTTACCTTCCTCGTCCACCGCCTCAAGCCGAGCTGTCCACCCTGCATCAGCTTGGGGTAGAAGAAGGTGTTGGTCGCGTACACCTTCGGTAGGTCCTTGCGTTCTTGAGAGCGCTGCATCAGCAGATTCATGTAGAAGTTGATCACTTCGTCGTTCAGCCAGTTTAGACCAGCAAGTGTCTGTAGATCGCGTCTGAAAACAATTGCAATAAATCAAGTGTCCAAGAAGAGGGCTTTGGTCTTCAAAGGGACACCAACAGAGGTCATAAACGTTGCTTATTTCGAATTAAGAATATTTCATGTGGCAATTATGTTTACTGAAGAACTTCGTTTCAGAATTACCTAATGAACAGTCAAAAGCATTTTAATGGGTACCCCTTATCTTGCACAATCTCTGTTGTCCGAAATACACTTCGCATAACCGTTTTCGCACAATTACTTTCAGCCGAATGATACTATCGCATAATTATATACTTACCACAATTATTATGTCGCATAATATTCATTTGGCACAGATTTGAATAGCAGAATACTAATATCGCCGACTTTCATTTCGCAGAATTTTATGTAGCAAAATATACCTTCCGCCGAATTTATTATGGCATAATTGTACCATAGCATAATAATTAGTAACGAACTGCTACCAGTAAAATAGGTTGGGTTTGGTTAGAAGTTCTACAATAACAGCGCGCGAGCCGAGCGAGCGTAGCGAGCGTGCCGCGGTAGCGGCCGGCGAAGCGCCATGACCGCATTGCAATTGGAGCAGTGGGATAAATAAGGGGTTCCCTACATCTTGCATAATATAGATTGTCCGACGTACGATCAAGGATGAAGTACCTAGTAAAATATTACCGTAGGAGTATTGTTCTAATCAACATTATGCCAATGAAAATTGTGGGAAATGATTATTATGCCATAACAATTTCGGCGATACGATTATTCGGCCATAGGAGTATTGTTCTAATCAACATTATGCCAATGTATTATTCTGCCAAAGAAAATTGTGCGAAATGATAGTGTGCCAAGAAATTTAGGCAAAAAGCAATTGTGCGAAATGATGATTGTGCCAATGGTTGCTATGCGAAACGAAAATGTGCGAATAAATTTTGTGCAAGACATTAGTAATCCCATTTTAATATCTACACATCCATCGCTTCAAACATATGTACATATACCATATTGTTAATAGCATAAAGGGGCGTGTAGATATTTTCGGTGTCATGGAAAAGTTTGTATTAGTAAAATAATTCAAGGCTTTAGGAGTAGGATTTGAACTATAGTACTGGTAGAGAAAGCAATTAGGCATTAAGTTGTACTAATTTTTTTATTTTTGTGGAATAAAGTTTAGATAATTAAATAAGTATGTGTGCAAACTCCAAATAGAATGCCATCAGAAATGCAATTAATAGAAACACTAAAGACGGTTG